>OX439044.1:33094909-34478612 GCA_949317995.1 Acholoe squamosa
TCTTTTGTTAGTTTTGAATTCCGGTCACTTCCGACCAGCTACACACTCCTGTCAGTCATGGGATTCCACGTATAGAGAGATCCTTTCCCATTCTCTGCAACATGTTTCAAGTACTGACATCCATGCTGTGATCCTGAGTTTGCCAGATCCGATCAAATTCAAACAGTTCCGATTGTGTAATTGGAGTAAATAACATAAACGGGCACCTGCTCTCGCTCAATGGTTTCCGCCTCGCAGTGGATTCTGGGTAATCAAACCAAAATGGCGGCCGACTCCTAAGCGCCTAGGTGAGTACGTCGTGGGCTGTTTTTACGCTATTTCTCCGACAATGCACGTTAATTCTCAGAATACGAAATACAAGACAGTAGTGTTTGTTAGTGCGGTCTCAGATTCACCCAGAAAACGAGTATTCCTCATTAAAATCGAGTGGAACTGGGCGCCTTTGATCTCACCAGGGTGCGACCATTCACACGATCCAACTTGGCCAGGGTTGAGTTGTTGTCAACAAGTAGCTTCTCTTGCCGGTTCAACGCGGTTAAACAGTGTTTGTTACTTTAAATTCTTCATCCTGGGCATTCGTTTGCTATCTGTTACATCAATTTTGTGCCAAGCTTTAGGAATACTAATATGTTAATGTGCAGAAAGATGATATGTATTGGATATGAAGCATAAATTACAGTGTCTGCACCCCCTAGACGGCCTACAAGTACTAGTAGTACCCCGTCCCCTCTACCTCCCAGAGGCTAGACCTAGATCTAGCATACGCCCTGTCAGGGGTAGGGCTGCGGAAGCAGTGGAGGGGAACTTTTGAAAAATGACTCATCTGGGGATCGGTCTTTATTTTATGATATTAGGTAGCAGGCGTGTACCGTATCGGTATCTCTGACAGGCTCAGGGTTCAAAGTCAAAGACCCTTTGCCAAAGGCTTTGGTATTTGAGCTTGCATTGGGTGTGGACATGCATGTCCTAGGCTATGTGACTAACTGAGTATCAGTCACGGTGTAGGCTGTAGCTTGGGAAGATACGTCATTCCAGTTATTATCATAAATATGTACCAGGATTAGTGGCAGTATTCCAGTTTATCATTTGATTAACCCCTTCTAAAGCTTCTTTGGCTTCGATATAGTGTTAAACTTAGCCTAGGCCTAAAAAAAAAAAAATCTTGTGTTCAGGTAACATGCTAAAAAAAATTAGGGTAGGTAGGTCGGATTTTTTTTTTTTTTTTTTTTTTTCAAGTTCCTGGATCCCGAAAACTGTCAAAAACATATTAATAAAATCATATTTTATTTGTTATTGACCAAATTAAAAAAAAACTATTAAAATAATGGTTATTTTATGTTAGTAGCATTTGTGAGGCCGTGGGCTTTAATTTGATACCAAACATGCCTATATATTGACATTTTTTTTTTTTACATTTTTCTTTAATTCTGGGTCAAAATTACCAAAAAATTCTTTAAAAAATTTTTTAAAAAATTAGGGTCGGACCAAAAAATTAGGTCGGTCGGGATACCTGAACACAACTTTTTTCTTTTTAGGCCTTATAGACATGGTCTTGTATGACAATTTCAAGTCCGTAATCTAGATAATCCTTGTGAAGGTGGATGTGTATTATCAGTGTTGCCGAAATGACGCCGGCAAAAGCCGGCGTATAATCTAAATGGCCGGCGTAGGGCCTTAGGATGCATGCCAGAATGGCCTGGCATGATCTGAGCTTTCTAATGATGAAAGAATTTTTCAAATCGGTCAATTAGAACCAAAGTTATGTATAAATTTATCTATTGAGCAATGGAAAGAGCTAATAAAAAGAAGTGAATTTGTCTTTCAAATGAAGTCTTTATGTCAATTTAAAGGGGAATTATGACTGGTTTAAGATGCCTATAATTCTGCCATAGTTAAGAGTTTAAGTGGTCAACGAGAATCGCAGCAGAATTGTGGGGTCCTTTCCGAGAGTTTGAATAGTCATAATTTCCCTTTAAATTGACATAAAGACTTCATTCAAAAAGCAAATCCCCTTCTTTTTATCATAACTACCCATTGCAAAACAGATATAATACATAGGATATAGTATTGGAAAACAGGGAACTCCCTACCATTGGGAAGCTGGATTGAATCTCTGAGTGAACCACACATCACAATTTTGGGGTCTGTCAAACATCCAGGACAGCCTGTGTAAGATGCTATAACGCAGGTCACTTTGTCCTGCATTGAGAAAAAGCTTTTGGCAACACTGATTTCGACCAAAAATGACACAGACACTAATAATATAACAGATGTCATATATTTCTTATGCATACTCAGCATGCAGCAACGAAGAATGCATTCCTAAGTCTTCCAGGCTTTAAAGGACAGAAAGCTTACTGTCGACCCTATTTTGCTAGGTCGAGTTGCATTACCTTAAACACACTTTTTTTGGGGAGGGGGGGGGGCTAATTAGCTCAGGCTGCGCCCACTGTGCCACCCACAACCTTGCTCTAATTTCAGTTTTGAACAAAGTATTTTGACTAATTTCGGGAGTGAAATGATTTGTAACAACTTGGGGGGTGTGGATGGGGGGTCCCCCATGTCACATGTCAATTTTAAGAAATGGTTATGTCACATGTCACTTAAATCCCCATGTCCCATGTCACCTCTAAGAACCTCTCATGTCACATGTCGATTTTAAGAAATGGTTATGTCACATGTCACTTAAATCCCCATGTCCCATGTCACCTCTAAGAACCTCTCATGTCACATGTCGATTTTAAGAAATTGCCATGTCACCATGTCAAATTTAGTGGTCCACACCCATAACTTGGTTGATAATATTTCGCGTGGGTGTTTGAATTTCTTTTTATACGCTTGCCCAAGAGTGGATGACAACATTTTGACTAACCAAAGGTCAGCTCAAAATTATGTTCTGAAAAATTTAGGGGTTTGATATAATGTCTCAGCGGATGGTGAGGCTTCATCATCTGAGCCATGGGCTAGGGTAATCAGGAAATTTTGTCTAAAAAAATCTCCTTACTCTCTTACAGATTGAGCTGTGGATACCACCTGCTTGGATCTTGGCGAGACGAGGAGGACCCATTTGAGTCAGTGAGAGATACACACCGACTCACCATGGATCCCAACCAGTGGGCCTACAACCAGGCCTATAGGATCAATGCTGCAGGGGGTATTCCCACCAACCCACGATTTGAGTTGCCTTTCATGGAACAGGGAACCCCACAAGTTCAAGGTATATGCCTAATCAGTCACAGTGTTTTGTCCTGTAAAAAAAGAATTTGCTTTGTATATTACGCATATTAGTTATTTAAAGGGGGGAAAGTGGGCCTGTAATTTAGATATCCATATTAAAGTTTTGTGACACATGAAAAAAATTTTTTATCATCTGAACGTAACGCCAGCTGTTACTTTGAAAGTAAAAGTTAACATACACTTGTTTGCTACTACTTTGAAAGTAAGAGGTAGCATACTGTTTGGAAAAACAGATTTCATATCTCTTCCAGCCACTGCTGTCCACCCATCACTGGCCCAGTCCCGAGGGCTGGGTGCTCTCCCCAACTATGGCCACCCCGCATTTGGAGCTGTATCGCAGTTCCTCGAGAACATGCAACTTGGTACTCCGATTGCTGGTACTACATCAGGTCCCTACAAAACCGTGACTGTTGGGCAGCCTGCTTATACATTGGAGACTCCACCTCGTACAACAGAACAGCGGCTGATATCAACACCATCAAACCCAGTTACCAGCATCTCGCCACCCAAAACTTGGGAGTTGTCTTCCTTCATCCCGTCATCGACTGCCACCTCCAACCCCTTCAGCGGTCTGCCACAGGTAAATATTCTACACTATGAGTTTTATTTGGGCCTAAGGCTATTTAATTATATTAACTTGGATTACGGATCCGCCGCTGGGATTTTTAGCAAAATGAAAAAAAAAAATTATTTTTATTTTTTTTGCCTCTGGCCGCTGGGATTTTTCAAGAAAAATACTGGAAAAAAGGAAAAAATGTCCATGTTCATCAGCTAATAACCTACATTTTCTCCTTGCCTTTTTGTAAACTTATCAATATTTGACCTTTGATGGTCTAAAGGTGAAATTTGGTGGCAAAAATAGAATTTTTCATGCCCTTTTTTATTTTATTTTTTGCCTCTGGCCGCTGGGATTTTCAGGTGTAATTTGGGAATTTTATTTTTATTTTTTTGCCTCTGTCCGCTGGAATTCTGGACCTAAAAAATCCGTAATCCAAGTAATTATAATTACATGGCCTCACAAGTAATTGTAGTTTTCTACCTACCATCATTTAACCTGGTAACTCTGCCCACCCACTGTTTTTGGCTACACATGTGGGTCCTTTTATAAAGAGAAGAGGGAAAAAAAAGAAAAGAAGACGCACCTAGATTGTTTAGGTTTTATGAGAACAACCTGTCTCCGCACATACGAATATTTAAGAAGTATACTGAATAAAGGATGTGCTGTTTGCTTTATCCATTATATACAAAGTTTAGAGGCACAGGCCCTATTAGGTGTAAGAGGGAGTGGAGCTGGTTCTGGCGACATGCACTGATAAGCTGATAAGATATGAACCAGTGTGTCCCTGGAAGTGGATGTTATCTAGGGACAAGGTACCCATCATGACAATGCCTTATCAGTGTGATTTGCCACCTTTAGTAGAACCAGCAAAATTCGAAATGGTGGATCCATTGGATATGCAGTGACACATCATATGCTGTGCACCATAATAATACAGCTTTCTTGCCATGTATAGTACCGTAAACTCCCGCGTATAAGACGTGTCCTCTACGCCAAACAAATCCCTACTGCGTCTTATAGGATTTCCTCAAGTTTGTGGTGCGTCTTATACGCGGGGTTTTCCAACATCTCATTTGGGAAAATGCGCCGACCGTGTGCCGATGACAGCTTGAACTCATATAGCCAGCAGCGCGGCAGCCCGGTCGGTGTAGATTTGCTCGGCGGGTTTGACGCCGACCGTGTACCGATGACAGCTTGAACTCATAGCGCCAGCACCGCGGCAGACCGGGAGGTGTCGACGCGCTCGGCGGGTTCAAGCCGACCGTGTGCCGATGACAGCTTGAACTCATATAGCCAGCAGCGCGGCAGCCCGGTTGCTGTAGATTTGCTCGGCGGGCAAAACGCCGACCGTGTGCCGATGACAGCTTGAACTCATAGAGCCTGCACGGCGGCAGACCGGTCGCTCGGCGGGGAAGACGCCGACCATGTGCCGATGACAGCATAGACTCAACAGGTTGACAATGCGGTGTGGCTTGCCGGGGTGTAGGGACGCATGGGCCGACAACAGCATAGAGTTAACATTTATTTTAATTTTTTTGGGGGTGGAGGGTGGGGGGGTGCGTCTTATACGCGAACCCCCCCTGCTGAGTTGGGGGGGGCGTCTTGTACGGGTTTTTTTTTTACAAATCGATTCAGGGGGGTTGAATGCGTCCTCTACGCGAACCAGCCTACCGTGAGTTTGGGGAGCGTCTTCTACGCGGGAGATTACGGTAGTTGTTAGTGTTTGCATGTTTTACCTTAAAAAAATTGGCTCAAAAATCAAAATTGTCACTGACAAGCTACTTCTCTTAGACCTCAGTGTTAAATCCTGAATATGTAACAACCGACTTTGGCCGTTTTGGGCAGGTTCCATTTGTGACATGGCTTGGCACTTTGCCTGGTGATGTAGAACAAAACACCAAATCCTGTCCTGTTTTTATTTCTTTGTTGACCTGATATAAACTATAGAACAGAGAATATGGGAATAAATAATTTAGGCATAGGCCAAAATGCCATATTGTGCAAGTCATGCACCACATGGCAGACGGCATGATCAGGTGATCGCTGAACCGAGACATGCCGGTTTGCTGGGCTGCAACAGGTATTTGTCTGCCTTCCAATCAGGTTAACTGCACAGAGACTGTCACCAATTATAATTGGACTTGTTGAACTCATTACTTAAAGGACCAGTCTATCAGGCTATTAGTTTAGGGGAATATTGTGTTAGTGTACATAGAAACATGAGTATAGGAGACTTACAGGTAACTGTATAGGGGGCATAGGGCTATAGCTTTCTTGATTATGTATATGGCCAGCCATAATAGTTCTGATATTGGAGCTTCTTCCCAATTCCTCATGGTACTTACATAAGTACCGTAATCTCCCTCATATAAGGCGCAGCCCGCATATAAGGCGCACCCCCAACTCAGAGAAGATGACATTTACCAAGGCAATGGTTCTTTAACGTCCATCACTACATAGGCATAGTGACAGATGGACTGGCCTGTTTTAAGTCATTTATCTGCCATGACTGCTGAGAGACTTTCCGGAACCGAACCCACGACCTTACGGCCCCCAAGCGGATGCGCTACCAGCTGCGTCACACCTCCTGGCTATGATGCTGGTCATATAATTTTCAGGTTGACATAAGTGAGGTGTGAACAGAAGTTTACCTTTACTCGATCAATGTATCATCAGTTTTTTCTCCATTTGAGCATTTAACCAATGTTGTGACATGTTAGGGAATGAACTTAAATCATCACATAATTTAAAAATAGTTTGAATATCTTTTTTTGAGTAATCTTAGTTCATCTAAGCAGTTCAATTATATTGAAATCTTAGACATGGGTGCAGCAATGATGGGATATTGATGCAGCAATGGTGCAGCAATGATTGGACATGGATGCAGCAATGATGGGGCATGGATGCAGCATAGATCTAGCAATGCTGCAACATGAATGTAGCAATGGCACAGAATGAATGCAGCAATGATGGGACATGGATGCAGCAATGGTGCAGCAATGATGAGACATGGATGCAGCAATTGTACCACATGGTTGCAGCAATGATGGGACATGGATGCAGCAATGGTACAACAAGGACAAATGATGGGGTATTTATGCAGCACATGGATCCAGAATAGATGTAGCAATGGTCCAACATGGATGCAACAATGGCACAGCATGGATGCAGCAGTGATGGGGCATGGGTTCAGCAATGATGGGTCATGAATGTAGCAATGGTGTGACATGGATGCAGCAATGGTACAGCAACGATGGAACATGGATGCAGCAATGGTGCAACATGGATGCAGCAATGACACCACAGGGATGCAGCAATGGTGCAGCAATGATGGGACATGGATGCAACAATGGCACAGCATGGATGTAGCAATGATTTGGACATGGATGCAGCAAAGGCACAACATGGATGCAGCAATGATGGGACATGGATGCAGCAATGGTGCAGCAATGATGGGACATGGATGCAGCAATGGTGCAACAAGGATAAATGCTGGGATATGGATGCAGCAATGGTGCAACATGGATGTAACAATGGCACAGCAATGATGCAGCAATGGCACAACATGGATGCAGCAATGGCACCACATGCATGCAGCAATGGCACCACATGCATGCAGCATTGGTGAAGCAATGATGAAGCATGATGTAACAATGCAAAACGGATGCAGCAATAATGCAACATGGATGCAGCAATGATGGAACATGGATGCTGCAATGCTACACCCATGAAATGTAATGTACCCTTGTAAGTATTTATGTAGACGCTGTTTTGACACTGATACATAGCCTATGTAGACACACAGGCATATGGAATGACACATAGGCAGGCACATGGACAAATGGAGTGGCAGAACATCAAAGCGACAAAACACGCTCTATTAATATACAAGATGTTACTAAAGCTATGCTATAGATATAAATTGCTCTATTTTTGGTATGTATTTTCAACTGTACGATGGTGTAGAGAAATAATAGCTAACATGTTATCAGCAGTGCTAACAGTAATAAGATATTTAAAGGATTTAATAGGGATATGAAGAAAAAGGCAGTAAGGCAAGACAGAGTAATGGATGTTTATTGATAAAGTATTTTGAGAAGAAATGGATTGGTGGCGTGTGTAAGCAGTGGTGCTGGAGTCTATGATGAGATTAGGGGAAGAAGGCCTGATTGCTCCAGTAGGGAGATGAGAAGGATAAAAACATCAATAGCCGGGGAAAAGACAGGAAAGCATCCATCTGAAAATAAAAGAAATGATTGGTTTAGGACCGGCAGAATCAGAGGGACTAATGATGAATAATAGGAAGAAGAATATTAGATTAAGAGATAACTACTTTACAAAGTTGAACAGAAGTTGGTAATAAATGGGAAATGTATATGAGGTAATCAGATAGTGACGTCATGAGATGACAACAATTCTCGGAGCAGGCGTGTTGAGATAACAATTGGAAAGGAGGCTCCTTCAGTAGTATATTTATGGAATTCTGGGATGGAAACGGGGAGTCCGTTTAGAGGGAGCATGGAAACAACATTGAGAGTCAGGCACACATATCTTAGCTAACAGTTAGTAGCCAGATACCATTAGATCACAGGAGTGGATAGCCTATACCCATCAGAAACACTAGGATTATATAAGAGGAGAGTTATCACCTTGGCAATTGCATGCACATTCAACAACAAATACACTCACCATCCACTGCTGAGAAGGTTTAGGGAGTAGACCATGCACATCTATTTATAGCTCAAGAGGGCAGTGACTGAAAATGGCTAGCTCTCAGCCAAGGAATCTCATGGAAGATGAAGGTAGGAATTAGAGGTAGTGATTAGTACAATCGGACTCCAGGCCTGGGGAAGGCCTTTCCCTCTCCATGCAGGGGACATCCCTGTATGGACTTAGGATCCACCGCGTGGTTGGCATCCTATAGTGAATATTAAAACTTTCCATGTAAAAGCACTACACTACTTCATAAGAGGTTAAAACCAGAATGAACTTGCCTTCTGCCTTGCCTACTATTTTAACATCATGCAAACTTATGAATTGAGAGTCGTCATCAGGATAGGGAACTTCTAATAACAGAAGGAAATTGGGAGAGAACAAGTAATGCATCGTCTAAGGAAATAGAGATTGTCAATAAGACAAAAGTAGGACCACCGCACCTCAGCGCTACCTTGTTGTGAATGGCACCGTTGCCATGCTCGCCTCACCTTATCAACTTCAGTTGTTAAGGGGGTCTCCAGGGAGATCATTTTTACTGATAAACAATGATGTCATCATCACCCAGGATACATAAATTTCTTATCCATCCTCCAGGGCCTGGGGAGATTCACTCTCCAGGCCTAGTAGTTCAACTCCAAACATTTGTTTAGAGATTTATTAGATTTTTTCTAATAAGGGTGGTTTAAAACTAGGTTTCGACCCTTTTAGGTCTCATCAGGCGTGTCTGAGGAATAAACAAGGTGTATGACATTGTCACATTTTGCATCTTAAATAAAAAATTATTTATCTAAGGTAGATGTTTCCAGTTGGGATTGATTTACATGGCATTGTCCCGTAAACGAATCCTCCACTTGGAGACAAATGGTAGGAGACTTCGATGTGGTAGTGAGTTTAATATTATTAAAGTCATTCTGGTACATCTCTTATTTTTGGGAAGTTTGAACCAAGGTGGCCAGCAGTATTTTACCCGTTGGGTCTTTGACCCAGTATTTTGGCAATTCGAGCTAGTCCGGGGCTAGGATTTTCCTAGCTGCCTTTATCCCCCCCCCCCCACCAGTAATCGATAAATTTTTCAACGGAGCTTAGATAGGGGGTACAGTTCTGGTTCAAAGCATTTGAGCTAATAGTTGGGTGCATCTATTAGGTTCAAACCATACGGTACTTGGGTACGGAGTTTCAGTATCCAATTCCGTTCAAGTTTGTTGCAGAGTTTTTCCGCATATTCGGAGTGTGGGTTTTTGTTTATAAACTCCACAATGTGAACTTTCACATCTTTTAGGCCTAGGTGGTCATTGGTATTGAAATGAGAGCCCATGTCGGTGCTCATTTTCTTGTTCTCAATGTTGCCTATATGGGGGTAGAAACGTTGTCTCAGGGTTTGTAGCGTTTGGCCCACGTATTGTTTGCCACAACGCTTGCAGGATATGCAGTAAATGACGTTAGAGCAAAGGCAAGATATGTGTATCTTGGCAGGGTGTGTCATTCGTGTATAACCCGATGTTATCTGGCCAGATTTGTCCAGTAGTGGGCAGCATTTGCATTTAGGGTTGTCACATTCCTTTGATGCTTTTCCCCCTACAGCTGCGTTATGTTTGCCCTGTGTTTCAGGGTGGTAGTCAACCTTAGCGCGTACAAGGATTTTCCTAAGTGAAGGAGGTTTGCGAAGGCCTACAATAAGCTTTGTTTCATGTAGGCGTCTTGTGCGTGCAGATGTGGAAATAGAGATTGTCATGATAAGACTCTGTGAATAATAGGATAAGATCGAGTGTTGTTCATTTATAAGATGCCGAGTTGTCTGTCAGACCTTTTGTATTCTTCGATGCTTGATGTGTTGGCAACTGAGGAGAAAGTCAATAAAGCCTTCAGTCAATAAGGTATCTCTCACTTGTTTTATTTAAGTGGGACTGCTGCACAGCTTAATAGGTGTACTGGGCTGATGTAGTGGCATACTCTACCCGTTAAAGGAAGCTAGCTCAAACCCCCAAAAGACACTTTATTATGTCTATATACAACGACAAGGAAATAAGGCTAAAACAACATGAAATTAATTGAGTATCCTCACAGTACACAACCACCCTCCCATGCTGTGTAGTGATATTTGGTTTAAGTCAGTGGTAAAAAAAATTAATTCTTTTGTTAATTCCCATAGGATCTGGCAACCTTCAACAGTACCCTGGAACCACCACCAGCCCATTCACGTAACCCACCTTCAACACGAGCAAGCACTATCCAACGCAACCCATACCAGAAAGAGTACATGGACCCACCATTACTACCTGTCACCGCTCATTCTGGAGTCTCTAGGTCCAACCAAGGCGGCTACAGCTCACTAGCTGTAGAACGAGAACCACCAGTTGCCCACTCTCATGGTAACCAGTTTTGCGTAAGTATTTTTTCTGAACCTAGAAGTAGTCGCTGGTATGTTGATGTATTTATTTTGCATTCATGATTTAAGATTCTTCTCATTAGAGGAAAAATCATTGTAGAATTCGTTACTTTCATTGATGTTGCATACATAAAGTTGGTGTGTGTTTCTCTTAATTTAAATCAACTGTGCCCTGCAGGATTAACCGCTCTTTTTGACAGCGAGGTCTGTTAAGACAATACCATTTGGTGACACTAATATTTCTTGAAATTAAAAAGAAAAGTGTTCACTTAACCCATCACTCTTGATATCAGTCGTATGGCCCACAACAGATCAGCTCCGGAAACAGTCACCAGAGGAGCAGTCATCAATCGAGTCATTTGACGTCGCACCAGACCCCCATGCGCCCGTCATCGATGACAAGCAACTACTCAAGCTCCCCACAGTTAGCCCCGCCACCACAACAGCAGCAGCACACACAGAGTGTACAAGAGACCTATAGGTAAGGCACTGCTAAATTATATAAGTACCCTACTCTACATGACTAGCAGATTGTGCACCTAAAGATATCTAAAATCTATTATTTAGTGGTTTAGAGTTTAATTGGGCTTCAATTGAAAAAAAAAAAAAAACAGCTAATTTCTAGTAAGATATGAACAAGAAAGGGGGATGTGGGCATATATACGTCGAATACGGTAGTTTTTTGTTTTTTTATTGTGATGTAGTTGTTGCTCTCTGTAAAAGACCATTGTGCTGGATTTCCTGAGATGTTGAGAACAAAATCAACTGGCTTTTAAGCACTTGCATGCTTTTATAATCCTGATGCCATTTTCTGACCACATTTGCACCATTGTTGTAAGTCCCTAACTGAACTCTAATCCATTCCTTCTACAGTTATGGACGTGGGATCAGCAACAATACCTTTGTTGATACTAAGCTGACATCACACATTGACACAAGCCCGTCGCTGAGCTACGAGGCGGTAAGTCCAGCAGGAACGCCAACCCTGACCTCTGACTCTGTCGGGCGGGACACATTCACGCCTATGTCCCTCCAGGACCTGGCAGACATCAGTTCCAACCAGGAGAGACTACCTTTGCAGGTCTGTCCCCTTGTTGGCATGGTCCCTCTGCTTCATACCCAGCCAAATTTGGAAAGAATAGCAAAAATATCCCATAAAAGCGGTGGGGGGAAACAGATCATTAAATTCCACTCACAATGTTGAAATTTTTTATTTCTTGCATCTCCACCAAATTTTCCAATCAAAGTGGGAGAAGACATCAGAGATGCCACTTTCCTGGCTTTATAGAAATTTCTGCTGAGGTTTCTGTATAAAATGTGCTACCGTAATCTCCCGCGTATAAGGCGCATCCCGCGTATAAGGCGCACCCAGAGTTTCAGAATATGGTCAAAAAAATAAAAAATTCATAACTTTTGTTCTAATAAATGAATTTTCAAAATTCAAAAAGCTATGTGCTGTTTGGACCCCCGTGACCCTCCTGGACCCCAAATGCAGCAGATGAGCTTATAATTATGGGAGTGTAACATATCAAAAGAAAGGTCTTGGTGTCCCCCTTGTGGATCCAGTGAGAACTAAAACCCCCTGTATAAGACGCGCCTTATACGCGGGAGATTACGGTAGTTATCTCTAACAATGTGACCAAGATCCTCATGGTCCCTGCTTTCTGCTCCCGAAGGGGGTGGCATCTCTGAATAATGCTCCATGTGCCAAATCTTGTGAAGATATTGGTAATACACAACATGTATCTTACTTGAATTACTCTTAAGATTTTAGACCATTTTCGGTTAAAAAACTGGTTCGTTGGGAAAAAAAGAAAAGAAAGCTTTAGCCTGACAAAATCATTTTGTGATAAGAAATTCTAGGAAGATGCAATCATTTATACACTGCATACTTTCCCATTGGAAATTTTAGCGCAATACTTATCCAAAGGCCTACGAAATTGATATAGTGAATAGCTAGGTGGGAGTGTGAGTTTACTCCCTGTAGCCTACAATTTCGCGATATCCCGATCCACTGATAAAATTTTGTAGCATTTAGTGAGGGGGGCATCTTTAGCAAAGGAGCCCTGATCACCCAATCTGGTCTAGTTTCCCCCTCAGTGGTCGAATTGAAATCACATCCCTGCGATGTCGCCAGCGGAGTATTCAGAACAATTAAAATGCAAGACCTTGTTAATTCAGAATCTCATCATCCCTCTGTTTGATAAGAATACACTACCCGTACTTGGTAAATTTTTGGCATGTTTTTACATACTCACACACAAAATTGATCAATTTAGAAATCAATCCCGAATTTGGACCATGCCAAAATGGTGCGGAATGTTTTGTTTGTTTATTTTTGTTTTGTTTTTTATTTTATTTTTCAAATTTGATGTTAATTGAGATGTGCATCTGTGCTTTCTCCCCTCTAAATGGGCAGACCTTACATTTTTTTGTTGCTTTTTTTCTTAATGATTTTTGTATTTTTTTTACCCGTAATATGATTATAATCACACCTAACATGACCATATACATGTGCACACATACCCATCACAAATCTGTAAAATATGTCTCATAGGTTGCTTTCATTCCTCCCCTTACGCTTACAAAGTTGACTAAGCTGAAACAGGTAAATATTGATAGAGCTTATAAATGCATGAACCCATATCATATGTACGTGCTAAAAATGCCTGCCCACCAATGCATGATCATCAGTTCACCCTCTGCACACTGCAAACCTCCATTTTGCTTCCCAACAAAAGCCTGTACGGCACACTTATGTTCTTATATTTTATATATTTTCAAACAAATATGCGTTTAAATATGTATCCTCGTTCATTTATGGAATTTATTTGGGTAAAATTCAGTTTCATAATTTCAGATTTAATGGAAAATTAGAAAATTAGTTCAAAGGTTTGTTGTAGTTATTTCTTGTGATTGAGTTCTAGCCTTTCTTGTTGTTATTGTCGTTGATTTGTTGGCATTGCTTTATGTTGTGTTGGTTCCCATGGTTACAGAGGCAGCAACAGTCACAGACCAACACGGTCACCACGTGGGCTAGCAGTCACAACCTACACCAACTCCCCAAGGTATAAACCACACTACTCCCCTTATAGCCACCATGTGTGTTATGTCATAGGGAAAAAACACTGTCATGGTAGTTCCACACATACACGTGTTGTATAGTACATTTTGCTGAATTAGCATGGATATGAATGATGTATACAGAGGTTATATACATGTATCCTCGACGAGGATTCCTTTGATAAATCAAATCTTAATGTTGACACACATGTGGAGTTAGAATAACAATCAAGGTTATCTCACATTTTGGATCTGAGTTGATTCCATGATCAAAACCATGAGGTTAATTTTTCCACCCTGGTAAAATGCCTGCTGGACCCCCCCCCCCCCCCATTCCCCAATTACCGGTAGGTCATCTCTAGGCCTAAGCTCTAAAGTGGAGCTGCCCATGAATACATGTATTAAAAAGGAGCTCATGCTGCTGCACTTATCTACCGCAAATCCTCGTGTGTAGGACGCACCCTGACTTGTGGAATTCGTAAACTCATGTTTAGCTATGACCCCAAATGTGCCTCCCAATGTCCTGATTGGCTTGGGCGGAACTTTAGGTTTTGTCTGACACCCTACATCTACATTGATCCTCTTGACTCTAAATGGGCCTATAAGCCGCATCTATAAATACCAGGGATGCCAGTCTTATTTCTGAATTTTGGAAAATTGGGAAAATGAGGGGAAATACAACATTATTTCAACGTAATTATTTCTCAACATCTGAGTAGTTTTCACAACTATATAGCATGCTCAGGTACCATTCTATCCGTAATAGACCCAGAGGCATAGCAGGCCTACAACCTACATATAGTAGGCCTACTCCTTTACTGTAAATGGTCCCATGGCTCCATGTAGCCACAGGACTCTCAGGTCGGAAATCTTACACTAAGTCCCCTTAGGCAGAGACCCATCCCGACCCTGTAGGTCGGATACTGTGTGTAGGAGAAGGGTGGCCTGTGGGCAGGCACAGGCATGGGTTGCGGGAGGGGGGGGGGTATGGGTAGGGGGTGTCTGGTGACAGGAAGCTGTGTGGTGGGTGACGAGGGTAAGCTGATAATTTTCCGACTTTTTTGGAGTTGCAAGCCGCGTCATGCTGCCTCAGTGACGTCACCCGCAGTGGCTAGTGATGTTGCCATGATCTATGAACGCAACTCCTATCCGTGGTCCTTGCCACATTTTTCTTGTTTAACATAGGGCAATGGCATCCCTGAAATACGCAAGGATTTACGGTACCGTAATAAGGCGCACATTGTGTATAAGACACGCCCTGAGATAAGGAACAACCTAGTAGGCGTATCCTTGGTCATATTTTGGTCACATTAGTGCTGTTATTCAGGATTAAATTTTCGTGTTACACTCCATCTCTAAGGTGCAGCAGGGGTATATATCCTTGTGTATAAGCCACGCCATATACGTAGAGTATCATGGTATTAACTATATTGTACACCAGTAGGTCACCAATCATAATCCCCATAAAGAAACATCTCCAAACTCTAAAGACCTTAGCGATACTACTTCTCCAATATTAAAACCAATCTGATTTCCATACTAAATTGTAACCTTTGTGTATGTAGCAGCAGGAGAGTCAGTCGGCGCTGTCCAGCCCCCACAGTCACCTAGGGTCTCCTCACATGGTAATGACAGATCACAGTCCGCTCCACCAACCCTCACCCAACAACCACATCAACGTCGGCAGTCCTCAGGTATGTCACAGGCTTACACTGTTAGTGCTTTTAGTGTGTTGAACAATGTGTTCATCCATGATGGTTTCCCAAGTTTACATTGGCAGATCCAGGGATTAGAATGAGGTTGGGGAAAGGGGTGTATCTAGTTAGACATGAAAAAAGTCTAGCATACCCTGATCTGCCCCAGGCTAAGAGCTATCAGAGAGAATACAATTTTATCAATGATGAAAAATGAGCAGAATGATGGCATTGATTTCACTCGGGAATTTAAAGTGTTCAGTCATGATAGCTGTGATGCGTGCCTTTTAGCACACACACACCAGTGATATCCATTGTTTGATAAGGAATTCAATATTGATGATATCTTAAATGTTTTCCCATGGTTACACATTCATCGTGCTGCAGGTGGGAATGCCACTTGGAAGTCCACAGTCTGGATCTTCATCAGTTAACCCTCCAATAGTAACAGCAGTACCAGACTCAACGACAAAACCACGGAAGCGGTCTCGTAAAAAGAAAGAAGAGAAACCGGAAGTCTATGAGTCTCCCATCAGCATACCTCAGCAACCCGTATTTCCTTGCCCTGGAGATCTGGCATTCAGCTACAACCCCAAGTATACTCCCATGAACTTTGCTCCCCCGCCCAGCACCGAGGTTGCTCCTGCGCCTGAGTCAATCTTTATGACAAATGCCTTTGGCAATGCCTTTGTAAATCCAAATGATGCCATGGGAACCTCAATGACAAAGGTGGAGGGTCAAATGGACTATGGGGATAATATGGGGATGACGCCTACAAAGCAGAGTGTGACGCCGCCCAGCCCACCACCAGTCGCTGTCAAGGAGGAAGTTGACGAGGAGTTCGCCCATCTTGTTACACCAGCTAAAAGCACCTCTACCACCACCAGCACTACAAGTACTTCAAAGGTGGGTTATTTTGTTGTATTGAAGAAATTTTCATATTACCTTCGAATGCCTCATGAATGCTAATATAATCACTCAAGTTTAATTCTGATATCCCAGGAACCATTGTAAAATGGACTTTTAATTTCTCTGTTTTAGCGGTAATTCAGAACTTTTCATTGTCCCTGACTTGCATCCCTGTGCATACACAAGTATATGGCGAGAGTTGAGTCTCTATTGAAGCTTATCATTAAAACCTCGGAAACTTAAGTTAAAAATATGCATTTCTGATATTAGAAAATGTAGGATGTTGTGAATATGCATTCCTATTTCAGACGGACGGCAAGGAGGAGAAGTCTTCCCCAGCAGGTTCGACGAGTAGTGCCTTCCAGAACTCCTTCCTGAGCTTTCTTCAGGGCAACAAACCGGAGACACTCTCCAGTGTCACCAACAGCAATGTGCAGCGGCCACCCATGCCTAAATATGTACCCGACACACGGCCAATCATCCCACCTGAGCCAAAGTTTCGCTCCCGGTCCGACTCCTTCTCGCCACCACCCTCAAAGTCGAGGCGACCAAGCACAAGTAGTGCAAAGAAGTCTGAAATGGATATCCCATCAGTGACATTTTCAGATGACGATGAGGAGGAGGAGGGGAAGGTAACGAAGACTGTGGCCAGCTTTTTAGACAAGACCAGTGGGGATGAGGACAGTAATAGTGCTACCAAGCCGTGGTCAGCAGGCGCGCAGGTCGCGCGCCGGGGGAGGGGGGGTATTGTGAAGAGCAAGGGGAGAACCCCAACAGTAAAACGTCGGAAGTCTGGTTGGGATGATGATGACGACGACTTTAATCCAGTAGAAGATGACGGAGATGATGAAGGTATCATAGAGGTAAGGTCTGTTTGATTATACTGGGTAGATGTCTTCTCTCTTATTTTGGGTCGTAAGTCAATCATAATAATTTCATTCTCATCCAGAAAAATGAAATTTCAGTATAGTGCCAAAAAAATGTGGGAATAATAGAGAATGATAAATATATACCAGCCTGATATATACATATTTTTTTAAACATTTTAAAGTTATGGTTATGTTGTTGCACTTTTAGATACCTAAAAAACAGCCGAAGAAAAAGCCCAAGGCACCATCACCTATTCCTATGCGGGAGCGGCCGTCAAGGCGGGCAAAAGAGAAGGTGGAGGAGAAACGCAAGGCAAAAGAAGAAAAAAGTGAGCTCTTAACAATTTAATTGTTTAGACTCCATTGCATGATTTATTTCTATTCACTAGAGATATTATTTACAAAAGTACCGTACTGTTATGATTATATGGACCTACCTGGTAATCATCATCCAGTGCAAAGAATTAAAAATTTGAAATGGCTATGATTTGGTACATAACTTGGTATTTTCTAGCACGAATATGGGAAGCAAATAAATTGGGAATTGCCATAAAACCTGTAAACATGTTAATGTAATCTGACATTTTTGTCACAGAAAAACGGAGATTATATGGCGGTGACTCAGACTCTGGTTCACCAATGGAGGAGTCTAGTGGAGATGAGAAGCCGACTGAAAAGGACTACGACTCAGACAGGGATCCTGTGTGGCGACCAAATGAAATAGTGGGTTGAGATATTACTAATAATTGCCTTTCCCCGGAATTTGAATGTTAAGTATTGAGCTTCAAAGGACAGTACCAGCAAGACTATATCTTCCCGCTATCAAACTTCCCTATGTTTTGATAAGTGCCAGTGCTAGTTGTAGACTATGGACTTCCCCAAGTAAAGGCTATCACTATTTATCTATTTCTTTCTCACGACCCCGCTCCATTATAAAATAATCCTTTGTAATGAAACTTATTAAGAATTGAAGAAGATGGATGAATCGAAGAAGGCTACAAGTAACAGGCATTTCTAACTTATTTCAGCCTAACTTTATACCGGTACACAACGACTCGGATGACGATGGTACTGGACGTAAGGGACGTATCAAACCGGGAAGACGCTTCAGGCCCCTGCCATCTAAAGCAAGGTGAGAACAATGATTATGATGATTCCAAAGAAATTGTCTTTGCCTACAAAGTAATATCTTAGGTATGGTGTATAATATTATAAATCAATATGATCCTTTTGCTTTGAATATTGAATTCGACAGATTTTGAAGCTGTTTCCTTGTGTTACAATGGATTGTTTTCGTTTCCATCAGCCGCAATAAGGTGAAAATCAATATGAGTAAACCATACGGGGCCTCCCAGTATACAGCCTCTGCACCTGATGAGATGGCTGTACAACCGGTCCCCGAGCCAGTACACCAGCCCTCCGATGACGATGAGGAATCGGTCCACAGGTATATGGTACGTAACCCAATAAACCCATCCTCTTTGGTCATACTGAAATCATTCACCAGCAGCTAGATAATGAGCTTTATATTTCACTTTATATGCAAGGAAAAAGAAATGGCACTTAACCGTCCTCATTAGATGATTGGTCGGCACACTATTTTGCTGATTTGACAAATAGGAGATAGCAATGCCCAGAATTTGACAACCATGCAGCTTTTTTCGGGTTACTCAGACTTCTGCTCTCATCATTTCCTTGTCTGAACCAAGCATCACTTGTCTGAAGAGCGCCATTTCCCCTGCCTGCTTTGTTACCGATATGTATGATTACCCTGTATGTGAAGGATTTGGAACCTGCTTTGAAGAACTTAAAGTGTTACAATACCTCGTCCCATTACCTTAGTTATTCACTGGAAATATTTGCTTACATTGCAGAAAGGAGACTTTGTTATTGAAAAGAAAGACCTGACCAATTACGATTCATATCCTATCTGGAAGATTGACGCGGGTCGTCTCATCCAGAAGTTTGAAGCTATCGAGCAGAATGGGCGTACTATCCACAAGGCCCTGTCCACAGTAAGTGGTGTCTGGATTCGTTACGTCTACCTTGTTTCAGTCGTGTAGAAGATTTGAAATTTGGTAAAGGTAACTTACCTGAACCAAATTACCTAAATTAACAAGTGAAGTTCAATGTTGCATATAAATACCATTAGGTGGTTGAAGATTATTTGTTTCTGATGTAAAGGTGTAAAACCTGAACCTATTAGTCCAAAATATATATTATAGAAGTTACAACAAACATCGACTGTAATAGATCTGTTCTCAGTGTCATCAAGTATATGGGCTGAGGTTAGGGCTCCACGACTAAGGTCTACATGTAAAAAAAAATGCTTGTTCTTAGACTATTATTCCTCTCCCTTTAGAATATCACATGACACTATGGAGACTGTTCTAAACGGGATAATTGATTTTCCAGTACTCAAGTTGGTCAGATGCGCTCAAGCACCAGTTCAAGGCCATCAAAGTCCGCATTCTGCAGGTCGGGCGGGCAGTAGGATCCGAGCAAGTAGAAGTTTTAGAACAGTACCGTCCTCGGCCCTCAGAGGGAGAGTGAGTACTCTGGCTATATATTCAGTGCCCCTCACATCTTTTTTACATTTCCCCTTGAAGCTAAATCTTGAACATTGTCCAATCTGCTAAAATAAGATGCCCCAGTCCATGATTCAGATTTTGCACATAGAGGTAGATTTCAATAGAAATTGAAACTTGAAATGATAAAATGCCCGGTCATAATGTTACAAATTTTAGCAGTTATTATGGCAAGTTGTGAAATATTACCAAAATCATTTTACTTTTCAACCCGTATAATCCATTCCCATGTAGAAATTGACAGAAAACGATTAAACTTTGGCCAACATGTTTCGGATTTTGCAATCCTTCATCAATGCAATAATCGTTATATTCTATGCATTAACGTACTCTCTCGTGTGTAAGATGCAGTGCGCATATAAGACGTACCTAGTAGTTTGGAAAATTCTCAAAAACAAGAAAAATGTGGCAAGGGCCACAGATAGGAGTTGCCACTCTGCAGCCCACGTGTGACGTCACTGCCGATGTATGACCTCACAAATTGCGTCACAAGGTGACCGTGACGTCACTGACAAACCGAAAACATAATGAAGTTGCTACGGTCGCTGCGCTCCCCTACGCGGCAAGCAACTCAAAAAAATGAAAAATTCATAACTCTACTGAGTGAATTTTCAAAATTCAAAAACCTGTGTGTAGCTTGGGCCCCCCTGGACCCCCTTATGCCCTATTATGACCATTATGGCATGTAACATATCTAAAGAAAGGTCTTGGTGTCCCCCTTGTGTATCCAATGAGAACCAGCGTATAGGAAGCGTCTTATACGCGGGAGATTATGCTAGTTAAGTCTATGCTTTGTATGCGAATTACATAACATGTTGCAATATTAACTCCTGAAGCTTTGTTTCCTTGGGACTATATGTTGTATCCTATCATGTGATGTTATTACTTTTTCTCCGCAGTGACGAAGAGGATGATGAACTTATGCCGTTCTTCAACATTTACATGCAGATCCTAATCAGTCAAGCCCTTGAGCCTGGATTCTTGGCTGCCATCAACGAAGAGAAGGGTGAGCAAATGCAATCAAGTGTCAATAAACTAATAGTTAACCTTACAGAGTAATACCTCATTGGAAGGTCATCAATTGCTGTACCATTTTCTTCCCCAGCGAGTAAATTTTAAGTTTGGTCGTAGAAGTTGGAGAATGTGATAAAAATTAACTTCTTCATAATCATAATCTGCAGAAAAATTACTTTTTTTTTCAGACGAATATTATCATGGACCATTGAAGAAGATCGATTCATTGATTGAACAAGGAGTGGCAGAACTGGAAAAGGTTATCAGTTGGAAGGAGATATTCAAGGTTTGTGTGAATTCTTAATGCTTTCTTTACCAATTGACGTCAGATCTGCATGTTTCGATTGTATTATGACATAAATGCAATGAGAAACCACCACAAATAGTTGATATACAAAATAAACTTTTTATTTGATAAAGGCTGTACTTTATCTACTGTGTAGAATGTATCAAGGTAAAAATGCAATCTTCAATTGAGAATCTAGACGTGGCCACTGGGAAGCACGCCCCTCCCTTGTCTGTAGTTAATAGTCTATATCCCTCTGTTAGGTCCCAAATGTAGCAAAAATAGTGGTATTACTTTTTACCGAAAAGAGGGTACTGTTCCAAATGTTGGATCCACCACTGCTGGGGTTTAGTATACAATATTCATATAACCGCATTTTGATATTTCTATATATACACGTATGATATCTAACCTACATGCAGGTACACACAATTATATTTCGACTATGTAAACTTGTGAAAAGATATATGGGAAAATGCATACATGAATATACTTTATGGAGCCTGAGTACGACTATTTGATGACCCAAAATCCTTATTTAAGTCTTATGTTCGTACCCATGGCATAAACCAATGCAGCAGCATGTGTGTAGGCAGATATCTTTCACTCTGTCCAGATAAAAGTTGGATATCAACTTACTGTAATAGCTAAAAAAAATATATATGCATATGTCTTATCTAATGACTTACTATAGCTGTAATTCATTTTTTGAAAGCGCCCAACCTACCTTGGGTCCAATATCTTAGTGGCAGTGCTCGTAGCTATCCAGCCTGAGCTTGCTCTCAATACAATAAGGAGCAGGCAATATGCAAGGACAGTCGTTAGACTTTTTTTTTTTTTACTGGTAATCATCTATTGCTCCCAAGATTAGACTTTTTCTACCGGTAATCATCTATTGCTCCCAAGTCCACAGTATAACTAGTGATAAACTGCTCTAATCGAACGAAGTCTGATCAAAGCTCTATAAAAACAAATGTGAGTGTAATAGCAAGTAATATTCCAAGTGCCAATTTCCACATCTTTATATATCACTGTTCTATAAATCTCGATGAAAGCTTTGACATGCCCAGAATCATGAAGGAAGTAGGCGGAGTGCAAATTTGTGGAAAGAACTGCTCATTTGGAGGGCTTAATTTTCATCTCGACCATGGAGAAGTCGTCAATGCCTCCCCAGGCAATCTTATTGCCATGGAGGAAGACTTTGCCACAGTCAGTGTACCACCAGCCCCCTGGAGGTGGCTTTGTGGCATGTTCAGCACAGTTACCAGATGTCCACAGGTCATTATCCCTATCTCGTGTGGAGAAGAGCTGGCCATACGCTGGGGACAGAGCGTCGATACTGGTGCCGGTGAAGTGGCCGAGGTAGAGGCGGAAACCGTCCACCTCATTAGACACATGGAAGTGGGAGTACTGAGAATAGTAGCGTAGACCCTCGCGGCTCGTAAAGACAATCTGTAAAAATGGAGATTCTTGTGAAGCAATGGCATATTGCTAAGCTATATTTGAAGGAACAGCAATAATAAAGTGAGAAGGTAAATAGTAATAGCTGTCCTATTTTGTGTATCATTCCTATCTTGAGTTATCAAACTTTAAATTTTGATGCAAGGCTATACTGATATACAAAAACAAAAGGAACAATTTACCCACCTGTAGTGTGAAATCCTTCCCCTGTGTCGTGATGTGATGTACTCGCTCCAGGCCTAACCAAAAGTCACCATCCATTTTGCCAAACCCGTCCCGGTACTCCGCCCATACTCGATGAAAGCTGACATGGTTAGGATCAGCTGCACTTCCCTGTTTGACTGCCGTGTGTCGTGATATGACAAGCCAGCCATCAAGGTCGCAGAACACATTGAATGGCTTGTAGATCTCAACCGGCATGAAAGCATTGCTGGCACCATACGGGTTGGTCTTGTCTGTAAGAGAACGGACCATTTTCTTGGCTTAAGTCTAGATTCCCTTACACAATGCCTATATATGATGAAATAATGACACACTCTTCCTTAGAGGCCTTTCCACATAAAAGTAGACATTGCTGATTAACATGTTCTATATTTTATGATATCCAAAGAAAGAAGATATTGCGACCTATATTGCTATGATTGTAAAGAGGAAACAATTGAAATTTTGTTTGTGCTTGAATTATTCTTACAGTATTTTGAGGGGGTTTCGCTTACTTGAATAGCAAACTAGTGGTCCGAGGGTGTAGTAGCCTTCTTCCTTCTTACCCCCGGTATCACCAAACTGCAGTCGTGTTACTGGCAGGTGCTCCTTCTGCCAGATCTTACCTGAGTCCTCCAACCACTCGGTGTCCTTGTTTATGTCACAGTTACACAAGTTACCTAGGGAAGGAAATTTTATTTAGAATGAAGTCTGCGCTTTACCATTATTTAGTATGATATAGTGATATTCATGGTGACTGGTATGCCAAAAGGAATTGCATGTGCCCCAGAAAATGAAAGCCGATGTATTTAGGCCAAAGTTGATACTAGTGCTTGCTTAGATTCATATGGGTAGTATGTGTATGATAGGATCTAAAACCCACATTCAGCATATTGACGCGAAAAGGTACCTACCACCAACACATGAGTCATTGAGAAGGCAGGCACAGCCCCTACCCTTGCCTCCTGCCCAGTACATCATGGGTTCACCCTGTGCGTCCACCCACCATGACTCGCGGGTTAAAGATGCACCTTTACACTCCCACTTCAGGTACTGCTCACACCGGTATGAGTTACTCGTTAAGGCAGCCAGCTGGTCCCAATCCACTCCTGTGTAACAATTTAACAAGCAATGTAACAAGCAAAAATAGGACAGAGCATTTCACGTGCAAGATAAAATGCTAGTAGTAACGTACTTGCAACAGCAGTTCTAAAATACTAGTAGCAGTTCTGCTATCTGTCCTGATTGTACTTTTGCATCTTGATGGATTCATGTAGGATTGTCAAACCAGATTTGTCTAATGTCATACTGAATTAGACCAAAAGATCAAGCCTTGTGAGTTAAATGAGTAGAAGCAGTGTACATACCATGGTACTTGACATCTATGTTGTAGCTGCCAGGAGCATCATGCCCAACAATGTGAGCGCGGGTCTCCTTGTCATGATGTATAACTGCCACCCCCTCGTCGTTACTCATTCGGCACTCAACAATGAAGGCGCTGGTATCCTCCATACCATCAGGGTCTATCATATATAGACCTTTCTGTGTGAACCCTCCGCGTGCCCATTCAGTGCATGACCTTGGTACTAAAAACACAGATGAATATTAGCCATACATGAACTGTTGTTAGAGGTATGGTGAAGACACCTGGTATATATGATTATGAAAGGATATGGTTGTGTGTGTCATGCGATCGTTATTTCTCTTAAAACATGAACTTGATATATATTTCAAATGTGTGATTGACTAGCAAACCTGGAAATAAAAGAGGGAAAAAAACAGACATTGCATGTTCTTAAATAAAACAAATCATGAATATAGAAAATGAGGAAGTCTTGGGAGGAATAGCTTTATCAAAGGAAATGAGATTATATACCAGCTCGTATTAGCTCTTCAAAGCGCCTTTTGATTGGCGCCATCTCGTGGATCCGACGAGAACTCTTCTCTGGGCAGCCTGGAATAAAGCAAACATACATGTGAGTTTGTTAACACACCATGTTTAGCCATTTTCCATGAAAAGGCAAAGAGTACACTTGATTTGCTCAAGCAAATGGTTAGATTTAGAGGGGAGGGGATTTAATAAACTACTATTCATAAACTAACACATATCCTAGGCCACAGAAGGACTCAGTTTGTCGACTGTTTTGTTGATATTGTCCTGCCCTTTTGACCTTGAGGTTGCGGCTAGGTCAGTGGTCAAGGTCGTATTTCATGGTTACCCTAGTAACCTCTGACCCTGTGCAATGTCTGTGAGACCTGCTATTTTTAGATTTTGCAGTCTGCTGTACTGAAATTCATTAATAGAATGGGAACACGTGATTTGTATTGTCCATGTCAAATTAAAAAAAAAAGGGGGGGGGCTCTCTATATATTAATAGCCATTACATTATACATGTACATCAAATAGACACACACAGCCATACATATGCACTACATAATGTCTTACTTGGGATTCCTATACAAGCTCCTGTCCCGCCCATAGTGTAAGTTACAAGACGGCGCACAGTATGACGTCAAGTATAATGTGTGACGTGACAACACAGATGTCACTCTACAAGACATCACCAGGGCCTGGGGGGAGGGAGGGAGGGATTGATACGTCATGAGCTTGTGGCATCTGACCTCATAGTTAGATAGCAGACAGTGCCTGACCTGTCAAATAGTCAGCTGTGCACCCTGTAGTACAAACGGGGGGGGGGGGGTATTTGACGAGTCCCAGGCATATCTGCTCAATGATCGTTTGCCATTATGCATACCAGCATGGAGAATGTTCAGTCAATGAAATTCATGTATTTCCTCCATTTACTGCGGAATTCATAGGGGGCAACTGGTCGCCGTCCTGATAAACTGTGATAACTCGCTGGTAACCAGCTTAGGTAATGACTGCACCCACTGGGCCACCCACTACATGCGCATATACAGATCCTACCACGTAATTATACAGATTCAAAAGGAAATATGGGCGCCGAAATACGCTCACCTCCTTCAACGCTTTGGGGACGGTATGTCTTCCTTTACTGCAACAAAGTGCCCATTGTGCAGTGTATACCATTCTGGTCGGTAGTACAAGCTGACACATCAGCCATGCATCATACGGAATACTGGACATTATAATGCATGACAGCACTATATTTTCTTAAACGAGTTAATCAGTGGGTGCCAGTGAATGCCAAGGGATCATCCATTTATTATTGGGGACCGTCAGTGTAACGTCGCAGCTATAAATATCATGACGTCATTCCCCAATTCTATGAGAGGGGGTTGGCAAGAAAAAGGAGTAATCACTCTGATGGCATTTGTGATAAAAATGGTCGATAGAAATTTTTAAAAATTTAATGAAGTGTACAGAAGTGTTGTCTAATTACGTTGTTTTTGAGTGAAATCCTGTGGCTTAATTTTGGGTAGTGGATAGGGAAAGTGGAAGTTTGTGTTTTTTTCCATAGACTTCCATAGTAAAATTATCTCCAAAACTAATGAAGCTTTTTAACTACAAGTTTGTGTGGCATTAGGAAGTACCGTAAACTCCCGCGTATAAGACGCGTCCTCTACGCCAAACAAAATGCTGGGGAGTCTTATAGCTTTCACTCAAGTTGGGGGGGCGTCTTATACGAGGGGTAATTTTTCTATAGAAATGTACTAATCTTGCAAATTCCATCCTTAAAATGTGCGTCTTATACGCGAAAATGCTTCCCCCGAGAAGGGGGTGCGTCCTATACGCGCACCGCGTCTTCTACGCGGGAGATTACGGTAGGTAAAGAAGTAGATACCGAGAATATGGGCAAAAACCTATGGTTAGAAGATTGTTTTTTGGTCTATTGTAAAATTAAATAGTCTAATAGATAACAGACTGGGTGCTGTGAGACATTGCATCAACGAGTGCTGACCTCATGTCTAGACTTGTCTTAATTAGGTAATTCAATACCATGATTGGCTATTCTCTGTAGTTGATTGGATGTTCCCCTAAGGATGATTGGTGGTGCAGGGGCGTAGGAAAAGGGGGGGGGGCAGGGGGCCTGGGCCCCTCCAATAATGAAGAGGTTCCCTATATAAGCCTATATAAAAATATAGCGGGGCCCCCCCAACCGAGACCCCTGGGCCCCCCCAATAAAAATTTGCTTCCTACGCCCCTGTGGTGATATATGTCATATTATTATAATTATACAGTGTAATGCTGTAGCTATATATAGCTCAGACAGGCATGCTGTAGGAGAGGAGTATTTACTCAATTGGTACTTGCAAGTGGAAAGATTTAGAATTAGTTTTAAGTCAGTAGGTGTATGAGATGAGACAGGCATGCTGTAAGGGAGGAGTAGTCATATAATTGATGGTATGTTTTCGAAGGTAGAGCAGTCTAACTATGGTCCCCAATACAAGTACTACTTTGTTACATAATTTTTCCTCTATCTTTTAATTGCTGTTTAGTTATGTACACATACATCTGACCCCCACCCCACGGCATATACGTGAATCAAGAGCTTATTGCAGCTTATAGGATCCTCAGAAGTCAGAGTGTGCTTTATAGGCAGGGTAATATTGAATTTGGTTAGTACTAAATTCCTGATCGAGCCTTATAACTGCCTGCTTTAACTCAGGGTGTGCCGTATATAAATGAAAGTTGCACAGTTTGTAGAGGTATTACGTTAGTATCTAGAGCTGTTGAAGATGATTCCCGTGATTCAACTGATGCTGTACAAGAAACCATAGAAATTCCATTCTTAATCTTCCGCAACTAGTTTTTAACAAACTTGCATGCAAATGTATGTTCTAAGGTCCAGCTGATATCAATGAGAATGTTTAGAAAGGTGCAACTATACACACTCTACGCTGCTGACATTGACTTGAATCAATATGAACAGTAAAAGATCCATCTTTCCCGTTTAACCTGACACACATACTTAGTCCATCGACCACATTGCCTCATTAGAGATGCATCTTCAATATTGACACCAGAGGATCAACTTTCTAAAAGAGGCCAATACACTCTTAAGCCCAAACCTTCATAACACTCTTCAAATAAAACCCACTAAATATTTGAAGGCGGTCTGGAATCTCTTTGCAACTGAGGGAGATACTACGCTGTCTGGATTGGTCATCTAGGGTTACGGCCATCTTCAGTTCTGTGTTTATAAACATGGGGGGAGGTATGGGTGGTTTTAGGGAAGTCAGGTAGGTACGTTGGGTTTTGAGACAAGTTCATTGTATAAAGATGGCAGGTTGATATGGGGTGTAACCAGATACTTGTTGGTCAATGTATTCAGAATTTACTGGATTTGAGGGTCTGCTAGGTGTTGAGTTTGTGTGTATGTCTGTAGTCTGAGGAGTTGGGAGAGGGGGTGTTGAGGCAGTTCCTGGTAGAGAGATCTCTAGAACCCAGGGTTATGTCAGTCAAGTATTCTTATGCCTGATATGGATGAGGGAGTCGAGAGTCTGGAGCACACGAGTAGAGGCATGGTGGGGGGTGGGGAGGGGGTTGTTAGTGTATGTGAGTGATCGAGTGATAGTACTTTGGATTAATAGCATGGCTATAATGCATATAATGCAAGGTGCAGACCCACCATTTATTGTGAAACACATACTGTGTTTGCGGTCTGAATCTCATATTGCACAATAATTGTTCCATGCAGTTGGTAGGTGGTACAATTTGTAGCCCATGCCACTGGGCATACATAGAAATGTCTACCACCAGTGACTTCAGGATACTTGCGAGCACACGAGTGCTTCAGTATGAATTATCATTTTCAATATGAGGGAAAAAACGAACTGGAAACATACCAAGGAATCTGCTGGTAGCTCCAGTGAACTCCTTGAAGATTTCACTGCGGCGGCCATCGTCTTGTAGCGTCTTACCGGAGGTGAGGAGCTGGAGCTGAGACTCGAGGTCCAGAATCCGGTCCACCATTTTACCTACCTCGTCATGCTGACCATGCATCTCGTCCTTCAAGTCTGAGATGGACTTGTGAGCCAACTGAAATTGATTTTATTAATTTTTGCGATAGGAAGCAAGGCCATTAAGAATATTCTTACATAAGGGAGGTTTAGCAACCACTACATAGGCAATACTCATAGGTGCAGCATACTTACAGCATTGTTATGTCTGCGTTAAATGAAGTACGGGAGAAGTATGTCATGGTTGCTAAACCTCCCTACTGTTTCTCCCGTGTATAAGGTCCACCCTGAGTTGAAAAATGCCATAAAGGGCTTGGTTTTTGGAGGCATATTACTAGTCTACAGTAAAAACACCCTATGTATAAGGCACACCCCAACTCATGCCGATCCTATAAGGCGCACATTTATTCTATAGTGAGCAGCTCACCTTGACATTCTCCAGTACATTCTGGTGTTGGAGCAGTTTGTTGACGGTGAGCAGGAGTTTAGTGAGAACATCTCTCTCAGACACGTGACTCTGGTCTCCAGACATGTGCTCAACATGATCAACACGAGTTGGGCCATGGACGCGCCGTCTGCTACTACCTCCGTGCCGCAATAGTGGACTGTCCTTCTGTAGAAACTTAACACAAATAAAGATATTTTTATTACAAAATTGAGAAATGGAATAGAGACAGTTTGGGCAGCAACACGGCACTTAGGGGCAAACAGTATTAATAAAATTATGCCTTTTGGTCGTCGTTGAGCATGAGTGCAGCTATAGTGACCCTACAGGTCCCACGCTCTCCAGAAGAGTCGACATGTATGAATGCAGTACTTTTATCAATGAGTCAGTCACCAGCACTGTATGTTTTGCATTGAGATGACAAATGAACACGAGCCTGCAGGCATCATGCAGCACTCAAGGGGTTAAAATCTTGATTCTTAAAAAAAGGGGGGGGTGACCAAGGCTGGGAGACCATATGTCGTGAGAATTAAAATAATCAATACGTGTATTTAAGTAAAAGACCCATAAGGCAGGGGCTGCCATGCCATGTCATGAATTAGACCGGCCGCTTAGGACGATGTTGACAATGAGAAGCATATTTAAAGCTCCATAACTTGGAATGGAAGAGCATTTGTAAGTGAATGAACCATGATCAGAAAGGAAGATTTAACACATTAATTTTAGTTTTGAATATAAGACTCACCTTGTGATACCCAGCCAGGTTATGATCTGTGCTGTCACCAGTGTCAGTGTGGTGACTGCCACACTTAGCGGCTGCATTCTCCACGGTGAAGGTGTAGGTACAGGTATCCTTAGCTCCTCCAGGGTGGCACCCCATCAGGACAACCAGGAGCATCAATACTACTCTCCTCGAGGCTAGGCCTGACCAACCCCCCATACTGTATGAGGCCTAATATATGAATGAGAGATAACTACACTATGATAAAACTGATGCAGTTTCTATAAGAAATGATGTTTAGGAGAGGGGCAGGAGTATAAGAGATACAGCTTAGACTGCATGGATGGGTAGTCTAGAGGCAACCGACGGCTGAAGTCAACTGGTGATGGAAACTGAACGGTAAACTGGGATCAGGGTGTTAGAGGAGTAGGGGGAGGGCGTATGGGGGCGTGGTCAGAGTTCCCTAACCGGCTCTACCGGGTTCCTGGAAGGGAAAGGGGGTTTGGGGACTGAAATGTGGGAGGTTTGCCGAGGATGGGTTGACGTGATGGGTAACCCCACCTCACACAAGCACTCCTTACCCCCCCCCCCCACTTCCCACCCCTCTTGAGAATCGGGGTAGCTGTTATCGCTCCCTTTTTCTTCTTGATTCATTGGTTGAAGTTGGGTGAATGTTCCTCATATGATAATATTTAAATCGTTTTTTTTTTTTAATTCATCTCTGTCGTAATCACATATTGAAATCGCCTCATGAATACGTCACACTATAATTTTGTTTTAGTTCTCGTTTACATACTTGTAACTCCTCAGTTTTCTCAGTTATTTGAATATTTGTCTGCCTGGGTCAATTTGTGATTGGTCGAGATCTAACGAGATCTCATTTTATCATTATTACGTGAGGAATCCTAAGAGAAATTTGAGGGGCTCATTTTCTTTTCTCGTCAGGAGTTTTCAGATATGAGATTAGATCTACACTGTAGACTGGAGACCTCTGCGCTCAAAATGCCCCCCCCCCCCCTGGGCTCGACAAATCCCTATGTCCCGAAGTCAGAAAAAAAAACAACATCACTGGTCACATCTTGAAGCCCTGGTTCTTAGCCATCCAAGCACACCCTGGGCTCCCCCTTGGTTACTGTAGTAACTTAAGCCTGGTCAGGTTTGTTTGTGGTGTGTACATGTTGGTCTCATGGCACGTACCATGGCTAGGTGAGGACAGCGGGACATCCTAACTGACCACGGCTACCTTGGTCTTACTGACCACCTTGCCGGGTCTACACAAGCGGCTACATGGCCTGTAGATTTGTCAGATCTATGCCAGGAATATACCCTGTAGAGATGCCACCTTTCCTGCTGCAAAACGTCAATACATATGTATATATGTGATTTCTCCTATATCTGTAGGATTTCCTACACTTTTGGGCCAAAAAGCTGACCCTTGTGATTTCCCCAGATGGGGGGGGGGGTGTCTGTTATTTCTATGCTGATTAAGTTGCAAATTAGCCACCGCCGTGTCGTTTGGTCTAACTTCAATATTTAACTTAAATACACAAGTCATAGACTTACCATGAAGAAAGTCAAACTCCAGGTGCAGCTCATGTGTCTAGTTATAACTCGGTGTTGGCCTTGTATTTGAGCACGGCTTGGGCCTATATGTAAGGTTTCGTTATAGCGGATACTTTTGTAGATAAATGTAGATCTTCTATCATCTAGGATTAGTATATTCTTTGCAGCATTTGTGTGTCATGCCACACAGTGCTAGACAACTCACTCACTAGAGTGCATTGACGTATCAAAAGGAATGGATAGCGGGAAGGTTTGGGGCATCATGTGGTCTTTGTGGTGCACATGAACAAAATTGGAATGTATACAATTTATCCCAAGCCAAAGGTATGATATTGTAGCATAAGCCACAAGCCTAGCTTGTTCATAATGTTATGAAAATGAATTTCATCCATCAAAGCTATGTATGCTTTTATGAGTGAATGAAACTGGGTGGAGCCACAAGAACTGAGACCCTGCATACCCCTCCCCCCCCCCCCACACACACACACACACACACACACACACACACACACACACCAACCACCACCACCACGAGGCTGCATGTCACGCCCCCCAGTGGTACTGTTCGGTAGTCATGTGACCTGTACCTGTAAACATGTGACCTCCTCAGGTCACAGGTCACACCCTACCCTCCACCCTCCCTCAGTAGTGTAGCTCTCGGTACCACCCAAAGACAAGAAAGGTCCAGAGGGCTGCTACACCAATTCAGTGCCATCACTGCTGGTAACTCCCAGCCCTCTATTTGTGGTGGGCACCAGCAAAGAAAATGGCACTGGCACTAACTAGGCCTTACTTACTATCAGTTGGATACTGGCACCTAAATGCCAAAAACACTAGACTGCTTCCCACCCATGACGTGGGAGGATCCATCTAGTGATGGGGAAAGTTTGCTTTTGGAGAAGATGCATGATATGAACAGTAACAGAATCTGTTTGGTGTTACCAGCGAATCGTACAATACCGTGCCATGCTGTGTTTTCTGATTTGGCATTCTAGTATACACGTGTGAATGCGTGGGCACATACCTATCGCCTTGTATATGGTGTCTAACATGATGCACCAAATGAACCCTGTTATGATCCTGCAACCTGAAAAGTGCACATTATTCGTTATCATCGTTTCTTACCTTTATTAAATTCAATATAATCGAAATAACGATGTATAACTTAGACCCTCGGTTTTGGGAGCCATTACATTTTACTTCTGATTAAAACGGATGCATATAGGCATTAGTATGGACGACCATTGGTTCTACTATTTTGAATTTCGCTGGTTCAGGTAAAGCCCGCTGAGAAAATAAACCATAATGGGTGCCTTGTCCCTGGGTAACATCAACTTCCTGGGATAAGGTGGACCTTATCTTATCAGTGCATGTCGCCAGAACCAGCTCCAGTCATCCTTCTAAAGGGCTGACCCAGGATACATTATCAACCAATGAGATAACACCATCCATTCACTGCAGAATATTTTGGGTACATTATGTAATACCTAGTACCCATCATGCTGGCGGTTATCAGTGCTCATCTCGCCAGGTCCCGGATCAAGCAATGGCGAACCCACTGGACCTCAATACTGAGCCCTGTAGCTCATAGGTTCCAAGCAGGACTGGAGCTGGTTCTGGCACTGGACTGGCTGGTTCTGACGACATGCACTTATAAGATGGGAACCAGCTTGTCTTGAAGTGTGTGTTATCCAGGGTCAAGGTACCCATCATGACATGTCTTATCAGTGTGTTTTGCCACTTTTAAAAGAACCAGCAAAATACGACATAGCGGACCCACTGGATATAGGCATAGACTCCTTATTTAGCATACCTTCAATTCTGTCACATTGGATAATGGAAGAATTGATTCCAAAAGGGAGGGGCTATCTAACATTACCACAATACTCAAAAACTAAATAGGACAAAGGGTAAAGCCCATCCGTGCCTCAACAGAAAAAAAAATACTCAAAAACATTAAACTTTAAGAATCCCTAAATTGATTGTGTTTTTCTTGCAGGACCATGTGATTCTGTACCCTGACTGTAAGGTGATGGACAGGGGTAATGTCACCATACAGTGTCAAGTGACTCGTAATGTGCCCGCACCAATCGCCAACCAAGCCGTCCTCCTAGCTGGGGAGGCCTATGAAGCAGAGACCCTCGAACCACTGCCAACCAAGACACAAGCCAAACGTGTAAGTAGACTATGTGACTGCTCTCTGTACTAAAGAAAAGAAAAGTCAGGGATAATAGAGAGGAAAATGGAGCGGCCTAGGCATGTCTGTACTACTCAACATGTTGTCCTCATGGGGGGAAGAGTAATAGGAAGGCTGGTCCCAATATTTAGAGGGTTCATTATGACTTGGGCCATGGGCATCGTTGAAAAGGGTCACATGTGATCTTTGTCACGCGTCCAATCTTTCTTCATTTAGTCGTTGTTTTATAATGTATCTTGACTACACCTCAATGAGGTGCCATCTTCGGGAAAGATGACCATTTACTAGTATTAGGGTCTTTATCTTCCGCTCTCTCCGTGAGAGGTGAGCGGCCATGTATTTCTAGAATTCTCCGGTACAAGAGTTAAATTTATCTAAGGCTTATCTCTATCTTTGCTTTGTATTCTCATTAGGAATATTTATGCAACAAGGCATCGATAAAACACCTCAGCACATACCACGGCCTGAAGCACTACAGAAACACTACCTACCAAAACTGTCTGTCAAAGGTAAGTCATTTAATCGATTAATAAATCCTTGCATGGTAGTCATTATGGACGGGAGATAGCAGAGGTGGGAACTGCGCAGTCATGTAGGAAACATGTCCCACAGAAGGTTATGCGGATCATCTTTGCCGTATGGCCTCTCATCGTGTACTGACTGACTTGGCTGTTTCCAATAACTAGTAATCAGAGAGAAAGGATGATCCATCCCACCATGTGTGGTGCATTCTATGTGTGTGGCTACTCATAACTATAATGCAACTTCTATGAAAAGAATGAACTACATGCTATACCCGGGGGGTGGGAGACTTTTTTCTGACCAGAATGTGTGGCTCGGCCTCTGACGATACTTACCCGTGATTAGAGGGGTTTTGGGCAAAAAGCGACCCTTGGTGAGAGGGATTTTGGCTAAAGGTGACCCTTGGTAAGGGATTTTGACAGTAACTAGACCCTTGGTGAGAGGGAATTTGGCTCAAAAGTGGCCTTGCCAGCCACACATCCATGGCCATGTCTGTGACATAAAGTGAGTGTTCTCGCCCGTGGTGCTATAACAAGTTGGTTTGACGGATGGCTGACTATTCCTCTGGCATCTTCTGTCCAGATGAAAATGTCTACTAGAAAGCAAGTAAAGATAAGACATAGACATACCCAATCATTAACTAAGATATTGTTCGTGTTACAGGTGGTTTCCTTGAAAGATGCCAACAAAGATTTAGAAAACAGAGATCTCCTCGACCAGTGTCTACAAAATCGTGGTTGGGTACAAAAGGTAGGTTTCGTGACTGAAGTTACACATGCTTACTCACAGTAATTGATTATGTTATGTTATGTATTAAAAACAACAGATATTGCTGAACTAGTGCTAATAGTATTAACGTCAGCTTCTGAGGTTGCACTAACTAAGTCTACCTGAATTATCTTTTTTATAAATATTACAACCAATCTCTGTGATGTTCAATACATATGTTAAATCACCATTTCAGATGTTCCGAGACCTGAAAACTCTCACCAAAAAGGCTATGGAGAAGACGTGATCGGACGTCACCACTACTCACCTGCCCCCTATCACCAGCTGCATGAAGCTCGGGGTACCCTAGTGTCAAACCAACAAACTTACCGAACCATGACAAAACTGTAAAAGGATAACGACGTTACAATACATGTATATGACGTCATGCAAGCCGTGACGTCATAAAATAAAGACATGGCAAGTAAATCACCCCCTCCAACTTCTGAAACCTCAGCAGTAGTCCTGAGTGTGGGTGAGGTGGAAGTAAAATAAGTAGTAAACTCTACGACCAGAGGGCGGCCATTTCTAAATAATGAGATACTCCGAACCAAGTAAATATAAATAGGTCTGATCATGGCATTATAGACTTCCTCATGAACCTAGACCATGACCAGATTGAATTGTGGCCTCAAACTCAATATGCATGATTGGAAAAACGTAATACAGGAGTTGGTTAAGGATGATGATGAACTTTTAAAGCCGGCACGAGACCGACCGGCCCTATATGTTCTAGCTGAACGGGGCCAGAAGTTGGTTAAACTTGCACCACTGTATATATACTCTACAGAAGCAGTTTGGTGCAACCAGCAGCAGCACACACGGCTCATACGATACTTAGGGATTCCCTGCAACATGTCAGCACGACTAATTGAGAAACGACACATCTAGAAACATATGTCATATAAACTCATTGACTGGCAGAATTTGGCAGCGTGGGAGAATATTTCTTTTGGGCCTTCTTTTGTTTGTTTTGTTAGTGAGTGTGTAAATACAAGCTCTAAGCTCTATGACATACAGTTAATGCTTTGAAGATATCCCTTCAGTGCAGTCCAGTGAAAGTATAAAATATACTATATTTGGTGCAGGCAGTTGCCATTAATCCGCCTCTCCATGTTTTGCTATTAATAAATCTCTTAAAAACTAAATGTTACGGACTTGACACTTCAAATTCCTACATTTATATGTGAGACAGGACCTGTCTACTTTAAAAACCTGTGCAGTTGTACATAGTATATTGTCAAAAGAAAAGGAACTGCCAAAATGGACTTGCACATAGGTACAAATAGTACAGGCACTACTAACCCCCCCCCCCCCTCCTTCAAAACAAAAAGAAAATCTTTTTCATTTCTACTCTATTGATAGCCCACAGCCAGAGGACTATGCAATAATGGCTCAATAGCCCGATATAAAATAGCCTGGTGAAATTTTACCTTGAAATGACTGTGCAGCAGAAAAATTAACTTGTGACTGAGTTGCGCATCATTGCACTTGCATACGCTATTATGACAAAGTATGTCTACTAACAGATTGTTGAGATATGCCTGTACAAATGATAAACTCGGTTCATGTCCGTATAAGATTCTGCAGGGAGTAGTGAGACCCTAGGAGTGAGACCTCCAATTATCGGGTGCGCTTGGAATTTTGCACTAACTAGTGACAGTTCTATGTGTTTGTGTTAAGACAACATGCTTTGACAGTCCGTCAGATTCAGCTTCCAACTGTAATATGCCAGAAATGGGTTGTTTTGTTTATCAAGGTCTCACTGAATAGGAGTTGTAGAATCCAATGGCAGCCTATGCACAAGACCACTGCCAACCAGGTAAACGATAGTATTCTGTAAACCTAGGAACTAATCGTCAGAAGAGAGAAAGCTAGTCTGTTTATTTCAAGTTATTGATATCTAACAGTGATTGTCTGTGAGACTAGTTGTCAACTAGTGAGATTTGAATTTCTTCCTTCCAGTTGGTCTATGTGTAGATAACTGTAGAAGAAAGTGATTTTGGTGGAAGTGTCATCTTTCAGATCCATACATTATACAGAGGAAATTCTATGTGAACTGCATTTCAACTATTGCACAGCATACAGATCTATGACTGCACAGCAGGCCACTGTAATATCCTTGAGGAACTTATCAATGGGTGGTTTTACTATGGTAATACAAATGTCTTACATTTACTTGTCACAGGTATCATCTTCAGAATTTAAGTATAACATAAAAATCATGCAGGACAAAGTCACAAAAGATAGTATTTTCATATCATATTTGTTACTTCTTCCGTGTCACCAGTTCGCTCCGAGCCGTAAGGCAATAATCATATTGGTGATGTCTCCAAGGCTTTTCAAGTCACAATTATGCCTACTGCAAAACATGGCTTAGCCTATTAAATTATTGAAATACCTCTAACCCAAACAATTTTGATTCTAATGTGCTTTCCTTTTTTTCTAACACATTTGAGTTCTATATTGATACTTTGTGTCCATATAATATGGATCAATGTGCACATTTGAATAGTTCTGTCCAGTTAGATTGTTCACTGATGTAAATTAACAGAAAAGAATATTATACTGGCTATATACCCACAACGCTTGTTATTAGCTAAAGCTAAGTCGTCCTCAGAAGCCGTCCCGCGGCTTGTAATTTGATTGTTATCCTGTAGTGAGAAGCTATGTAATAGGTGTTTGTCTGCTTCATATTTTTTGAAACACTGGAAAATGGTTTTGGATGTGGTTGTATTTTCTTTCTCTTTTTGAACCATGAAAATATCTTGAGTGCTGCCACCTCAGTAGAAGTAGATGTATTCTTTGTGATACATGTAAGATTTTAATCATGTACAGTCAGCGAAAGGGCCACCTTGAGATTATAGATTAAGAATATGAAGAAAATTATGGGTTTCGTGTCTCATCCTTGTGAACAGAATAGTTGTCAGACTGTGGTCAAAACGTATTATATTTATATATTTTTGGTTTCATGTGTTCAATGTAAGCATATGTAACTTAACCCCACTACTTCACACTATTGGCTATCATCACAGATGCCCCTTCAACTGGTCTGCCCCAGGAACAATATACCTCGCTTGTCTAAAAGGAAACTGAGAAGGAAAGTTACCACTCTGAAAATTTAAGACACTTATATGGGGTTGGGATTGGACCGTACCTTATTGCAATGTCATAATGAAGTGTCTTGGTCATTTCCGAGGTCATTTGGACGCATTACGCTTTAACAACCACGAAACATGGTGCTGGGAGTCGAGATATTTCTTCGAATCCTGTCTAATACTTTTCACTCGATTGTGTACCAGCACGATAACAGTGTAGTTTTTCATAGTCTTGTAGCGCTTTTCTAATGACTGTTAGAGCAAATGTTGTGTGAGCAAGCCTTGTTGAGAATAACAGATTATAGTGAGGGTCAGAAAGCCAACACGAAACGAAAATTTGTTTGTTACAGCCATGGCAATTGGTGTGTGTGTGGGTCCAATTACACAAATTGCCCGATTGCATCCTTGTTACATTACTTGTACATGTATTCCCTTCCTAGGATGATACCCCCACCTGGACAGACTTAAGAGTGAAAAACCCTCCTTATAAGAATTGTACATAACATTGTTTCCTATTGCCGAATACTAACCCAACTTGTGTCCCATACCATGTGTAGATAGGTCTAGTTGGTTTGTGATGACTATCGCTGCCGTGTTGCTGCCCCTTGTGTACTCGTCTCCTTCTGTGACTCACTTACCTATGGTAGTTGACAAACTCCCATCAGTCATTCTAGTACACGGTGCACCCACTCGGTGGCACTACTGTCTCGTTTTCTCATCAGTTGTATTTGAACAGTGTAAAATACCAATTATATTTACAGAGGAGCAAATAAAATGTTCAGCTGCTGCATATTCTTTATACCACCCTATGTTGTGTTTCTTAATATGTTTGAATATTTTGCCTTTGGGAAAATGTGTTTTAAAAAGAGGTGGGGGGGGGGGGGGTCGCCAGATCGCCCTTCTCTGAATATATAATGGTTTGACTCTTTTAAAAGCTCATTTTACCTGTAATAAAACTAGTTCAATCTGTTTTTAACATGAAATGTGAATAACTATTAAGGGGCAGTGAATTATTAAGGGGCAGTGTGTTACGAAAGAATCTAAAGTATTTCATGCAAAATCCACCAGTACTACTCGAATCAAGACAGCATTCATATCTCAAATAAGACTTCATTAGGGTGCTTAAACATTTTTACATGGAACCAAGGGAATCTTATACAGCAATTTTCAAAAATTCGTCCCTTATAGTCCACATAAAAGACGAAAGACCAAGGAAATGCTCAAAGTGATATGCTAGAGCCAAAAGTTAGGTACCATTTTAGATGGATTGTCACTGACCTGTATGCAACCCTAATATCTAAAGTACCCATAGAATCACAAATTAAATTGGCAGTGCTGCTGTTTAAGGACTGGTATCACGGGTGTCAATGTTTTGGTGAGGGATGACTAAAAAAACTCATCAGACTCACATTCAGTTCAGACAGCCATTCCAGACCTATTTAACAGCAGTGAGAATTTTGTATGTTATCTATGGCAAACCAATTACATTGACTTCTCACATGACCTACTATTACTACTCCTGAAAGAAGTACGGTCTGGGTATTAAAGAAAGGCGACCGGGCATTAAAGAAATCCTATTGCCTTTCATATGTCAACTTATGTCAATAACTACATAAATATCATGATTGCTACAAGGTCTCAGATGCTGTGACTCACAACAAAGTCCTAATGGGAATGCTAACATTTGGCAGAAACTAGTATAAATATATGCATAGATTTATCTAAAATACGATGTAGATATACTTTGCAAAAATCAATGCTTCTTTTGATAAGATAAATATCGTCCTGCACGACTGGATATTGGGACTCTTGCAGTTGAACAGTTGTCTAATTCAGTAGGATTTCATGTCTAAAAATGAAATCACGGGAAGCCATGGATTGTGTATAAATGTTTATTTTTCCACTACTTTTAACTCTAACAATTGCTTAAACAATTGTCCACTCAGCAAGGACCTTTACTCATACTGTCAATCTATTAATATATACACCAAGGGTTTATTTCTATCCGATGTTAGCAGTCTAAACTATATCAATATGTGTGTGGTTTACATGTTTCATACCTATATGTACATGTGCATTTCCTTCCATGGATATGACCTAACCTGTAATCAAAATGGTGTTAAACAATCATTATAAATTGAACTCACTCCTCTTGAAAGATCTAGTTTTAGCACATGGAAACGCATCTGTCAATGAGGTGTTGTCTTTATTAGGTGGTTCATAATCATGATATATTATTTTTAATAGAATGCATATACTATGAACGCAAGTACATTCAAATACATGTATTTACAACATACACATTACACATCGCTTCTATGGTATAGCTTGTAAAGCCGTTTCGTTTTACAGACCAATGATATAAGTTCATTTTACATACATCTTAGTCATTGGTACTTTATAAATATCCAAGGGCCTGTTACACTCGAAATACATGGTACATAATAATAATAAGGTCAGTCATGCAAGTATAACCTGTATTTCTGTATGATATAGCCGCTATAACATTCAGTTTTATTTTAATTATGCGTAGTCCAATATATTTATCTTTATGTACACGTGTCTATAGGCTACTGGTATTTCGAAGGATCTATTGTATAAAAACATGAACACTTAGTATGTACATATTTTATAGTGTACTATCAAGCAATTTACTTACATATGACACAATCCTTTCACAAGCATACTAAATATGTAACAGAAATTATACAGGATTATTATGCTTTTCATTGAGATTCTTCTGTGTTCATGTGCTATAGTTTCAAAGAATTCATCGTCAAAGATCTTCAATAACTGGTGCCATAGCTATGTAATTATATTTAATACTACCTAATGCTACATCTTTCTTTGTACATTATATAACATGAGTGTAAATTGTGATTAAGTTATTATGATCATTGTGTACATAGAGTTATAGCCACGGGTTATAGGCAGTAAGTTGGCAACTAGAAGTGTATGACATGCGAAGTAAACTCATGAATGTCATGGCAAACCTTACCACACATGTTACACTGCCAGGGATTGTTCAGGTTATGCAGACCCATGTGCAGGCAGTAGAGTGTCTTATCTGTATATACTATCTTACAGTACTTGCACATTGCCAGGTCCTTTGCATGGGTAAGGACATAGTCAATGATGTCTCCCTCACTGCTATCCTCAGCACTTGACCCTACACCAGACGTCCCAGAGGTCGTTGACCCTGGCAAAGCTTTTGGTGTTGTTGACCTGTCTGGATCACAACGATCAATGAGCTGCTGAAGAGCAACCGAAGATTCCCCTGGTGCGAAACCTTTGCCAGCATATTCTGACTCCATATCTTGTCTGTCCCCACAAACAAGATTCAATGGTACCTCTCTGTGAGTTGTAGGGGGATCACCTCCAGAAGATGCATTGTCTGGTTCGACTTCTCGACTACCAGGGGTGTCAGCTTCAGGGATGCTCGATTCGCGACCACTGCTGGTGACCCTATCTGTCCGCTCGCTGTCCCCATTGTGTTCAGTAGTCATGTGGGCTGTAAGGGCCTGCTGGTCAGAGGCTGCCCAGTTACAATATTGGCAGATGAGTTGTTGACTCAGTCGGTCTTTGTGGAGTTGACTCTGGTAGTGGGCAGACATTGAGTGGTCATCTGAAAATACCATGTTACAAGGCTGACACGCTAGCACCTCAGGTTTTCCATTAGGAGTGAGTCGGTCCTTCTCTGAAGGCTGATGATGTCGCTGTTGTTCCTGCTGTTGACTGCATACTAACACATGTTTGTACCACTCCATTCTTGCACTGAACATCTGCTTGCATGCAGGACATTCAAACCAAGATGGATTTGGGGCATCGCTACTACTTTTACATCGCTTTGGTGGCAGAAGATCAGACTCGTTAGACTGGACAGAGGAACGGCGTACCCTCTTTGCGAAATGACCATTATGCAGATTAGCCAGTTTGGCCATCAGTTCCTCATTCCTTGCCACAGAGCCCACACTCATCTGAGTCGTTGGTGATAAGCGTGGCTGGTAGTTGGAGGTCTGTACAGGTGTAGTAGCACTCCTTTCACCTTCTGACTCATTGGCATGTTTGGTCATCATATGCATGGCCAGAGTGTCACATGTGTCAAAAGCCACTAGACATCGTCCACACATCCATGGGCTGTGCCCCTTATCTGGGTGCATCACTCCAACCGGTGCTGAGTTGGGACGAGTAGCTCCCCAGTTTGACAACCTGAACTCCTGGCCCTTTTCCATGGCAGAATGCATCACAAGGTGAACGGCCATTGCCTCCTGGTTGGCGAAGGTTGCAAGGCATTTGGCACAGGTGTATGCAGGTTTGACGAAACCTGGATGCTGCTGTGTCATAAGGGGCGGAGTTGTTGTCAGGTTTAATGGTGAGTTGTTCCTGCTTGTAGCTATGACACTGCTTGATCTGCTTGGTGGTTTAGAAGATGATCCTGTGACTGATGTATCTGAATGACTTTCTGGGGATAGCACATCAGCTTTGTTTGGAGTAGGCGCTCGCGTGTTGATAACATTTCTGCTCTCAGGTCCTGGGCATGTTTCAGTTTGTGCTCGCATCATCATGTGCATTGCATAGGCATCCCGACTGGCAAAAATGGACCTACACTCTACACAAACAAACACACCCTGCATCTTCACCTTCATCTCATTATGCCTTGAGCTGCTCAAATGAGCCATCAATGCCCTCGAGCCAACAAAGTCCAGCCCACATACACGACAACCAAAGTTAGACTCTGTCGCAACATGGCTGGTCTGATGCTTGCTCAATCCGGTATTGGTCGCAAATCGCTGAAGACAAACTGGACAGATGAACCATTCGCGGCCGTCATCGTTGAGCGCCTGGCCAGTCGGGTTCAGATTACGGTGAATGGTTGCCATGTGCAGTGTCATGGTATCAGCATGTGTGAAGTAGGTGTCACACACATAGCACACATGACAGGTATTGAAGTGACATAGTTTGTGGGGCTGCAGCATCTGGGGTGTAGGGAACTCAGCCTGACACACTTCACACACTGAGGGATCAGGGGATGAAGACGGTTTCATTGTTGTATACCGGTGTCTCGGCATGGAGAACTTCATCGTCATTGCCTCGGCAAGCGCAGCACTCACTGGAATCGGATAGTGAGACAGTTTTATATATCATAGTTTGAGGTTTTTTGTTTTACAGGCCTGTATATCAAGTTGATTTTTGCAATGAATATATGCCGGTTTGATTTCTGCAGCCTATCTGACAAAATGGTGTCATACTGATTGTTTCTCTACTGATATAGCTCATCATCCAGTCTCTGTTCACAATTACAAGATTTGAGAATGGACATAAACAATAATACCAACCCTTTGCCTCACCTGCATGGTTTGGAGTATAGCAATCCCTCTGATCATCCACTGGCTCCTGCTTCACTTGGACCAGCGCGGGAACCCGTGTTTCCATCGCCTGTCGGGAGGAGGCGCCACCATTTGTCTCTGGCAGCGCCTGCTGTGCCTGCTGCTGAGAAGGGCCGCTGTCTTGATGGTGATTAGATGTCTGCTTTTGTGATGCAGGCTCTTGTTGCTGCTGCTGTTGGTGCAAATCTGTATGATCAGGAGACTTATGGCTATCTTGTTGTTCATGAACTTGTTGTTTTTGTCCATGCTCCTCATGAGGGTGCGTGGTCAGGAGCTGTTGCTGCTGTTGCTCGTCTCCTGCTGGTTCCATCATGGTTGTAATCATATCCGTTTATATTTTCAACTGGAAAATCAAAAGAGAAAATAACATTATATTGCTTCAAAGTATATAGATAAGAATCTGCAAACTGTATTAGGTCAGCCCTTTTCGGGACTTTTGTGATCTATACAAATTTAATAAAGAGCCTGTTTCGACCGTGCACCCCAGCCGTGCACACGCGTGCCTATAGGACTCAGTATCGAGGCCTAGTGAGCCACCATCTTGAATTTCGCTGGTTGAGCTAAACCCACTGATAAGACATACCATGATGGGTACCTTGTCCTTGGTTAACATCCACTTCCAGGGACATGCTGGCCACATCTTATCAGTTCTTATCAGTGTATGTTGAGGGAACCAGCTCCAGACCAGCTAGGGGCCAATAGGGCTTAGTATTGAGGCCAAGATGGTCCACCATTTGGGGTCTAGATGGGGGGTCCCCATGTCCCTTGTCGATTTTAAGAAAAGCCCATGTCAAATGTCACTAACTTTGTATTTTCCTCTGTCCTTGTCACTAAGCTCCATGTCACATGTTGATTTTAAGAAAAGTCCATGTCCCCTCTCACTATCTTTTTTGTCCCATGTCCTTGTCCCTAGAAGCTCCATGTCCTTTGTCGATTTTAAGAAAAGACCATGTCACACTGTCGATTTCAGGGGTCTGGACCCATACCATTGATCTGGGACCTGGTGAGATAGGCACTGATAACAGCTGGCATGATGGGTACCAGGTGTTACATAATGTACGGTACCCACAAAAATCTGCAGTGAATCGAGGGAGTTATCTCATTGGTTGATAATGTATCCCGGGTCAGCCCTATACAGACTTTAATAGCTGGTTTGAATATCAGCCAATGAAACGACACCAACTATTCACTGCGCCCTCAGGGGCCAACTGGCACCCATCTGATAGGTCTTATCAGTAGGACTCGCTGGTAACAAGTCCCAGGAATGGCCACGCCCATGGTACAACCTGCTACCTCGGAATACATGGGTGCTCAAAATTTGATTGGACGTCACACCGTCGATTTGCTATACAAAGATATGAATTTTAGAGAATAGCTACAGGTAGTAGATGAGGAAGAGACTATCAAAGTAAACTACACAAAGAGGCCAAATGTTGATCTAGCCCCTGACTACATGAGCCGCGTACATGAGCCACCTCGCTGTTTCTCTCAGTATTAGCAATATGCTAAACTTACTAGTTGGAAGGTTTAGCAAGCACGACGTAGGCCTAAGACAACTATTGCTGGTTTTACGCAAATTTCCTCAAATAAAGCATTTATCTGCTAGACATGCACCCTCTCGGAAAATGCCCCTAGTTTGGAAACCCATGGAGATTCCGTGGAGAAAAAATGACCCCTTAATTCAAACCCCACTGTTTTCTTCCCAGAAAAAGACACCTTATTTTGGATTCCATGGACGTTGCAAATTTATGGGGAAATGCCCTTATTTCGCGTTTTTAGAACGCAGGTGACGTGCCCTACACATATATATGTGTACGCCTATAAAATGCAGGGGTCTGGGGCCTTTTGCGCTATAGGAGTCTAAAACCATACCCAGTGGGTCCACCATGTTCAATTTTGCTGGTTCTGTTAGAATGGCAAATCACGCTGATATTTAATGACATGTTATAAATGATGGGTAACTTGTCCCTGGATAACTACCGTGGCATAACACCCACCTCCAGGGACAAGCTGGTTTCATCTTACCAGCTCTTATCATCATGGCCCTAGACCACTAAATTCGACATGGTGACATGGCCATTTCTTAAAATCAACATGGGACATGGCTATGCTAGTGACATGTGACAGGGCCATTTTTTTAAATTTGACATGTGACATGGGGTTAGGGAATGAAAACTAGGGCCAAGAGAAGGTCTCACCTATTCTCTGAAAGCTTCAGAATGCACCCTTTAGCCTTGCAAATTTTCCTGGGCGCTGCCCCCAAACTCCCCACTTTCTTTGTTCCAATGTTGTTGTTTTTTTCAAGATATATATTTGATAATAGCTATGTTAGTGATACTAGTGATATGGGTCTTTGCTTTGTGACAATGTAACTCTTAAAATCGACACGTGACTTGGGTACTGCAGGTACCCCTCCCATGTTGTTAAAAAATAATCACTCCCTGAAATGGGAGGGGGGGGGGTAGAGAAAGTTACTACCAATCAGTATGGCTTGATTAGACTTATGTTCATTTCGACCGTTTGTAGCCAATCCTCGATAGTATAGTGGTTAGTATCCCCGCCTGTCACGCGGGAGACCGGGGTTCAATTCCCCGTCGGGGAGGCAACTGCATTTTGACCCCGAATGAACTGCTCAGATAGAAATATAGAATAAATGAAGTCTCTCTTATCACTTTTTTTCATGACTTTTTGTGATGAGAAACAAGTTTTTTTTCTGTTCCATTTTTGGAGCGGCCTAGGCTAAGTGTTGCCAAGAACTAAAACGTGTCCTCAGTCGTGCACTAGACTAGCCTAACCTAGGCTAGGCCCGGGGGCTAGGCCTGTTTGGCCCCAGCCTCGGTCAGCGACTATTGATACCAGTTAAATAGCCTGGGAGCATCTCTATAGGGGTTAGTATGGAGGCCTAGTGTGTCGAACATTGCTTGCGCTGGGACCTGGTGAGATGAACACTGATATGGGTACCAGGTGCAGTGAATGCAGGGAATTATCTGATTGGTTAATAATCCATCCCAGGTCAACCCTATATTGGACTATACTCAACTGGATGTGTATTCCATTCTATTGTTTTATTGGTCCCTTTGAGCTAGATAACAATCTGATTGATCCTGGATGTGTATTCACTCTCCAGCAAATACCATACCTAGGCCCTAGCCTAATTTAACTTAATAGACCCTTTGCCAGTTGTCGCGCATGCGCGACTTCTACCAGAGTTCCGGTCCCCTGCCGCAGATGAGATGTACATTCAAGCTGCAAACTGCTGCAATTATCTCTGGGACTTGTGCTTTTATTTTGGGTATGGTCTCTCATAGAATGTCTAAAATAAATTTCATCTGATGTTTGATTTTTAGAGAGACCAATATTAATCGAAGATTTTGACGCCTGTGTTGTGCTTCAACCTGTGCCAAGGAAGCCACTCTACTCCCCACAGACCATCTTTGACCCCTCCCTCCCCCCCCTTGTCACGTTTTTTTGCCAATTTTCGATATTATTTTGGAATGTTGAGTTACCATATAGAAAATTAATTCGGTCATTCCAGGCCAATCCCCCCTCCTGCATGACATCATTTGTACCCCCTTGTGCATAGACATACTGGTGAGCTACCCAGGTAATAGGCCTCCAAAACTATAGGGTCCAATGACTTTCTAATAATATGATGATCTAAATGAAATTTTGAAAGGTCATTTTTTAACAAAACGGGGTTGGCGAAATTCCACACGTGCATGGCGAAATGTTTTCCGCCCCCGTTCATTATATGTACACCAGGGGGGGTGAAGCTGGTGGGTTTGAGGGGGGGCGGAAAAATTTTCAGACCCCTCCCGAGCGGGGGCTAAAAAAATTTTGACTGCTGTCGAGGGGGGGGGCGTAAAACATTTTGACGGCTTTTGGTCAAAAATTTCCACACGTCCACGCGAAAACCCACCAACCCCCCCCTGTTGATAAATAATGACCACTCCCTGACATTGGGCCGACGTTGGCCCAACCATCGGCTTTAGGCCCTACATATGTAAAGCCGATGGTTGGGGCAACCATCGGCTTTACATAGGCTGCCCATCCTGCCTACATAGGCCCGACAGTGCCAACCAAATGCCAACATTGGCCTGACGTTGGCTGGCCGACCATTTGCCAATGTTGATGTCTGCCAACCAAAGGCAAACGTTAGGCCGGATGGGCAGCCTATGCCAGCGCGCGACTATAGCATAAAAGGGGGGACGGAAAAATCTCAGACCCCTTGGAGGGGGGAGACAGAAAAAATTTTCGCCGCGCATGTGCGGAATTTCACCGACCCCCCCCCTGTTAAAAAATGACCAATCCCTAAAAACATTAACCACACACACTGACACAAGCTGAGAGAGGGATCCTCCGATGAGAGAGAGTGGCTTCATTGAATGTGGTACCTGAGGTGTGGGTCCAATATTATGATGCAACATATTCATCTTCGGTTAATATTGGTCTCTCTAAAATTCAAACATCAGATGAAATTTATTTTAGACATTCTATGAGAGACCATACCCTATGGTTTTGGAGGCCTATTACCTGGGTAGCTCACCATGCAGTATGTCTATGCACAAGGGGGTAAAAATGATGTCATGCAGGAGGGGGATTGGGCTGGAATGACGGAATTAATTTTCTATATGGTAACTCAACATTCCAAAATAATATCGAAAATTGGCAAAAAAAACGTGACGGTGGGGGGGGGGGGTCAAAGATGGTCTGTGGGGAGTAGAGTGGCTTCCTTGGCACAGGTTGAAGCACAACACAATTGACACTCAATCCACATGGATTTAGTGAATTTCCAGCAAACATCCATAGCTTTTTGTACTCAGGAATGAATAATAATAAAAATGCCACACTTAAACCTCTCCCTATTATCTAGATATAGCATAAATTCAAGTGTATATTGCAGTGCTTTCACAGCTGCGCCGGGGACCGGAACTCTGGTGGAACTTGCGCATGCGCGACAACCGGCAATCCCTCTATAAAGAATTTTTTGCGTCTGCCTCTGCCTGGGAAATTCCAAACATGTGAAGCGACACTTCGAAAAATTCCCTGCCGTCACAGCGTCTCTAGGGCCATCCACAAATGACGCCATGCAAATTTGACCATTTTTGACTCCCTCCCCAATGTTGAAGGTATATTATTATATGAAAAATTAATTCCGTCATGCCGTGACTGATCCCCACCCTCCAGCATGACTTTATTTGTGGATGGCCCCCACCCAGAATCGAATGACTGATGGGTACTCATGCAATGAGGCTGCCCTATCTTCCCGGGCCTATTTTATAGCCTGGTCCTAGGCTATGCTTCACTGCACGTGCTGCCACTCTCATGAATAATCGCCTAATGACACCATTGCACAGGCCATAGATTCAACTGTAGTATACGATATATCATAGGTATAACTTATATTAGTGGGGACATTCAATAGTCGGCCTGCGCCATGTGCTCGCGGCGTGTGACAGCTGCTTGTTTACCAACACTAGACACGCGGCCATCCGCGAAGCTAATTGGTCAGGAACTTGACCTATTTCAAAGGCTCCGCGAAGCTCAAACAAGTGGGTCGTGACGCAAGTAGGCTACAGCACCATGGAGCGACAAATAGCCAAGAATTTCAATAACAAGGTGAGTTTTTTTCACGATTTGTGGCTGCTGTCTACCAAAGAACCGATCTGATAGCCTGAAAGGATGTCTTTAGCGGCTCTATGTGGTAGACCTGCGAGACCCGAGCGAGTTTAGCATGGCTAAACTGGTAGAGACGACAGGAAAGTTGAGCTGGCTGTCACGGCCGGGTGCTCAGGCCGGGGACGCCGGGAACATATGCCGGGAGGCGGTAGAGTTCAGGCCGGGGAGTAGGGGGTGTGGTCGGGGTTTTTGTTTTGGGTCATGGTCCGACATGGACAGGTTTGGTAAAAGGGTGTCAGTTGACGAAATCAATCAATCTATCAAGTGTTGGGTTACTAAACTTACTTCCCATGAGTCAGATTGATGTTAGTTTTAATTAGAAAACAGCAATGTAGGAAACGTGTCCTATGAAGCATGATGATGATGCAGGAGTGGTCACTATTAATTATTAGGGATTGGTCATTATTTATGAAAAGGGGGTGGGGGCTGGTGGGTTTGAGGGGGTAACATAAAAATTTTGACCACTCTTCTAGCAAAAAAGGCAGCATGCTACTATAGATCAAAGAGGGGCGCAAAAATTATTCGCACCTCCGGCACAGGCAGGGGTGGGCATCTAGTGTAGTGCTAGAATAAATCTACAAATTGTTGTAGCGGATGTTTTCAATGGGAAGTAGGGGGGCTGGTTGAAAATCCATTGAGTAGAACATCTAGGTAAATTCTATTTTTTGGGGGATTCATTATACAATTGGGGAAGGAATAATGTCAAAGGCAGGGGGTCTGGGGGTTTCCCTCAGGAGATTTTTAAAGACTGTGAGGCCAGAGGATTCATTCTGGTGCCTTTTGAGAGAGATGATGGTTTCTCTAGGCCCTATTATACATCTGTGCCTGCCACACACCCCTCATATATAGATAGGCCTTTGTGATGAAAGCAGCTCCCTCGGCAGATCTTTACATACTCTAAAAAAGGGAGCCGCCCTCCAAATAAAAAAAAAAGAAAACAAAACAAACTTTAAAATTCTATACTTCAAATAGTCAAATAATCTTCCCCTGTCCCCCCATGGAAAATTTTGAGAATCCAGAGGTAAAATGGTGCAGTTTAGGGAGTCCAAAGAGCAAATTGGAATGCTGTATTGGATTTAAAGGAGCTCTGAATTGGCTACGTCCGCCACAGTCCCAGGGGTGGGCAACCTGTCGCAATGTCGCAAAAATGTGCGACAGAGACTTTGGAAAATGGGACAGGGGCATGGGGGATGATCTAAGCTTTCTAAATCTGAAAAAATTTTGAAAATATTTCAATTAGAACCAAAGTTATGCTCTTTTCAATATGACAATTTTCATGAAGCAATTTGACCCAAAATCCCTTAGAACATAGCAATTTAGAGGTAGGCTTGACTCTAAAAATCATTGATTGGTAGAATCTGATGAAAGTTATATACACCATTTGCTCCCCTTCCCATCCCCTAAAATTCTGGTACTACTATCCCACATAGGGCCCACAAATTTAAATCGAAATCTGGGCGAAAACCCACCACCACCCCCTGTCAATAAATAATGATCCCTCCCTTACTTAGAAATTACCAGCAACTGAACAAGATTGACGGTAATATAAAATCCCTGAATTGTTGTGGAAAATCGGTTGACGGCGGCGGAGTTACTCTTCTTTGGTTTTAAAAAAAGAGTTTGCATTCCTCCAATTCTTGGAGGGTGGGGGTGTCTGGTCATCAGTTCGAAATCACATTACCCACCCCCCCCCCCCAGGGGCGTAGGAAGCAAATTTTTCATGGGGGAGGGGCATGTAGTCCTGGTTTGAGGGGGGAGGGCTGCTGTACTTTTATATAGGCTTATATAGCCTGGGGCCACACTGAATGAATGTTTATAATGCTTATTTGCAAAGAGAGTCTTAATGGAAGTAAAAAGAAGTGTGTTCTGTGTAGCCAGACAGTGTGCCTAGAGGGATGTGCATGTAGACTTAATGGGAAGTCTGTGGCATACCTTTGTTGTTGTTTTATTTAGTTTTCACGCGTTTTATTGAGACTTTTTTTGCCTGTGTTCCTTAACATATAATGTTAGAACCGCCTTAGCCATGAGCCGAGATGGGTCAGTGTTTTGGCAAAAGTCATACTAGTTGTACAATACCTGTGAGGGTAAGTATAAGACAAGGACACGGTATGTGAACAGACTTTGTCATATATATATATATATATATATATATATATATATATATATATATATATATATATATATGAGTTATCAAAGCTCAGGAATTCGTCTTATCATGGATATTCAGTGCATAATTATATCTCTGGGGTTCTGCCTCATGAATTAAAAGGTCTGTAATGTTTGTACAAAGTTATCTCACGCCATGGGACACTGTGCACATATCATGTAATATAGATCGACAGTGCGGCTTCCTCGGCGGTATCTTATTACAAAGGCACATTGTTTAGCACAATTTCCATTTACACTGTGGTGTTTGAATTTGAATAATCTTCATGATGCTCACAATAAAATACAAATTTGTTGAAATTTCTTCTGCTGAGGGTGGGTACATTGTATCTCTGTTTTTACCAAATTTATCGGTTACTTTCTTTCAACTCCATCAAACATAGGCTATTACATCTGTAGTATATCATAGCTGGATTCATTCTCATTCATTTTAAGGTTGAAGAGGCAATTGGCGATGAAGGAGACAGGGAAAGGTTGTACGATATCTTGTCTGATTACCAAAGGTAAGAAGGACTCGCGATATGTGTAAAAAAATAAAGCTTTAAATGAAGCCTTCAGAATGTATAATTCCAATTCTGGAGGTTCCTTATCAATTTATCTTTTTTCGTTAGCACTGCAATGCCCGATAACAATTGTTAGTATCATATTTCTAAATTCTAACACTGAAGTAGAACTATTCTTCCTCATTTACTTCTAAAACTTTTAAAATATTGGTTAAGTGGAGACTCTGAGCAGGATATTTCATGTGGAGGTGCGATGGCGATCAAGAAGCAAATGAAAACACATGCTGGTGTATCACTTCTTTCGGGTCTAACTTATATAGACGTGTAAATGAGCTGTGCAGATATCTGACCACAGAGGGTCATTCCACGCTACATGTACATGTACATTTGTATATGTGGTTGCCATGTACACTTTCTTATATTTTTAGCAGGCATTAGTGGTTCCTGAGTAGTTCATCTTTGTTTCTTCAAGACTTTGTATTTATACTCCCCTTACCTCCCATCGCTCGATCTTTAAAGATCCTTGTACATGGAACATCATAGATACAGTACTCGATTTAAAGTGTGTATACCCACGAGAAAAACATCAGTTTTCTGATATCCACCTAATGATAATCTAGGTGATATTGTAGTCAAAATACATGAAAATGTCAATTTAATTTATTTTTGCCCAAAACAGCTCTGTATTAAATCTTGGTCCACGAATCTATCAGTCAGTTCGGGGTGTTGCGAGATTGTAAATAGAGGGAGTCTATGAGCTGTACAAGTAATTGTAAATAGCTGAGGAGTCTACTCAACAAGTAGTACATAAGTGATCAGTGGTGAATAGGGACTCTGGGTGAAGTGCCTGATGTTTTGATTGTAGAGCTGTTTCTCAGTTAGCTATGGGAAAGATATATTGAGATAAAGGTAAAAATATTCACATATATAGAAACATAATCCATGCTTCAATAAAGTTAGATATGTGCCTGCTTAGCAGACATCTATAATTTAAGCAACCCTCCAAGAATTTTAAGTTTTGGTTAAAGTAGAAAACCTCTTGATATGATACCCTATGTATACAGATTATAAATAAATTAGGGAGGGGGGGGTGCACCTCATTACCCTTGAATCATCAGTTTGTGCACGCTACCCATGCTGCTGGAGGTAGCGGGATGCATTATTGACCAATGAGATGATTCTCTTCATGCACTGCAGACTTTTTAGAGGGTATTGCATAACAACTGGTCCACATAATGCTGGTTGGTGACAGTGCTTATCTGTTCAGGTACCAGGTCAAACAATGGCGGACAAACGGGATGACCTGGAACCTCAGTATAGAGTATAGAGGCTGTGGATGAAAAATGAAGCTTTGCTAATTCATACTTCTTTCTTATGAGCCCATCTCCCAATTTTTTCCCTATCCCAATACCGTACTGGCTTTAAATAAGAGATAATATTTTACTATGAGGTCTGTTTTTTTTGTGTGTGGGGGGGGGCATACACATACTCATCCACGCCCTCTAAGAAATCAATGTCAAAGGCCTGGGATTATTAGGCACTGTCATTACAAAAAAAAAATATAGCCCCCAATCCTACACTTCACCTCTCCTCTGCCCCCTCCCCAAACCTTCCCACAGAGACATATATACATTGTACATGGTCGGTACATGAGCAGAGGCCTATGCGGCTACGCTTTGCTGACCATTGATTAAATTGATCTAAGATCTGTAGCCGACCCGGCCAAAACGGCAAACAATGACAGCGTTTCAATTTATAATGAGTCATTGATCAGCCAGCTCGCCAACGCTTGGCTATGCGAATCGATGTGTGAATTATTAACTACAAATATGACATTCCCTCTACTACTCAGTGCTGAGCTGTGTACGGGACAACTAAACAACCCCAGCCATGCATCTGGGTCAGGTGGGGAGCTAGTGCTTGCCCTTGAATGTATATGTCTATGTTAGAGTTGTCTATGCATTTCTTTACTTGTAGGTTGACCTGTCTGTTTAAAATATGTTTTGTCGTGTGTGTGTTTTTCCATGCAAGGAAATAAGTTTTATCTGCGAATTACAAATAAATAGGCATAGGCCTACCATTGATTGATCTCACAGCAACATGCATTCCTTTTGTCGATAAGGAATAACATAAACCAAATATGTATTTTCCTAGTCTCCAAATGTGCTGTCTGTCAATACAATTATGTTACTTCCCTTCATAATCCTCGCGTTCTTTGATCTGCAGAACACGGGACCTTGGGCGCCTAGTGTTGGAGCTGCGCAATGTCATCATTTCTCCATTGCGCATGCCCCTTTATGACAACATCCGGTAAGGATAAACTACATTTCTTTATAACATTGTATTTAAGCCACAGTTTGTAAAACAAACTTTGTCGAGATCGTCTCCTTAGTTTTTAAGTTACATATATTATAGTGTAGCCCATAGTTATAGTTGTCGGACATTTGGAGAGGATAAAGCAGGGATGTGCGACATAATTATCCTCCAGTGATTTATGTATTTTCTCACAATTACTGTGCAAGCAGCAAACATGTCAGAGTGTCTTCATACTCTCCATAGACAGTGCCGATACACATTATCTCCTTTTCTCTTACGGTTCCAGTTTTTTTCCATTCTAATTATACGCCTTTGGTCTAGATTATATGGCCAATGACCCTTCCCTCTTGGGCCTCTCAGCAGAGTGAGGCCCTCGATCTTAGATGAATATAACAGAGACCTTTTATCTCATGGGGAGACCCAATGCATAATATGTACTTATAGAATAGGAGACAATTCATCTGAAGGACGGCATATGATATTATTTGGCACTTCCGCTTTGGCAGTGTCAGCTAAACTCACATATTTCACTCCTGCGACATCATGAGGCACATGTGTTTTACTTACTTAAAAGATGAAACAGGTTAGTCCTATATGCATTCTTTACATAGTGAGACAACTGAATGTAAAAAGAAAAAGTAATTGCGGGGGGGGGGGGATAAATTGTCAGAGAATACCAGAGAGGTTGAATACATTCAGCCAGTCATCGGTCAATGAAAAAATAGTAACTTAGGAAAAGGAGTGAAATGGTATATATCCTGTCTAAATATCTAAAAATAGTCCCCAAACACCAGATAGGGCATTTGTCAATGGGGGAGGTGCAAGTTTATGAAGGCTAGGTAAAATAAACGAATTGTCACTGCGGCAGGTGCAAGTCTATGCCGGTGGTGGATGACTGACGCCCTTACTTTATACACTATCTATAATTCATGGCGGCTTTCTTGGCTGTGCTGTAAATACAGGTAGAAATGGGAACATTCAGGTGTGCCATCCCCCTCCCCCCCCCCCCCACTCACACACAGACGACTCAGCCCCAGCCCACTAGGGGCAGCACCAGGCTGCTTAGGCTATTATTGCGAACAAGAAATTTAATAATGCAAAGGGGGCTTTACAGTATGGGGAGGCGGGGTCGGGTAGAGGACTGGGGAGGTAGGGCTGCCTGTACGTTTGTATGATGGGATCGACGAGGCGAGGAAACTCACTAGCTTTATGTTGGAGAAAATCACTAGATTTATATTCGAGGGGGATATGTATGTACCACAATGTTATGTTTTACTTACGTAGTATATATCACGAATTGTATATTTATAAACGCCTAGTATATATATGATTAGATGGCTCCATCTCGACATTACTATAGAATGAGCAGATTGAGAGATTGAGATATAACGCATACAATAGCCATTGCATATAACAATAGAAGTACAAAATGCACTTTCACATCGGGTATATCTATGATATGACACAGGGTCATGAATACACGAATCAAGTAGAGCTAATAATATAATAGATGATAAAGATTGAGCAATAGGGTTCCTCCTTGACATACGTCTGGCTCAGCAAATGTTTAACTACTTTGTCTCAACCATCTCCCTATGGGCTAAATGTGGAGGCATATCTAATCTATGATAGCTTAGTTTGCACATCAGGTACATACAAGTAACGGGCACATATAGGATGTAGCTATATACATGTATAGAGCTTGGTTATCTTCAAGTATCCTTTTTTCATCCAAACAACGCCCAGCCTTATGGCAGTTTTATTGAAAGTGGAATGTGTTCTGTGCAATGTTTTCCCCGTGAAGGTCGGCCTATCAATAATTCAATCCATGGCACATTGAGTTTATTTAGGCGACTATAGTGGAACAGGCTACGGTTAATTATGCATGTCTTCAGACCTGTACTGGCAATTTGAAGAAAGGAGAAAGACGAAATAAGAAGCTTAATGCAAACAAACATGCCTACGGCTTGCAAGCCCAGCATAAAGTACCGATTCGTTGCAGATAATGCCAAGAAGCTTCGATACATTCTTTATAATGCCACGAAACCAAATATAGGTAATACAATTGCGGCATTTTATAATTGAGATTGTATGTGAGAGGGAAATATGGGTCGTATATATATTATTACGCACTCCACGGCCAATGTCTCTACAAGGGAGGGGGGTGCATGGTCAAATATGTGATTCTCATGGCACCATTCTCGTCATCAATGTGACCTTAGCTGTCGAAATATTGCTCACTTTCTCACTCACTCGAATCTATGTCGAACCATGACCCCGGAACAATTTCGATATTATCCTGCTAAGTCAAATTGTGAGTAAGACATGATATTCTGCCCCTCTCCCCTCCCACGTCTGGGATTGTGGGGGGGGCATGGATGTCCCCTGCCCACCCACCCCTGTTCCGACACCCCTGGACAAAGGCAATTGTAATGGAATCTTACACCTGTTCTATATCAGTCCATGTCTCTCATGCCATTAAACTTCATATCCTCTTTTGTTTTCATGCACATCTGATACCCTTAGTTCCGCTTCAACCCATACTTTGTTTTTGTGTTAGAACATACCTCCCGATACTGTCTTGTTTGTGATAACAAGGTCCAAGTAATTAATTAACCCATTTCTCGCGACTACCCCATATAGAAATTGCCTCTAATACCCTGTTTTAATGTAAGTTCTCTTTTTAATAACATTTCTCTTTAATATTGTAAATTAGCCACTGGTACTTCTAGGGACACCTGCCTCCATGCTTGTGTTTCTTTTTACTCTCTGAATGACTAATAACAAGACTTTCACTCTCGCTAATTGACACAGCCCATAACTTATATTAAATAACATGGTGAGGCTTGATAACAACATCCCAGAGAACTGCCAGTCAAAATGAATTAACATGTCTTTGTTGTAAGCATGTTAGGTTAAAGGTATCTTATACAATGTATACAAGATTGAGGATGATACAGTTAATACCAGTTATTATCGGTCCATATGAATGTGTCCTGTATTAGGTTAAATGAAATGTGTATTTGGGATGTACACTGGGAGGTTTCATAAACATGATTCTAGAGAATTCTTAGTCCCCCCCACATGCACAGTTAAGTTTTTTTTATTGATGTATGAAGTGTGGGAATTGGAAGATGGTCTGTGTTATGAATATTTGCAGGTAGGTGCCTATACTTTCGTGCATGGTACATGTGATGCATGTATGTGTAAATAATGAAGAGGCTGATTTCTAAAACACTTTCAACTCTCTACACTGCAAAAATGGTGTTTAGATCCTAAACACAATTCTAAACATATTCTTGCAACGTTTTTGTAATCACGTTAATTTCCTAAACATGTTTAGCCAAACAATGTGCTTAGCTCAAGTGTTTAGAAATGTAGGTGTTTAGGTTAAAACTTTGTGTTTAGATATATGAATTTTTGTGTTTAGGTGTTTATGAATTTTTCTGTTTAGATGTTTAAATGATTTGATGGAGAGTTAAGATTTGCAGACATGTATGCATTAAAAAACATATATTTTGTTTGTTGTCCCTGTCCACTTGAGTGGTCAGGGACTTTTAGGAGGACTGGGAATTTGCAGAGTATGAAATCACAATGAAAGTGGAATGTATAGTCTGGGTCACTAATTAACCATACTATATGTATGCTTTGAATTGTGATTGAAGAGTGAGACAGTCAGGCTACATAGACAGACAGCTAGACCACAACCTATTACCTTGCTGTGGCTCTATTGAACACTGGCTCTTGGAGTGCCCATCACTAATCCCTATGATTGGCCTAGCTGTGAATTTAGCCTCTCACCTTGCTATAGGCTTGTCCTACAAACCTCCTCTACTAGGTCCCTTATAACCCTTACATGACTGCAAAGTGCTATAATGAACCCCCCTCCTCCCTACACTGTAAAAAATGTGTGTTTAACTTACACTGTCTAGCTTCTCCCCCCCCCTCCCTACACTGTAAAAAAATGTGTGTTGAACTTAGAGTATTGCTTCTCTGCCCCCCTCCCTACACTATAAAAAATGTGTATTGAACTTATACTGTCAAGCTTCTCTCCACCACCACCCTCCCTACACTGTAAAAAGTGTGTGTTGAATTTACACTGTCTAGCTTCTCTTCACCACCACCCTCCCTACACTGTAGAAAATGTGTGTTGATCTTACACTGTCTAGCTTCTAGTTATATTGGGCTTTAAACATAGAAATAGTCATTGGTTTAGTTCAGCAATTATTCTATATATGATAATAGTTACTCACTATTTGTCAGCAGTTAATCAATATGTGTTACTAATTGCTCACTATTTGTTAGCAATTAGTCAAAACTCACAGTTTGTCAGCATTTAGTCAATGTGTGTCAGTAATTACTCACTATTTGTCAGCGATAAGTCAATATATGTCAGTACTTAGTCACTATATGTAAGCAATTAGTCAATATATGTCAGTATAAATTTACTCACAATTTGTCATAATCTTAAACCTTTGAGGCCAACTGACATTACTCATTTGACATAGTGATGAGCAAATTGTCATAAAGGACACACTGCATCAGAATGAGAGACTTGAGAAAGTACAACAGCTTGGCAGGAAGGACATTGCCTTATCTATTCCAGAATAACATCAAATAGGTGTCAGTCATGGAGTTTATTGATTATTTTATGGAAATGATGGTGGCATGAGGTGAACCTAGTCAATTTTCTATTGCCCTTTCTATTCACATGACATTCTATGAAATGATAAACATGAGATTTGGGGACATTTGTCACAACAATTGATTATAACTGTGTGCAGATAGTCGAGTCAAAGGTAGTGCTGCTACCTGGTCTGGATTCAACATCCAAGTATCTAAACATATATATGTTTAAATCTAAACACCTATTATTCAACTATCTCAACTCTAAACATCTAAACATGTTTAGCGTAAATGTTTATGTAGTTAGAATAAAAGTGTTCATTTCCTAAATGTGTAGTCGATGAGACACCTAACTGACCTATTTGTTTAGGTTTTAAATGTGTTTAGACCTAAACATGTTCAAAATCTAAACACCATTTTTGCAGTGTACCTATGGTCACCTCTCTTATTGAAAAGAAGCAATATACCGGCCTTGCTTACAATTGATTATTATCTAGAAGTACAGAAACTCTAGCATGCATTTACCGAGATCAATGGTATCAAGTCTGTAAACATCTGCAACATTTATATGGAGATAACAATTGCCAGCTACACGAGTAGTTTCATACACCATTGCATGGCAGGCAGCCATAGTTTAAAACAGATTCTCGGTAAAGATCATACATATTTGATATACAGACTAGTGGTACATTATTCCACTGTCAAGGACATTTTAGGAGGTGAATGGGGACTGAAAACACCAAGAGTAGTCTACATACACAAAATATTTCCTTTAGCTCCACATTGTTAGGCCATCGGTGAATTATGAATATACATACATGATTGAGGACGGAAGTGCGAACGATTCTCTTTAACTAGTAGAACTAGTTTCGTGAAATGCTTCTTGGGTGACGGCAACTTTTTATCACTGAATCCATCAGTATATCTGATTGGAAGGTTTATTGGACCCTAGAGCTATGCAACGAAGGAAGTTAAAGTGTGTTTGTGTCGGGTTTGGGGGGGGAGGGGTCGAGGGAGGGGGTGAGTTTCAGAACACAAGCTTTTTTACATGGGGTCTGCCAAAAGTGGCAAACCACACTGATAAGGCATGTCATGATGGCCACCTTGTGACTTTTCCACCATGCATCACACCCACTTCCAGGGACAAGCTGGTTCCCTTCTTATCTGTGCATGTTGTCAGAACCAGCTTAAGCCTATATATTTGACCCATCCTTACAAAATGGTACGGAAGTCGCACATACAAAATGTTTAGTTATTGGCATATTCATTTACAGCTAATCAAGAGCTTTCATTTCGTATATAACACTTGCATATTTGAACCAGGTGGTCCTCTAAGGATCTTCCGTCGGTAAATTTAGTCAGATGAATTAAAAATCTATTAAACTGAGATAATTGACATATTAAACATATAATAATTTAGGAATCCTATGTAATTCCCATGTAATTCTATATAACCAAGAAAACTATAGCTATGTGTTCTAGGCATTTGGGGCTTAAATTCAGTTTAGTAGGCAAGGATTCTGAAATGTATCTACCCATAGGTTAGAAAAATGCTAAAATATCAATTTTAAAAAATCTGATATTTTTGACACTATACCACTTGAGAAGCCTATATCTAGGCTTCTAAATGTGCGACTTCAGTACCACTTTGTTAGGATGGGTCACATATGTAGCAGCTTGGGCGCATGGGAAAATAGTAGTCCCTAGTGTGCGCCTTACAATAGATCTCAAGGTCATTAACGCACATGCCCATAGACTACTTTCAATACAAACCATATAGGTGTGTAGGAGGGTACGAGTGCACAGACCAATTATACAAGTTGGTTTAGGTGGTTCCCTTCCCTCTCCTCCCATAAAGATCTCCTTCCCACACCTCTGCTTTTCAAACAGCAGTAACAGACTCTAAAGTTAGTTTATGTTTGATAGAACTTCAGAAGAACTGCCATGATCTCTTCAGTAACCAATTATCACCGGTAAAGGTACGCCCGCGAGGGGGTGCGTGGGCGTACCTTTTCTTGTGTTGATCCACTTTAAACATCGACAAAATACATGGTACAGATCTGTACACCGGTAGACAATTGAGCCCTGATTTGAGCAGACGACATTTAACTTTTATATTTTATAGCTCACATGCCAACAGCAGTGGCATGGCGGTGGCGCCGCACTGCGTGGTAGTGATAAACGACGTTACTGACCGTGTGTGACGTGTAGGTGTGTAGGGGGGACTCAAATCACGACAGCTGTGGCAGGGACGTCCTCCAGCACACCCTTCTAGCACTCCTCCACCCTGGGTAATGATGTCTCTCCTACTGATGCTTCCCACCAAGCTCCTCACTCCCTGACTGCAGACATCTCCATCCCTGCTACTGGCAGATTGTCTCCAGGACTGCAGTGGTTACTATTACTCCTACGTCATGTGTACATCGGGTGTACTTTATACTATATGCCCCACCCTCATGGGCTTGTACAACCGGTTGTATATCAGTTATAGGGGTCAGTCCAGTGTTAGTGGTTGCTGTGGGGTGTATTATAGTCTGTCTGAATAGGTGATGAATACACAATTAAATGGGGCAGCCACCAGGCACCCAGCCAAGTACAGAGTGGCTCTCTCTGTAGGGACAGGAGAGCCTGGACCAGGGTAATGTCCTGGGATGGGCCTCTTTGGTCTAGGAGCTGTGAAACTATAGGTAGGGTAGTCAAGTGTCTCCCTTGGTGCCCAATCCACCACTTCTAAATCCTAACACGTAGAATGATAGAGTAAGTTCCTAGCTGACCATTCACTCCTAAATGTAAAAATGCCAAAGGTAATATTCCAGAGTGGCTGTATGTGATTGTCACTGAGCAGTTTGTACCTGCTCTCGCTAGGCCCACTCCGAGCTCACTCTCCGTGCGTCTGCCCTGTCAGAGCTCCCTTTGCTGTATGGTGGTATGGAGGCAGTGGGCCGCAGTCTGAGGGAGTGGGAGGGCAGCTGGTGGCATGCTTGGAGAGTGGAGGTCTGCAGCGAATGGCATTGCACATGTTTCACTCTCCATGCAGGGTGGAGGGAGAGGGGTAAAACCCATGTGTGTGTGTGTGTGTGTGTGTGTGTGTGTGTGTGTGTGTGTGTGGGGAGGGGGTACTCTTGGGGTTATTAGGGGATAAGAGAACATGCGCAGTATACATTTGTTTCTGTACCATATACTTTAATACACTTAGACTATTTGATTCAAAATTGAAGTAATCACCCCATAACCTATCAGCCCATCCCCCCACACTCACACAGCTATGTTAGACAGCGTTGAAGGCATAGGTTAATACCTTCTATATGCATTCCTGTGTCTGTGAGTATCAAAGCAGCAATTACGCACAGTTACCGTACATGTATTATGTCTCAGAGGTGTGAGTAATTTTAAACTCACCTTATCAAGTTTATCCATCCATCGCAAAATATGATCTCTTCTCTTTCTTTCTCATCAAATCTGCAACTACTTTGCCTCCTCTGTACACAACGATTCTGCCTCTCCTGCAGCTAGATACATACTTTTTAGAAGCAAATATAAAAGCCCTATAAGATTGTGTCTACCTTCCCCCTCCCCTCCTCCCTGAAGCCTTAGTTGGCAGTCCCGACGTGAACCAAGCAAATAAGGGCCTGGTGGTGGAATTATAGAACCGCATTAAATATTCAGTCCCTCGTGTAATGCTGTCAATGCATTTATAATGGGACCGGGGCTGGCTGGCCGCACCAAAGCACTTGGTATTTTACTCCGGCCGGGGCTGCGTCTTGAATTATTGATGCCCACTGCCGGCTCCGTATTAATAATAGTGTCAGACACTGCCGAGAGAGGGAGCGTAAGCTGCTGCTCCCTCTAGGAGGGGTAACCTGAACTAAGTCTGCCCCTTCTCTTATTTATCTCCACTCCAGGTGGCACCGGGCTTAAGTCCTAATCCACTGACATCCGCTCTTATTGTTTGCCACTCGTAGGGGGATTAGGTGGGACAATGGATAGTTAAATGTCAAAGTTCCTAACAGGGACTATAATGCCTTTTAGTATAGCGTAATTTTTATCACCATTTTCTAGCGCTGCCACTGCCTCCGTATTTACTGTTGTACTATAATCATAACTATCAACCCTGCAGGCATAAAAAAGAAAATATCCATCGTGAGTTACTCCCCAGGTCTGCATTGATGTATTGTGGCATTGCTGGTAGTCTTGATGCATAGATGTACTATGTGGATGGTAAAGGATATTGTGTTTTGGCTTTATGACAGGTCGATATGGCATGCAACTGGTTCTCGTTGCCTTTTACCTACTGTATGTATTATAAGACTATACCGGTATTTAAATATTTACCGGGCCTCCTCCTTCCCCACACTTTATGGTACTACTCCCAGCACAACCTTAGCAAAGGCCTGACCTTCAGTTACTTAAACTGTTACAAGTACTACTGCATAGTACATTGTTAACTATAGCCTGCTCCTGGCCTTCATTTCACTATACTACCTTCTATGAAAGTCCATACTTTAACCTTGCCTTTTTTCCCCTATACTACTACATGCACATAACTAAATGTGGATCAACATGGTAAAAGGTACGCCCGTGAGGGGGTGTGCGGGCGTACCTTTTACCATGTTGATCCACAAATAGGGCCTCGCCTGACCCTCATTTCATTATACTACTCCTAGCACAACCTTAACTACCAGTATAGGGCCTGTTTCTGAACCTCATTCCAGTATACTTCTCGTAACATAATCTATAACTCTGGCTTTATTTCACTATACTACTACACACACACATGATTAAGTAGGGCCTGCTCCTGACCCTTATTTCATTATACTTCTCATAGCACAATCCATAACTCAGGCTTGCTCCGGACCCTTATTTTACTATACATGTACTACTACAAATACATACCATAGTGCACCACGAATAAGACGACCCCACATATAAGATGATTTCGATCCAGTCATATAAGGCACAGCTTAGGGCTGTTTTTGGTCACTTTGATTTAGATTTAATATAATTTTACCCCTGCCTATAAGGCGCACTACCTCTTTTGGGAAGTTCTATAAGGCACCTCAGGTTTGTTTATAAGCTGTGACTTATATGTGACGTACAAGGGAACTTCAATAGAGCCTACTCCTAACCCTCATTTCAATACCATCCCTAACGCATCCTTGACCCTTTAAGAGCCGCTGATGCATTAATGCATCATGCCGATTGCTCGTCATGATGCACAAATGAAGTGCTGGCGAGATTGCTCACCAGCACTTCATTGGAGCATCATGCCGACCCTAAGGGGTTAATACACATACTCCCAGAAGAGTTAACCCTGTCAAGGGTTAACTCGGGCCTTCTCCTGACCCTCATTTCATTATACTACTACAAATACATGTTTCACTAGAGCCTGCTTTTACCCCCATTTCATTATACTACCACAAACACACACTTCACTAGAGCCCGCTTCTGACCCTCATTTCACTATACTACTACGAACAAATACTTTTCTAGAGCCTGCTTCTGACCCTCATTTCACTATACTACTACAAACACACCCCACTCGAGCCTGCTTCTAACCGTCATTTCACTATACTACTACAAACACACTCCACTCGAGCCTGCTTCTAACCGTCATTTCACTATACTACTACAAACACACACTCCACTCGAGCCTGCTTCTGACCCTCATTTCACTACACTACTAAAACACACACTTCACTAGAGCCTGCTTCTGACCCTCATTTCACTATACTACTAAAACACACACTTCACTAGAGCCTGCTTCTGACCCTCATTTCACTATACTACTACAAACACACACTCCACTTGAGCCTGCTTCTGACCCTCATTTCACTACACTACTAAAACACACACTTCACTAGAGCCAGCTTCTGACCCTCATTAGCGCGGCGACTAGTGAGTACTACTCGTGAGATGAGTAGACTAGTGTATGGTTCACAGTCGCCACGGTGTAAGGGATAGGGAGGCCTTGCAATCTATTTTTGTTTGTGGCTCCTCTGCTATGGACTATTCCTGCTCACTATTCTAATGTAATAACAACAGTGTGTGTAATTTACTTATCAGTGAAGGAATTTTCAGAATATATCTCATACTTTTGATTTTATTCACAGATAAGACATTTCATCATTTGGAGCCCTATGGCAGATTAGCATTAGAGCATTTTAAGATTCAGAAATGCATCCCTGTAGCCTTTGTTTTAGAATTGTTCGTTTTGAAACTACTATATATATGTAGTACAGGTTTTATCTCAGTGGGTTATGGTACAATTGGATCATATTTTCTGTATTTGAACAAAATATTCACTGTCAAAGATCTCTATGGAGAAATCAGTGCTAAAGTGTGTGTTGCCATACGTGCATTTTTGTAAATCAGAGGAGGTTGAAGTGTAAGGCCACCTTGTGGAACTGCTACATTCTTTTCTGTGTAAAATTTTTAGTTTACATTGAAATAATGCTATCTCAGAATATGTATCTACTATTGGTGATGAAAGATTAATTTGATTACTCCTTTCATTATATAAATGATTTTGTGGAACACTGAAAGCATGTATGTACACCGAGTTACTTACACTGTGCTCCCCCTCTATAGAGAGGTGGAGTGATCTGGCCGGTTTGCTGACCACTGGCCCGTGATGAGGTACAGACTATTACAAGTGATTGGCAGTTGGGTGTGTGTGTGTGGGGGGGGGGGTGGGCAGGCAGAGCAGGCTCCTGGCAATCTGAGACAGTGTACACTCATAATGGCACACCTGTTGACTATGGCATTGAACATTGAATAAGACAGGTCCCTGTGGCAGCTGAGTGAGGTGCATGCAGAATGGACAGTCTACAGACTATTAGTACTTAGCTGCAGTGGGTAGTTCAGGTTGAATTTGTGCTATATACTACCAAAAGCCCAGATCATAGTATGCCCTATCTGTCTCACCAACTGAATCTAGACACAAGTTTACAAGTCGCCGCGCCATGTCTCACAGGACTATTCTCTACTATTGTATTAAAATCTACAACACTATGGTTTTATTTCACTATACTACTACAAACACACACTCCACTCGAGCCTGCTTCTGACCCTCATTTCACTATACTACTAAAACACACACTTCACTAGAGCCTGCTTCTGACCCTCATTTCACTATACTACTAAAACACACACTTCACTAGAGCCTGCTTCTGACCCTCATTTCATTATACTACTCCTACTAATCCGAGGACATCCCAACTAGAGCCTACCCCTACCTCTTGTCTTATTATACTACTCCTTGTCGCTCCTTATTTCACGTAGTGCTACTGGCCTATCGTTGACTAAGGTCTGCTCCAGCACAATTTGTCATACTATCACACATCTTAAACTAGGGTCTGCTCCCTCATACCATTATTCTACTACATACATTCGTGGATTAGAGCTGTAACTTAAGCCCAACTAATCATACGACCACTATCATCAACAGCAGAACCTGTCCCAAATCCTCTTTCTACCACCAGGGGCATAAAAAAAAGGGGGTAGGGGGCGGCCCCCTTCCCCCAATAATGGGAAGGTCCCCTATATAAGCCTATATAAAGTATAGCGAGTCCCCCATCCGAGACCTTCTACGTCTTTACTGATACATGTATATGTATGCATACGATATATGCACATATATCTGTCAGCCCAAATTGAAGAAATGAAGGACCCCAACACGCTGTTTTGGGCCATGTGATAAGTAACCCTCAGTGGTTATCAATTCGCATGCATTTTTGTCTATGTATACCTCGCTATCCTTAGATTAGGCCTGCATAATATTATGTCCAATAGCTTTCCTTTTATCATATTCAAATATATAGCCAACTCTTTATGACAGGAGTATTGAGGCTCATATAGTTCTCCCCCCTTTCCATTATTACCCACACCCAACCCCTGAACTCCCCAGCTCCGTGATCGATGCCATGTGCTGCAAACACGACGCACACGACGCCCGTATTATACCTCGTGCATTATTAACGCGCGTCAATTAGGCATGTGTGTACACAGCACCAACAGACTTTTGTCTAATGACAACCGCGCCATTCCCGCGAAAACCCTAGCACTGTTTCTATATGGAAAATATACTCACGTCAGAAAATCTTTGAAGAGGAAACTTTCAATGGGTATCATAGCATCCTCATGTCAATTTTCAGCTTGAAAGCGTCAGGAGTTCCGGTAGAAATGAGGGTTGTTTTGGTGGACTTCGAAGTTTTGAGAGTTGGTGTTTGAGGGGTTATGTTGACTGGAGCTAGATTCATGCATGTTTTAACATCTGGCGTATGGGGAGCAGCTGGGACTAGCCATCACGGTATACACTGACATTTACCCCTCACTCCCTGCCGCTATACCCTTCAGTAGAAGGCTTTTAGTCGCGCCTGCCGCCCGGCCCACATGCAGACGACTTTCTTGATTTTCCCTCCAAGATTCGCGCGCTTTTTAGCCTGCGGCTAGATGTGGCGTTTACTTGGTGAATGAGTGATTGGCTGGCGTTATGACTATCCATCTTGTTCTCCACCTGCCCGTCTCGTGTAATTCATCTAAAAGGGATATAAAAAGACACGTGCTTGTAAATAATTAACACATGTAATATTAGATTCTACATTTAGCAGGCCCACAAGACCCTCACATGACTTAGCCTAATAATGGAAAATGAAAATGCTATCAGTCAATATTGGCATGAATAGTTTACAATTTATGTGAAATACAATTGATAAACAAAAGTATTGAAAGAAATCTCTCGAATTAGCTTTCCCCAAATGCATTATAATTTCCTGCGATTTCGATATCTATTAGGCCTATTCATATACATGTACGGAGTTCACTGGCACCCCCGGTCTGGCACCTCATTTGGGCCCGGTTATGACTGATGATAAAGCAACGGTTCTATCTGAAACGTGTTATTTCTAAGAGTTGGCCTCCTGCTGTATAGACGAAGATGTCCACTTAGAATAGTATGTATGCCTTAGTACCTCGCGTACAAGGCGTATCCCGTGTATAAGGCGCACCCTGAGTTGAAGAACGTGACATTTTGGGAAGTTTGGCCCTGGAATTTAGGGCCTGTGTGAACCACTGCATGGATAATCTTGATATACAAAATTTAGAGATTTCGGAATATTGAGTATTTAGCCATTTCGATTTTGGTCTCTGTTATTTCTAACTGTATCTAGGCATATAGGCCCCCTACCCAATTTTATACACGAAATTTACATATGTTCTATTCCTATTTAGAAATGCTAATTAGATGCTAATTATTGTCATTCTGACAATAATAAGCATCTCAATCTCTAGCAAGAAGATGCTATCATAATGTACATTCTTAAACAAATACCAAACGAAGATACTTTTGTTGTGCGGTTCGAACACATTCTAAATACCACCACCCCCCCCCCTCCCCGCCATGTTAATCACACACATAAGAGTACTGTACCCATGTGGTGGTAGCATGCATGTTACCTGGTACTCTAAAGTTAGCCTCTCTCCCATGTTTCTACTCCCATGGCGTGCACCGAATAACTAACATGAAATTCTACCTCGTTGTGGGCCCCCACAGACATGCAAGCTATACCGTGTGTAGGTGTGGGGGGTGTAGTGGAGGTGGTTGCGATGAAGGGGGGGGGGGGTATCTCATGATGGGCACTGAGTATAACATTGAAATTAATTATTCACCTTTCTTACTTATATATGAGATGGGAAAGTAAGATTCAATGTAAAAGGCGAGCCCCCCCCCTTGCCACTAACACCACACAAATATTTATTTGGAAGTAGATATCTTTGTCCAGATTAAATGTGTTCCTGTGTCAGAATAGTGAGACCACATCATGAATCACTGGGAGCTGTGTTCCTGTAGCAGAATAGACCCCTGGAGGACAGGTATAGGTGTATTAGAGGGCATTACTTGTACTCTGTCACCCAGGTCTACCTGTGCATTATTAAGCAGTAGACACAGGCAGGTTCCCCAGTCCCCCTGACATCACAATAGGCCTGAAGTATCAGGGTACAACGGGCTACCCTAGAAACCTCTGCATTATGCCTTCATGGCGGATGGAGAGGATCACTGTATACAAGTTCTTACTGTTTATATTGGGGGAGGGAGGGTAGTGTGACAGATAAACTTAGTCCAATACACATGGAGCTCATTCATGCATTGCAGTAACAAAGAATACATATTTTGAAAGAGGAAAATGGGCAAGATGAGTTAAGTTGGTTACACATACATATGGCATCTGTCCCATCGGCTACACCTTACGTGTTTTGGCTTTTACATAGACAGACCTAAAGACATGTGTATCTGACATTTGTAAGTATCCAGAAATGAGAAACTTCATTTCTATTCCAGTCATTTTTCACAGGTAAAATGTACAATACTGCTACCAGGTGTTCGACACTGTTGGTGTTTATCTTCTCCGGATTTAATTTACAATGTCAGCACTCATATAAACCAGAATGGGCATTAATCATTTATTATTCACGAACACACCCATTGAACCTCCTGGCATTTTCCAAGTGTTTTTTCATGTTATTATGAATAGTTAATATTTAATGGGAGTCAGAGATGGTGTGTTAGATACTCTATACAGACCAACACAAAGCACCTGCATTTTCACCATTGAGTATGTGGACAGGTGATACTCCATCCATTGAAGACGAAATAGTAAATATTTGATGACAGTAATTTCTGTTTGGGACACACAATTGTATAGCGGTAATGTGATGGTTTCATCATCATTATTATTACAGGGCCGTAAAGGATGCCTTTAGAAATGTAACAACGCGTGATTCACTCCTAATTATTCCCTTTGTATTTGAAGAACTTTGGACTATAGATGTAGAGAATGATTAATAGAAGCACGATAGGAGCTATATTGGAATGGATTGTTAACGGATTGTCATTGTGAGATCTATACTGTGGTCTGAATGCAATAATAGTGTTAGATTCCAATATTGAGAATAGTGATCTAGTGTTTGCAGAGATCGTTTTCTTCAAATGAAAATGGTTTCTTGGTTATAAGGGAGCACGCCCCGCCCGTCTTCACCTCCAGTCAAATGGAGTTCACGTAATTCTATTCCTTTTGTTTACAAGACAACCCTAGTTAGGGTGATACAGTGGCTGAATACAGGAGAAGTTCTGGATCCCCTTTCTCCCGCCAAGAAGAGAAATCAGTTCTCCCCAAAGTAAATCTGTCTGACCGACCCCCAAGCCACCTGTCATAGCATAAGGCCATTATTCCCTGCCTGATGTGGGCACCAAACAGAGACGATTAGCCCTGCGATTTTTTATCTGAATTATTACAGGTGTTATACCGCCTTCTTTTGTTAGTAAACACAGAAATGTCGTCTGCTTGCTGCGCTATCCATCACTGGTGCCCGGTCGGTACCAGCGGCCACCAACACGCCCGGCATACATATACAACAATGCTATGTAATATTCAGTGGCAGGTTGGGCTATAAAAGCGGCCCCATTCAAACATAGAGTATGGTTATGGTCGTGTAATTCATACCTAGCTGTCAGCTAATGTCGTGTATTTCATATCCCCACTGTCAGTTATTCACGCGACATTGTCATATTTCCCTTCAAAGGGTGGGATGGGGGAGTAAACTACCCAACTCAGACAGTCCTCTAAGTTTTGGCTTGTGGTCCCCGTTTAACTCTTAAAGGACATACAGCATGACACCCCACAGTGAGGGCACAGTTATCTCGTGATAATCCCTTGGGTACAATTGTGGGGCATCGGGATGGTCGCATATTTCCAACCATACCTTTCTACCCTCCTGCCTGGTATTACAAGATGGCTCCTCACAAATATATGGACGCCCATCCATGGTGCGTCCATCACTAGGATGGTAGGAGCTAATGGGGGAGGGGGGTATCTCGCCAATTTTCTGGTCATGGTTCAGCACCTGCCGTTGGGAGGGAAGAGGTTTTACATAATACAGTGGGATGCGACACCTATCCGTCTGTACTCATGTCATGGGTCAGTGGTCATGGTATGAATATTTCATCTCTCCATAACCACAAATCAGTGAGCACGGCCCATGCTGTCTTTCCATTTAGCGGCCCTTCCTTTCCATGTTTGCTTGCTTGCTTAATTTCCCCCTTCTTACCATATAAAGATAGGGATTCCCTATCACAGTTGAAACTGGTCTTACTCATTCCCTTTCTGCATCCTTTGTGAGGCTGGAATTTGCGTTGAATATTGATTAGTCACTCACTCCTTTCCTTCCCGCTCCCCTCTTCACGTACCGTATATCCCCGATTATAAGCCCAGGCCTATACTGATTTTAAGTGGGAAATTGACCCGGCTAATAAAAGGGGCAGGTTTGTATTTGAGGCAGGCTTATAATCTATAAGCACTGAAAAAATACTATAGAACCCTATGTAAACGTTTAATATGTATCCACTATTTCTACATATTTTACAAATAATTTCAACTTTAAAAAGGTAAACGTCAAATCTATCCCTCTTGAATGTGCAATAAGTGTAAAGGATAGAACTTAAGCTTAATAAAACTGAAAGAATGATGAAAATATTAGAAGGGGAATTATGCCCCTCTGTAGGACTTCTATTGGATTTTCTTGTTCTGACTAGGCTTATATTCGGGGCCCGGCTTCTATTAGGCCCAATGCTCCATTTGACCAGGCTTATAAACGGGGCAGGCTTATATTTGGGGCCCGGCTTATAATCGAGGAAATAAGGTAATCCTTGCTGCATTATTTTTAAGCCACCCCAACCTCCTTCAACCATCTTACTCAGTTGTTCCCTCTGTCTCTTATGCCCTCCCCCTCCTTGCTTTTCCATGGCAAGAGCCCCCCCCCCCCATTCTCTCTCTTTGTCTGTCTGTCTGTATGTCTCTCTCTCCTTTCTTTTGCTCTCTCTCTCCTTTCTTTCGCTCCCTCTCTCTCTCTCTCTCTCTCTCTCTCTCTCTCTCTCTCTCTCTCTCTCTCTCTCTCTGTCCACCAATTCCCTAAGGTTTTGCAAACAGCACACCTATCTTTTTGTATTGCACTTAAAGGCAAGGTTCATTTGTCCAATGGCGATCTAATCAATGCCCCTGGGCCTTTATCCCCATAAGCCTAGTGTGGTGGCGAGGTACCTCCTTACCCCTTATCCTACGCACGCCGACTACATAGCGTTGTCCTGCTCTGATGTCATAAATATGTTCATTATCTTTACATATATCGCCATTCTCATGCAAACATCCGAAAATACCATATAATAATATGTTATGTGGTCATTGATGCATCGACATTTGTTTGTAAAATCTCCAAATCTGTTGGCTACGGACTGTCTCATATAAGATTTCAAACGCACCTTCTGTGTTCTAGTTCTGGTGAGTTTAGGCCTATTGAACAGCGAGGTGACGTGGTCCGTGGTTACATTCACTTCACGTGGTCGGCGATACGGACCAGTGGACACAATCACTCTCCACCACAAGTCCCCTACTGCTCTATGGTGGACCCGACATTGGGCTCCTCTGCCAAGTACTTCGTATTGAGCACCACTGAGTGAGGGGTAGGGTACCACAGCAGGCTAGTGGAACTGGAGGAGTGATGTGGGGGGAGAGTGTTCGGCTGCCCTAACTAGGTGGGTCTGTGATTAAGGTTACCCTCCTCCAGCGGGAGGGGGGTTAATCAAACTGTTCCATACCAGGCACATTCCCCTACCCCCCCCCCCCTCACCTTCGACATCCACTTCACCTCTACTACCTGCTTCTCTAACCCCTTCCCCTCTCCAGAACAACTACCTGCATTAGCCTTACAACACTTCAACATGAGCCTCGAGGCTAGAGACATAGGATTACTTCTACAAGAGATATAGTAGATAGGCCTATATAGTCACAATTTTCGTCAATACATACATGGATTGTCCCACCCTGGAAGCATCTTCAGACGAGTTTTTGAATATTACATGCGCCTATCATAATCACGACAAGGCCACGTGTATCCCTGGAAGGAGACCACATTGTTATAATTTGTACGAATTATTAAGAGAAATCATTGGATTTGTGAAGTGCAGTATGCACTATGCTTCACAGTAACCACTGTGGTTTATCCATCTGTTCTACTTAATACCAACTATCACATGACAATATGGAACATTGATCTGCATTATTGATATAGTGCCGCCCTGTTTCCAGAACACCTTGGATATTCATTCTGTGAAACTGAGATTAATTTCTAAGGAATGAAATACACATTTTAAGAGTTTACAGCTGAAGACATGAATTATTGCCGTTAAGGATAAAGATATTTACAAACCTCCCAAAGGTGCATATTCAAGATGCATGTGTGCATAATCATGTCTTATGGAGGTGTATCAGTGCTATAATCAGGGTTGGCTTTGCACGCACACCAATTGATTGGAATCAAACAGACACCTGCAATTTATGTCATATACAACGCAGTGAAATTACCGTACACTTCGTGATTAGGTATTAACCTTTTAGTTGGAAGTGATATACTGTAATTACTTTGCTTAACGCAATCCTCATTCTTCTCGTATATTTAAGCAGGGTGCACACGGTGTTTATAATACATATATGGCATACATGTAGCTGAGGCGATAGCTTGTTATGTAGAGCATAGCAATGTCCATTCTTGAATAATTTATATCTCTACAAACACTGGGAATCCACCCAGCCGGCGACATCATCAACATCATGGGACAAAACAAAACAAACTAAGGTAGAGCAGCAGTGAAACAATATTGATGATTTCCGAGGTAAACGCTGGGTTTAGGATACACTCCACAGGTGTCGGCTGCTGAGGTATGATTGTCGTCTGCATTTTCCGAAGTCGTCTGCGTTCTCCCAAATGAAAAAGATAATCTCCCTTTTGAGGAAGACGTCACTGGAGGACGCTGCTGTCATGGACGCGGAGGAAGTCGAGAATGACGGAGAGAAAGAACAACCGGAAGCGGAAAGAGAGCAGTTGCATTTTGGCAATGGTAGAGAACCGGAAGTGGGACAAGAAAACACATTGGAGGAGAGTCCTGACACGCATGAGAGTTCCAATGGAGGAACGTCCACAGAGGAGAATCAAGAGGAAGAGCAAGAAGAGGTGGACACACTTTGGGTAAAGAGATACACAGAGAGAAGAGGCAAAGGGAAGCAGAGAAAATGCGTAGGAAGACAGAGGGAAAGGGAATTCATCTACCCATTTCCAGCACCACCGACGCCCCCACCACCATTGAAACCACCACTCGGGCCACCACTAGAGCCCTACCAGTCACCAGCTAGGCCAGAGGCGCCCATAATAGAACCACAAATACGGTAAGCGGATCAATGAATGCATCAGGCAGCCGGTCTAAACTGAATAATTTAGTGTTGTGGAATTTCAGGGTTCAGTGGTCCTCAACTGAAACAATAAAGGGTGCAGTAACTAAATATGAGAGCATGTAACTACTTGTAGGCCTTCGATACTTTAGGTGTATAACAGGATGACATGTTAGATGGATAATGTTGAATTGAATTACTTGAATATCATTAGATAATTTGTACATTGAGGAGTGGCAAATTGCGGTCCACTTCCTTTACCTAGTATAGTAAAAGAAACACTAGCTCAGTTTTATCACGGACCTGAAAGACTGGATTCGAATCAGTATAGCATTGCAATCTATCAACTGTGCCATGGGTCCCTGGTGGGATGAAGAAAATAGCTATCCAAATCCTTTTGAATCATAGATCTATGGAAATTTTAAGGGACAGAAGAAAATTATCTCCTAAGGGCCAGTGACTGCAAGATTTTGTAGTAGGCTTCCATAGTTACCCACCAGGGGGCAGCACACTCACATCTCTCTCTTTTACAGATATACTGTTTTCATTGCATAGATAACCTATCTGTGCATTACCATAATGGTTAATTATAGTTATAGCTACAAAAATTACATATTATTTGTAAGAATAAGTTATGAATAAATAGAATATAATATGTTTAACATGCTGGCTCTCTGCTGCCACCTAGTGACACATAAGGATTTTCATTGCCATCTAGTGGCAGATGGTGAAAACACACCCATGGCACACCTCTCCCAAAGAAGGCCTTTCTTTCATATCCAGTGTTTCAGGTCCGTGGTTTTATGTTACCACTTTTGGCCTCATGACTGATGACATGTCAGAGAGTTATGCAGACTTATGGCTATGAGTAGTATAAGGAAATGGAGCCTTTTGTAACGGGATTAGGTAGTTGATAAAGATGAAAATAAGAAATGTGTATAAGAAATAAGAAATGTGTATAAGATCAAGTAGCATATGAAAGCAAGAGACCTGTTTACCCATCTAAGGCCATTTAATTAAAATATCTTGGATTACAGGATTTTTGAGGTGATATTTTGGGCAGCCAAAGGTAAAAAGGAAAAAAAAAGTTGCATTTTGGAACCAAATTTTTCCAGAGGCAAAAGAAAATCCATCCAGGAAACCCCAAAACCCCCACTTTCAGGCATCAAAAGCGATCTCTCGGTGGACAAATACACTTTTTGGGGAAGTAATTATGGAAAGCTCGAGAATTGTTGGGTGTTTGGCTATCAGCATGGATTTTTTTTTAAATTTTTTTTACTCAAATCATGAAAAATCCCAGTGGACAAAGGTAAAAAAAGATCTCGGCGACGAACCCGTAATCCAAGTTAAAAGGCCTAAAGAGGGTACCCTGACTTTGAAAGAAGAGTACAGGGCATATCAGAGGCTCGATTTCAACTGGTTCAGTACTAATTTGATAACTGCGCCTATAAGGCGCACTTTGAGTTTGTGGAAATTTTGAAGGGCAAAGCTAAGGCCATCCTTACGTACAAAATGTGCTATAATAGGCAGCTAGCGGGATGAATTATCGTCCAATGAGATTACCCCCTGCATTCACTGCAGAATTATTAGGATGCAACTGCACCTGTCCTAATGCGTCTCTTCAGTGTATCCTCGCTGGTAAACAGCTCAGGTAGTGGCTGCGCCCACTGCTACAACCACAACGTCGGGTGTCCTCTTCACCGGTTGCAAATCCCGGGGCTTTAATATCTCACACTATCACACAGGCAGTCCATGCACTGTTCCCTCTTTGTGATATTTAATTCTAGCCCATCTATCTCTATGCACATATACATAATAACATCATATGAGCCATGTATATATTTGTTAGATGCAGTCATCCTGTTTCCACATACATACATTATATGCAGATAAAATGTGAGATCAGTTCAAGTGATATATGAGAGGCCACAGAAGCAAACATCATAAGAAGGGAAAGTGCATGGAACCTGACTGATAGCTGCGTGAATGTTGAAGTGTTCGAGAAACGGCCGTGATTTGGTCATTGGTAGAGAGCCTATATATACACGGGCTTATCTAACGATTTGGGCTTGGACAGTGCTTTTTTGTTATAATCCACGGTTCATTATCCAGCCATAACGCACTCTGAGACCTTTTCTTCGTCTTCAAGAAGGTGCTGGTTTCAACCTGGACATCTTAATAAATTGGCGAAGCATACGAAGTCAACTATGCCATTGATTTCCAGTTAAAACCGTTCAACGGGGAATCGATCCCCGGGCGCTGTGGCAGGAGGCAAGCTGGCTGTCCACTATACTGAGCTGACCAGTGCTATAACCCAATGTACAGGGAGGATTTGAAAAAGTGTTCGGACATACCTGAAGTTTACACACCTCGTTAGCATAGAATCCAATGGTGGAAGGTGGAGTTATTAACAGAGAAACATCCTTAGATATCCTATATGAACATGCCATGCCTAATTTCTCCATTTTGTTCGAAATAAATAAGAATTCATTGATTTTCCATAGCGCTACGGGTCAGCAACCGGCCCGTACGGCCATTCCTTGTTCAACGCGTGTCTGACCTAGTTCTTACATCTGGGCACCTCCCCGCTTCGTAAAGAATACGCAATGGCCGTGTACCGGGCCGTGTGTGTTGGATCGCTATGGAAAATCATTGGATTCTCATTTATTTCCAAGAAAATGGAGACAAAATGTAGGCGAACACCAACTGGAGATCGTATATTTGGGGGTGCCAGAAGTACAGGACTTGACATGCTTGGATTCTACCCGATAAGTCTTTAGAAAGACGAGAGTATGACGGGTGGAGTAAAAACAATGGCTACGGTGGGTTGGCAAACCGTGCGGATCGAAGCAATTTCAAAATGTCTTCTCCTGGATTTATTATGGGGTTATAAGGTAAGAATTTAATACAAAATTGAGAAATATGTTAGATAAACGCCTTAATCAAGTTATGATTAAGGCTGCGCGGTCGTGGAATATTGAACCATAAACCCACGAGTGCTGTCTCATAACATTGATTGAACGCTACATACGCATGTATGCGGGCGGTATATAGGAACGTAGTATATGAACTTGGGAAACTTAATTGTGACTGAACCCCAAATAGCGCGTGGAAATGGGAAACTTGTTTCTGAGATCAAGTAACCGGAAAACGTGGAAATTGGAAACGTGTGGCTATGATCTAAAGTAGTATATGGAAATAGGTATAGTTTATGGCTACGCTCCAAATATTATATGAAGTTAGGCAAGTAGTAGGCTTAGATCTATATGGAAATAAATATTTCGAGTATACATCCAAATAGTATATGGAAATGACTAATTGTTCCTGGCGATTTCTCTTTCCGTCCACTGAAATCGATGTCTCGCAGTGATTGGGTGTGCCTATAGACATGAGAATGGACGTCTAGTGGGACCACATTGCTTCATCTGGTAACTAGAGAGTACTGATAACAGCCAGTATTTTGGGGACAAGATATTACGTTATATACCCTGTATATAATCTGCAGTGAATAGAGAGCATTGTCTGATTGGAGAATCTGGGTGGGGGGGGGGGGTGGCGGCTCTTACACACAATGTGGCGTATAGGTTTTGTGTTATAGCAATAAAAACTCTGTTTGACACAGAACCAAAGGCACTACAATGGTTCAAGCATCATATCCATTTGTCTCTCGCACCATTATACCAGGCTGCATTGATTCAATAAAAAATAAAATAAAAAGATTTCTGTGTCAGCCCCATTTATGAAGTAAGCATCGCAGAAGAATAACTTGCGGGTTGAACAAAAACAATACTTAATTAAGGATGCTCTGTGCAAAACTACTTTGGCAACTCCAAACAATTCGCTGCCAACTGGAACTTCATGAATTTATCATTTTAATGCTTGAATAAAATTTGTTTTGATATCCCTTTGTTGTTTTTGTTGTTGTTTTTGCCCTTTCAACTGGCATTGCAACTGCCAAACTAAAATCGTATTTTCATTTTCGTTAAGTCCTTGTTTTAAGCATTTGATTATTAGCATGGGGATTCTTGATGCATGTAATTAATGTTAGACATGTACCGGTACTTTAAATACATGCATGATAAGCATCACTCTCTTAAGCATTAGCTTGCTCCTCTCAGCACGCAACCCCATAATACCACACTTCAATATTCACAGCATCCATCCCTCTCCATAACCACTCCTCTATTCAAAGAACGCCAGAAAAACACCTACAAAACGTCGCACTTAAGCCCCTCATCATCCCCCAAAGAGACCTCTCCCCAGGGGCAGGAGGGGCTTTGCAAGGGAAAACAGTATTCTGCAAATAACAGTACCTGATTGTGGAGAGAGGTGGATGAGGGGAGGGGTTAAGGGGAAGGGTCTGGAGCTGAATGCAGGCCTATCCAGGACCGTGCACCACAGGTAATTCTTTGGTGAGTGGGTAGTTTGTAGTATGGGAGTCTGGACCCATTAACATTAAAAATTAAGGTCTCCATACACTGAATCTACACAATTATTCATATTCAGGACCTGAACCCTTTGGGAAAATCCCAGCTCAATCACCATGGGGGGTCTCAAAGGGGAGGTCCCCTGTTACACCCACGAGAAAATTGATACTGTAAGGTAGGATGGCGTACGTTGGGCAGAGTGGTCGCCTTAGAATACCAGTACCGCTAGGTGGGGATATATACATGTAGTACAGAGTTGGTTATAGGAACACGTCGGGGAACACATCATCGGACGCTGTCATATTGAGGGGCCCCATCGCTATTCACCAAGCAGTATTTTAGGTATCATGTATTCGTTGGCTGCAGTCGTTCTTTTCATTACACTCGGAGTATCAACTTACTGGCACATTTCTCATTACGTGAATTAACATACATTCTATTTTGTAGTGGATGTTTTAGCTAGTCAACGAATATCACACTTGGCAGGACCAACCTTAATATTGTTGGAAGCACTACAGTATTTCCTACTTATTTGGAAAACATGAAGATTATTTCCATATTACCAGTAGTCTCACAATGTCTGTGTTAATACTTCCATGACTCCTCAATCCTGGACATGGGGTGGGGTTGGGTCCACTCCCAAGAAAAATGAATAAATTGTAACCCAATACACAGGTAAATACAGTGAACTTACCCATTGATTCACAAATTGATCTCCAAATGTAGCAAGTACTAGTAATATCAACATTTTCAATAATTCCCGGGGGCATGCCTACAGACACCCTAAAGTATCCACGTTCCTGGACTTACCAAACCTGGAATCAGGTACTTTTTTTAAAATTCAGCGATGTGTTGTATTTTGCCCCTCCCCCAAAGTCAAGTTGCTTCCACCAACCCTGCACATTGCGGTGGTACCAGAAGCAGACTTCTCTGATTTCTTTACCTAAACCTTACCAATCACTCAACCTGTATGATGTTGGATATATTGTGTGTGGGTAGGTAGTATGTTAGATGTAGCATGTGGGGTGATTACATGGGTGGTGGGTGGGCTTTCTATTACATTACGGTGGGATGTGTGACCACGTTGACCCTTAATCGATCACACCTATAGCATTCTTAGAACTGAACGGGACACTCTCACCCTGATTAGTACTATTATTACATATGAGCTGATTATCATCATTTTGGTGCAATGTAGGCCTATCCCTCTTAGAGGTCCAGGCCATCACTAAAGGTTTAACACACAAATAATCTATACATGTACTCACAGGGGAATATTTCAGTGACACATATGATTGCATACGTAGTTTATATATTTCAATGTTAAGAAAATGTTATTTCTAGTCCCAATAGGGTAATGGACATGAATCACAAGGAGGACATTAGGACGTCGTCATTTGATAAATGAAATATGGTAGATGTTGTTGATCCTGATGCCTGTTTAGACTGTGATATGGTAGTTTGATGGAGCAGGGGTGGGGCAGTTTACATTGATAATATATAGTTTGGCAGTGGGTGGGCATATCTACATGCAGTCAGTAGCCTCCCGGAGTTAACATTTTGGGGACCTTCCCAAAAACTGCTATGCCCCCTCCCCAACCTTTTCCTATGGCACTGCTCTCCATAATATAAGGAGAGTGGAACTAAGTGGGTAGTGCAGATGGTGGGAAGGCTAGCAGATCCCCAGCAATAGGCCCCATTTGTCGCAATTATCGGGCCTTTATGCTTGCTGTTGGTGGGGAAATGAACACCAGTGAGCGCTTCATTAAAAATTCACTAGAGGGCGCTGCGCATCCGGCTGATAATTAGGCCAGCTTCGTTAGTGTGCATGTGCCAGTTGCCTCCTGCGCTGAGTTCTCCAGTCAAATTTTACAACAAGGTTAAGGTCCAAACCCCGGGGGTCCAAATAGGCCTGGTAAACCTACTTTCTTGTTTGGTAGTAGGCCTACAAATACATGTAGGCCTAAATATCACCTAGTGTTTAATATCACCTGACACCATCAGATGTGTAGCCCGGGGGCACTATATTTTCTACTGACATGGGTGTGTGGCTGGGCCAGTGACTATATCCTTACCCTTGATGAGAGGGATTTTAACGGAAAGTGACCCTTGCTGAGAGTGATTCTTGCCAAAAGTATCCATTGATGGCAGGTTTTTGGTGAAATTTAAAAAAATCGACGAATATTTTGTCACATGAGAATAAGATTTGAAAAAAGTGACCCTTGGTGAGAGGGATTTTGGCAAAAATCAGACCCTTGGATTGAGAGATTTCGGCCGAAAAGCCTTGCCAGCCGCACACCCATGTCTCTAGTGAATGTGCACCCCGGATGTGAAGGCATCGCAAAGTCGAGGTATCTCATATCTGGAAGGAATTCCCATCTTAATGGCTGTGCTATTGCATATTCCCGTAGGCCCTATACACTTATTTTGCCACATGTGATGGAGAACTGTTGGGTAGGAATAACCTCCCCCCACCTAGCCTCAGCTTATAGTTAGGCTTTGTTCTGCTCGCAATAATTAATCTCTTCATTGTAAGCATCACAAGGACCCTATAGGAAGTGCCCTTTTTATGGCTTCCTGAGATTGTATTTCTAGACGTAGGTTATATAGTCCTAGACCTATACCAAGGAGCGTAGATATGTTATGACTGTACTGCATATATTATGGAGACCAGGGTTGTGTTACATAAAGTTGAAGATCCATTTCTTGTCCAAATCGTGTGTCAGAGTTAGGTTTGATAAAAGACAAGAACAATATTCCTGAAAACACGAAATGGTTCTTGAAATTTCATGAAATGGTTATTGTTCACCAACCAGTTCCTGAAGAGCATCAATCTCAGCTATGCCATATAGGCCTGGAATAGGCCTAGTCATCTAGAGGCTCTATCTAAGTTTATTTAGTTCGGTGTTACATCGATAGTCCACTAGGCCTCTGTCGCAGAAATTTAGGATGTGAATGGCTCATCACGCGACACGGGTCAAGTGGACTATATGGGTGTAAGTCTGGATAGGACCAGATATGGAAATTAACACGATCCAAAGACTGTTAACATCTGGCTTTCCTAACTAAGAGAGATTTATCAAACTTTGTCAAACTCAAACACAGTAGGGTGATCCATTGTCGCTAATAAGCTCAACTTCTTTTTGGCCCTCATAGTTGTAAAGAAACGCAGATGACAGATGGGCTTTGCAGGCGGACAGATTGGCTCATTTTTGGCTTAAAGTGGACTGAATTTCTCCCTAAAAGACGAGTAATTAGTGAGGGCGGGTGGGGGGTGAAGCGGACTGATACTGTCCCCAAGCCTGTGGTGTTTATAGCCAAATTTAGTTGGTCTCGAACACTAACATCATTTTCATTGCTGTTTATTGGAATAAAACGTTACCAATCTAACCTCCAAATCCATTCATATTACTCAGCAAACCTTTTAAGAGATTACTCTAATCATAGAGAGTTATAAATCTTCTTCATGTTAAGAGTAGTCTGCGAGAAGTCCTTTCAGTCATTTTGTTGCCCGGGTTTTGTTGTAATTCTCCGAGAGCGGACGATTTTTCTGTCGGATGGTTTATAATTCTGGCCATGCATTCTGGCGGCAAAGGTACCGGAAGTGACGTCTGCGTTGTCTGATGGGGCGTCTGTGAATAATTTAGACGTCTGCCGCATTGTTGCCAGTCCATATGGCCCCAGCACGCCATTGACAACATATTCAGTCGTTTTATTATTCAGTAGCGGACGGTTTATTCCAATCGCGTGGTCGTCTGATTTATATGTCAGTAATGCATGGCTTCACGGAAATGTCGTGCATGTTTGATGGGGCGGTTGTGTAATGGGCTGGTTTCTATGAGGGCTGTGCACGTGGCGAAGCCCCCCTTGTCCATTTGCTAAGTGGGTAAGGCATGAACAGGAATTAACAGAAGTAGCTAGGCCTATGGCCTGTGTGGTGCATTCTGATTGTAATGGTGGAATATCGCTAATTTGTTTACATTTATAGGTCTGCATTATTAGGAATAAACACCTGCACCCCATCTCAGCTAGCACAACTCGTGCAATTTACATCATTCTTACGTGAAAACCAGAATATCTTGTCAGGAATATAATCATTGATCGTATGTCATGTACAGAACTTTTACATCAACTGGTGCGATTACACTGGTAATAGGGCCTTTTACCAAATAGCCGGGACAAAAGGGAAGACTGCCCCAGAACAATTGTAGTCATACAGGCTACATGTAGCCGGGGACATGTAGACCTAAATAATAAAGAAAGTATTTTGAATAGGTAGGCCTACTTTTTTCATATATTTGCCATATGTATATACAGCTGCATATAAAACAAAAGTTTACGATCACTTGGATCTTCTTAGTGACCTGCATTGACTTGTTTATTTCATGCTGGCTTTATATTTTGGTATTTTTACCCACCGTTTGATGCCCCATGCACTCTACCTGAATCTACCCTGTACTAAATAATTCTCCAACCCTCGCATGAAACACATCAACGGGAGATGATAAGGGTTCTTAAGTTCGAGGAATTTAGTTTTGTCTTAAATGCCTTTGATATGTCTAACCCCAACCCAGATTTGATTCTCTATTTAGCATTCCCTATTAAACCATGGGAAAATGCAGTCTGGTGTAGGAGCGGCTTTCTTGGTTCATTATTGGGACACGAGGGGAGCCAGCAGATTGGCAGTGTTCACTGTATTGGGTGTAAGCGGGAGTGGAGCTGGTTCTGGCGACTTGCACCTAGATTGTTTAGGTTTTATGAGAACAACATGTCTCCGCACATACGAATATTTAAGAAGTATACTGAATAAAGGATATGCTGTTTGCTTTATCCATTATATACAAAGTTTAGAGGCACAGGCCCTATTAGGTGTAAGCGGGAGTGGAGCTGGTTCTGGCGACATGCACTGATAAGCTGATAAGATATGAACCAGTGTGTCCCTGGAAGTGGACAAGGTACCCATCAAGACAATGCCTTATCAGTGTGTTTTGCCACCTTTGGTATAACCAGCGAAATTCAAAATGGTGGACACACTGGATATGGGTCCAGGCTCCTATATGAACATGACTGGAGGCCTGCAGTTATACCGAGGTTTCAGGTCATCCAGAGGGTCTGCCATTGCTTGATCTGGTACCCGGAAAGCTAGCTGGAGAGATAAGAATTGATAACAGCCAATATACGGGGGTACTGACTGTTATGTAGGCCATAGGCCTAATGCACCCTAAAATGCACTGAATGAAGAGAATTATATCATTGGTTAATAATTTATCCCGCTAGATCGGTATAGACCAAGGGTCTGAGGTCATTTTCTGAAGGGTACCAATTGGTTTGAAGGTCGTATCTGCCCCAAAAAGAAAAAAAAAAGAATTATGCCTATTCTGAAAATCCGCTTCTTAGTTGTCACAGCTTGTGTGAAATGACTGAAAATTGAGATTTCTAGAAAATAAAAAAGGGAGGGGGATACCTAAAACGTACTGAAAAATCATTGAAAATTAGATTGACCAATAAGGCCTAGAATTAGACCTAGACATTTCATACCTAATATGTGAGCCAGCAAGCAGAAAGGACAGTTACTGCGGGATTTAGTACCAGATTTAGCCACCAGGGGGCACCACTATGGACTAGAATAGGAAAAATATGACTAAAAATGTTATAGGCTACTTTTTTATGGAGAATTCAATGATTTTTGATAAAACGTTCTATTTTGGGTGGAAAGGTTCCAAATTTGGCATGTAAAATGAATATTTTTGGGCAAAAATAGGCATTTTTGTTGATTTATGTTGGCATGGAAACATGATTGTCATTCTAAATAGGAAAATCAATGATCCCATTTGAAGGAACATCTCACAAGGTTTACTATGGTGAAAACAGAATGAAAATACCATTTCTAGATCAAAAGTTATGGGCAAAAGAATAAAAATGTATACGAATTTAGCTAATTAGCATAAATTATGCTAATTAGCTATATATCTCATGACCAATTAGACATAGAGCTTATTAACATTCTTGAAATGGTCACACCTACCCATATCTAGGAAGCCATTCCTCCAAAATTAACAGGAGTATCTTCTCATGCTATGTATCACTGTAAAGCTAATGATTTGAATTTTAAAGTTGACGTTTTGCACGGAGCACCCTTTCTCCTTGCCTCTACACATATATCATTGAAAAAAAGAAAATATTGAGGTCATCTTACCTAAACTTAATCCAAAACTAAGTTAGGGCACCTATACCCCGTAGAAACCTCATTAAAATGTCTACAATGTACCCGACTTAGAAACTTAGCTGGTTTAGTTATCAGCCAATGAAACTGCGGTCCTCTTGGGGGCAGTTGGTACCCATCTGATAGCTCTTATCAGTGGTTACCATTGGTAATCAGCTTCAGCAATGGCCGCGCCCAGCTTCAGCAATGGCCGCGCCCATAGGACAATCTGCTAGGTGTCCCTAGGGTACCGTCTCCCCAAACCAAGCTCTCTCGTTAGTCAGTTCAAACATCAGTTTCTAGAACTCAATCTAATACTCTGGTTTGTGATATCACGGTTTCGTAAAACTTACACTCAAGGCGACTTGAGTTAACAGACGAAACGCCATAAAAAAAGTTTCGGTCTGCATGCACTGCTCCCCGAAGCAGACCCTCTCCGGGCGACTGATTTCTGGACGGACAGCTTAGTCGTGGGTCTATACCGACCTAGCGGGGTACATATTGGTTACCAATAAGATAATTGCCATCATTCGGTGCAGACTTTTTAGGGTGCATTACATAACAGCTTCCAGCGGCGGATCCAGGATTTGAAAAGGGATGGGCGCACCCCCTGTTTTTAAGCAAATTCCGGGGTCCAAATTATACAATTAAACCCTTAGGCCAAAAAAAAAGAGGTTTGTTTCCGGTCACCCGACCGACCTCTTTATTTGACATTCATATACACATTTTCCCATCAGTTTCCCGTATTTGATGCAGGAAATGATCATTTCTTACAATAATCTGTGAAATCCTAGCAAACTATGACTATGTGAGGCATTGGCTTAAAAAAAAAAAAATCCGACCTACCGACCTTAACCTTTTTGGCCATGTTACCGGAAACCAACCTTTTTTTTTTGGCCTTATCAAAGTACTGCCAAAATGGAGGGCGCGCGTGCCCCCCCCCCGTCTTAATCCGCCACTGGAAGGCTTCTACCTATCATGTTGGTTGTTATCAGTGCTTATCTCTCCAGGTACCGGATCAAGCAAGGGTGCCCCCATCCAAAGGAACCTGCAACCTCGGTATACATTACCCCATGTACCCCAGCCCTCACCACTCCCTACACGCCCATGTGCCTCCCTGCTTGCTTATTCGTCCCATGGCTTGCTGGGTCGTCAATAAATGATGAGTGTGTCTTTTTCCACCCCATCCTACAATAGCAGACGACACTCCGTCACGGGACGCCTTAATGCACCGCCCCTGCAGTCCGCGCTTTGTGTCACGTGTCACGTTCCCGCGCTCTCCACCAGAAGCTACCACAGCTAGACTTGCCGCCAACTTTACCAACAGGAGGTTCGGGGATTTGTTCAATCATCATTATTGTATCTCATTGTTACAGGGATAGATGCCTGATGTGTTTTTTTTTATTTGTATTTTTACAACGTCCAGTGCACATCGCACTAAGTCAAACAGCAACTCCCAAACACAGATAAGTGAAAATCGGCCTAAAAGTAGGCCTATACAGCAAAGATTGGGGGGGGGGGGCAAACATACTCAGGCCCCACCTCCTTTATGATAGGGGAGGCCCAGGCTCCCTGCCCCCCCCCCCTTTCCTACGTCCCTGAAAGAGGAAAGGACACTGGAAATGACCCATACGCCAATTCTGTGACTTTTCCGGATTTTAAATCTAATAAATTTCGCTTGTTTCAGGACGTTGATCCCACCTAAACACCAGATGAACTATGACAGACTTGTTCCCAAGTACAACATGCAAAAACTGCGCACCATCCGCCTCAAACGGCGCAACAACGAGGGCCTGGGCTTTGCTGTTAGAGGAGGTAAGTGGTAATAAAACATTTATAGACACAGTCAGATAAACGGGACCGGAAGTGCTGCATGACCTTCAAGCTGCGTCTGTGTAACCTTGTAATGTCTTTTCGTAACAGGCCGTTGGGCTATAGAACAAGGGAGTTCCATCAATAGCCACAGGAAACCTGTAAGGGTGAAATTTCTGTCCGTCAATGGCTTTTCAAGCTGCCCCCTCCCAGAAGAGATAGGGTGCAACAATCACTACTTTTTCAAAGCTAGGGACATATTATCAGTGCCAAATAAAAACCCCATCTTGCAACACACACACATGAATGATCACAAATTATATTTGTCCTATGGCTTTGTCAGCGAGTGACTCTGGCGACAACCTATTTACCCCAGCCCACCACCCAATGTCTGCCACACACTGACCACCCAATGTCTACCAAGCACTGACCACACACTGACCACTCAAAGTCTACTACACACTGACCACCCAATGTCAAGTACCACACACTGACCACGCACTGACCACCCAATGCCAAGTACCACACACTGACCACCCAATGTCTGCCACACACTGACCACACACTCGCCACACAATGTCTGCCACACACTGACCACCCAATGTCTAGTACCCCCCAATGTCTGCCACATACTGACCACCCAATGTCTAGTACCACACACTGACCACCCAATGTCTAGTACCACCCATTGTCTGCCACACACTGACCACCCAATGTCTACCAAGCACTGACCACACACTGACCACTCAAAGTCTACTACACACTGACCACCCAATGTCAAGTACCACACACTGACCATGCACTGACCACCCAATGCCAAGTACCGCACACTGACCACCCAATGTCTGCCACACAGTAACCACACACTCGCCACACAATGTCTGCCACACACTGACCACCCAATGTCTAGTACCACCCAATGTCTGTCACACACTGACCACCCAATGTCTAGTACCACCCAATGTCTGCCACACACTGACCACCCAATGTCTATTACCACACACTGACCACCCAATGTTTGAAACACCACACTGACTCCCACCCACTGTAACATTCCCTCCCGTCTGTCCCAGCACCTAATGTTTGCCACACCCCATTACCAACTGATCAATGCCTGCCACACCCCATTACCAACTGATCAATGCCTGCCACACCCCATTACCAACTGATCAATGCCTGCCACACCCCATTACTAACTGATCAATGCCTGCCACACCCTATTATCAACCAACCACCACAAGATGTCTATGGTCCTCCATTATAAACTATCCGATGTCAGCCACGCCCCATTACCAACCAAACCTTACCATTCAATATCATATCCATTACCACCCACGACTGTATGTTTGCCACGACCCTTGACACCCACGTAATACCCAATGCCTGCCACATCCCATTACCATCCATCTACTCACTACTCGATTTCCACTACACCCCATTACTCTGTATTAAAGAACCAGTATTTGTGATATCCATTGCCAACTACCACACTAAATGTACCATTCCCTACTACTCTCATCCACCACTCAAAGTCTGGCTGTCCCCATTCCTACCCAATGCCTGCCACACCCCATTACCACCCATACACTACCCAATGTCTGGCTCCCCCATTCCTACCCAGTGTCTGCTACACCCCATTACCACCCATCCACCACCCAATGTCTGGCCTCCCCCCATTACTACCTAATGGCTGCCACACCCCATTACCACCCATCCACCACCCAATGTCTGGCTCCCCCCATCACTACCCAATGGCTGCCACACCCCATTATCACCAATCCACCACCCAATGTCTGGCTCCCCCCATTACTACCTAATGGCTGCCACACCCCATTACCACCAATCCACCACCCAATGTTTGGCTCCCCCCATCACTACCCAATGGCTGCAACACCCCATTATCACCAATCCACCACCCAATGTCTGGCTCCCCCCATTACTACCTAATGGCTGCCACACCCCATTACCACCAATCCACCACCCAATGTCTGGCTCCCCCCATTACTACCTAATGGCTGCCACACCCCATTACCACCAATCCACCACCCAATGTCTGGCTCCCCCATTACTACCTAATGGCTACCACACCCCATTACCACCCATCCACCACCCAATGTCTGGCTCCCCCCATTACTACCTAATGGCTGCCACACCCCATTACCACCAATCCACCACCCAATGTCTGGCTCCCCCCATCACTACCCAATGGCTACCACACCCCATTACCACCTATCCACCACCCAATGTCTTGCTCCTCCCATCAGTACAGGTCTAATGGCTGCCACACCCCATTACCACCCATCCGCCACCCAACGTCTACCACATCCACGCAGAGTGCACCCATTGACCACCACATCCCATTCCCAAGAACCCCCACGTACTACCATACCACTCCCTATGCCCTGTGGATTGGAAGTGGGCAGGGTCATTTTAATAATAGATAACGTCACATTGACTCATATCGATCACAAATCTCTGATCTTACACCAAACTTTTCACAATTAGCGCCACGGCTCACTATAATACATATCGCCACACCAATGTGTTTAACAGACCATATAGCCAACATCATTTAGAGGTCAGGATGAACTTACTGAAAAATTAACATGCTCTATTCTGGGTAAGAGCAAATATTAATTTTCTCATGCAGTTATTAGCATAGAAAGGGGGTGGTGAATCGTGAGGGCAAGATGGATTTTCGATTAGTCTCTGAATTATTTAATGTTTGTTACACTTGAAGTAATCCTAATCTATTCCCTGCAAGCATCATAGAATCCCCCACCCTCGCCGCTTCCACCCTGCACCACTAATTCTAAAGTTTCTCGTGTGTGTGCTAGAGACGAGAGTATTGCCAGAAGCCGTCAATTATTTATTTTCACATTGGATTCCGCTCATGAATTTTTTTTCTCATTTCTATTAGTATTAAAACTCTTTAGAGACAGCTGCTGCAGTGTTCAATGTTGAGGGGGGGGGAACAAGGTGCTACCGTGCTGTGAAAAAAATATAGGAAGATTTCATATTTGTCCAACCTTTGATCTGTCCAATTTTCTGTTTGTATAACCTCTGAGGGTATAGGGGGGATTTCTCTGTTATCCATCTCCAGTATTGGGAGGAAATCCTCTGACTGATATGATTTAGGACTATGCCAGTCGCTGCACACACCCCTTCCGCCTACCCCGCTAAGTAATTACACCCAACCAAAAACATATGAATTTTTAACGGGGCAGCGCCAATTATTTATGCTAATTAGTCTGCCGGCGCGGTACGTCCCATATGCCCACAGTGTCGGCAAACATGGCGCTCTGAATAATGGATGGGAGAGGCGCGCCCAGCCCGCCTCTCCAGCACTTAGGTTCAATACAGGCAGGGCGCAGGTCTTACCCCCAGCCTACACGACACCCACCCTACAATAAATACACCCTATATCCACCCTGCCTTATCTAACTATACCCTGTCATAGCCTGCCCTACCCTGCCCTGCTATTAATTCCTACCTACCTATACCCTATCATACCCTGTCCAACGCAGCTTACTACATGAATTTACACAGTGGCGGGTTTAGAGGGGTGGGGCACGCGGGGGCGTGCGCCCCCTCCTTTTTGTCAGTACTAAATGCATATTTTGCACAACAAAATTTGCTCAAAAATGGGGGTTGCGGCCCTTCCTTTTAGGCCACCCCCCATTTTCAAATCCTGGATCCGCCACTGATTTACATATACCTACCCTACCCCACCCTGCTCTATCGTGCCTCCCATGAATTAGACAGTTGATCCGTAGGCCTATATCATAATCATTGCCATTCCAAGGATGCACAGGAAGCTATACAACACCAGGTGACACACAGGAGGGTCTTTCCATTATATATGGACAGATTCTTAGAACTTTCCCTGCATGACCCCCTCAGATCTGGATGATTGCTTTCTATATTGAGGTGTATACTTGCAAAATTATAGCCTCTAGCTCCCTTTGGTTCCTGAGATTTTGGCTCTTGTATATGAGAGGGTTTGTCCATCGGTTTAAAAAATCTCAATTTTGCGTCAACTTCAGTGTGTAATATATTCAAAGCATAATGGGCTAGAGGTCTGTTTTTGCTTGGGTCATCAGACTCATCCTACCACTCCACGCAAATGCCAGGATACTAGTGAGGGAAACATAAAGGCTTGATATTGTAGAATAGGCTCAATGGTTGGTAGTTTTTGGAAAATTTTTCTTATCCGAAACCCTTTTTTGACAAATCCTAGTATCAAAACCATTACATTAATCAGCTTGATAAGTGAGATTCTTTTAATTCCAAATGAGATGAGCTTAGAAAATGAAGATGCTGTACTTGCAACTAAGTGGTGATCCAATATAGCTGCATCAAAATGGTAAAAGACCGATTTTTGTTACTTTCCGACAGCAATTTTGGGTTGGAGGGACAGGTAGCACCAACTAATGGTAGCTAAAAACTATTTTTGCTGAATTTAATGCTATTTGAATAGTGCAACATATATGGGGACATAAGCTATAAACTATTCCCCTCTTCCACAATGTCCTCTGTGTGGCTCCATTGTTTGATCTGTTTCTGTCAAGATCCAGTGCAAAAAGCAGCTTGTCACAGAGTGGGTGCAAATTGGACCCTAAAAGGTATGCAGTGAATGGAGGAATTATCTGATTGGTCTGGAATCTATCCCACCAGAATTTATAGGATCTACCCTTGGTTTTGATGCTGAATTTGCTTTTGGGCCTTCTAGACACCTTTCTAGACTATTATAGAGGATATAGTAAACTAGTGTGTATGTAACATAGAGTTACTAGGCTTGTCTTGATGAATGTCATAGGATAATTGAGTCAAACACAGTCAAATCTAACTTGTCAGCCCTTGTGCAGACTTTTCAACTTGACAATTTTAGATGGTCCAGGCACATGATCCTGAAGACCCTAGAGTGACAGGCCATAAAGTTGTCAACATAAGGAGCTAGGTTTTCAAGTCAAGCGTTTGTACCAGGTCTGACAAGTTAGCTATTGTCTACTTCATAACTTGTTTTACTCTGTCACTAAATCAGTCTTTACATGGTTTTTCATGGCTGAGTTAGAAGGGATGAAAAAAGATATTAAAGTGTTGAAGATCAGATATATGATAAGTTGTGAACTGGGAACGCTAAATTTTAATCAAACTTGTGATTCTCCTTATTGAATGTTAAGTCACTAAGCATTACCATAGAAATGATGATATACATGCATATTTTTATATGTATATTCATTGAACTAGTGGATGAAAAAAAGCAAACTGTTGAGTATGAGGCACTCATAACCCTTTAATATAGGGAATCTTCATGATTAAAACACTCATAGGCCACATTTGGGTGGTCCCGCTGCCCTACCTAACGGATAAGGGCAGGTAGCTACCTAGAGCTCATTACGTCACAGAATATCATTATCATAAATTATGATTTACATATCACTCTCCAAGCATTGGCAAAGTACAAAGCCTTGGTATAGGAGAGTGTGTCACTCTCCTATACCAAGGCTTTGTACTTTGCCAATGCTTGAAGCTGACCTATATTGCTAACCACCTGCGGGCTATTCGCATCGATCCCGCAGCGGTTCCAGCGAAAAGCCACATGGGTACTTACCAAGCCTTATATTATTTGTCATATAGTGTTGCAGTGGCATTAGAAATAGCAATGACTTGGCTACAAAGTGCTGAGGTGCTCAACCAAATTTAGTGCCCATATTTAGGGTAAGTCCTCTAATTTTATCATATTATCACATGTGGAGGCCCATACACATTTCACTATCCAAAATAGCATTTTGATGTATAGAAATTCCAAGAAAGTGATAATGTCACCATATGTTTTACCACCAAATTTCTATAACTGTGAGTAAGAGAACCATTACAACCTAACCATATCAGGGCATCACTATATTGGGCCTGAAGTGATGATATTACAGCTGTTTGAAGCCCAAGAGCCAGCTATGATAAAGAAAACAGGGTTAGATATGCTAATCTTTGCCGTATTTCCTTACCTATTTTCTACAGGAAGGAGACATTCCACCAAAACCAAACTACCATCACTTTTTAAACTGCTGTCTCAAGACAGCAGTTTAATTACATCCATACTGGAAAGTGCCGTTTACCTGGAATCCGGATCGTCAGAAATCTGACTGGTCTCTCCCTCCCCTCCCACCCTTGTTGTCTGTCTAGACGGCTATAGTAGGGGCCTGACTGGTCGTTTTTGGCCGGTGGAGTGAACTTACATTGAATTAGATTGGGAGCTCATACCCCCCTTGCTCTGGTCGCTGTCCAGTCTGCCCTAGATGTGCGTTGCCCAACCGGAACGCTCCTACCCTCCCCCGCGGTCCCCGTCTTTGATTGGCTGCTACGCGGCCGGTATAATTTATTTAACATCGTGGACAGCAGTTTACAAGAGCTATGCCCTCATTATCTTTAGGGTAATAATAATACTTTTAGTGATGGCTACCACTAGTTGGTGCTACCTGTCCCTCCAACCCAAAATTGCTGTCGAAAAGTAGCAAAAATCAGTCTTTTACCATTTTGAAGCAGCCATATTGGATCACCACTTTGTTGCAGGTGCTACATCTTCATTTTCTAAGTTCATCTCATTTGGAATTAAAAGAATCTCACTTTTCAAGCTGATTAAAGTAACGGTTTTGATGCTATGAATTTTCAAAAATTGTTTCGGATAAGAAAATTCCGAAAACTAGCTACCATTGACCCTATTCTACAATACCAAGCCTTTCTGTTACCCTCACCATTATGACATTTCCCTGGAGTGGAAGGATGTGTTTGATGACCCAAGCAATAACAGACCTCTAACCCATTATGCTTTGAAAATATTACACACTGAAGTTGACAGAAAATTGAGACTTTTGAAACCGATGGTCAAACCCTCTCATATATAAGGGCCAAAATCTCAGGAACCAATGGGAGTTGGAGGCTATAATTTTGCATGTGGTCATAACCCATATACACCTCAATACAGAAGGCAATCATCCAGATCTGAGGGGGTCATGCAGGGACCATTTGTTGAAATACTGTGGAATGACCCAGGAGCATTTTCCCTCAGATGTTGTCATTGCTCCAATTCAAACAAGGTATCCAAAGTATCAGAGCTGGATACTCAAGCTAAATCCACCCTACCGGAACTATTATATCTCACCACAGACCGACCTATATCCTACCCTACTCTACACTACCCTAGGGCTTCCCTAGCCCACTTCAAAGGGTCTATATCTCCTCTTTCCTATCCCCTGGGGGGCTTCCCTAGCCCACCTAAAAGGGTCTATTTCTCCTCTTTTCTATCCCCTCAGGATGTGTGTGGTGCACATATGCGCGGGCACTAACACATTCCTCTGTGAAATTGTGTAAAGTAGTTCTCGCCATGAATATTCACCTTAGGTGTAGAAATGGCGTTACACATCTATTACTCACTCACTCTCTACCCTATCCTATATCCTATCTTACCTTGTGTATTTCCACTGCCTGCCTGTCACAAATACATTCCATATCTACTTTGTCTCAGCCAATTCTGCAATTACCAGGTATAGTATATATCCCACATCATCCTTTCCCACGAAATCACGGAACTTTTGCATGAAATAACCGATGATTTCAAGGCTTTAGAAGCCAGACCAATCAAAATATGGGAATGGCAGACCCCTTGCCAGAGATTTATGATTCTGCTAATACCATATTATGATGGTCTGTGCTCATTTTATCAACACCATGCTTATTTTGTCCCATCTCATCTTCTAATCTTGAGCAGGTAATTCTAGGTGCAAGGAGTCTTTCAAAATCATTATACTTTCTTCTCACTATATATCTGACAGTGACTATTCTATCCTCAGACCAAAAATAAAAGAAATGAGTGTTTCAATTTATTTGTCCCTTAAACGGAAAATGGCTTTGGTGTTCGTATAGATGTTTGCCACAATCATGTATTTATGCACAGTAACATGAGCTGGCATCGTTGTTCATAAGACTACAAGAGAAATATAGACTTGACAATTGTAGATGTGTAGTCAATATCAATATCATAGTAAATTTTGATGGGTCACCAGTCGACAATAGTTTTAAAGACATTTACCGTATATATGCCAACCTTTATAGGCATGTATAAAAAGGTTTCCAGATAGTCGGACCTCTGATATCCCATAATGCCTTGTACAGTCAGTTTCCGGTCTGCCTAGTGTACAGGCCTCACCCTAGAGGGCACCACTAGCACACATAGAGAAAGAGGGAGGTCAGAGACACCTATTGTTTTGAAAATTAAACTATGCCAGACAGGAACCTGACTCCCCCAGGTGGGGGATAATTCAGAATCGGCTCACCGGTGAACACTCTATAGTTTCAAAGAACTGCAGTTGTGTTGTTTATCTCTTGGGGGAGGGGGCTTTGGACTTTTGGAATCGCGGCATTTTCTCAATCCATTATCAAGAATCATGATAATCTGGAGTTGTTTATTCTAAGTCTGGCGCCATCTATATCTGACTGCATCGCAGCATAATATGCTCTTCTACATTTTATTCTGATTTATTGCGCCTCCCCCCCCCCCACTTCTCTCCGAGTGTCATATACACCCAAGTGTCATATACACATGTATCAGGCGTGCAGTATGAATAGTTAAAGTGAATGTCTTGTCATGTATTACAGATTTCCACATAGCTATCCCTCTATGGAGGTCGCCATTTTTGTTTTCAGCCCCTGACGCCATCTTGGATTCTGTCAGGGAATTCTGGGTAATCTTTTATCTTCACCCTCATCCAACATAAAACAATGGTCACTGATAAGACTGATAGGGGAGATAAACTGCACCCTGCCCCTATCTTAATCACCCTAAGTACCTCCATATTGTTTTAGGTGTGAGGGGAGAGGATTAGTTTGATAATGAGACAATGGCCTGGGTGTACTCAATGTGGGTGACATGTTGTCTCTTACTGAAATCTTAAAGTTATATTTCTCTTGTATTTAAAGTATTGAATTTATAATATGCTTATCTAGTTAAAGTTGAAGGGTTTTGCTATCCTTAGATTTACAGAATATCTACAGATAGTACATGACTATGAGTCCATCAAAGTAAACTATACAAAGAGGTTTGTTATAGGGTTAGCCCCCGACTACTTGTGCCACCTGGCTAATTTTCTTATCTCTAGCAATGTGCTAGTCCCGTATAAGAACTGCATGCACTGCCCCTTCATGATGAGGGCATGAAGGGGCAGAATAACTTCATTGGGAGTCATTGGGAGAAATCTCCTTCCATACTAACAGTGGGCAATCCAGATTGGTAAAGGTGACAAACTCTGGAATTCTTGTGACCTGAGGTGAGCATGTGGACAGCCAAGGCTTACATGCTTGACTTTTGTCATGGGATTACCCCTCAGTGAACCATGTCTGAGTGATCAGTGGCCGTGGTTTGTCTGGCCCTGTCTATGGGATGAGACTAACAAAAGAACACTTGATGTCCTTCGAGAAAACTAGGGCAATGAAACCCAGGTAGCTGTTTCCTCCCTCACCCCTCCTCATAGATTTGATCATTCATCTCATAGATTTGGTTATCAATAGATGCAATCACTGCTGATTTGGGCAAGCAGCATACAACTATACATACCTCTCCAGAAAGAGGAAAAAAAAGGACTGAGTGTCCGATCAAACACAATAACATTTAAGTTCTATTAGTGGAGGTAAAATCAACCAAACCAAAGCTGCATGATACCTTCAGGTTGGTTTTCCTTGGTTGTCATGATGCACCAATGAAGTGTTAGCAGATGTGTACGCCATCATTGCCTCTGTGCTCCATGTCTCGGCATGATAAATGAATGCAGCCCTGACAAGTAGGTTCATCCGGGCTGCGTTCATGCCTCAAATGGAGAGAATATGAAGAGTTTGGTTCCAAAATGCACCATTTTGGAAAAAATGGAGTTAATATGAGAAAACAATAGGTTGGGGTGAGTGAAAAAATGTTGCAAAATCATTTTTTCCAAAACAGTCACAATTTGGCACCTAGGGCCCACCTAAAATCCACTTTTTTTTCCAAAATGACATAAATCCCACACCTGTTTTGTTCCAAAATGACATAAATCCACTGAGGCAAACATTGTCATGATATGTCATGTTTATTAATAACCTTTTTTCCATGGATTGAATTATCTATTAATGTTATATATCATTGTCTTTTGTAAGTTTTAAAACCTTTTTCCCCAAAAAAAACAAATTTACTGGTGAGGAGAGAGGTATATGGATGTGAAAGCTGTTGTGATGGTTTTATTGAGTTTTGGAACAAAACAGTGTGGATTTATTGCATTTTTGAACAAAATAGGATTTATTGCACTTTGCAAAGAAATATTGTGATAATGTCAACGGACCGTTACAAGTGGTGAAGTGAATATACAGGGAATCCAGAGAAGTTCATTTGATCCTTTTATTGCATAGCTGACATGAGTGTTTCATAAAGATGGTAACAATGATAACACTCGCCAATATCCAAGCTCTGCCTCTGATCCTATAGCTCAACCTGTCATAGGTTCTAGGTATAGGTGTAAGGTGTAAGTTGGGAGAGATGATTGGGAGCTGCTCAAGCTGCCTTATATATTAAGGGCTTGAGCAGCTCACAGTATTGCAAAATATTCTATACATGTGGTTCAATAAAATAGAGACACGTGTCATAGAGAGAGATTGCCACCTGTGGGTAAATCATGTTAATGAGAATTGAGAGGGGATTGTGAAATATCCTCTCATTCCAAATATGGCACCACAGGTGGATCGCACTTCCTCCAGTGGGGCTGTGTGGGTGTAGATATGATTGGAATGTTATTACATCCGTATACCTTATGTCACAGAGTCCCATGGGGGAAGTAGGGTTCGTGATAGCTCATGGATCCTGGTTCCTGTTGGGGACACAGGAGATTATTGCGTGTCGATCGTGAGCAGAGCTTAGGCTTTATATGGCGAAGAATTTAGTAAATATGAAAAATATTAATAATACCCAGAATGGTCCATTGACAATAAATCACCTTTTGTCTGTGAAAGAACCATCAGTGTGAAAAAAGGACTTGGAAATGTTTCATTTATATCCAAGTAAATGAGGAAAGTCAAATATAGAAAAGAAAACTAACTTTTGTGGCTATTATGTGGATACAAAAAAGAAAACCACTTAATTTATCCATGAAGGAAGACTCAAGGATTTCAAAATGAAATGTGGAGATGTTTTATTAGCTGGGAGCTAAAGACTCCCAGCTATATACAGCGTTCCAGAACAGGGAGAAATCGTCGTCCATTTGTCGACCAAAAACGGACACAATAGCTCAGCTACTGAAATCATTGGATTGTGACCTAGACCGCTTAGGCCTTGCTAAGGTCATTTCAGTTATTCATTTTTTTTCTGTCCCTGCAAAGGTATAATATTTAAGACATGGCCTCAGACTAAATAGGCAATAAGAAAACGGATTTATATAAGACCTATGCAAGTCTATGTTTGTTACACCTACGTCATGGCATTAGACCTTACAGAGAACTGGAGGCATATGGGCCACCAGTGTTTCTAAAACGTGTAAAAGCTATCCCTAACGTCCCCTGGCCTACAGCTAATCCCTGTAGCTACCCACTCAGATTGAATGTCTGAGTTCCTCGATGGCCCCTGGACTTAAACTAAACAAACAAACAAACAAACCCACTCAGATCTCGCCTACAGAGAGGCTACAGCTTGCTCTCCCTGCCTACAGTTCCCACCCTCCTCCTAATCACCTCGTAATAGTATACTGTCAGACCCCCCCCCTGCACCACCCAGCACCCAATCACCTCATAATAGGGGTGGGTATTGGTGGGACACATAAACCAATAGTCCAATCCCCCCCTGCCCTACACACCCTCACAATGCCTTAAAAGATCGCTAATTAGGCCTAAAATATCGCTAAGTTGGTATAATAGACTCTACACATTTTTATTAGCTGAGAGACCCTTAGACCACCTGTCATTTTATTTCATAAGGTCAGCATGATGCACCAATGCATTTATTTGTCCTTAAAAGATCGCTAAGTTGGTGATAACTTTGTTCCCATTGTGCATATTTGAAAATAAAGACCGCCATGACGTTCGCCAGCTTGAGCTACCCTTTATCTATAGGTCACACTATGGGAAACTCCTATTATTAAGGGAGATACGATTTATTTTGTAAAACTGCCAGTTCTTGGACCTCTCTGCCAGTGCCTGGACTGGCGTCTGCCCCCACGTCCCAAAAAAGCCTATATTTCGATCCATTCCTTCCTCAAACCTGCCCTTTTTCGCCGGTGACACTTAAAACAGATAGGTTTTGGCTGGAGGTAGGGCGCAGGTGGACCAGCTCAGGCCGAAAAAGCTGCAAGTCAAAAAAATTATTTTGCTTATTCTTTTTTGAAACAAATTTTTTAGGGGGGCATATCCTTTAGGGGGACGAAACACCCCAGATTGATACCAAACATTCCATATCCGCGCATATTATTTGCATAATTAGCATAATTATGCAGTATCTTGGTACTGTTCAATATAATATAGATATGTTCCATTGGTCTCTTATAGAATTCATATGCTTGCAAGTATAAACTACTGACTGCACCTAGTGACTAGTGGAATCTGAACAGTAGAAAAGAAAGACCCCTCCTCTACCTTTGTGTAGCATCAAAAAGTTGTTCAATGGAGGCAGCCATTGCTTGATCACATGCTTAAACCTTTTAGATCCAAATGCTAGTTACCATTGCATTATCACTGTTGATAAGCTTTACACATCAATACCTGCGCAAGCCCTGTTTGCACTGAATGGATATCTTTCCATTTCTCCATTCTCTGCTGTTTGATTGAAAATGTTGACGCCATTCTGTGTTTTAATTTGTTTTTTAATCTGTGTTTTTATGGTACATGTATTCAGTTTAAGGCCATAACAGGTTAGTATTAGTGCTATGGTATGATGGTAATTACTCACTATTTGTCAGCAATTAATCAATATATATTAGTAATTACTCACTATTTGTCAGCAACTAGTCAATATATATATATATTAGTAATTACTCACAATTTGTCAGCAATTAGTCAATATACGTCAGTACTTAGTCACTCTATATCAGCCATTGATTCAATTGTGCATCCTGTCTTGACTGGTATTTGTCAAAATATGTCAGTATCTATGGACTATATGTCAGCAAATAGTTAATATATGTTAGTAATTATTCACTATTTGTCAGCAATTAGTCAATACATGGTAGTAGTTACTTACGTTTTATCAGTATTAATCAATATATGTTAGTAATTGCTCACTATTTGTCAGCAATTAGTTGATATATGTCAGTATTTACTCACAATTTGTCAGCAATTAGTCAATATAAGTCAGTACTTAGTCACTCTATATCAGCAATTATCAATACATGTCAGTATTTACTCATAATCTGTCAGCAATTAGTCAATATATAACCGAGGAATAGCCATTGATTCAATTGTGCATCCTGTCTTGACTGGTATTTGTCGAAATATGCCAGTATCTATGGACTATATGTCAGCAATTAGTTAATATATGTTAGTAATTGTTCACTATTTGTCAGCAATTCGTCAATATAATTATGTCAGTAATTACTCACTATTTGTCAGCAATTATTCAATATAACTTATATTAGTAATTACTCACTCTTTGTCAGCAATTAATCAATATATGGTCGAAAATCATAGAAGGTTTGCATATGACGAATTTGGAGGTATTCCAGCCCCTACTCTTCGAATTTTAGTTTCCCCCTCTATTTTTTTGGCTCAAAGTATCAGGCTGGATGAGATCTTTGTGTTACATATGGGTTTTGATGGTCCCATATGAATATTTTGGGCTCCAGGGGGCTAAAATGGGCCCAAAATTGTCTGGGCGAAATTGTGTCTGGGCGAATGACATTTAGGGGCCTAAGTTACAAGCCATGTTGGGGGCTTCATTTCCTACAGAAACAATCATCATACCTCCATGAAAATCTCAGGTCCAGACTATTTTGACCTGTAGATTAAGAAAATCACATTATCATTTATGTCAGATGTGTCCTTGCTATCATAAAAGAAGCATACTTATAAGAATTATTTTTCATGATTCTGGGAACATGTCTGGGTGAATGACATGTGAGGCCCCATATGCACACTTTCTATGATTTGTAACCATATGTCAGTATTTACTCACTATTTGTCAGCACTCAGTCAATATGTGCCAGTTCTTAGTTATTATATAACAACACTTAGTCTACATATGTCAGTAATTACTCACAATTTGTCAGTCAATATATATTAGTAATTACCGTAATGTCCCGTGTAGAAGACGCGCTGCGCGTATAAGACGCACCCCAAACTTAGCACATGCATTTTCGCGTATAAGACGCACATTTTAAGGGTGATTTTTGTCAATCCAGTACTGTTCTATAGTAAAATTACCCCTAGTATAAGACGCACCCCCAACTTGAGAGAAAGCTATAAGACGCCCCAGCATTTTGTTTGGCCTAGAGGACGCGTCTTATACGCGGGAGTTTACAGTACTCACTATTTGTCAGTAATTAATCAATATACGTCAGTACTTAGTCACTCTATGTCAGCAATTATCAATATATGTCAGTATTTACTCACAATCTGTCAACAATTAGTCAATATATAACAGAGAAATAGCCATTGATTCCTCCTCCTGTGCATCCTGCAATAAGTTAATATATGCTAGTAACTATTCACTATTAATTTTGTCAGCAATTAGTCAATACATGATAGTAGTTACTTACAGTTTATCAGCATTTAGTCAATATATGTTAGTAATTGCTCACTATTGACGAATATATGACAAATTGTGAGTAATTACTGACATATATGGACTAAGAGTTGTTTTATAATGACTAAGAACTGGCATATATTGACTGATTGCTGACAAATAGTGAGTAATTACTGACACATATTGACTAATTGCTTACAAAGAGTGAGTAATTACTGACATATTGTCTAATTTCTGACATATAATTACTAATTGCTGACAAAGTGAGTAATTACTGACGTATATTGACTAATTGCTGTTATATAGTGACTAAGTACTAACATATATTGACTAATTACTGACAAATAGTGAGCAATTACTAATCCGATCATAAGCACATAAATCTAGATGATATGACCGAGCAGCTATTACAGCAATGCTGTATTTCTATATCGAAATATAATATCCGATCATAAGTACATAAATCTAGATGATACGACCGAGCAGCTATTACAGCAATGCTGTATTTCTATATCGATATATAATAAAATTAAATACATAACTCTAGATTAAAGAGTCATGATAATGATCCTTGAGTCATGATAATGAGTATAGAGTCATGGGCGTCCTCGTTTATGGTCCCCTAGATATTGGAACTCACAAAAGTAGCCACCCCCTCTTCAATTTTTTGGAATGATAAATGTCTCATTATCTCAAAACCCCCAAAATGAATTTGTTGCGTTTTGGAACCAAACTCTTCATACGTTAATACAGCTTATACATGTACTATGTAACCCTAGAAGGTTTATCACCAATTATGTTACCAAGGGGACACAGACATAATTTACATGTGCATAAAATATTCACCCCTCATTTCTCTGTATAATCAAATATGTATAGTACGGTACAGTCATTATAATTTCATCGTGTTCTCTCTTTTGTTGAGGTCAATATATTCTTCGTTTTTGATAAGATAAAGAGGTAGGATCACGAGTGTAGACTAGGTCGTTTTTTATCCCGTGTCGATTGAAATTGTACTTTCATGCAATTTCATTAAAATGAGCCCCCCGGCATAAGGGTGAGAGATAAGCGAAGAGCTATTTTCAAGAAGCTAAAGGATGAAAGTTATAATATTGTCTTCCTTCGGGAAACCCACTGCACAGCAGAAGTGGAAAAGATTCGGAAGGCTGAGTGGGGTGGTGATATGGTATGTGCAAATGGCAGCTCATCATCCAAAGGTGTAGCCATACTCTTCAATAGAAATTACCCTTACAAGTGCCTAGAAAAGACACTGGATGCCAATGGGAGGTATATTTTATTGCACATCGAGGTTCAGGGAGCGGATTATGTCTTATGCAATATTTATGCTCCAACACAAAACTATGAAGCAGACCAGATGGCTGTATTAGATGAAATATCAGATAGATTAAAAGGCTATGAAGTCGAAAACTTTCTCCTTGGAGGTGACTTTAATGAAACCCCAGACCCATATATAGACAGAAGGGCAACTAATAGTATAAGGGCAGCTAATAAGCAGTATAGGAAGCAAATATACAGTCTACAAGATACTCTCAGCTTAGTGGATATATGGAGAGTTAGACACCCTAATTTACGTAGATATTCTTTTCATAGGCAGGAGCAAGCATCCAGGATAGATTTCTGGCTAGTGTCTGAGCATTTGACAGGCTTTGTTCATAAAACAGATATCCGTCCTGGAACGCTGTCTGACCACAGTAAGGTAACACTGGGAATCTCCAGTGCTGACCAGGACAGAGGCCCAAATGTGTGGAAGTATAATAATACCCTTCTCTCAGATAAAGACTATGTGAATCAACTTAAGACTATGCTTGGAAAATGTAAAATAGAATACCAGGATCTGGCACCCAATGCGAAGTGGGAGATTCTGAAGTATGAGATAAGGAAATTTTCAATTAATTACAGCAAAAAGAAGAAGGCAGAGTCTAAAAAGGTGGAGAGGGAGTTAACAAACAGTCTGGGCAAATTGACTGCAGCCTTTGATGAGGGCCATGATGTAATTGATGAAATGGAAAGTGTTAAGAGAGACCTGAAAGATATTGAATTAAAGACAGCTAGAGCCATCATGTTTAGGTCAAAAGCGAATTGGTCCCAGGTGGGTGAACGACCAACCAAATACTTTTTGAATTTAGAAAAGAAGAATTTTATGGACAAACTTATTACTCAACTGAAAGATCAAAATGGGCATATAGTCACTGAATGCAAAGATATCCTTAGCGTATAGAAGCAATTCTACAGAAATCTGTACTCAGATAGCTATAGAGAGTTAGATGATATTGATGACAGTTGTCCCTTCATAGATACAAACAACTTAGCTGTCTTGTCTGACAACCAGAGAGAGATGATAGAGAGACCCTTATCAAAGTCAGATTTTCTCAACAGTCTTAAATCCTTAAAGAATGGGAAGTGCCCAGGCACTGATGGGCTAAGTGCAGAGTTTTATAAGTTCTTCTGGACTGATATTGGGGATGATGTTAGTCAAAGTCTACTCTATGCCACGGAAACGGGCAGCTTGAGCCAAGAACAGAAACATGGCATTATAACCCTTATCCCTAAAAAGGAAAAAGATAGACTCCAGCTAGGAAACTGGAGGCCGATCAGCCTGTTGAATACAGACTATAAGATCTACACCAAGGCCCTGGCAGAAAGGATAAAACCCCACCTCCCTAGTATTATAAGCTCAGATCAATCTGGATTTGTTAGGTCAAGGTATATAGGAACAAGTATTCGCACAGTTGAAGATATATTAGCATACACCACAAAGTTAAGTCGCCCTGGTATTCTGATGGCGGTTGATTTTGAAAAAGCATTTGATAAGATAAGGTGGGAGTTTATCTTTAAGGCACTTGAAAGGTTTGGATTTGGGGAAAAATACATCTCATGGGTCAGGATATTATATAAAGACATTGTTGCCTGTGTCATAAATAATGGGTACACAAGTGACTGGTTTGAACTTGCATGCGGAACCAGACAGGGATGCTCTCTATCGCCTTTTTTGTTTGTTATTGCTGTAGAACTGTTAGCTCATAATGTACGCATGAATGTAGATATTAAAGGTATAAGACTTGGTACTAGAGAAGTAAAGATGTGTCAATATGCTGATGATACCACTTGTTTTATCAAGTCAGCAGCAGCTCTACATCACCTGCTGGACTGTTTGAGAAGGTTTAGGAGGTACTCTGGTCTGAAGGTGAATAGATATAAGACACAATATCTTGCACTCGGTGGTATTGACACTAGTCAGACCTGATTGGAGGGTCTTGCATGGAGCGAAAGATTGATTGTCCTGGGCATCTCTGTAGCACCGAATAGGACAGAAGCCCAAAATTACTCGTGGAACTTTGAACCCCAGATAAAAAAAATCACCAGCATAAGTGAGGATTGGAGACACCGCAACATCTCACTCAAAGGTAAAACTATCATCATAAACAGCCTAATGCTACCATGTGTGATGTTCCCGGCCTCAGTCACCACTACACCATCTAGAGCAATAGATGAAGTCAATAGAGTTGTTGACAGATTCCTATGGGGCTCCAACAGGAACAAGGTAGCCAGGGCACGTGTTCAGGCACAGACTGAGCATGGTGGACTTGCAGTAGGCAACTTTAAAACGAAAATCATTGTATCTAACATAAACTGGATCAAAAGGTTCTATTGGGATACCACCATGGTTCCATGTGATTTTATTAAGTTATTTCTCCATGAAGTGTCTGACTTGAAACTGTTCATTCATACAAAATCAGATATTAACATACCACGAGAAGCAAGCCCATTCTATTATCAGGTTCTCAAGGACTGGCATGAATTCCAAAATGTCTCACTAGTAAGAGAAACGGAGGTCCGTAATGAAGTATTGTGGAAGAATAAGTTTATCACTATCAATAATACACCAATATTTTGGAAGTCTTGGAGGGAGGCTGGTATTGTCAGGGTTGAAGATTTACTGGATAATGGAAGTTTTATGTCAGACACTCAAATTTCTCAAAGGTATCGTGTTCAGTGTAACTTTCTTCAGGCTCTACAAATCCAACAAAGTATACCAGGTAGCTGGAGAGCTAGCATATCCAGTGATGAAATTCAAAGGCCAAATGACTGTATCTGGGTCATTGATAATAACCCAGATGTAGTTAATCTCTTTTCAACATCAAGCAAGGAATTGTATTGGATTGTTCTATACCGTCACTCACAATAAATGCCAAGGAATGAAATGAAATGGGCAAAAGTCTTTCCTGAGGTCCAATTTACAAAGGTTCCATGGTATGACATATATATGTGTCCATACCAAGTGAGTAGGGAAACAAAGTTACAATCATTTCAATATAAGGTACTCCATAAAATACTAGCTTGTAACAAATACCTGTTTGATATACATGCAAGGGAAAGCCCAGAATGTGTATATTGTGATGGTAAGACTGACACTCTTGATCACTTCCTTGTGAAATGCCCCCCAGTAGCCTACTTCTGGAAGTCAGTCGTACAATGGATAAACACTGTTGCTAAGATTGATACAGGGAATTTAGATGAGCATGAATTGATACTTGGATTATGTAGAAAAATTCCAAATGGTGATATCATCAACAATGTAATGCTTAGAACCAGGTTTTACATTTATAGGCAGCGTTTGTATCACAAGTGCCATCTTGATCTATTGCAATGGATAGGAGAGTTTAAACACTCTCTTCTCTCAGAAAAATTTATATGCAGTCTAGAGAACAAGCAAAAGAGGTTTAGGAAATGGGAGGCTATTTTGGACTCAATGTAACTGCTATGCATACACTGAAAGAACCCAAGTATCTCACTCATAGCATACTTCCTAGATAGGGGAACGGAGCTGCGAAAACTGTATCGATGTAGAGGTATATCAGTATCTAGTCTCTATCACTAGTCATATAGAACACATCTATTGTCATACTCACTATAATAATGCGCTATGTATTGTCCTGTGGTGTCCTGTGGTGTTTATATAACAAAATATCAAAAAATGTAGCGAAGACCTGTATAGCTATAGACATTATTTTATTTTTAAATAAAAAATGAGCGCTGCTCTATATATATAAAAAAAAAAATGAGCCCCCTGGAAATTTTTCAGCCCCCCCCTTGGGATTGGTTGAGAATTTTTCACTCTCTTTGAAATACAGTAACATATTACATGCAATTGACTTTTGATGGAAGCATGTGCATTCCTTGCGTTCATAATTTAGGCTCTACTACCGTAAACTCCCGCGTATAAGACGCGTCCTCTACGCCAAACAAATGCCTTGTGGGTCTTATAGGATGTACTGAAATTGGGGGTGCGTCTTATACGAGGGGTAATTTTACTATAGAACAGTACTGGATTGACAAAAATCACCCTTAAAATGTGCGTCTTATACGCAAAAATGGTCCTGCTGAGTTTGGGGTGCGTCCTATACGCGCAATGCGTCTTATACGCGGGAGTTTACGGTAATTCCTTAACATTCATGAGAAATAAATAGGTACAACATATCTCTGCCAGCCAATGACTATCCCTTTCAATAGATGGATAACACTCTGTCAGTTAATCACCAATTTTCTATACATCAGAATATATCAGTGCCTTATAGGTTGCAACAGACCTAGCTATTTAGGCATCCTGTATTAAAAATAAACAATTCCATTCAACACTGTGACTGTGTCGAGACTTTGGTAGTATCAAAATCGTATTGGATAATGTTAATTGGATGGTATATAACATGAAATGGCAAGAGGAGGTGGAGTGTGGAGAAGGAGATTGTTACAGGAAGAAGGGGAGGTGTGTTGGTGGAGGGGTTGTAAATTGGGTGGAGTCTAGACCCATACACAGCGGCTCCACCATTTTGAATTTTGTTGATTCTGCTAAAAGTGGCAATACACACTGATAAAGACATGTCATGATGAGTACCTTGTGGTGCCACAGCAGTATTCCGCACCAGTAAACCTAGGACAGCTAAATAGTCCTAACTAAAAACAGTGTTTTGCTAGGTATAATCAGTACCAGGGGACATTATTTTTATCGCACATTAATAATTGTGGTACCAGAAGAAAGGTAATGATTTGGGGGAAAAAAGTTGCAAAAGATTTTTGGTCACCATGGAAATCTATTGTGTCAGAGAGGGGTCCAAGGTTACATTTGTGACCTGTCAGGTGCGCCAGTATCATATAATTTATTCAACATGGCAACTGGTGCAAAAACGGAACTGACTCTGTTATGGTTGACCATGCTAAAAAGATCTAAAATGACTTCAGCTTTAATTTAAGCCTTTATTTATGAATGCCATCAAATTAGAACCCGATTGACACTGGTTTTATGGTGGAAGATGGGCGGGAAATCAGAACGTCCTTGGCCCTATTATTGCCGTGACACCTTGTCCCTGGATAACACCCACTTCAATCTCTAAGTGCATGTCGCCAGAAACCAGCATCAGTCCTGCTTAGACCCTGGGCCTTCACTGAGGCGGCACTGGCATCGCCAGCAGTGTGTAACTTTAAGCCTAGAGGTGGATGTTTGTTGAGGCTGTGTACCCCCCCCCCACTGTTGGGTGGTGCATTATTAATAGTATCCTTTACACCTCTATGGAGGCAGGTGCATTGTCTCAGTGTGGTACAGGTAACACAGAGTCTATGTATACAGTCTTACCCATAATTGTAAAATGCCTCAAATTTGGACTTACTGGTTATATATATATATATATATATATATATATATATATATATATATATATATATATATACTAGTTATAATATATATATATATATATATATATATATATACATACTAGTTATAATATTTATATACGTACATACGCACATACGCAGACACACACACACACACACACACACATACTGTGGTCGTACTTTATTTCGCGCTGTACATATCCAAAGTCAGTGAATTCATGTCCTCAGTGAAAATTTACACAAGTAGCAGTGTGCTGGCATAGTAAAACTTTTCTTATATTGATATGAGGAGGGGATGGGCAGTGTGTGTATGTGCAGGGGGGTTACTACAAAGCCTTCTTCCAAAGTATACACTTACACAGCATGTTAATACAGTAGTTTGAAAACAACAGAAGCCTATCATTACAAACATATTGATTGGTGTTTGTTTTGAAAATCATTTTGTGAAGTAAGTGCATAGATCTAATAGTTGTGACTGCTACTAATGAAACCAGTCTGCATGCATGGCAGTTGTAATATGGGGTCATGATATACTGGTACACCTATGCTGTTCTCTATACATCACATGCAGGTAGAACAAGAAACATTGCAATAAACATATTTAAATTTGACAAGTCAGCGAATTTAAATACACGTGAATTTGTCTTTTTTTTCTTTTGCCAATTCCGTGAGACAGACAGACAGAGAAGAGAAAAGATACAACTAAAAGTAACTAGAGAATCAAGCATTATGCTCAGCTTTCTCTCATCACAACACCTACTGTAGGACGTTATTCTCTATTTGCGTCTTTTTTTTAATTGAGTCCCAATTCAGTCGCCAAAGTTTAGTCTCTTTCCTTGAAAATGTAGAACTGGTGGAGGGAAGGAGACTGAGAAATGACCATAGTGTTTGTGTGACCCCTTACCAGAGAGGTCACATGCACACTTATGAATCTCGACTTTTGTTGCGGAAAGTCATCGCTGACACCCACACTGAAAAAAACCCTATCTGACAAAATGACATGTATACCCATGTCAACTCAGATATGACGTGGAGAGCAAATATCATTGGGACATGTGTCACCATGACGCATGTAGCAGCTGCATGCTTTACAACTCCTCTGATTTGACATGCCTTAAAATGCCATGTCACTTGTGAGTTGACATGGATCACAACTATGGTAAAGGTGTCTTGACATATGATGATATGTCTGGTTTGACATACATAATTGTGAGCCAGCAAGCTAAAAGGACCGTCCAAGGGGGATTAGTACCAATTCTGGCCACCAGGGGAACACCACTAAGGCTTAAAAAGGGGAAACTAGTAGACCGAACATTGTATTATACTAGTTTTTCATGAGGATTCCAACAGTCCTACAGGGAATTTTCCATTTTTGGTCCAAACCTTCCAAATATAGAATGCAAATAGAATGTTTTTAGGGCATTTCCGGGCATAAATCAGTGTATTTTTTTTATATGTGTTGCCATGGAAACAAGATTTCCACTCAAAATAGAGGAATAAAAAAGCCCATTGATAGTCCCACTCACAGGGATGAATATACTCAAAAAATGGTAAAAATCCTATTTTTAGGTCAAATTCTATGAGAAAATGATTTTAAAGAATATGATAATTTTCATTATTTGCATAATTATGCATACGTATACTTATCTCAAGATATCTCGGGAAATATGCAAGTTAGAGCTTATTTGGTATATCGATATGTCACTGACCACCCAAATTCATAGAACCATAATTCAAAAACTAGCAGAGATATTTTCTAATGTAAAACATCATTGAAAAGCTCATGGCCTGAATTTAGAAATTGACTTTTCCCCTTGGGGGCCCCTTTTGCCTTGTCTGGACACAATTGTCATAGGATATACCACTAGATGGGGCAAACAACCATTTTGGTACTAGGATATTCCACTACCAAGAGGTACTACCAACATCTGAGACATTTTCTGTAGCTCTGTGTCACTTTGTTCTCGGTAAAGATGGATCACTAAATCTCAATGTCTACAATACATGTAGACATATATATCACCACCATGTAGCTCCAAGGAAATTAGGATTAGGTGATGTGTCTTTGCTAGACATGGTAAGTGGAGTTGACGTACCAAATGTGATCAGTGTTCTTCTCTGTGTAGCACCTTGCACTATTTCTTTTGTTTGTAAACATGACCATGTGGAGAGAGCTGTCAAACTTATCAAATTTCACTAAGAATCAATGGCACTCACTTGTGAATAGTCTAGGAGATATAGCATGATTTTGGGACGACCTTGGCACTTTTGGCAGAAAGCTTGCACATAGGGGCTTTTGAACGTGCTGAATCCATTTCTAAGTGGAAACATCATTTTCGAGAAAACACCATATGTTACCCATTGAAATATATTGAGTATGATATCATGCATACAAAATGTTTGTCTCTGAGATAGGGCATGAAAACGGTAGCCATTACTGAAATTCCTTATTTTTGCAATAACTCTGCAGGTGATGATGATAGACACTCATTTCAAGTGTCTACTAACACATTTTCAGGGACTAGGAATTCATTGGTAACATCCTGAATTTTCTCAGACACAAGCTAAGCCTATTATAGGTCCTTTTTTCATTTCAAGTGTCTACTAGCACATATTTAGGGTCTAGGAATTCATTGGTAACATTTAAATTTTTCTCAGACACACGCTAAGCCTATTATAGGTCTATATCAGGTCGCCGTTACCAAAACTATACTCCAAAACTCCAAGTATAGTGGACTCAGGTCCTAAGATAGAAGCACACTCATGTTGCAATAATCTGACCACTGCTGTCATACTGTTTACAGTGCCACCCTCTACTGGAGTGTAGTCACTGTCTTGGTGCCGACCATAGCATACAAATGTACACAGATCATTACGCAAGTAATTTGGCTGAGTTGTTATACTTGTAACCTGCTGCAAAATGTAGTCCTCTAGATTTCTACTTGAAACTCATTAAAACTCTCAAATCTTGTGCACATTTAGTCTGATACATGTTACCCACATTCATTCCAATGAGTTCTCTGTTCTATTCCTAAAAGATAATGAGAGATTAAAATGTTTGTCTATACTGTCAGTGAATGCTCTGGTCCCCTCCTCGCCACCAGAAATACATTGTTTACATCTTGGTAAGTATTACGAGGCTGTGAATCTAATCCATCTGAAGTTATTTGTAAAAATTGGTAGCATAATTATCAATAGATTACTCATTATTTAGCCTTAAACATCACCACCGGGCTGAGTAGAAAGCACCAAGGCCGCCATGACAGGGGCTTGGCCTGCTTCAATTTCATTGGTCAGTTTAGGTGCACGGCGTCAGAGACGCAATCTACGTAATGTGGCTCTGATGTCAGAATGCACTGCTGTTACAGTGGATCAACTGGCAGTTTGAAGCATGCTTGGAGAGGATGGTTGGGGTAGGAAGAGAGGGTGTTAGGTTAGCCATGGCAGATTAGAAAAATAATGTTCAACAGTGTAGACCTACACTGCTAAAGAGGTAGATATGGGGGTATTCTGATAACAGCAACAAAGGTGTTCGGTCATTCAATAAAAAAAGAATAGTGACCTGTGGGTGGTGACCCATAGAAAAGGCTCACCAATAAGTGAGATAATTGTTGAAAGTTTCTTGATTTCCAAGGCAGGTGAGGTCATAGTAATACCCAAGAAGGATGATGAGGGTGGGGCTTTACCCTGTTAGTTTCTAGTCTGTTAAGTCTCTAATTTCTGAACCTGAAATCTACCTGGATTACCACAATCTAATGTTGAATAGACAGACTGTTTCCCAAATTCACTGACTGGGACTGGGCGTCAAACAACTGGAATATCAGAGGCAGTTGTAACGCTATAAAAGCCAGTGAACCCTGACTGTAGGGTGAGGTATCGAATTGTCACAGGCCCCATTGTATACTGCATCTACAAAGGGCCTGGCTAATGACTTCATCATGAGGGGTACAGTGCTTAAATTAATAGTGGTCACTGTTTTATAAGGGACCAATTGACACCTACAAGGAGGAGGACTAATCAAGATGATACTTGCCAAAACCACATAGAAGGCCCCATTGTGTGAAGGCATTGGTAACAGGTAGGGGGAGCTGCTCTAATGGGTGTTGTAAAACCACATCTTAGATTGAGGAATTGGGCGATTGAGTGTCAAGAATAATTTAATTGATAGTTTAATGTGTATCACTAAAAGTGAGGATTACAACCCACAGTCAGGGGCCTTGCCAGGTTGTGGTAGATTCAGTATAGCTAAGAATTACGCTATGATAGCCTTATTTAGGCCTTATCTGAGATAACAAAAGATACAGGATAATTGGTATGTCTAGTAATGTACTTAAACCAGTGCCTGCACTATATGAACCGCAGGCCACACCCCTTTTTAAATGCCCTCTCTGCTAGCTGATGTACACAGGTCAGCAATGTATCCAAAGATTACTATGGATATATTGAGTCGCTTCTTTTTCCAAAGCTGCACAACTATGTGTGACTCAAAGGCAAATGATCCTATCTAAAAATAATTTTATATTGTTATCTTATACTGAAGTAAAAGTACATGTAAATTTAAATCTTACTACCCAGAAAACTGTTTGTATATGTGAGTGACAGGCAGACACACAGTAGTCCCCCCTGATTGGTTCTTCACTGACAGCACCAGTTGTCTGGTATACAGTATCTCAGACATACACAACACCATGTGGATGCCTGAGACTGGGCACAGCATTATAGAAATCTGCTTAGTGCTCACTAAGGATTAACAGTTTATTTGTCATTTTTTTACACAGATAACTACATGTATTACCATGAAGTAAATGGTGTGGATTACAAAGTTTGTCACTTTAGTATAATTTCTGTATAGCTTTTTGTTTTGGTGTCTAGATTCAAACCTAACTGCTCCTTTTCTGGTATGTGACCTCTGACCCTGGGGTTGTCATCAGCTTTGGGTGACATACACCACATGCTGCACGACCCTGCATAGGATATGGCTAGCCAATAAAATGCCTCCAAAGTTACTGGAGGGGATATAAGACTTGCGGGTTTAATAGGCTTGAATGCTGCCAAATAATGATAGAAGAATAGAGAATTCCTCAATTATATTCTTTGACCCTGAATGTGGATGTAGACACAATGTCAAAAGGATTGAGAACAAAGCGTCTATAATGTTCCTAGACCCTGAGAATGTGGATATAGAGCCCCATCAGATGGTTGACCATCAGCCTTGGTAGCAAAATATAGTGGAAGTAGTCAATTTTGGTAATGGCTTCCTTGTCCAGGCTTATGATAGGCTGATAGATGTACATAGGAGAGGAAGAACAATGCTTCTATTGTATTCCTTGACCCTGAAAATGGGGATATAGCCACACTAGAAGAATGCCTATCTGTCTTATAAGCTAAGTTATGGCAAAAATTATGAATTTCGGTAATGGCGACCCGAAATTGACCTATAATAGGTTAAGTGTGCTTCTGAGAAAAATCAGAATGATGCCAATGAGTTCCTAGACCCTGAAAATGCGCTAGTAGACACTTGAAATGAGTGTCTATCAACACCACCTGAAGAGTTATTGCAAAAAGAACTTGGAATTTTGGTAATGGCTTCCTGAAAAGGACCTATAATAGGCTTAGCGTGTGTCTGAGAAAAATCAGGATGTTACCAATGGGTTCCTAGACCCTGAAAATGTGTTACTAGGTACTTGAAATGAGTGCCTATCATCATTACCTGCAGAGTTATTGCAAAAATAAGGAATTTTGGTAATGGCTACCTTTATCGGGCCCTATTTCAAAGAAAAACAATTTATATGCATGATATCATACTCAATATAATATATTTCAATAGATAACAAATGGCTTTTATTGTCCTTCTGTGTATCTCCCGCTCGATTAAATCGTTAATGAATTTTGATGTGATTTTTTATGAATTATTTACTTTTTCTTTTAAACGTCAATGTAGAAGGGAAACGTTTCTCGAAAATGATGTTTCCACTTAGAATTGGATTCAGCACGTTCAAAAACCCCTATATATGCACCTCAATTGTAAACAACTGTTTGAAATCCCAACTGTCATTTGAATTTGAACTCACGAGACTAATCAGGTATTTCTAGGGGGGTGATACTTTACATTGTGTCAATTTTGGGGATATCGCCGTTCTCTCAGGGTGAATCACCGTAAAATTTTACCTAGTTTTCAAACAAAATTTAGGCGATTATATTACAGTGTAGGTTATTAGATTTATGTCTACAGTACTTGGAGGTTATAATTTTGTTTTAGTAAAGTTTTAAGAAGATTGGGAATCCTTTGGGAGGTTTCAGAAATATGAGCGATGTTAGGGGTATATCCCCTAGACCTAAATGTACCCAGGCAAGCAAAAAAAATTCAATATCAAACTTCGTCTCATCTCTTCATTTGAATTTTCAATTTCTGTTTTCAGTTTTTTTAAATTGATGGAATGTTTACCATGGCAACCAAAAACAGGGCAAATTTTGCTTGAGAAATGTTTTTGCCCTCCAAATATGAAATATTTGCACCCAAAATGGAACATTTTAAAGGAGACCATTGGATCCTGCAAATTAGCCTAATGCATTTTTATATTCATTTAGAGTTATTTTGCCCCTCCAATGCCCCCTGGTGGCTAAATGGGGAATGAAAAGTCGCTAGTTGTGTCAGAAATATTTAGGTGGCTCTACAGTGTCAGAATTTCTACTTCAAAAGGGAGCAAAGTCAGCCTATATTTAGGTGCGCATAATTATATAACTATACTTATTATGTATTTTAAATGGATGCTTTGTTATTTTTACATCATAGTTAATTCACTCAAACCTACATATAATTTCTTATCACAAACCTTGCATTCGTCAATAAATTTGAAGGAAAGTAGTGTTAAGTAGCACGGAACAGAGTAACTGTAGACAAACCAGACAAATGGGTGATACACTGGTGTGCACTAATCGATAATGGAAGACGGTAGAAAAAGAATGTACTCATAACACTTACTAGACTCAATCAATAATGTAGGTTCATTTAGTGAGAAACACGACCAACTCGTTATTTATTCACCAGAGGAACCAGGGGAATTTTCTTGAGGGAAAACAACTTTGCTGTGTTGAAGGTTGTTGTAATTTTACTCTAGCATTGGCATGTGATAGGTGCGTGTTCATACTAGTGCTTTGGTGTATAGTTATCAGGATACCTTTTGGTGTGCATGAACTTGGGGAATTGAATAATAAAATACACGCCACCTGTACAATTAGAAAAGTTTTCTATCACAATCGGACTACCTTCCTTCTGTATATCCAATCATGGGCTGTTAAAAAAAGACTAATAGCAGGAGCACATGTGTAACAGAGTTTCTTGACAAACCAAAGTCTTACCAATTTCCTCCTGTTAGTAAGGAGGTTGGATTCACAGACATAGGCCTGTTGTTTTGCATTTTTTTGCACTTGAAAATTGGCCTAACTTCATGAGTTAAATGCCATAAGTGTTCGCATGTCTTTATGGAGAATTCAATTTAAAAACTGAATATGGAACCGAGGGCTGTATTCTTGAGTACCTTGATAATTCGATTATGATCAATATAATGGGATCCACCTGGTGAAAGTTATGGGTACTACGGTGTGCTGGTGGTACATGGATAAGGCACTGATAAGGCCGTGATAACAGAGGTGGCGCGATAGTGACCAGTGATGTTGAGTTTTTTTGTGTTTTAACAATTACCCCTGGGGCAGCCCTTTACATGGTAACCTCTCATTAACCCCATCCTCTTTGCACTCCACCCCCATACCACCACCTTCGTCTGTCTACCCCAGTATAAATAACCAGCTAGCGGGACGAATGGCCAGCCAATCAGATAGAAATTCTGCACACGCACTTGCCGAATATTATAAGGGGCAACTGTTAAGGGTCCATTTGCAAATTCTTATTGATCATAATGCACTGGTAAACACCACAAGTAGCCTAATGGTTGCACCCTTTGGATATCCTACAACATGGGTATTGTGGTAGAGGTGAGGGTGACTTGCAATGGGAGTTTGTATGATATGGTACCACCACTGGCTATTGTGGTAGGGATGAGGGTGATTGACAGTGGCAGTTTGTATGATACCACTGCTGGCTATTGTGGTAGCAGTGAGGGTGATTGACAGTGGCAGTTTGTATGGTACCACTGCAGGCTATTGTGGTAGAGGTGAGGGTGACTTGCAATGGGAGTTTGTATAATACCACTGCTGGCTATTGTGGTAGCAGTAAGGGTGACTTGCAATGGGAGTTTGTATGATACCACTGCTGGTTATTGGGGTAGAGGTGAGGGTGACATGCAATGGGAGTTTGTATGATACCACTGCTGGCTATTGTAGTAGAGGTGAGGGTGACTTGCAATGGGAGTTTGTATGATACCACTGCTGGCTATTGTAGTAGAGGTGAGGGTGACTTGCAATGGGAGTTTGTATAATATCACTGTTGGCTATTGTAGTAGAGGTGAGGGTGACTTGCAATGGGAGTTTGTATAATACCACTGCTGGCTATTGTAGTAGAGCTGAGGGTGATTGACAGTGGCAGTTTGTATGATACCACTGCTGGCTATTGTGGTAGAGGTGAGGGTGACTTGCTATGGGAGTTTGTATGATACCACTGCTGGCTATTGGGGTAGAGGTGAGGGTGACTTGCAATGGGAGTTTGTATGATACCACTGCTGGCTATTGTGGTAGAGGTGAGGGTGACTTGCTATGGGAGTTTGTATGATACCACTACTGACTATTGTGGTAGCAGTGAGGGTGACTTGCAATGGCAGTTTGTATAATACCACTGCTGACTATTGTGGTAGCGGTGAGGGTGACTTGCAATGGGAGTTTGTATGATACCACTGCTGGCTATTGTGGTAGAGGTGAGGGTGACTTGCAATGGGACTTTGTATGATACCACTGCTGACTATTGTGGTAGAGGTGAGGGTGACTTGCAATGGCAGTTTGTATAAACCCCCTGCTGACTATTGTGGTAGCGGTGAGGGTGACTTGCAATGGGAGTTTGTATAATACCACTGCTGGCTATTGTGGTAGAGGTTAGGGTGACTTGCAATGGGAGTTTGTATAATACCACTGCTGGCTATTGTGGTAGAGGTGAGGGTGACTTGCAATGGGAGTTTGTATGATACCACTGCTGGCTATTGTGGTAGAGGTGAGGGAGACTTGCAATGGGAGTTTGTATGATACCACTGCTGGCTATTGTGGTAGCAGTGAGGGTGACTTGCAATGGGAGTTTGTATAATACCACTGCTGGCTATTGTGGTAGCAGTAAGGGTGACTTGCAATAGGAGTTTGTATAATACCACTGCTGCCTATTGTGGTAGAGGTTAGGGTGACTTGCAATGGGAGCTTGTATGATACCACTGCTGGCTATTGTGGTAGAGGTTAGGGTGACTTGCAATGGGAGTTTGTATAATACCACTGTTGGCTATTGTAGTAGAGGTGAGGGTGACTTGCAATAGGAGTTTGTATAATACCACTGCTTGCTATTGTGGTAGCAGTGAGGGTGACTTGCAATGGGAGTTTGTATAATACCACTGCTGGCTATTGTGGTAGAGGTTAGGGTGACTTGCAATGGGAGTTTGTATAATACCACTGTTGGCTATTGTAGTAGAGGTGAGGGTGACTTGCAATAGGAGTTTGTATAATACCACTGCTTGCTATTGTGGTAGCAGTGAGGGTGACTTGCAATGGGAGTTTGTATAATACCACTGCTGGCTATTGTGGTAGAGGTGAGGGTGACTTGCAATGGGAGTTTGTATAATACCACTGCTGGCTATTGTGGTAGAGGTTAGGGTGACTTGCAATGGGAGTTTGTATAATACCACTGCTGGCTATTGTGGTAGAGGTGAGGGTGACTTGCAATGGGAGTTTATATGATACCACTGCTGGCTATTGTGGTAGAGGTGAGGGTGACTTGCAATAGGAGTTTGTATGATACCACTGCTGGCTATTGTGGTAGCAGTGAGGGTGACTTGCAATGGGAGTTTGTATAATACCACTGCTGGCTATTGTGGTAGCAGTAAGGGTGACTTGCAATAGGAGTTTGTATAATACCACTGCTGCCTATTGTGGTAGAGGTTAGGGTGACTTGCAATGGGAGCTTGTATGATACCACTGCTGGCTATTGTGGTAGAGGTTAGGGTGACTTGCAATGGGAGTTTGTATAATACCACTGTTGGCTATTGTAGTAGAGGTGAGGGTGACTTGCAATAGGAGTTTGTATAATACCACTGCTTGCTATTGTGGTAGCAGTGAGGGTGACTTGCAATGGGAGTTTGTATAATACCACTGCTGGCTATTGTGGTAGAGGTTAGGGTGACTTGCAATGGGAGTTTGTATAATACCACTGTTGGCTATTGTAGTAGAGGTGAGGGTGACTTGCAATAGGAGTTTGTATAATACCACTGCTTGCTATTGTGGTAGCAGTGAGGGTGACTTGCAATGGGAGTTTGTATAATACCACTGCTGGCTATTGTGGTAGAGGTTAGGGTGACTTGCAATGGGAGTTTGTATAATACCACTGTTGGCTATTGTGGTAGAGGTTAGGGTGACTTGCAATGGGAGTTTGTATGATACCACTGCTGGCTATTGGGGTAGAGGTGAGGGTGACTTGCAATAGGAGTTTGTATAATACCACTGCTGGCTATTGTGGTAGAGGTGAGGGTGACTTGCAATGGGAGTTTGTATGATACCACTGCTGCATGGCTATTGTGGTAGAGGTGAGGGTGACTTGCAATGGGAGTTTGTATAATACCACTGCTGACTATTGAGGTAGAGGTGAGGGTGATTGACAGTAGCAGTTTGTATGATACCACTACTGGCTATTGTGGTAGCAGTGAGGGTGATAGCGTGAGTTACAGTTAGGGCTCTGCTACGTCATAGGGTGGTTAGCTGCGGGCAAACATTGCCAACACGTGGTCAGCTAGGTATACCATGAGTCTGAACCTTTGAAAATATTCAGTTTTATTGGATATTATAAAACGGTGAGCAGTGCTCTGCTGCATGTTAGAAGTGACCTTGAGTGCATTATAGGAGTACAGTGCACGCCTGACCAAGGTCACAGTAGCTGTACATAAATAAAAGGCCATCGATTGGACAAGATGTATCTTGATTGGTTGCTTAACTGTCTTAAAGTAATGTTCAATGTTTTATAAAGACAATAGAAAACTCTGTCTTCACATCTTGACCGTCTGTTATTCTATAATGCACTCAGATGCATTCATGCATTATATAACAACAGACAGTCTCGATGTGAAGAAAATCGTTGTCTATTCTCTAAATATATTGTTAGACGAATATACAATGAACCCTTTAGATTTTATGTATCGTAGTAGTCACATGTGGAATATGACCTAGAGATGGAATCCCCATGTATTTAGAATAAATACCAATGGCAGACACAGCCACTTTACCTGACATACACCCAAAGGTCAATTCAGTTCTTTGGTTCGTTTGCCCCCAGATACCCATTATTAACAGTAACAATTAGTAACTGTAACTCACGCTATTGGCAGTGGCAGTTTGTATGATACCACTGCTGGCTATTGTGGTAGTGGCGAGGGTGATTGGCAGTAGGAGTTTCTAATACTGTGGCTATTGCGGTAGCGCTGAAGGTAATTAGCAGTAGCAGTATACTGGAAATGGACCCTAGAATTTGTAAGAAATGAGGGATGTGATCAGTACAAGATGACTTGTCATACTCATATCAAACGTGCCAGGCAAAGGTGTTTTGGGACACCCCCCCCCCCACACACACACACACACACATATCCACCAACATGGAAGGAGATTAAGTACACAGCTATTTGCAATACATGTACTGAGAATGTAGAGTGTGAGTTCCCATCACAAAAGATCCCGGTAAATCCCATCATCTCTCATTATAAGGATCATCATGTGTGACCCAACTTTTGCGCCATAACCATGATGGTTATGTTGCTTCATTAGTTGTTAAGGTGTTTAACTTGGACAGTGTACCTCCAAATCCATAATCATCATAACACTCATTTCTGGATCATCACGAGAGTAAAATAAATACCACCCAATATGGAGATCATTTACTCTGTGACATCTCAGTATAATTCGATCCCCAGAACAGGGCCTAGAGAATAGACATATATCTCATACGATGTAGTGGGAGGAGGGCAACACCGGTGGCTGGGGTAGGCTGGAGGTAGTGGCGAATTGGACATGGCCATGATATGGGGGTAAATTAACAAGATGACAGTATTGCATGGTGGGTGCAGATGATGAGGGAATGGGTCGCATGGCTGATACATCAATGGATGGTCAGGGTTATATCACAGATATCTATTATACATGGGTATACATTTAGAAAACCTATAGACCTTATGGTCCTCTCCATGGTTCACTGAGGGGTCATGGTGTATGAAGTCATTTGGTAAATTCACACCTAGGGCCCCAGAAACTGTAGTCTATTTGCTTAAGTACCATATGTAAATTGATACCATCTATTATGATAATTTTGTAAATTACATAATCACATGTGACACATCTTGTACAATGTGTTCCTACTTTAAAGCAAATGTACATTTTTCTAAACTTGAACCCACAGTGAGAAAATAAAATAATGACCATAGTGAATTTGCATATCACTACTAAATCTGCCATACGATGCGGGAAAAGTATTCGCTGGTCTTCTCTTATACCACTGCCCCCTGTTTGTTGTATTACCTTGTCCTTCTCTTCGTTTGCCTGCATCATATCACCTTCCGCACCCCTCCCCCTTTTTCCGTGTTCTCTTTTTCCTTATATTATCCCTGCTCTCGTTACCTCTCTCTCCCTCCCTCTCTTTGCTCTCCTCCTTCTATCCGACCTTACTACCACTACCCCCCCCCCTCTCTATGAGCGGCCCAGAGCAGATCGTATTATTTAAAACTGTGATGAATCTTTAACAGGTAGGCCGCCTATGGAGCGGACCCTCAGATATAGGCATGAAGGCAAAGCGAGCGAAATTAGATAACGTGTGGTGTTAATAATTCAACGGTCTGATCCTGTATTATGGATGGCCTGGAATAGGCGGCCCGCTGGTGGATTTTTCATCTGCCTCACTCCTCACCGACAGCCTCCACCCCACTGTACGCATGCAACTGCAAGGGTGGGGAACAGTCTCGATCACTCATCCTGTACTAAATGTACAGCCTGAGATTGTCTAATGGATGACGGAAATCTCACATCTTTGTCGCTTTTGTGAATGCTGGGTGGTAGTTCTCGAAATAGTACAGTAGCTTGCGTACACTGCAAAAATGGTGTTTAGATCCTAAACACAATTCTAAACATATTCTTGCAACGTTTTTGTAATCACATTAATTTCCTAAACATGTTTAGCCAAACAATGTGCTTAGCTCAAGTGTTTAGAAATGTAGGTGTTTAGGTTAAAACTTTTGTGTTTAGATATATGAATTTTTGTGTTTAGGTGTTTATGAATTTTTGTGTTTAGATGTTTAAATGATTTGATGGAGATTTAAGGTTTGCAGATATGTATGCATTAAAACACAGAGATATATCTTTTTTCTCATTCACTGGGGGGGGAGGACATCAGCAGGTATTTACTTGTCAAAGTCTCCAAAGATGTCAGCCACAGCTATATACATGTACATATAGTACACACTGCATCAGAATGAGAGACTTAAGAAAGTACAACAGCTTGGCAGGAAGGAAATTGCCTTATCTATTCCAGAATAACATCAAATAGGTGTCAGTCATGGAGTTTATTGATTATTTTATGGTAATGATGGTGACATGAGGTGAATCTAGTCAATTTTCTATTGCCCTTTCTATTCACATGACATTCTATGAAATGAAACCATGATAAACATGGGATTTGGGGACATTTGTCACAACAATCATTTTAACTGTGTGCAGATAGTCCAATCAAAGGTAGTGCTGCTACCTGGTGTGGATTCAACATCCAAGTATCTAAACATATTGATGTTTAAATCTAAACACCTATTATTCAACTGTCTCAACTCTAAACATCTAAACATGTTTAGCATAAATGTTTATGTAGTTAGAATAAAAGTGTTCATTTCCTAAATGTGTAGTCGATGAGACACCTAACTGACCTATATGTTTAGGTTTTAAACGTGTTTAGACCTAAACATGTTTAAAATCTAAACACCATTTTTGCAGTGTAGAATCCAGCACAAGATCTAGGTTTGCGATAGAGATCATAAGAGACAAGCAGAGTGTTAGTATAGAACAAATCAACGTCAGATGACCTGTAACAACAATGTGATGAAGTCTCATAACCATAGGGCTATCACTTTAAAACATGCATGTTAAGTAATCGTCTATTGATTGAAATGTTCTGGCAAAAGCTACAATCTCTCCCCAATGTCATATAAAAGCACTTCTACAGCACTTGTCACTAGGGTTGACAGACTCGATGGGGGCTTGGGGTTGGCAAACTCTTCTTTGTTACAGCAGTGCACATATTATTGGTCTACCATGACAAACACTGCACACTACTAGCTGATCTGTATGATATGATACTTCAGGGATCAAGGCAGGTCATTATAAATGATCCAATAAGTCAGATAATTTCATGATAAGGTAGCATTTAAAAATAAAGTCGTCCAGGCCATCTCAGGGGTAGGATGATCGAGGTAGGGATGGAGGTGGGGTGGGGCAGGTACAGGCAAAGGGAAGGGTATGGTCTAGCTTTGATGAGTAGAGCTGTTCTAGATCTACTGTAGGTCTATGTATATTGTGGATGTATATGGCATAACGTTTGAAGGTAGTTTTGATGTGCATTAAGAACAGGTATGTCTTGGGAATAATCACAAACTTTAAATGTCTTGATCTATGCATTTATGTAGCCGGTATATCTGTTCAGTTTAGGGAGTATAGGCCAGCATTACAGGTGGGGGTTCAGTGCCCGAAGCACTTCAATAAAAGATACATGTATATCGAGAAACATTTTGGTAATATCAGGAAATGTATTGCGGAAGGTTATTCATTGGTAAAACCGATTCTTGACCGTCTAAACCCTTCTATACTTAGATGAAAAAGGCCATTAGCTGTTTAATGATAACACCTGAAGAGTGCCAGGGATGTGTAAAGTCTATGTGAACTATAAATATGATAGTTGAAATGCAGTGCATATGGATGCCGTCTGTGGTAAAGTTCGTTCCTCCTTATAGAGGTTCTGTTTAACTTATTTTCTCTTTGCCTATCACATTAATTTCTGGTTGGTCGCACTGTCCTAAGACGGATGTTTCCAAACTGAGCAGCAAAGTACTATGTAGAAAGGGTGGTGATCGTCCCACCATGCTGCGCTGCACTAGCAGCATGCTGAAATAACTTTATCTAGGGCCTATACCATATCTACAGTCGTCAGAATAGAAAAATGCGTATACTAAAATATCATTGTGCGTGTGCGGGATGTACCTATATAATGGGCACCAAACTAGCCTTACCAGGTACTGTATCTGCACCAAACACCATCAAAACATAAGACTCATTGACGAATAGGACCTACGGCAATAGTACAGATCTATGATTCAAGACTTCCACGAAATGTGAATATTTTATAAATGTGATTTATTCATGGCTATTCTGCTAACCTTTTAACTGCTCTGGGAAAATGTCCATGTTTATAAATTCATCAGATATATACGTTTGTTTTAAATTATATATGAATGAAACCGTGTATAGCCAAGTGAAAAGGGCCCCCCAGGGGAAAAGTCCATTTTTAAATTCAGGCCATGAACTTTCTAATGATGCATTACATGAGAAAATATCTCTGCTAGTTTTAGAGTTATGGCTCTATGAACTTAGATGGTTGCTGACCTATCCAAATCTCAAATAAGGTCTAACTTGTATTTTTCACGAGATATCTCAGATGATATGTATAATTAAGCATAATTATGCAAATTAGGGAAATTTTCGTTTTCTTCACATTTTTTTTCTCATTAAATTTTATCTGATAATCAGATTTTTACCATTTTTTCAACACATCAATCCTTGTGGCTGTGGCTACAAATAGGCCTTTTTGATTCCTCAATTTTTAGTGAAAACGATGTTTCCATGGCAACCAATATCAACAAAAGCACTGATTATTGCCTCCAAATGCCCAAAAGCGTTCTATTTACATTCCAAATTTGGAAGGTTTTCCTCAAAAATGGGAATTTCCCTGTAGGACTATTGTAATCTACATAAAAAAGTAGTATATAACAATTTTTTGGTATATTTTCCCCCTTTGAGGCAATAGTGGTGTCCCCCTGGTGGCCAGAATTGGTACTTATCCCCCCCCTGGACGGTCAAGTTGTTGATGAACAAAAGGTACTGCAATATTGTGCTGGCATATCTCCTTACCTCTGGGCTTTTGCCACCTTAAGAAAAATCCAAAATATTAACAAATAGAGGACGGATTTTCAAAATTAAATCAGAATAAAGGTAAAGTAAACAAACGAGATAAAAGTATAATGAAAGGACCAGGGTTGTGCAACTAGCATCTGTAAATACTTGTAGCCTACATAGATGGTAAATGGAATGATTAAACTGGTTAAGTGTTCGTAACAGACATAGTAAATGTGACTTTGAACCTGGTATAAAGTCTATACATTATACACCCTGGCCTATAATGTAGACAGGACATTGAACCTGACGTACACGAATTAGTCTGAGTAGCACATAGGCCCATAGGCCTATGTAAATTATATGGCTGTGAAATTGGGATAAAAGCTAGCACCAAGTAAGTGCCGGTACCATATGAGTAAATAAGACTTTGAAATTTGCTTAAGGTATGTTCAGTAAGTAGTGCGTAACTTGGGCAGTTGTATAAGTAGTGTATATAAAAAGATCATTGGAACTTGCACAAGATAGGGTATTGATTGATTGATTGATTGATTTGTGTTTTACAGCACTTTAGCGGCACTAAGTGGCTATCCTGTGCTTCACAGGTTGATAGGCACTATCAGCGGAAATGGTGGTATGATTTGTCTATGTGGGGGAAGTAATCATCAGGTTTCAACTAGATGTTATTGTAGAGCCCAAGGGCTTTTATATATCCCAATATTTCCTCTGGTTTGTGTTTCTCGAATAGTTCTTTCAAGCTTGTACAAGCGTGGTATTGTGCCCTGTAGGGACACTGTTGGTAATCGATGAGGATGTGCTCCACTGTCAGGGGGTTCTGACAGCGGGCACACTTGGGAGGGTTTTCTCTCCCTATTCTGTAACCATGGGTCAGTCTTGTGTGACCTATTCTGAGGCGGCTCATAGTTTTCTCTTCATTTCTAGACTTGCACTTGTAGGGTTTGGTCATGTTGACCTTTGTTTGGATCTTTTGGAGTTGGTTTCCCACCTCTGCATCTCATGATGTTTGCCATTTGTTATATATGTACTTGTTGATCTTGCGCTTTAGGTCGGTTGATGGAAGTGGCATTTGTACTACTGCCTGGCCCAGGGCATCCTTGGCAGCTGAGTCTGCTTGTTCATTTCCTTGAATCCCTACATGGCCAGGGACCCAACCATATTTGATGTTCTTTCCCTCCTCTGTTAACTGGTGGTGTCTTTCCAGCACTTTGTTTACTAGAGGGTGGTTCCATGTGCCTGTTTGCATGGCTTTAAGTGACAAGATAGGGTAAGTAGTATATGTAAATATAACTATAGGAGTTTGTAACTGGTTCAGGTGCACTTTCAGCGTCTAAACTTAAACTTGGAGTAAAGTGACCACCCCTTGACCAATCAGGGCGTCGCAATTTTTCCACTGGTTCCTGCGGACTAGTGAACGATCTTTTAAGAGGAACCCATATTGAAATTCGGCATGCTAACCGCCCTTAAAGCTTAGCTTATTGGACAACCTTTTATATACACAATCGTTTTCAACAGACGACCGGTATGAGCCCAATGCTTAACATATTGTTGACATCAGAGGTTCAAGACAATCTAAAGCCACTAACGTTTGTGGTTTTTGTAGGCCTAAATACACATTTAGTCCAGCGCACTTAACATTGTTCTTTACAGATCTATAGTCATTACACTATACATAAAAATGGGTTATTTGGTCGCTGGTTTCAAAATTGGAATTTGTGACTACTTCAGCCTAGAGTACTTATTGGGTACCAGATGAAGCAACATTTCTAGGCTGTGAAGAAGGTAGGAAAATGCCAGCTAACTCGACCTCTTATTTAGGAATCAAAACAAAAATATTTTCATGAAAATGTGATCAATTACAAACTTGACTTGCCTTAATTTTTTGCTGTTGAGATTATATCTAATATGTACTCAAGTAAACGATTTATAACCTCAAAAATCTGTCTTTCAAGCTGCAATGATTCAAAGAAATGGGCACCTGTTCTGATTTGGTGTATCACGGAAATGATTCACAACTTATAGATCTTGATTCTACTCCACGAGACCTTTTTGATAGCTGGTATGTTAAGATCCGATCAGTAGTTCCAGAGTAACTCATTAAAAACAGATTTCCGAGACAATCTGCGTGGAGAGTGATTTTCTTTTACGCAATATCACATCACTAGGCAAAGTCACGTCACTAGGTAACGTCACATCACTAGGCAACGTAAGTGGCGTCGTGAAGTGTTAGACCTAGCGCTACCTTTGCATCATGATGCTTATGCCCCAACCTCTAGTGGCGAAGCCACTAGTGACACCTATTTAGGCATATCAAATTGGGATACTTCCAAAGGTCGCCCAACCTATGAACTTGTGGGTGTAGGCTAAATTGGATGCACTGGCCAGAAGGTCACATTGGCAGACCCATAGGTCGACCTATTGATCTTCCTCACTAAATATTGATATCTAGGCATATAGGCCTAGGTCGTTTTTCCCATGCCTCAAGAAATACCTACATGACAGAAATGCCTTCTCTACCATATACCATATCTAGTCACCATGGCAATAAGTTTCTCTGACTGCTTTATTATTGATCTGATGACTTTCAAGATGGCTGCCTTGCTGTTGGCACATGCGCCCTTTGTGTGCTGTTGTCGTGAAAATGAGGCTCAGCAGACGAAAATGGGAACGTTCGCACAACTCAACGCTAGACTCACTCTCTAAGCAGGAAGCTCGTCTAATGCCATGTGATGCTTGCAAAAGCAGGTCTCCGCTAGGGGAGTGAAAGGGGTGGCAGACTGACGCATTGGGCCCTTGCTGTAGACTGTTAAATTATTCACCGTACAACACTACAGATGCTTGATAGACTAGTTAGGCTATTCCCTGTGTAACGTCACCCTATAAAGAATCCACTCCATTATTGACGACCAGTCCTCTGACATATTAATGACAGCGCACCCTGTACCATGTATAATGAAACAAAAGGGGGTACTTTGGCGCATGCGCACAAAGCCCCTTCCGGCGAGGGGAGAGCTAAATAGAGAAATAAGAAAAGCTAAGCAAAGGAACTGGCAAAAAGGGAATGCAAAACTCTATCCTCTCCCTTCAGCAGTAGAGCATGGACCTAATCAGGAACGACAGTTCAGGAAGAGCTGAATTTTGTTGTTTCAGGCCTAGGCCTAGCATACTAGGCCTAAGTAGGCTAGGTCCTACTCCCCCCGTCGTCCGTTGCATTTGACAATCGCCAGTCTCACATAGGCCTATTATTCAAAAGGTGAATCTGATAGAAAAGACATGTACTAATGCAATGTAGAAAACAGAATGATGACATCTTCAATAGGAAATGATTGAGAGCTGTTCAAAGTTGAAAAAGTAACTTAGGCTATATTTTGTCCCCACTGCTCTATATATAGACTATGGGGGCAGTGGAACCTGTTTAGGTGCAGAGTGGACCATGTAGCACGGGGTGATCACAAAGTCTGTTACTACTGTGCCAGATAAAATAAACTCCTTAATTTAGAGCTTTTCAGAGGTTATTGGATGAGGGAAAAGTGTTGGTGTAAATAATATAATTTGTGGTATAATGATAATGGGTATAGGTGCATTCTTTTACTAATTGTGCGTACAATGTAGTTCAAAAGCCTGAGCGCACACTTTTTTCTTTTTTTTTGTTATGAAACTGGTAACCGTTTATTGCTATGGTTTTCCATTATATATTGGTGACCGACCTGCATGTAGGGGAGGAAATGACTTACTACCCATTATCCACTACCAATGTGTGATGAGAAATACAGCAATTTGGGAATATCATTACTACAGTAACAGACAACAATTCTAAGGACATAGTGTTTAACAAATTTGGTCACATTTCAGCTGCAGTTGCAGACTGTCAACAACAAACCGTGAATATTTACAGATGAAATGAATAAGGAAAATTAACATGGGTACTTTGAGTTGGGGAAGTTGGCATAAGAACCAGAGCTTAAATTGGCATAAATAACCAGAGCTTACTGTAGGGGAGGAAGGGATGGGGGGGGGGGGTTATTTCAGGCAGCATATACATAGATAACAAGAAGTACTGGTGCACCTAATGAACTAAATACCTACCAGAGAGAATTGCTTTTCTCCAGCCAACCAGATAAGTACCAAGCCACTTTTTGACTAATGTCTTGAAATTTATTTGGTTTTGGGCTTCTTGGATTTTTAGGGGGAGCTTATTCCAAAGCGTCCTGCCTTGATAAGGACAGGACTTCCTAAACGATTCAGACTTTGGCCTCTGAAGAGGGAAATTCTTTTTTGCATCACTCCTAGTCCTTGCCCTATGTGGGCGGGGGGATGGGGGGAGGGGCGTAGTCTACATTTTTTATACATTAATGACAATAGCACCTCATTTCTTCTTGATTCTTGATAGGGGACTTCACATAAATCATGCACTGTAAGAACATGTTCATCCCTAGTTTTCACTTTCAAGGCACATCGTAGGATTCTATTCTGTGTCAATTGAATTTTATCAAGCCATAATTTTGTACATGAAGTGAGGAGGAAAGACAAATAGCCAAACTTGGGCATTATGGTTTGCTTATATATCAAAATTGCAGCTTTAGTAGATATCAAATGCTTAATTTTGCTCGGTTTAAAACCTAGAAAATTTGAGCCCTGTAGGGCTGCTTTGGCATTAAACTGCATTGTTAGAGGCCTATCAATAACTGCACCAAGGTATGTGAAATTGTCTACCTCCTCAATGGGATGACCATTAATTCTGGGAGACACCTTTAGAGTGTACTTATAGCGGCAGTTTGTACAGAACCACAGAAATTTGGTCTTATCACAGTTGACTTTCTGAACCATTATTTCTCATATGACTTTTTAACCTAAAACCATGTATTTTAACCTAGAGAATGACACAGTATTGTGACTATTGGTCATAGAAAAAGTGTGCACCTAAGGCAACTGTTGCAAATATGTGTAGAAAAAATCCTGCACCTTTAATTTCATTTAGATTTCAATAGATTCCTGCATACTTGGCATTATGTCTTTCCATATGATACCTACTCACACCATGCAAAAAGTGGCAATTTAATTTACCTGTGTGATTCCACAGTCATGAGACCCATTAGAATAACTGTAAATGAAGAACTGATTGACCCATCATATGCAAATGATCAATAGATTTGTGGCCTATGGGTACTAACATTTCACGAATATACCTACTCATACAACATTGCTCGTTATGAAGTTATAGAAGAGGCGGAGGAAACAAAATTTAATTTAAGGAGGACTAAGGCGGGGGTGGGACATAGATGCCAGTTCCCTTCCCTGTTTGGAATTCAAAAAGTTTAGCTGCCAGTAAACTACTTAGTCATTCAGGCCTGCCATAATTGGAAATATAGGAAATTAAGATAATTTCCTAACTTTCAGGATCGTTGAGTAGCATCTGCAGGCCAACCACCTTGAATTATCGGCCTCAGCATGGTTATACCGATAATTGCCTAGCCTACATAGGCTCTTTAAAAACAAGTAGATCCCCAGGTAGTCTTTGGTGACTTTTAGTTCTGGATTTAGGCATGCACTCATTTGTAGATACAGTCAATACGAAAACTTGTTGGACATTGGCTTTTGCAGAATGCAGGACCGAATGTCTGGCTATAATAATATTGTGTGAATATTGGTAATGCTATGAGAGGATGGGAACAGTAGCTATCATATGCCCGAACTAGATCCATTAACCTTCTGATCATACAGTGAAATGGGGTTTCTGGGCTAGCCCACATGGGCCCCAGCTGGGCTGACATTAACCAGCTTTAACCCATGTGGGCCAGTCCAGAATGCCTGGAGGAATCCCATCTGGGGCCCATTGTAGGCTCTTAATGGCTACGTTGAATGAATAAGTGAGTCTTGGGATGTTCAGTTGAATGAAGATGGCGTTTATTAACAGTAGCACGCCTGGAGTCTAAGTGTCTGGTCAGCGCGGCTTGTTACATGTTAAATCGTGCTCAGGACTGCATGTGCTGGCCACCCACATGATCCAGGTAATTAACATATCAGTACAGTGATTGATTATTACGTGGGCCAATAGGTCTCTGGTTGCATAATGAGTGATCTATCATACACAGGCCTAAGTCAGTCGTTTGTGACAGAGGCAGTGGGGCTCTAAACCTCTGGGTAATAGAAAATGAGAGAGGAATTTCTCAAAGTCACAAAACCATTGATAAGATGAAGGAAAATTTGTAGAAAATCCAAAACAAATCAGGAATTTAAAATAAAAAAATATAGAAAAAAATCAGCCTCTTTACTAATATAAATTACCACTTAAAGAAAAATAGAAAGATTTGTAAACCAGGGGCCAGGAGTAGAAGGCCTCAATTGGACCCTTATCTTATCTCTTATCTCCGATCTTCTCAAAACTACTCCCGACTGACCACCAACTGTACAGTGCCACCACCTGGTGGGCATTCTGTAAGCTATTACGTATGAGACATATGGGGTTCGCTTGGCAATATGAGAAATAATATAATATCATCCTAATGCACATTAATAATCATATCAATATGAATTATGAATTATAAATTAATAATTATGACATAATTAAAGATGGCAGATATCAAAGATGGCGGATAATGCACCATTGAAAAATGTAAATCTGCGGCTAACACCATGTGGTCGTGGTAGCTGGGGTTGTGTGAGGGGCCTGGGCGGCCAGCCTGGCTCCATCGAGCGTTTATCTAATAACCCTTGTGAGTACTTTAAAAATACAAGTTGATACAGTCACATGTTGATTTGGATACTTAAAGATGTTGTATTTACTACTGTATTAGGAGATGGACCTTTTATGGATGTCTGATTAATTCTAGGTGGATTTTTAATAGCCTTGAATTAACCATCTTCGGTACTTCTAGAAATTTCGTTATTATGTGATTGACTAGTCAATCACATACTTATATATACATAGACCACAGCACAAAACCACATTGAAACAAAGAAGGATTCTGACAGACATAGGAATAAAGAGGGAAATTTGGCCCATACTGTGTCTCTGTACACATTGGTATTGGTGTATATGTTTTGGTATATAATAGCCATATAGTATAGTTGAAGGTAGCCCATAGGCCATGTAGATGGTACAGCTAGCATTTACACCTCACAGACAGAGAGTAGTCTCCATTCTGGGGTGGTCAGAGGTCAGCAGCTAAGAACAATAGGGGATTAAGGTATTTCTTCAAGCATGCATGCACCAGTGGTCATTAATCCCTTCAGGGCCACGTAGCAGCAGTAAAATTATTAACCCTACAAGGGCATTGAACATAGAACATAGGATCTACTCACATGTAGGCCTAAGGCCTAGACTTAACCATTTTACTTCATTGTCTATTTTGGTAAGGAAAACACCAGATCTCAGTTTCCCAGCAGTATTATCGCCACTTGCGGTCACTTTGATAAACATATAGCCTAACGATGATTGATTCACACTCAATATTTTCAATCAGATATTTTTATTTGGAAATAGATTTTACTAGAGAACATATTCTTATCATACGATCGTTAGTTGATTTATGGCAATGCATATCTTAATATCTAACTTTCGTATCACACATATTCAGGCCTATTCATTATGTATCACCATTCGGTGAATGGGCCCATAAACAACCTGCCCTCATCTATTAATGATCAAAGTCCTGAGTGGCTAGAATCAGAAATAGCTCCCCGAGCACCTGTACAGTCTACAGTCTAGCTAGAGGATAGCAGCCTTTGGGCTTTATGACAGGTACTAGAAATAGAACAAAAAAGTTGTGTATGTATCTGCCCTTGATTCAGCTTGAGGCTGAAAAACCTTTCCTCTGTTCAGCGTGGAAGCAGACAGGAAACCATAGCACCAGGTGAATTCTGACGCTAAACATCCTCCCACCCTTCACTAATCCACCACCCGTATGCCACATAGGATTAAAACCAGGCAAAACGCTGATGAATACTTGATGTTATTTGGAGGCGGACGTCGGCCCTAGGCTCGCCCTGCGCATGTGTAATGCCAGCTGCTCGTTGAGCTGGCGGAGTAGTTCAATAATGCACGCACGTCGGGGCGGGTTTCGTCGCCGGCTCCAGGAATGATTTATGCCTGGCTAAGTGCTGCTTTATTATTGAAAGCCGGCTTTTTCGCCTGCTCTTAAGTATTCTACTGTGTTTTTTCCTCTCGTTCAGCTCTAGTACCTCCTCTTGTGTCTGTGTCTTGGCTGGCCTAATGGTTTTGTGCCCCAGTGAATGTCTATCTCTGAGCTGTGTCCCCAACCGGGGTCCCCAATCAGTTAGGATCAATGGTTTGGCAGAGATGTCACTTTTCCTGGTTTACCAGGAATTCCTGGTTTTGATTCCGAGATTTCTGTATTAAATCATGTTAAATTTCTTGGAAAATGTGTCCAAAGTCCAGTTTTCCTGGTTTTTGTCAGCCAGTGAGTGACATCTCTGGTCTGGACTGTTTCTGTGGGTTCTCCTTACGTCAAGGTTTCTTGCATCATAGCTTTATATGCCCTGTACACAACAAGAGCTTTCTATAGCCGTTTTGCAAGAGCAGTATTCAGTTCTCCTCACATCAAGAGTTATATATGTGCTCTTCCAGAGTTGTATCTGTTCTCAAGAGTTGTTCTTTTATCCAACAGTTTAGGGTGTGTATGTTCTCCTCATATTAAGAGCTGTAGGGCCTATCTGTTTTCACATCAAGAGATGTATCTGTTGTACTCACATCAAGGTAGGTCACTCCCATGGTCTAAAAGTAACTAAATCTTTACCAAATTTTGACAATGGGATCCTAATCAAATGTCAAAATAGGGGGTCCCAGGCTAGGTTCTATGATATGACTTGTATCCTTGAGGTTTGAGTGACCCTGTCATAGATTACATAGCGTTATCACTAATGTTTAGACAAAGGTATCAAAGAGTAACTACATATCTCTATACATCACCCAGAGTGTAGCTTTTAATGTTACTGGTCTAGGAACATTATTTTAAACATATGGCCCCTTGCATATTTTGAAGGTTTTTGGCATTTGAGAATATCGAGAATTAATTTATCTCATCTCACATCAGGAATTTTGTGTGTTCATCTCACATCAAAAGTTTTATGTGCTGCAGCATAAAAAGCACAGCCTATAGCCTCGAACCAACAATGTGTCTATTTTCTATTCTTATTCCTACAAGAATTCTAATTTACTAACGATTTTGCCCTTTCTCTTCCTGTTTGTGTTATGTCCTTTTGCCCAGACCTGTCTATCAAGAGTACATTTTCTTACCTTTCGCACTTGTATCTCCCTCTCCAAATCTAGGGCCCCTGGTGCATATCGTAAAGAGATAACCACGATAGCTTATTTTCATTGACTTGGCTTCTAAAAACCTTTACAATTTACCTTTCCTCCTGGCCTTTAGGGGCTTCCCTAGCCCACTTAAAAGGGTCTATATCTCATCTTTCCTATCCCCTCAGATGTGTGTGGTGCACATATGTGCGGGCACTGACACATTCCTCTGTGAAATTGTGTAATGTAGTTCTCACCATGAATATGACCTTAGCTGTCGAAATGGCGTAAAACATCTATTACTCACTCACTCACTCCTGGCCTTTAGAAGAAATATATGGTCTGTAATTGTATCCATGTATCGTGCCTTATACTGAACTAGATACATTATTGACCAATCAGAATATTACCTTCATTCAGTGAAGACTTTTTAGGGTGCATTACGTAACAACTGGTCCCCATCATGCTGGCTGTTATCAGGCAATATCTCTCAAGGTACCAGATCAAGCAGGGGTCACCCCATTAAGGATCCCGCTAACCGGGACATATAACCAACTTAGCGGGTTTGATTATCAGCCAATGAAATAATCCCAACTATACTCTGTGGACCTCTTGGGGAGCAGGTGGTACCAATCTGATAACTGTTATTAGTGATAACCACTGGTTATCAGCTTCAGCAATGGCCACGCCCAATGGACAATCCACTATCTTGGTTGCACTACTTATCCAAAACGGCTACCCCGGAAGTCGTCGGCTTTGACGTTGGATGTTCCCGTAGTTGGCCACTCACACTCTATCTGACAGCAACCAGTGAAAGTGACCCAGGGAATTAGAAAACAGTAGAAGTTGTGTGACAAGCACAGAGTTACAACAGTAGGAGTTTCAATGCTTTTTGGCATGTGGTGGCGCCACTTGTTTTCATGCGAGCAGCGCCACAGGCGCTGGTACCGTATACAAATAGGTCCTAAAGACTCCAAGCGGGACTGCAGCTGCATGGTCTTGACATCACCTGAGAATCCTATATGACTGTAGACATATATAGGGGCTGCCAGATTGGTCAAATGCTCTCTGACAGCCATTTTGAATCCTACAAGAGGAGTATGGGTAATCCCTTACAGAGCACTGCAAATTGATGAGTCTTAGAGTTGCCCCCTCCTGTATCTTTATCTGTATCTTAAACCCTCTCCCCCAGATTCTCCATATTCAATCCTTCCTCGATCGGTATGTAATAGGCCCATTAATAAGCAATAGGGTAAAGTGTTATAGGAATAACTATTTGTTAACAAACAAACCTGTGTGACAAGAGAAGTTTGAGCTTTTGTTTTTCCCTTGCCATAATGGCATTGTGTTGGACCTAAATATTGCACATTGGATATGGGAATGACATTAATACATGTCAACTCGGCTTACCGCTACTGATACAGCCTATATTGATTATTAAGGCTCTCTGCTGGTAATCATATTCCCTTCTCTCTTGAATCACATCCCCTGATGGAATAACCATTAAAGATGCAATGCAAGAGTTAATGGCTGAGGGAAATTGTTCTGTAAGTGACCATGAATATACCCCCCCCCCCCCCAGTTGAGTTTCCCTCTGATGGATCTGTAAAAAACAATTAGCTTCATGCTGATCATAATAATGTTGTACCGTCAATAATGTATGACATACATGCCTGCTTAATTATCAGATGTGCAAACCTTCCCTCTACAACAGATTCTAGTCCCAGGGGTAGACACTAACGCTGGCCTGGTGGCCAATGGCCAGTAGTTTTGATCAGGCCTGTGAATTCTTTTTTCCCTCAAAAACAACCCTCCTTCTGACTAACCTACCTACTGACCAGGTTGGCCAATATATAAGCCCCCCCCCCCCACCAGAAAAGTCTACTTTATCTTGTAGAAGGATCACATAAACTACCTTTGTTTTGTGACCAAAGAAATTATAAACTTGCCTGATTCTTTTGTATCAGGGACGTCTTCACGTGTAGCTGAATATTGCTAATAAAGTGTGTATATTAGAGTTTCGTCCCTTGCCTACTTTCATGGGTTCTACACCCGTATGCACATTCAGATGTGAGTCTCTTTTGATGATAGACATCACCATAATTATGTGATTGACTAGACGTCAATCACATACTTATATATACATAGACCGAGGCACAAAACCACATTGAAACAAAGAGGGATTCTGACAGACATAGGAACAAAGAGGGAAATATGGCCCATACTCTGTCTCTGTACACATTGCTATTGATGTATATGTTTTTGCTATATAATATAGTTAAAGGTAGCCCATAGGCCATGTAGATGGATAGCATTTACACCTCAGAGACAGAGAATAGGTTGTGTACCAGTTCAGTGGCCATGAACATTAGGGGATTAGTCTATTTCTTTGAGCCTCCATGCACCAGTGGTCATTAACCCTTTCAGTACCACATAGCACCAGTTCACCTTTAGATACATTGTACAATGGATCAGGAAATGGCATCACATTAACCCTTGAAGGGCAGCAGAATGAATAAAAGAATAGAGATTCTGTGGTCGCCATTGAACATAGGACATAGAAGTCAATTACACGTAGGCCTAAGGCCTAGCCTCTACCTTTATAAAATTTCCCTTCTCATTTGTGTCCCGCTCTTTTTTGGTAAGCAATTATTCTTGCAAATGCCAACAATATAAATATGTTTGGTGCTGATATTTTGAGATAGCCTATCTAGATAGCCTAGCCGGTCAGATTGTGAAGATAATCTTTCACACTTAGGCCCACATTGTACATTCAGTATGACACAGCCCGGCTCTTTATTAATGCATAGCTGGATAGAAAATATCTGAAAGGGGTATGAATAGTTCAGTGTTGTTCTTTTTGAAATAATAGATAGTTGACACTTTGATGATTCATAACCAATTTCCTTATTCATGCCAACATGAATTATCCCCTGAATTAGATATGGCTATCTGCATCACTTCCCTTTTTGCCCTTTCTTCTCAAGTCCTGAATAGAGAATAATCTGTACTGTGATACATTGTACACATAGAATGTGGATAGGCCTATAGAAAGGTGTCCTCTTATCTACGTGGATTATTCATAACTTCTAATTCTGTTCAATCCCACATGGACAATGTCATAGGAAATAATAATCAAATGAGTGAACATATCCAATTTGTTGATCTACAACGTTGAAACGTTAGTTGAAACGTTGATCTACAATAATCTCTCGACATGTCTAATTTGTTATCTATATGCTTATGTAATAAAAGCCAACTTGAATTATTGGCCCAGGTCCTCCTTGGTCGTTGGCGGCGCCTTTTCATTGGTTTTCAGTCCATCAAGATGGCCAACTTTAAGTGGGAATTGCTGCTTCTATAAAAAAGGGGTCTAGATATTAATGGAAAGTTTATGTATGTTCCTTAGATCCTTTTCTGTCTGTACAGGGTAACAATTCCAGAAAAAGAATTTTTTTACCTATGAAAAAGGGTGAAGAAAAGACCTGACATGTTTGAGCTACTTTCTCATGAAAACGAGGCTCCATAGGATAGCATTGGGCGGTCAATTTCGGCGGTTGACAGGGGTCAAAATAACACATTGGCTCCTATGGGAATTGGGCAATTAAGACGCTTTTTTTTTAGCAGGTAAGGTGGAATTTGTGTATAGGAAGGGTTAAGACCATTTATATAAGAAGCTGTAAATCGGACCACCATATTTTTGTTATGTTGACCGCAGCACTTCCGATAGAATCAATCATTTCTCTGTCAAAAATGCAACTTCCTGCAAGGAGGCGGGCCACGCATGCGCACAAAACAGCAAAATCCAAAATGGCGGGACTTGGAGAAGATCGGATTATGGTACTATCAAAACTACTCGATTATAACAAACTGGAGGAGAAATACAATCTCTCAGGCGCTGTATGGATAATATATATTCTTCATCGACACCTCCTGATACAATGTTTAACTCGCCAAGAGAGGAATTATTTGCCAATGAAAAATATGAGCGTTAATGGGTGCATTGTCCATAAACTTTAGCACTGAGGATGCTCGAGCAGAATGTCACTACAGTGACAGTCCCCTATGGTAGGCTTTTTATCATAATACTGTGGAAGACCTAGGCCAATTGTGCATTGCATGCGTTAAATCTTATTTGACTGTGTCTGGTTTTATGTGATATTTCCACATTGAAATTTGTTATTTCTCTTCAAATAAGTGAACAGGAACAAGGTGGTAGTGTTTATATAGGGACTGCCTGTAAGACAATCCATGATGACTAGGAAATCCATAATCACCATGAAGAAGTATCCTATAAAGATATAAGTAGAAAAATGCCCAGCTTTAATATGTTATGCACTTTTGATGACATGATGCGCTAATGCAGGACTGGCAAATAACTCGCCAATACAACTTCCATGTATCACACCTGGTTAATGGGGTTGATTTATTCCCAGAGAGTTGACACTATGCAACAGTGCAGTGCTGGCAAATTAGTAACTGTGGTTTTCGTATACGGACTTAGGGGGAGGTACATTACCCCTACTTTTATTGAAATAACACTGTTATGTCATACAAGGTCTACGCAATGGATAATATTTTGCCTGCTTACTCGGAAAATAAACTTCCTGACCTATTATATATGTTTTGTCTACATATAAAGTGATGACTGTAGTTTTGCTACCATATAATAAAACTTATTTAGATAGCAAAGCTCCCGCCTGAGTTTTAATTTTACGAATGAGTTGAAGTAGCCAACCCACAAGGTCGGTGGTCGATGATGGATAACTGCTGGTAATAATTGTTCAGTTATTTTAATGTAATGTAAAATAACTAATTATTATCAGAGAATCCTATCGACCACCAACGTGGGTTGGCCCAACCCTTGTGCCAAAAGCACTCTTCCCACCACTAAGTCACCAGTGAAATTAAAACTCGAATTATGTTAAAGTATGACAATAAGCTCACCGTACCTGACCTGCCTCTCTAAGCCAACCCACGTCGGTGGTCGATAGGATACTCTGATAATAATACAGTCATTTTACATTACATTAAAATAACTTAACAATTATTAGCCAATGAGATAATCCCAAGTATTCACTGCGGCCCTCTCGGGGGCCAACTGGTACCCCAGGTATTATCAGTAGAACTCGCTCCAGCAATGACCATGCCCATGTGACAACCTGCTACCTCGGATATTCCGAGGTACCAGGTTGTCGCACGGTGTGCCATGACAACATACAGTTGTCTTCAGATATCATATACGGTTCTTTAAGGGTTAATGGCTTTGAAGGCACACCACAGGACTGTACAGGTGTGTGGGTAGTTGAAGTTGGGCCCCATCACAGGACGATGGGCAGTGGTTAATATTCACAGTGCTGTGTGCAGCCCTGGCACTACATTTATAATTCACAACTGTACTTGTAGTCTGGACCGAGGGTATTTGGCATTAATGGGTGCTGTTTGCTTCATAGGGTTATCCCCCCGTTATCTGTTACTTCTCAAGTGAACCGGTTGGCAAATACAATGTACATGTAATGTTTATGTATCATACCTGTATGTGAAGGGGAGGACGTTATGTGTAAAGGGGATGGTGTGTGTGGTAGGGTATTGTGTGTGGAGGGGAGGATGGGAGGGTGTTGTGTGTGGAGGGGAGGGTGTTGTGTATGGAGGGGAGGGTGGTAGGGTATTGTGTGTGGAGGGGAGGATGGGAGGGTGTTGTGTGTGGAGGGGAGGGTGTTGTGTATGGAGGGGAGGGTGGTAGGGTATTGTGTGTGGAGGGGAGGATGGGAGGGTGTTGTGTGTGGAGGGGAGGGGAGGGTGTTGTGTATGGAGGGGAGGGTGTTGTGTGTGGAGGGGAGGGTGTTGTGTATGAAGAGGAGGGTGGTAGGGTATTGTGTGTGGAGGGAAGGATGGGAGGGTGCTGTGTGTGGAGGGGAGAGTGTTGTGTATGGAGGGGAGGGCGGTAGGGTATTGTGTGTGGAGGGAAGGATGGGAGGGTGTTGTGTGTGGAGGGGAGGGTGTTGTGTATGGAGGGGAGGGTGGTAGGGTATTGTGTGCGGATGGGAGGGTGTTGTGTGTGGAGAGGAGGGAAGGGTGTTGTGTATGGAGGGGAGGGTGGTAGGGTATTGTGTGTGGAGGGGAGGGTGTTGTGTACGGAGGGAAGGGTGGTAGGGTATTGTGTGTGGAGGGAAGGATGGGAGGGTGGTGTGTGTGGAGGGGAGGGTGTTGTGTATGGAGGGAAGGGTGGTAGGGTATTGTGTGTGGAGGGAAGGATGGGAGGGTGGTGTGTGTGGAGGGGAGGGTGTTGTGTATGGAGGGAAGGGTGGTAGGGTATTGTGTGTGGAGGGGAGGATGGGAGGGTGGTGTGTGTGGAGGGGAGGGTGTTGTGTATGGAGGGGAGGGTGGTAGGGTATTGTGTGTGGAGGGGAGGATGGGAGGGTGTTGTGTGTGGAGGGGAGGGTGTTGTGTATGGAGGGGAGGGTGGTAGGGTATTGTGTGTGGAGGGGAGGATGGGAGGGTGTTGTGTGTGGAGGGGAGGGGAGGGTTTGTGTATGGAGGGGAGGGTGGTAGGGTATTCTGTGTGGAAAGGAGGGTATTAAGATATTGTCTTGAGGAGGTGTTAGATAAAATATGCTAGATCTAGGGAGGTCGTTAATTAGGCCAAAGGAAAAAAAAGTTGTGTTTCCAGTAACCCGACCGACCAAAACAGGACCTATAGAAGTTGCACTTTGAAGAATTTTTTTTCATTTTTTTAGGAATTTTCCTTAATCTTTAGAAAATGTTCATACTTTTTGAAGATTTTCATATTTTTTCATCCATTTTCCTTTCATATTCTTCCCCTCTTTCACAATAGGCAACTTTTTCCATCATTATTTTGCAATGAAATCAAAGAATTTGATACATCCATTGATCATTGATATGTGCCCTAATATTTCCTATACATAATATGTAAAAAAAATTTTTTTAAAGAAATCCGACCTACCGACCCTCCCTTTTCAATTCATGTTACTGGAAACACACAATATTTTTTTTTGGCCTTATGAAGAGGATAAAATAAACTTGTGTTGGAGTGAGTTGGAGTGACTAGCATTCGCGGATACCAACACCTTGAAAGCAGAGCAAGCCCCATCAGCACCACCTCACCATTCCTCCCATTCAGTATACACAGAGTGTTTAAATTATTCAGATACTGAGGTAGGCGGGACTAGGGAGGGGTAGGGGTGGCCCTTTCCTCCAGGTGGTGATAGCGTATGCTAATCCGCCCTTAACCCTCTGTATTAAATCCCCATCCAGCTGCAGCGGCATACACGATATCAGAGGGATTAATACATAATTCACCCCTAATCCCCCTACAGTTTACTTTGCCAGTCAATAGAGGGCAGGCGATGCCACTTGAGTTGAGAGAGGAAGAGGGATGTTGCTTAAATATGGCAGGCAGAGGTGCTGCACTACATTCAGAAGCAAGCAGACATGTGTCTATGTAGGCCTACATGTAAAGAGAATGTGAACCGTATCTACATGTGTACTTTGCCTGCTTCATGTATTGCGTAGATCAGGACATGAGGATTCGGCATTGGAATGAAACAACAGTTAGAATAAGTCTTGACTGTGTGACGTACGACTGATTCGAAAAACAGGCACTGTCCAATAGAGGATGTGATTTTAAATTTTATTTGAAAAGATAGGTAAATTGTAATTTGACTTCATTATTTCAATAGCAAACATAGTTTTTAAACTGATTTAAACTATTTTGTCTTTTGTATTCATATTAGGAAATATGTCTACCTACAAAAATTGCAGTAAACTCAAAGTAGCAAAAGCGGATGGCAAAGGTTTGCAATACTGCAGTTAAGAGGGGTGCTGTCGTTAAGATTTAGAAGAGGGGGCTCGTATATTAACGGGCGGGCAGGGCCACTGGGGAGCTGCATATTGCATGAAGCCTGCCCGACCACCACCCCTACAGCCGGACAGCGCTGATCAAAGTTTCAGCTGGTCCTTCTTTTGTGTGCACAACCTGATCCCCGCCAGGGGGCGACTGTGGCTTTGATCCTACAGGGGCGCTGTAAGCGGTGCTGTATGTGTACCTACATGTATGTACCACTGCAGCCTGCAGGTCTCTCTCTCTCTCTCTCGCTCTCTCTCTCTCTCTCTCTCTCTCTCTCTCTCTCTCCCTCTCTCTCCCTCTCTCCCTCTCTCTCTCTCTCTCTCTCCCTCTCTCCCTCTCTCCCTCTCTCCCTCTCTCCCAGTAGGAACAAAGGTTGGCCGGACATATATTGTTGCTGTGGTAAGACCAAGAAATTAAACTGCAATAAAATAATTCGTAAAGGAGAAGAATAACTTGGGAGTCCACGAAGGACAAACTCTCCCTCCATTCTACCTGTGGGCATACCAGATTCGTAAAAGATGACAAACTAGGGGTTTATGTGGCTTGGGGTGAGCTTGCATGTGGGCAGCTGGTATCCATATACACGGTCCCGGGCCTACACGCTTGTTTTTTTGTCATAGGATTCCCCCTCAGTTAACCATGTCTGAGTGATCTGCCTATGGGACCAGGCAAATAAACGAACACTTTCTATCCTTCGAGAAGAGTAAGGGTATGAAGCCCTGCTAGCGGTTTTCCTGCTCACCCTCCTCATAGATTTGATCATTAATCTCATAGCTTCGGTTATCCATAGATACAGTCACTGCTGTGTCGGGCAAGCATGCCTGTCTAGCTGTTCGGACAAACAGTTTTTAAATACCTGTCCAAACAGAAAGGAAAGGACTTAATGGCTGGAAACCACAGTAACTCTGCTAACCTTTAAGTACTATCAGTGGATGTAAAATCAACCAAACCAAACCAAATTCAAAATTCAAAGACACACTGGCATATAAGAGCCCACTAGAGCCCTCTAATAGGCGTTGTAGAATAATGTGAGCAATGAGTTGGAAATAGAGAGAACTAAACGACCATGGCGTACATTGTGGCCGATCCACCCTGAGGGGGGCTTCGCCCCCGGGGAGACAGCCCCCCAAGGGGTGGATCAGCCACAACGTAAGTCTGGGAGTTTACTTCTCTATTTATTTCATGTTACATTGCTTAAATTCACTGAATTTAGCGTGTAAATAAACCATGTGACTAGCAGTGTGGATTGAGACATGTTACGCCACGGGGGTTTGGCATACGGCACTCTAATGTTAAGTCTATGGAGAGTTGTTATTCACATGAAATAATGGTTTAAAGTGACTCCCTCTTACACCCCCACTCACTATCTGTGTCTGAATGGGTCGAAAAGATTTAAAGGAGGGTTTTTAAGACGCTAGAGTAGTGCAAAAAAATTGCATGCAGTGACCATTCATTCCAAGTGTGTTTCTTGTTTTGTTTGGTATTTTGTGGGGGACAGGGTCCACATCAATAATAAAAACTTTTTTCAAGCAAGATTGACATCCTATACCTCTAGTTGTATCGATTCCATCACCCCAGATAAATCTTCTTTTTGCTCTGTATGTCTCTCTGCCCTCATCTTCTCTCTCTCTCTCGCTCTCTCTCTCTCTCGCTCTCTCTTGCTCTCGCTCTCTCCCTCAGTGGCAACACAGATCTGAGATAGTTCTATTATACTTACAGGTTTGGAGCATGGTATTGGTCTCTACGTCTCCCATGTCGTCCCAGACTCTCAGGCGGCTCACAATGGTTTACTGGTGGGTGTTCTGGCCTAGACCTTGGTAAAAAACCAGGACAAATTCAATTATCAGTGAATTTAAACGTACCTTTTGCTATCAGTCAATTCATAACCATTTGTAAAGCATAAAGATGTATAGTGTATGTGTGTATTGGTCATCCCTCCATGCCTAGCCTAAGCATCTTATAATTTTCTAAGAGCAATTTCATATAACTTAAGTTAATGTTCTGTTACTCTCCTTCTGTTGTCTATGTCAGGTTGGGGATGAGATCGTCCGGCTCAATGGGTTCACTCTGGCACAGGCAATCCACCAGGAGGCACTGGGGCTGGCCAAAGTACGCAGGGACCTCCTCCTCAAAGTCAGAAGTAAGTTTAATGTACCTGGGAAGGTTGCCTAATTTGGACCGGCTCCTAAATTGGACCACCCTTAGTGGCAGTAATAGGAACTAGGTTCCAATGCTGCCATTTTTTAGTCAATATCACTGAAGTTCCTAATAACTTCCAAATATGTAATTTTTCTGTAATTTTATACACATTTTTTTGTGAAAAATGGTTTTTGGACCTCTTGATCTTATTTGCGTCACCGTTAACTTAAGCCCTCCTGGTTGCTAGGCAACATTTTTTTGTTCAAAATCCTTTCAGATTTTTAGATGTCATATTATACTTTTAGACTAAAATGAAATTTGATAAAAACCATTGTCATGTTTTAGAAAACAAACTATCAATGAGAAAGATGAAATGTTGCCTAAATTGGACCAGCTTGAGTTGCCTAAATTGGACCATAGTTGTAATATTGGATCCAATTTAGTTGCCTAAATTGGACCACCCGGTGGGGCCTATGCCTAGTTTTCTAAATTGGATCAACGTGTAACCCTTTTCTTACTCCAGTATAGAGCAAATTCACATGATATTGATGGAAATACTAATAGGACATCTGATATCATATATCAAAAGTTCCCTAGTTTCATATATTTTTCAATATAATGAAAGTATAAGGAAATACAGAACAAAAGTGCATATTGGTCCAAATGAGAATACCAACTGGTCCAATTTAGGCAACCAGGTGCCTAAATTGGACCATTAGGCTTTGATTTTTAATTGCACACCATGACTAGAGAAATCCCAATTCCTAGATGTCTATGCTATGACCATAAAGCTGTAAGGTACCATCACAAAGTGTATAAATTTTACATTCAAATTCATAGAAATAATCACTGGACAGGAAAAAGTTCTTAGGGGGTCCAAATTAGGCAACCTTTCCCCTATTCTCTTAATATTGAAACCTCGTCCAAATGTATTGCTGCCTTTTGATCTTCTGCTAAATACCCATATAATTATTCAGTCTGTTAAAGTTTGACCTCCATTTGAACATCCGTTTAAATTCTCCTACACTGTAAAAAACAGTGTTTAGGGATTAAACACCAGTGTTTAGAAGTTAAACACTTGGTTAAACACTTATTTGTCCCACTTTTCTCAACACTTCTTATGTGTTAAAAGTGTTCAATTTTAAATGCGTTTAACTAGGAAGTGTTTAACCAAGTGTTTAAATGCTAAACACTTAAACACTTCAGTGTTTAGGTGTTTCAGAATAAGTGTTTAAAAGCTAAACACCTAAACACTTCAAGTGTTTAGATGTTTGGATATTGGTGTTGAGAAAATTTGGTGTGTATCTTTAAACACCTTTTTTGCAGTGTAGTTATAGTTGGACCTTCAGCTGAATTTCCATATACGTATATCTGTTATCATTAGACCTTTAGCGGAATATCAATATATTCTGTCTGTTATATTTGGACCTCCGGTTGAATATCAATGAAAACTATGTTATATAATAGGACCTTCAGCTAAACATCCACGTTTCCTGTCTGTTATAAACGTAGTTGGTCTTCAGCTGATCATCAATCTATTCTATCGGCTAAAGCTGGACTGTCACCTATGGCAAAAAATGGATAAATTTGGGGCATCATTTAAATGCTGCCTTCTAAAGGTAGCATCCATCACTGAAGTCCGAGCACATGTAGAAGGACAACCCATCAAATGCCATCAGTTCAAGATGGGCTAGAATTAGTGAGAAGTCTTACAGGCGGTCAATCAGTTAGCGTAGCAAAAGGCCAATAAAAAAGGTTTGATTAGGTGGAAGTACTGGCCGTGTTTTTTCCCCATCATATTTTCATTTCTATGATGATTGACCATGGCATTGGAGTAGAGTTTGGAATAAGGAAGGTCATTTGCTGTATATTTGTAATCACCCTGATCCTTTCGAGTCTCACAAATGAGTTCATGTGCCGCATTTGTTGCCAACTATTCTATGTTTTCCAGATGTGGGACTCATACCTGTAAAAGAGTAAGTTATCTCCTTATTTTCCTTTTTTTTTGTAAAATTATATTACCTCATCTTTGAATTTAAAAATATGCTGTGATTCAAAATCGTTGTTGTTTTACATTTCAGGACACAGTTAAAGAAATGTCATTGTGTAGATTAGCTAAAATGTAGTTAACCATAATCAACATGATGGTTTTAAATTGTAATTTTACTATATCTATCTAATATATTAAATGGAATTTCCAGAAGCCCTGACGATGAATTGAAATGGAAGCACGTTGAAAACATTGATAGGGAGAAGGCATTAGTAAGTACAATATAAGGTGTCACACTATATTAGATAATTGTATGTACCCACATATCAACAGCCATAGATGTTAAATTACATTAATTTGGAAAGACAAATAGACCTTGTCGGGGAGGTGTAATGTTCTAGAATTTGTACTATTAAAAATAATATGATGTAATATGTTTTGACTACCACTTGATCAATACTTCATAAAACAATGGATATTTAAAGTGTGCACTATTTTACAGCAAGAAGTGTTGGCAGGAATTTCACCGAGTGATCTGGCTACAGTGGGGACTATTGTTCGACTGTACATCAGTATTGGCGGAGGATCAGGCTTCGGTTGTAGGTGAGTACTTTTGGGTTGTCCTTATGTTGGAAATAACTTTTTATTACGTCTTACCCCTCCCCCCCAAAAAAAAATTAAAAAAAAATAAAAAAAATAAAAAAATAAAAGAAGCTGTTTCGTATAGTTGAGCTTGAAGTAATCGGAGGCCTCTTCCATGCATCACTTAGTGTATCAGAAACTTGAACTGGTTTATCCATATATTATACACCATCGACCTATCTCTATTACACCATCAACACTTTTCATTATTATCAGTAGCAGTTGAGCAGAATTGTGTACACAGTACATTATTACCAGAGTGAGTGTTAACTGGTGCCGCCACCTGCCTTCACTCTCCGCTTTGAAGAAGGGTGGACAATTGCGTCTATAGACTTAGGCACTGTGCTACCACCTAGTAGACATCATAGAAAGCTATTGTTCTACCTGTAGAATACTCAGTGAAATTGTGGTGACAATTTACACTATGTGCTGTTAAATATTGGTACTGTTTACTTTTGCATAGAGAGAACTAGATTAGTTTATTCTAAAATGCAGAGGTGCTACCAGTTCGATTCCAATGGATCCAACAGAGACTGAGTCGAACTGACCTCAATATATCACATCCTGTACATATTTATCATTGATAACCCCTTCGATCCATACCCTGTTATCACCTTCCAGTATCTGTAGTGGACCTGAAGAGAATCCTGGGATCTTCATACAATCAGTAAAGGCAGGCAGTTTAGCCCAGAAGGCAGGTCTCAAAGCAGGAGACCAGATCCTTAAGGTCAATGACACAGACTTTACCAAGGTCAAACACTCTGAGGTCAGTACACATGATGTATCCAAAGTATCGTATTATGTTATGATTGTATTCTTTTTTGTCCCACCACCGAGATAGTCTTTCATATTTTCCTGAAAATGTAGCGAGATATGATCTTTTTATAGGCCGTGGTAGCACTGAAGAGTAGCAGACATTTGGATATGGTGTTGAAGCGAGGGGCTGGTTTGTCACTTTTTGGGGCATCTGCACCAAAGAAGACAGAAGAGGACAAAAAGGCTGAGCAGCTGATGGAAGATGCTGTGGTACGGGACCGGGTCATGGATGCTGTACAGCTTATGGAGGACGGCAAAGAGGTTACAGGGTAGGCCTTATCGTATTGTATTACAAGGACTATCCACTCAATCATATAGCTTATATACCAGGCAGAGAAAATGTGTGATCTAATATGTAACAATTCGTTTTATACTTAAATATGGTGCGTTGAACTGAACACTTGTCACCCCGCCCTAATGTGCCCCTTTAAGACATGTAGATTCTACATACATTATCTCTCAGATGAGGTATAGTGGACTGCTGCCGTGTTAGTCAGTAGCACTATACATTGGTGCATGCTGAAGGAACGTGTACATGAATGCATAATATAGCTCTTAGAAACTTAAACATGCAAAGAAATATCAGCTTGTGGTGATCTGACTTGTGTATTGGCACTGTCCACAGTCGTCAGGTGACAATATCAGCTTGTGGTGATCTGACTTGTATATTGGCACTGTCCACAGTCGTCAGGTGACGATACAGATAAAGGACGCAGCTCGTGGAGCACAAGGACGCGGCTTGCTCGATCCAGCCCCAAGACCCTTCATGAGCCAGTCGAGCAGTTTGTCAAGCACAACGAGCAGTTTGACCTGCTCACCGCCCCCTCCTGTGGTCAGCCCAAACACCTCCAACTCAAGTACGTGTACTTTATGTGTGGTAGAGGACCTCCAGGGCCTGGCAGACTGTATATTAACGGTTCTTGGAGCAGGGGTCCCAAATTCGCATGCATTAGAACTGCGCCAAAGAACTAGGCGTTTAATATCAATTCTTTTATTCCAGGGACCCTATGTAACCTGAGGCATATTCATATAGTAATCTCTAAAATAACCAGCCTGTTATCTTTTTGGGTGGCAAAAATATAGCTGGAAAAATATATAATGCTGTTTCTTAATAGGAAAATATCACTGCAATTGTCCAATATCGTGAAAAGTTCAGATTATCATCATTAACTAGTTCTGTATTGCAAGCATGGCTTTGCCGACCCGTAATTACTGCATACAATTTTATGACCTATGACCGCCTCTTTATCAGGTTCAGACAGTCATGTCAAATACACCGAGCTTAAGGACAGACAGGCCATGAAAGATCAAAGAAATAGGACACCACCTTCAGGATATAAACCAAGCGAGGAGGTAGGGGTAATACTTTTCCAAATACACAGCAGTAAATTATGGAATTATGTTATTAATTTTAAAACTAAATCGTAGTCCAATGTTTTCGTTTAAGGAAAGTCGCTCTTTTTTTGTGGCAACAAATAGTAAAAAAAGAAAAAAAAAAGAAAATCAAAATTGACTTCTCATTGAATTACTAATTTTAGTAATTCAACTACTATACATCAACACATTGATAGTAAATATTAATTAACAAAAAAAAATGATGCTTTACAGAAACATGAATTAGATCGGTTAAAGCGTGAGTACCTCAAGTCTAGTGGTCCACTCACTGTGGTGACTGAGCAGCATGGAGTCACGGCTACTGCTCAGAGACACTCTTCAAACCTGGTGAGTTGCTCCTTTACAAATGTGTTACTGTGATGTGAAATATGAGACATGTAGACTGGAATTAGAGAGCATTGATAGCGAAGAGAACTGATTTGTCCGGCCACACGGAGGGGGGGGGGTCATGTTTATCATTACTCAAGCTAAAGATTACCAGTTTACGAAGAGGTAATCAACAGGTAGATACGTCATATTTTAGTTTTAATTTCTAGACTAAAATTTTTTGGGTTGATACTTTCTGTAACTGTAACTAAATGACATGTAAAAACGTGTATGTTCCCTTTACAAATGGCAGGAAGTTGAGTTGAGTTGTAACTCTTCGTGCATACAGACAGACTCACTCGAGGTAGTCTCTATCGTTACTCACTATTGGTGTAGCACTGTTCTTTTAGTATCATAATTATGATGCGTCATTTTTGTTCATCCTCGTTCTGTTGTGTGTTTGTTTATCGACACTATTTCACTTCGCAAAAAATATTACTTCTATTATAAAGAGACCCGTGATTACGTTCTGAGAAAAGTATTTCAAAACATTTACATACCACTGTAACTCCTGGTGCATTGTTTTGTTTATGCCATAGTTACTTGGTAGAATACTATAACCTGAGTGAGATTTTGGGAATACTTTTCAAATTTTAGATTTACAAATCGTAACATGACCCAGGACAACGTAAAAAAAACAACATTTGTTTGTCGCACAACGTATTGCACTCTTGCTGAGTATTCTGTACACATTAAAATTGTATAACCACACATGTTTGTTTAACTGTATGTAGGGTATAGCTATCTCATGCAAGTTCTTAAAATGGCAAGGATTCCTATGGCTAGAACCTTGCGATTTCTCACTCTTTTTCCTCTTAAAGCAATAAGAGTAGACTCTTGCTACATCTAGCTGTATATACATGTATATCTGTTAGAATAAAATTCACTTAGATGAAAAGTACTTTCAGTAAATTCATATTATTGACCGTTTAAATATTTTCAATTTCCTTACAAGATCAATGGGAAGGTTATGCTCGATCAAGATTTAATGGATAGACTTGGTTATGAATTGGACACACGGTTTTTACAGTCGATTTAATTTCATTACAGAGCCCAGGCTATCTACAAGAGAAGCCAACATTCCGGTTCCAGAAGCCAGTGCTACTGAGCCCAGTGCGATTAGAAGATCGGTCACCACCGCCCAATAATTTGAGGTCAGTATCATTATTAATTAGATGACCGTAATATTCTCTACGCCGATTCATTGACTTGTCGACTCTCCATGTACCTTTTCCCAAGGGTCTATTCATATATACCAAACAGACTTTTCAAACCAATACAAATGAATGTTCATATTTTATATCCGAGAGGAAGGAAAATCATAGGTATCAGGGAAAGCTAATCTATAGATATATACATGTATGTGGGTTGAAAAATAAGTAAATTTGGTCCTAATTGCAGACAGAAATGAAGGGGTGGGTCCCCTTGTACAAATCCGCCACTGACTTTGTATGGCTAGTAGAGTTATAGGAAACGGGTAGAAAGCGCCATTATAATTTTTAGGTTTCTATATGTTTCTGACAATATGTCGGTGACAATATTTTTCTTTGCATTTACAGTGGTAGCCCGGTGCCGGAGAGTACACTATTTCAGGAGGGCACCTTCAACCCCATCCATCTGGTAAGCTGGTAACCTGTGCCGTTATCTTTTAATAAGTGGATTTCTGACTATCAATCATTACCTGCCTAGATGTAATCTGCTTATAATATATAACAATTGATACAAGGGATTTTGTAAAATAAGGTTCCACAGCCTGTGTCGCTTGTTCTAAGGTGTCAACGTGGGATAATGGACATATATGTACATGTAGTTGATAATACATGTACAAAATAACAACGTATGCCGGATGGCGAATTCAGCAGAGGGTGGGGCTGGCAGGTAGTCAGGGTAAAATAACCACATATTGCACTGGTTTATTGACACTAGGGAAAAGTGCTTTTATGACCATTGCAGTATAGTGAATGTAGGCCTATTTACACTATATTATCCTCCTCGGCCTAAGGTATTGTTGTATAGGCCCTTACCCTTTTTTTTTTTTTTTTACTTTGACGTGTCATCATGACATGTTTAAGTTATTTTCTCTCTTTTCGCAGTTTACAAATGAGGAAATAGCCGGCCGCCAACTTACCATGGTCAATATCCGAAAGGTAAGACTTGATGATGTCAAATCTCTGTGAATTATATCCCGCTATGTCACTTTACAAGATGATGCCCTTTTCCCTGAGATATTATGTTAGTATACCAATTTTCTGGTAAAGATCCTCAAAAATATTTTGTCGACCAGGAAGTGTCATCTCCATTGAAGTTGTATATTATGAGTACACGTTCACATTGGCTGTTGTTTGCAGATTTTCTGATGCCAATTTATCTAACGTGGTCTTGCTATAAGCTATACCTCATTGATATTTCACCTTTCAGGACGGCCAGAAGGATCTAGGACTACGCCTTGAGCACGGCCGAGGTGTGCACACAGGGCGTGTACTTGTTGCCGAGATATATGAGAACAAAGCTTCTCATAAACAAGGTCTGTATTGGCCCTGGTTGCCCCAATTATCGTTTTCACTGAATATTTCGTGTGATATCTATTTATGCAATTTTAAATCGATTTCAATTTATTATTTTATTATACTGAACAAAACTTCTTGTAAACAAATACGGTTATCAGTTGATATGCATGATAATTTGTCCTGGGCAACATAAGACAGTAATATCTATGCCGTCCTTAAGTCATAACTAATCCGTAGAGGGCAGAAGGTTAGGGAGGAAATTGACTGTGGCCAACATTGGCTTTTGCCTCTCCGAAGGTTTAAACTTCAAACACATTTATGCATGTATGTATCCATCTACATTCAACCAGTTGTAAAGCCGTCTTTAATATAGCCACTGAAGATGATGCCCATGCTATTTTGTCGTTGGCCTAACTCTTGATGTTATTGTCTTTCTTCTTTGTGATAATCTGTTAACAAATTTATGATTTGATGTGCAGAAAGTGTTTTAAGTCCAAGTTTAAGGAAAATTGGATCCTTTAAAGAGCTCCATGGCGCATTAATACAAAATGCCCATAGGTCACCTTAACGTAAGACCTCATGGGTTGATCCATCCCAAAAGTTTGGCCTGATGCATGAATGCAGCCTCTCTATGGCTGCTTTTGTGTATCATAAAGAAATTCGTTTTTCGTGATTTCAGGGATTTACATATTCCTCCACTATCATTAAGTCTAAATCTAAGACATTAGCGGATTTAGATGGGGGTTAAGAGCTTATCATTATCTTTTAAGTCTCAAATGTTGCCAAAAATAGAGGATATACATGTATGAAGGGTGTCCCTCCCCACCTCCGTTTGGAAATCCTGGATCCGCCTTTGTTAAGTAGGTCACATCCATGCATCCCTGGTTAAAGGCAAACTGCAGAAATGCACTATGCGGCACTTACAGGATAAAGGTATTCTTGGTTTCCATATCACTCTATTACATACATATTGTAACATTGACATCTGTCCATGTACCTCCAGGTGGCCTGCACGTAGGGGACCAGGTGATGATGGTGTGTGGGATACCTGTGGTCAACTCCAGTGTCTCTGACGTCATCACCATCATGGACCAGTTTGCTGCCAATAAGGTAACACACTGTACCGTAGGGTGGCTTTAGGGGATAGGCGGGGTGCCAGGGGCCAACACCCCTTTTGGGAAATTGAGATGCACGTCAATGAATTATACTATATCATCAGATTCTCTCCTTTTCTGCGAGACCTCGTCTGTACTGGAACCGGCACTATTGTTTTAATGGTCGGCGTCCTTCCTGTAGGCCCATTATAGACCAGTGCGCCAGGACATGCACTGTGCCATACACATCTTTTCTTTGGTAACGGTTACCCTTACATTTAAGTATCCAACTGTTTTAAAATGTGTTTTTAGCGCGGCGACTCTAAGTCCTACTAGTGAGACTTGTAGACTAGTCAATGGTTCAGAGTCGCCACGGTGTAAGGGATAGGGGAGCCCTGATTTCTATTTTCGTTCACTGTTCTTCTCCAATGGACTATTTTGGCACAATATTGAGGCATTGTTATCAGCATATGTATGTACTAATGGTAGATAACTTGTTTTTGTGATATATGTTTAGTTTGGGTTTTATGATTAGATTAGACATTTCAGCTCCTGAAGCTCTATGGAAGATTAGCATAAGACAAAATTAAGATTCACCAATACATCTCTGTAGGCTTTATCTGATAATTCTGTGGTCTGAAATTGCTGTATATATGTACTAAAGGTTTCATCTCACGGGGTTATGGTACATTTGGATCATATATTCTGTATTTGAAGAAGATATTTACTGTTTAGAATCTCTATAAATCTCTATGGAGAGACAAATGCTAAACTTGGTGTACCCTGTCTACAGAGGGGAGGGGGTTACCAGTTTGGTGGGGCGGGGGTTGTGACCAGCTGTATGCTGTTGGGGTTGGTAAGACTGCCACACACAACCCTAGTCATTCTGGGGTCCTTGGTGCATATGGTTCTGGGTCATTGAACATGCCCACCTCTACCATTTGTAGTGGTCATCTATGGGCAGGCAGAACTTCTCGGTAGTAGACCTAGTAGTACAAGGCAGCACAAGAGTTACAGGGTGAGCCAGATGGTACAACCTTTAATTGCCTTTGAAGTTAGCTTTCCTATTATTCTATCACTAGACACAAGATTACAAGTTGCCGCGCTATGTCTCACAGGTCTATTCTCTACTATTCTATTAAAATCTACAACACTACGGTTTTATTTTTTCGTCCAGATATAGCTAGACTGCAAATCCATGCATGGTCATGCATGCAAAAGAAACCATGTTGAGATAATTATAATGATTAATGGGAATACCTAATATGTTGTACATGTAATTCTACACTGCAATAAAAGGTGTTTAAAGATACACACCAAATTTTCTCAACACCAATATTTAAACATCTAAACACTTGAAGTGTTTAGGTGTTTAGCTTTTAAACACTTATTCTCAAACACCTAAACACTGAAGTGTTTAAGTGTTCAGCATTTAAACACTTGGTTAAACACTTCCTAGTTAAACGTGTTTAAAATTAAACGCGTTTAACACTTAAGAAGTGTTGAGAAAAGTGGGACAAATAAGTGTTTAACCAAGTGTTTAACTTCTAAACACTGGTGTTTAATCCCTAAACACTGTTTTTACAGTGTATTTATTAATAGAAAGGGACCATTGGCCAAAGGAATACTTTACGTGTTGATAATTTACAAAATCTCTTCTTTCAGTAATGTAGACGTCCCTGTTAGCAACCTTGCATTCCATATGCACTACAAATCCAGATTATTCAATGGTGATCTTTACAAACCTTTCTCTATCTTTTTCTTCTTTTACTTAGGATTCCTTGCAATTAGTAGTTGCTAAAGCACCTTCGCGGCAGCTTGATGAAGAGATGTAAGTACTAGTACACTAAATCTACTCGGAATGATATCACATATTAACATGTATGTACATAACAATCGCATTTGTAGATGTCACGCGAGAGAAAAATAATATCAGACACAACATGTGCACATATCTGGACACAATAATATCAATTGATGATTGAATTTGGGTGGGATGTGCAAGTCCAGCAGATACCGTGCACATTTTGTGTTGATCTTATTAATTGCATTGTGTTGCATTGTGTATTGAAATTATTTGATCTGTTTCCATTTGCTATGAAAATGTTATGCCTAAACCTACAGCCCCCTACCACATAGTATTATCATAGAATATTGTATTATTGTGATATGAAGCTGGAGAATCAGATTGCACCTTTGTTATACATGTATATCTAGCTATTATTGAGAATTAATCATCGGTGCTTTACACTAAAGGAAATTGCTTTGCTTATGATCAAATCCCTTTCTATAACGATCAATCCCTAAACACTGTTATATAACACTTCAATAACATTGCAATTTCTACATTCTTTGAAAACCCCACCTTCAATGCATTCTGAATTTCCACTGAGATCAATTGCCAGCCCTATTCTAGTAAGGTCCAATATGTAGACCTCTAATCCGATCCCCCCTATTAACAATCACATGCCAAAATGCTTCCATCTCCAGCAGCCTAAGGCCTGAATATAATGATTGTAAGTACTGAGATATGTCCGCTAGGGGTCACTTGACTCCTGTTTTCCTGATAGTGGGTTGTTTTTTTGTGGGTTTTTTTTAAGAAAGATGTGATTTCCTAGATGTGATCTGTTTTGTTTTAACTCACCATTTAAATGATAACAAAAGCACCTTATTAGTGGTATTGGCTAAGCCACTTTGTAATAATTCTGCTCATTTAGGTCCTTTCTTATATTTTGAATAAATCAAACGATTGACGGGAAAAAAGATAGTACAAAGATAAATAGTGTTGCCTTGAACTTTATTTTTGACCATTTCGATCAAGTGCATCGAAACAACGCCCTGAACTATTTTACACACATATATATATATGTGTAGACTAAATGTGGTAAATAGATTATTTTCTCAAAGCAAACAGTCTCCCTTTTAGACATATTTTGATTTGAAGTCATTTGTCCACCTACAATCACCCCTCAAAAATGTCAGTTTTCAAAACAGCTCTCTTTGTTATTGCATGATTTCTTCCTGTTCAATACGAATAGTCATAGAGTGCATGCCTACATCTACCTAAGATATAAAAAAAATGTGCCAATGATCTATATTGCATGTTATGATTTGATTGTTTCTACAGTGTATGGTTTGTGTGATGAAAACGTTAGAAATAGAGGTATGTCTACATTTACGAAAAGCCTTGTAGACTATAATGTGCTAGGGATAGCTTAGTACTGTAGGCCTAATATATGCTTCAGCCCGGCATGTAACTCTTACGGGTTAAGATTCTCAGAGAAGTCTCAATATTTTGAAATACATGTGACGTGTGTGATGTAGGCATGCCTACATTAAATCCAAAAACAACACATATCTCTTGTATGCTGTGTACCTGGTGATATTCTAATATCACAGAAACATATTTTGGGATATATGAACTTATCAAGAAATTGGATCTGCATCTGCATCCATCAGCCGAGGCTCCATTACGCGATTTCTTTTTTTACATTCTCACGAAAGGTAATACAGTGTCTAGGGCATAGATTGTCAACATTATTAGATTATAAACATGATATTTCAAGGGTCTCTTGCAACATCAGGGAGTGTGTTTATTTTCAGTTCTGTTTATATTCACATTAAACTTGAGGTTTATGTTTTGTTGATGCTATTTTTAGAGTTTAAATTTCCTATAAATATTCAGTTGTGTAAGAACTGTGTTCAGAGAGTTTAAAAATGTCACTCTGATCAAGTGGGATATAAACAACAACATATCACAATGTAAGTAACAACAAAGCAGCCAAACAACAACTCAACAGACATTGTAGGATTTTGCCCTGTAAAAATCAAACCTGGTAGATACCAAATGGCACAGCCTCATCAATGTGAAAGTTTGCCAGATTTGCCCATGTTAACATTAAATCAGCTAGATTTAGTAAACAAAACATTTGGACCTTGCCCAAGATTGTAGACAAATGCCTAGATAGTCAGTGTTACCACATTGATTTTTGTTTTGGTTTGCTATGTATGTCCCATTTTGTGAGAATTGCTACGATTCTGTGCAATAATTGCGTAGTTGAGCCTCAGCTGTTGCTGTATCTCATAATATTGTGAGATTTCTGAGACTTTGAACCCGATATAGTCAACCAGCATTGATATGACAATAGTAGCGATGTAGGTTAACCAACCCTAACCCTGCTATGCATCATCCATGTCTATGTCAACGATATAACTACCAGGTATTATAGCTAAGGTATATAGAATAATCATGGGCATGCTGATCGTAATGATAGGTTTTATTTTCTAGCATTATTAACATGATGCAAACTGAGTTTTATTTCAGAGAACCCGTGTTATATTCTCATTGGTAGAGGACATAGGTTGTGGTTTTAATAGGTACAGTTACTCATGTAGGCCTAATATAAAAGATAATACAGATTGGGCCCGTCAGAAATGGGCAGGGATTGACTGGAATAAAAGCTAGTAATCTGTCCTTGGGAATAGATTAAGACCTATATTGATCTGTCCTGTAACTTACAAGTCCTTATACAAGGACACTTACAGACTGGAGAACTTGATTGGTCAGTGAAATACTATTGATAACCTATCTTTTCTAACACCAGCTTATGTTTCAAATCCTTTCACAATGTGTGAAGTTAACGCGAACAGTGTGATTATCTCTTTTTTGTTTCTACTAACTCTTTCATGTTCAAATGCCACACAAGCAATGCATATTTCATAACATACCATTACCTATGCCATGACACACTGGAAAATACAATTTCACATGAGCAGTCTCTTATTACATATGGGTAGTATAGGACTATAAACACAGGCTTACAGTTATGGTCCACCCTATACCAAACCAGTTTCCACAATTATTATCATTATAATTTCCATATAGTATTTCATCTATCCACCAGGTTTCTGAGTTCACGTTTGCATTAGATTGTAGGGTAATTAGACTCGTGTACGGCCTCTTCCTTGCACTCTATCCATAGAAGGGAAATCCTTTATCCCATGTACTTCTCCATACACCAGCCAACCGCTATTTATTGGGACATGTCCTGATCATGTATAGAGACCCTCTATATAGGGCCATGTTCTATCAAACAGATTATACATTTTAAGGTCTCCCTTGTCATTAATTGCAAAAGTAAAGCCAACAATATGTTTATTTACACCATTTTATTCCTTATGACATGTTCCAATATTTGGTTTTGATTTTCAGCATTGGAGTTGTGTTTTTTTTTTCTCTCATTTGCCCCCGCAGTAATAGGCTGGATAGGTACATGTAATGATGTAGCATATTCACGTCTGGGTATTCCCTTCTCTGTCATATATTGCAATCAGACTAAATGCTTACATATGTTGCATTGTAGGTTCTTGATTATAATGCTCATTCTTATATATTAAAAAAAAAACACGACAATGTTGCACTGCATTTTCATCATTCTATATTACAATTATATGAGTCTATTCTCGGGATAAAGATCTTACATATTGTCACCAATTTCTTTTTGCAATACGTACCGAGTACAAGTCATGACCCTACACTGCTAAACGTCATCTGTAGATATGAAGTAGAGTAATTGTTATGTTCTGTTCCATTCCAGTACCTATTTCTAACTTGGACGACTTGGTGTGGGAGAGCGACTCGGAGATTGAATATGCCAATGACATCCCCGTCACAGTTATATAAGTTAAAACACCCAGACCACTATTAAAGACAACGGCAGCAATTAAGGGTGACCAATCAGAAAAAGGTTCTGCATAACGTTTTTGCTTTTTTTTCTCTCATGATCAGTTTTTGCGAATTAAAATATCAACCAAAATGCTACCAGTGTAATTCACACTGTTTGAAAGCTAATTTTCATGTGAATTCTAATTTTCCTGCCATGTTGTAGGCTAAGTGTTTGAATATAATTAAGTAGATAGAACAGACGACACTGTGATTATTCCGGTAACACCAACATCAACATTAAGTTTTTTTTATTTAATGAAAGGCACCCTTTCCTGCCACATGGTAACATAATACCGTCTAGCTTGTCAGAATACATCCATACGAGTTCTGTACCCATCCGATTAAAAAGAAAATATGTGAGAAAAGATACACCTTGCATGAATCTGCTATAGTAATTAAGTAGACTTAACTACATGTAATAAGAGGGAAATCTGCCCAGAATAAAGCTTAGAAGACAGGGATGTTCCTCAGTAACATGTCAAAACGAAAGAGCCGGGAGATCATGGCCTGGCATATGATTATAGTGCTATCATAGTAGCTAGCAGCTGCACATAAACCTCTCTTAATAAACTCTTGCTTATTTCGAGGTCATCATCTTTCTAAACATATCTGCCTTACATCCTTTAGAGCAATATCATGAAATGACGGTGCAAGGTCATGATCTAGATATTGTATAGCTTACCTCTTGTTATTGCTTAAGTATACTTATGTTGTTGCATATATTTCTACAATACATCCTTATACGTGATACTAAACTAGGGGCAGTGGAAGCTGAAAAATGAGGAATGTGTAGATGTCATTAAAGCATACGATGCCAGAATCCAAGTCTATCACAAATTACGTGATGTGTATAGTCAAGACCTAAGAATTTGGCAAGCCCTCCCACTAGGCGGTCGTAATCCCCTAATATGGGTGCTACCTTGTTAGCGCGGCGACTCTAAGTCCTACTAGTGAGACTTGTAGACTAGTCAATGGTTCAGAGTCGCCACGGTGTAAGGGATAGGGGAGCCCTGATTTCTATTTTCGTTCACTGTTTTTCTCCTATGGACTATTTTGGCACAATATTGAGGCATTGTTATCAGCATATGTATGTACTAATGGTAGATAACTTGTTTTTGTGATATATGTTTAGTTTGGGTTTTATGATTAGATTAGACATTTTAGCTCCTGGAGCTCTATGGAAGATTAGCATAAGACAAAATTAAGATTCACCAATACATCTCTGTAGGCTTTATCTGATAATTCTGTGGTCTGAAATTGCTGTATATATACATGTACTAAAGGTTTCATCTCACGGGGTTATGGTACATTTGGATCATATATTCTGTATTTGAAGAAGATATTTACTGTTTAGAATCTCTATAAATCTCTATGGAGAGACAAATACTAAACTTGGTGTACCCTGTCTACAGAGGGGAGGGGGTTACCAGTTTGGTGGGGAGGGGGTTGTGACCAGCTGTATGCTGTTGGGGTTGGTAAGACTGCCACACACAACCCTAGTCATTCTGGGGTCCTTGGTGCATATGGTTCTGGGTCATTGAACATGCCCACCTCTACCATTTGTAGTGGCCATCTATGGGCAGGCAGAACTTCTCGGTAGTAGACCTAGTAGTACAAGGCAGCACAAGAGTTACAGGGTGAGCCAGATGGTACAACCTTTAATTGCCTTTGAAGTTAGCTTTCCTATTATTCTATCACTAGACACAAGATTATAAGTTGCCGTGCTATGTCTCACAGGTCTATTCTCTACTATTGTATTAAAATCTACAACACTACGGTTTTATTAAAATGAGATACCATCACATCACACCATTATAATATCTCATTGAAATAGCCATTTAGGAGCAGCTCACACCCTCCTTAAATGAACACAATTTAAGATCACAGGTTTCCAGACCCCATTTACGGTGGAAAGAGGACACTGGAGGTGATAAAACTGACCACAGGGCGTTTGTGGATTCACGTTGAGGTCACCTCTCTGAGTGAATTACTTGTGACTTATAAACCCCTGGAGTTTTAACTCCAGGAGGTCCCCTTTGTCGGCCTTGCCAAATTCTCCGGTCTTAACTATAGTAACAATCCACATATTGCATCATACATACGTTGTGCATTACTGCCATCTTCTGTTGAAGAATATTTAGGTTGTATTAACGTACCGAATGCTTATTGTGTAACGTGCTAGGTACCATATTACCCTGCTCATAGGATGGTTACCTTGGATAACCTTAATTGATGATTTAATTTATGAGAATACAAAGTAATTTAATATTGATCTTTCAGCTGTATCCTCTGATATGCGTATATGCCTAAGCCATATACGAAACCATAATTATGATGACTTACCATTACATAATACATGTGTGTACCTGCATACTTACGATGTTTATGTATTTATAATAAAATGCTGAAATCTAAATTGTTGTCCACGCTTTTCAGATTTCTTTTCTTTCAAATATATTACAGAAGTTCTTTGGATACAAGCTGAAGGATAGAGATGACCATGTGAATAGTTATGTGCTCATCAAGATGCAATAGACCATTCAAGAGGCGAAGACAATTGTGTTGAGACTAGCTGACTGCAATGTGGTATTGATGTGAAAGTAGAGACAATCTATATCTGTGAATTCATATATGGCAATGCAGGGTCTGGCTTACCTGGGCAGTAGCGCTAAGTGAGTAGTGTAGGTACGGAGCATTATTAGACGGGTGCAGTCTACGTATACATTTTTATAAATCAATGTAAAAGACACATCATTCAGTGCTGACTTATAAGCTACACAGAAAAAAATGAACCTAATTATCTTTGGCAAACGTTAGCTGAAAAGCCTAACTTTTAAAGCCAAGTTGGGAGTTTGCACATGCCCAAACTACCGATTTTTTTAGAGTTTACAGCTAATTATCAGGAAAGATTCCTAACTTGCCTGATTTTGCCTAGCTTTCATATATACCATTTTCCTAGGCCTGATCTCATTTGTGGATGATTCCTTAACTCAGAGTGACACTTAAAGACGGTTTCAACAGAAGAATAGTACTGACCAGGTCAAAGGTGCAGCTTTTAGCCTATGATGTAGCCTTTGGAGTTTCATGGCTATTCCTTTTACTTCAATTATTGAATCAGTATAAACTCTATGTTACATAGCGCTTAGACACTGGCAGCAGTGCCTCATAATTTAAGAAACGTGTTCAATGCCTCACATTGTTTATCAACCCCTAAGCTAAATTTGTCCAGGGTTTATTACATGGTCACAGACACACCATTGTAGATATATGAGTATATTTGAATATCCATAGGACAGGTGTTTTATATTCTCCTTCCTTGCTCCTTCAATGATTTATAAACTTATTAGGTGAATTTTGTTAATTATCATGTCGGATTGAATTGTAAAAGCCTTATTATGCCAATAGTCATTGAAAACATCATTATTTTGGATTTTTTTCTGTGTATAGCCTTTTGAATGAAGCGTCAACATTGCCATGAGAACCTTAACATGTCACTGCACAGCTTAAGCCGAGCTTAAGTTAGATATTTATCAAACTATCACCAACATAGCTGTACATTGTGGTGCAGGGGTAGAAGGATTGCATGTTTGATCTGATGATGAAGGCTTCCAGCCCAGATAAAAAAAGAATTTTACATTTCATTAGGCGATGAATGATTGATAAATTTTGAAATGTGTTTTTCAAATAATTATTGTGTTTTTATCATCAAATTGGGATTTTCAGGGTCTGTTTTCAGTTCTGGGTTATTTATGAGATTTAAAAATAAAAATCGGGAAAAATGTGTGGCCAGGTGAGGGAAAACATGCCTTCTGGGGGGAAATGGCTTTTTAAGGTTTACGTCATGGGCTTTAAAATGAGATATCTTGAGCTAAAATATCCCCTATAGTTTTGCTGTAATTGCTTGTCAAACTTAGGTTAGTGTGTACAACTGAAAATAGGAAATAAGCTCTAAATGCATTATATCCTATAATAAACACTAATAATGCATAAAATAAGGTTTTGTGGAAAAATAACGCAAGAAGTGTGATGTTTTTGCCATAAAATTGGTTCTAGAGTAAATTTTTGAGCTCTGTTTTCGGTTCTGGGTTCCTGAGGGATTTTCAAGGAAAAGGTTGTGGCAAAAATTCCCAATTTGAATAGGGGAGTGGTTTCCATGGCAACCAGAAATTGCCTTATCTACCAATTTTCTATGTTTCCATGGCAACCAACATTCCAAAAATGGAACATTTTCAGTGGAGATGGAATGGTTTTAAGCATACCACTGGATTCCTTATAAAAAATTGGCCTAAAGCTATTTTTAGCATATTTGTCAGTGTTTTACCCATATACTGCCCCCTGGTGGCCAAAACCAGTACTAAAAATCCCCCTGGAGGCACGTTCTCCCCTGTTGGGCCAGATATATTATTTAGGTCAATTTCCTGGTTTCCATGTCAACCAGAAAGATTCATATATGTGACCAGTCAGGCAAAAACACCCCTCTGCAGGGAAATTCATTATCAAAGATCAGCTCAAGATCTTTAAAATGAGACATCATTGGCTTAAATATTCCTAGTACCGTAATCGCCCGCGTGTAAGGAGCGTCTTATACAGGTTTTTTTTAGTTCTCATTGGATCCACAAGGGGGACACCAAGACCTTTCTTTTGACATCTTACATGCCCCCTTGGTCAAAATAGTACATGAGAGGGTCCAGGGTGGCCCAAGCTACACATAGGTTTTTGAATTTTGAAAATTCATTCAGTAGAACCAAAGTTATGAATTTTTCATTTTTTTAAGAATTTTCCAAAACTCTAGGTGCGCCTTATACGCGTGCTGTACCTTATACGCAGGAGATTACGGTAGTTATTACAGAACCCCTCCTTGAACATAGGTCGTTATTTATATCTGAAATCGGTGATTAAGCTCTGAATACGTTATAATCTTAATAATGTCTAAAAACACAATAGGCTCATTCCAGCTTAAGTCTCATATCTTGAGATATATTGTGTATAGCATTTTATAAATGGTTTTTATGAAATCCTGAAGTTTCAGAGATATTTTTCATGTGTATTAAGTTAGTTTCAGATAGTATTTTGCAAGACCTACACACATTAAATGATGGGCAACCAGTGAAAAGTGCCTGTCCTCAGATTGAATTTTCATTTTTGAAGCGTAATTGTAAAATGATTTTCAAAAGCAATACCTTACATGTCTGAATAGGTGAAATCATTGTCATCTCATCTTATCAATACATTTTACAATTCGACTCTGTGATAAATAGTCACTCTTCTACAAATTTATTTGTAATGTCTTCAGATTTTGGTTCATTTCCGAACAATGAATTATAAAATTCCATAAATCTCTTTCTAGGTACCAATAGTTATCTCTGTTTAGATAGAATAAATGAACATTGGGGGAACTACAAGATGACCTATGGTCTTTAGGCAAGGCATACATAATAAGTAATTGCTGACCCCACAAAGTTGTGAAAAAATTAGATTTTTTAAGAGTTTCATTTCTGAACACATAGTTAAAAGTACATACAGTTAATCAAATAACCAAATAATTGTTTTGCAACTTTTTCTCAATTATATATATCTGATAAAAAATATTAGAGGGTAAAGTGGGTCATTTAAACAACTGTTTTTCAGTTTTTCCACAAAATTTTCATTTCCCAATGTTCATTTCTGAACATTTAATAATACCTCATAAAAAAACACACTTTTTCTTCTGTAAAATTTAATGCTAGTAAAACTATTAATATACAATACACCAAACCAGTAGTGGTACCAAATTAAAGCTGGTGCATAGGTGGACCTGATGGTTATATTAGATTTCTGGCTATCATCATTATTATTCTCATTTTGGGTGTGTAAAATCAAGTACCATATTTCCTCTTGTGTGACACAATGTGTCATACTTTGCCTTCAAAAATGACCACCAAAAGATAGACTTAACATAAAATGTGCCAATAAATCAGCCTTTCCATAAATGATACATGATGTGGTGATTTTTCTCACAGATTTTGATCTAGAAGGAATTTCCCATTTCTGTTTTGGGTTTTTGGTGAGTATCCCCAAACATTGGCACAAAAGTATGCAAATTTTGATTATTGGAATGGTTGCCATGGCAACCAGGAACAGGCATATAGGTTGATTTCTCATGAAAAATGTTTATTTTACCATCTAAATATCGGCCATTTCTACTGAAAATGGTGCATTTTAAATGAGACCAATGAATTCTGCATAAAAAATTAGCCTAATGTATTTTTATAATGATTTTAGAGTAATATTGCCCCTCCAATGCCCCCTGGTGGCCAAATGGGGAATTAAAAATCCCCCGCAGAGGGGTGTTCTCCCTTGATGGGTCACATGCTTATTTTCCTCCAAAATCGTTCCTTTTGCATTCTAAAAATGGAAGGTTTGCATTAGAAATGGAGAAATTTGAGTAATACCCCTAGATTCATGAAAAATTATCCTTAGTCATTTTTTGTATATTTTTTAGTGTTTTGCCCATATATTGTCCCCTGCTGGCCAAAACCAGTACTAAAAGTCCCCCATAGAGACTGATGCCCTGCTGATTGACCACCAATAGATGTATGAGTTTTTTCCAGGTGATTGGCAAGAGGGATCAGAGGGTGGACCCATCATGATCAAATCAGTTGATCAGATCCTACACATGTATGCTTCTACCCTAGTCTTCACTGTGATTTGAATGACATACCCTAATTGGCTGCTGGTAATATCGCGAAGAAACATGCATGCCATAAGTGGTCTTTTTTCTATAACTAAATCTAAAGCAAATCTTTATTGATTCCTCCACTACATGTAGGAGTGATGATAAATGCCACACAGAAAAAAAATAATGTTCAAAATCTTAGTCAGATGTTAGTCAAAAAGTCTAACTTTCTAACAAGCTAGTCAAAAGCACATGCCTAGTCAAATACAACTAACCCTTAGTCAAAGTGTCCAACTTGCCTTAGCTTGCCTGATTTTGACTAGGATTTATTGGTGGTTTTGACTAAGTACACAATCTATTATTTTTAGGGTAATTGAAATGGTAAGAATCACACCCCACAAGATTCAGATAATTCACATAATTAAAACCCCCTGAGCCAAGTTTCTTCGAGTTTATCACAAAGAAGCAGGTACAACTTTGGATATTAGATTCATCTTGATGACCACAGAATAGGTGTTTTTGACTATCTAGTTCACATTACTACTTATAAACATCATGACGTGACAAATGCAGTTTGGCTGTTTTATGTAGTTTAATTGGCACAAAAACACATAATAACAAATGCAACAATAAAGAATAAACAAGTAATAAAGAAAAAAAGAATTCAATCCATCAAAGTCTCTCTTGGTGGGGGTGGTGTGCATGCGGGGGCCGAGGTAGCAGGTCTTCCCATGGGCGCCGCCATTGGTGGAGCTTGGTACTGAAATAATATATGCTTTAGTGGCTCAAATCAACTTGTGAAAGAATACATGTGCGACATCAATTTAATGAAAAACCGGAAGTGACTTGTTTTTATTTTAGGTCTCACAGCACAGAATACAATCCTTGGTCATCACACTCCTCCCTTTTTAATAAAGACTTACAAGTTTAGTTTTTGAGGAGGTTTAACCATATAACCAGCTCTGGTAGTAGTATGGTCCAGAAATGTACATTTTGGAATGACAGCACTAACATTACATAGTGCAGGTGAACAACTAGGATTGACAGAAGTGTCATAACCAGGAACTGATGAACTTTTATGACAGACTGTAACACACTGCTACCTGTTACAGGAACAGACCTTTCATTAACTTCTCTACCTGTCTCATTTCCAACATCCATGGGTGGATTCGGTGGACAGGGCCCTGGACTACTTGGTACTTCAATGTGACCTGGTCTGTCTTCGTTAAACAATCTCTCCCTTCCCTCCTCATGGAACCTCTTGTCACCAACACCCTCATCACGAATCAACCCGTCATCCCTTATGATATGGTCTACATGAACCACCTGTCTACCTTGGCCAGTAATACATACCACATAGGAGAAAGGACCTCGTCTCTCAACCACGTACTGTACCTTGGACCCATTTAACACCCCCATGCATATTTCTTACCGTGACATGCAGGTCAACATCAAATGATCACACTCAGGGGTTTGTACCATTGTGGTACAATTTTGCTTTAACCTGACAATCAATCACCTTATCCTACAGGGAGGGTTTCACCAAACTGAGCCTTGTCTGTGGGGTATGACCCAGAAACAACTCTGAGGGGGTTTTACCAGTAGTAGTGTGTGGGGCGTTAAGGTAATTAAACAGAACATTTGCAACCCTATGTTTAACACCCAGTGTAGAATCAGTATTTTTGTACATCTTCTTGAGAGTCTGTACATGTCTCTCAGCCAGCCCATTACTAGCTGGATGGTATGGTGGGCACAAAGTCTGCTTGATTCCATTTCTCTGTAGGAAATTCTTGAAATTATGAGCAATAAACTGAGGTCCATTGTCCGAGACCACATGCTGTAGCAAACCCCAACATGCAAATAAAGTACTTAGCACATCCTTAGTAGCTTCTGCTGTTGTAGATTACATCGGGAATACCTCTAGCCACTTTGAGTGACTATCCACAACCAATAAAAATGATTGGCCCTTATCTTCTAAATAATCAATATGTATACGCTGCCAGGGTTGTGTTGCACAAGGCCAAAACAAAAGTGGTACTTCTTTAGCCATGTTTTGCATGTCCACACGCAAATGCCATGTTTGAACATTAGATTCAATCTGTAGGTCAATGCCTGGCCACCAAACAAATGATCTTGCCAGAGCCTTCATCCTGGATACACCTGGATGTCCAGCATGCAGTTCATCAAGCATTTGACCACGCAGCTCACAGGGAATAACCACTCTACAGCCCCAAAGTAAACACCCTGCTTCAAGTGGTAGTTTATGTCTTCGCATCCAGTATGGCCTCAGCTCTTCACAGGGACATTCATCACCCCAGCCATTTAAAGTATATTCTATAGCCTTGGCTAATACATTATCCTTCTGTGTACAACTCTCCACTCTTTTAGCAGTTACAGGCAAAGCATCCAGCACAGTCTGGTACACATAATGATCATCAGCACCAAATTTCACAGTCTTTGACAAAGGTAACCTACTCAAAGAATCAGCATTTGCATTATTCAAAGATGAATGGTATGATATATTTTATCAATACGCAGACAACAACAAAGCCCATCTCTGCAGCCTAGCTGCAGCCATAGTTGGTACACTTGTCTTTGGTCCAAATATATAAGTCAGTGGTTTGTGGTCAGTTATTAATTCAAAAGAACGACCATACAAGTGAAATTTCTTCACCCCAAAGATAATAGCTAAACCTTCCTTTTCAATTTGAGCATAATTACGCTCTGCCGCTGATAAGGTATGGGATGCATAATCAATGGATCTTTCTGTGCTATCAGCCATCTTATGACTCAGTACGGCACCTAGCCCATAAGGACTGGCATCAACACTTAATAGTAGTGGCTTTTCGGGGTCATAATGCACCAACACACTGTCACTGGAAAGCACTGTTCAGGTAAAGTGGAAAGCTCTCTCACATTCATCAGTCCAGACAAATGGAGCATCCTTCTTCAAGATCTGGTACAATGGGTGTAATTCAGTTGCCAAGTTCTTAATAAATTTTCCATAATAATTCACAATGCCCAAAAATGATCTCAACTAAGATTTGTCCCGGGGACGGGGAGCATGTCTAACAGCCTCTACCTTATCATGGACTGGACAAACACCCTTTGCACATAATACATGACCAAGGTATACCTATTCGGACTGAAACCGATAACATTTTCTTTTATTCAACTTGATATTGTATTTCTCAAGTCTCTCGAATACTTCCTTTAATACACTCAAGTGTTCCTTATGGGTCCCTGTTGCTATCAACACATCATCTATGTAGCAGAAAACTTAATCTAATCCAGACAGCATACAGTCCATAGTGGCCTGTAATATGTATGGTGGTGTCTTTATTCCAAAACTCAACCGCTTAGGTTGCATTACCCTTTTGTGTGTGTTTACCGTAAGTACCACAGCAGAGGCATCATCAAGAAATAATTGATTGAAGGCACCTGATAGATCCAAAGATGAGAAAACTTTTGGATTTTTACCATTTTCACAAAGTTTAGCTAACATCTCCTGCACATTTGGTAATTTATAGCCTTTATCTTCAACTTTCCCCTCTGAACCCTCATAGGACACCAGTACATTAATACATCCTAAAACATGTACAATTTCACCAGAATAATTCCTCAGAGTTGAGTTAAATGGGACCAAATCATGCCCATCTAACTTCTCCCTATAAACATGTTCTCCGACCGTAGAAAGCAAAACCCCAGTGTCTATCTCCATTTTAATTTTTCTTTCAACCAACTTTAACATCAGCCATATAGGGCAAAACTTTATGTACCCAGTCTGTGTAAACCACCTCTGGTGAAATGTCGCTTGCTCATCCTGGTCATAGGTCTCATCCTGGCCATCATCCAGCTGACGCTGCTCATTATTTGACCTTTTCACTGGACACACACCCTGAAGATGTTTCTTTTTCTTACAGCGGTAACATGTTGCATCCTTATGATAAAAATTCTCCTCCTTGTGAGTGTCCTTCCCACAATGTCTACATTTACTGCGAGGCTTTTTGTTTCCACCCCCTTTACAGCCACTATCCTTGGACACAGCATTAGCAGTACCTCCTGTAGCACCCATGCTGTCATGAGCAGATGATGCTAAGTCATCCGCCAAACACTTCTCCTTGGTACATTCAAAGGTGAGCTTCCTGATCAACAATAAATAACATTATTCTGATGTAGACCCGATACTAATCTGTCTTTAAGGGCCTGTTCTAGGAGAGCGGTCGGAGAAGAGCAATGAAGGCAGAAATACTTTCCCCATCCTTTTGTGCAGCGGACCAATACTTGTTTCTCTCTGCAATGATGATAGTCCCAGGTTTGTAATGTGCACTTAGCAGCTCAATTAATTGCTCAAATATTTTGGTACTTGGTTTTGCTGGGGAGCACAGATTTTTCAATAGCCTATATGCCTCTGGACCTACCACTGCTATGAAGGTGCTAACCTTTCGGTCATCAGGAATCTGATTAGCAACCATGTATGCCAGAAGTCTGTCGCTGTATTCATTGAAACTTTCGATTTTCTCTTCAAAATATCCTACAGTACCATAGACAGCCATGATGAGAATTGTTCCAAAACACAGCACTGATGTAGGTCAACCCTTTAATTTCTGTAGACAAACTGTAGGCCTATTGTGCCTATTCTCCAATTTAGCAGGAATCTATGCACAGGTAGTGCCAAATGAACAAAGGTTACCTCAAATATCCTGCTGAATACACCAATCACACTTCCAATCTTGGGCTGGGACCAATGTGGGCACTTTCTTGGCACCACTTCACCACAGTTTTGTTGCTTTCTGTCACACAAAATCACTGACACTTCACCAGACAAACCTTTCACAAAGTCCACGGAGATACTAGATCACCATCCAATCATCGCCAATGAAATAATCTATGCTTTAGTGGCTCAAATCAACTTGTGAAAGAATACACATGCGACATCAATCTAACGAAAAACCTGAAGTGACTTGTTTTTATTTTAGGTCTCACAGCACAGAATACAATCCTCGATTATCACAGTTACCAGCGAGTTCTACTGATAAGATATATCATATGGGTTCCAGTTGGCCCCGGAGAGGGACGCAGTGAATCGTTGGAATTATCTCATTGGTTAATAATTAAACCTGCTAAGCGTGACTGTGAGGCAGCCCAGACCTGCCACAGTGCGCCCAAGGTCTGCTCTGGTGCTATTGGCTATCACCTGATTGGTCCTGGCAGTATCTCCCTCAGGTAGCACACCTGGACACTAGATTCCACTGAGTCCTCTTAATAAATGTACACAAGTCAACGCAACATGTTTATTTAACATACAGTGTTCACTTCACATAACTATGAACAATACTCCAACGCTGTTTGTTGTTTATACTGAAATATAAGCTTGCCTTCATATGTTGTCCCCATCAAATTATTTGGTATATTTTGCCAAGCCTAATGTTGGATCATTTTGAAAGCCTCAAATGTGTGTAGAGCCTGGAAACTACCCTTATTGTGAAATCTATGGAGCTATTCATGGTACACACTCCACAGAAAATCTTGTTTCAAGTCAGACTGCCACATGGAAAGCAAAGACAACATAATGCAGCTATCCCTTAGTCAAAGTGACTGGAATCCCTTAGTCAAAGTGGCTTAGATATGTTAGCTTGCCTGACACTCCCAGTAGATACCCTGTCCAAGATTGTGTTCGGAGAGTGAATTCAATTTTAGGTCAATATGACTAACATAAGTTAGATTTTGTTAGTGACACATTAGTCAAATGTACTCACTAATCATTTTGACTAAGTTAAGTTATTTTAGTCTGTGCAATCATTATCAGTGGCATCTGATTGTTTTAGTTTCTAGGGCGATAACAAATGATCTAAAGATGATATTTACAATGAGAATCAAAGGCTGCCCATAGCAATGGATGGACGTTGTGCTATTTAGCACAAATGGCTCAGGTGTCTTATGTCCCATATCACATGATCTCCCATGCCCAATGACCCCCCATGTCCTACCCACCCATGGTGAAGTGGGCCTAAGCCAATTTAAGAAAGTATGTGTAATATTTGTTATTTTAATTGATGATTTTAAAATGAACTACTTCCTCAGCAAAACACAATCCGGCGGCTATGATTGTGTTCTAGCTGATTTAGGGACAAAAATTGAAAGACATGCATTGGCACGCAGGGCTCAGGGCGACTTTTCCCGTGTTTTTTGAAAGGCGTCCAAAGCGTCTCACTTTAAGACGCTGTTTTCGAACCAAATAGAAACAAAGAGAGAAAAGTCCAGCCCGGAGGTAAACCTATGGAGGACTGGATTGGAGAAGATATTTTTATGAAATGACTTTTTTCTTTATTTAATTTTGTATGAACTCATGGATGGATTTTTGAATTTTTTTCTTTACTGTAACTAAAGACTGTTATATGGACTACTCATGTATGGTACTTTTATTTGTTTACATGCTTTGTTTCTTGTAGAAAATTGAGATTGAAAATTGTATAACTGACTTTTTTCCAATGCCACCACCTACCCGGCGGTATAGACTCAGGGTAAATCCAAGGAAAGTCCAGCTGTCACTTCAAAACTCTAGTTTGTTTCAAGGATTTGGGGAACAGATTTATGCAAGAGGAATTTCACAGTTCACCTTAAATTAGCATGTCATGAGTGTTTCTGGAAAATGGTGTTTGCTTATAAGATTAAGGGGCCTGATTGCACCAAGATAACTTTTAGATCCTACCTGTAAATGGCTGTGTTTTGACAATAAACAGGTCCTACTATTAAAAGGCATGTAACACTGAGGGTTTGGAGGCAGATCATTCTAAGAAAATCTTTATGTTCTACAGGTTATACTTGGACGTACTTCAGAGTCCTACCAGAATGTACATCAGGCTCATACCTGGATGTACATCAGGGTTACCAAGACATATACAGCAGGCTCATACCTGAATGTACTTCGGGCCATATCCTTACATACATTGATCAGGGTCATACCTGCACATCAGGATTAGTATTAAGGCCCGTTGGTCTATAGTTGTGTCCTGCCCCACTTGGCATAAAAACGTGTTTTTTATTGCTAAAAAACAACGTTTTTATTGGGTCTCTTAGATTGCTTAACTTTTTTTACATATAAAAACATGTACACACACAAAAACGTTTTTTTACATTCCATATCTTACAAGCCCCCCTCCCACCTAGTAATAAATGACTCGGCCCCTAGAAAACTAAAATCTCATCTCCGTGCCCCCCGAGGTACCGGGTACGGAGATGAGAGTTTATAGGGTCGATTCAGGTAAACTGAACCATTTGCAATATTTTGAAGCATACAAGCAATAGATTTGCACAAGTATTTTTTTTTTGCATAGATTTAATAATTCCTATCTTGACTTATCTCAAGAAGTCCAAATTTGTATATTGAATTGTATTGAGGGAGTGATCATTTTTTAACAATGGGGGGGGGGGGGGGCTGGTGGGTTTGAGAGGGGGGGGTCAGAATTTTTCCAACCCCTCTGATGGGCGGGTCAAAATAATTTCACCTGTTTTCAGTGGAAAACCCTGCGTGATATTTTAGGTTAAAAGGGCACGTTCACATGCTATTTTCATCCCTTATGGGGGGTCAACAAAATTTTACCCCCTCTAGAAGGGGGTTCCGAATTTTTTTTCATGCGCCCGCACGCAAATCCACCAGCACCCCCCCCCCAGTTGTTAAAAAAATGATCACTCCCTTACACTTGTATAATACCCTGCTGAAGTAAACAGCATGATGAAAAGCCATTATTTCTCGCTGCCAACTGTTTGGGGCTAAATTCATAAAAGTCCTAAAAATCTTTCAAAACACACAGATATTAAGTAAAATGAATATGTAAGATTAAGAAAGTAATGAATACTAAAAAAATGAACCGGCCCAGAATAGGTCCATTATCAATATCAGAAGGCCTGTTATTTCTCAAATTGTAAATGAAAACACTCACTTAAGTTATGTAAGGTTTTACAAGTACAAAGGGGTCTGAGGAATAGAATAAATCCATTTTAGTCATTGATGAATGTAATAGGGTTGTGAATGCTCCAATTTAGCCAAAATGGTGAGTTATTCAAAACATAATTTGAGGAAATCAAGCATCTAAATTTGAGTCATGCATTAAAAAGTTGTACACCATCAAATTAATTCATGTTAAGTCTTAAGTCATGAATTTATTATCTATGATCATTTTTATTTTTAAAGTTTTGGTATGCCACCATCATACAGAAAAAAAAAACATGTTGGTCCCTTTATCAAAAAAAAAAAAAAATGGTTTGCCTCATCTAAATATTCAGGTAAAGTGAACCACTTAAAAAAAAAATCACTTGCATTATAAAACTATTCATTGATGTATCAGATACCTATGTAGCCTTAATTAGTTTACAGTGTAAACTAATTAGGGCTACATAGGTATCTGATACATCAATGATTAGTTTTATAATGGAAGTGATTCCCGGCTAAAATTGATTCTAAGATTTATAATACAGGACAAATCATATTGGAAAAAAGCATTCTTACTTGGCCTTTCAAACAGTTAAGGGAGTGTTCATTTGTTAACGAGGGGGGGGGGGGGGGTTGGTTAGTTTTCGTTTTGACCCCTGAAAATATTTTTGGCCCCCCTTCCTTGAGAGGTGGCAAAATATTTTTTCTGCCCCCCCCTCAGATGGGGTCAAAAAAATTTGCGCCCCGCCAACATTGTGTTGCACCACATTGTACAGCACAATATCACACTCAATAGTATTGTTTTACTGAAGTATGAGAGTTATTATCATCTATTGGAATGCACAAAAAAGGGGGTTCCACTACTCATAACCGATTCCATCAGTAGCTGCAGTGCAAGTCACACACTTCTTAAGCTCATCTCTTTTGTTTGAAAGGGAGCCAGGACAAGCTAAATATAGTTGTCTAGGGGGCATCCCCTACCCCAGCCAAATTTGTCCTTCCACAAGTAAAATATTGAGAAATTGTCCCCACTCAAATGTGGGTATTTACGGCAATTCGCAGCAATTTAATTGCGCCTAATCACGAAGGGTCTAAAAATTTAACGCCCCCCCCCCTCAAGAGCTGTCAAAATATTTTTCGCCCCCCCCCCTCAGGAGGGGTCAAATTATTTTACGCCACCCTCAAACTCACCACCCCCCCCCCCATTGTTAAAAAATGAACACTCCCTAACCAAAAAGGAAATCTATAGATCAAACTATTATTGATGATTATGTAATCCGAGAGTTTGAAACGGAATGAATTACTTGTAATTTGAAGCATATACAATTGTACTGGAAATAGGTTTCAGACAGAACACTCTGAATTGATTGAGTGCCCTAATAAAATTTTTAAAAAAAAGTGGCTCGGTTTACCTGAATCGACCCTATATTTTTCTATTGCCATATCTGACCCCCACCCTTCCCCTCACCCCTCCCTCTACCCTTCCCTCTACCCTTCTGGTTTGGGCTCTGGTATTAGCCGCGGCTTACACGAGAGAATTTACGGCGCTACCTAACCTCTACTAATAATACTGAATGCTTTTAAGTTTATGATTCTCCAATGTCCCACACACAGACTTGCCTCATGTTTGCATAAGGTTTCCAATTATGTGGCGGGAATTTAAGCAGCGTCCCAAGCGTCCTGTCGTGTTGGTGCCCGCATGTCATTGACCAATCAGAGTGCAGCTAACCATTCTCCTCACAGAGACAAACATGGCAGATACTGAGAAGGATCCAACCTGCAATCCGATGGACCCACTGCTACAGCGGGTAAATCTCTTTGATAATTTTAATTCTTACAATGTAATTAGGTCCTTTACTATTCTAAGAAACCAAATATATGTTGCTGATTGCCATTCCTGTTACATGCGCAGAATTCTGACGCTTGTTTTGAAGAACGTCACCCCCACCCCTCTCAACTCAAGTGGCAGTGGCCTTGCATTTGCTTGCATTTTTGGCTGTGCGGCGTTAGAACTTGCTCAGTCGTAAACTTGGCGTTGACCGACGTCGAGTTGTTTACATTGTAACATTGTACTAAAATGCATGTTCTGTCCATGCACCAACATATCCTCCGACTCATTTCAAACATATAAATACACGCGTTTAAAGTAGTTGGTACCCCCAGCCCCCGGCCCGGGCTCCCAGCTAGTTGACTGAACAGATTTTGTTGGGCGTGGTTTCTTCTTCCCTTTTCCAGTTCATAGCTTAAATTAAAACAAATATGAAGGACATTGTACAAACTGGGGCTCTGCTCCCTCACTTCTGCTTTCTTTTCTAAAAATGGCAACTTGGTAGACTCGTACTCGTAGAGTCAGTGATTTGAATTGTAAAATGAATCCTTTTTAACATACCCAGTAGTAGTACTGTAGTAAAAATGGTTATGGATCATCCATAAATTACATACCGTACCGGCGTACGCACTTGGGGGGGGGGGGTCAAGCCAAATGTGCCTAGACTACAGCCTACAGGGGGAGGGGGGGGGGGTCTTACGCCATTTTGGCATATGCATTGTGTATGCACAGGGGTACTTAGAGTCTATATTAGGGGTATTTTCAGGCTATTTTAGGGTGTTTTTATCAGGTTATAATGCCTATCCCCTGAACTAAATCAATGTTCCTGATTGTATCCATTAGGCATTACATTTATTACTTTTATGAAAGTACTATTCTGACCTAGCGTGATACATTATTGACCAATGAGAAAATTCCTTTCATTCAACGCCAACTTTTCAGGGTGCATTACGTAACACCTGGTACCCATCAGCTTGCTGTTATCAGTCCTTATCTCGCAAGGTATCAGCTTCAGCAGGGGTCGGCCCACTAAGGAATACGCTAAGGCCATATAGGGTAGACTCGGGATACATTATCAACCAATCAGATCCCCTGGATTCAATGCAGAAATTTTTGGTACATTATGTAACACCTGGTAACTATCATGCTGGTTCTTATCACTGCTTATCTCGCCAGGTGACAGATCCAGCAATGGTGGACTCACTAGGCTCCCTTACTGAGCCCTATACAAAACATCCAAATATGTAACTTCACCAGGGGGTCAGTCACCTGAGTATTTACGCAAGGTGGAGGGGGGCAATGCGTACATGATGCAATAGGGAGGGGGGGGGGATTTTGGCCAACAAATGATTATGTAGTTAATGGATGGTCCCAAATGATTCTATGCTATTACCATGCCTCGGAATTCTAGGAAGCAGCAGTCACGTCATTGCAACCAGGGCGGCCCTCATCAGCATTATCTCCCAACTGATAAAAAATCTCCATGAAGGGTTATTTTAAATAGGAAATGTACTAGAACAGAGATGCCACTTTTCCTGGTTTACCAGGAATTCCTGGTTTTTGATTCTAAGATTTCTGTATTAAATCATGTTAGATTCCTGGGGAAATGTGTCTCAAGTCCAGTTTTCCTGGTTTTTGTGGACCAGTGAGTGGCATCTCTGCTAGAAAAAGGTGTTAAAATCCGTAGGGGCCATCCATAAATTACGTCATGCTAGAGAGGGGGAGGGATGGTCCCTTTTTAGAAAAGATCTAAACATCCCACTAATCCCAATATTAGAAAAGAAAAATTTACTTTTCCTAGTACATTGCCCACAGAATTTGACCCTTTGCCATACCCCTAGCAACTAGGGTTCTGCTCCGGAGAATAACTCAAACTTGATATTTCAGGCCTCGGAACCGGTATATAAACCTTACCCAACACAACCGCAGAACCCAAACCCACCTCCTCAAATTGCTAAGTCACCACCAGTCCCAGCACAACCGACTGCAGAAGACTACAAAAACTTTGACATTGTGCGTGCTACACAATATGGGGTTATGGAACGGGTTGCGGAGCTCATTGAGGGCGGTTACGACGTCAACCAAGTGGACACAGAAAACGTGTCCCTCCTGCATTGGGCTGCAATCAACAACCGCAGTGAAATTGTGAAGTAAGGACAAATTTAGACCAAGCTTGGGGGAGTTTTTTTAATTCAAGATTTCTATGGATAAAACTCATAATAAATAATATTATAATTAGGTAGCTGTTGAAATGATAAATATAAAGAAACTCATCTATATGTATTTTGTATATTGCAATAGGGGTGTGTTGGGAACTGAGTTGTCACGATTGCACTCTCAAGATTTCACTGAAGAAATGTGTCTTTCAATAGGTACTTTATTGGGAAAGGTGCCATCGTAGACAAAAGTGGCGGGGACTTAAACTCAACTCCACTACACTGGGCAGCAAGGTGAGCGGTCTTTTGTAAACATTCAGAAAAAAATACAAAGACATAATTGTCAATGATGCAGGATATCTAAAACGTTATATTTTCAGTATAACGTTTGAATTTTCCGAAATCAAGATATCCATAGTAATACTATGTAAAACCATCAAACTATTAAATACCTAGTTATCCCTAGTTTCTGATACTTACATATTACAGGCAAGGCCATCTTCAGATGGTTGTGCTGCTCATGTCTTTTGGTGCCGACCCTTCACTGCGGGATGGAGAAGGCTGCAGCTGCATCCACCTGGCCGCCCAATTTGGTCACACGGCGCTTGTCGCCTACCTCATTGCGAAAGGTCAGGATGTGGATATGCAGGATCGTAACGGCATGACGGCCCTCATGTGGGGCTCCTACAGAGTGTTTGGGTAGGTTCATTTAAGGAAGTATCCGCATTGTCCCAGAAATCTTCATTTACACTTTTTAAATGTCATATTTATATTCATTGGCTGTTTTCTCACGAAAGTTACCAATTGAAACTTATTTGTATAAGGATGGTGTGTATGTTGGAAAGTACTCTGCATTCAGGATATTCTGAGACTGTTTAGAGCCAACCATGTTAAACGACACAGAAATACAAAAAAAAAAAAATCTGTGAATTGTCAAACTCAAGAATCTGCAAATTCAAAAAGAGAAAAAGTTTGCCATCATAAGAGTAATAAGAGTCTTCTTTCATTATCAACTCTGAGAGAGTGGTAGAAGAGGAGAGGGTTTGAGCTGACACCAAATTTGCTAAAAGTCGCTGGATTTTTGAGAAATTTTACAGTTTAGTCGAAAAATACGAACACTTCTCAATACTTTAGAGAAAAATGATTTTATATATATATATATATATATATATATATATATATATATATATATATATATTAGTTTATTAGCGCGGCGACTAGTGAGTACTACTTGTGAGATGAGTAGACTAGTGTATGGTTCACAGGGATAGGGAGGCCTTGCAATCTATTTTTGTGTGTGACTCCTCTGCTATGGACTATTCCTGCTCACTATTCTAATGTAATAACAACAGTGTGTGTACTTTACTTATCCTTGAAGGCATTTTCAGAATATATCTCATACTTTTGATTTTATTCGCAGATAAGACATTTCATCATTTGGAGCCCTATGGCAGATTAGCATTAGAGCATTTTAAGATTCAGAAATGCATCCCTGTAGCCTTTGTTTTAGAATTGTTCGTTTTGAAACTACTATATATATGTAGTACAGGTTTTATCTCAGTGGGTTATGGTACAATTGGATCATATTTTCTGTATTTGAACAAAGTATTCACTGTCAAAGATCTCTATGGAGAAATCAGTGCTAAAGTGTGTGTTGCCATATGTGCATTTTTGTAAATCAGAGGAGGTTTAAGTGTAAGGCCATCTTGTGGAACTGCTACATTCTTTTCTGTGTAAAATCTTTAGTTTACATTGAAATAATGCTATCTCAGAATATGTATCTACTATTGGTGATGAAAGATTAATTTGATTACTCCTTTCATTATATAAATGATTTTGTGGAACACTGAAAACATGTATGTACACTGAGGTACTTACACTGTGCTCCCCCTCTACAGAAAGGTGGAGTGATCTGGCCGGTTTGCTGACCACTGGCCCGTGATGAGGTACAGACTATTACAAGTGATTGGCAGTTGGGTGTGTGTGTGTGGGGGGGGGGGGCGGGGAGGCAGAGCAGGCTCCTGGCAATCTGAGACAGTGTACACTCATAATGACACACCTGTTGACTATGGCATTGAACATTCAATAAGACAGGTCCCTGTGGCAGCTGAGTGAGGTGCATGCAGAATGGACAGTCTACAGACTATTAGTACTTAGCTGCAGTGGGTAGTTCAGGTTGAAATTGTGCTATATACTATCAAAAGCCCAGATGATAGTATGATAGTATGCCCTATCTGTCTCCCCAACTGAAACTAGACACAAGATTACAAGTCGCCGCACCATGTCTCACAGGACTATTCTCTACTATTGTATTAAAATCTACAACGCTATGGTTATATATATATATATATATTAGTTTATATATACATGTAGAAAGTTAAGAATCTCAAGCACCTGGAGGTATTATGTTCAAACCTTGAGCATTAGAACTAAATGAGTTGGCAGTGGGTATTGAAAAGAAGTTCGAATTTTGAATGTAAATGAATCAGTCAATGAATTTGATGTTTTGCTAAGGGGGGGGGGGCTAGAAAGAACTCTTCCAGAGTTTTCTAGGGCTTCCCTAGCCCACTTAAAAGGGTCTATATCTCCTCTTTCCTATCCCCTCAGGATGTGTGTGTGGTGCACATATGCGTGGGCACTGACACATTCCTCTGTTAAATTGTGTAATGTAGTTTTCGCCATTAATATGACCTTAGCTGTCGAAATGGCGTTAAACATCTATTACTCACTCCAGAGTTTTCTATGATTAAAATCATGTTACCTACTTTTTCTAGACCAGACCCGGTTCGGTTGCTGCTCACCTTCAAAGCCAACTTGTCCAAAACGGACAAGTTCCATGGTAATACAGCACTTCACTGGGCCTGTATGTCCGGCAACCACATCGCTGTCCGCCTACTGCTGGACGCCAATTGTGACACGGAGATTAAGAATTTCAATGTAAGTATCATAAAACAACTACTGCTCTCATATTCCTAAATGTTTGCTATGCATAACACTGACTCAGATAAAGGACTTAGGGTACACAAACCCTGAACTGGTACAGCACTTCCTGATGTCTGTTGTGTACTAACTCTGGTACTTAAGATTTAAATGGCTACTTGGAAATTGTGAAAGTCACATTACTGTAGCCTGTCCCATTTGGGTGATAGGTAAATAAGGTTATAATTGATATAAATGAATTTAGCTTATTTACTTTTCAGGGGGAAACACCGCTTGAAACTGCACTGTCCAAGAAGAGTTCATGGATTGCATCTAAGATCAAGACATACAGAGAACAGAAGGGCATCGACGGCAGTAGTAAACTGAAGCAACTAATGAACGACAAGGTAGGAGGACCTTCTGATATTTACTCCATTCATTGTGAAAGTACTGGTACCATACGTTCTCTCATATAAGCCGCACCCTGAGTTAAGGAGAATGCTATAAGCTGCACATGGAGCCTGAATATTAATGGTGGTTTTAGTTATTTTGGAGAATTACAGTACATCCAATCTAAATAACAAAATGATCATAACAATGGTCATTACCATTTCAGAAAACAAAGCGATATGTGATGTACGCCTTCCCATTCCTCTTGATCTGGTCCATCGGTTTTATCTTCAACATGTCGGAACCCTGGTACACCAAACTCATTCTATTTGGTATAACGGGTATTCTGTGGCGGTACATTGGAAGGTACGATTTTACTTCTATATGTTTACTAATATTAGAAATGCAGTAGACCTGCATATGATTTGATGCCTCTTATGCGAATCAGGTGGTGGTTGTTACTTATGGGACTATTATCAATGTCAATGGGCGGCTTACGTGTTAATAAAATAGTATTGCACTGTACATGTTTGAGAAATTTAGGTACCTAAAGTAACATGTGCCTGCTATTTTCTGCGTGCATAGATTGTATCATTTCATGAGAGCTATAAATGTTACTATAGAGTTCTAAATCCGTGCAACTTCCGATATTACGTGTAACGCCTATGGATAGCTCCCAGGACTCAACCAAAATGAGCAGAGGGTATCTATCTTAGTTCTCATCTCTGCAGGTACCACTAACACCATGGCACTCTGGTAAAACTTCAAATTCTCTGGCAACCTAGTGTGGTTGGCAAACCATGCCTTCTCCTCTAGCCTACCATTTTGACCAAACATCGCCATATTCGTACGTCGCTGATACCCATCTGCCTATCTGGTATTCTGCAAAAACTAGCTAAGAACAGTATTCCCTACCAGCATACGTGCAGATTGTGGTACTGACATAGTTTGTAGAGTACGGTGGTGTCATTGTTGGTCCCCCGCCCGCTTATATCATGGTTTCATATAGCATTGTCACCTATCATCAGGTATTCGCCTTGTATTTCAGGTACTTCTTTGACCATACCTTTATGACAGAAGCTCCTGTGGCTATCTACCTGGCCACCAAGTTCTGGATGTATATAACCTGGTTCTTCTTCTACTGGCCCTGTATCCTTTACCCAATGTTACTATCCACACAAACTGGTCTCAAAAACATTTAATAATGACCATGTGTTGTAAGCCCTAAATATGAATTAGATATGGGTTTAGATAATTAAATCAGAAAGCCGAGTTATAGGAGACAGGTAGGGGGGCCCAGAATTTTAAGATCGCAAAATCCATGTTTCAGAGATGGGACTGTTGAGTTCATCCTCAAATAACATCAAAATCCTCAAAGATGAGAGAAAATGAAACATATCATGAAATAGTGTACAAATTCAAGATTTTAGAGGTGTAATTGTTACTTGTTATATGTCTTTTATCTTTATGGTTTTCAGGTTTGAAAAAAGTAGGTCATCTCAAAGTCCAACTTAGATGCTTAGTGCACTCAATGCTTTTCTATGGGGGTGTCACATTTGGGTGTCAGGTTCGGCCAGGTTGGGTGTCATCTAGAATACATATTACCGGTACCTATGTTTCTCCTTTGTTTGGGATACTTTATAGGTTTAACAACTACTACAGCTCTAAATAGTTGTTGGTATGTACCTTTCCGAGTTACCTGCGATATAAATCACTTCAACACTCGTTTTTAAGAATTTTTTTGGCATCCAATGGATTCCTTGCTGGGAAAGTGAGGCGAGCGAACAAATTTTATGTTTTAAAAAAATTTGCTAAAAATCACAAAGAGAAAACTTGTAGAAACTGCATTGAGCGAAATCTGTAGACAAGATTATTTTCAAAGAAAAAAAAATTGTATTTCCGAAAATATGAAGGGGGCGATCCATAGACCAACTTATTTTTTTTTTGGTGTGGCCTTACTTGTGATCACTCAACCAATATCAAATATCTGATTGAGTATCATCAGTCAAAAAAACAATCACAACAGTACATTAAACCCTCTAAAATTTAGCCAATGATAGCATGCCAAAATATAACTAAAGTCATTATATATATAATTAAGGAAACTTTACTGATTCTCCTTAGTCGGTTTCTTTATTGTCCTTAACCTGAAATCAGATGTAAATGTTTTAACAATACAGGTCCCATTCTTCATTAATACATTTTGCTTATGTTACTACTTTGTGCGAGCGTGGAAGACCGACCCTGGCTATATTAGAACTAGTCGGGAGCAAAAGATCAATGTAAGTGAAGCTACTAAACTTTAATTATAAGGTAACATTTCAAATTGAATTTAACTTTTGTCTTGTAAATTAACCGGTAGATGATGGTATAATGCTTTATATTATTAACAGGTTGCACTTGAATAGTTATATTCTTGGTAGATAGAGTATTTTGCATTCTGTCTTTTGATTGTATGTGGATTTTATTCTATTGGCATATTATTTCCCGTGTTGTGATCTTGTCAGTTTTGGTTATATTTTTGTGTTGGTTAGCCATTGGACTGAAGGTGTAAGACTTTACAGACACAGGTCATGCCTGTAGTAGAAATTAGTAAAACCTCAATAAATACAAAATTTAAATGATTGTAATTGTTGTAAGCCATGTGGTGAATACACTAGCCCAATATCCATAATAGAATTACTAGCCCCATAGTACAGTAGATGTTATGTTAATTATTGCACCGAAAACGGTAAAAATCGGAACACATATTCAGTGTATCAAACAAAGCTGTCTGATGCTGCCTGCCACTGTTCTGCATATAACTCAGGGACACCGCCCGTTAGACCTTACAGATTGATATCTAAATCTTGATTAAGTCGTTGTCTTTCATAGCATTTTACTAATTGGTTATGGTTTACTGGTTATTTGGATCCATACGGAAAAGTACTAGGTAGGATGGTGAATGATGGTTTTCTCACGAAGTAAGTGATGAATTTTCAGTGGGGTGTATAAAGCGATTTATCATTTAGAGCCACTCATCCTCCCCATTCTGTTCTGTAGACAAGCCTGAGCGTATTTGCACTCGTATTTAACCCTAACCCTTACAAAGTGAGCTCCACCTATGCTGTAATCTGAAACCTGCTAGCTAGGGGACTTTGGGTTACTGACCAATAATTCTGCACCCACTATCCTAAATCTATAAAAAACAAAAAAACATTGGTAATAATTAATCATTTCAAAATTCTAATTACATACTTGTACACACTTGCCTATGCTAAAAGAGGGATATGTATGCTATGTGTTTACAGAGCCAAAAGCAAGTGAGTATCCTTGCTTTACTCCATGCCTGCTATGTAACAACACTTACACTTGCTGTTCGGATAAATTCTATATTGGATTAACGGGAAAGGTGTGAGGCCAGAGGAATTAGAAAGAAATCAAGATTCATTAACCTACCGTCACATACAAGAAATTTTGAAGACAACGATACAATAGGTCGGTGCTTTAAAACATAGCCAGACAGCACAGGAGACACTGAAAATATGTCGGGCCCGGATAGCAGTTTCAAAGTGGGTGAGGAGGGGACAAAGCAGATTTCTGGGCATTTTCTGACTTTGAGAGGTCAAGAGGACATCCACCACACTTGGTGTCACACCATACAGTATTTGCTGCTGGGTAATATGGGATGGGAGGATGTGGGTTGGTGTTGAACAACAACATATTTAAGGTCATCTAGGGAATTCATTAAGGGTAGCACAAAGCCTTTGCCCTGGGGTAGATTGGAAATCCATGCCGGAATAGCTTGGACTGACGGAACATAGTGCATAGAATTCGATATGCAGTACCTTGATCACTAGCTCACACACTTATTCTAATTACCGGTCATCATACACCTGCTTTGTCTAGCTTTATCACGCTTAGCCAGTTTATAACACATTACAGTAGTAATCTCCCATATATAAGGCGTGTCTAATAAGCGAGGTTTTAGTTCTTCCTGGATCCGCAAGGGGGAGATCAAGACCTTTATTTTGATATGTTACACTCCCCCTAAGTCATAGTAGGACATAGGGGGGTCCAGGGTGGCCCTGGGTGCCCTAGCCACTAATAGATTTTTGAATTTTAAAAATCCATTCAATAGAAGAAAAGTTATGATTTTTTAAAAAAATTTCTGACCGTTTTCTAAAACTCTAGGTGCGTCTTATACGTGGGATGCACCTTATACACAAGAGATTACGTACCTCGCCTATACGCCATGGCTTAAAGGCCAATCTGCATAACATAAAAAATCGTAAGGAGGTGGTGTGCCTTTTATGCAGGGTGTGATTACTAAAATTTCAAAATCAAGCGCCAGGTGCACCATTAGCATTTCTTTTAAGACAGGATATGCCTTATACCGGTGCACCTTATACACATGTACACGATTTACTGTAGTATAAAGAATACTGAGCATTATTCATGTGCATCTCTGGATCAGATTTGTTTCTGCAATTATGTTTTGCATATAGAACCACATAGGAAATCTAGAATAATATTGCTTGTCACTGACTGTCCACTGGCACACGAGAGACCACTGAAATAACATGGGAAATATCAAATTGCATGCACAAATGTTTAAGATTATGTGACCCTGTCATGTTACATAGAAAAGGTAAAGTTCAATGGGTTGTTTGTGTGATCACGGAACTTGGTCAAGTCTTTTTTGTTATTTATGGCAATATTTTCAATCTAATCTAGTAATTTGCCCCGGGGTTTTCGTACCAGATATGTCATGATCTCCCGTGTATACGGCGTATCCTGCCTATAAGGCACACCTAGAGTTTTAGAATATTGCCAAAATTAAATAAAATTTAAACCTTCTACTGAATGGATTTTCAAAGTTCAAAAAGCTATGTGTAGTTGGACCCCCCCCCCTCCATGTCCTATTATGACTTTAATAGGATAACTTAAACCCTGCATTTGAGACATGCCTTATATGTAGGAGATTATGGTAGTCAACCCTAATCCTTTTTTCTTGCACTAAAGATAGAAAGTCACACAAAACCCAACTTTGACGAATTTAGTTGATGGTCAAGTATTATATAACTTGGTTGTAGTGAGCAGTAAAAATGAAATGTCAATAAATTGAGTGCTCTTCATCAGGTGGTGGTGGTGGTCTGATTTGAAAATCAACACCACGCCTAATTGGCCCAGGTCCTCCTGTGTCATTGGCGGCGCCTTTTCAGTCAAAAACTGATGATCATGAATTGGAACTTTAGATGGGAATTGCTCATCGAAATTTGGGGATAATTAAACAAAAAATTATGGAAACATGTTCTTTAGGATCTAGTCTTTCATTGCACATGCACAATTCCTGGAAAAAAAAAATTTCTTTAGCTATGAAAAATACTGAAGAAAAAACCTGACATGTTTGACTTACTTTCTCATGAAAATGAGGCTCCATAGGATTGCATTGTGCGATAGATTTTCGTGATAGACATAACACATGGGTTCCTATGGGAATTGTCCAATTAAGACGCTTTTTTTCAGCAGGTAGGGGCAGAAGACCGTCCATATAATGTGATAGATGGAGGAAAAGTTGGTTAATTTTTGTATAGGACGGGTTAAGACCGTTTATAGACCAACCTTGTAAATCAGACCGACATACTTTTGTTATGGCTATCGCATTTCCGGCAAGGCGAGTTCGGACATGCGAACAGAGTGGTCCGTCTTAAGCTTTATTATTTTTCATATAAAAGTAAATTGAGGCAATGTATTCGATTCAAATTGATTAATATTGCCCGAAATGAATGGATTATATTCAAAAAGCCCTTAATTTCAAGTCAAAACGATAGAATCTATCATTTCTCCGTTGAAAATGCTACTTCGGGCAAGGAGGGGTCACGCATGCACAGCGAACATTGAAATCCAAAATGGCGGACAACGAGACGATCGACTCACGGTGCCAACGGAACTGCTGGATTATAACAAAATGGAGGAGAATTACAGTGTCTCATGCCTTTTTATGGTTAATATGGATCCTTATTCAAGACCTGCTGATATTGTGCATTGCTTAACTTGCCAGGAGAGGAGTTATTCGCCAATGAAACATACGAGCGCTAATGGGTGCATTTTCCATAGGCTTAAGCATTGACGACTTGGACATACTGTCACTATGGTGTATTCGATTCAAATCGATTTATATTTCCCGAAATAAATGGATTATATTCGAAACCCATTAATTTCAAGTTAAATCGATAGAATATATCATTTCTCCGTCGAAAATGCTACTTCCGGCAAGGAGGGGTCGCGCATGCGCACAGAACATCAAAATCCAAAATGGCGGACAGCGAGACGGAATTGACATAATGCTGTCACTAATAGTGTCAACAGTTAGGTAGGTTTAATTTCTATATTTTTTTTATGATATTTGGTGGAAGACCTGGGCCATAAGTGCTCTATAGCACGCATTCAATTTTTTCTGTAGCCTTTATAACCTTGCGACCTTGATAGAATTTCCATCTATCCAATATATCATTTTAATGGTGCTGAGAACATGATATGATGTTCCCATATGAAGACAACTTTAATACCAAACATGAATCTTATTTCCCCATGAAACCAGGTAACGGGGGTATCGGGCAAGTTTTCAGCAGCCCCTTCCTCCACTCATATGATAAACATAGTATGCTGTTTGCTATCCCTGGTAGGTATACTCATTATGGTCATTTCTTGTATTGTCAGACTATCCTGGAGTTGGCTGAACATCAGACATTGGACCTAAACCAGTTCTGCAGTACGTGCATCACCCGGCGTGCCGTCCGCTCCAAACACTGCTCCGTATGCAACAAGTGCGTTGCCAAGTTTGACCACCACTGTCCTTGGGTTGATAACTGCGTCGGTGAGTCAAGCACGTCAGTACACCGTATTCGACAATAAGCTCCCAGGGTGCTCATAAAATTATGTTTATGGTAGTTCAGTTCAAGAGTTTAACTGCCTCCAAAATCGTGAAAATTATGCACATTTCTAGTCTTAAAAAGCTCCAAAAGGTGGAAGGGGGGGGGGCGGGCTTATTAGGAGGAGGGCGCTTATTAGGTCGAATACGGTAATAACAAACCAGAATTTGGCATTTGATTTCCACATTTATTTTTTCATCACAAAACCACATCCTATGACAGTTTCCAAGTAGAAGACTTAGCTTTTTGTTTGGCATTGACGTTTTCTGATATCATTTCCTCTTGCAACAGGTGCTGGGAACCACAAGTTCTTCGTCGCCTACCTGTTCTTCCTCATGGGGATGATTTTGTGGTGTCTATTTGGTGCTGGAGTTTGTAAGTTTTAACTATTTTATATCATTATATTTGTTGATATCGATTAGAATAGTAAGAATGTAAACAGACCCTGATCTTTATTATTCATGGTAGAGATACTACCGGCAGGACGACTATTTAGCCGACTAATCCTTGTGCCCAATGTCCATGATACAGAAATATTTCACTGGGTATAGACAAATTTGGGTTGTGCACAGTTCCCATAATGAAAACAAGGGCAGCATTTCATGGTTTTAGAAGTCGGGCACAAAATCTTTCAACTGGTCACATTGCATATGTTTCAGAAACAATTTGTATACTTTGTATCCCAGTACCGGGATACAAAGGTGCTTACGGCAATTCAGGACCAAAGATTTATATTTTTGTAATATCATCCTTATTGAAAAACGTTTAAAAACATGGGATTTCTTTTAATAATTCATAGTGTCAATGTAATGAAAATAATTATGAGAAAACCTGTATTATGTAGGAGAACATCACTGGCAGAGTCTTTTTGACATACAATGATTTGTAGAATGTGAATCTAGTCCAAAGTGGAAGCAATAGTACACTTCTTGTAGATACGTTTTCAAGCAGAGTGATGATAACTGAATTTTTTTTTATTTCAGTCTGGAAGAGTCAATGTGATGTACACAAAGATGATGGTATCTTCATGCTGCTCGCCAAGATCACAAGCTGCTCCCCATGGGTGTTCTGGATCGCCTGTAATGCAGCGCTACACCTGCTCTGGGTGGGCGCACTGCTCTTCTCACAACTCTACCAGGTAACCCAGCTCTTTGATATCTGATCATAGTTTATCGTGTATTTTGTGTTCACATTTTGCGAAAAGTGTTGGAAATTACGAAAACACCAATGTTTAATAGTTTAGTAAATGTGGAGAGATGCGCAGAATATTGCCAGGATTTTAATTCGGTGAGGCAAAAAAGTAGGGGATTGAGCTATATAATGTAAAGGGCCATCCTGAAAATGAATTTGTGCGCCTCCTTTGTTCATAGGTGATGTGGCTTGGAGTGACAACAAATGAGAGAATCAACCAAGGTCGATACAAACACTTCCACACCGATAAACCGGGCGTCTTTAAGAGTCCCTTCTAGTAAGTTGCTTGTGCATAAATAATGATAGTGAATGAAAAGAGTACAATCAACTCACGTTATACATAAATCACATCCTGCTATTGTCCCGTATCGATTTCATGAAACCCACATAACTAAGCCAAATGAAAATGAATCAATCAAGATACATTGGATTTTAAAAAAAGCAAACTGATTTGATTAAGGAAGTATTCAGTACTCATTAACCCGAAAGGGGTTATAAGTTTTCGACGGCTAGGATGCAGCACATCCTTCTTCCACGATGCAACCACTCTGAATGACGGTTCAGCTCAAAGGCTATGACGTCATTCGGAACACTGTTGCCTAGCAACAGCCACTGTTGACAAATCTCCAGGGAGGGTTGTCATGTTCACCAGGGTTGCTATGCAAACCTGGTTATTGTCAATAACAATGAGTTGTTGATATAAATTGAGCAGTTTCGTCCTGTAGGGACTCATCAGGCATCTGTTTGTGAATTTTTAAGTGGCTGTGAAGCCAAGTGGTCCCAGTTCTAATGATGGACTGGAGTTTTGTGGATCTAGGTGACAGCTATGCTGTCTGTCAGGCCCATCCACACTGTCACTGGCATTGTGGATCTTACATAAAGACACTCTGGTGATTTTATCAGTAGGGTAAAATCAGGAAGAATTTACACTAAGTTGGCACAATAAAGCAAAGTTTATTAAAAGTGTTCCGAAGTAATACATTGTCAAAGCAATATATATCTGTGAGGTATCATTCCCTAATAAGGGAAGGGGTTATAAGAGCCGGGGTAAAAAGGTTACTTTTAAGACTACTAACAGTGGGAAAAACTAAGACGCTTTTAGCCCTATGTTCCAGAGCGCAACGATAGATGTCGTTGCGGTCTATCATAGGAGATGCGCATGCGCAGATCCGTAGATGTCAGACTGCTGTGTATTTCCATAGGAGGAGGACGTCTCGCAATTTGGCTTACAATTCGAGTGAGTTTTAGCAATTTCGCTATACTTCCATTTTTCATATCTGATTTTATTCTACTTTTAGGGGGTTAACTCCCCTTTTAAAGTCTAATTAGGCCTCTTTAGGCTAAATTTCTCAAAGTTTTTAAACGATCTCTGTTTTCCCGCCGTTACGGAGAAGCAGTTGGATTTCATCCCGATCGTTCTACTTTGGGCGAGTTTTCTCACCTTTTTTCCGTTATTAAAGAGTAATCCTTTAATATTTCTTAATATCAACTGTTTTTGGGGTTTTTCCGTCTTATTTTGATCAAAAATACGATTTTGTATACTTTTACGACACCAACAATGACTTAGAACCGTTTGGCGGCAAAATCCTCGGCTGTTTCCGGTGTTTTCCGTCAATTTCCGGTCGGCGCCGAACTTTTTGTCTCGGCTCGCCGTTTTCTCGTTTATATTGTTATTTTGGTGCAATTAAGACGGATTTTCTTCCAAAAACTGTGAGATTACTCTGTTTTTCCATCCGTTTTCACCTTTTTCTTGTCCTTTTTTACTTGGTTTGCTTTGTATGTTATGTTTTTGTTTGTTTGTTTTTGGGCGATAATAGAGGTAGTTCCCATAGACCAAGGCCTGTACTGACACTATAGTGTCAGTCTTCCTGCTGGGGTGGTGGTTGAGGTTATCTACCTCCACACTCCTGCTATAGGAATAAATTTTAGAAGGATCTTCTTCCTTTTACCTGTCTGTTTACCTCTTTTATCCCCAAAACTAACTAAGTTGTCAATTTTAGGCTTGTGTTCTGAAGCCTTGATTGACAATTGATGTTTGTCAATTTACCCATAGGTTCATGATCTGGAACCTGAGTTGACATCATCAAACGAAATAATTTTAGTAGACCTTTGCACTGGTTAGATAGTCACAGATATGCCTCTTGATGGAGTTCAGTCTGTTGACCCACCTGGCTATGATCTGAGCTGGTGGACTTAACCTATGGTATATTAAAATTAATTTGTGCCTGATACACTCAAAGTCGGACCGCTGCAGGTCTCCACATTAATTTCTGATGAAATGAAGTGGCATTTAGCCATCCTGTTCTCACAGACTGACTTGTGAATGAAATGGCTGTGTATCAGGGAGGTTGCCTACACCAACTAAGACGCTTGAATCTGTGCTCGCTGTACAGATAGCCACTGTTATTGAAATTTGGGTACATTTCTTAACAGTAACTCCAAATTGAACAGTCCCGGCCTGTGGTAGGACTTGTCAGAGGAGTTGGGTGTACTGTGACCTTGACACCGCCATATATTGTGGCCCCCCGGCACAATTATGGTAAGTTGATAATAAATTCAACTTTTCGATTTCGTTTGAAATTTTGACCTGCCTCCCCGGGAAGGGCAGAAGTCTTAAGAACGGTGTCAAAATAAGGCTGTATAGGTTGTGAAGCGTAAAAATGATTTTACCTATACCTTATGCCGAAAAATTTCTCAGTTGGAGAAATTATTGACTTACTTCCTCAGTGAGAGTTCAAGTCAAAACTGTGTCCAAGCCAGGTTTATAGGTGACTGTACTGTAAAATATTTTCACCTACACCTTATGCCGAAAAATTTCTTCATTGGAGAAATTGTCACAGTTGGGGTTAAAATGGTAAGGTTTGAATAGTAAATTCAAAAACACCCATACCTTATGCCCAAAAAATCCTTTGCTTGTGATGTTATTGAGTAGTTATAAATGCTTATAACTAAAACCAATAACTAATACAAAAATTCTGTTGAATTTTTGCAAATGCCTCTGATGGTGGTTAAACTTCCACAAGTCCTGAAAAAAGTTACGTCACTAAGACAGCAGACGGCAGTAATCAACGCCATCATGAAGGCGGAAGGCAGCAAAGTCAGAGAATCACTTGAGACCCTTACCTTATGCCGAAAAAATTCAAAAAATTTTTCCAGAGGGTCGGATTACAGTCACAAGCCTTACAAGCTTGCTTGGGGTTGAGTGAGATTGTGATATCACAATTTCCTTTACCTTTGCCTTATTTCTCTGACTGTACAGAGGCACAGGCTAGGTTGATCACCCCTCCTTGGTTGACTTCAAACTGATACACTATAAGTGCAGATAAAGTTATTTAATATGCTGAACACTCCTACACATGTTCTTCACCTAAGATTGGTGATAGGAGTTGTGTTTTTCAGTTTACACCAATAAATGTCTTTGGTAGCTGTTAGCTTAGACTAACTACTGCTATAGAATCTGGTAAAGATTCGTTACAAAAATTTTCACTGTGGTGGGAAAAAATTTCCAGACATTTTAAGATTGGTTCTTAGATAAGGTCTATGGCCTTATCATGTCACCAAGTTAAGCAGGTTAGCTACACCTAAAATACAACTCTTTCTGTGCCTGCTCTACAGTTAGACCACTGTGTTTAGAATTTGGGTAAAATTCTGACTCCAATGTAACTGTCCAGACCTGCGATGGGACTTGTTACCGGAGTAAGGTGTAAGATGATTGACAAAGGTGTCAAAATCAAGTGGTTTAGGTTGTGATTTAAACAATCAAAATTACCTATACCTTATGCCAAAAAATTTCTGTGGAGAAATTTATGACCTGCTTCACCTGGGAAGGCAGCTTTACCGTTTTCCTGGGCATGTTGCCAATAACCGATAAGCTGCCTTGTAGTTATTCCAATTATCACTGAGACCCTTACCTGTGAAAATTCCTCAGAACTTTCTTAAAAGGTCAATGGGTAGCCACAGGCCTGTTAGCTTGTGTCAGGTTTTTCGGGCACTAAAGTTTCCAATACCTATACCTCTTGCCATAATTTCCCTGAAATTATGCTAGCACAGGATTAGGTTGTCCAACCTGGTGTTGAAACTATATACTGATACACTGAAGTTTTACCTAGAGCCATAGCGGCACCCTAGGGTACTTATTTGATAATCACCTAGACTGGTGACCAAATGAGTTGAGTATCAGGTAGCCAGTTACACAATAATTGTTTTATTTGGAAACTGTAACAGGCAGGTTACTTACACCCTTAAAGAGTACAGAGATTTCTGTATTTGCCCTACCTTTAGGCCACGAATTTAGGTCTAGAATTTGGTAAAATTCTTAACAGTAACCTCTGAGTAACTGTCCAGACCTGCGGTGGGACTTGTTAATAGAATTGGGTGTAAAATGACCATGACACCACCACAGTTGTGGCCCACTGGCACAACATTAACTAGCTGATTTAATCAGCATTCCGAAATTCTCTGCTCTACCATTTATGGTGAGAAAGATAGAGAATTTGATCTGCCTCCCTTGGAAGGGCAGAATGGTGTCTAAATTCTGGCGTAAAAACTTTTTGTATAGGTTGTGAATTGAGAATTCAAATATACCTATATTTTATGCCCAATAAATTCACAAGTATGGTAAAAATCTCCAAGCCTGTTTTTAACAGCTTAAGAGCCATATTTAATGTCATAGAATTCTATGAGAATTGCAGTTGACTCACCAATAACCACAAAGCTGCTTGGTAGTGATATATAAATCACTGAGACCTAATGTGTTACATTAGAATATTTCTTCAGAAATATCATATAGGTCAATTTGCAGCCACAAGTATCCTAGCTTGTGTTGGGTTATTTGAGTGCTCAAGTTACTGATAACCTATACCTCATGTCATAAATTCTCTGAATTTATTTATCTTAGGTTAGGATGTCTTTCATGGTGTTTAGTTTACTTTGATAAACTAAAGTCTACCGGTGGCCAAAGTGGTAAGGCAGTTGACTGAGGTAGTGTACTCATCTTAATTCACCTAAAGATTGGTGATAAAAAACATGAGTTACATATCAGGAGACACCAACAAATTTTTCTGATTACTCAGAAGAGGACAGAAGGACAAAATCTTACCTATTAAACAAGAGTACTGAGGTAGCCATTGCTAAAACCCAGCAATTTCACTGATATTAGATATCAGATGGCTACCAACTGCCTCTCGACAGGACCGCAGTAAATAGTTGTTGTTATGTCATTAACCCTGATATACTCTGTTTTGGAATTATGAGTAAAATTCTTAGCAGCTACTACTATGTAACTGTCCGAACCTTTTGGAGGACTTGTTACTGGAGCTTGTGCAAAGATGACTTTGACACCACCAGGGCTGTAGAGTGAGGTGACTGTTTTTAGAATTATTGGTAAATTCTAAACAGGGACTCCTGTAAAACTGTCCGTACCTCGATGGGACTTGTAAATGGAGCTGGAGACTAAGATGAACTTGACACCACCAGAACTGTGGCCTTTGGCACAGCACTAGTATTGCTGGTCTAATAGACCCGCAGTTGAATGTATCTCCTCTACCATTTGCCTAAAAATGATTTTCTTGATTTGCTCATCTAAAGAGGGCAAAAGTCTCAAGAAACGGTGTCTAGATTCAAGGTTATAGGAAGTGTTTTGCAAAGTCAAAATATCCTTACCTTATGGCCCAAAAAATTTCACAACTGGTGAAATTTATTTCAATGAAAGAACTAAGACTCGTTTATAGCCTTGGTTGACCTTGTTAATGAAATTAAATCTAAAAACTGAGTTTGTCACTGATGTAGTTTCATATGGAGACTATCGGTTGACCCACCTTGCTATTTCAAAGGTGGTGGACATAACTTGGTATTTTAACTAATTAATTTCTTACGTGAGCTACCATTAAAGCAGACCCACTGCATATCTCTGAGTCAATTGAAGATGGGTCAGGCTAATCATTCATACCAAATAAAGAAGTTTGGTATAAGTCTCAATCTCATTTTGTAACTGTCCAGACCTGTGGTAGGACTTGTTACTAGAGTTTGTGGGCAAAACGAACTCAGCACCACCAGAGATGTGGCTCCCTGGCACAACACTGGAAAGCTAATCTTCCAATCAGCATTTAGGACATGTCTGGTGTACTTGGTGTATAATACTGTATGCAGTATAATTGTTACTGCTTGTGCTTGTATAAACAACATAACGGTTTATTCTTGTACAACATACACATAATTGTGTGGTACTAGTTATGGTAGCTGATTATGCTAGATAACATAGGTAGTCTATTTACAATAAGTAAATATGTCAAGCTGTTGATAAGGTACAATATGTCCAGTTTCTAGGACAAAATTGTACAAACGTATAGTTCCAATAAACTAGCTTCTTAGCTATTTATTTGGCCAACTTATGTGTTTACCATATCAGCTGAACCTATCTATGCAGTAAAACATGTGTATACTTTACAGTGTTAGCAACTTTCACTGTTTACACTATACTGTTGCAGCAGTAGCTATCCAAGTACTGTCACTCTACTATGCCTAGTGGTTCTGGCTTGTACAATAAGTCATAGTTGCTGATTTGTACAAGTATAGGTAATAGCTTCATTTGAAGCTATCAAGACACTAGACAAACAGAGTGTTTCTTGTGTGCTACAAAAGGTCATTATACTATACCATACTGGTATTTAGTATTAGTGTGTACATCATGTATAGACTGTAATTGTTTTACTTTACATTATGAATGTAGAAACCACTCTCTACATAGTAAATGTGGTCGCTGTTTTCCTGCACCAGCTGAAGCTCACATTATATATGTAGATGATTTATATACATTACAGTGTGCTAAGTTGTACAACATATGGATTAATATACTTGTCCAGCAGTCATAAGCTGCTTATGTTGTACAACATGTGTAGGTATCATATTTTGCACCTATATGTATGTACCAGCTGCTCATGATTTACAACTTACCTGTTTAAATCTACATTATAATGTAGAAATCTCTTTCTACATTGTGAATGTGGGGGTTAACAGATTAAGCTGTTTAAATGGTACAACAAGTTGTACATACCCCACCTTTTTTCCATTTAAGCAGTATCTTCTTACGCAAGAATGATATGTATCATACCATAACTGACCAAGCAAGCCTGAGTTGCTCATATGGTACATATGCATGCCACTAGGGTGTACAACTGATAGCTGTTTGTGTGCCTACTATTTTTAGTAAAAACAGTCATAACTACTTGTCTGTACAAAAATTGTGCAGCAGGCTTACCTGCTTACTTTGCACAAAATTGACTGCTATATACTTACCAGCAAGATTGTACCTTTTCTGCATGTTATGTCTGCTAAGGAACTTTAACATGCTTATATATCTCAAATTATGTAGTATTAGAGGAAATTTAATTAATGAATTTCCCAAATGGAAAATTCCTCTCTCTAGCACATGACTAATGTGCTATTTACAACTAAAATCGATTGGGATTGTTGTTTGCCCTCTTTGAATCTAAAAGAAGGGTAAATGAAAGTAAGCTTTCTTTTGGTTTAACCAAACAGACTTTTTCTTGAAACCTGACTGCTTCTTTAGTCAGGATGAATTAAGTTATTCACTTCTTTTCCTAAAAAGTCCTGTGTTACAAATCCTACAAGTTTGTGAGGACTAGTAACATTAGATAAGATAGGACTATGGAAATGGGCAGTGAATCAGCTGAACTTTAAAGTCTCCTATGATAGACCGCAACGACATCTATCGTTGCGCTCTGGAATATAAAATTAATCGAGTACTTACCTGTAAGTATGAAGATTAATTGTTGTTCCAGGAGCAACGATAGATCGTTGCGGGGTACATAGGCCCACCCATCCTCCCTAGGATGAATAGATTAGTGACAGTCAAGCATAATCATTAATCTACAATATTCAAGCATTCTTGAATATAATATCTATATATAGATTTTAGATGATACGAATTCATCTATATAACTATGACTATTGAATAGTTTAGATATTGATTTCCTATGTACCAGAAATGAGATTTCTTTCAGCGATTGATTCACTGCCAGCGGACGTCTGACATCTATGGATCTGCGCATGCGCATCTCCTATGTACCCCGCAACGATCTATCGTTGCTCCTGGAACAACAATTAATCTTCATACTTACAGGTAAGTACTCGATTAATTTTATATTAAATCCCATAGGAGGTGCGAAAAGCTCAATTTTCCCGTGCTTTTGGACCAGAGTTGTGCAAATAATTGATGAATTTGCAGGTGACCTGCTACATTGATGCACACTTTAAGCTTTATCATTAACCATGACAAAATAAATCACCACGGCATAGCCATCCTTAACTGATTTCCTAAATCCATCAAATACACGCCTCCTAGTTAATTTTTTTTTAAATTATTATAATCTATTATAATATAGAAATATGATAAAGTATGGCAAGAAGATACCATTTGAATCTATATTTATTATTAAAAAGATAAAAAATTACATCTTCGCCCTGTCGTTAATTCGCGTCCCATACCCCGGGATGGTGCGGCCATAACTGCTGGATTATAACAAAATGGAGGATAATTACAATGTCTCATGCCTTTCTATGGAAAATATGGATCCTTATTTAAGACCTGCTGCTGTTTTGCAATGCTTAACTCGCCAAGAGAGGAGTTATTTGCCAATGAAAAAAACGAGCGATAATGGTTGCATTCTCCATAGGCTTACCCATTGACAGTGATAACGTCAAAGAAAACATGAGGTTAGTATCAGAAGGGGCCTAAAAGAAGAGATTAAGTGCCCTTTCGGGTTACTTGCATTGCAAAATGCTATCCTATATTTTATACTCACTCAATCATGTGCACATGTATTATACATTTGTATAATCACATATTTAATGTCTTCTTAAACAGCCGTGGAGTCATTCAAAATCTAGTGGATCTGATGGGCTGGCGTTGTCTTGGTTTGTGCCGTCCGGCCAAGGTGGACTGGACCCAAGTGTTTAGTCTGGATGACAGTATACATGGCACGCAGGCCAAGTATCAATCCTTCAACGTGGGACAACGTGACAACTTCCAGTTTGTGTAACCAACTCGGGACAACATTCAACGCACATGGACTGCAAGCATCAAGAGGTCGTGGGTCGTATCACTGTGTGTTTGTTAGTACATTGACACATTGATACTAGTCTGGTGACTGAGTGTGTGTGTGTATTTATGTATACAGTACAGTGTAGAGAGGAATATGTTGTTTGCACTGTTTATGTAGGTATTAACGGTTTTAAAGAGTCGAAAGGCATAAGACCTATATATGTATATATTATGTGCATAGAAATCACTTATTGAGAATGAAATATTTGTATAAATGTATCTCAGTTAAGTGATAACACTGCATGTACATTGGAATGAATGCAATTACTGAAATATATTGTTGCTACTACATGTGCGTTGACATGTATTTATGACAGATTAACTATTTGCAGTGAAGCTCCATCTCAGCAGCACATGCTTATATCCTCTCCTTAGTCAGGATGATAAAAATATATATACGCATATGTAAACTCTTGGTCAGAGGCATGTGTGATCTGTAGTCGGCATATTAACAGAATAAAATGCATATGAGCAATCCGCCGTGTACATAGACATCCATTACGTAGTCCGCACAGAGATGAGTAAGTGGGGTGTGTGTAGGGTATGATTTATCATGCGACTTTAAAACAGGAAACCCCAAGTTAGGACCCCGACCTAGTCGTGATATCACTTCATGCAATTATTGACCACTTAATATATTGTCGACCGCCCAGTATAGATGAGTTAGACTTGAACAAATATTTTGAGCTGGTTTTTCAGTCACCATCTCCTGACCCACATTAGTCATTGACTATCTTTGTGTTTGTTGTACCATACCATGTGCACTTTATAAGCTAGTCGATTCTGATACCGTTAATTACCCAGAAATCTCAAGTTACTCAAATCATTCCGCTGGCTCAGCCATTTTGCCAAGTAGTTCAGTTCATTCAACATTGTGTAAATCACCACAGAAATCCTATCGTATCCATTAGCGAGTTTCCCAACGAACGTCCTTTCTCTGCTTTGTGTACTCAACTCTTCATGAAGTATCCATTACTCTTCCATATGGCATGTTTCTACATACTGAGCCACGTGAACTTGAAACATTCTTTCACAGGTCCAAGGAAAATTTACTTATCTTGCTGAACAGGTACACAAAATCTACCCACATTAGTAAACAGCAGTATTATAACAAGGTCAGTGAAGACCACTATGAGGTCGCATATTTTCTAATCGAAAGAGAAGATCATGGGCATTTACTTAGCTACTGCTATTTCCAAGTGGTATTTCTGTTAATGGCCTATTTTTTTTTCATTTTTTGGTCTGCATGCATAGATGATGAATACTGTATAAATATCAAAGTGTACTGCTATCTATTAGTAGTGGCGATGTTATGAGGCGAGTGTTAGTAAATGATTAGGAAATAATTGAAGAACGGATGTTTGTTGATCATTGGGGAAAATTATTGTTGAAAGGTGGCATTTGGGATATTTTCCCTTGTGATTGAATTTTGAAGTCGATTACTACTGGTAGCTTACGTGTGCAAGGTCTTCAGGAAATGTTGACTAATGTGCAGATATGACTGAAAAGGGTACAACAAGGATCTCAAATTATGCAGTCTTTTTCATCTAAGCTTAGACATTGTTCTCGACTTCGTGTAATTCAGTGGTAGATTAAATAAGAAACATTACAACGGTGTACAGATCAAATATCTTTTTGCACTGACCTACCATTTATTAAGTTTCCCTCTCTCTAGACATTGTGTATTTGTATAGTGTGTAGTCAAACAGGATACTCCTTGGGGTATGCTGGGACACAGGAGTACTGCTATTGTTTAGATGCTTTGATCGTGCTCTATCTTCCATGTGATAGCTCCACATAAATTGTATCTTTAACTATCATTACCTGTGTACTTCATGGTTACCAGCGTAGAAATTCTTTTACTATCATTACCTGTGTACTTTATGGTTACCAGCGTAGAAATTCTGCACGGAAATGCACAAAGGTGTATTCAAGACGCTATATGGCAACTGTGTAATATAATGATGTAAAAACATTTACTGGGACACATTTTACTCATGTCGATATTTATTATCCTTTGAATTTCTACAAATAAAATAAAACACCCTCGGAATTCCAACTTTATTTCAGCGTGAATATGACCTCTGGAGGTATGAGATAAACCTTGATCCGATTGTTTGATTTATAAATAACTGACACTAGAGTTGTTATGACTAGGTTTTAATCAAAACAGATAACGATTTGTAAAAATTACGTTTTATAACCAGATTGTAAAATAATTTGCATTCATAAAAATGTATACGCATTACAGTAATCTCCAGCGTATGAGGCGCATCTCGCCTATAAGACGCACCTGGAGTTTTAGGAAATGGTAAAAAAAAAAACATCTTTTGTCCTACTGAATGGATCTTGAAAATCCAATAAGCTGTGTAGTTATGCCACCCCCATGGGTCCCCTTATGACTTATGGGGCATGTGACATATCAAAAGAAAGGTCTTGGTTTCCCCCTTAGGGAGAACTAAAACCTTGCTTATAGGACGCGCCTTATAGGCGAGAGATTACATAACACTTTATTTTTAGTTGGGGTGTATGAATACATCATGCCAAAGTCTTTAAATTGTATCGACCCAATAGGTTCAACATTCAGTCTTCAATTCTATTCATGCATCGTGCCGACCCAAAGAGAGTTTTCAATTAAAGCAGTCTTCTCCTGATTATTTCACAGAGTACCCTTCGGCTATCATAGCCTCCTTTAACTTACACCCTACTTGTGGGTTAACCTTGGCTACCATCTGATGAATGTCACATAGCACGTCATTGGCAAGGATAGCTTGTTGTTTGACGACAGGGGTTGGTGGTGGGCATTTGGAGACTTGAACTATTATTTTGTCTCCAGCTTTAAGTATAGATAAAGGATTGGTAGACTCCTGTTTTTGTGGAGGAATGTAAACTGTAGTTTTTTGTTGTTTGGCAGGCGTTGGGTCTAATTCGGGTGACGGAGGAGATGAACAGAGCTGTAACAAAAATGAAAAGATCAAAATAATTCTTTGTTCATCATTTTGAGAATTGTGAAATAACATTGATTATATGATCCTGTCCTACTGATATTGGCATTGTAGACATTGTTAAATGAACAGCATTTGCACCCCACCGAATGCATATGAACAAAGCAAGCCTTGTATCCCCGACCGTGGAATATGACAAAGTATACACGATTTTAACCTCCAGTTTCCTACATAATTCTCTCCTTGAGACACGTGGGAGGAAGTATAAACTTAATTTTTATACCTCACTAGTGGAGTTATATCAACAGATATATATATAAATATTATATCTGACATGTATCCTAAATTGATATCTATTTGTTTATCTTGGTAATATAAATTGTGTAAATATGTGAATTATGGCATTACATCATAATGAAATGCATACCCTCATTTATAGAGGGAAAAAAAGACGCGCATATAAATAGGTTCTGGTACATGTACATTATACAGACGGGTCTTCCCAAGACTGTCCTTCAAACGGTGAATTTCTTCACAGTTGGTCACATTTATTTTCATTGTCTACGTATTCTTAGTGTCAATCAAAACTTTTGAAACTATTGATTGACCCAGTGATATGTTTATTCATTTACTATCAAATCATTTGTATAGAGTACTAGTAGTCTGTTTTGCTGTACTGCCTTGTGGTCTATTATTTGTACATATAAAAAGCTTGACGCGTATTCACAATATGTAGTTTTACACACTACTGTGTCGTTTGGCTAAGAGTCTCGGGAGTGGCGATGTGCAGATACAAATGTACTTACCACCGAGTGGAGCAAACTGTGTCAATTTCACTATATGTACAAAGACAAACATGGCTTCATATTTCGGTTTTCACCATAATGACAGACTTGCATCTGGGTGAAAAAATCAGAAGTGGTTCTTCTGTGGCGAGTGTTTCTTGTGAAGAGCGACTAAAGCCTCTAGTAAATCTATTCTAGAAGTGCGTCTAAATGTACTTGTCATGTATTAGTTTACAGATAAGATACAATGCTGAACTATATTATGGTAGATTTGTTACATCATGTCATTACATCATGTTAATGTCTGGAGCGTAATACTTTTGGGGTTATTAGAGTGAGTTAGTTCACATGTCTGTTATGTTTTAATGTGCACTAGCACCCATGTGATATAGAATAACCCAAGTTAAATCATAAGAAGTCTGTTAGATCTCCTTTTGTAATGTTTGTTTGTTTGTCCCACCGATAGAATTTTGTGTCTTCAAATACGATTGACTATTTTGTTATCAAATATGAAGTTTTCTATTCCTAGGTGACATAAGCTTTATGCTATGCTGGTTGCGACAAGAAATCAATAATGTTATGTTAATTCTTCATAACCATGTAAGACCAGCATAGCGCGTTGATACATGTATATATGTACTACTGTATGCCCTATGGCGATGTATTTGTCGGGGCAAAACGAAGGCATCAAGCAGAACCTATCAGGGTGACACAATGAATGGATAGCAATGGTACTGAAATTATAGTGACTGCATCGTCCGTGACCATGACGAAAAAATTACTTTGAGGCATCATGTAGCACCTGGTAATATATTTCGTGTACCTGCACGCAATGTAATAATCTTAATTGTAAATCTGGTTTATGCTCTCTGGGGTAAGTCTAAATACATGTTCAATGTAGGCTAAGCTTCCTGTAATGTGGAGAGATATTCACTGGTTCATATTTGTAGCAAACAAAACTAATGCTAGTGTTTTTTGTGTAAATGTGAACTAGCCGAGGTGATTTTCTTAACACGAAAGAAAAAACAACAGAAGTACTCGACTTGAATTATACTCTAAGAGAAACCCAAGAAGCATTGGTAAATCATGTACTCAAGTCTGCGAGGACTCTGTTTACAAGAATTGTAAAAATATGTGCAGTCCTTAAACAGTTTGACAAAATGTACAGATTCACATCACCGGATAATCGCCAGTGTTATATTTCGCGTACTAGACAATATACATGTAGATAACCTTTTACCAAATAGAAAACTTACAAACTTCTTCAATAAATATAAAATGGCAGTGTCCTTGCTGTTTTATTATATACAATGTAGCTATTATTGTTTTTGTGTGTTTCCCTTGCCAATCTTCTAACTTTTGTCTTGACCACTGCACCGACGGTAAATTGTAGTACAAAAACTTCCCGGTAAATAAGAATTGATGATTTTATATTGCCATGCATGGTCAATGCCGTTTCCTTTTCACCAAAATATATAAATATACTAAATTTCCTTTCAGTGGACACAGAACGTTGATTTAGTTGAAAGAACGTCGATCAACAATGATCACTGTTTCAACGATTATACAACTTTCTAGGCCATCACCAAGCAATGAAAGCTATGACAGATGCTTCTTTTTCTTTACAAACACTTGCAAGAGTCTTAAATCATTAGGGATTTGGCACCGTGATAGTTTACACCAATTATAACTTTACTCGTTTTATCAAAGGGTATTCCTGTATTACCTTATCATGGGTAGCTCTTTTTGCTATGTCGGTCTTGGCCAGATACGTTGCCACGTCGTTTTCAGTCAATACTTCGTTGGCAGATGTATCAATGGGCTGGTCTTGGATCTGAAAGCATAATGATATACTAGCAAGTGTCCAAAATCTGCTCACTACACCGAATTCACAGCTACCGGTATACCCCTTAATTTTAGATGATACCCCTGGCTTGAGAACTACTGTAATCTCCCGCGTATAAGGCGCAGCCCGCATATAAGGCGCACCTAGAGTTTTGGAAAATTCTCAACAAAATGAAAAATTCATAACTTTGGTTCTACTGAATGAATTTTCAAAATTCAAAAACCTATGTGTAGCTTGGGCCACCCCGGACCCTCCTGGCCCCCTTATATCCTATTATGACCAAGGGGGCATCTAAGATATCAAAAGAAAGGTCTTGGTGTCCCCCTTGTGGATCCAATGAGAACTAAAACCCCCCGTATAAGACGCGCCTTGTACGCGGGAGATTACGATAACCCCAGTTTGGTAATTCATATGTAGAGGGAAGCGACATGCTAAAAAATTATTGAACAATGCTTCACATGTGATACCAATAAACAGATTAATATGCAATTTGACAGAGCACAAATATTTGGAGATATTTTGATCACTTCTTCAAAAATCATATACCCGGTACTACCGGTAGTAGCCTATGTTATTTACCTCTGTTGGTAGTCGTGCCTTGCGGTTGAACATCAGATAAAAGGGGGTAATAATCTTTGATGAACCTGGTTTCTGTGTCCTCAGTGAGAACGCGGCCTCCTCGAGGTGCAGATCCCAGTTAGGTTGCTCAGCCCCAAGTTTCTTTAATCGGGATTTAAAAGCTTTGCTGGTTTGTGTGTTTTGTTGGTTGTGGTTTGTGGCTTCACCTGAGGTGGTGGTGTTGGGGCGGTAGGATGATGACACCAATCTCTTGATTGAATATGTATCGGACAGCTGGAAGTTGAGCTGCTCACAAAGAGAATGTTCAGATACTGCGTTAAACATTTATTTCTATGGTGCATACTAACCGTACATATACCAGCAACAATCCCATTTCATAAAGTAGTGGTTAAGTTATCTGCCACAACCGTTATCTCAGACCACATAGATTTGTACTTTTAATAGAGTTGGATTGCTTCATACTATGGAAGCTACAAATATCAAATACTGCAGGGAAAATTTTTGGGTGAGACTGGTAAATAACACATACCTCATTCACAAAGTCTCTTCCTTGGTCACACAGAACCCTCTGTGGGGCTCCCCACCTTCAATAAAGAAAGGGCGTTTCAAATATATAACGTACAATGAATCCAATGTCAAGTTTGTTAGAACAGGATTCCTCAATCTATAGATTGTAAATTTTCTGTCATTCTCATTTTAGCACATATACTGACTATTGTGCCCAAACCAATAAATGCTGCATATTGCATTGATCCATCATGTTCTTTGTTCGTCATGATGCTCCAATACAGAGTTACTTAGTATTACTCGCCATCGATGGATTGGGTACACCATAATGACAAAGGACCTTAACCTGTACATACAGAGCTTAGAGACTTCCCAAGGTTAAGGTTGGACCCAGGCGTAAAACCGATGGTCTCACAATATACATACCTTTATATAAATTTACACAAACCTGTCTAAAAATATCTCACTATATACATGCCTGTGCATGTATGTCTCATGGAATACATACCTGTAGATTAATGTCTCACGGTATACATACCTGTACATGAATGTCTCATGGTATACATCCCTGTAGATGAATGTCTCACAGTATACATACCTGTACATAAATGTCTCATGGTATACATGCCTTTATAAAACAACTGACAGTGCACTACTGCACGATAGAAGTGACATTGAGTGCATTATAGGAGTACAGTGCACGCCTGAGCAAGGTCGCCATAGCTGTAAACCACTCAGATGCATTCGTGCATTATAGGACAACAGACAATCTTGATATGAAGAAGATCGTTGTCTATTCTCTAAGTAGATATACATACCTGTACATGAATGTCTCATGGTATACATGCCTGTAGATGAATGTCTCACAGTATACATACCTGTACGTGAATATCTCATGGTGTACATACCTGTATATGGTGTCACCACCCTAAAAACGGACCACTTCCTGGTTTATAGGCCAAATAGTTCCTTCTGAACTTAGTTATTTTGAGGAATTTGGCCCCAAGGGGTGGGAAAGAGGGACCAAACCCATTGTTATTTGGTATCAGAATGATGAGTAGGAGTGTTTCAATAGTCCCAGAATATTTTTTGTTCAAAACATAAATTCAGTGAAGTTTATGGGGGTGAAGAGGGCCTGATGTGTTTTCATGCACTAATCAGGTCTCACTATGCAAAAATCACTACCTGGTTACCATGGCAATTTGCGCAAAATCTAGCCTGACTATGTTTATGTGGACCTATCTTATTTTTTTCCCCATTTCAGAAGCTAAAATATGGTGTAGGTTGCTAAGCACTGTGAGAATTTTAAGTATTTTTAATATCAGGTCAAAGGTGGAAGACCTGTGATTTTTTGGATGGCCACAAGGCTTTTCGGGTGGTGACACCATATGAATATTTCAGGGTATACGATACATACCTGTACATGAACGTCTCATGGTATACATACCTCTACATATATATCAATATTTCAGGGTACACACACCTGTAAATGAATGTCATAAGTCCTCTGCACACAGCAGCTGCTGATTTGTCTGGTAGGGCAACAAAGTCAACAAACTTAGTAAAGTAGTCTGTCATGGCTAGGACATGTTTAGACCCTGATTGTGTCTCTGGAAGGGGACCGATAATGTCAATATCCACCATGTGGAGTGGCTCCTTGATGATAGGTTTTCGTTCTGTCGCTTTTATGGGCTGCGGTCTTGGAGTAGTTTGGCACGTATTACAGTTGGCAACCTTTAATGCAAGACACATACGTGTTTGAAGGAGCCGGCAAAACTAAAATCATGTGAAACTGAAACCATAGAATGATACTTGGATATCTATTTGATGACCATGTTTAGTACAGAATTCTTAATTTAATACTTATAGAATAAATATCTTTTAATTTTTCTTGTGAAAACACCCATTCTAGAAAGCTACATGGTCTCATATTTAAGGACAAGGGCTCAAGGTGACCCAAAAATTAATTGACAAAGAATTTTCTTGTAACTTGAAAGATTTGTTCCTTACATGATGTGTAATTGAAATGTGGAATAAAAAGTTGGGGTAGCAACACTACTTTCTTCAGTACTAGCCATCTTTTGTAGGATGCTGTGTACATGTCTCTGCTGGTAGTACCAGCATTCTACTAGTGTAGTATATGCCATGCTACCAGTACTCAAACTTTGGCTGTAACTTCGCCTCTGATGGCGCTGAATCCAGTTGTACAAAGTACAGTGATTTAGCTAAATAAAATGACTCACAAGATGAGCAACATCTGTGGAGAGCCCGTTCCACCAATAACCAGAGGTTGCAGCGTTGTGTTGGGTGGCATTTATGCCTACGTGTCCAGATGCCTTTGCAGTGTGGGCTTCCCACAGTATTCTCTCCTTCTGGTTTTCGTTTTCTACCACAAGTAGACTTCGCTTCAATGTAGGGTGATTGTACCACAAAACTCCTTCTGGAAATATCATAGATAATGAATTTATTGAACATGTTTACCAATAACATAATTATCACCTCAGGGCAAGGAGGTTGTAACTGGATCTGGGTCAATAAGGTTAAAGTTAACTCTGTGAGGGGCCTCACAGAGATTCCTGTTTACCCAGATCCAGTTAGAACCTTCTTGCACTAAGGCCCACGGTGTACACTGCATCTCAGATATAGCTTTGATTGATTTGTTTAACGTCCTAAGGCCTGTAGGGCCTCATGGGACTGCCTCATTGGTTTGCAGACATTTAGTCCTTTCTTTTCTCAATCAGAGTTTGCGCGTATGCATGTATGAATGTTGGTGTTTGCGTGCATGTGTTTGGGAGTCTGCTTATAGCAGTGGGATATAGCCACAACCGACTATGGATTGGGTTGCTGATAGAGTGGCATGCGGTGGGAAGGTGCTATTGCTATGTGGTCTGCAGAGGTATGGAATGATGGGTGACTAAAGATTTTCATTTAAACTCTGCAACATTTGATAAGTTTTAACCCTCCTCCCCTTAATGCACCCACATTTAATCATGTCAATTCGAGCAGAAATTAGAACCAGTAATGTGACATCAGCATCTGAAGAATTTAAGTTACCTTGCTATATTTTGAAAAAATATGTAACTTACGTGCAAGGGTGAAGCGGTCAAGTTTCACGATTTTCCTTATAGCCTTTTCTTCTCTCTTTGCTAAGCCATTTGGAAATTTTTCATGTCTCATAAAGTGCTTGATGACATTTATACGCCTACAATGTTGGGCAAAACGACGGCCAGGATCATCACTTAAGATCTCTGAGTCTGCCTCAGCGCTGGTAGTCTCTAAGTCAAGTGCTGCTCTGGCATTCTCTGACTCTGGTACTGTGCTGGTAGCCGCCGAGCCTGGCGTTGTGCTCAGCGACACTGGCTTGACTTCCTGGTTACCAATATTAAGAGATGTTACTGATTATTAATTGTCGGGCAACTACTGGGTCATGACATATTACCTAGTATCATATTTTACATGTGTACACAATTAAGTTTAGGACAGCTGTATTGCTGTGTGAATGAGGCAATCCTACCAGAGTAAAATCAGATCCCATACCTAAAATAGCGCACCTAGAGGTAAATCATAATGATTTGAGAGACATGTAGGGAGCAGACATCCATGTATAAAACTTGTGACATAAGACAGTTTAAAGGATTCTTGTAAACCCCTGTCAACTACATGTATAACCCGAGAAATTATTGGAATCATCAAGAGAAGGCATATTACCTACCATAATTAGTTTGTCTTCTTTTTTATATGTACCAAATCAGCAAAGAACAATGCACTCCCAGCTGGTAGCTTGACTAAGCAATGGGGGAAGCTGAAATTAGAAACGGCATAATATAATATAGAGCAGTCTAATTCTATAGCAGTCCATGTTTCCATGTATATATCAAAACTGTGACTGCGTATGTCCACCATTATAAGCTAAAGTTTTATCAGGAGGCAGGATTTAATACCCCACATGAATATCCTTTTCTATCTGTCTGCTCACACATGTAGAACTATGAAACTATAACTATAGGACTTTAGAACTATAGAACAAAAGAAAATCAGTAGGGTATCAGCCTGACCCTACACATTATTGTACAATTTTAGTAAGTTCAGCAATGCACGAACTATAAGGACATAGAACTAGTTCCAGACCAAAGACCACACTGTACCTCTTAGGGGATTATACAATCATTATATGGTCGTCATAGGGAACAAGTAATCAATGGATAATTCATGACGCGTGTGTGTTAGCAAAGGATAATTATCCTAAGTAGAAGCTGAGCACCATGCGCTAACCACTAGTAGTTGGACACCTAGAAACTTCCCTTCCCTCCCTCCCCACCCACTACCTCACGTATACCTGAAGACACAAGTGAAGTACCTGAGGACACATGTACCTGAGGACACTTGTACTTGCTTGAGTGTATTAAAGTTGCACTGGACGACCCTACTCATGATGGCTAACTACCGTAAACTCCCGTGTATAAGACGCGTCCTCTACGCCAAACAAATGCCTTGTGCGTCTTATAGGATGTACTGAAATTGGGGGTGCGTCTTATACGAGGGGTAATTTTACTATAGAAATGTACTGAATTTACAAAATTGGGCATTAAAATGTGCGTCTTATACGCGAAAATGCATGTGCTAGGTTTGGGGTGTGTCTTATACGCGCAGCGCGTCTTCTACGCGGGAGATTACGGTACTTGAACTTATCAAACCTACTTCAGTAAATATGACCATCCGCTTTTGGATTACCTGTTATTACTATGCCAAGGGAAAAGGATACATAATTGCTAAAACCAAATCTTGAGGATGTCCATTTTAACAGGCTTCAAAAGCACATTAAATGATGGAATTTTTCAAAACCTTTGGTTGTCACCTATAGAACCAATATTCAACTCACATGTATATAATTCTAAACCTTTGCATGCAATGAGATCTAGCACCATAGCACAAGAAGTGAACCAAAATGTAATACAATGACTTAGATACAGCAAAAACAAAAATGTCGAGGACCTCTAACTCATAGACTGTGATAGGCCTGTTTGGCCTACGAGTACACCTTAAATGTAAATTCTATTATATGGATAGCTTTGTCTTACTTTTTGTCTCACTATGACTAATTTTTGGGGTTAAGTTGTAACCGAAATAGTGCTAAATGACAGGTTTTGATGGTCTATGCAAAGTCTTGGAATCTCAATATAAGAAAATCATACCCCATGGAATGTTTTTTTCATCATTTATCATAAGATTTTCATGTAAATAGAAATATGACTCATGGGGTCTTTGAAGGGTGTGATAGGGCATATGCTGTGTAATGGAATATTTTTTTGGTGGTGCATGTAATCTGCTAGAGGCCAAAATAGCAATTGAAACTTGGTAATCATAAGAAACTGCTAAGGGCTAGTAAACAAGATTTGTTTGTTTGTTTAGTTTTACGTCCGGGGGCCATCAAGGAACTCAGACATTCAAGAATTTTAAACTATTCAATAGTAATGGTAGGCTGCGGGCCTACCTCGGGTTTGCGCATATGAGTGGATGGGTGTGTGTGCGCGCATGCATATATTTATGAGTCTGCTTGTAGCAGTGGGACACGGCTCGTAAGAGGTAAGAAAGGTGGTGTCAAAGGCCATTGCCTCGTTTAATAACCAGTACCTACGGCTAAGCCTACGAGACTTCTCATCTTCCAGGGGGCGTGGTGGATCTTCACACAGGCAGTTGAAATATTTCAGGTGCTTCCCCCATCCCAGCATGGCTGGAATTTGTCATGCCCGTCTCTTGGAAAAAATTGAAGTGTGATATAGATCACACATGGCCCAGGGTTTCATGCAATGAATTGATTTTGCTATCTACAACATTGTATAACATTAAGTAAAAATCTGTACCTCAAAGTCACAGTTGAACTACCTATGCTTATAGTTCAAGACTGATTTCTACTCAATAATTATTTAGCATAGGAAGGCCATTATCATGAAGAAACCAAAATGAAAACCCACTATATAAGCCCTTTTTCAATCTATTTGTACACTCATTTTTTAAATCTTAGTCAAAGCTGAAATATGATGCTCTTATGTCGAACTCCATCACACCCGTTGTGTTAAAAATGATGTAGTACCTGGTACATTATCTCATACTCCTAGTATTAACAAAGATAGTGATTGTCAAGTTAAACACGCCGGTAATGCCAGTACTGGGATTGAACACACATATTGTGGCTGTGTTTATGCCTTCCGCAGCTCTAGGCTGCCAGTTTCCAGACATGGTTATGGTGCAAGGCCTAAACACGATCTGGTTGCAGTGACAAGAAGCATGTAAGGACTGTACATCATTTGTAAACAAATTTGGAGATCCCAAAATGAAATTTCTGATTTTGAGCCAATTGCTATCAATAGTCCATTTTTACCAACACATTGCCGTTCTGTGTTTTATTCCGTGCTAAAATATATACTGTAATCTCTCGCAATCTCTCGCGTATAAGGCACCTCTTATACGCGAGGTTTTAGTACTCCCTGGATCCACAAGGGGGACACCAAGACCTTTCTTTTGATATCTTACACTCCTACTTAGTCAGAATATGAGATAGTGGGGTTCAGAAGTTTCCAGGGTGTTTTAGTTACAAATAGCTTTTTGAATTTTAAAAATCCATTCAGCAGAAAAAAAAGTTAGGGATTTTTTTTTTTTTACCATATTCTAAAACTCTAGGTGTGCCTTATACACGAGAGATTACGGTAGCAGTGCATTCATGTTGTTTAATACAATGCATGAATGCAGCATAAAGTGGATATAGTGTAAGACTGTTACCTGCATGAATGCACTGTATGAACAGGAGGTTGAAGGGGATATCACTAACAGATATGGCAGTTAATTACAATAAAACCTCGATACATGTACCGTAATCTCCCGCGTATAAGGCGCGTCTTATACACGAATCAGATTGTGGATGGGTCTTATACGCGGGAGGCAGGCTGCCTTGAGTTGGGGGTGCGCCTTATACGCAGGTTTAACTGGTATCCCTATTGAGATCAGGTGCTTCTCTTGCTTTGAATTTAAACCTCACCTATGTGCCTCAAGGACACATCGAGGGTGAGAGGTCCCGTGGCGTGAAACCCGGACCCGTACACTAGAGGGAGCTAAGGTAGAAATCACGCCCCTACACATTTACCGAGGCAATGGTTCTTTAACATCCGTCACTACATAGGCATAGTGAGAGATGGACAGGCCTGTTTCAAGTCATTTGTCTGCCATGACCGCCGAGAGACTTTCCAGCACAGCCTAGCCAGAGCAGGGAGGAACTCAAACGACACCTTACGGCGACGTTTGGAACCACCACTATGCCCCAGCCGGGCCGGGAACCGAACCCACGACCTTACGGCCTGTGAGCGGACGCGCTACTGACTGCGCCACGCCTCCCGGCAAAGGCCGTGCTTGGGAACGAGTCCCTTTGAGATCAGGTGGGTATGATGCTGATGATATATTTTTTTGAATGCCACAAATGAGGTGTGACCTGAAGTAGAACTTATCTCTGACATTGTATTATCAGTTCTTTTGATTTCTTTTTCCTACATTCATGCATTCTATCAATGTTCTAGCATGGTAGGGAATGAATTTAAATCAAAACATTATCTAAACATAGTTTGAACATCTGTTCTTAAGTCAAACATATAGCAAGTGTATATAAATGGTATACTGGCTCCATCTGGTGGCATTTCTAGGAACCATTCCTATTGAATACAGGATCATAAATGATCATGATAGTTTTCATCATCATCATCGTCGCCGCTGTCGTCGTCGTCATCATCATCATCATGTGTTAGATTGTATTCCCAGTACTGTAGTTGTAACCATGCTTGTTATCCATGCTTTTACATGATTTCATGTTATCATGTCAATAGGTCATCATGATGTGGTTGATTTGTCAAAACTGTGTCAGAAGATAGTATACAATTGAAATTCACCTCAAACTGTACCTTGATCATGATCATTTATAATCATGTGTTCAATAGGAAGTACACTTTGACATATAGTTGAAGGCAGGTACCGTAATCTCCCGCGTAGAAGACGCATTGCGCGTATAGGACGCACCCCAAACTCAGCAGGAGCATTTTCGCGTATAAGACGCACATTTTAATGCTGATATTTGTAAATTCAATACATTTCTATAGTAAAATTACCCCTCGTATAAGACGCACCCCCAATTTCAGTACATCCTATAAGACGCACAAAGCATTTGTTTGGCGTATAGGACGCGTCTTATACGCGGGAGTTTACGGTATATGGACTAACTACATGAGAAAAAAAGGGCTGTTGATAAGAGAGGTTAAATTTTTTCGGCATAGTACCCCATGGGATATCCAAGGTTAGGTAGGGGGCACTGGGGGAGTATCCACAGATTGGTGACTACACCTTACACCCCTATTCCCATAGTGGTTTGGCCCACCTTCTCCCGCCTTGGTTACGTCTTTGGAGGAGAAGCGCTAACGCAGCGCCATTTTCGCTTGTAAAGACTTTCGCATATTCACCACCAGAACCAGGGACACACTACCGATCATACCGTTTCTCCCCGAAAGGGTTCACGCCCTCCTCTCTGGTAAGCAAGCACCACCTAGTGACAACCATTAGCACTAGAACAAACCAGTTATAGGTGCCTCCCTATGGGTGGGATATTCACAAGGAATAGAAAGGAATCTTGCCCTGCCCCTATCCTTAATGTATAGCCCTGTGGGACGAGATTCTTTTCTATCTTTAATGTATAGCCCTGCAGGGTTAGATTCTTTTCTATCCTTAATGAATAGCCCAGTGGGGCAAGAGTCTTTTCTATCCTTAAGTTAACCCTTTCACCCCTGAATTTTTGTTACTCTCTGGGATTTGCGTGCAAATCCTGCTTTATGGGGTGGAAGGGGCGTATAGTCCTGCAGGGCAAGATTCTTTTCTATCCTTAATGTATAGCCCTGTGGGACAAGAATCTTTTCTATCCTTAATGTATAGCCCTGCGGGGCAAGATTCTTTTCAATCCTTGATATATAGCCCTGCAGGCTAACCATGATTGTATCCCTCACTTCTAATTGAAAGGAGGGATACAATCATGGTTCTAACCCCTTTCCAAGTTCTATTAGAGGTGAGGGATACAATCATGGTTCTAACCCCTTTCCAAGTTCTATTAGAAGTGAGGGATACAATCATGGTTCTAACCCCTTTCCGAGTTATATTAGAAGTGAGGGATACAATCATGGTTCTCGGAGAATATTCGTGCCCCTCTTTGTCAAAGAGCCTGATCAATAGTAGTGCATGTAATGTATGTATGAAACTACCGAAACTGAGAGTAACTTTACTTGCAGCCATCTTGAATAAATCAATCCTCTTTGTCTCCAAGACCACGTGGCAGATAAGTTGTGCTTTCATTACATGGTTGTCAGAAGTGGTGAATTCTCTAATTCTCAATTACTAAAAACTGGTTCCCAAGATGGCAGATGCATCAGTCCCTATGTCTAGTATAAACATTTGGCCAACCATAAACTACCGTAAACTCCCGCGTATAAGACGCGTCCTCTACGCCAAACAAATGCCTTGTGCGTCTTATAGGATGTACTGAAATTGGGGGTGCGTCTTATACGAGGGGTAATTTTACTATAGAAATGTACTGAGTTTACAAAATTGAGCATTAAAATGTGCGTCTTATACATGAAAATGCATGTGCTGAGTTTGGGGTGCATCTTATATGCGCAGCGCGTCTTCTACACGGGAGATTATGGTAGTATGAGCCAGATTTGGAGAAGGAGTGGGAGAGGTTTGCTCAATACTGTGACTGTGTGTTTGGTGGCCCACTCTCCAAGTGTAATTAGGAGAAGATCAACTATCTAAAAGCATTTGTGGGAGACAAGGGCAGGGAGAAATATTTGACTTTTACATGGGGTCAGGTCAATGTAGGCACAGCAGCAGTGAAGAGTGATAAGGAAGAGTGATAAGGATGTTTTGGCCTCAGTAATGGCAAAATTCAAGGACCATGTAGAGTCAAAGAAAAATCCCGTAAGAGCAGCAGTAAAATTTGACCGTCGCAAACAACAACCTAAAGAAACTTTTGACAATTTTGTCACTGATTTAAAGCTGTTAGTCAGGGGTCTTGACATCACCAGTGGCCATGGAATCTGCAGGGGTGGATCCAGGAGTTTGTAAAGGGGGGGGGGGGGCAAGATATGTTGGTGAGGCTTAATGTAGGGGCACAGCGCAGATTGTCACAAGCGCAGTGCAGCGATACACCTAGGGGGGTTTGGAGGCATGCCCCCCAAGAAAATTTTGAAATTTAGACCTTACTCAATAGGCTACTTTAGTCTTATAAATTAAGATATTTTGAAAGAAATATAAGAATAATTGAAAGGAAAATGTCTCTGCATCACCAAATAGGCCATCCTATGTATCACTGGATGGTAGCTGCCTCATCCCCAATCCCCCCATTCGTCCACACTTGGTCTCATCCAGGTCATCTCCAGTCCAAACATTAATTCCTGCTCTCTCAGCCTCATCTGTCCTGATCTCACCCCAATCCAACCATTCCTCCAACCTCAGTCTTATCCTGACATCACCCCAGTCCAACCATTTCTCCAACCTCAGTCTTTTCCTGACCTCATCCCAGTCCAAACATTGCTCCTACCTGAGACCTATCCTGCCTTTACCCCAGATGCCATCATATTCTGAATATATTTATGCCCTTAGGGGATTATAGCTTAAAGGGTAGAGCTATGCAAAGGGGCCAACCCCAGAAGGTAAACCTAAATGCCCCCCCCCCTTCCTCCTGGGCTCATCAATATTTTAGATCCAATACCATCAGAATTCCTCAGGAAAGTATCCCTAAATGGACCCGTCCCCCTCCCCTTGGGCCCCTGGCAGTGCTATCAGCAACCTGCACACATGCTACATATTTAATTCTTTCCCTCTTTCTTTTCTCTTTTTTCTTCTCCTCTGCTCTTTTTACTTATTGGAAAGGGTGAGGGGGTCATTTGTCACCCTACACAGTCTAGCACGGTGCCACCAGTAACTGCCACAAAGGTATCTCAAAATGGACCCCCCTCCCTGCACAGTCTAGTGCAGTGCCATCAGGAACTCCCTGGAAGGTATACTAAAATTTAGGAAGCTAGGAGACTGGCAGTAGGACAAAGGTAGTAGGGAGTAATAGGCAGGATAAAACATATTCAGCATAGTAGGGGATCCCCCTGTGGAGTGGGGACCTTCATGAGAGGGCATGATGGAGCAGAATAGCATCATTCAAAAGTTCTGAATTCCAGAAAAATGGCATCTCTGTATGTTTGACTGGGCCAAAAAACTTCTACCTATTCTTCCTGTCTCTTCACCTGTCTATCCCTCTCAAAACCTCTCCTTCCAACTCTACCTTTCATGCTTATTCTCTATGCTTATTCTCTATGTAATAACCCCCCTCAATGCCACTCCATTTGCTGCCAATGCCTCTGCCAAGAACTGCCCTGCCTACCTCACCCCTCTTCTTCTACCTACCCCCTGCCAATCTTTCTCCTATCTTCTCCCTACAGATCCCTTTCCCTGGGCTACCTATCCCTCATTTACATGTCCCTTGTAGCTACCCATCCCACCCATTCCTATCCCCTGCAAAATGGGATGGCACAGTGGGGAGAGAGAGGCACAGGCAGTTCAGTGTTTTGAAAAAAATTTGAAATTTTCAGGGGCTGACTTGTGGGGATGACTTCATAACTTTGGTTCTAGTAGGAATATTTGAAAAATTCTTCCGCCATTGGAAAGCTTAGGAAGTGGGCATTTTGACCAACCAATTTGGCAGAAAAATTGGGGGGCCGCCAGTGTGATATAGTTTGAACTATCGGGTAATCCCTTGATATCTGTAGTTATTATTTATATATGTAACCTATTTATGTTTGTGTGAGCTACGTAATATCTGAACTCAACCTGAACTTGACAATTAGCTGCTGATTGCCATCACAACACATTGAATATTGAGCCAAATACTAATAACTGGTCTATCATATCTACTAAGTCATTTATATGTGTTAGTAACTAGTCTATTCATCATATTTACTGTTTATGGATCTGACTCTTCTTATTCATACATGCTGGTGACTGTATGCTCTCACTCTCTTGTACAGACCATTTCCAAATGTCGTTAACTACTGTAGCCTATTTTATATTTATATGCATGTGTTGCGGTGTTGTCACTCCATTCATCCACAGGTAATTTGAGGACTCTGCTACATGTACCAGTACATCGGGAATGCCACTGTATTAAACTATCGGCTAAACCTGATTCTTTTCCTTTGTCCCAGAAGGGGCTGTGAATAAAAGAATTGAATTGAATTGATAAATTTTATTTTTAGAATTTTTAACCCCCTGCTTTTTTGGAATTTTTTAACCCCCTGCCATGCCTAAGGGAGTGGTCATTATTTATCAACAGGGGGGGGTTTATGGTGGGTTTGAGGGGGGGATACGACACCCCCCCCACCCCCGTTGATAAATAATGACCACTCCCTAACTGTAGGTATGTCACTAAAAATTGAAAAGCTGTGTGATCGCTTAGCTTTTAGCACAGCCTTTAGAGGCACATGTTAGTAATAATATGCTTTTGGAATTTTTCATTTAAAGTGAAAATTGATGAAGTTATGGTGGTTTTCATGATTGAAAGTGGGCATTTTTTTCGTCATCATTTTAAACTGTACAAAGAAGGAACAAGTGTGACCTTTCCATGATTTTAGTCTGATTTTTAAACTTGCTGTATCATGGACAAGCTTACATCCCCTGAAAGCCTGGAACTTTGCCATCACAATGCAGTTCATCCCAGGTCATTCTGACCAAAAGAAGTGGAAATATCAATTTTTAAAGATAAAAAGTTAGTAAAATCCCTAAATTTGGGCAGAAATTATCAATTACAAATTTCTGCTGATCCTAGAAAACTATGTGCTCAACAATAGATTTTCTTCATATTTGGCAGAGATGATGCTAAGGGAGTGGTCATTTATTATCAACAGGGGGGGTAGTGGGTTTGAGGGGGGGGGGCGTAAAAAATTCTGACCCCTCTCGAAGGGGGGGCTAAAAAAAATTTGACCCCTCTTGAGGGGGGGCAAAAAAAATTTACCCTCTTTTTAGCAAAAAAGCCAGCGCGCTATTATAGATCAAAGAGGGTGCGCGAAAACTCTCCGCGCCTCCGGCGCGGGGGGGGTGCAAAAATTTGTTACTGCCGTCAAGGGGGGGGCATAAAAAATGTTTGCGCGTCCGCGCAAAAACCCACCACCACCCCCTGTTGATAAATAATGACCACTCCCTAAGACCGTATACTACCTCTTGGCTCTTCTATTCGTCCGGACGGTAACCACGTATCGTAGTAAGTCGCCAAGGTAACGAGTCACGTGCGCACGGATTGCGCCTTACTGTGCTGGGGACAAATTTGTGTGCGTCAGCACTATGTCCACCATTAAAAGTTCAAATTCCTTATGTATGTTAAGACTCAAAGGACATTTAATAGGAGAACAGAAAGCAATGGCAGAGAAGATAATCATCCCACAATTAAGAAGGGATTGGGGCATTCTTATGGCCGTGGTAGCCATTTGAAATATGAGCAGGGCTCCAGTGTAGCATCTTTATTATGGTACATGACAGGGATCGCAAAGCGCAGAGCACCACTTTGTCCCCGGCATCCGGTGTGCCGACGTCGGACCGTTGCCGTAGTTACGGGACTTTTCGTCTCAATGAATATGTTTTTGAATGACTTCCTATATTCCTTCATGTATTTGATCAGGGGGTATTGATAACATTGACCTAATTAAGGTGACAATTAATTAACTAATTAGAGTTGTGAAAAAAATCAAACACTAAATTGAAGGAAATTTTGTGTACTTGGGGTACAAATTCTCAGGCAGTTAAACCCCCCAATATTTCCCATGGTTAAAGCTGATCACTGAGACCTGTCCCTGCACAAACCATCCAATCCTGGCACAGTTTTCCATGACGCAGTCCAGGCTCATATCAGCCCCAAAGCTGACATACCTACTATTAAACTGTACATATCTGTTAGGCACACTTTGACCCACCATTCATCCCCAGGAGACAGCTGCCCAACTTGAGTTGCTGAGCTTGAACGACTTTGCGAATACGGCTACTTTGCAGATTGCGAATACGGCTACTTTGCAGATTGGTCTTCCTTGCACATGCGACACTGCGCATGCGTAGGTACCGCATGTTTTGCTTCCGGTAATGGCCGCATGTGACACTTTCCTGCAATGCCGAAATTACTTCGTGTTCTTGAATTATACAGTGGGATAGGGGGTATGCACTGGGCTCTAAAAGGTGAGTTATATAGGCAATTAATTAGAATCCATCGGTCGTTTTTATTTTATATCGTAAGATTTAGCTAGCTGTTTTATTAATTGTCTCTGTTTGAGCGATAATGAAAGGAATTGACTATTTAGCTTACCGGTATACCAGTACATTACTGTTACATACTCCGTAGACGCTCTGAGGGAACCTCAGAGACCGAGTGTGTCTGTTGTAGTCTGTTTGGTCAGCCAGATTGGCTGAGTGCCCAGTTCTCACAGAAGTACTTACTGTCAGGTCCAATGCTTCCACCAACACTTCCCTCAATGTATATCCAAAGATTCACAATACACAAAGCACTTGAAATACTTGTAATAATTAATAATCCAGGTGATTTTCAAATCTCCCTCCCTAACTCCAAATCATTGTCGGCCATCTTGAAGCCAGGTGTAGCCACCTAGTGCCAAAAAGACTACACTATTCTTGGTTGGTTAGCCCTATGTTTCAAGAGCAGTCTACCACCAGGTAGCACCACATCACGTTGACAATGGAGGCCATTGAGGTAGTGATATCTAAGCTCAAGATAAACATGTCAGATTTATTGGATATATTTCATGTTTCAGTCAATATAAGCTGATGTACATGAAAACTACATGTTTGTGAATAGGAGGGACAATTTCCAGGAACTGAAAGTGAGTACTTAGTTCAGACTAGCCATGTGTTTGTGCCACTATAGGCTTGTATACATCTTGGATCCTGCCTGTGAGCAGGCAGGTATTTCGGCCTATGTTACAGTGTTAGGCCGAAATACCTGCCTGCTCACAGGCAGGATCCAAGATGTATACAAGTCTATAGTGGCACAAACACATGGCTAGTCTGAACTAAGTACTCACTGTCAGTTCCTCGAAATTGTCCCTCCTATTCACAAACATGTAGTTTTCATGTACATCAGGCTCAGCTCATAAGCGAAGTCAGCCCAAAATCTGGACTTCAACAGAAAATCCCAAATTATGTATCAAACGGCAGAGCTTGAGAGTGGCAATTCATAGCTTTTTGAATCAAGGTGATACACCTACTAGAAGCATTTTTATACTATATTATAATTTGGAGATATAAAATCTCGGTATCTGTAATTCGGTGCCCTGTGTATTTTCCAAAATACTCAGATAACTTCACTGATAAGACATGCACTGCATGCTGGAGATTTAAGCATCATTGCACTTAAATACCGTAAAACGGGGCTATTTTGGCCTGTGGGGGCTATTTTGGCCACCCTCCAAAAAAGTGTTCACATTTCACTTAAAGATGAAAAATTAAGAAGTAAAGATGAAAATAACTGGATATATTGTTTTTATATTATAAATTTTTGTATCTTTGGGGTGCATATCTGAGCATGCAGCCATTTTGAGGTCACATGACCTCAAGATTTATGAAAAAATTTATCATACCTTAAACTTTATCACAGATAGTCATGAAATAATGAGTAAAAAATGATTTAATACCCCGGTATGTATGAGTTCCAAATAAAGTCATATTCTAAGATATAATAATGAAAAAATATACAATATTTGTATTTTGCTGAAAATATTAGGAATTTACTGAAAAAATTGCTCAATTTTAGATAATTCGGGGCTATTTTGGCCGGTAGCCCCTTACAAATATTAATCACATGATTTCCTCTATAAGTGGAGTTAAAAAATCATTTTACATTGGAATAACTACCAAAATCAAATTCTCCAGCTAATTTCACATAAGCATGCTTGAGTATCCCTATAATGTCATTTTTCTAAGCAATAGGCCATAATAAAAAAAAATTGCATAAGGCGTATGGTCAAATATGGCTACCCAGGCGGCCAAAATAGGCCCTATGTAGGGGGTTATTTTGGCACAATTTGAATGATTTTAAATACAATTTCATTCATAGTGCAAGTATTTAGATTAGTTCTTATAATAAAATCACAATATATTGCAAACAGTGATAAATTGGAGCAAATATCCAAAGAAAACCACAAAAACTGGCCAAAATAGCACCGCTTTACGGTACTGATAGAATTGGATTGGACAGGCAGATCTACAAACCGATTACACCAAATTAAAGCTGAGAATCAGTAAGTTAAGATACCAGTACCCAAATGCCATTCCATTGTTTAATGTATAAGTGTTTCAAATGCCAAGTTGAAGTCAGAAGGTAAAATGATTTGTTGGTGAAAATTTTGATATCATGCATTCACTAAATTAAAAATCACAGAAAATCGCAGCCCAACAGCTGTAAAAACTGAATTTCTTTTGGGTAAAAAGATATTGTAGAATACCCCTGTTGTTTCAGTTAGCTTCCTTAACAAATAACTTAAAAGAAAAATTGATCCAAAGTTGACCAAGTTTATGAAACTGCTCTGCGCTTAATAATCACTGAAAAATTATAAAAATCTCATCAAAATGTAGGTCAATATGTTGGTTACAAGTATGTAATATTGTAGTTCATGTAACTTTTACTATAAAGGGCAATATTCATGTACCGTAATCTCCCGTGTAGAAGACGCGCTGCGCATATAAGACGCACCCCAAACTCAGCACATGCATTTTCGTGTAGAAGACGCACCTCTTAGGGGTGAATTTTGTAAATTCAGTACATTTCTATAGTAAAATTACCCCTCGTATAAGACGCACCCCCAATTTCAGTACATCCTATAAGACTGCCCAGCATTTTGTTTGGCGTAGAGGACGCGTCTTATACGCGGGAGATTACGGTATTTCTGCATAGGTGCATTGCTACTCAACTGACTCATGCAGGGTGGTCTGACAGAATCACTGAAATTACCCAAATGTTCACTCTCAGAGGCAATGAAAAAAGTATGAGAGGAAACAAACTATTGTACCAGTGAGATGGAGCTATGTTTTTCCTTTAATTTGATTCTATATAGAAGTAAATCTGCCCAGTGCAACCCCCAGAATCAGTATTTTTCCAACACCAGATATGGGGAGCAGGCGGCCAAATTGGGCTGACTTCGCTAGCTTATAAAGATTTAACGTGTGATATATATCACATATGGCCCAGGGTCTACTACCCCCCCCCCCCACCCAATATAAAAATTGGTCGTTGTGCATTGAAGTACAGAAGGCTCAGGGTAGGTACCATAAACCCTCTATCAACCCTGTAGGGTCACAGGAATCAGCACTTGCGAAATATTGACTAATTACTTACAAATAGAGACTATTATCTATACATGTACTGACACCAGTCTGGCATAATCTTCTCTTACTAAACCCCTTGGACCGCTGGCCCCCTGGTGCGCTGGCCCCCTGGCCCCTGGACACTTGGCCCCCGGACACTTGGCCCCCGGACACCTGGCCCTCTGGAGACCTAGCCCCTGGACACCTGGCCCCCTGGAAACCTGGCCCCCTGGACACCTAGCCCCCACAGAAAACTTTATCGTTATCATGCTTAGTTTATCGCTCAGTCTCCAATGTGTTATGTGTATAGCTTGGACACTGTAAACATTACCTGCTGAAAAAAAGTGTCTCACTTGATGATTACCCATAGGACTCCATGTGCTAATTTCATTGCCAAAATCTATCTGACCCATAGACCCAATGGTTAAAGAACTTGTAGTCAGTATAGCTCCCAAAAACATGACGTAAGTACAGCAGCTTTTTTCGTAGAGAAAGACATCACTCACCATAAAGGACAAAATGTTGTCTGATAGATGAGATTTGAAACTTTCTTTTGGCTTTTGAAAAATGTTTAAACTAACAGTATATCACTGAATGATTACACCCTAAAGTTGGTGATTACAAATTTGTGGATCTGACTGAAAACCCGGCTCCAATAGCCCAGAGGATACCCTGGGCCAATGACTGAAGCATGAGATATATCCAAGAGAGTTCACCGGTTGCAAATCTCGGGCCTTATCTCGTCCTTTCACACCTCTCATAGTCAGGTTCCATGGAATTTTCCTTCTTTGTGATGTTTACTTTCTACTCATATAGCTCAATGACCATATATATTTAACCATCCTCTGATATATATGTACAAAGAACAGTCGTTCTTGAATAAAATATGCACAGATATAAGGTCAGAAATATATGGTAGGCACTTTGACATCGCCACAGTGGAGGGTGGGAAAAGCTGGCAGGCTGTTTTGACACTTTTTGTGAAGTGTGAGTCCAGTCAGTGTTTGTATCCTTGTCGGTTTCCTTGATATAGGACATTATTAATTTCTTTTCATTGGATTTAGATAGTAATTCCTAAAGTTTAGATATAAAACTACCCAAAGGACAAATCTAGGAAGAAAAATTATTAACCATTTTACATGAAATTGAATGTGAAGGTAATATTGAAGCCTTGAAAAATACATTAACCACTAGAGACACCAAAAACCTAACACCAGACACAGGTTAAGGACATAAAAATCTAACAACATATGAAGTTTCATGTAATTAGGACTTTGCCCAATGCTACTTTTGAGAGGACCAAAATATGAAGCAATTGAGCAGAAATGGCTGTGTGTATTGCCGCCATGTTACGATTTTTATGAGCATTTTAAGCCTACTTAGTTTATACTTAGAAAATATTTAAGAATACCATTGAAAAGCCAAGATTTCAAATTTTGTAAAAATGGTATTTTGAGAATCTTTAATTCCAGTCACTTACAAATTGTAAAAAAAACACACAACAGTGACACCTGTGCAGGTGGTCGCTGATAGTGGTCACTGCATGGCTGCACTCACGTCACAAAACCTGACACCTGTTTCTACCATTTCTATAGTGCTACTTGCCATGGAAATTCAGACACTATTTTTATTATAACTTTGGTTCTAGACAAGATAGAAACGTAATTCTAAAATTATTGGAAACGTCTCAATAAGCTTTACAATATAGAAAAATATCGCTCTATGTTCAATTTTAAATTTTTGTTGAAGTGCCTATATATGGGTACTTTGTCATAAATCATAGAAGTAAACATCACAGAGAGGGGAAAATTGATTGAACCTGATTAAGTGGTGCGTGAATGTGCGAGATAAGGCCGAGATTTGGCAACCGGTGGACAGTCTATAAATCTGAAATGTTTATCTTGAGCTTAGATATCACTACCTCAATGGCCTCCATTGTCAACATGCTACGCTGGGCATCTGCAGTCTGTATAACTATGTAACCTTATGTAGTGGGAGAGTAGTGGGAGGGGAATTCAGGGGTAGGTTTCCAGCCCATCAACATGCTGGGGGTGCTACCTAGTGTTAGCCTCCTTTTGAAACATAGGGCTAACCAACCAAGGATAGTGTAGTCTCTTTGGCACTAGGTGGCTACACCTGGCTTCAAGATGGCCGACAATGTTTTGGAGTAAGGGAGGGAGATTTGAAAATCACCTGGATTATTAATTATCACAAGTTCTTCAAGTGCTTTGTATATTGTGAATCTTTGGATATACATTTAGGGAAGTGTTGGTGGAAGCATTGGACCTAACAGTAAGTACTTCTGTGAGAACTGGGCACTCTTCCAACAGACACCTTTGCATCCTGCCTGTAAGCAGGCAGGTATTTTGGCCTACTTACTGTATGAGGGAGTGATCATTTTAATGCCCCCGTTTTTTAACAACAGGGGGGGGGGGTTGTCAAGTTCTGAGAATGGACATAGATTCTCCACCAGTTGCCAAATCTCAGCCTTATCTCGTGGTTTCACGCAGCTCTCACTCAGGTTCCCTGAATTTTCCCCTCTTTGTGATGTTTACTTTCCACTAAATGTAGCTCAATGAACAGACACATTTTACCATCCTCTGGTATATATGTACTAAATGCAGTCATCCTACAGCCAAATATATGCAGATATATTGTGAAAAATGCAAGGCTATTTTGTTAGAGGCCATAGAATTAAACATCACAAAGAGGGAAAAGTGCACCCTGACTGAAAAGTGGAACCTGACTGAAAGCTATGTGAATGTCCGAGATAAGGCCTGAGATTTGCAACCGGTGAATAGTCTATGAGTGAGATTTTGAGAAAATGGACTAATATTGTGCAGGGCAGCGCAAGCGGCGTAAATCGCAAGCCAATTGACAAGACATCACTTCGGGGTCTGGGAAATTTTGAAAAACATACGAGCCAAATAGTGTATTCTGGAGAAATTTGAAGCTGTTTTTTACACCCATTACATACATGCACCTAATCATACAAAACAAAAAATGAACCCTGGACCGGTGGTCCTTCCTGGGGCTAGGCAATATGGCCGACTACAAGGCCACCAGTGAAGGAACCTGTTACATAACAGGTGAATGGAAGTGGTGACATCTGGTAATACATTTGGGAACTGCTACTGCCCATTTATCACCACTTATATGCGCGCATATAAGTAGCTTATAAATAGACGTACGACAACTCCAATCTAGTTTGGGCGAATATTTTATTGGACCTGGCCAATAAACATACATAACCAGGCCAACACGCCAAACAGAATGGAGAACAAACAAAAAAAAAAAAAACAACAAAAAAAACAAAAATACATAACCAGATTTTACACGAATAAGGCGCTGACCATACGCCGATCAAGATCGACACGAGCTTGTTTGGATTTTGTCAAATAATGCAACACACTCAATGATTTCCAGTCACCAATGTTCTTGATGTCCAATAGACTGAACCCTGCATCTGCCAAGGCTGATGCACCTCCTCTTCGTAACGAGTGTGAAGACAACTTATCGATGCCTGACTTGGCACACAACTTGTGCAATTTGCCTAAGTACCATGAGTAACTGCCACGACACCATTGGCCATTTTTCATGTACGACACTACTTGTGAGTCACTGGATGGGTAGTTCACCATAGATAACAGCAAGGTCAGGTAATGATGAAGGCAGAAGATAGAGTCATAGATGAATGTGAAGGGTATGAACAAGACCCGCTCCTTAAATGAAATAGTCTTTGTACGGCGAAGTCTGACGGAGACCCCCCAGACTTCCCAGGTCAAATCTGACAAGCAGACTGCCAGTCCTTGTTCAACCACATTGGACTTACGTAATAAGCCTCTGAAGCACATGATAACAGTGATCCAAAATGCCACATCTTCAGAACATGACATATCCAATAGTTTATAAATACGCTTTAAGTCCTGCACTGACGCTGGTCGCGCCTGGTCTACATGATCACCTAGGGTCCTTCGGATACCTCTCATAGTGATGTAGAGTTCAAATGTATTAGGGTTGACATGTGAATAACCTAGGACCTTGTGCAAAACCCAAAGTCCTCCTAGGTACTGTTTAATAGAGCTGTAGCGCAGTCTCTCAGCCAAGTGTGTAACATATAACAACACAACTTCTATACTAGCGGGGAATGGAACAAGCACACCATATAATATGCAAAATTCCAAATAAGAGTTCCATTGGCTCTTTCTAGTACGCTCCGTGGCTCCAGCCATCCACTGTGACTGGTAGTTCCGTAGTTTGTGAGTCAAGACATCCCCTGCAGCAGAAGTCATTTATCAGAAATGAAGGCAATCCTTTTGCACACCTTTTATCCGTACAGCGCGACAAAAAGTCAGGAACAATATTGTCTTTAGATTTAACGCGAGTAGCAACAATATGAAAATTATGTACAACTGATAACCAAAATAATTCTCTTATCCACCACATACAGCGAACACTCCGCGATCTGCCAGTATTTATCATGCGTTGGACTTGGGTATTGTCGGTTCTGACTACAACTTTTGTATCCGACCAATCATTTCCCCAACGTTGCGCTGCGGCAACCACTGGCCAGACTTCCAGTAGGTTAATGTCAGCTGTCTCATCATATTCACAAGGGGGTTTAACAGTATGATATAATGGAAAGCGATTATACAACTGATTGTAGGCAGGTAATTTCCATGCACCTACTAACCAATCACCATTATAACATGAGCCAAAACCAGTTAGTGATGAGTCAGTGTCTACGATAGGATGATAATCAAAGGTACGTAGGATTTTTGCAGAACCATTGAATACATAACTGAACCTTTTCCACCAGCGGATGTCATCCATAAACCAATCAGGTAGTTTGACCACCGTGACACTGTCGGCCATGTATTTGAGTAGGTTAATGACTCTACGTGAAAATGTTCTGCCTCCCCGAATAACTCTACTAGCGTGTGCCAAATGACCACACAGTTCTTGTAATTCTTTTTTGGTAGCAACAGATTTACCCAAGAACTTGTCGATCAGTACCAATAAGTTGTCTAACTTTTGTGGGGGTAAGCTGATTTCCATTTTCACTGTGTCAATTACCAGACCCAAATACTGGACTTTGGTAGCAGGGGTTAAGATTTTTTTCCATGCAATATGGAAACCGAGACGTCGGAGCAGATCTACCAATATCGCCTGACGCCTCGCACACTCCTCGTAGTTGTCAGCCACAATGACAAAGTCATCCAGGTAACCGAAAACATTGAAAATACCTCTACGATTCATACACCGGATGACAAACTCGGTTAGTTGAGTAAAGATAAATGGAGCACATCTAAGACCAAACGATAAGGCTTGATCTTCGAAATATTCTGGTGCACCGTCCAGACTCCACACAAAACCTTGCTTGGAACGATCGTCCGGATGAACAGCCACACTGCGATAAGCAGATTGGATGTCCAATACACATAAAAACGAGCCCTCATGTATGACATCAGTAACACTATCTACTTGAGTATAATGAAACGGTTGGCAAGTTGTGTACATAAAGTCATTAATACTTTTAAGATTATCATCGGGATCACCACGGCTGCAATCTGTTATGGGTCTTAAGCTGCCATCTGGTTTTAAAATAGCCCCCAGTGAATGTACACACTGGGGTCTACTAAGAACCCTTTTGACTTTACCATCAATTAACTCCTTCTTTACCAGATCGTCCATTTGGCATTTTACACCTTCTTTGATTATGGAATGGTAATTTTTTTGAAAATAAGAACCATCATAATCCACATCAACGATTTTGAATCCGTTACGAACACCGTCTAGGATATAAGCATAGTTACCATCAACTTCCTCAAACCCCATGCATTCATCAAAGAAGGCGTGTGGGTTGAGTTGGAGGCACATGCCATCTAAGACATGAACGGAATCACAATCCAAAGGACAAGGTCTAAACCATTCAACACCATCGACAATTCTGGAAGTGTAGATAGTAGGAGTTAATATAATGTCTTCTGTCTTTGGTAATGAATCTGAAGAATTGACATGATTTGAATAACAAGGAGTTACGAATTTGTTGACATCCCATAATAAACTATATTCAAGTTCACTGGTATTATCAGAATCACTGGTATTGTCAGAATAGGAAGATTTTATAATTCCACCATCTATGCCAAACTCCTCGGAGACACTGACCCCTGAATCAGAATCCACTAAGGCCTGATATCAATCATTTGATTTTTTCACAGTGCACTTTAGTTTTGTGTGATTACCCCCACAAGAGCGACATACATGTGGGTGAGGGCAATCTTTGGCGTTACAACCATTATCACCGTTAAATGCATAGCAACAGTGAATTTCATCTGACTTTTTCTTTTTGTTCTTTTTCCTCTTACTACTCGATCCCGCAACAGTACCAGCACCACTTTGAGATGATGGAGGCTGGATACCAAGAACATTACATAAGTGCTCGGCACTAAGATTCTCAAGACCAACACTGTTTGAGAAGATGTCGTGATCGAAATAGCAGAATGTGTGTTCACCAAACGATTCTCCCCTTTCACGCATCGCAAGATCATACTGAATGAGAGCATCCTCATTGTAGAATGCTTTCTTGTCAGTTAGGAATTTAACATGTTTACCATAGTTTTTACATGGGAAGTTTCTAGCCAACATGCTATTCAAGAGACCCATGCTAGCAGAAATAACATCATTCAAGGCGGGTTTTTTTACTTTATCATGCGGCATGTGCTGTTCAATGTCATAGGTCACAAACTTACTGCCACTGGCATTGTTCGGTGAAAATATCACCATTGGGGCGCCTTGAGTTTGGTGTTGTAGTTGCTGGTTAGGATACCATGCTGTTGGGTTATGTGGAATTTGAGGTTGCACAGACTGAACACCAGGAGCCTGGAACAGGCTTTGTTGATTAGGTATGATTCCTGCAGCCTGGTACTGTTGTTGTGGGTTAGGAATAACGCCAAACTGATATGAAGCCTGCTGCTGATGGGATGTTGGGACTGGAATCCCATACATATGAGAAGTAGTCGGGTTACCATATACCATAGGTGTAGGTGGGAACTTTAGCCTGCCATCCGGTGCCCTAAATTGACCCACACCAGGCCAACTGACAGTCTGACTAACAGGTGTGACAGGTGGGGAATAAGGTGTGCCATCTCTGTAGAACAGCTGAGGAACAGTGTTAGCAGCTACACCACCACTTCTCCACTGTTTCCACAGTAGGAACTCTTGATAATCATTGTCTAATTCACCATGGGAATGACTTTGACCCACTGGATAGTCAGGTTGATTGTCTCTGGGGACCGGGTGATTGTACCGGGAAGGTGGCTTGTTATCGCGGGTGAGCGACTTGTTTACTTGGGTATTTCCCTCTACTGTAGGCAATTTTTTACTCAAGTTGGGTAATTCAAACATACCTGAGGTGGTTTCAAGGCCGGATTGGCCTGCGGAGGGTCCCATAACTTTAGAATCAGGCCCTAAAACAGTGTTTGCGGCCGAAAACCGGCTTTCCGGAAGTACAGGGCGGCCATTTTGGGCTCCGCAGTTAAAGTTAGAGCTGGCTTGTGATTGGCCAGTTTGGAAGCCTGGTGTGTTCGAGTCACCACCTTTATTCCTTACTGTATCCAACTCTGATGAGTTCAAATACGTAGCACTAGCAGCAAGAAAAGAAGTTTGGGCCTCGAACGCACCTAGGGCGTTCGACCCACCACTTTCGTTCCTTACCGCATCCAGCCCTGAAGGATTCCAACATGGTGCACTAGCAGTAAGAGAAGAATTTTCACCCTCGAACGCACCCATGGCACCTCGCCAAGCCCGTACGCCTTCGTTTAATTGGCGAAGAGATCTGTTATTTTCAGCCCTAAGGCTGGCCAACTCTAGTTCCAACTCCTTGCGTTTACACATTTCATCAATTTTTGATTTCCTGGCCCTTTCAAGTTCAATCTGATGCAATAATTCATTTTGTGTAGATTCCTCCCCAAGGCTGCTAAGCTCACCATGTTGACCGTCCTTCCCGTGGGGCGGCCGGTCGCTCTGCCTGGCCTCCGTGGCCTCCTGCTCGTCACGCTCGGCTGAATCCGCTGAACCAGGTAATTTTTCCGAATCCTCCGGAGAATGACGTTTCCCCGGATTGGTCACCCCACAATTCGGGCACTTGGCCGCGTTACCATGGTAGGAAGTATCACAGGCCACGCATTTAGTCATGATGACTGAGAAAAAAAATCTCCAATGTGAGACCGGTGGTCCTTCCTGGGGCTAGGCAATATGGCCGACTACAAGGCCACCAGTGAAGGAACCTGTTACATAACAGGTGAATGGAAGTGGTGACATCTGGTAATACATTTGGGAACTGCTACTGCCCATTTATCACCACTTATATGCGCGCATATAAGTAGCTTAACAAAAAATGAACCCTGGAACAGGCCAAATTGGACCCCAAACTTTTTTTACCATAACCACTTTAGACCCTGACCATTTTGACCCAAACTAATATGTTAAACATAGTTATCATAATTGGGTGAATATATTATATACAAGCATATAGTACCCTATCTCTATCTCCCAGTTTGGGGTCCTGAAATGTTGGTATGTGTGGGTTGGGGGCACCTTCCTGAAAACATTTTGAAAGTTTCAATGTCAAAATGTGCATTCTGCTGACTTCTGGCAATCACTTTATAACTTTGCTTCTAGTAGGAATCTTTGACAAATTCTTTCAGTTTTGGAAAGCTCAGAATGCCAGGAATGCTTGAGAATGCTTTGTCTATGCGTGAGAGTGTGAGAAAGGGTCAAAATGCGTGAGTTTCACGCCCATGTATTAGTTTTCAACCTATATTTATGCGCAGGGTTTTCCACTGAAAACAGGTGAAATTATTTTGAGCCCCGCCCATCAGGGAGATTAAAAAAATTCTGGCCCCCCCAGGTCAAGGGGTTAAAACAATTCTGACCCCCCCCCCCTCACCCAACCAGCCCACCCACCATAGATTTTTTAAAAACAGGGTGGGCTGGTGGGATTGAGGGGGGGGGGGGTCAGAATTTATATGTTTTCAAAATTCATAAGCTGTTGAATACTCCCGACGTTTTTCTGACAATGGTCTATACACAGGGTATTTTAGCCTTTTTAGGAGAACATAGCCGACCCCTCCTTCGTTTTGCTAACGCCTCCACGCCTCCACTGCACTGGCATCAGCAGGACTAGGAGAACCTCTTTGACTTTGTCTATAATAACAATAGTGTACAATGGTCTGCATGATCCAATACTACATAGACAACTACATCTACAAAGAATCAGTACAAATATCAGACCGAATGTCTTGCAGAGTTAAAATTTTTCGAGAAGATTGCATGTAATAAGCTTATTTAAGTACCCAAAAGCATAAAAAGCATGTACCTGGTGGTGTAAAAGACGCACCTAGACGTTGTAGATCTAGACTTTGTAGATATGATATTGTAGGGAAATTTAAACTGGCGTAACTTAACTTATAATCATTAGTTTTTAAAAATTCAAAGCTTAAAGGCGACCCCAGACGATTCTCAGTATCGACCGATAGAGTTGGGCTTGTCTGCGGTCGCCTTAATGGTAGTTAAGAGCTCCCAGCACCCTCTTGGGGAAGTGATGGAGGTAAAAAGGTGAACCCCTTCCCCACTTGGGCCTGAAATGGTCACGTTCATACGAGGTACTATGGCAGTTCCAGGACCTGGTGTGAAAATTGATCTGAATATGTGGCATTCCAGTCTTTATCTAACCAATAATAGTTTAACGTCAATCCGTTTAATATCTATGCAGAAAATGGACTACCATTCGAAGTTGTAGCAGCAGCAGATATCAACAATGTTGCTAACGACATCTACAAGTTTAACTTGAAGGGTGTTAAGATCCTACAAAGAGTGATCGAAGTAAGTAATCTCTTTTTTTTTTGTTCTTGATAAATATATGTTCATGTATAACAGCAAGCTAGTAAGCAAGCGGTCATTATTTATCAACAGGCGCGGGGGCATCAAAAATTCAGACCCTTCCTGAGGTGGGGGGACGTAAAAAAATTTACCCTCTTTTTAGCAAAAAAAAAAGGCCACACACTACTATAGATTAAAAAGGGGCATGAAAATTCTCCTCTGGTGCGCGGGGGGGCACAAAATATTTTGACTCGCCGTGGGGGAGTAAAAAAATTGCATGTGTACGCATGAAAACCCGTCCCCCAACCTGTTGATAAATAATGACCACTCCCTAAGAACCAGGCCTAGATTGAAAAATCTCCCCTTCTCTACAGATGTGGTCCAACGACGTAAGCCGTCAGGTAGAATACTGATTTTACATGACGCTGATCGTTACAGTGGTATGAAAATTGGAAAAAAATACATATTAATCTATAAATTGAATAAACGTTGGTCTTATATGAATGCAGTCTAGAATCGCTACTGCATTTAAACAAGTCATTATGGTATGTGTCAATCATGGCCGTAGAATTCAGTTATCCCTGATATCATATCTAACCTTCTCTCTCAAAAAATAAGAAAAATTCAATTTTTTTTAGTCACTAACCATTGAGGATCTGAACAAGCTCAGCCCAGACTTGATCACCATGAGTCCTCCATGTCAACCCTTCACACGGGTTGGCCTTCAAAAGGATGGCACGGACGCTAGAACCAAGTCCTTTTTCCATGTGCTTGATCTCCTACCAAAGTAAGTATCTAGGTTCTAGGACAACTAATGAAAAGAAAAAGAAAATGTTCTGGAAAATTCGTCCTAACTTTCACTTACATAGATGTCGTGCACTCATTGTTTAGGTTCAGTATTATTGCTATGAGCTGCATTTTTCCCAAAGGAAATATTGATCTCTGCGACTGCACAAAATTGTATGCAGATTAAAGCTTTCTCTTCTCGTCCCCAGGTTATCCAAACTACCCTCGTACATCTTTCTGGAGAACGTGAAGGGCTTTGAGACGTCAGACACACACCATCATCTCATGGACACTTTACGCCAGGCCGGCTACCAGGTGCAGGTATGGTCATTTATACGGTTAACTAAGTACTAAACTTGTTAACTCACTGTTTGTTTGAGGGATGTGATTTCTCCTACATCTGTAGGATTTCCTACACTTGAGGGTCTTAACATTTATGGGGGGAGGTATCTTTGATATTTGGAGCCTATGCAATACCTAATGAGGCTAGATTTGTGTACCCTAGGAGAAATAAAAGAAATTTCAACTTCAACTTACAGTATGTAGCCAAGTGCAATTGAGCTCTTTTATAGGTCAATACAGGTGTGCACAGGAGAGTAAGATGTCACCAACAGATAGGTTTAGACGCATCCTTGAAGTGCCACATGCATGGTATGCATTATTGAAAGAGTTGATAGCAGATGAAACTATAAAGGTTTAAACATACTGCGAGTTTTCTAGGTTTTAGTATTGACCAGTAGTCTAGACTTTTACATTTTTCCATGGCGAATTTCAGTAAGGTTTGACACTGAAATTGAGCAGTCGTTTTATTTGTTCGGCTTGGTGAAGTATAGATTTAGATTTGTTCTTGTACTTGTAGGAGTTTCTGGTGACCCCTAACCAGTTTGGTGTGCCCAATTCCAGACTGCGCTACTATCTACTGGCCAAGCGAAGTAACCTAAAGTTTAACTTCCCTGTTAAGGAAGGGGTGAGTCGTCCTGTCAGACTTAATCGATTAATTATTTAATTTATTTGTGTTTGTTTTTTTCTGTAAAACCTTTAAAATATCTACCTGAGAAGAATTACTGTCGATTTTTATTAACTCGGAAAGCCGAGTTTTAATAGACAGGTAGGGGCTGGGAAAATTTTTAAGACCGGAAGTGAGCATTTCTGAGAAGAGGTGGTTGAATTTACCCTCAAATTACATCAAAACCATCAAATATGAGATGAAGTGAAACCTGTCATGTGATAGTGTACATGTTCAAGATCATTGAGGTGTAATATTTACCTCTTATAAGATTCTAATCTTTGTAAAATTTAGATTTGAAAAAAAAGTAGGTCACCTGAAGTCCAACTTAGACGCTTGGTGCACTCAATGCTTTTCTGTGGGGGAGACATTTTGGGTGACAGGTTTCCCGCCCTTTTCAGCAGGATGGTGTTCTCATTGTTAATTATTTAGTAGGGGGGAACTGAAGTGTTTCCAGCTAAAGGGCAATGGGAGATAAATATGCCATACCATAGTGTTTTCTTCTTGGTTGGTTCCAATTTGAAAGTAGCAGTATATAACTCTGTATAATAGCATTATTCTGACACTCGATATGAAATGAATATAGTAAAAGATATGATATATTGTAGGGGACAGATTTTCTTATACTTGGTCCACCTATGTTAAGTACATCCAGTATCCCCCCTGCTAAAATATGAGCCAGCTGCAACCACCTGGTTCACTCATAACTCACCAGGAGGCACTACCTCTATAGAACAGTGCAGATGTCACCTACATCCTGTCACCTACTGTAGATCATTATTTAGCAGGGGAGACTGGGACGGGCACATTTATAACACTCATGTAGTTAAAGGAAATGGGGTGGAGGGCGAACAAGATGCAAGAAGTATTTCTTAGAATCAATAATGGACATGGGACTCCCCTGTCTAGGGAAATAATCACACACCTATAATCCCATAAAATTGCAATGCATGCAATTTAAATCAGATTCATACAAAAAGAAAATGCTCCTTTCTGAGTTACCAGTGATAACAATCGCTTCAGCACTCGTTAGAACTAAAGCACTTATTTCAACATTTTTTTTTTATAAAAGTCTTGTTCGGTTATTATGCCATTGACTTGAGTCAATGGCATATATATATATGTATGGTAATTGGACCCTGATTCTGCTACAATAGAACATCGAGAAAAAATACACACTTGCATTGGCAGTAACTACATGTGCTGATGGTGTGCAGTTTGGCTATCACGGGCACATTAAAATATAGTGAATTATCTCACGATTCTGGCCTCTACAGTGCCTTTTTAGTCATAACCACTGTGCGTTATCAAGCTATAACCCTACTCTGAGACCTTTTATTCGTCTTCAAGAAGCTGCTGGTTTCAATCTGGACATGTTAATAAATTGGCGAAGCATACAATACAAAGTCAACTACGCCATTGATTTCCAGTTAAAACCGTTTAGGGTTCAACGGGGAATCGATCCCCGGCCGCTGTCGCAGGAGACAAGCTCGCTGTCCATTATACCAAGCCGACCGGTGGTAGAAGGCAATACCCGTGGAGTATTTAAAAAAATTTTCCGACATACCTGATGTTTACAGACCTCGTTTGCATAGAATTCAATGGTGCCAGGTGGAGTTATTAACAGGGAAACATCCTTAGATATCCTATATGAACATGCCATGCCTAATTTTTCCATTTTGTTTGAAATAAAAAAGAATCCATTGATTTTCCATAGCGATACGTCTCGGCACCCGCCATTGCGGCTTGCTGACCCAGTGGTTCAGCCGAAAGTAGGTCAGGTACATCCGGGCACCTACCCGCTTCGTCAACAAGACGAAATGGCCGTGTACCGGGCCGTGTGCATTTAATCGGTATGGAAAATCAATGGATTCTTATTTATTTAGAAGAAAATGGATACAAAATGTAGGCGAACACCAACTAGAGATCATATATTTGGCGGTGCTAGAAGTACAGGACTTGACATGCTTGGATTCTAGCCGAAAAGTTGTTTGAAAGACTAGGGTATGACGGGTGGAGTAAAAACAATGGCTACAGTGGCTTGGCAAACCATGTGGATTGCATGCACTTACAAAATGTCTTCTCATGGATTAATTCTGGGGTTATAAGGTAAGAAATTCATACATAATGGATGAATACGTTAGATAAACGCATTAATCCATGTTATGAGACAGCAATCGTGGGTTTATGGGTTAATAATCCACTCCCGCTCCGTGGTCGTGGATTATTAACCCATAAACCCACTAGTGCTGTCTCATAACATGGATTAAACGCTACATGCTGAGTGAGTGTTTCATGTAGTCTAACAAGATTGGCCCATGAAGAGGTATGTAACATGACTGGGAATGTTTACCATAGCTGTCATTATGATATGGCACAAAGGAAGGTGCGAGGAGGATTAGTTCCAGCTCGCTCAACATAACCCCTTAAGGAACAGCTTAACCCTTTAAGGGCCAATAGTGCATAAATGCCAGAGAAAATTACATAGAACATAAATGTCAATGGCAACATAGGCCAATGGCCTAAACTTAACCTTCATCATTTACATTGTTTAAAACATGTTTATAAATGATGTTATAAGCCTATATTAGTCCATATCCCACTGTCCTGATTGACTTAATAAAATCCCTTCATATTAATATATAAACTACCGCTTTAGGTGCGTGATGATCTACCAGATTGCATCCATCCCTTCCTTACACACAGAGTGAATAACACAAGCTACACACCGACTACAAAGTCAGTACAAAGTGTCACCAAACCAGATCTGTGTCACACTCACAGCAGTTCAACCGACAATACCAGTGACGGCTCACATTGTACAATACCACACCAGGAAAGTGTTCAAGGGGCTCATAGTGCAGAACAATCTGAAAGCACTGACTGTGGGCGTGGGGACCCACAAGCAGCCAGAGAGAGATACCAAGACATAAGTCGGCCCGTGTCGGAGTACCTGGAGAACCAGACAGAGGAATACTTTTCATCCTTCGCTGTCCCTGAGAAGTTTTTGAAACGCTTCTGGTCAATGGATATCGTCACTAAGTCATCCCGTAACTGCTGTTGTTTTACCAAGGCGTAGGTTTGCTTCGAAATACTGTATAGTGTTTGATGATAAAACTCACAGATGTAAAGTCAGGGTGTACCGGTATGAAAAATTCTCAACATGAATGTTGCAGTTTTGAATCCATTTTAAGAACTACTCGAATTCTGAGCTGATAAAGTAATCAGACAAAATTCTGAAAACATACATCCCCTAATTATAACTTCCAAGTTTCTGGGTACATGAAGAAGGTAACTTGTTTCGTTTGAAAATTTTACTCTTGTAACCATTATCTGTTTTCTTTTTCTTTTCATCATTAAGCTGTTCTCTTTACTTTACTCTAGATATGCTCACCACATTGACGGTGCAGGGTCCATATTGCAGTGTTCGGAAGAGTCTCGAACAGATCTGGTAAGGATGATTTGTCAAATTACCTGCAGTACCCATCCAACTAGTATGTTTCAGGCTTTTAAAAGGCTCTGACTGCTTTCAAATTTTACTTTAAGAACAACCGTAGTTTAAAGTTATGCATGTATTATATGCTCAAATATTACAGAATATGGTTAAAGAGACACGATCGCCAGATGAGGTCATCATGGAGGCTATCCAAGCTCTCAAACTCCGCTTCTTCACCCCGCGAGAGGTTGCCAACCTCATGTGCTTTCCACCAGAATTCAGTTAGTTTCTTTTTAAAGATGTGAATGCTCTCCTTGACTCAATTAATACGGTCCACAGCTACTTGGAAATGTTTTTTCAAATGGGCAGTAATGTTAGCAATTACAAATAAACTGTCTTCTCAATTGCCATTATGAGATAAGACATTAATTGTACATGCACTTCTAACAATATTAATGCGTATCAAATAGGCCTACGTGTACTTCTGAGTTGGTCATGAGACTTTAAGCACTGCTCAGACTGCTGTTAAATTCTATATTTTTTCTTGTTTTACAGAGTTCCCTGACAATCTGACGACAGTGCAATGCTACCGTGTCCTGGGAAATAGTTTAAATGTACACGTTGTGTCAATATTACTCAGACTCTTGTGCTGGGGCGATGACTTAGAGCGGTGACCCACTCCATATAGACTAAGTTATAATCATACAAGAGTATCATGAATTCTTTGCAATTGTGTATATATTATGTACCAGTATATATTTCTTCTGATGGTTACGGATCTTGCAAATAAATTTTACAAATTGAACAACAACACAACAAAGTGAGTACAATTTGTTACAAGTTTATTATAATTATTTCATCATTAGATGACAAACTGACACTGTCATAGGACTTGCTGGTACTGGCAAGAGGAGGTTTATTAGTGCTGTAATTAATGCCACAGCTTTCGGTATAGGAACCATTGGAAATATAGGTATTAAGTCAGTAAAACTAACAGAAAGCTCAGAACTAGATGCAATAGTTCGTTGTGTCTACTCTGTGCATCTTTTATTCAATGGTCGTTTTTATTATTGGAATGTCTTCAGTGACTGTCATCATTTGATTATATGGCTGTAGATCATTACCAAGCTGATAAAAAATAATACCCCACAGAAATAAAAGCAGAAGAATTATATAAGTAATAGGGATTCCTCCTTGCACCTTTAAATAGAAGAAATAGAAAATCTGTTTTAACCTTAGTCATTAATATAATAATGTATTTTTTTCCCAATATATTTGTCATCATTATCTATTGACACTTGATTATACACAAGTGACTGATTGTGGTTATAATGAGGCCTTACGGCTATTCATGGCAGTAAACATTGGGACGTTTCAGTGCAGTTACAAGGTGTGGGGACAACGCTCGCTTCGACATTCTCACACCTGGACCCATGCCTCTTATAAAGGCCGGCCCACAGCCATTCAAGGGCATGCAAATTACAAGTATACAACTTTTGATATATACACATATATACTCCACTACAGACATGCCTAACATGTTATATACCTATACACTTACAAAATCGGCATTGAAAAAGATTCCATCAGGTTGTCGCAATGCTGGGTGCTATTATTAGCAGGCCCCGACTGTGATGTATATATCATTAGTTTGAAACACTGATACCATGGTATGAACATACAAAAACCAAAAGAATTAACAATGTAATCCGCAGTCTCCTTTCGGCAGCGGAAAGTCTATGCATGTAGGTATCCTTTAAAGTATAACATTTTAGAGTGGATGGGTAAAATGGTGGGGGGCGGGGTGGGGGGTGTATGGTACAAACTGAGCTCATCTGCTGCAGGTAAGTAACGACATGACAGCAACTCTTAGTCTTGACATTTTTCATAATGTCAGCGCTGTAAAAACAGTCACCACTGGAAGTAGAGAGGACTCCCTTCGACACTGAGTAGAGTAAGATATGGAAGGGGAGCAGAGAGCGGTTGACTATGTAGTAGTAACAGATGACGGTACACAGAGATAGTGGCCGGAAGGTCCTGTTTGCCAGTTGTGGCACGATTAGCGCCGAACGTACATATGATACAATATGGGACCGGCCCTCCTCCTCCCCTTTTTTCCACATGACAATGGAAGAGAAGGTGTCTTGGTGGCTGTGTACGGATCCATGATAATGGCAGATAGTACCGACTGTGGACAGCGAACATGATGCTCCATGATTCCTCGAGACACTGCCTTCCACATCAGTACAATCCAGTCTGGGACCACCACGAGCTGCCTCTGTAGATGCAGCCGTGCTACTGCTGTCTAACATCCAGAGTACTGAGCCCTGACCTCCCTGTCTGAAACCGCGCTGCTGTATTTTGCCATCATCACAAGGCCAAACTTGCGGGAGCTTACACCAACAGCGAAAATGTCCTTGTTACGCACGCTCCTCCTGCTTGGCTTATGCCAACTGGGTTCATGACACCCCGTCTTCTGCAGTCAGCACGGATCAGGATACTTTATGTATATTTACGTAATTATGTTTGTATGTACACTCTGCGGGGAGAGTAGCTTCCAGGGTTTGTTGGTCAGTCAGTGAAATGTCCCCACTCCAGTTTTCAGTGGGGGTATAGGGTGGGATCGCAGGCTGGTCCTGCAGTCTGTGATGGGGATACGTGGTCCGCGGGTGGCGCGGCCGACCGGCCCTATACCCATGAGTCAGCACCTCCGTCACCCTGCCGCTGGTCGAGGGTAACCCCACCATCTGGTCGCCGCTTAGCTGGCTTGTTCACTTGGGCATATAGTGGCTCCCGGGAATCCACCTGTGGCTGTGGTTGCTGTCCACCCTAAGAAAGTAAAAAGATAAAGTAAATGGGTGTGTGTTGATACAGACACACAAAAGTGTGAAAACCAAAATAGCGATACAAAGAAAAACTTGTAAAGAGGATTGAAGAAAAGTGAACAAAAAGTTGAATGAAGCAAGTACAAACTTTGCTCTGTATCTAAAGTTATCTTCAAGTATTTTTCAGCAAAACAACAAACTTAATCCTGTATCCAAAATTATTGATAGTTTGAGTCAGCAATAGATTGAAAAAAAGGAATGACTCACTGGGGAAACATTGGGATAGTGGGACATGCCACCAGTGGGGCGGTAGTCATCTCGACTGCGTGGTGACTCAATGGAAGCATACCCAGGTGACGGCATGTCGCCAGCCGATCCCATTTGATGCATGGGAATGTCTTCAGGCTGTAAAATATAAACATTTACTATGTAAATCATGCCTTTACCACATAGAAAGTCAATAATTGTCACAATTTGTAGATCACTTTGCTCAGAAATGAAATAAATTCAGCCACCAACCCTCAGTCTGTCATCGCGGTATCTGCCGCTGTCTGGCGTGTGGCCCGGGTCTGCATAAGAGCCTGGCGGGATGCTGTTACCATAGCGCTGGTTGGAGCCTGGTGAGGAAGGCTCACTGTGGGTGGCAGAGGACGGCGGGTGGCCACCACCGAGGTCCATGCGTGGACGGTTGAGTGTATTGTTGGCACTCGCTGAAGGACCTCCTCTGTAATATAAGTACCAAGAATGTGAGGTTTAATGTTACTAAGGTGGGTTGTGCAGTTCTATGAAGGTACCAGAAGACTGTGATTATTCATGTTATATTCATAAATGAATTTGATGACAACCGGTTATAGACTCTTCTCCGGTTGCAAATCCCGGGCCTAATCTCGCACCTTCACGCAACCCCTAGTCAGGTTCCATGCACTTTTCCCTCTTTGTGATGTTTACTTTCAGGTCATGTAGACTTGTGTATATACATATTTCAGCATCCACCAGTATATATTCAATAAATACAGACATCCTACTTCCACATATATGCTGATCTACATTGAGAACTGAACAAGAAAAATCTGATCAACTATGCAAGTAAACATCACAAAGAGGGAAATGTGCATGGAACCTGACTGAGGGGGTGCGTGAAAGTCCGAGATAAGGCCCGAGATTTGTAACCGGTGAAGACTCTATATCAATTACCACAGACCTACACAATATTCTAGTGTATTGTACATATCTATGCTTTAACAGAGAAGAACAGGTTGGGACTACCATTAATGACCGAGAAAAACTAAAAATGTTTTGAAACACATTTAACATGTAAAATCATGAATATGGCTCGAACAAACTAACAAATAAACGATATATATATATATATATATATATATATATATATATATATATATATATATATATATATAAATATGGCGTATGATATAGGCTGTGTATACTATTATGGAGTGTGAAGACGCTGATGATACAAAAAGAATCTCTTTTTCTTTTGCAGATAGATAGCAGTGTTAGTGTAAAGCCTATTTATCTAATCTGACAGACTGGTGGGGCAGGATTAGTGCTTGAAGATGTGATGACGGGATGGTTGAATTAATGGTACCGAGGGATGGATTGTCCGTCTCTGCCTTCTGTTTGACATTCTACCATCTAATAAATTACCATGGATAAGCTGATCAGGGAATATGTGTGTCCTGTAGGATATTCCATATGTTTGGGTTCACTTATATAGGGGATCCTGCTTACATGAAAGAATTGGCAGTAACAGGGAAATTGCATATCCTTAGCTATTTGTAGATAATGTTCTTGTTTGTGTATGCATACCTAACACTTTATTCGTGATACTAATTCTAGGGAGGGAAAGGTTCACAGAACTATGCCACAATATTAAGTTTCCACAATGACTAAATTTCTATCACTTGTAGTGGTCAATGCGGGACAGATTAACAATACACATGCCATGTAGTCCACTGTCCAAATAAAACCTTTTGTACCATATACAAAATACAAAAGAAATACTACTTATATTTGATGTAACTCTGGCTCCATTATCATACTAAACACATGTAGTACCATGCAGGTAACGTTCCCTCCTCAAAGGTTATGTTATTTGAACTAACACTTCTTAGAACTATCAAAATAAGGGTATATATGTTGCCATTCAACCAAACATTTGGTATATTGTTGAGTGTGGGGGACATATGGGCTCAGCACTGTCACTACACCTGGTGTTATCCCTTGGCACCTCAGGTCACATGTGGTTGTGATGTCACACTGATTCAACTATAGGCTGTGAGCGGTTAGGGCTGTTTTGCTGTTGGCTGGACATTAATTTTTCTTTTCTATGTTTCCTTTATTTAATAAATAGGCCGCATCTTGGGACAGCGTGTCCGAGTCCATAACTTTACAGTCATCCTTAAATAATATTTCAATATTCTGCATATCAAATATTAATACCGGGCACTTAAGTACATTGAATAGATAAGGTATTCATAAAGAGTTCATGGGCGTGGAAAGCAGGGGGGACATGTCCCCCCCCCCCACTTTTGGCCAACTCCTCAAAAGGTCAAAACTAAAAGGTCAAGCAAAGGGAGGTCAAAAATTGCAGAACCCCCCCCCCCCTGGTCCCACCCACTCTGAAACTGCTTCCCACACCCCTGGAGTTTCATTCTTCTGAGGCAACCAAACAAACCTTGTGTCCTGACAAATATGACGTCACAATATATGACAAATGACATAATAAAACCACGCCATAGAGACCAAGTTTAGATTTAATTTCCCTCCATGAAGGATAACAGCACAGTAGTGGTGTAATACATAGCATAGAGATTCAGTGTGAGGTGTTTTATTGTTTGGTTTTATTGTACATATTGCTGCTCACCTGACTTTTTCTATTCTCTTCATATTTTAGTATTTCTCATGAACACAATATTGTCTGAAAACATATAGGCATATTTCTCAACACGTTTGAACAGGTGAGGCGTATAATAAAACCAAAATGAGTATTGAGCTGATTTCCTGGATTATCAGTAAAATACTTCATGAGTATGAATCTTTTTCATTTCGTATTCGCTGGTTACCATTCAAGAAACAAGAGATGCCACTCACTGATCTCTGAAAATACGGATATCATCCTAATTTCCAAAATTTCAAAGAGGAAATGTTTGTAACAATTATAGCCAAGGATTCGGAATTCCGTAAGGGTAAGGAAAAGTGGCATCTCTGAATCAACACTTTCACCCAGTAAATCAGCTCAACCAACCTTTGACAAAGGCTTTGTGATAAGCAATTGCAGATTCAAAAGCGTTGCTTTTGTTAGAATACCCATACACCTGCCAGGTCCAACCAGTGCCAGGATCTGATAGATTTGCCACATAATCGTCAAGACACCATACACCCACACTACAGATATGTGCTGATAATTATGTTCGTTTCCCTTTCCATTTCTTTTGAATAGCAAGCTGGGTGAGAGAGACATTAGCACAATGCATTGCATACAGGGATAGGGGCGACCAAAAATCTAGAAGAGCATCCATATTTCAAATCTCAACGGTACCAATTGGACATAAGGCTGAGGAAACAACTGCGGAACACTGCGCCCTGTTGTTTGGGGAATAAGACACCTTATCTTCTTTTTAAAGAGTATTTTCCAGGAGGATGAATAAAGAGGTAACATGACACTGGCAAGGCACCGCTATATAGGCCCTGAAACTGACTTCTATAGTACTCATGAATGCAGGCTTCACCGTAGACACACCAGGCCACTATAGGAAGGGTAGTGGGAGTGCATGAACATGTATGTAACATTATATAAATGTAAAGAACAAAGTAAAGCTACAGAAAGGCAGAAATATACTGGCGTCTCGGTATCCTACCTCCTGTTACTGATTGGTCAGCGACATCATGTGACGAGGAAAGAAAGAGAGGGAAAGTGACAGGTCATTCAGCATGCTACTGGTACATGGATATCAGGAAGGACGACTTAAATGTAGAAGTTTTCTGGTAGTACAAGAACATTATGGGTTTATTGATGGTACGGAAAAAGCTGGGTTTAGGGTAGTTCTTCTTATGAGAACAAAAAACAACAACAAACAACTGTTGTTGCAGCCATATTGGGAAAGGTCCATTAAACAGATAGGGAGTTCAGAAGGTTGTGTTGAAAAATGAACCACGTGTATTTAAAACTTCTTTTTGGGCAGGGGAGGAGAAGTGAAGAATGGGATGATATTTCTCTTTTTTTCCCCTCAGGAAATCGAAAAGAAAAAATATAATTATACAAATAGAAAATGATTTATAAATTTGGATGATTATGCATGCAGTTGGCGCATGCTTGCTTCACAAAGCATTTCTCTCTCAGCCAAAAGCCAAGATGTCAACGGCCTCTAGAAGTGGGTACGAAACTAAGACTGGGCAAACTTATTTCATTTCTAGGTATTTAAGAGAGTATATTCAAAAAGAGTATACCGTTTAAAGAAAAAAATATTTGCGCCTTCAATTTAAGGCAGTCCTACTTCCCACTGAATGTAGACTCACCTTGCGGCCATGGTACGTGTTACAAAATGTTGCTCCTTCCATCCCCGGTTTTTGTATTCTGGGTGAAGTTCACGGAACTGCCACATTGTGTAAAGTATCTGAAGTAAAATGTGACATAGGCACCCTTGGTTAGACTCTCTAAGAGTAACATACTCTAATTCAAATTGGATTTATGTGACCAATATCCCTGTGGGCCATACTACAATGATGGCCAGTTGTGGGTCCAAGTTACTTTTCATCTGCATGGCTTATCTTAACGTATGATTGACAAAATACACAGGGTTACTATTAGACAAATATTAGACTTACCGAAGATGCAAACTTCACAACTTTATTAGAATATTTCCCTCGTGATTTTGTAATGTGAACCAACCGTTCTACTCCTCCTTCACTTAGTAATGATCTGTTTGAAAGAAATACAAACATTCACTGAAGTAGAGCAGGCGTAATAGTGGTCAAATCACAACTTTAAGACGTACATATAAGAGGTCCAACCTGGTTATGGTCTTGCCCAGGAAACCACTCATTCGGGATTATGCTAAACCAGATTTTATTCGAGGCCAATTTTTAGCAATAAAAATTGTGAAAGCCAGTATATATTATTCAACACCTCTATCTCCATTGAATCTCCTCAAGGACTTGGCAATATAGTAATCTATTCTGTATTTGCTTTCTGGTACTTACTGTGCAAAGTCTGCATTCTTTTTGACAACTTCATAGAGCGTGGCCTGCACTGCTGTGACGGTGTCATCAGAGACGGGGAAGTCTGGCTGCTTGTTCTCTTGTGGTAGCTTCATTACTAATTGGCGCATTGCATATTTGCCTGAAACAACAAATTTGGTATTTTGTTACAACGTATTTAGCCACTTGACAAGCTCTTTTTAAACAACATTAATTTTACTAAGCACAAAATATATATTTTGCTTTTGAAATTGGCTAGTTGATTTCTCATGGGAATTGTAAGTATAAACAAGTCAACCTTGCAGCATCTACCCCTTAAAGAGTTGATAAATCTTCTATTGATATTGCTGTTACAATACTCACCTATTAGTTCTTTGTTTCTGTGGTCGAGTGCCAGGTTGCGGAGTGCGGTGGCTGCTGCACAGACTACACGGTCTGCCTCTACGGTGAGCAGTTCCACAATAATGGGTAAACCTCTTTCCTTGCGCACGGCCGCGCGGATGTCCACTGATGGCTGTCAACATCAAATTCTTGTTAGTATAAGACTAATTCAATTCATGTCTATACTTGAATATAACTTGTAACTCATATCATAAACACCAGTAGATGACTTGTTTTGGGTCATTTTCAAAAAGCCTGGTGTGGATGCGACGAATTACTCTGAGAAACATTCTGCTGAGTTGCTCACTTATCACCTCAAGGCTGGGAGAGGGAACATCCCATAAGCACAATCCTCAAAGGGCTTCTCTAATGTAGCAACATTCTGGATGCAATCACAAAAAAAACGTTTTTTTCGACTTTTTTTTCCAGCAAAATGAAGCAATCAAAGCTTTGAATAAGAATTAGACCAGAACAAGGGGTCAATTCTGAAAGCAAAAGGTGATAGAAAATGAAAAGCAGGACAAATCGATAGGCAGTGGTGACATCACAAATGTCACTCAATTGGTGTCTCTGCTAGTGTCACACACACGCTTACCTTTCACATTTGGGAGACGAGGTTACTTCTTTACTGATGAGCCTTTCCCCAGACTAGTTATTTAATTATTCTGCAGTTCGTCTTAATCTTTCTGCTATAGGTGTGCAGAGTCATGCTCAACTAATACGCCATCATCATAATTACAGAGTTTAGTTTTATGTGCAGCATAACTCAATCTGAATCACCTTTTGTCCTCTTTTATGAACATCTAATATAACCTTACTTAATATCTATACTAACCTCGATAAGAAACAAGGCACATTGCACTCTAACACGTTTGTGACAATAATAAAAAATGTTGGCGCAAATGTCAAAGCTGCATTCGAACAATGGCGGTATAGACCTGGGTGGTTTCACTTATACACTAACCTAAGTAGGACATGCCTCTGAGGTATTTTCTGCTTTTATCATGTAAGTCGTCTTGACATACTCTTAAAATCTGAGATTCAAAATGCCATCTATTCTCATGGAATTTTACAATCTGAACTAGCAACATATCTCTTCATATAGTATTTTAATCACTATTCAAGCACTCATTCAATGCCAACACCTACCATTAACTGGGTTCCTAGTGATTTCTCGCCTGTCGAGCAATTAAATGTCTTTTAAATGATAAGAGTGTGTTCAGTTTTCCTTTCCTGTTGATAGCCAGCTATTTATTTTGAAATAACTTAAGTTATATCAGGACAAATCCAGTTTCCCCTGACACACGGCAAGAGCAAGAGCATGATAAAAACAAAAAAAAAAGGTGAAAAAATTGTTTCCTTCAAATTCGCGAATTAGCTCATGTAGTCATAAATGTGGCTGTCAATCAAATATCCCTACGGCCCTGGCCATAATCTAACAGGGATGGGTGTAACCATTTGAAAAAAGACTTCGATCACAATAAACTACACTGTGTACTAACTCCTGTTTTTGACAGCATATTATTTAATACCTACACAATCTAATGTTTATTATTTAATACCTACGCAATCTAATGTTACCTTCAATGTATAGCACTGAATAACGTTTACCTCATAAGAACAGAAACAGGCTTAGGATCGTTTTGGTTGTTATAACCTACCTGCCAGTCACATGCTGCTAGGTTCTGGATGGCTCCAGCCGCTGCCTCCAGAGTCTCAGGGTTGGAGCAGTCGGAGAGGAGCGGTAGGTAGATGCTCACCACGTCCGGCTGCCACAACAGCTCCATGCCACGTACAGGCTCCGTGCGAGGCCGCGTACTGCTGGGGGGATTTTGACGGCCACTGGTTTTATTTCCCATGAAGCGAGCACAATTGGTTTTGGGGAGATGCCCAGGTGGCGACATGCATGCAAACATGCAAAGCGAACAACACAGGCCGAGTGGCAGAAGGGAGGTAGGTAGGGGTCAAGTAAGGAACAAGAAAGGAAAGGAACACACTTTAAAACAAGACCAAAAAACACAACTTAACTATGATACTACAATGTACATCGCATGAAAGGGCATTTAAATGCACATGGTTGCCATTCCTAATAGATCTTTATTGCGTATCAATAAGATATGCACTTTAAGCAACAGCTTAATCAATGTATGACTGATATTCTTCCACAGTGATTTGTTTCAGAAATAACTTCCAACTAACACGGTAAAGTAAACTGGTAGACACAGGCTTAATTAAGTTTATAATTTGATGTCTTACAGAACACTTATGGGTGACTACTTCAATAGGGATTCAGAGTGGATACAACATGGAAGGGAGTAGCGTATATGGGCCATGTGATAAATTAGACTACCAGTACATCTATGGATCTTCAAAACTTATTTCTACGGATTCGCATGTTCCAATGACAACACATCTATGATTAAGTATGAAATATTTGTTCAAATTGACGAGAAATGATTCGGAATGGACCAGTACTAAGATTGTCAAATAAATGTCTATCCAAAGTATAGAAATTATTTATTGAGGTTATATAAATATGATTAATATGTACTGTATATTTGAAATAAATTTTGAATAGATATCTACCGGTACAGATATTTTGAATGGTTCTTTTGTAATACACACCTTTGATAGCCACTATCTGAGCGACCTCTTTGGTCAATCTTCTGAGGATCCTTCTTCTTTTTGTTACCCCCAAAACAGCCGGTAGTCTCTGTGAAATGAAAGTGTTGGTCATCACTATTCTTCGTGTTTGTTTCTTTTTAAAGAGTGATTAGCGATCTGACAGCTTTACTACAAGCTCTTGGTAAAAAAGAAAAAACAACAATTTAAGACATTTGGTTTGTTCTCTTCTCTAATGACGCTATATAATTGTCTTCTGCTCTTAAAATGGACTGCATATATCAGTATCATCTACTGATATAATTTCTTATTAAATGACCTTTTAAATGTAGAATCATAATGACTTTCACTCACCTCCTTTTGTTGGGACTGGCTTGGGTTGGTTCCGGCGTTTGAGATATGTGGGATCTTCTACTTCTTGGCACGCATAACTCAAGTTCCGTAGTACACAGACACAGTTCTCCACTGACTTATTGTCAATGTCATTTTTCCCAATGGCTGCCCTCACAATGTAAAAGATAGCATCCACTAGGCCTTCACATTCCCGAAGCTTCTTCCGTGCATACTCTGCATCGGAACTTATATTTCTGCGTAAAAAAGGGATGACTGATGGTTATATTTTGTCATCAAAGAGGACATAGATATTCTATCACATCAAACACATACCAGCAGATTGAAAATTGTAGTACATGCATGCAGTTTATAGATTGTAATTAAATAAGTGTTTTTTAAATCAAAATATTGGCCTCCACAATCAATTATTTAAGTAATCAAATAATTAAGTTCTGAAAGTATACCTGAGAATACCACTGGCATTCCTAAAGACAGTGGACCAGTAGACATCGCGAGGCTGGCGCAAGGCCTCCACATCCAGATTTCGGTCCCAGCCCGAGTGTGGGATGATCACATTGTTGACAATCACTACTATTCCATCATCTATAATGTGCTTCTTTATGTCCTGAAAAAAAAAGACATTTAATAAGTATTTCTTATACAAACACAATTGATAAAAGTCTTAATTAGTAACTGCTCTTGGTGAAACTAATGGTTCTAACAGATATGCTTGACATAGAAAAGAAATCCTCAGATCTTCGAGTTAAGAAGAGGAATACGCACCTGACAGGAGGAGAGGTTCCAGAGGATACCAGTCACCAGTTCCCGTATATCATTATCAGGTGAGGCGCGGAGAAGCCTAATTAGACCAGGGATACCACCAGCATTCTTGATGGCTCTCTTGTTGTCATCATTTGCACGTCCGAACGACAAGTTCCGCAATGCACCACATGCTGCTCGATGCACCTCGGGAATCTCGTTATTCACCAGCTCTACCAGCGACGGGATCCCACCAAGACCTCTATTAGACAAAGAATAGAAAGTGTTAAACTCACTTCTAATATATGCATCGACATACCAGGATTTAATTGGGGCTAGATGGTCTCAACTGGGCAAAATTTCAATCCATTCATGACCACAGAGATTTTACTTTCACTTGATATTTATGTGGCAATTTCTTTCATAAACTACAGATGAAGCCTCGGGTATCAAAACCTTTATGACAACTCAAGCAGTACAGGTACATTTGCTTAAGACATGAGACATACACCCTCCAAAATGGATATTCATCTTGGTCCATTCAGATCGTGGTAGGGAAGGACAAGGGTTCGTTTACACAACCAAACTAACTGCGCAGAGCCTTTTAATTAAATCCTGATGGTTGCAGCTGACCCTACCTTGTCTTGGCCTTGACACCGTCATCCATATAACACAGGTGCTGGAGGTAGGCGGCCGCATTAGCTTTGATGGCGTTACTTGAATGGCTGAGGAAGTCAATCACCTCCGGCAGGTCTGGGTTCCGCCACCGTTGGTCTATGGACAAAGAGGAGGAAGGGTACTGAGAATACTGAAATTCAGGACAACATTTAGAACAGAAAGTCAAATCGTTTGTTTATCCCTATGGAACTTGCATTTCACTCACGGGTTTAACGCTTGGATTTGGGGGGGGGGGGTACATTTTACCATTATTACTTCTGTGCTATGCTATACGGAGCTGGTATTTATGTAGGTATTTTGTTTGTTTTCTTCTTCATGTGTGTTAAATATATCCAGTTTTTTTTTTTATACCTGCCGACATAGTAACTTCATGTATTGGAAGAAGAGTTGTACAAGAAAGAGGGGAGAGTCTTGAGAACTTCTTAAAAACTGAAACTTAATCTCAAAAGTGTATTGCACTATTCTGAACTTTGGACAGAAGCACTAATCAGGATAGCCGTCCAAAGTGTCCGTGGATAACAGTGCTATTTATTGAAACTATGATGTGAAGCGAATCTATAATAATCTTTACCCAGAGACTGATATTTATTTGTTATACTTCATAGCCGTAGTGTGTAAGAGACAGGATTGGATGTGCTCTATGTTCAAAGTGTAGCGGTAGGAAGAAGTGCCGTCCACCTGTAGCACCAAGTTTCAACCCATTGTCACTATATTCAAAGTTCCACAATCTACAGATGTGTCACCCCTTCGTATAAAGTTTCATGTTGTCTATGGTCAGAAGGAATGACCACTGTGCACATTATAACATCATCTTTTTTCTCTATTCTCTATTCAAACGGGATATTACTCAGACAGATATCATTTCTTATCACATTAGGCCACATCAAAAAAATAAGTTGGTCTACGGATTTTGGTTTTGAAAAAATGGTGCGAGCGAGCAAATTTTTATTTATTTTTTTAAGTTTTTTTTTTTTGTTTTTTTTTTACGTCCAATGGATTCCTTGCTGGAAAAGTGAGGCGAGTGAAAAAATTTTATTTAAAAAAACAGAAATTGCCAAACATCACAAAGAGAAAACTCCTAGAAAGTGAAGTAAAGCGAAATCCGTAGACAAGATTTTTTCAAAGAAAAAAAAATATTTGTATTTCCGAAAATATGGAGAGGGAAATCCGTAGACCAACTTACTTTTTTGGTGTGGCCTTAATTGGTAAAACTTATTTCGGAACATTTTATATATTAAAGGAGCTCTGAATCGGCTACGTCCGCCACAGTGCTAACGTCGGCGGACGTAGTTCCTTGATTCAGAGCGCCTTTAACATAGGGTTAGACAAAATGTGTTATAACATGCACAACAACCACAGGGACAGGACTTATACATATTGAAACATTTATGGCATGAAACTAATAACATAACGAATACGTAAAAGGGTAGGAATTAATTACCGGTATTAACAAAGAGACACTAGAACTCGACAGAAAATGAACAAATAATGACAATATTGACTTCTAATTTAACTAACATAGAAGCAATCATGCATTGGCGGTTCAGGCAGTACTCTTTTAAAGACACATGTTCATACAGTTGTGTGCAGGCTGTAGAAACCATGTTGCATGCTAGGGTAGAATAATGGTGCAACCAACTAAAGGTATAGTTTGTATTTCAATCACTTGGGATTGTAGCAGGGGCGCAGGCAAATTTTGACAGGAAAGTCATGCAAAAGTAAGACATATTTTAGGATTATATTAAAAGTGGGTTGTTTTGGTATCACTGCATCTCTTTGCACTTTATTTCAACGACATGTTCCAAGGACTTGGCGCTAAATAAATTAGCGTGAGGTTTAATTGGTTATATGAGGGAGGGACTGTGGTTGATATGGAGTTAAGTTCAATAAAGAATGTGTGTAATCCCACACATCACATGTTTTATCTATATCCTCATAATTAGAGAGTAATCTCATGTAATTCAGCTGTTAGCTATTCCATTTGGGTTCTTTTTTAAATTTGGTTTATTTAACCCGCTGCCGCATGAGGAATACAATAGTTATTTTAGTTTTTCTGTGGTTGTCAAAATGGTGAAAATAGTATGATTGTTATTTAGAACATATTCTTAAACTCACTAACGTTTAGCTGATAGATATGAATCTAAATTCAGATTATATTTTTTAGTAGACAACTGGCATTATTAGTGGGAGTCAATGTGTTTTGGGGTAGAGTACCCTACCTCTTGTCTCACTATCGACTGAGGGTGACCGCCGGTTGGGGTCATACTCTGGAGGTGCCCCTTGTAGATGGGGCTCGTCACCTCGATCTGGACTGTATGCAAGCCGGTCATCTTCATCATACATGTTTGGGGGCATCCCACCATCATCGGCAGCATACATGTTTGGGGGTCCCAGATTCTCATATGCACGAGGACCCGGCCCACCAACATTACCCCTGTCAGGCAGCCCCTGACCTGCTGGATCACCATTGTCATAGTCGCGACCATAACCAGGACCCGACCCACCATATGGGTCACCAGGCCCCGCATGGTCACCATAAGGCCCATGTGATAACGGGCCCGTCGACGCATAGCCGGCAGGTGGCATGGCCGATCTAGAACTATATGGGTTCTCATCATCATGGTAACCAAAAGTGCCTGGAAAAAGAGGAACAGAAACAAAATGGAACTGAAGCAGTCATAGTCAGCCAAAATTAGAAAAGTCAAGTCAGCAGTTTAAAGAGGGTATAGTACAATCAAGGGCGCAGGCACCACAATGCCCTCTAAAATCCCCAGCCACCAAACATTGCCATATCAATCATCAAAGGCAGGCATACCCGTGGCGGCAGCCTCTTAGCGTGCTTGTCGCACTAACACCAACACTAGGTAGTAATAGACAGACGACATGTAGGTTTACTATAATTACCTGTGTATCCAAACCCTTCCCTTGGGAATGGGAATTGAGGCAGCACTGGACAAAGATATTTAGTTGGTAGCATTTAGTTACGTTTACTGTCATAATGGTTCATGGGTGTACTTGAGAAAGAGGGAAGACAAAACTCAATAGTTGCTCCATAGTCTAAATTTATGTATGTGCTGTGATGTATACAACACAGTTATCTTTCTTTCCTTATATTTGATGAGATTTACAAAGATGGTGCTTGCTGCCATCACCATTTTTCCTCCAAGTCTCGTGAATTTTGATAAGATAATATAGACTATAGATATATTCTCTGCTGTGTGAAAAGTTAGGAAATAATAGATGTAGTTTTCTAAAAGATCCCTCAGTGTATTGTACCCATATGGGCATGCAGTAGACACCATTACCAAACCAATACACATGCAAGGTACAGGAAGGCTGCGCCACACAGCGGGAGAACTGATATTTGATACAGAAACACAGACTCTGCTTATAAAATAACCATAAACGGCTAAAAATTAACATAATTATGAGGCAAAGTTCATATTTAGGATTTTAGTTTGTACTTGATGATGAAAGGGGAAGAGCTCAATACAATTTCATTACACAGGGGTAATACATTGACACTGGCAACTCACAAACTGCAACAAAACTGAAATTAAGTATGATGAAAACGGGGATTATCCCTATTTTAAGAATTCTTGATAAATGTATGTGTATTCTGTGAGGAATTGGGGATAACTAATCAACCAAAATACCCTATCCCACCCATGTTTACATCCTGTATGACTCCTACCTGGACGGTCACTGCCAGGGGCCGGTGATGGTGTCTGTCGTTGCCGGCCATCATCAAATGGCCGGCCATACCGGTCTGTATCTGCTGTGGGTCGTGCATCCCCATACTGATCATCTTCTAATGCTGGGTTATAAGCATCTCCCCGTTCACTTGGAGGCCGGTTTGGATCAAAGCGGTCATCATCCATTGCAGGGATGTCACGGTATGGGTCCGCAGCACCCCCATCTATGGGAGGTGTATTGCGGTAGCGGTCAGTCGCACTCATGTTGGAGTAGCTGCCATTTGGTAGGCGACGATATGCATCGCTGCCATCAGCAGGTGGGGTGCTCCTGTAGTGGTCCATGGCGCCCTGTGGGTTGTTATAAGCGGCCTGTGAATCGTAGGGCGAGCCAGTGTAGGACTGGGGCCCCGCTGGGGGAGCCCGATCTCCTCCCGGACCTGGGTACTGATCGTATGATGTATCTCTAGAAAACACAAATAAATAAAAAAAAATTTTGTTGAATGGGGAAATATTGGTTTTGCTGTTTATTTACACTACCTACTCCTTCAGTGACGATTATACAAATAAGACAAAAATGTTAAATCAATTTTGACAATGAGTAGTAGATTATCCTTTTTTCAATTAAAGTCTACTGTGTGATAAATTGGCAGGTACATTTTCAGTTAACCTATTATGAATGACAGAATGTCATCTTTGTATGTAAGGAAATACTGCATTTAAAATGAAATATGACACGGACTTCTGACAAAAGAGAAGTATAAAGTTATAAAGAAAATGATAAAATGGAGGTTAGATAGAAATTCAGGTATTAAAGGCCCAGACAAGAGTTGGTCTATGGATTCTGTACGCCTTTCCTTTTTTCACTTGACTTGTGTTTTCAAGAAATTAGTCTTTAAGATTGTCTATTTCATATTGATCCTTCCATGAAAAAAATGCTTTTCAGAAAATCATATTCATAGACAAACTCTTTTATAAGTGGCCTAGCTGCACAAAATAATCTAGAAAATCAAAGGCCCAACACCCAAAGAAGGCAGGAAAAAACAACGATCAAATCAAAGCTGTGTGAGATGCTAAAGTATGCGCAACATTGATTATTCAAATTGTGTTGTTAAAAAGGACTGATTATGCAGATGTTAAGATATTTATACATGAACAAAGAGAAAGGGATAAAATCATTCTTCTATGTTTTTTTTTCTTAAGTGTACACTGTATAACCATTTTCGTTTATCCCTTTACATTTCGCAAGGCACTCTCTGTTCATTATGCCACACCAAATAAAAAAGAAAGTTGGGTCTATGAATCTTTATTCTTAAAATATGGAGCGAGAGGGCGAAATCAAATATGTGGAGAGGGTGTTTTTTTCTTCTTTATTTTTTTAATGGCTGCTTTGCTCAGATGTCAATTTTGATTCTAAATGCAGCAAAGGTCTATATACAGTTATTAAAACTGGACGTTTTTTCCCACCCAATGAGTGGGCTGCCGTATCTGTAACTATATTGGTTGACCTTTTAAACTCATTGCAAAAAAGAAGTAGATACATGAATTTAAAATGCGGACGGAATCCAGACATAATATTCCTTTTATTTTCTCTCCAGGCCCTGGAGGCACCAGTAACCAGCACTGGTGCCATGGTGACAGTATATTATTGATTGTGACATCACTAATTACCCTGGAGACACTCCCTACCAACAGAAGTTGATGAGGGAGGGCGAGCATGGCAGCCGTGCCAGTAGCATCAAGGTAGTGTCAGGGTAAGGAGGTCCCGACCATTCCTCCTCTTTGAGTAGACATAATATTCCAAATTAAAAAAAAAAAAAAACATTTTAGAAAATAAGTTGCAGGAATTCCATAGACCTTTTTTTTTATAATTTGGTGAGGCTTTAGATTAGATAATAATAATGAACTAAAAAAGGAAGGTGAGAACAAGAACTGAGCCAATGAAGTAATATCAACGGTCAGTAAGGTGGATGAGTAAATGTGTGTGATCTCGGTGCCAGCATGGTGAAGAATGAACAGTCCAGTCTTTCTTGTTGGGGCTTTTATCGTAATACCCCCATCATGAACTTTATTGGGTCAGCAAACTTTTTTGAGTATGTGCCTTTTAGGCGAGGATTTCAAACTATAGAACAGTGCTAAGATAACCAAAGTTCAATGTGCGCCTAATAGGATGGGTCTCAGCTAGGGTGTGACTCATCTATATCAGTAGTGTTCCATATGTAGGTACTGGGTAATTAGAATTCAACCTTTTCCCCACCTTCCTTTGTAATGACAGGACAGCTATGGAAAAGAGTTTTTTTTCCTCTCTTTTCTGTGAGTCAACATTTCGATGACTTTTTAATATGTTTTAAAAAGGACAATTTTTGGGAGAACTTTTTTTCATTCTCTAGTTTGATGTATAGTGTGCAAGTTTTGATAGTTGTATGTCGCAAGTCTCTACACTACAATCAGGCGAGTCTTTATTAAAACTCCATCATTGAGTCAAATGTCAATCAGTCAGTCATTGTAAGTCAGAAGGAAGAATATCCCAAAGGAAAAGATTGCTGCCCCGCATGCAAAGCTACAACTACTACTACGACTACCGGTAGTACAAGGTAGGCCACCCGGGCTGGCCAAACGCACTCTTCCAATTCTCGGAGAACTGAGATTGACATCGAGACTAAATTCATTTAGCATGTGGTCCAACTCAGTGTTCAATATCCTAAAATGTCAGTTTATACATCATATTACATTTCAGGTTATGAGCTTGAGTTTAATTACAGCTAAATAAATTAGCGATCCCAGACTCCTACCGGTAGGGAAGGGTAAGATGTCCAAATTTTTTTATCCAGTGATTTCCGAGAACAGTTTTCTATGTAGGGGTAAGAGGAGAGGAGGAGAGGATTTCACACAAGCATAACTACTCCCCCCCCCCCGGAGAGGACCTATGAGATCAAGCCAAACCAAGACAGCATTCCCTTTTTTTTGTCAGCGTCATCACACGTTAGGTGGTTTGCTGGATTGTGAATACACAACAATCAATATTTCCTTAATCCTCACTTATCAATCTCACTCTATCTGTCCTGTGTTTTTTTCATGGCAACAACTTCTCTAAATGGCACATAACATGCATAAATGTAATATTGAATATGGGCTGAACCGAAAATAACTGGCATGATTATCGGAAAATATGCTTGAAATAATAGAAATAAAACACTATATACTTAATCACATCAACAAAATATTTGAAGACTATTGATAGTAAAAAGAAAAGAAAAAATCGGCAAAATAAATGCGATCCGTCTTTTTTCTTTGCATTTTTTGTTCAGCAATTGCATGATTACACCATACAGAAATTAAATATCATGACATACAACATATTAAAACAATAAATGAATGGTACAAATTTTTGCCGAGTAATGATTTTCTCTCTCAATTTACTGTAGCCAGTAACAGCCAAAAGGGGGTGAAGTTGGACAGGAAGCCATTGACGATTCTCTTCATGGTAACAGCAGGTAAATACGAACTAATATTTCATGTTACAACAATAATTGGCCAAAAGAGTTGTTGCTGCCATTCAAACACCACAGGACACCAACCGCCATGCAACATGCGGCAGGCGGGCACCAATACCTAGGGCTGGGCTGGAAGTAGTGGGAATTGTAGGGGTCAGCGGCTGACCGATATGTCGGCTCGTACTGTGGCATGGCTGACTGACTGCTGTAGGGGTCTACTGCCCCTCCGTAGCCCCCGTCAAAGGACTCAGAATGACCGTGTCCCCCAGGACCAGAACCGGTGTCTCCCCGGTACTGCGGATGGTGTTGTGGGGAGGCGTCACCCGGGTAGCGTGAGTCAGAGTAGGTGGAAGATGGGAACCTGGTTGGGGTGCCACGACCCTGCGATGAGGTGGCAGGAGAGTACGGCCGAGGTGCTCCGGTCTGCTGCAGATGGGCGGAGGCTGGGTGGATGGCTGCACTGTATCCTGGTGGGAAGGCGTCGGCCGGCAGCGGACTGCCACCTGAACCGTAGTTGGGCTGTTGTTGGTGGTGGTGGTTAACAAGCTGTTGGTGAAGATTCTGTAGCAACATCAATAACATTACAACCATATTTATATTCTTTAACTCAAGAATTACCAATGCCTGTCTTGCAGGAAGGCTAGTCATGTAGTACTATTAGTTTTAAAAAAGTAAAAATTTGAAAAAAAAGTTGTATAGATAGGTAACATGATATGTGTATCTAGGTCATTACAAAAATACTTTTTGAAGTAATGAATAGCAGTGTCATTCCTAATAAAAAGTTAAGGTTGATACCAAAGTAAGGGAGGCTTGAAATGTTTAAACTTTTAAAATTGGTATTTATACAGGCTATTGAGGTTTCCCAAAATACACTCTGGTTGTTGATTGATTGATTGATTGATTTGTGTTTTACAGCACTTTAGCGGCACTAAGTGGCTATCCCGTGCTTCACAGGTTGATAATCTAACAGAGGAATGTGTCAGTGCCCGCGCATATGTGCACCACACACATCCTGAGGGGATAGGAAAGAGGAGATATAGACCCTTTTAAGTGGGCTAGGGAAGCCCGACACTCTGGTTGTGGAGGTTTCCTATTAATTACCATAATTAGGTCAGTCACGTGACCTGCTCTGCCCAATGGCATTGGTCACATGACTGACCTACTTATGGTAATTAACAGGAAACCTCCACGAACAGAGTGTATTATGGGAAACCTCAATAGCCTGAATAGACATTCAATTTCTAAGTAGTTCTACCTGATGTGAGTTGTAACCTCCTCTGCTGCCACCACTCTGCACGGATGGGTTAGGGGAGTCACTTCTGTCGTAGGCTGATGAGTAGGGTCTGTTACCGAGGTGCGAGTGTGAGCCGTTGAGGTGTGAGTTGCTCACGTGTGCGGCGCTAAGGTTAGAGTTACTCAACTCATGGGGGTGATAACCAGTAGAATAATGTTCACTGCTTGGGGGAGGGCGAGGTGGTGCCTTTGGATCGTCCTGTAGATACTCTAGGGGGTCTTCCCTAAATCAAAAAGTCGAAAATCAACAAGATGATTGAGTGTGACATAAAGGAAGAATCATTGTGTGATAATGGGAGTGCACCAAAGGGGACATCTCCATACAGAAATTCATCATTCAGTATATATATTTTTCATCCTTCTCTGAGGGATCGTCCCCGTCATGCTAATCAAGTGCAATGTAAGCAATTTAGAGATATGTTAAACGACTGCATACCTTTATCTTTTTTTTTCTCCCACTCCAAATCTTATTATTCCACAATAAATGCATGATCAATAACTTGGATCTTTTAGCAAAAAGGTCTCGCAAAAGTCTGACTACAAAATAAGAGGTATCTGGTGCCAACACGCACATGATGTCTAAGCATGGGAAAAGTCTACACACAATCATGTACCTACCCTAACCAACCACCCACTCACTCACCATAGCGTGTCAAGCTGTGTTGACAATACTGGTAGCCTTACAGGTACGGGGAGGGCAGGGGTGGGGTTCTATTACACTCTATTTAGTATACACACCATCCTCCATGCACCTGTACTCCTCCAGGGTAGTGCATAGAGGGTGTAATTGGTGTCACTGCCCACCTGGCACAGGTGTCAGTGAGCTAGTCAGGTTATAGTGTTCCTCCAGTGACTCAGGTGACTAATAGGATCATATGTCAGACCGCGTCCTTCTACACGAGCAAACATCCCTCCCCTTCCCCCACCTATCCCCCATATAAAACCCTCATACCATACACATTATCCACTTCTGATTTAAAATGGATCACCCCCACCACTAAACTAGAGATGGATCACCCCAAACACTAGTCTAAAGCTAACCCATCCCGTCAGCGATGGCCTACCCATATCTTCTACCATCCCACCTCTTCCAACTGCTTCTATTGGCCACTAGCTGGTCTTGAGCTGGTTCTGGCGACACACACTGATAAGAACTGATAAGATGGGACCAGCATGTCCCTGGAAGTGGGTGTTAACCAGGGACAAGGTACCCATCATGGTATGTCTTATCAGTGGGTTTTAGCTCAACCAGCGAAATTCAAGATGGTGGCTCCACTAGGCCTCCATACTGAGTCCTATAGTGTCCACATACAAAGCACAACACTTTAGTGGGTCAGTGTCTTCACTAGACTGCAGACTTTGTACATAACCTATAGCAGCCTTCCTATACCATCAGTATCAGTATTCCAACCCCTCCAGTTCCTGATATAAGTATATAAACCTATAACAAAGAGTTTCAGTACTTACCCCACATTCATCAACCCACGCTCCTGTAGGACCCTCCTGTGTGAAGACAATAACAAGACAACCATCAGTGTTAAACCCCTGAGCCGGCTGATAATACGTACTCCCCTCACTTACAGCGCCATCACTAACACCACTCTGCTTACACTCTCCAGCCACTGCCTCAACTATTCCAAATGACATGAAGGATTATGTGTTTGTGCCTGAAGAGTGGGAGTCAGTCTGTACGTCATAAAGTGTCCTTGTAGGGGCATGTGGTTACTGGAGCGTGACGTCCTCACGGTCCAAGTCATGGTACACTGACTTTAGCCCCCCCCCCTTCAAGACGGAGGCGGCCACATCCTGTACCCCCTCCTACCCGGGCCCTCCTTCTTTTCTTTTATATGTTGTTATGCTTTTTTTTTTTCTAAAATGCTGTTTGCTTGACTAAAAGAAAAGATATATGACTATAAATTTCCATTTCATACAGATATTGTAGATTTTTTTAAAGAGGGGTGCTCATTCCAGACACCTCACAGGGGATTTTCTAAAAATTTATAACCTAACAAAAAGTAAAATCCCTATAATTATGTAGCAAAGTTTATTACATTATGATTATGTATTGTTTAGCAAAGTTTTATTAGATTATCACATAAAATGTTTTATTTTGGTCATGATAACACTAATGAAAAAAAATCCAGCACAGCCAAAAGCACAACTTGATATCTTAAAGTAGACACTGACATGCTTGAGCCATGATGATGCTATCTGAATCTATGACAAAACACTTGGCACAGGTGCATGCTACATGTACCTTACCCGGAACTACCTACTACCTGGGTAGTACCCATTTTACCATGCAGACAGGGCTCCACCTGTAGGTCTAACATCAACATAACAGCATGGCACCTACGTCCCAAAACACTATTTGGTAATATATTATAACTGTAAGAAAAACTACATATCAACTACCTAGACACAACCTCTGAGTTCTACACTTTGCTATCAAAACATTTGAGGTTCCCTTTGTAGGTAAAGTACAGTCAAGAAAAAATTATTGTTCTGACTTAAAAACATCAAGGGGACATGCGGATAACGCTAGGAAATATATACATGTACACAAGGAGGACGTGGAGGACTCAGAATAAACATACAGACCCGACATGCAAACAGTCAATGGGAGAAAATATACACATATAAATCAGACGCAGAGGAGATATCGCACGACAGTAAAGATCACATGCCCTATCGACAAAACACAAAACCAAGCTTGATGTTGTAATCAAATATAATTCAAAGATGCCATAAATGAATTGAATGCAGAAAAGACCTACCACAACAGATATATTTTGAGGGTTTACAAATACAAAACGATATCAAAATAGGTGCTAAAGACGCTAAAAAAACACTTTAAATATGCTAAGATTGTCTTTCGGGATGGTGAAACATGCTACAGGGTACAAACCAGGAGATAAAGTTCCAACACTAGGAGTCTAGGTATTATGTCCCAATGGTTTGTGAACTACCTCATATGCATTGCCTGAAGGTCAAGAACAGCAAGACCTTGACCTCGATACGAGGTCATAACAGAGGTTGGTGTCAAGGTCACGACAGTAGGAAAAAAGACAATTTCCTGAAATGCATCAATATATGCCAAGGTCACATTGGAGCATCACAATGACACAAGGTCACATTAAAGAATTCCTTAACACTTGTCTCAATGTCACTACAATGTCAGTGTCAAGGTCGATTCAAGGTCATTGGCAAGGTCATGTCTAGGCTATGACTGCATTTGTGTCAGTGAAACAAGGTAATGACAAGGACAAGGTCATGGCAATGATAGAAGGTCAGATGACAATAATACTAAGGTCATGGAAATTACCAAGGTCACGACACTACCAGAGAGTCACTGGGCTCATTTTATCCCCATTTTCACAAGTTTGGACAAAAGTTATACAGGGCAATAGCTAGACAGAGGGTTGAAAAAACGAGCATGCAGAGTTGAAAGGAAGGAGAAAGACGCAGGACATACAGTGATATCTGGAGCGGGCGTCCCCAGATGTAGTTATATGAGAAGCCAACAGTTCACGCGGACGTCACCAGGCGGTGTTAGTAGTAGTGTCAAACCTAACAGTGGTTGAGGACAGGAGAAGTAGATGCACTGATGTCTCGTGTTTACCGTGAGACCGGGGCGGCGACCGGGTAGCGCCGGTAGTGGACCGTGGACCGGCTGTCGGGAAGAGAACACAACATTGACCCTCATTCTCTCTTTTACCCTACATCCAGCTCTAAATCACTGTATGTGGTATATCCGACTTCAATAAGCTCACACTGCTGTCAATCGGTAACTTTTATTACAAACTGAGTATCAACACAGCAATCTGCTATAATTGATCATGTCCTATAAATGGATCGTAAATAGTCAGCACTAGACAGCAGGGATAATAGATTTTGTGCTCTTCTTCCAATTCAAACCAAGCCTTTATGTTCATGTGCTTAAAGGTGTTTTTTGTTGTTGTTTTTTTTTTCATTTTGGGAGCTTTACAGGTCCAATGTTCAAACACAGTATTTTAGAGGCGCAACATATTATTTTACCATCCATCAAAATGCGTAAAGCTTACACAGAACACCTTATGAGACAAGGAATCAGAATGGACATAGTGTGATTAGAATATCACATCGCCATTATCATTACCGAAGACAATCAGTCGAACCAGAAAAAAAAAAAAAACATTCAACTCCATCTGAATCCCAACTTAACCTCTGATCCACATACAAGAAGGAAAGTACTAATTTTGGTATTCGTGGCCACTGAATACAATGGTATCTGTTTAGGTATCTGGAATCATTTATGCTCAGTAGCATGAATGCTTGTGGTGTCTACAAAATAAAGCTGAAATGTATTCCCCGAAAAGAAGTCATGCCAAAAATGAACCCATACACCTATGATTAAAACAGGGGGGGGGGGCTGGTGGGTTTGAAGGGGGGGTCAGAATTTTTTCAACACCTCTGATTTCACCTGTTTTCAGTGGAAAACCCTGCGTGTTACTATAGGCTAAAAGGGGACATTCGCGCACGATTTTTGTCCCTTATGGGGGGGTCGAAATTTTTTTACCCCCTCAAGAGGGGGGGTCGAAATTTTTTCAACCGAAAAATCGAAAATTGTCATGATTTTCTAAATTTTTAATAGAAAATAGCCACATGAAATGCTGTCAAAAGTAGGGGCATTTCTGATGTACGGGTACTTTATTTTGCTCCAAAATAAATCACTAAGAGAAAGTTACTCACAAGCAAGAGTCTACGAGTTGGGAGCCGCTCATCTTACTCTCAGCGTCACTCTCTTCATCAACGTGTTGCAGTGAGGGTTCCTGGGGAGCGGGCTGGCGCCAGTGAAACGACTCGTCCGTAGAACTGATGCTGGACATGCTAGCCGTCTCACTACCCAGCTTACACTGAAAGACAACATAATGAATTTAAATTATACAGTGGCGGATCCAGAATTTGGAAAAGGATGGGGTAGAGGCTAAAAGTAAAGTGCACACTCTTATGATCTTTGTTGGGAGATATTTTGGGGTCCAAACAAACTCTTTCTATATACAGGCCAAATATATACAAAGGAAGAGGTGTGTGGCCTAGCGCCTCACGTCTATATCGGCTACTGAATAGCTTAGACTAAAACCATGATACAATGTATGACATCCTTATTGTAATACAGCTTACATCTCAGCATGTCAGTATGTTACTACATGTACTTATACTGAGAAGAAAGATATTGTGTCTCAGTTTACGATGTTATGGTTCCATATATGGTAACTTAGAATTTAAAACAAAAGATCACATGTCATTAGAATATAGTTTCCATAGAAGTATGTCTCAGTACACTTAAGTTACATACTAAAACATGACTTTCTTTTTTTGTTTAAAGACTTAATTGGTTAATTCTAATTTCTCTTTCTTTTTTCAACAGTGGCACTACTGCCACCATCTCACACTGAAACACATTTGTTAATTCTCCCTTTTTCTCTCCTTTTGTCTTAGGAAGTGGTCATTTCTTTACAACAAAAGGGGGGGGGGGGGTCAAGCCCCTCAGAGTAGTCCATCATTTTTTTCGCGCCCCATTTTATTCTATAATAACGTGCTAGCTTTTTGCTAATAGAGTGACACTTTATTTTTTGAAAATTTTGTTATTGAAAAATGAAAACTCCCTTATAAATTCAACTGCTACTCTGTACCATAATCTACCCCATCTCTGTTTAAGGTTGGTCACTACTCTTTACCATCAGAAAATCTTTATTTTTGGTTTAGAGGCAGCAAACATCATATAGAATTGAACAATGAAAAGAAAAATTGTGCGCCCCGAGCTACTTTTTACAATATAGATTTTTGAAAAATAAAAGTATTTCATTTTTTTCCTCTAAACTGAGAAAAACAGTAAAAGCTTTCTTGATTTTACTCCATATCAACCATTAATCACAGAAATATGAAACTTCACATGTAAAAAGCCTTTTTTATTGAAGAAAATGACAAAAAATAATTTTTAGCCATATAGCAAGGCATTCTGGGTAAAAGTGTGCGTTTTCAGAGATGTAAGTAAGGAATGGGCAAAAATCAGGAAGCCATACATTTACTTGATAAAAATGCCTTCTATTTTTAGCCAAACAGCACTCCTTACCACTCGTATAAGGAAAATAAATGTCATTGAAAAATTTCAGAAATCAGGAAATCCTGATAAAACCTGAAGACTTACATCCCTGTGTTTTAGGAAGAAGGGAGGTCAATTTGGCATAATCTCATAACACTTTTGCCTGAAAACAGACATATGACTGTGATAATTTGAACCGTCTTAGCTTTGATAACTCTACATCATCATGTCGAAACATGCTGAAACAAATTGCCAAACATGATATTTTTGATATTAACAATATCTTTATATCTCCACTTAGTTCGAACATCAATGTTAACAACAATGATAATGCTGTCCAAGTTGAAAACTTTCAGCATACAAAGTAGAGCGAAAGAATACAGTAGTGAATCTCTCCTACCGAGACTTAACAGCAACTGAAACAACAATTCTTTCCTATGGTATTAATTTTTGTCCCACTCCCGGTTCACCCATTTTGGGTGATAAGTACGACGATCTAGAACGCTTTCATAATGCCCTTAGGTGGAAATATAAATTCTCATCCCCCAAACAAAAGAGGTTGGAAAATAGGGAAAGGGAAGCTGCAACAAGGCCTGATACAACTAATAGTGAATCTAGCCTGGTCGCAAAAAGGTCAAACAGTCCAAAGCACCCACGGGAGGTTCCAGGTTAGAAACTTTCATAACCATGGACGAATTAGAAATAGCGAAGTGTAAAACAGTAAGTCCAAGATACCAAAACCTCTATAAAGAAGAGAAAATCTCTAATGATATACTATCACTAGACAAAAACTTTAGTCATTAAGCCTGCTGACAAAGGTGGAGCAGTGGTAGTGATGAACACCACTGACTACATTGACGAAGCTCAATGCCAGCTAGGTGACACCAAGTTCTACAAGAAGGCCCACTGTGACCTGACTGAAGAACATACAGCCAAGGTAAATATTTTTCTCCATGGTCTCCACCACAAACAAAGAATTGAATGCACAAATTCTCAACAAAGTCCTAACAAATGATTTTAGAACCCCTAGTTTCTACTTGTTACCTAAAACACATAAGCCTGGGAGGAATCTTCCCGGCAGACCCATAGTATCAGCCAATGGCTGTGCTAAAGAGAAGATCTCGGCCCTAGTAGACCTCATTCTAAGACCGATAGTCCCACTAACTAAGTCCTTTATCAAAGATACTGGACACTTCCTTAAGAAACTCTCTGAAGCAGAACATCTTGTGACAAAGGATACCATCCTCTGTACATTAGATGTGAGCGCCCTCTACACTAACAATGAAGAGGGGTGCAGATCTGTAGCCAGATGGCTTGCCCGAAACAGACCACAAAGCAGTCTACGTCAGGGAGACCAGTAACACTAGTGTACTGTCACTTCTGAAAATAGTCCTAAAATACAATAACTTTGAATTAAATGGGGACCACTATTTGCAAGTGGGGGGAACAGCGATGGGCACTAGAGTGGCCCCCACTTTTGCAAATCTTTTCATGGCAGATTTCGACAAGAAATATGTCTACACCCACTGAATCCAACCCACACTCTTGGTCAGATCCATTGATGACATCTTCCTATTGTGGAATGATGGCGAGGATAATTTAAATGAATTTATTGAGCACTTGAAACAGTGCCCATGAGTCCATTAAATTTACCCATGAAATCTCGCATGAGAAAATAGCCTTCCTAGACACTTGTGTTATAAAAAGAGAGAATAAACTTCTCACTGACCTACACATATAAACCTACAGATGCCCACAATTACCTTCACTACAAATCATGCCACCCGCTGCATGTGAAGAGAGGCATCCCTTTTGGTCAATTTCTTCGTATACGAAGAATCTGCACCAGAACAGATGACTTTATCAAACAGAGCCTGATTAAGGCGGGTCATTTTGGTTGTCGGGGTTACCCTAAGGAATTGATAGCAGACAGCCTAGTTCGAGCTTTGCTGCTTCCTAGACTGAACCCTGCAACATACGTAGTCAATTCTGGAAAGAGAAGCAAAGGAGATACTTGCATCCTGGTGACCACTTTTCACCCAAGCTTTAATAATCTACAAAAGATTGTACAAACAAATTGGGATCTCCTGTCTACTTCAGCCAGGACAAAAGACCTACTTCAGAGATGCCACTCCCTGGCCGACAAAAACCAGGAAAACGGGACTTTCGACACATTTTCCCAGGAATTTAACATAATCTACCGTAATCTCCCGCGTATAAGAAGCAGCCCGCGTATAAGGCGCACCTAGAGTTTTGGAAAATTCTCAAAAAATTGAAAAATTCATAACTTTGGTTCTACTGAATGAATTTTCAAAATTCAAAAACCTATGGGTAGCTTGGGCCACCTTGGGCCCTCCTGGGCCCCATTTTGTCCTATTATGACCAAGGGGGCATGTAAGATATAAAAAAAAGGTGTCCCCCTTGTGGATCCAATGAGGACTAAAACCCCCCGTATAAGATGCGCCTTATACGCAGGAGATTATGGTTATACAGAAATCCTGGAATCAAAACCAGGAATTCCTGGTAAACCAGGAAACGTGGCATCTCTGCTACATGGATCAAAATTGATCGTGGGCTTACGTAAACCTCCATGCTTGTGTAACAGCGTAGTCAAAGCCCGACTAGACTATCACCCGGAATCTGACGGGAAACACAGGGCTGCCCAATGTGGCAAGGCATCCAAAGAGTGTGACAATGACAAATGCAAACTGTGCCCCAGGTTGAACAAAAGTGGACAGATAACATCTGGATCCACCGGCATGACATATACTGCAAAAACACAGGCCACATGCCTTTGCTCTAATGTCATCTACTGCATCACTTGCAAAAAATGCAAGAAGCAGTATGTGGGTCAGACAAAACAGACTGATGAAAAGGTTTTACCACCACATAAACATCAGTGGAAAGAAATTAGGAAGTGACATGGGCTTCCATTTCAACACTGCTAGTCATAGTGGCCTAAAGGACGTAGAAGTCCACATAGTGGAATTCATTCATAGGAATCCACACAGTGACTACGCGCAAACTTTGCGCAACAAGATAGAAGGGAACTGGATGTTCAAACTGAAAACCAAAGTATCGTATGGACTGAACCTAATAGATGCTCCGAACTACTAGGTCAGAAACTCATCCGGAAAGAAGGGAGGACCCTCCTATGCCTCGTTCAAAAATTTTGTTGTTACTGAGTGTGTCCCTCCTGCCCATTGCAGATTCTTGCAGTATAGCTAATTTTTCCCTTTTGGAACCATTGACAAATGATCATTGGACTCATTGAGATTTGCCCCTGGGTGAGCAGTCATTTTAGATGACCTAATCATTTTTTTATTTTTTCTAAAATGCATTTGTCTCCAAATTCAACATCCACTCAGTGGAATTTTGCCTATATTTGCAAATTGTAACTATAGAAGAAAAAGTGGCAAAGCCATATGCCTTGTGGAACACCTGAATTTGACACCTGATGAGATCTATAAGGATCGAAACCTTGATTCTCTCACCTACTTTGGAAAATTTCTAAAGTCTAAAATAACTGTTTGGAGTTTATTACTATACTGGGAGAGTGAGCTGCTCTAACAGGAAGTAGAGGTCAGGGTATGACCCTGTCCTCTTGGTGACACTCCATTGATGATCCATTTGGACTAATCAGAGGAGAGGAGATCACCGAATTCACCGGTGGGTGTGCATGGCAACCAAGTAATTTGAGTCCAAGGTAGTGTCTGGTGTGGATGGTTCCCAACCATCATCCCTAAATATGAAAACAGTTTCGAAAGTCATCAGATTTTTTTATACTTTCATAGAAAATACCTTTCTTATGAAAATAATTTTAACATATGGTCCCACACATAATTCAAGGGTTTTGGACCCTTGAAATAAAAAAATACTCCAAAAATGAACAAAATCACACATTTGGAGCATTGCATTATGGGTAAAATGGCAACAATTACCCCGGTATAATATCAGGCATGGGACTGGGTTTTGAAGAAATTTCCAAGAGGGTGATTAAATTCCTCTTCCAGGTGGTATTTGAGAGCAATATTATGGGATGAGGCCCCTAAAACATCTAAGACCCCCACCCCCCATTAATCTGTGAATCATTTCAGAGAAAACATCTTGACAGCAAGCACTGAAAGAGTGCATTATGATGCCCTGATTGCTATGATGCACTCTTTCTCAGCAACAATCAAGAATATTGATCTAAAAGTTGTGTTAAATGTGTTGTGTATTTATCCAAGTCTTTACTTTCTCCGGGTAGTTAGCAGCGCCACCTACAGGGACTTTATGGTAACATCTACAGCAACTGGCGAATGGTGATTTTTCGATTAACTTCTCTGCTTGTCCGCTTGTTCTTGATCGATAATACCTTAAATAATTGATTGGAGTGGAAATAACTATGACTAAGGGTTAATCCACCTATTCCAGCTTACTATATCGCAAAAGATATATGAGAAATATGAGAAAAGTTGGTCGTTTGACACCCTTTACCCTGTTCCCATAGGCGGCTGCTGTTTAAGATATTTCATTAAACTTAAAAACGCAAGATATTTTTGCTGCAAAATAGCAACAATATAAAAAAATAGCATGGATGGTTAATCTCCCTTGGTTGAACACAATGACAATGGAAAAAAGTAAAGATTCTTTTTTATTTTTATTCAAAGACGCAAAAGAACTTTTCTCCCACCCCGATCCGAAGAACGAGGTCAAAGTTTTCAACGTTCAAGCTCGCCACCATGGAAACGGTTATAATCTAAACCAAACTTTAACTCGTAATATCATAATACTATGCCTGCACTCAGTGTGCATCTTGAGATTAATGAGTACCTGCCCATGTTGTTGTGGGCCTGTCAGGCCCCCAATGAGCAATGACTGTGCAACTTACCCGCTCCAGCTGAGTGGCAACACTCTGTCGCTCGGCCTCAAGCTCACGTGTTAATTGTTCAAACTGTGCCTCCTGCAGAAGATACAAGAATAAAATCATCTTAAAGGTTTACAAAAGTAAATATATAAACAATAGATATTGAAAAGCATCTTCTTGAACGCTGATGAATTCTCAAAAATACAACACTATATTGAAAGGAATTCATCTAGATCCATGAACTATGAAAATAAGGTAAATCGAACGTACCTAACACAATGAGACGTTCTACAATAAAAAATAAAACTTTTATTTTGGAAAATAAGGTGCGGGAAATCCATAGACCAATCTTTTAATTTGGTGTGGCCTCAGGTAAAATGTTGTGCCCCACCCACCCCTCACCGGAGGTGCAGAGAATTTCCCGCCCTCTTTGATCTATAGTAGCACGCATCCTTTTTTGCTAAAAAGAGAGTAATTTTTTTTAGTCCCGCCCCCCACAAGAGGGGTCAAATTTCTTTTAGCCCCCCCCCTCGGGAGGGTTCTGAAATTTTTACGCCCCACCCTCACCCCCCCCCCTGTTGATAAATGACCACTCCCTTACTGTTATTGTTATTGTCATAGTCATGCTCGCCAAGCCAAAAGTTCGCCAAAATTAACCAAACTTTCACAGATGATGCTAAATAACATGTAGACCCCCTAACGAAAGCAAATATCTAAATTCTAAGGGGCAGGCCCCCCTTGAAGCAAAAACGCTGGGACGTCTGCCGAAATGTCGGCGCTAATAGGTGCACTTCCCGTAGTGGCAGTGTCGTATCCCAGAAGTTGGCTGCGCATGCGCAATCCCTGTTTAAGCCTTTGGCTGGTCCCGCTGCCCTACCTAACGGATAAGGGCAGGTAGCTACCAGCCGACCTTGTGACGTCACAAATTCTCGTGGAGCTTGTGACGTCACAGAATATCATTATCATAAATTATGATTTGCATATCACTCTCCAAGCATTGGCAAAGTACAAAGCCTTGGTATAGGACAGTGCGTCATTCTCCTATACCAAGGCTTTGTACTTTGCCAATGCTTGAAGCTGACCTATATTGCTAACCACCTGTGGGCTATTCGCATCGATCCCGCAGCGGTACCAGCGAATTTAAGCCTATTATCGCTCATGGGCCACAAACATCAATGAAAATAAATAATTTTTTGAAAACATAAAAACCATGATAACATCCCTCTCTTCTTATAGAACTTGAAAGGACAAGTAAAACATTAGGGGTCTGTCCAATTGTAAACAATTGGGGGAGACGATAGAAATTACAAACATTCCCCCAGCTGTGTTACTTATATAATATATGTAGCCTCATGAAACAAAGGGGTGTGGATGGTGGGTCCCCCATGTCTAGGGATGTCATTGACATCCTATTTTTCCGATCACGATTATCACGATTTTTGGTCTCAATATCACGATTTATTGCAATTTTTTTAAAAGTATTTGCAAAGTGTATAAATGTAAAAAGAAATGGTGACAATCATAGGTGAATATCAAAAGCTGAAGTGGGGAGGGGACGGGGTAGGGGTGATCATCTATGGATCAACAGGCACAATAGTATCAGCTGACACTTTGGGAAGAAATGTCTTGGAGATGATACTCTAGATCATGACTAACTACAGTTACCATGTGCATACAGAATCTTTGTGACAAAAGACATTAGAATTGATATAACAAGCATCCTAACACTAATTAGTGACCTGTCCCTTCTGGCTATTCTATTAGGCTGTAAAGGAGCAATAGAAGAGTTATATGCTACTTGCCCCACACCTTTAGATTTTTTTCATTCATCAAGATATTTTTCCATAGTTGTTCTTTTTTGTTGCCTTTCAGGTACAATATCCGCTCACGCTACTATGGTATCCATCAACATAGAGGTACATAAGAATAAGTAGGTTTACATGAGTTTGTCATATATAAGGTTAGAGTTCATTTTACAAGTAGATTTGTGTTCATTTTACAAGTTGATTGTTGTTTCCTGTTGGGGCGTTTTGCTGCTAAGTTGTGCAGTCTGTTAACAGTTTAATTTAATAACAGCCAATTCCTTGGATTGTATACAAGTAGATGTTTTCTACTCCAACAAGTAACAGATGAGTAACCGTAACTGCCCTGGGGCATATAAACATGATGACTTTGTACAAATGAATGCAAAACTGAAGACTGATATAAAGTTGTAACCCATTCCTTTATAATTGATACTCATAGCATTCAAGTATTTGGTAAAACATTTCCCACTTTCCAGTTAAGTATGGTGTGGCTAATATAAAGTTGACCACAGCATGCCACATCTGAGCTTAATGATCTTTACCTTCTTCTCCTTGCTCAAATTCTTTGAAGGGCTGCCTCTTTTTACCTGTCATATCCGTGCCTAGCCTTTTTTTTGTTTGACCAGCTTTTTTTCTGGACAATATTCTGCAACTCTACTGGGAGCCTGTTCCAGAGCTGTGTGGCCCGGTACTGAGGACTTCTCTTCATCATCCCAGTTGTTGGGAGAGGCAACCGATAGTTTAAGATGATAGATTAAGCCCAGAGGGCTTGCTTATGTCAATCTTCTTAGCAAGATTTCTAATGTCTTCCTTGGTGAAGGTGGCCCAAGTGTCATCTAACTGTAAGTCAAGATAACCCTCATCAGGGCATGTGTAGTCAGGGACTACTATATTCTTTTCTCTAAGGAGCTTAGCTCCAATGTCGCCAAAAAATTCATTTATAAAGGATGCATTGTCTTGAACCGGTTCACCTGTATACTTATCAATAAGAGCTGGCGGAGGATGTGTATTTGGGAGTTTGAAAAATGAATTCATGACCTCCCAGAACTTCCTGGGATTGGTTTTATGCTTGTCCAAATTCAACTTAATGAAGCGTGCTCTGGCCCTTCTTATCATGGGTGTGACTTTACACCGTAACCTTTTGGCTTCTTTTAGGTCATCCATATCCCTACCCTTCAAGAATCGTTATATTAACAAATTTCTCTTTTATAAGCTCTAGAGTTTCGGGATCCATCCACTGATGTTTATAGTCCCTGTATTTAATGTTTCTAAGTGGGCAGTGCATGTCCAGGAACTCCTTTATAACATTAATGACCATTTCCCATTTATATTTATGGTCTTTAGGTCAGACTTTTCATTTATGAGTCAAAAATATTTCTAAACTCAAAGCCTTCAAAGTTTGAATACTTCATTAGAAGTATCAGTAATGCAAGTAATCTATATCCCATTGCATTGCCATTGTTGTAAGCTTTAGGTTGATACTAAATATGTCCATATTTGTCTATCTCTCTATGAATTTGACCAGAGAAATATGAAATATTCGAAAGTGGGTCATAATATATCGATATAATGATCATGTCGATACGATATTCAGCATCACAATATTGCCGATATTGTGAATATAGATGACATCCCTACCCATGTCACATGTCGATTTTAAAAAATGGTCATGGCACTTGTCACTTAAATCCCCATGTCCCAGGTCACCTCTAAGAGTCTATCATGTCCTTTGTCAAATTTAAGAAAGCACCTTTGTCATGTCACAAATTGTTTTGCCTCATGTCGCTAAGGCCCATGTCACATGGCGATTCTAAGAAATGGCCATGTCACCATGTCGAATTTATTGGTCCATACCCATAAACAAGCCACAGTTTCCCATCAGAATAGGACCCAGTTTGCCATGAGAATAGGCACATGCAGTGAGCCTGCAGTGAGGACAGTGAGGTACCATCATCTAGTGAGTATTGAAAGAACTACGTCCCACCCAGGCCCTATCTGCACGCTACCTATTGCAAAAACAGTCAACTAAAATCAACACATTGGATTGGCTGGAAAGCTACCCCTGAATTCCGCTCCCGCTGCTCTCCCACTACTAAAGGTTATACAGACCGCAGATCTGGATTAAAGAGAGAAAAATCTTTTCAACCAATCACAGCACAGCAATAATTCAGTGCGGAAAACCATAATATTATGCAAATGAGCTGTATTGAGTGTAAACAATAATGGGAGCTGGCCTATGTTATGACTACTAAGGGAGTGATCATTTTTTAACAACAGGGGGGGGGCCGGTGGGTTTGAGGGGGGGGGGGTCAGAATTTTTTCAACCCCTTGACCGGGGGGGGGGGGTCAGAATTTTTTCAATACCTCTGATGGGGGGGGGTCAAAATAATTTCACCTGTTTTCAGTGGAAAACCCCGCGCGTTACTGTAGGCTAAAAGGGGACGTTCGCGTGCGATTTTTGTCCCTAATGGGGGGGGTCGAAAAAATTTTACCCCCTCGAGAGGGGGGGGTCGAAATTTTTTTCGCGCGTCCGCGCGCAAACCCACCAGCCCCCCCCCTGTTGTTAAAAAATGATCACTCCCTAAAGACCTGATTAGGTAATTAAGAAAGGTTATTCATAACAAACCATCTCCCGTAACAACAACCCTAATGATACTGTCCCTACGCCGTAGAATTATGAAACATATGGAAGGCCGGTGTGACATGCTATTTGCCTTTTGTTATTTGTCATTTGCCAATTGCTACTTATGTCTTGCCATTTGCCAATTGTTAATATCAATTGCCATTTGCCAATTGCCACTTACATCTTACCGTAATCTCCTGTGTATAAGGCGCGTCTTATACGGGGGTTTTTAGTTCTCATTGGATCCACAAGGGGGACACCAAGATCTTTCTTTCGATATCTTACATGCCCCCTTGGTCATAATAGGAGATACGGGGGGCCCAGGAGGGTCCAGGGTGGCCCAAGCTACACATAGGTGGGCCTAATACGCGGGCTGCGCTTTATATACGCGGGAGATTACGGTAGCATGTATGATGTATAAATATGTAAAAGATAATGGTAATATTGTTGTTTATAGGACATAAGGGGCCCAGGAGGGTCCAGGGTGGCCCAAGCTACCCATAGGTTTTTGAATTTTGAAAATTCATTCAGTAGAACCAAAGTTATGAATTTTTCATTTTGTTGAGAATTTTCCAAAACTCTAGGTGCGCCTTATACACGTGCTGCGCCTTATACGCGGGAGATTACAGTAATTATAAATAATTGTTAATGATTATTAATAATTGTTAAATATTACTAATTGTAATTGTGGTGCTTTTATTTATTTTTTTTTTAAGTGATGAGGAAAAGAATTTGTAATGATTTTTTAAAAAACCTCTGCGGGCGGGTCCCGGTCAAAACACATGCTGCTGTAGTATCCGTAGTAGTCGGCCGGAATTTTCAAATAATAAATTTGAAAAAGCACGTTTTCTGGACTATTTTGATGCCTAAAGGCCAGGATAAGATGATCCCATCAAGAAAAATGGTTGATGCCGTCAGAATGAGGACGTATATTTATGCAGTCAAAGATCTAGGAGAGTACATAAGAGACTGCACAGACGAGAGATTGGGCAAGAGATTGAGTCCAAACGTCATGTTACTAGTAGAGCATAGGCCAGCTTGCACTGGAAATTCATGTCTTTGGCTCCCCTCTTAACTATTACTTTCTCTCTCTTTGACACAGTCGCGAAGGGGCCAGTTTTTTCAAAAAACACCTTGATATAAATCCCCCCGAATACCACTTTTAAGGGGGAGTTTTGAAAAAAATGAAAGGTGGGTAGGGTGGCCTTATGTCTTTAGATACCAAGGTTCCAAGCAATAAAAGATACATAGATGGGAAATATGATTATTTTGAGGTGGTCTACCGTCTTATCTGGAGCAGCAAATCCTATAGACTATAGGATTTGCTGCTCCTATAGTATAGTGAGTCAAGTGGGAGAAGGGAGTTTGGCCCCGTTTTTTTTTAAAAAAACCCTTCTAATTCCTTCAAATATATATTTATCAAAATTTTCACCTGGGAGGGTAAGCTAAGGTGTTATAGCACCCCTTGGAACACAAATTCCTCTCTATAGGTAATTATATAGTGTATTTTAGTGGGGAATGTACCCATGTCAAGCAAAATGAGGATCTGACCCCAACACCATAAATAACAAAAATATATCATGATAAATTTACAGTCGTACAAAAATCATTGTTTGACCCATTAATTCCTCTATGAGGACTGCTCCGACCTGTAACAGAATCGTGAGGCCTTTATAGCACTTATAGTCTCTTATAGTCTTACAGTGCATACCCATACAGACATTGACGTCCTGTTCTGTGTACCCGGGGACTACTGATTATAGGTCCCGACTGCGAAACTACAGATCCTATTTTGTCCATATGACAGCCCCCTAAAAAGCCGCACTTTATTTAAAGCCCCAATTCTCAAACAGTCAGCTGACAAGACCCCTTTTTGGGGCCCCTTTCACTTGAATCAAGGGTTTTGGTAAGTATTTTAAAACATTTCACAACACTGAAATAAATATGCAAGTGAGTGTACTATCATGAACTATATAGCCTTTTTATTATAGGTGTTAGACGTATTCAAAACCCCATGATTGTAAACTTTTATTCAATCGACAGCCCCCCTTTTGATGCATCAACAGCCACAGCTCCTTTGAGTCGGTATCGCAGTTGGTACCCAAAGCACTACACTGAGCACCTCCCCCTGTAGAATGTTAAAACACACCACTACTGACATTAGGCAATCAACATGGACTTTACCCATACAATGTTTACCTCACTTGGGAGTCAAATGTTTAATAGTCCTAACTTGGATATCAATAGCAGATGAAGTGGCTGATAAAACCATATAATCCGCTCCCTGTCTGCCTAATTAAAGCGGAGACAATAGAGGATTAAAGGTTTCTTACTCACACCCACAACCTTCTATTTATATCGATTTACTTCACCGATCTGAATTGGCCTTCATCCTCCATACACTAACAAGTATTCCAGATCTGAATACATGGACACATGCAATGCTCTTAAGGTCGCAAGTTAAGTCAACATTACACATATATTATCTTTATTGTCCAACATAATTATTAATATACACTCAATGCAGCACCAATACAGAGATGGTACAACATACATGTAATCCGTATCAAAGAGGTCCTATAAGCAAAAACTCAAATTCAATAAATATATGTTGCCACTATCAAAATATGTTACTGGTAAAATCTTATATCATGAAATGTTACTTACAGGGATGGAAATGGCTGAGCACAAAAAAGAAAATCCCTGAAATGTTCAATGAGAACCCCTTGAATATAGAATTTGTATAGGAATGCATAGCCCTTTTAAAAAAAATCCCTGAAATCAGTGAAACCCTGGCAAGTTCCATCCCTGTACTTATTACACTGCCAATATCATGTGTCCTAAATGGTTGTGAGATGACACGTCTGATTGTCTATCAAATTGAACACCCTCATACCTTCCATTTAACAAGAGCATGTAGCACCGTAGATCTGCCAACCGGTCCCTAGGCATATGATGTTAGGGACCGGCCTCTCTCCAATTATGAGACCTTTCAGCTGCTGGTGCTGTCTGGATTGGGGACAGGAAGTTGCAAGTGCTATGTTTACATTTGTCTGATTGATATATTTAGAGAGAGAGAGAGAGAGCTGAGCCTTGTAAAAGCTACAGATGATAGCTCTTGTATATTTCTCCAACATTTCCAAAATTGGAAACTAAATACCCTATATTTATCACGAAGTAGCAGAAAGAAGTGGGCCGAGTACAGCCTTGTATATGCGATTTTCAAACATTTGCAATTACAACTATCCCACACCATACAGAGTGATCTTGGAACGGTAGACGGTGTGGCATACTCACACTAGTAGCACCGAGGCTATAACGAGAAACAATTTCTCCGTGTTGACTCCTCTCGTACTGTCACGTTAACAGCATAGCTTATATAGCAGAGTCCACACACCCTCAGCTAATTACTTTAATTTTGTCTAATTGACTTTGGCAGATGGGTAGTCCCCGTGATACATGACTTGAATCACATTACCATGGTAACACTAATTAGTACCTCAGGGTATACGAGACTAGCACATTGCTAGTGATAAGACAACCAGCTAGTGTAGTCGGGGGCTAAACCTACAGTTAGCCTCTTTGTATAGTTTACTTTGATTGCCTCTTCCTCATTTAATATGTATATCTATTCTGTAAAATTTAAATCTATGGATAGCAAATACTGTCAACTTTAACCAGATAAGTTTGGTATAAATCTAATACTTTAAATACAAGAGAAATATTACTTTTAGATTTCAATAAGAGGTCACATGTCACCCACACTGAGTACAGCCAGGCCATGGTCTCCCTTTCAAGCTAATCCAATCCCCTCACACCTGAAACAATGGGGAGGTACTTAGAGTGATTAAGATTAAGTGAGGGCACAGCTTATCTCCCCTATCAGTCTTATCAATGGCCATTGTTCTGGGGTAGATGAGAGTGTAGATAAGAGATTACCCAGAATTCTCTGACAAAATCCAAGATGGCGTCAGGGGCTAAGAACAAAGATGGCGACCTCCATACAGGGATAGCCATGTGCCCTATACCAGCAACCAAAGCCGGTGTCATCGTCTTCCTGAGACATTATGTTGAGACATATTCCTTAATGGGAATATGATAAAATCCCTCATCTATCAAATTAGATTGCAACGTGCTGATGACAATGGATCTACAGTGTCAACCCTTCCAGCACAAGCAAAATATGAGGGATGTTGGAGGACATGACCTGTCTTACCGTAGTACAACACATAAAAGGTGTGGCTTATACCTGGGCGAGTCCATGTCAAATCAACCAAATATGGGGAATCTTCCTGGGTGGCCATTTCCAATTTTCTTTTCTGTTGATCTGGTGATACAACAAAATACCTTAAATACCACATTCGCAGGTGGTATTTAGGATCTACTACCAGATGGACAGAGAAGGAAATCAGATTTATTAGGTGGTCTTTCACTGCAGGGCCACATCTGGCCCTTTACTGGGGGACTGACTACCAGGGCTTCTATGTGAAGTTTTCACACAGGGCTACATAGGCCCTGTGGCTAAGAGGGCTTATTTATCTCTGACTAGAAGGACTTCTCCAGGCTCCCGTACATATGGGTAAGAGAAACAGCAATTTAAGTACTGCAGGCATTTCTGACCACAACTTGCATGATCACAAAATTTGGTTCCTGATTAAACTCTTTGGATGGTCATAATGCCGCTTCAAATTCAGATAGAGACTTCATTCAAAAAAGAAATGCACTTATTTTCTTGGGATCTATCCAATAGTATACACATAGAGTTAGTGTATACAAATAGAATACATAATACAGTGGCGGATCCAGGATTTGGAAAAGGAGGGGGCGCACCCCCTATTTTTGAGCAAATCATGGGGTCCAAACTATGTAATTAAACTCTTAAGTACTGGGGAAAAGTGGGATGCGCGCCCCCACGTCCCCCTCTAAATCCGCCACTGGTATAACGTTCTGAAAAAAAAAAACTAACTAAGTGCCTAGTATATGGTGAGGGAAGTATTGAATACTATGCAGAGACAGGTCAAGAGGATGCCTGTAGTGTCTACTACACCAAACACCACTCATACATCCAAAAGTCTCCAGTGCACATCCCCTCTACATCCAGCCCACATCACCAGATCGCCAACCACGCCCGTCCCACAATACCCGCACCACCCACTTCCTCCTGACCCGATCCTCCACCAACCAAGTGACCCTCCCACAGAGAACCCTGTCCATACTACCCTGTCCAGTAAATCATGCACGTCCTTCTTGTAGCAGGGTATCATCCTCTTTATGCTACCCTACCCGGATACATGTATTCCCTGTGAACTGGTCTACATCCCTGTCTGTGCAGCAGTGTCGCCTCTGGTGGAAGTGGGTAGACAGTCTAACAGGAGAACTGCTTCTCATTTAGCATGGAAAAGAGGCATCAAGAAGGTTGTGTTTTACACGGTCCCAATTGACCAATACGGAATATTTGTAGGAGTGATATTGAGTTACATGTATTATTGCATAACAATCTGTGCGATCACAAATGTACCCGTGTTAATACATGTTGTAGTTTACAGTGTGTCCCGAGTATATTTATGTACATGTTGTATTTGAATTTCCTTTCCACTAAGATACCGGCAATTTTCAAGATCAACATTGAACCGATGACTGGGGCAGGCCAATACAGGCGCGAAAATGGGGTTAACAGTCCATCATTGAAACTCTCATCTTTCCTGATTGTAACTCCATCTTAATTTTCGAGATTTAATTCTGTCTATAGTGGTTTAATGAACGCAAGATGCAATAAAATCATGAGAGTAATATAAAAGAAGAAGGGGGAAACACAAAAATAAAACAATACAAACACAGTATCTCATTGAACGTGGCCGGCGTCTTATGAGTGGCGTTCTCTCTGAATGTCGACTAACTCATACTTGCTGCCCCCCCCCCCCAATAATGGTGAGCCTTGAAAAAGATCAACACACACAAAGATTAGAAGCTATTAATAAATCCCAACTGAGTTAACCTGTAAGGACACAGTGTCTGTTCCCATAGGCCAGCCACTCACTAACACACAATCACACACTTGACAATTACTTGATCTGAGTAGGCTCTCCTGCCACGACTTAATCCCCCTTTCCCTATTTTTTCTATTCTTTCATTTAGGAAGAGAACAAAATAATCTGCGATCAGACAAATCCGCTCATCCCCGGAACGGCTGATTGAACAGTGTGGGCTTTGACCTCAGATGATCCTTCAGCCACCCCCCCCCCCTTCCCTCCTCTAACCCTCAATGGACAATATCATGTTCCAAGGATTCACGTTCATATATGTGGCCATGATGCGCCGATGTATTGCCGATTCGGAATTGAGCGGAGCTGCATTGGGTTTTCATGTTGACATTACAGGTGTGTCAAACTCAGCATGATGCTTGAACGCATTATTAGCACTGCACTCATGCATTAAGTAACCAAAAGGATAACAAAATATGTCGTGTTTGAAAGTGCATGTTGCACTGAAATGACTGAAATCAGGCCCTTTCTCACTGCCTTCTTTGTGAGTTCGTTCTCTATGGATTGTCAGATTACCCAAATCAGTCTCGGTAGCAGCAGTATACTGGGGTACCACAATATTCTGTATGTACATGTTGTGCCTTGTATCATGTCTCTTCCTTTAAACCTTCTAACAGGTCACCATAGAGTTTCTTTTATAGTCTCAGTTACTTTAATACGAAGAAAATGAACTATCGCTTGCTTGAGGTCGCTTAAAAAAATCACTTTAGATGACAGAAGACATGCTACACAGGACAATATTGTAATGACAGGCATTTTGATGCGATCAGGGCGTTTTTTCTTTTGATCTTTACACATGAAACTCAATACCCAAAGGCAGAGCACAGTGACCTCTCTACTAGAAACGCAGTAACCTTCTTTTGGGGTGGTACGTCACAAAGTAATATAGGTATGTATTCTCTCTGGCACCGACCCACTGCCATGTCCCTTTCTATGACCTAACTCTACCATATCCACTCTAAGAGATAACGACATTTCCATGTGCTCTGTGACACTCTAAATAAGGCCACAAAAAAAGGTCATCAGGTAAGTTTCAGGTAACATGACATAGCCATAGTCTGAGGTATCACAATGTAGGGTAGATAAACGAGGACTCAAAGTAAGGAGCAAGTTTTTACCCTCTTCAATAATATTGTCCACATCTATATATATGAAAATATAAAATCTTATTGACAAAAGGTCGACTTTGCATTAATGATGCTCTGATAAAGAATGCCTGCTTGTTGAAAGAAACCTGATTTTGATGCCCCAAGAATTGAGACAACTAGATTCCATGTCCGGGTGGATAACTCGTAGCCCAGCTTGGGGGCATGAAGGTGTTTTCAGGCAGTGAATAAGGTTAAATGAATGGCGGTCACAGCCCCCCCCCCCCAGCGGACAGGTAAAACACTAGCCTCCTGTCTACTGTGGTTAGACATGGTGAGCTTAACAGGAACCACCAGGTGACATGTCTGTGGCACCTGGAAAACAAATATGGATATCAGCCGAGGGTCTATAAGGTGCGATGGGCCTCAGATACACGTTTAAGCCGTAGAAGCCCTATAAGCCCGGGCCTATTTGCCACTAGCTGGTCTGGAGCTGGTTCCATTGACACACACTGATAAGATGGGACTAGCATGTCCCTGGAAGTGGTTGTTAACCAGGGACAAGGTACCCATCAGGGTATGTCTTATCAGTGAGTTTTACCTCAACCAGCGAAATTCAAAATGGTGGCTCCACTAGGCCTCCATACTGAGTCCTATAAGCCACCGAGCACTCATTCGACGGGCACTATTTGAGGTAATACAAATGTATGCAACTAAGTGTTGCTATGTTAAGTGACAATAATAGATTATGTCTATGCATAGACCCTGGTGAAGAGCCACTCTCAAGGGACCATTCCTACCCTGTCAACAAAAAAAAACGTTGCAAAACGTTTCAGAACGTTTCCCTATGGCTCCTTATCATAGGGAGACGTTTTAAAACATTAAAAATGTTTTTTTGACGTTAAATAATGTTTTTTGTTTGTTGAGTGGGTAGTCCCTACACTTATGTAAAACCTGGCGTATAAGACACACCATGCATTATGGTAGATCCCAACCTTTTTATCCCTGCTACACACCAACCCCCTACCAGCCACACCACTATTGGCCACTAGCTGGTCTGGAGCTGGTTCCATCGACACACACTGATAAGATGGAACCAGCATGTCCCTGGAAGTGGGTGTTAACCAGGGATAAGGTACCCATCATGGTATGTCTTATCAGGGTTTTGGCTGAACCAGCGAAATTCAAGATGGTGGCTCCACTAGGGTTCCATACTGTGTCCTATAGACCTCCATCTCACCCACCCCACCCCACCCCCGAACCCTCTATCACTACCGGTAGTGGCAGAACGGAATCTGGCGTGTTCAAGAGGGCTTTAAAGTTCTTTCCTGCTCCTAAATCATGACCCAAACGGACCCACTGATTACTTACTTCCTGCTAGTTCCTGGCGCTTCTAAGCGTCAACCCTAATTGTCCACAAGGCGTGCTAAGGATCCGGCGTTGGCACCAAAATGTCGCTCCCCCCGGACCTCCAGGGGTTAACAACTACTTTTAGGTTCCCATTACAGTACCAAAGTGGAGAGGGGAATGATTGACGTAGACTAGCACGCCACGTCAGTGAGATTTGCTTGGGGGTAATTGTTTAATAAATGTGAATATGAAGCTTTGTTTTATCTTGACTTTTTAGATATATTTTTGTATCAATGCTATAAAGCTTGCCGCAGGGCCTTTTTTAATGTTTTATGCACGATTCGCTAATAAACCACTTAAAGAGAATCACGGTCTACGACGTGCAAGCAATGAGATTTATCTAAGGGTAATTAATGTTGCTCGTCTAGCTTATACTGTTTCCACACATGCACATCATTACAATTTACCGCAACCATATTTTTATGGTATCCAGATATCTAAAATTAGATCTACTTCTGCCCCTTCTCTTATCGCTTTACAAAAACCTAGACCCATTGTGCCCCACAATCTCCCGCCGAGTCCATATTACGATATTAAAGCACTATCATATATCCCCCACAGTTCCAAACAAAACAGTCTAATCTGAGATTGTGATCTTTTTATGATGAAATGGGGATTAGAATAAGAAACCGCTGGTTCCTATGGGATACAGAGGCTCTTATGGATGTCAGTTCTAGCATTGTGGAAACCGGCAGAAGGTCACCTTGGAAAGTTCTTACGTCATGACGTGACGTCTAAGATGATCACGTGACACTGAAATACGTCCATTGCGAGCTAGGCCATGCCCCTAGCGTCCTTCGGTATTCCCTAGCCTTCATATCTGAAGCTAATTCTCCCATGATATATTAAAGAGGACATGCACATTTTAAAACCTCCTTTCCTGTCCCCTCCTGTCAATATCACCATTCTCTAATGAAACGGCATCGACTCTGATGCCATATCCACTATGGCCGTATTCAAAATTGTTCATCCATCATCCTTAGATATCAGTTGAGGGAAAATACTTACAGCTGGGTAACAAATGAGTCTGGATGCAAGAAATCCGTTGGTAAAACCATAGAGCCAGAGATAAGAGATTACAATATGGCATGGTGATATCAGGCCATACAGCCATTCTTAACGACCCAATGTCCCCGGGCCAATATCAGTCTGCCCTGTCTGTTATCTGCAATTATAAATGTAAGCCCATCCTATGCTAACTCTTTAAAAACCATGCGGGCCTTTCTTATCACTTCTCAATGGAAGTCCAGTAATGCTGGGGATGTTTATCATTAAATTTACCCATAATAAGAGTGCAAACCATAACAGTTAAGATAGCATCTCGATGTGTAATATGCAGTCCTCTTCCATGTGCACCAGGGGGTGCGCATGGAGCTTGGACAGAGAGGTCTGTTACAGTGCATCTACTGCCACCTTTACATCCATGCAATACTTGTCCCAAACAGGTCCAATCTAATCACTAAGTAGATTGTAGCACATTCATGTGCCTCTACATGAGTCCCCAATTTTTTTTTTCAGGATGTCACGCTGTCACTTTTTAGGAACGATGGATAATCACTAGAGCTCCGTCACTTTATATGTTCATGCCGATGTACTGAGAACTTTTGAAGTTGTTGCCCTTGGTCATTTTCTAAAAGCGTCACGAGCGTCAATTTTTACCCATGTATAGACACATTATTATCAGTATGTCATCGCAGGTGTATCTGTCCACAAATGCACAATGCAAATCAGAAGGCGGAACCCCTCTCCCTGGGAGTTATTACATTTTTCTGTGCGGCTAACTGTATAGATACATTGTATGTATGAATAGGTTCTGCCCCTCCCCCCAACACTCACTCAACACTTGCAGTAACACCCCATATGGTGAATGGTAATAACAGCAGTAAGGAGGCGCAGTTCCAACTTAAATCCATCCTCCAACATCATCTGGAGCAGAGCGAAGTGAACACCAAGCTGACGTCTGTATCAGGCACCTCTCTGTAATCCGTCTGTTCTCATTAGCACCAAAACCAAAACGAGGCAGCCTCTCTCAAAATGAGGCTGACGGATTGAGATGGAATTATTAACGAAGAACCCTGATTAGGTTAAGTTCCCTCTTGCCGATGCTAAAATAAAAATATCGAATCAAATTCTCTCATGTTTATTTTGCTGTTCGCCAAGTGAATGTGGCACTTTTCGCGACTGTCTACAGCGTAGTCATGGAGATTGATTGATGATTCTGAAACTCACCATTGTAGCGTTAGTGGAGTATGGTATGGGTCCACCATTGCGTTCTATCCAACAAATCTTAATCCAATTACTTCTTAGTTTATCCACATAATTTCTTTTCTATATTTACTGTTTTACATCGATTTAATTCTTAACCCTTTCAAGTCTTTCAATCTCTAAACTCTAAACAAGGGCATAGCATTCTACATTGCTGTTAACTCTTTCTCTTTCCAAATAGAGGCATACTTTGACAGTGGTCATGCAGTCCATGAGTACCAAGCAAAAAGGGCGGGAAAATGATTGCTGATGCAACACATGAATGGAATGGACCAACCCATCAGATCCTACAACCAGGACGAGTTCATTTGATAGGGGTGGCCAGTAGCAGTTTCATTCACCCATTGACTTATCATTATTATAAGCAGAGGCAGTTTCACCTTTTTTGGCGGGAAAAATTCATCAGTTTCATCTCCAGTTTCATTTTGTAGGCTGTCAGCTATGGCTTCTGTTCAAATTCATAACATTTTTTAATCCATTAACATTATGTATTCTGAGGACAAAAACAACCATTCTAAGCGTCTGAAATCTGAACCCCCAGGCCCACATCACGACAGTAATAACTCCTTTCGGAGTTAATTAGATACGACAGACACAAGTATGCCATCATTACATCAGATGGGTGCGTTACTATATGATCCTCAGGTAGTTAGTGGTGTCACAGCAGTATTCTGCCCCAGTAAACCTAGGACAGCTAAATAGTCCCAACTAAAAACAGTGTTTTGCTTGGTATAACCAGTGCCAGGGGACCTTATTCTTATCGCAGATTAATAATTTTGGTACCAGAAGAAAGGTAACGATTTGGGGGAAAAAAGTTGCACAAATTTTTTGGTCACCATGGAAACCTAGTATGTCAGTGAGGGGTCCAAGGTCACATTTGTGACCTGTCAGGGGCACCTGTATCATTTGATTTATTCAACATGGTGGTTTCCATGGCAACTGGTGCAAAAACGGATCTGACTCCGTTATGGTTGACCATGCTTAAAAAAAATCAAGAATGACTTCAGCTTTATTTTAAGCCTTTATTTATGAACACCATCAAATGAGAACCCCGATCGACGCCAGTTTTATGGTGGAAGATTGGGGGGGGGGGGGGGAAATCAGAACGTCCTTGGCCCTATTAGTGCCGTGACACCTTAAACTCAGTCACCAGAGTATGGCAAGCTAGCCCCATGATAAATCAGCAAAGCTCAGATTTCTAAGATGGGGGAGCAGCTCACAGTGGATGTACCGTAATCTCCCACGTATAAGACGCGCTGCGCGTATAAGACGCACCCCAAACTCAGCACATGCATTTTTCGTGTATAAGACGCACATTTTAAGGCTCAAATTTGTAAGATTAGTACATTTCTACAGTAAAATTACCCCTCGTATAAGACACACCCCCAACTTGAAAAAATCCTATAAGACCCCCCAGCATTTTGTTTGGCGTAGAGGATGCGTCTTATACGCGGGAGATTATGGTAGCAGCTCATGCTGATGTGTCCTGCATATATCGTTCTGTAGTTGCTCCTGTTCTATGCTGTCATACCATTCTGGCTGCTGTAGGCATCAAGGCCTGCTAAATTCCACCATATTAGTCTGACTGCTGTAGGCATCCAGGCCTGTAGTGTGTTGTAATCATGGCTGACCAGTTAAGGGGTAATTGCACGGGTGATTCAGGTACCAAGAGTCTGAAAAACTAGGTTAGGAATACATACCACTGAAACTAATAAATGATAACTTACGTGGCCCCGGTATGTGGCCTTGCAATGCCATACTCAGTGTCTTCAGCGAAATTATCATCTGCTTTTCCATAATCGGAAATGAACAGGCAATTACGTGACACCGTACTTCCCCAGACCCACCTAACTCTGCATTGTAGCATTTGAAGCCCTGACCCACATGACTTTCAGTCTATGATATCTGAGTCATGCCTCAAAATAAACTGGATCCATGCACTTCTGTTAAGCTTTCTTCCTTCCAGGACCTACTTCTTGCTCACTTTTTGCCTTTTTGTAAGCTTTGCAGATTTACTTTATATAAATTAGAAAACAAGTAGCACATGAGCACATATATCATTTGTAAACAAATGTGGAGATTCATCCGTTTACAGTTGGTGGACTTTGACTAATCGCTGACAGTTATTGACTATGAACTGATAAATCATGACTAATTGCTCGCAAAGAGCAAGCACTGGCATATAACGACTAATTGCTGACAAATAGTCAGTAATTACTGACGATGAACATTTCAGGACTGGACCCCCAAGAGGGTCGACCCCCACCCAAAAAAACACAAAAAACAGCAAAACTTTGAAACAAATGTGGGAGACCATAGAAATTACCGACAACTCCCCTGATTCCTCGAATGTATTGAGTACCTTGGAATCTAAATGGCCTGGAATTCAACTACTAAATAGTCCTGCTGAGGAAGGTTGGCTTTTAAAGGGGGCCTTGCAAGCTAGAGCATGCCTGCTTTAAAAAGTCACATGACCACCACTTGACCAGTCAGGTCATCGCAATTTTTCCACTGGTTCCCACGGATTTGTGAAAGATCTTTGGGCTAGACCCCCTTTAAATGAGGTTTTATAGTAAAAACACTAAATAATTCCTAACAAATAATTTTTGTGCTCCCCATGCTGGGGGTGCAGAAGATTTTCACCCCCCTCTTTGGTTTGCAGAAGTGCATAGGCGTTTTTGCTAAAATGATGGTAAATTTTCCATGCCCCCCTCGAGTGGGGTCAAAAGGTTTTATACCTTGCCCCCCTTCTATCCCACCACCCCCTCCTTTGATAAATAATGACCACTACCTAAGTAACAAATTATTGAGGAATTAGAATCTTGCCAATATACTGTAATTCTTATCATTAACGTGGCAGAGCCGCATTTCCCCTGACAGGTTTTTGGTTGGCCAGGGCGGACAGTTAGGGTTAATGAAAGGTACGATCACAATCGGTCTGCTCCAGGATTTTATATTAACCATTCAGCACTGAAATATGGCAGAATGTAAATCGCATGATCTGGCAGATATATATTGCCATTATTTTCATAAAAGGCCTCATAGGGTAGGAGAAATTCGATAATACATGATCATTTGTTACTTTGATTAATTACATTTTGCCCATTATGTAGATGATGTTGGTAGACACCGTTTTTATGGAAATTGGAAAAAAACTATATATCTGTCCAATCATGTGCAGTCTGCATATGAATTGAAATGCTCTACCAACCCACACTCTTGTAGTAGTACCAGCATGATTTGTACTACTGGAATGAGTAGGGATAAAGAGTAATGATGTCCATTTTAGTAAAGCAGTAACCATTCCTCAATAAAATCTTAGGATAAGAATGTGAATAGATTTTTTCGAAACCCTGCACTATGTAGAGTCCAGAAAATCATATTAATTAAGTAATGAATTTACAAGGGCTTTTGTAGGGGCCATTGGTACAGAAATAAAACGTTATAAAATGTTTATAACCTTGCACAAAAAACGTTTTTGAATAACGTTTTTTTTAATGTTACTTAGAGTCGACGTTTCTACGTTAACCAAACATTTTATTTCCGTTTTTATAAACGTTTTTCAAGCATTGGGTGATGGACATGGTACAAAGACCACAGGACACATCGTGTCACCGAACCCCACTATCCTCTAACTCTACCATATCTGGTATGACAGTAGTCTTAGGCTTTACACCCATCCCTCAATTATCTACCAGTCTTATTAAAAGAAAACTATTCTTGCTTTTATTCATTTTTTTTCTTAAACATGTCAAAATGGAGTAACAGGTCACTTTATATACCGGTAGGTGATAACACATATATTATTCCCTAGCTGACCATGGGGGAGACGGAAACCAGATCTGGTGGACTATTGGGGCAGATAAAGAGACATTAAATCCGTCCTCAGTTACCACCTGGCCCCTAAGGGTGGCGGAGCATCAGGGGACATATTATCAAGGTCTCACTGTAGTAGGGCCCCAGACGGGTAAAATCAACAAAGGGACATGGCCACTTCTTAAAATCGACAAGGGACATGGGATTAAGTGAGTGAGTAATAGATGTTTAACGCCATTTCGACATCTAAGGTCATATTCATGGCGAGAACTACATTACACAATTTCACAGAGGAATGTGTCAGTGCCCGCGCATATGTGCACCACACACATCCTGAGGGGATAGGAAAGATGAGAAGTAGACCCCTTTAAGTGGGCTAGGGAAGCCCGACATGGGGTTAAGAGACAAGGGACAAATTCAGGCTATTGAGGTTTCCCATAATACACTCTGTTCGTGAAAGTTTCCTGTTAATTAGCATGATTAGGTCAGTCATGTGACCAATGCCATTAAGATGGGGACAACGCTATTTTAAAATATTTATTTGATAAAACTATTCTGACATGCTCATTGACACATCTGGTATTGTAAGGGAATGCAGCATGCCTCTATGATGCATGCTATGACGTCACAATAGACCAAATGCATATGAATGCAGAATGCACAGCACTAGCTACATACCTACAAATGCTGCTGACAGGTGTGTTTTGACAGTGGCTGCATATTGCATTTGGTCTCTTGTGACATCATAGAATGCACCAACCAAGTTTGATCTTTGCCCTTATTATAGAAGGTGTACTTATAACTGTATCAGAATCGTTTTAATCAATATAAAGACTACGAAAAGAAGTCATGTTGATGATAGGGTTGTCTTTTCCTTTAAATGGTTCCTAGAATTGACACCAGGCTGCAGCACAATACAATTCCTTGGAAGCATAGGAAGCATAGATGAACTTTGATACCTCAAAAAAGATATTCAAACTATGTTTAGATTACGTGATGATTTATGTTCATTCCCCCTAAAATGACACTACAATGATAAAATGCTTAAATGGAGAGAAAAAAAAAATGATGGTAGAACATTACAGTCAAGTTCTACTTCTGTTCACACCTCAATTGTGGCACTCTAAAAAATATTATATTCATCAGCATCATACAATCTTATTGTCCCGGCCCGGCCGGGGCATAGTGGCGGTTCCAAACGTCGCCGTAAGGTGTCATTTGAGTTCCTCCCTGCTCTGGCTAGGCTGTGCTGGAAAGTCTCTCGGCGGTCATGGCAGACAAATGACTTGAAACAGGCCTGTCCATCTCTCACTATGCCTATGTAGTGACGGATGTTAAAGAACCATTGCCTCGGTAAATGTGTAGGGGCGTGATTTCTACCTTCCCATAGATGCAGTCACCATCATCCCCCCTCCCCATTAGACTAGGGTCCGGGCATGCAACGCCACAAGGGTAATCTCACTTCGGTGTGGATACAACCCGTGGGACCTCTCACCCTTGAGTGTCGGCCGCAAGGAAGGCACGAGGTGAGATAAAATTCGTCACTCACTCACAATCTTATTGAAGGTACCTTGTGTAGAAGGTGCGCCTTCTACGCGAGAGATTACGGTAGCCGTAGTGTGGGGATTTCCACACCGTCTGCCGCTCAGGGAGTACACTGATAAATCTGTGGGTGTTTCGTCCCTCCACAATACTGTATTGTGGCGGGACGGAACTACCACAGATTGATCAGTGTACTCAGGGAGCTCTCTAACATCATATGCCTAGGGACCGGTTGGCAGATCTAGGTAGCCGTGACTGCATCGGACGTTCGAGGGCCCGCCATACTGCCCCAGCAGGTCAGCAGACATTCCATATTCCAAGATTTCGCTTTATTATGCCCGCAAAAATATTTGGGTCAGCACCATTTGCTTAGGTAGGGCATTATAGAAATCTGTCAATTACACGCATGAGGCACAACAATCTTCTACACTTACATGAGCAATTCGACACAAGGGGATTCATTAGTGTGCAATTAATTCCACTAAGCCAGCAATTGAGTCTTTAGTCAGGAAGACACTATCCTGGGCTAACGATCAAGCATCAAGAGACGCAGCGGGAATGTGCTACAACGTTAAAAAGAACACCAGCTACTCTAGGTTGGAAGAATGAAATAAAGTTATTATCAAAATGAAAAATAGTAGTTACAATATAAAAGCATTCTGTTTTTAACGTCTTATTAAGAACCTTTTTTTTTTTTTTATATATAAAGATCTAATCTAGTCGATGATTTCATTTTGAAGCATGAAGACTACACTGTCTAAGATGTTGAAATCCACTGTTATTCCTCGCAAGAGTGGGTGTTACCACAATACCTGAGAGAAATGCAATACGGCACATCAGAGGGTGGATTTCTGACATGTTTAGTACTGATCTATACGGACTTAGCAGGTTTAATTATTAGCCAATGAGAGAACCCCAATATATTCACTGCAGTCCTTCGGGGCCAACTGGTACCCATATAATAGGTCTTATCAGTAGAAGTCGCTGGTAACAAGCTCCAGCAATGGCGGCGCCCATGTGACAACCTGCTACCTCGGAATAGCATGATAACCCTGCATATAAGGTGGACCCTGAGTTCTTGAGCATTCTGTAAGGCACAGCTAGGGTTACCCTCTCATATAAGCTGTGCCTTGCGCAAGGCATTAAGGTAGTATCGTTGGCATTAGCGACTTGTTCTCCACTGGGGAAGAAACTGTGACCTCGTTGTGGCACCATGTGAGATTCTGCCCAAGGCTTGTTCATGAAGAACCTTTCAGGTTGAAGAGCCCTCACAGACATCGGTCTACAAGTCTATCAGCAGCCAAATCTGCAGATTGAGCTAAATCTAGCAGCAACAGAAACTGATGCAATCATATTTTCGGCCAAAAGCAAGATGAGATGTAACAGGTTGAGAAAAGATGAGCTAAGCTGATCTCCATTGAGCCAATTGGCACTCAGACTAACCACTCAGCATGAGGCTGTATTGGGTTTGTACCACGAGCTACTCAAGGAGACACTTTATTGGATCTCATAGCCGGCTTGCTGAGGAGACAGTTGAGCAACTCATCTTGTGAACCATGAAATGGTGATAAATGTCACGGCGGGAAAGTTAACCCACATCCAGTGTACTAACACCGACAGGGGGCTTAACCCTCTTAGACACTATAATCTCAGCAAGCGAGCTGCTCTTAGGATAAATGAGCATCTGCTCAATGCGCGAGAAAAGCTCAGAGTGAGCGCTCAATCTGGTTCCTTTCCAGCACTGTTTTATTTCTTGGCAGATTCCTGTGAGTTGATTGAATTATATTAGAGAAAGGGTGCACACTCGCTCGCTATTAATTCACCACTGATCGTTACTTTGGGCAGAGGGGATTAGATTTGATCAGTAAGTAAGTTATATTCCGGAATCTGATGGATCGTGATCGATTTCTTTCATAGAGGCGACGTGGTTCTTTTATTCTGTTGAGTAAACCTCATTAAACATTTAACATAAGGTATAAAGATTTAATAAGCAAAACAGCAAATATTTTTTAACAAAAATTTCGATTTTATAACTTCTCTTTCAGTTCACACACCTGATTCTCAAACCCTTCAATTACCTATAGACATGAATGAAATCGCTAATATATGACCTCTTTGCTGACAACAACTAAAAAGTGAAATGAAATAGAATAGAAGCCACTGTTCGCTTGGCCAACTAATTCCAGGCCCAGTATGCCTGCCACCGATCGCTGATGGTAGCAGACTCCCGGGGCAGACTGCGAGTCGCTCACTGCTTGGTGAGTAGCTCATTCCACTTAAAGTACTGCTGACTGACAGCTGTACGGTGTTAGCGTCTTGAGTTACTCACCTGGAGGTCATAACCTCCAGCCTTCATCCAGGTGTGTCAAAGTGCACAAGGCCTCAATGTATTGCTTCCCTGGCTCCCGACTGGAGGTCAATCTAATCTGCAGGGAGCTAGCGCCTAATCTATCATATTGGGAGTATGAGGTTATCAAATCGCCAGAGATTATAAACGAACAAAATGCAGTGCAAATAGTCAATGTGTACACTGTAGTCAATATGTACACTGAGTTAATATTGGAATTGTAATTATACAGGTAGGCAAACCAGCTCGTTAGTGCAGCTTATAGAAATATCAAGGTGCATGGGTGTGATTCAAATGCGAGTTGTTCAGTAATGTACATGTTACAGTACCAAAACTCAATCCAAGGTGTGGCTTTTAGAAATCCCCTATGATCTGGGAGTGATATACCGTATTGGCCACTAGCTGGTCTGGAGCTGGTTCTGGCGACACACACTGATAAGAACCGATAAGATGGGACCAGCATGTCCCTGGAAGTGGGTGTTAACCAGAGACAAGGTACCCATCATGGTATGTCTTATCAGTGGGTTTTAGCTCAACCAGCGAAATTCAAGATGGTGGCTCCACTAGGCCTCCATACTGAGTCCTATATCCCAGATACAGTTCTGTACAAATACTGCTGGTCCAACAGCCCCCCCCCCCCGCCACACACACACACAAGACGTCCCATGGGTACAATGTGTCTGGCTCCGGTAGGTGGCAGCACTGTGATTGTAAACCATTAGTTCAGTTTTAGTTCACACTGACCGCTATACGCACCAGGTCGTATAACCCCATTGTGCCTGGCAAATGAGCTGCTCAATTCATTAGTAAAGGGCCCTTTTCCCCCACTCCACTGCCCCTTTGGTAATCAGAAACTTCTTAGTCCAGTTTTTTCTTGTACTGGGGGCAGACTTTTAATTTCTAACTAATCGGGTCAGGTGTGTTTTATGTGCACGAGACCGAGGACACCTCAGGGAGTGTTCCGCCTGTCGCTAGTAGCCAATCTCGTTATCGTTTTTCTTTTTTTCACCACCACCCTCACCTTTGCTTTCCAGTTTTTCATTTTTCCATTGTTGTACTCATGTCAGCACAACCTACGGTAGCATGGCAGGGTAGAGGGTCTCTGTGTTTATCTGTCAGTCAGGAATGAGTGCTCCCTTTATACTGTGTGGGGCAGTAGTCTGACAGCTAGCACTGTGCATGAAAGCACCTCCAACAATAGCCAAACCAAGACAGGAGCTGCTCGGACTGAGAGGACCTGCCACTACACACATGCATATGCTCAAATAGGCTGACTAGTTTGTTTTGAAGAATAGGCTGTATTACAAAATACATATTCAACCATAAGCAGCATTTACTCATCTCTAATTCTGTACCTATTCATTTCAATTATGCCTACCCGCCCCCACGATATGATATTGTGATCGCAAAAACCTCAGCTATGACACATTACAGAGGGGAAGGAAGCAAATTTTCATTGGGGGGGGGGGGCAGCGGGTCCCCACCATGGCCACCTTGTATTGTTGACTCAAGCGCAATAGCACCTCATAAAATTTGTATAAAAATGTAATTTTTGATGAATTTTTTTATCTCATTTTAGGCTCAGGCCCCCATTTTCCCTATCCCATTACTGTATCAATCTACTTTGATAATGCAAAGATTTAGCTTCTAGTTCAATTCATAATGAATTCTTGACAAATTTTGGGGGGCCCAGACATACTCAGGCCCCACCTGCTTTATGATTGGGGGGCCCAGGCCCCCCTGGCCCCCCCTTTTCCTACGCCCCTGCATTACCAAATTGGGGAGATAATACAAACTGCAGAAAGGAATTTATTATATTGTGAGAACACAAGATACTAAGACAACAATGGATACTTTAATATTCTGCCCACTTCAATCTGTACTTTTGTACCTGTGTGTCTATATTAGTCTGGCTTATCGTGCATTATATATACCTTATCATCATAATGCTGACAGGTCTGAGTAGAGAAGTGTACTCATCACGGATAAGATAACCCTAAAAGGATGGCACAATAACACGAACAACTTGTCTTTTATCTACCTGTATTATAAATATTGTTACTTGACTGTATTGTATAGAACATACACCCTGGTATTATAATAGATTCAATGAAAACTGAACTTGCACGGACTACGTTTTGGTCATGTAATCTTTCACCCATCATATGACTCTTAATAAGACAATACAAGTTCAATTCAATTTCACTTATCTTCTGACCATTGAGTCATCTAGTCTTCAGGTTCTGACTAAAGGACACTAAGTTCGCCTACTATCTCATTCTGAATACCTGATGACAAAACACTCATTGACAGAAATTCACTTATTATAATGTATCTGTCTACATGTATAGGATATCAAACATTCAGTTGACCCACTCCCTAACTATAAGTATAAGCACACAAACCACTTGTTAACCTACTACATGGATATTCAATATTGGATGGCAAGTGCTCAAAGTTCAAGTATTTCTGACTACTGGACATCAAATTCTCAGCTCACCCACTTTCCGACTATGGGATTCAAACCAAACCAACGTTCAGCTTCTATCTCTAGGTTCTAGGATTTCAAACACTCAAGATTTACCTGCTCTTTGACTGACTGTAGGATACTAGCAGCCGACTCGTCGCCGTTCAGCTCGGCAGGGACCTCATTGTTGTTGTTGTTGGCTGGCTGGTGGAAGGCGCTTCTACCATAGACCCGCTCCTCATACGGGCCCGGTGGGCCAGCCGGCATTGCTCGATGCGCTTACTCACTCAAGGAACAACTCAAGGTGGGCCAGCCTACCGGAAAGGGAGAAACAAAGAGAAAAACCAAAACTCAAATATAGGGAACTTAAACGAATGTGGGTTGGAATAATAACGTAAAGAAAATAGGACAACCCTTTGCCATTAATGAAATATGATGGATTTCTCAGTGAAGAGGAGTTAATCTAAATAGTTCTAGAGTCACTTGATGTCTTCTTTTCAAATAAATTATCAATGGTTTATCGGTGCCAGGTATGTGTAAATATCTTCAGTATTGTGTTATATCATACATACTCTTTGGGGTTCTCAAATTTCTCCACGCCAGGAATGCATATTATCCAAACTTTGGTATTATGATACACGTATATTGTAAATTGCATTACACATCAGTATTATCACAACTGATTTATATAATATGTACACGCAAATTTGCATTTTGTTGTTGAGCTACTCACGCCCATGTGAGCAGGTCAAATGGACACCAGGAGCTCATTGTACTTAATACTTATGTCATGGTCTGCAATCTAGTGCCTCTTTTTATACGGCATCAGAACAGGAATAATGAGACAAAACACCATATTTCTGGACACATAACCACTGTCTTAACATACTTATAATCCACTACACACGATTTTGAGTGCACACTTTTTGTCGGTGAAGGTAGAGTAGCGTGTAGACGAGAAGCTGTTATCGCTGCAGTCAGCGATAAGAGGCAGAGAGGACTCAAGGCTTTACAGGCACGACTTTACAGTTAATTAGCCTGGTATTGAAGCACTCTGCAGCCTAGACTTAAGAGAAGATTCACCATCAGAGGAGATCAGGAACCACACAGCTAGGAGTCCTCCCAGCAACTGGCACTTAGCCCTTTAACCTTTAAAGGAGAGCTGAGTTTATCAATGTATCATGCTATTCTAGCAGCATAACCCGGACCATAAGGCAGTGGTGGCTCCTGGTTGCAGTGGAGACTGCCACCATGGCTGCATTGCCCCTGCATATGAAGTTACCACTGTGGTATCACTGTCTTTTACCTCTACTCATGCAGTTATTCCTCAGTGTCTCACTGCAATCTCACTAAGGATTGCCTGAATCACTGCTACATCACTCCATCTATCACTGTAGATTCAGTGATCCACTGTGCACTTACTGCTGTATGTCTGAGACATTCTGCCACCAGAGTGAGCAGACAGTGACACAGATTCTAGTCTTTTCCTTACTAAAATGTCTTTATTTTTCATCTATCAGCAAACTGTATTCTGGCTAGTTCACCTTAGTGATCTCTCAGTCCCCTTACCCTATACTGTATAGTTTCATATTGTAGGATTATATAGGATTATATATTGTTATCTGCTACAGTCAAGTGTTAGACTCAGAGGTTTGGTGTCAGCAAAATGATTAGTGCACTGCTATAGTGTGTTTGATGACTGTAAAGTGTTGGTGTATTTGACCATGCCTCAACATCAAGATACCCTGTTTCCACATTTGTTGGATGTAAATGCTAGTCTCTAATAGGCAGGGGATGTAGCTGAGAGGTCTAAGGCGCCAGGGCAGTAATCAGGAGGTACCAAGTTCAAGTCCCCACAGGGACAGGGAAAGTGGCCCACTCCTAGTAGTAGCACCATGGCCTAGTAACATGGACAACTGTTTTGCCACTCCCCCTGCATTCACCACTCCCCCTGCAGTGGCTCCCCTCCCTATACACTGCAGCATAAGGCTGCTTTGTCACTGCTACCTCATTTACATATTTCGGACAGGCTGCTGTATGACTGCCCTTCCACTCCCCTCACACTGCTGAGGGGCTCTATTATGGCTCCATTTTACCCATAGGTTGATAGCAGTCAGGGTGTAGTGCCCACTACAAAATAACTTAATATTCACTGCAGTATCACTGTGAACTACACTCTTTTACCACTCAGGGACCACTTCTGGTGCACACTGCTTCATACCTGCTTACTCACTACTTTCCCACTGTTTTCTGTCCCGGGAATGCATGCGTGCAGTCCTGTATGGGGGTGAGGGGGTTCTACCCAGCAGGACCGCATTTATGGATGACTATTACTGGATGAAGAATCAGCATGATGCATGATTGTAACCTTGGCGAACAGAGTGAGACTCCCAGGGCGGGATTCTTGCATCAAGACGACAAAATGGCACAATGGGCTAATGCAGTGTTCCGTCCATAAATGGTTCAGGGGAGTGGTTGTGGGCCTCTGTGGGGTTAGACAGGACAGACACACAGGAGGAGGCACACAGAGAACAGCAGTAAAACAGACTTATGTTTCTCAGCATCAAGGCAGTGCTCATTCACACACCCATAGAGTGCACTGAAGACTAAATGTGCCCTCAGCGGGGCGTTGGCCGACCGGAGCGGCCTGTCTGCCAAGTATGCTCCAGGCCATGGGAGTGGGAGAGGACAGTGTTCTCTATAGATAAGCTCTGTGAAAAATGGAGCAGTCTTAGAGCCCACACCAGGAGTGTATTAACTGGGCGCAACAGGGCATTCTCACAGATGGTGGTATAGAAGATGAAAGTACTTAGGTTACTGCCTACGGGGAAATAGCAATCAATGATCATTGAAAATCTGAAATTTATACAAATTTTCAGAATGCCCAATACGAGTTGCTTTTCGGAATTGTAGCCGAAATTCGGAATTCAAAAAAACAAGGTAGGAAAAGTGATATCTCCTCCTTTCAGCAGGTCACTTGTATGGTGGAGAATTTGGGTTGTTATTATTTGCCGTTCTTTAAGTGTTTCTATCTTCTGCATGAGATATGCTTGAAAGCGGCGTGGGCTTATATTTACCCCCGTGTCTTCTATTGGGGGTAAAATGCTTTAATAATTTGAGGAATATTAAGTCAGCTTCTCACATTTAAGAAGACATTATACATTAAGAAAAGAGAAAAGTGAAGAGTACACTTTGTTCACATTGTAAAGCTATGGAGTGTTCATTTCAGCTCATAATGGAATACCCTGGTGCTGACCGACACTGGGATAGTTAGAGTGGTTAATTAATTAAAGTTTATAATTGAGGGACAGTATAGTGACTCCTTCATACATGTAGAATCTATGCAGCAACAGAATGCTAAACTGGGACACAGACTAAAACGTGTGATTGAGGTAACATGATCAAGTGTGAGTCAAACATAAACTGATATGAACATTTCTAAATGGAAATTTGCCTTATCCACCAACAGTGCAAAACCTCTGCTAGATTCAATGACTGGATGACTACTTAGAAGAGATGTTCAATGATAGATTACCTCTGCTTATGAAAATAGCGGATGGAGAACAGGGAGAGTATTTTTGAGTGTTCGACTCTACACGGAACTACACACACTTACGCTATGATAGAGTGTCATAAAGAGATATAATAACCAGAATGGAAAAGCCTAGTCTAACAGTCGTACCCCCTCCCGTCACTCTTCCATTCATAGGTGTGGCTTATGGCTAGATGATGAGCTTCAGTACCTTGTTTTCAGCTGGCAATGTAATCTGTAATTGAATATAATAGTGGCATGTGTTACAACAAGCAGTAGCTACATCATTGACTTTGTACAGATAATCTTATCTCGCTGTAATCGCTGTCCCCTGCGCTAAATATATCCCAGTGTTGTTGGTAACTGTCGGCAGTCGGAGCCACTTGGTTCCAGCTATTTATAGCACAATTACTGTCACAGAGATAGATGGCAGAGATTTAGAGCTGGAACGTGGTAATCCCAACCAAGAGCAGAGCTATGCAAAATGCCACAATTTGTCAAAGCACCAGTTACTTATAACAATCAGTGGGCATAACACGGGCCTCTCTGGGCAGTAAATCAGGCATGTAGGTGCATGAGGCAAGTGGAGAGACCAGAAAAGTGGTGGAGGGAGGTATGTCCTATTTTGGTAAGGGAAATTGCCTCGTTTTTTTTTTGTGCTTATTACTAGTGGATGGCAGTAAATATGGCTGTAAAGGTGGGTGGAGATGGGGAGAGTGGGTCATGGGGGCGGGTAGAAGTGGGCCACAGGTGGGCTAGGTCAGAGGTAGGAGGAGATTTTGCCTGGAGATTTTGTCATACCTGACATGTCCTCCATACTTAACACACCTGTACTCTAGCATATATCATCTAGTATATCTCACATTCACAACTCGTGATGTTAGATGAAAGAGGATCTCTCATATATAAGCCAACACATTCAGAGCTCATATTGTGAGATGTAATGTGATCTATCGCATATATACTTGGGGATGTGATCTCTTAGATTTAGAACTCTTTATCATACATTCAAAACTCTTTATCATACATTCAAAACTCTTTCTGTGAGATGCAATGGGATTCCCCTACAGTAATTACACATACCACATTGGGGTCACATTGAGAGGTGCAATATTATCTATCAGATTGATTTTAACACATTCAGAGCTCACATGAAAGGTATCACAATTCATGTCAGTTCTGAGCTGGCAATTGGGGATCTAAAAGGATATCTCACATATATCTTACATATCCCACAATCATACTACACACTTAGGATTTGTACTGGGATACTAGACTTTTAAGTTTAATTTGGTATAGCAAAGTAGAGATTTGGGTAAATCTCGATCATATGACAGGGTGCATCTAAAGGAAATACGTACAAAATCCTACCTGGAAAAGGGTGAAATGTAGCTCTAGACATGTTAAGTCATAAAATAGGATTTTTAAATTACCTCTAATGCCATGAGGCTCAACCTTATATTCATGTATCCCTGCCAAATCAACCTATATGCATTGATATGATACTATTTGAATAAGATATTACATCGATCTCTACCCTGGGATCTCTACATTTCTAGAGATTTGGGATCGTTAAGCTTCTAAAATACCCATACAGTGCATCATACCTCTATATTCAGATAGTCGGGAAAGACGTTTGCTACATCTTATATCTATGGGGTCTATAATCTAGCTTTCCTCAGAAAGCCTTGAAAGATGCAACATTTACACTTTGTGAGGCAGAGCGGAGGAGCAGGACAGATAAACCACTGCACACATGAACGCAAGTAATGAGCAGAATGTCTGATTTCTGAGCTGCTCCAGCAGGGGAGGATAAAGGCAACATCACAACCTCTCCATTGCCGTGAACTCCATATCTACACAGCCTGTATGCACCCTCATTCTATGGCTTCCTCTACTGAAAGGTTATGATTGTGTTACAAGGCTTATCAATTGTTACACATCTAACACATTCATTTATTGATTTTCTCTAGGCCCAACACATTTTTGAGAAGGTGGAGGGTGTATACATATAATGATCAAATTCTCGATGGATCTGGGAAAATCATGGGCGTGAACATCCCTGCCTAACTAGGGCTGACTCCGTTTTCAATGTCGGGCAGAGTAACATGACAGAAAGCTTCTCTTTTACTCCCTCTCCTGTCTGGGCAGGGGTAGGAGACAGATAAATCCTGATTATTTTATTCCCTGTTGAATTGTGAAAAGCTGTTGATCTGAGACAAAGCAATCAACACAACCGACACATTTTGATGCTGCCTCCCAGTGAGAAAAGAGAACGCCGAAATGGGAAACAAATGCAGATAACAGACCATTAAATTGCCACTGAAATTGAGATGAAAACTAATTGTCGCGGTTCAATGTAGGAGCGACCAAATGGGGACCGGAGGAAGGGAATATCTATAACATTTACAGGTGGTTCAGCCTGCAATATATCCATAGTGAACTAATATTAGAAATAATACTTTGAGTTACATATCCAAAACCATCATGCTAATCAACGTGACTGTTTGTATCTTAGATCCTTCCGCCATTGAAAGTTGGTATCTAGACAGCAATCCAAATATAAAGAAAAAGAATATGTAAAAAAGAGAAATACATATATGGGGGACTGTAGTTAGATTTTGTTAAATTGGTCAATCCAAGACTGGTTATACAGAGTACCCCTACAGACGTTTGGTTTCATTGGTTTAACCCATGGTTAAAGGATCGATATAATCACAACAGTCTCCATTTGTTCTGTGGTGTGACCTTGGATTAATGACCAATGGTATTGATAGGAATCACAAGAGCAGGCTTGTCTCATAGAATGGGGGGGTCCTAATATACAGCTATATCTACAGCGTTACACTGACAGCCCCCCATAATAACTTGCCTACTTGTCACCGTGTTATCTATAGTGTCATGAATATGCAGAGAGTTTAAGGTGTGGCGGGAAAGCAGAAATCTGCTCGGAAAGCAGACTCTAGTCAAGGATCAATTGCCCACGTCGGTCTGCGACACTGAACGCTGAAAACATGCAAACCAAACTTAAGCCGCACCCCCTCCCCCATCCTGCCCTTCACTAATGTTGTTGGTAGCACCAATCTCTCAACTCCCAATACTAACATCAACACCCATTTCCAGACCACGTTCCTCCTGACCTTCAATTCCTTTTTTATCAGCTGCCCACTACACCCTAACCCAATAGTTGATATTTGTCTACGGTCCTCCTGCTATCACTACCAACCGCCCAGGGTACAATCGACCCTCACACCCTACACCTTCCCCATCCAGGCCAAAGGCTCGTTTCAGGTAACCCAAAAGGGACCAGCCTAATCAATGGATGTAATTTTTTTTATGATTTAGCAAGAGAATTATGTTACCATATTTGCAGAAAGATTAATTCTATAATTCCTGCCTTTAAAAACCCTACCTCTTCTCTGTGTTCCCTGAATTCTACTGTTATCTTACGTGCCCCAACACTCTGTCCAAGTCAAATTCAGAGAGCCCTGTAATTTCTAGTCACTGATCATCGGTTCCCTTTTTACCAGAAGGCAATCCACAGGGGAATGCTATCCCTCAAGGCATTGCTGTACAAAGTGGTCTCTCTTGTTATTTGGGTATGATATGCTACCGTAAATTCTCTCGTATAAGCCGCGGCTTATACCAGAACACAGATCAAAATCAGGCTTATAGGTTCAGCCCAAAGTCAGGGTGCGGTTTTTAACCTCCAGATGTGGCTTATAGCCTGCTCTCAAAGTCAGGGTGCGGCTTATACGAGGATTCTGGCTTATATGAGGGAATTTGCGGTAGTATCAACACTTTGAAAAACACTATGTTCATAATGAATGAAAAATAATACTTTCACTATTCTTGCACAGAGCGTGAACAAAGTTACGATACAAGGGTGTCTGATTAAAACTGGGGGGGGGGGGGGGCACACCTTTAATGTGTTTCTAAACTACGGCTTCTAATTATATACACAGATATAACTTATCTGCAGAGCATCGAACTAATCTTTGCAGTACATTTCTAAATGAACAGTAATTACTCGGGCACACAGCACTAAATTCCTATCAATACCAAATCGTGCATTCTACTAGGGCGATGTCAATCGAAGAAGAATACGGTTCTTTGTTACCTACAAGGATCAGAGACACAGAAAAATAAAACATGACTAGAGGAAAAACACAATTGCTTTAAGCTGTGTAATGGTAGGGCCATTGACGCAGGTGTTTTTGTCAGGAAATGTATGTAGCATGAGAACAGACATCTGTTTAACACTAGATGGGGCTTCAGGGAGTCCAGCTAAACGTAATCCCAGTTTTCTTACCTGGATTTCTACAGGTAAAAAACATGTAAGAAAACTGGGATCGCGTTTACCTGGACTCCCTGAAGCCCCAGCTGAGTTAAACAGATCTCGGGTCCTCATTAACTCTATCCATGGGGGGGGGGGGGGGGTGTTTGTTGAGGCTAGGGAGGGGGAGCGGAGGGGGAAAGAAGTAAGAAAGAAAGAGTCAAGAAGGGATAGATGAGGAAGAGGGGGAAGGGCAGGTAGAGGGTAGGTATAAATGGTTGTGGGGCTGCGTGTGCGAGTGGGAGGGTGAAGTTTATCGGATTACCAGGGGCGTTTATATTTTACACCCATCCCTGTATTGCTGCAATAAGCCCCCAGTCTGTACCGAGATGTCCATGTGACTATAAGAGGCAGCTATGGGGCGCCAAATGGTCAATCCTAAAAATCATTTCAAATCTGAATTTGGCTGTGTGTGTGCAACCTGACTGTATTAATACCTGGCTTATAAGCCGTGGCTTATAGACGCAGATGAAGCTTGCTGCACCTTATAGAACTAACAAGCATCCAAAGTTATGGGTGCACTTCACTTATACACAAGGATTTGATACTATAGAATAGTACATTATTGTACTAAAATAACTAACAGAGATACCACCCACTGATCCTGAAAATGCAGAACTTATCCTAATTTTTAAAAAGTTTAATAATAGATACCCACAAGAATTGTAGTCAAAAGTTCGGAATTCCAGAACTGGACCAAACTGATTCAGAATGCAGTTTATAGATTGATCCAGCGGGGGGGGGGGGGGTACTAGTACAATGCATTGGAGAACCACTACAGCAAGTCTGAGGACTGGGGCCCTGAAAGGGGGCGGGGGGGGGGAGGGAGTGTCAGGAGGGAGCTGCCAACGTTCACGATCTGCCAGAGGATGAGCTGTATTAAGGCGGCAGTTGTGACTTACCCTGAAGCCACCAGTACCCCCCGCCCCCACCTTCAGAAGATTGATCCTCAATGTGCCTTATACACAACGCCCTATACATTGGTTTAACCAGGTTGATACACAAGATGGCGCTCCAGTGGCCCTGCTGTTTACATGGGCAAGTCCAGCATCCACTCCCAGTGCTCCATAAGCCTACCGTTGGTTAGGGTGATTACCCCCTAGAAGAAATAATCATCCAACAAAAAAATCAATCAAAAGGGAAACATGTTAGATGAACAATGCAGCAAACCCCATGTTGATATCTCTTATCGTTATTGAGATATTAAAGGAAATGTGAGTCAAAGTCAGGGGTTTTCTGTGAAAAATACCCAACACAAACTGCAGGCAGAAAGTGGTCATGGTCTGTGCACACACTACCAATACACCATAAAGGGCTATACACAGGGCTCAATAGTGCAGGTGAACAGCCTAGATGATGTACTTTAATTGTTCAATACACCTTTAATATTGATTATTTCTTTGAAATTCCTTAAGTGGATGAAGCCTAATGCATTACCCAACAGCACTACTGCTTTATTTTGTCACTCATCTCCACTGTAATTATGAACTCAGCCCAAACATTAAAAAAAAAAAATCACTTTTTAAGGCTTAGATATGTCTCCATTTAACTGTAAACCCGTTTTAAACTACTCAAATACAAGCTAACACATAAAAACTTTTTTTCAGGCAATAAATCAAGCTTTAAGATGTGCTTACTGTCATCTTAAATTGTCATGTCAGTTTGGGCTCCTCAGTCCTCCAGGGTGTGAGCAGTACCACTTCTAATAGAAATAGAAAAGTGGAGGATGGCCACAAATGTAGACCAATGTGTGCCATGTGCCTCCAGGGCATCACTCTGAGCTCTATGGGGGCCATTTTCGCGATATGCAGCCACGGAGATAAACACCTTACATTGGTGCACAGACACCCCTCACCAAAATGTCCATTTGCAATGTAAAACAGAGCTCCATGTCTTAGAAACGTTTTAACGATAGCCTGTGTGTGGAATACAAACACCATTAATTATCTAGGGTATTTTAAGTGCACGGCAGAATAGATTTCATTATAATTATTCTGCAGAATGTGGTCTATAGGATTTATATGAACTACTAGTCTGTTTACCGCCCTGTGTATATGGCAGCATGAATACATGGAAGGTACCCTCACCAGGGCTGCATTCATGTATCATACTGACGGACCTCACGGGTTGATACAATGCTGAACTGCAGTGTTGGCAAATTTCTCGCCAGTGTTGGCATTTTGTCCCCTGCCCCCCTCCCAATGCCGCTGTCCACCACCAAGCAGTTATCATCAATACAGACTGAGAACCTCTCAGTTACGGCCATGGTTTTCTCAACTGAAACACCCATGTTTTCTTCACTTACTCTCCTTTTACATGACCCAGTGCTTCATAAGCTAACCTAACCCGCCATAACAATAAGCAACGTACACCATGGACTTGTTAGTTTCTCACCAGTCATTCCTGTTAGAAAAAAAAACACCAAAAGGGAAAGAGTAAAAAATTGCTTGACAAAAACATGTTCCTTAGAAGTCTTCTTATGAATATTGCAGAGCGGGAAGCTTGGGGGTAGCACTAAGCAAGGTTGACATTTGTTCGATACACTTTCATCGTTTGGTAAAACCAGCTGAGGGAATCACATTTCTAAGAGGTTCTACTGTCTCTCGTGGTCACATATTAATCTCTGAGTTATTAAGCCCGTTCTATGACATATTTGCCCCAAGCACAATCAACATTAAGACCTGTATACATGTACGGTATCTGCATTTTATATACACTCTAATTTAATTTGGAAACTCCTTTCCCTCCCAGGTGACTTAAGAATTATGATTGGGCATATATTCTATAATGAAGGTAAAGGCTAGGCCTTAGGCCTACGTGTGTAATTGACTACTAGGTCCTATGTTCAATGGTGACACAGAATCTCTATTCTCTTATTCATTCTGCTGCCCTTCAAGGGTTAATGTTGTGAGGCCATTTCCTGATCCATTGTAACTTAAGGTGAACTGGTGCTATGTGGCACTGAAAGGGTTAATGAACACTGGTGCATGGAGGCTTGAAGAAATACACTACCGGTAATCCCCTATTGTTCATGGCCATTGAACTAGTACACAACCTATTCTGTCTCTGAGGTGTAAATGCTATCCATACCATCTACATGGCCTATGGGCTACCTTCAACTATATTAAATACCAAAAACACACATATAATATATATATATATATATATATATATATATATATATATATATATATATATATATATATATATATATATATATATATATATATATATATATATATATATGTGATGACGTCTAGTCAATCACGTAATAAATATTACATCCTAACATGTTTTCAGATACTTACCGCTCCTATGGCGGGACGCCCCTCAGTATTCACACAAGTACTCCCAGCTTCACCTGTCAACACAAAACATGCGGTTAGAAAACAAAGAAAATTTCATACATATATCTTATAGAGATGGCACAGAGTTATAGTCTTCAAATAAAAAGCACATTTTTCCCATCCCGTGCCACCAGCAACTTTATCAAAGAAGAATTGACTCTTCGCATGTCTCCATGACTATTGGTGAGTCTAATGTATTAATCAATTCAATTTGATAAATAGCCAGAGAAACCATCAGTAGTGCATTAACAAATGCAAAAATATTTGAAGAGCATGCCTGGAAAAAGAGCCCAACCACATGAAAGCATATATAGTGAATTCCTCTGCCTGGTAGGTATCTGTTAATCACTTGCTTGCGAGACACAGGGCCTATGAATCATAGAAGAAGCCCCCTTTTCACGCCAAACGATTTTCGATTTTTCTCCTTTCACAGGAGAATGCACTAAACAAAGAGGGATCTACAAGCGCCTGTTGGACACATTATGCGCGTTTTTTTGTCAATCTGGTGGATTATGACTCAGACTAACTGGATGCCACCTCTCCAGCCTCTCTTCATCAATGCTTCTACCACTGCTCTTGCTAATCATGACTTACTGGCAAATGGGCTCACGAGTAAGTAAGTTATTTCTAAAGCATGTTCTTTTACACATAAAATACCCATAAATGTAATTTTGCAAGGTCTGACATGGTGTCACCTCAATAAGAAACTTGTTGACTATAGACTGCTGGAATTATTCATATCCTAAACATGCACAATAAGGACGTTGCTATATTTGTACACTTCGCCAGTTTAGAACACACAAGCCTTCTTCGCGGGGTGATAGGTGGATCGAGGTTGGCTGCTCTCATCTATATAGGAGCAGCTCGGGGGAGCAGCTCTCGGAGCTTCTCATGCAGCCATTCTCTGATTATCTCCACATAGCCTTATGGAGGGTGGGACATAGGGCTGGCGGGTGAGTCCAATGTGACCATATCCAGGGTGATCGACTCTTGTTTGTTTTGTTTGTTTTTTTTGTTTTTTTTGGGGGGGAGCAAATTATCTGAGTTGATACATATTATGGAAAGTGCATATTAGGAACATGTAAAGGTGGTTGAAATATGGTATGTCTGAGGTTGTGAGGGATGAGAGGTTCAGGTTGTAAATTAAATCACCATATATCAGATATATAGTGTTAAAGTACTACATATATGCAGTATAGGGAGAGAAATTGTTAAGGTTCGAGGACGTGAGGGCCGGCTGTATAAAGATATTTTTAAACATAAGCTTTGGTTATTTGCAGAGTATCACACTTACAATATGCACCCACATTAGTTCGATCGTTTAGAAGGCATCTCACCCTGTAGGTTATATCAGAAGCACGTGCTTACTCGGGGAAAAGATGTCATACTGATGTCACGGTGGTAAATTGCTATTAAAGGTGCACCCCGCTCAGCTGGCTGCTGCTATTACACCTGGTGAGAGGACATGTCCTCTAGGATTCCCTCATTAAAATCTCCTGCCACTTGTCAACCTACAAAACCCCCTACTCCCACCTCTCCACCCGATGTAATCCTCATTACCGTAAAACCCCGGTCATAAGCCGGATTTTTTTCCCTATTTTGGGCCAAAACCGGCTTCTAAATTTTTCCCAAAGTCCCCCCTGGCTTATGACCGGGGTTTTTAAAAAGGTTTAAGTTATTTTTTAACCAAATTTCAATAGAAAATAACAGCTTAAAAACCAGAGACCCTCCATTACTTTAATATGTATGATTCTTTACCATACAAGTTCATTTCAATGTGTTTTCTATAAGAAATCAATAAAATATTGATAGAAATATGGCTAATTTTCCTCAAGAACTGGTGAGATTTTTTAGTTTTATGGGGAGGGGGGGTCAAGGGGCTAAACTCACCCCCCGGCTTATGACCGGGGTTTTTGCAAAAGTCTAAAATGGACCAAAGCCGGCTTCTATATTTCTGCTGAACTCGCCCCCCCCCCCCGGCTTATGACCGGGGCCGGCTTGTGTCCGGGGTTTTACGGTACTGAGTCACGCTGCCACTCCTCAACACCTACCTCCAGGCTCCACTTATTTGATTAACATCCATTATAGCCTGATCATCAAACCTCATTCCATATCTTATACCATGTTCAGCATACAATAATTAATGACAATCAGCTACTGTATTGGCTCGTTTTTTGGTGTTGCATCTCAAATATGCAACGGTCTCGAAAAAGGGCCATAAGGGTGCAGGGTATTGATTCTTTTAAGCACCCGCGTCCTTGAACGGTCCCCTACGGTATCTCCCTATCAGGTAGTCATAACACAGGACTGCTGCCAATGTAATGATTGAATATACAGCAGCAATGTGCATTGCTCATAACAACTCGAAAAGAAATAAATCAATAGCACTGAGCAAGTCTAGCTTGTGGTCTGACATCAGTACTCCCTCACCCAGGTTATTGGCACCACCAAGCCACTATTCGCATAACTCCTGACAAAACTGCTCTATTCACACCACACTGCAAAAAAAGGCGGGAAAGTTGATACATGGATCAACATCCTATACCTTCACCATTGAGAGTGAGTGAGTAATAGATGTTTAACGCCATTTCGACAGCTAAGGTCATATTCATGGCGAGAACATTACACAATTTCACAAAGGAATGTGTCAGTGCCCGCGCATATGTGCACCACACACATCCTGAGGGGATAGGAAAGATGAGAATTAGACCCTTTTAAGTGGGCTAGGGAAGCCCGACCTTCACCATTGCAGGCAAAAAGTGTCTTATGGCCACCAACCAACTGACTCTGTAGAATATAGACAATTACTCAAAAGACCCCTATATCTCCTCCTTTAATGACACTACAAATTCATTAAGTAATTCTGCCTTTTATATATAAAATTTCCATCTTTTTTTAAACTTATTCGCACCACCAAAATGACTGAAAATGAGGGGACCCATAGTCGTCTCCTATAACTCTTTTCGAGTTAATAATAAGCAGATAGTGGAAAATCTCTAACAGGGGTACTAAGGGGTCCAGGGATATACACTGTGTTCGAGGGACTGAGAAGACACATACCGGGTAATTCAACTAACAAACACTCTAGATGGCGCACCTGTGGACATCAACTACATTGAGCTACTCTTAGGTGAGAGTGAGTAAAAGATGTTAAGCACTATATTGACAGCTAATGTCCTATTCATGGTGAGAACTACATTACACAATTTCACAGAGGAACGTGTTGGTGCCCGTGCATATGTGCACCACAGATATTCGAGGAGTTACAAAAGAGGAGATATAGACCCTTTTAAGTGGGCTAGGGAAGCCCGCTTAGTCTAGATGAGACAGGCGTGTACACGCAGGTATGGCGGGGTGCATTATTGACCAATGAGAGAATTCTCTTCATTCACTGCGGATTTCTTTTTGGGGGTTAAGTACACAACAACATTTACTGATCCCCCAACATGATGGCCTTTATCAGTGCTTATCTCTCCATGTACCAGATCAAGCAACAGTACCGCAACTAGGGAATGCAAATTACTCACAAAAAGCATGCATTCACTACAGGTTTGTATTTATGTTGGAAATCGACAGCTTTTATAGTTAAGCAATACTCTCCATGCTCTGACCCATAGTATAGATCTTTTCTTTTATTTAAAGTTCACACGTTCACTATACACATTGTACTGAATATGGAAGCATGGCTTATAAGTACACATGCAGTAAGAGTGAATGTTTATCTTGTTCTATCAACACCAGATATTGACGTGTAAATGCAATAATTCCATATATCCTGGCTTTGTCAAAGTGTCCCCATGATAAGATTTCTTATGTAAAGGGGATGGAGCTGATTGCATATGGCTTAGGGAACGTTGAACAATTATGTCACCGATATTTAGACATTTTTCAGGACCCAACCACCCCCTTGTCACTGTTTTTGTATGGAACATATAGAGGAACCCAAAGACCCCCACACCCCCTAAGCAGTGACGTAATTGTTGAACGTTCCCTTACTTGTACCGGTATATAACATACCTGGGACAGATGTGCCCCACTTAGCCTATATGCCACACTCAGACTTTGTGAACATCAAACCCAAACAGGAGTATGACAAAATTCCTCTTTTAGTACATGTACTGTTCTATATTGTAAAGACCCCACTTATGCCACATGCTGAGTTCAGGAATACCCTATAAGCCGCAATAGACCTCTGAAATTGGTCCATTAAAGCCATGGCTTATACACGGGGTTTTATGGTACTTAACTCCTCACATGCTTCTGCTTACAACCAGACAATTTCTATCGTACCCCCTCTCCTAAGTACATGTACCTACACTGTAGCTTTTATCCACTTGATGAAAACCCCTTATCTGATTAACAAAGATGCAAAGAGATAACATATTACATGAAAAGACCTCTGTTTAGGTCCACTTAACCATGTTGTACCTACATGCCCCCTCCAGCCCCTTGAACAAGTAAGCATAGGGTGGATTTGTGGCTAACAGTACAAGGAATAATCCCTAAGTAAATCAAGCTGCCAGCCATCAGAAGCAATTGTCTACACACCAAACACACACCATAATCACCTTCTATATATAAAGGAAACTACCAGGATAGGGACCGTTCTAAGCAGTAAGCCTCTTATGGGGACATGTAGGAATACATCGTACATGTTAAAATAGGAACTAAACGGGCTCCTTCTCAAGTTGTCAGTTTTTCTCTCTGGTTGTTTTGTAGTTGAGCTTTACTTTGTATTTACCGTAACTTTTATTATACCTTTCTATTTTTTATTCATTTATTTGCAGCTGTCTATGTTTCTTCAGGTTGATTTTCAAATTTTCTTGATAGTTTCACTTATTTGTTTACAAATATCCTTCCAGTTCTTGTTTTTTTTTTCACTTTATTTTTAAGTGGGTATTTATCTACCCCTGCAGCAGACCTCAATCTTTAACTAGGATGTGTAAGTAGGGGCACGTCCAGGGTGCAAAGGTCACTGGTGGAGGTATTTGTGGTTGCGATAACTGCAGCAGTATTAGAGCCCACTCTACTCTGTTCTTTATGTACTGACACTAGTAGGCAGCGCTCTCCTCCTATTCTGTCCCAACTGGGTTTTATGGATTTGCGTTTTTGTGTTGTGAAATACTATAGTGTCAGTTAAAATCCCATTTCTATATTCAGACACGAGATTCATCACAGCAGCTTTTAGCACCGCACATGGCCTTATGGAAGCATAACCCACATATAAACTTTTTTCCGTCTCCTGTCTTTGCCTTTCTTTTTGCAGTCCCTCGAAATAACAACTCAATGTGCCTGGCATCTCAGATGGATGCAATGGGGAACATGCATCATTTTTAATTTACGCCTCGCATTTTGCATAAAGAAACATGCACTGGAGAGAGAAATAGCTACAGCTCTCTGTTAGTACAGCTCTCTGTTAGTTCTCGACTATAGTCCTGTGCCGCTATTTTCCACATACATACTGGTAATTATACAATAGAGTAAGACAGGTTACGGCACCCATAAGTAAATGTTAGACCCCAGTGAAAAGAAAACTGAAAAAAAAATAGATACAAAAGAAAGTAATATTAACATGGCTTATACTACATACATATATCTGATATCAAGGCACTCATATTGATGGGCGGGGGGGGGGGGTGAATTGAGTCTGGGGGATGAACTGCACTCATCACCGGACATGTCCTAAATATGGTACCCCAATATCACCTGCAAGATACATTTGCAAGCATTACCGTAATCTCCCGCGTATAAGGCGCGTCTTATAGGCCAAACAAAATGCTGCTAGGTCTTATACGTGGGAGGTAAATTGCCTTGAGTTTGGGGTGCGCCTTATAGGGGGGGTATCTTTTACTATAGAACAGTACTAAATTAATAAAAATCTGCCCTCAGAGGTGCGCCTTATACGTTATAACAGACCTCCCTGAGTTGGGGGTGCGCCTTATAGGCGAGGTGCACCTTATACGCGAGAGATTACGGTAGGTCCTGTCACTATGATAGATGGATGTCTCTAGGACTAGGTCTGGACTGGGTTTAAGCTGATAACACCACCACCACACTCACAGGAGCCTCAACACTTTAAGGGCTACATGGTGTTTAGGCAAAAAAAAAAAAAAAAAAAAAAAAAAATAAAATAAAAAAAATCATCATTTGTTTCAGGTAACATGCTGACAGATATTAGGTAGGGTAGCCCATATTTTTTTTTTTTTTTTTTTTTTTGCTAATTTTTTTTTAAAACTGCTACAGTGACACAATACGAATCGTGATTACTCAGGGATGAGTCGCGGTGACTTGGGGATGAATAAATTGGGTAAAAATCCACTGAAAAATAAAGAATTTCTTTAAAATTGGAGAAAAATTCTAGGGTCGGGCCCGTTTTGCTAGGGAGGGTCGGGTTACCTGAAATAAACAATGTTTTTTTGGTGTTTTTTTTTGCCTTAATGTGTTATAACCATTGGCCACCATGACACCACGTGAATATAGCCCTGGCAATTTGAGTCTCTGCTGTATTATGCATCATGACGATCCTTCTGGCGAGAGGTGTGCATCATGGCGATCAACCGGCATATCGCGTTAACCAATCGGTGCACTATGCTACCCTTACAAGGTTAACTTAAACCGGGCCACCTGCAAGATGGTATTTGTAGAGGAGCTGTGAATGAGGTAGGGGATGAGATCGAGAGCCTCGCTCCGATAGCCTCAAGGTCACTACAGCCATTTCCTCTAAAGTACACATACAAAGTATTTTAATATCTCACGCGGTTAGAGGTGATCCATAAACTACCGGTGCGCCACAACAAAGGGGCTTGGTCAAAGTGTGAAAATGGGTTGTTTGGAGGGCTGAAATGACCAAATTTGAGTAACAAACTTCATGGACGACCCCTTTTAATGGTGGAGCCAGAGGGTTATACTTTACAGATTATAGACTACAATTCCTGTAGTCATCTATGGTTGATGTGTTCAAAGCCTCATATGCGTATTCAATGTTGAAAGTTCCTGCTGAGAAGAAAGTGCCTTGCATAGTGATTCATTTTAAGGTTCCCTTTCTTATACTATCGCTATTCAAAGCTCCCCTTAATAACATCACGATACACACAAATTTGGTAGGACCATTTCAGTATTTTTGGCTATGCTCCATTCGTCATTTCTTGTCCAACTCAAATTATTAACAGTCACATGACCTTCTCTAAATGTCACAATCCAAATACTTATAAATACAGGTGGGAAGAGAAAAACTCTTAACCCCACTGTAAAGAAAAACGTGAATTACACATCCTCAAGTCCTCCTTCTGACAGGGCCATAATACAGCCAGGTAGTAAGAATGTATCTGTGCTGACAGAGGAGACTAATTGAATTCTTGATCTTCTCGTGATATGGCCGTGGGAAGTGCCGGGTCAATGAGGAGGGGGTCTTTAGAGGACATGCACTGTTTGTATGGAGCAGTGATGGTGGTGTAAGCAGATCCTGCAGATCTAGGTATTTGTGGACATTTCTATGTCAGGGGCTATAGGGCATTAGCATATTAGGCTATGGAGGCCGCCATCTTGGTTAGGCCCCCGACTCCAGAGCAGAGCATTCTGGGTAAATTTCTTATCAAATTCTAGAACAATGGTCAGTGATAAGACTGACAAGCTTCATCCTGTCCCTTATCTTAATCACCCACCCATCGTTTCAGGTGTGAAGTAAGGTGATAACCCTGATAGGGAGACAATGCCCTGATTGGCTCACCTGTGGTATTCAACAGAAATTTCAATGATGTATTGCTCTTTCATTATAATTATTTGATCTATTTCTAGATCATCTACTTAAAGTTGTTGATATGGAGAATCCATACATATAATTTATAGAAAAATCCTATGGATAGTAATTAATTGGCAGGTTGTCAAACTAGACTATACAAAGAGGCCAAATGATGATCTAGCCCCCGACTACATAAGCCACCTAGCTGATTTCCTTAGTACTAGCAATGTGCTAGTCCCGTATATGCGGGTAAGTCGGGTAAGCTGGTTTGATTATCAGCCAATGAAATGACACGAAACTATTCTCTGCGGTCCTCTCGGGGGCCAACTGGTACCCATCTGATATCAGTAGAACTCGCTGATAACAAGCTTCAATAATGGCGGCGCCCATGGGACAACCTGCTAACTCAGAATACAGCAAAGTGCAGCCAAATTCAATAGAGATCTCGAGTTGCCAACAATTGGAATTCGAGATGTTTGAGGAACCAAGCGGTTCCATCACCAAGCAAAGTACGGTTTACAAAATAATACAACTCGGCATGATTCATGGATGTATTGTACGGCATTTTAAGGTTTAAATACCAAGTAAAGACCTGCTGTGAGCTGATCAGTCACTACAGGGGGGGGGGCTGTAGATCAAAGCATGCCATGGAGGCAGCTTGCTCCTGGGTGCTCTCGTGTCACCATGTCAGTGTACAGGTGAAGGTTCCATCTGATACTCCAGGGGCCGCAGGTTATATTTGGGGTAGGAGGTTTATATGTGTGGATACTGATACATTGTAAGTGTGGTTGGGTTGTGGAAAGGGCAAAGACAAGGCTGAGGATAGTGTGTATTCTTGAGATGTGGGATACATATACTAGACAATAGAAAGTTTCGTGTAATCCAGGGTACATAACATTGTATATGTACAATATCACACTAACGGAGGGATAATGCAATACGAGAAAGGTACACTTAATAGGAGAGGCAATGTGGGAGGGGGGGGGGATGGCTATCAGAGAGAAATGCACCGGGGAAAGGCACTTTGGGTCTCTGAGGATGGCATGGAGGATGGATGTGACTGAGGGATGACAGGTGGATTGCAGTTGAGGAATAGAGTTGGTGGTGGTTGGGAAGAAAGAATTTGGCAATCAAATGGAACTATAAGGGAGATGGGATAGAATGGGGTTAGGGAATAGGTATACAGCCCAGGAATGCAGTCGCCATATAGGAAAGGTACTGATTGGAGACAAGGTGGGGCATTTCAATAGGGAGGCAAATGTCGAGACATTCTAATAGGGAAACAATGCTACAAGGCATGCTAAATAGGGAAAATGGATGAGAGGCAATGCCAGGACAATCAAACAATCAGGCAACGATCGCAGCAGGGGGAGCAAAAGGTGGGGCCCCTAAGGGGTCCCCCCTTGATGTCCCAATGTCACCAAAATTCAAGGCTTCAGGTCAAATGTCACTCTTTTATGGAATGGACATATCACTTGTCAAGGGTTCGCACCGGGTATATATTCACGTAACCTGGTTAACCCATAGTTTATTCACTACGTAACCTGGTTAACCCATAGTTTATCTACTATGTATCAAAGAAGAGCACCGTGTAAGGAATGAGGCAAAAACAGGCTGACATGGGTCGTTCACCTGAGCCTTGCTGAATAAACTAAGCCAATCTGGCCTCTAACTACCCTACCTGTGCTGTTGGATCTTGCTGCTAAAGGGGTTGGTGGGGGGGGGGTACTAAGGGAGGCTTTGGGGCGGGGTGCTCCTACGACTAACGCCGTTACGAGCATTGATCTGTCACATAAACCCCCTGTTAACACCATGAGACAACACAAGCCTACAGCCGACTCCACCCACCGCCGACACACATTAAAGGCATAAAGCTGTGGGAATGGCGACAAGACGGCGGGCAGGCAGTGCTGGAGGGGATTTTAGCGACTGTATGAGCATGGTGCGACTGTATACTAGCTTAGATGAGGAAGCCTGATGGAGCAGCATACATGTTAGACAAGTAGTAGATGGAGCAGAATACATGTTAGACAAGTAGTAGATGGAGCAGAATACATGTTAGACAAGTAGTAGATGGAGCAGAATACATGTTAGATAAGTAGTAGATGGAGCAGAATACATGTTAGACAAGCAGTAGTTGGAGCAGAATACAAGTTAGACAAGCAGTAGATGGAGCAGAATACATGTTAGACAAGTAGTAGATGGAGCAGAATACATGTTAGACAAGTAGTAGATGGAGCAGAATACATGTTAGACAAGTAGTAGATGGAGCAGAATACAAGTTAGACAAGTAGTAGATGGAGCAGAATACATGTTAGACAAGTAGTAGATGGAGCAGAATACAAGTTAGACAAGTAGTAGATGGAGCAGAATACATGTTAGACAAGTAGTAGATGGAACAGAATACATGTTAGACAAGCAGTAGTTGGAGCAGAATACATGTTAGACAAGTAGTAGATGGAGCAGAATACATGTTAGACAAGTAGTAGATGGAGCAGAATACAAGTTAGACAAGCAGTAGTTGGAGCAGAATACATGTTAGACAAGCAGTAGTTGGAGCAGAATACATGTTAGACAAGTAGTAGATGGAGCAGAATACATGTTAGACAAGTAGTAGATGGAGCAGAATACATGTTAGACAAGTAGTAGATGGAGCAGAATACATGTTAGACAAGTAGTAGATGGAGCAGAATACATGTTAGACAAGCAGTAGTTGGAGCAGAATACATGTTAGACAAGTAGTAGATGGAACAGAATACACGTTAGACAAGTAGCAGTACGTGTCCATTGATTGAGGGCCGATTCTGTCAGGCCAAGTACTGTCATGTCCCTTGTATATGCTGCACCCTCGTAAAAGCCGCACGCTAAGTTTGTGGAAAATGTAAAATGGCCCAACTTTTTTCTAATGAATGTATCTTCAAAATTCAAAGAGCTAGGGGGATCTGGGGGCACCCCAGACCCTTCTGAAATACTGAAACAGTTTGAAAAATATTGGGTATGTGTTAGGTCAATCCCCTACCGCGGCTTATACGAGGGAATTTACGGTAGGTAGTAATAATAGAAAAGGAATTAAACCAGTAAGAACAGCGTGCTGCCCTAATGCTCCATGCCATGGTCATTTGTGCTATAGAACTGCTGCTAATGAGCAACTTCCCTTGGAGGGTCAATAAAGATGCCACTCACTGGCCGACAAAAAACAGGAAAACTTAACTTTGGACATATTTCCCCAGGAATTTAACACGATTTAATACAGAAATCTTAGAATCAAAACCAGGAATTCCTGGTAAACCAGGAAAAGTGGCATCTCTGTGCAACGTACTTATCAAGATGGAAATCGTGTACATGTTTCAGGAACACACTTTCTGTGACCATTAAGGCAAACTACGACAAAGCCTTGTGATTGTGACAGGTGTCACTGTGACATGAGACTGTGAGTGTGAGTGCTGATCGTGGTTGGAAAGTGCACAAAGGGGCAGAGAGGATCGAGGTTTCCCTCTCATATTTTATCATCCCATCTGATCTTTAGTTACCACGGACTCCGCCTTAATTAGAACACGTAAAAAAGCTCCTTAGCACTTTAAGAACAACACTCTATTCTAATGTACTACGTATTTCGTTATAAAGGTGCCCCGGGAAGGTGCATTCAGGCATTTATTAATATGCTGATCAGACAGGTACACAGCACCAATGCATCAATGTATCAACATGAACCGTAATGCTCCGCATATACGTCACGTCACCGCTTATAAATAAAAGTAAGCTCTAGTATCCCTTAGATCTTTCTGAAGTCAGGCTGCATCATATAGGTTGGGTAATATTGCCCAGTAGAGCAAAACCTATTAAACTATCAAAAGTATCAATCATTATATACTACCCAAAAGAAAAATCAAGCCCAGTTGTGGTTTCAAATCGCCTTATACGTGGGGTGTTTACAGTAATTCGCCAATAGGCGAGGCTCCACTACACAATTTTTGCAGAGAATCGCAGCAATTCTCAGAAAATGGGAGACAAACATGGGTTAAACAGTAGTATTTGTTACCATTACAAGGTAGAATGTGTATGTTGAGGGAGCTATTTGTTTATCTGGGGATGTGATTGTGTGCGCTCTCAAGCATGCTTGTGTTGTCAAAAAGATGTTTTTGTTTACTAAATCAGGCTGATGTTATGTAAACATTGCAGACTTTCACATTGGGGAGTCTCTGCAACTCAATATCAGACAGGTTTGATTTTTACAGTACAAGACCCTGCGATCTGTGTGACTGCTGTGTTGTTGTTTATATTTTGTTGTGTTGTTGTTTATATATTGAACTCCCACCCAATCACAGAGTCTATGCAGGTGCAGGTTAGTTTGTAAATATGACACCCAAGGAGAGAGATCACCCATGAAATAACCCCTGAACTCTCATGTTTACAATTTTGAATCTCATGTTTACAATATAGGAATGTTAACACCCTATAGCTTAGGCACTATAGAGATAGCAGTTAGTGAGAATGTGCCAAAAAGCGCGTAGTGGAGCCACCACTAAAGCTGCAATGAGGTATCATCATAACGCCAAAAGAACATGAATCCTGAGGCACCATGCTGCCCTGAAACGGTCTAACTCAATTAGTTGTGGGTCTTTCATTAGACTGGCGGATCAGAGGCTGTTGGACCTTTACAGAGGCCAAAGTTTAAACCATGCACTTTTCATAATCATGATTGTCAAGAGGGTCTTCTAAAATATAGAATCCTATCGAATTGTGCATGCCGATTATCAAAAACACTTTGATTTTTGTTGTTGACTGGTTCAACTAAAGCTACATGCAAAATATAGAATAGCATTGTGCAATGCAGGTAACCCGAAAGGGATCTAATCTCTTATTTTATGTCCCCTCTAAAGCAAAATCTAACCAACTTGGTTTGGTGAGCATAGTCATTATCAATGCTTAAGCCTATGGGCAAATACACCATTATCACTCACATTCTCATCGGCCAATAAATTCTCTCTTGGTGAGTTAAGCCCTCCACATATCAACAGGTCTTAAAAAGGGCCTATCCAACCAATACATATATGGTCAGCATCCCATACATCCTATATTCATCAACATTCATCAATTTTTCTGCACCACCTCTGCCCAAAAGGGCGGGAATGTTGATCCCATTTGCACCTCCTATGGGGTTTAGCATTGCACAGAAAAGTGTCTCCACTTTTCTGTCTTATATATATACTTCCTCAGTAGAGAGAATGTTTCCAGTTTTAGTTCAAAGCACAGGTCTATCGTCTTTCTAACAGTCCCTACTTTGAAGTCAATATTATGCTTCTAGGCTCCTCTATTCTGAGTCGAAATTAGTTAGCAAATAGAAGCATCAGTACAAACAACTTAAAACGAACCGAGAGCTGCAAGCCAAACACTTTTCTTCTTTTCTGTTTGTATTGCTCGGTTTTACAGACTACATTTTGTATTAACCATTAAAGGACCCCACTATGCTCTTTGGTCGCCATGATGCATGAATGCAGCTCATATTCATGTGCCATGCTTATACCCCGACGATGCAGCCTTGGCGAGAAGACTCGTCAGAACTGCAGTGGTACATCATGAAAACAAAGGAACATGAACATTGAAGCATCAGGCCTTCAGGATGCATTTCACCTATCAGTTGCAAAGAAGAAAAACAACCAAGACCTGGCTGGGTGTAAAATAATATGCAAATATTTATGATCGATTCCCCTTACTTTAATGCAGCAATTGTTCCCTGCAGCACAACATACCGGTCCTGATGAAAGAAGCGATCACTTAAGCTCTGTTTGACTAGGCGATGGGTGGTTTTATATGGCATTGTGTTGGTGGGGTATTGACAACGCATGGTATTGGCTGACTGTCTACAAGAGTGTTATGCATGTACATGTATTATGTAGAGTAGTTACTGCTGAGCTGAAGTGATCAATTTTAGGTCTAAGATATTCAATACTTCACAATTGTACAGGCTGTATATGGTAACTTCACTCGCCCACATGATTTTCTTGAATTCCTAGTCACCAATGTGTTAGTACATCATAGGTCATTCTTATGATTCTACGGTATGGGCATAGATCTACTGCGTGTAATACACGTAGATTAATTCAAACCGACGACAATGACCTCGCCATAAATCATTACATTATATTTGGGTAGTTCCCAATTTAGAACTATTACCACATCCTTTCTCTATATTATCAAGTCTCATACAGCAGGGTGATTGTGGTGGTGTGTGTGTGTTGGGTGGGGGGTGTCAGCAGCAGAGGTCACAGTACCAAAATGAGTGCAGTCGGTGCTGACAGAAGCCGGCACCAAGGACAGATGTGGCTCTGTGTCCATATTCCTGGTTAGAGGGTGGAGGTGGTCCAGGTGGGGGTGAATTCCTGAATTCTGCAAAAGTCCTGTGTTTCAGGTAATGTGCTAAAACGCATATCAACAGTATTGCGGTTATAAAGAGGTACAGGATTATATTTCCTTTACCATAAACTTCTTTTAGTCTTACTTGAAAAGCAAAACTTCTTTACATAGCCTACACAAATGTTTGAAAAAGACCCCTCTCAATAGAAATCCCGAATTCTTTGCAAATTAGAACATACCTATGAGCTTTTATTGAAAGATAAAATAGGTATGCAAAGCTGAAAAAATCTGACATCAGATAAAGTTCTGACAATTTACACCAATACATTGCATTTCAAGGAAATATAGCCAAAACGATGAAGTGCTTCAAAGGAAAATTGAACCAAACATTTCAGTCTTTTTCTTTTTTCTTTGGCCAGTGGGTTTGGCAGGAGGGTGATTGTTGAGGTCATACAGGGGGGTTCCGGAACTAGCGTGGGGGTGAGTCACGTCCTCTTTAACTGCTGTCCACTGCTTGTCTGATCTACTTTCTACGGTGAAGATTTTCCAAACGACCTCAGTATAAGACCAATTGTCATGAATCATCCAGAAGTAGGCTGGCAGGGGGGTCCAAAATCAAATCAGGACCAGCCTAAAAAGTTTTTGGGTACATATAGTATAGGTGTTGGGGCTTAGGCTCCATATATTTGGGTAGGTTAAATATCGTTTTGTGATCCAGGGTAGAGCGGCGAAGTTGCTAGGGTATCTGACGGGTGCCGGGTCTCTGACGGGAGCCGCCAGCGCCACTAGGTGATGTTGGCATAGCTCTGTCCAATGGTGGAGGATGGGGTTGATCCTTGCTGTGTGAAATACCTTGGTAACAAGGTCATTTATCATATATAACACATTAGTTAAATATGTTATATATATTATGGAGAGATGAACTGCTAGTAGGGTCTCTGACGGGAGCCGTAGGGTCTCTGACAGGTGCCGCAAAAAAAACTACCCCAAATGTATCATTGGAGCACCCAAGGTAGGATATTAGAGATAGGCCCAATTTTTTTTTGCATGCATATATAGACATGTTAAGGCTTTGCATGGTATATCTCTCTCATACCCCTGCTATATTTAAAATAGAGTAAGGGAGCCATGTTAGGGTCTCTGACGGGAGCCACGCGAAACTGCCCAAATACATTTCTGGCCCCAGTATAAAACATTATTTGGCTACATACACCTTTATGGTCTTAAAATCTTCCATTTGCTATGGGGGAAATACCAAAACAAATTAGGGGACCCAGTGACCTTTAATTTTTATTTTTTGCAACTTTGCAGTACAGATTTTTATTTTTTCTTATTGAAAAACCCTCATTTTGGGCAGTTTTATGCCCCCAGCTCTCTAAATATGCATCGTAGATAGGCAAAACCCATATACCACTTGTAGCTCTATCACATCCTGACCAGAATAAATGATAAAGACACATATATAACTTTGTTTGAAGAATTTATCAAAAGGGGAACAAGAACAGCCCACTTCTGGAAGATTCATGACAAATGGTCATAATGTTTTTTTCTACATAATTATTTTGTCATGTTAAACGGGGAAAGAAATCTGTTAAATAATATATTCTTACTTTGCTCTTATGTAGTGGGTCCAACGCAAGCACATTTAACTAGAGTATGGTTTCTGAAAAGCGCTTTTTCCATTGCTCACCTATCTGTACAACAAACAGCATTAAAGAGTTGGAATCAAGCAGAGACTGAGGTTATTTTCTAGCCTTACACGTGGAGAACTGATGGGAACATGTCACAAGTGGTTTTATCTGTCTAGTCCATTGGACTCCCACCAACACAGCAAACCCTGGAGGCTGGACTACACTATTGATGCACGTGCTGTAAGACGAGCTATAGACCCAACCTTTATGAACGTATATAATCAGGGCATTTCATGGAGCAATGTCCACTTATGGATCATTGAGAGCTTGAAGAGATCGATATCTGCCATAGAACGCCATAATAATCGGGGCAGTTCCCAAGCGTCTGGGGTCACAGTGCATGCAGTAAATGGCTGTGCTGCCTTCACTAACAATCTACTACGGAACATGTATTTCAAAGATTGCCAGTCTCTGAGGGACAAATGATTTTGAAATGTTTTAATTCTGGTCGAGTGCTATGTAATATTTAGAAAAAAGGGGGGGGGGATGGTGAATAGGAATTCATAGCAGAGTCAGAAAAGTGGTACATGACACGTGCTTTCAATCATACATGTATGATAGAAGTAGAGCAGAATGTATAATTACATGTCCCAGTAATCGCATTATCTAGAGGTAAAATAAATGCTGGTATGTTCATTACTATCCAAATTATCAGTCTAGTTAGTGTCTACGTTAATGTTTTTATTTCTCTCAGACAGTATATAATTTGATATTGGTATGGTTCGAATATTTGACACAATACTTTGGCTCATATATTCAGACTACAGTTAAGATTACCCAGTTCAATCTGTCAACTGCAAAGTCCTGCAGAGTCACAGGATTGGGTGGTGTTAAATAGAACAGTTCAATTTGAGGTCATACCCTTATTTTATCCCAAGGACTTTCCTTTAGGTGAAAGGGTAACCTTCCATCACAATAGGAAAATTAAAACCCAACACCTCCCCAAACTAATGACTATTAATGGCAACATAGTATTATATTCATTCTGCTTTGGGGCTGTATAAATCCCCTAAGCTCGCCATGCTAGATTTATATATGTAGCCTTGGTGAGTTTCTCAAGAGCTGCGTTCATGTATCATGATGACAATGAGTCAAATGCATGGTTGACATGAATGTTTTGTATGCTAAAACTGTTCTGCTACAGAGTACAAGCTACAGAGCACAAGCTGTAAGGTATGTGTAATAGTGACTGGTTGGGAATGCCACAGCACCTGTTTCCCACCTGTTCCACTAGCTGAGCCAATGCAAACAAGGCATTATTACGTTGACATAGGGCATAAATCTGATGCCAAGGCAGACTATACTCTGCTCTGCACAAGCTAGCCTAAAATATAAATGTGCCATTTTGAGCTAAAGTGTATTCTGGACAATTTGACACAAGGAATGAATCTAATGGCAGAGTAGACTTAAAATAAATAGTGTGCCGTAAAATACAAGGTATGCATTTCATGCTCAAATATGGATGAATCTAAATCCCTGTTTTGAATACATGTAATACAAACCCTGCATGCAATCAAAGATCAAGCAAAAGAAGCAACCCCCTCCTATCACCAGCCATTGAGTCAACTACATGTACTATCCACGGCGTATGGTGGATGGACAGGCCATTTATTTTCATATCGATGTTATTCTTAAATGGTATCCTCTGGAAAAGCCAATGCCTCCCACAAAGCCTAAATCATAACCAGTAAATTGCCTTGGCAGAGCTCGAGTCCCAGTAATAAAAAAAAAACAACCTTAAGCTGTCCCCGACATGAAAGGTTTTTCGTCTACCCTCTACCATGCCCCTTTAATCAATCCTATGTTAGGCTCCTGCCAAGGGCCAGCTAGATGGGCGGAATCTCTAAGACAAAGTCCCGCCTGGGGGAGGGTAGGGCGGCGTGTAATTCGCTTATAGCTCTCAGTCATGTAGAGCTTGGCTGCCCATCGCCCTACGCCGTCATACCATCCAGTTTAAGGCCCTGACTAGAGGAGGGGCATCCAGACTCTGCCCTGGAGGCTAACTACTGGGGTGGAGGCTGGCTGGCAGGTTAGGATTGTTCATTGTCATATACTTGGATGTTATCTTAAGATTCCCATGATATAAAATAGCTGAACTTTGGTATCTCTGATATTGGTTTTATTCAGCTTACTCGGTCTTCTTTATCAAGTCAGAAGACAGCTATATGATATTACAGTGGGTTGACCTATTTCAAAGATATTATTTCTTATTCTACAACTTTCAAAGAATTCTATCTGGGGATTCCCTAATGGACATAATGCCTTTTATCACACAGGCTGCTTCCAAGACTTTGCAATTACACAATTATGCCCCAACCCTACTTATATCCTCAACAGTTCCTCTTTAATACAGTGCATACTGGGTATGTACCGACTTGGCGTGATTAATTATCAGCCAATGAAATAATCCCAACTATTCACCGCAAGCCCCTCGGGGGCAGCAGGTACCCATCTGATAACTCTTATCAGTAAAACATACTGGTTACAAGCTGCAGCAATGGCCGCCCCCATTGGACATTCTGCTACCTCAGCATAGGGTTGACCCGGGATGCATTATTAACCAGTCAGATAATTCCCTATATGCACTGCAGAATTTTTTGAGTACATTGATGTAACACCTGGTACCCATCATGCTGGTTGTTATCAGTACTTATCTTTTCAGGTGCCAGATTAGCAATGGCCGTTCCACTAGGCCTCCATAATGAGCACTATACTTGCATCTACACTGCAACCCCGATCCTACTGACCTGATATTGATCCCCACTGACACTGGTCAGGTAACGGCTTAAGTAATAGCATAGAGATGGAATACCAGCTCCAGGTAATAAGTATAACGCGCGTGGAACAAAGCCACAAACCAAACTCACTCCATGTAATGCAACAACTCCTTCTTCCAGGGCAGACCCGTTACATAGGGTTTTAATGCAAGTTCGGGTGTACTGGACGAGATTACCGTGTGCTGATGGCATTATAATTATAGAGACGATGTACTGTTCTTACCTGAATTGAATCTGTGCATTCGGTGAGACACATTTCTGTGTATTATAGATTAAGCAACTGTAATACATTGGGGAATGCACTATGACGTTTTCAATGTGATTATCGGGTACTTTTTTCTGTAAATTTCATAAGGACTTGACCAAAGAGGCAGCACGAGAAAAGGATGGGGTTGTATTCGTGTGCATGAAATTAATTACAAATCTTTGTAAGTAATTAAAGTCGAAATCAAATGTTACAAAAGTTACATTAACATGTAATGTAGCTGACATAAATACTGCTCTGCCTTTCCCATGACCTTTGTGAGAAAGAATCTGTGACCTTACCTATTATACTATCCCGTCTACACCCGATCCACAATGCCTGTGTTAGACTGGCTGCATTCCCTGAGCTCTCCTCCCAACATCACTATACTCCCCATGCCTCTCCTCCTCTGGCTGCTGAGCTCAATTCACTAGAGGTCTTCTTAATTTTTCTGTTTAAAACGTGAAATCATTTCAATTTTTATTTCAATTCTCCTGCATTACAATGGAGACTTGAGCAAGTCTATGCCTGTGTGTACTCATATCGAGCTCTACTCACCACCAACATCAATCTGTGTGGACTGGTTCTAGTTTCTCGGGTGTGGCGTTGGTGTTGGTGGGGGGGGGGGGTGTTGGTAGCAAAGAGTGGAGGGTGGGGGGCGGTGACCTGGCATTTAGGCAGAAATCAATAGAAAGTAATGAGAAATAATCGGTGGCGGAAATTGCGAGGCTTGGGTCCAGGTGAGCTGGGTGTTTGCAGGTGTTGAACTGATTTAAAGCTTTTGTGTTTTAACACCTTCATGTGTGTAGCCGGGGCTAGTTTTGATCACGGTGACATGTACGGCTAATCCATGAACTTAGTCACCCTACTATTCACCATTCTGTCTTCTATGATTATCAAGGCTTAGAAAAATGGCTATGACTATCAATTTCTAAAAGGAAAAAAAAAATTTAGGAAAGGACCAACAAGAAATGGTAGATAATGCTACATGAACATACCAATTATTCTTTAAAGATCATTGTCACTGCAATAAACGTACAAGTATTTATACTATCATGAATCCAACGTTCACATCTCATCTAAAAGAGCAATTTCGAACTTTTCTGATGCTTGTAAATCGTCATTTCGCATTATTCAACGCTGTTATGAGATTATCGGATTAAGGAGATATTTCTCAACCAAAAGCAAGACATGAGACTTCCTCAACGTCATCTGGAATTCGTTTCTGGTCAAAATATCTGAGAGAAATTCTTTGTTGATGAAGATTCATATTGGATTTGTGTCCATCCTTCATTCACAGGCCACTTTTTCCCCATTTCCCCATGTCGTGTGTAATTCCAACAGGATGGACGGGTCCAATAATTGCCTCATCATTCTGATATGAGTCAATATTAGTGTCGATCTGACAAAGGAGGACAACAAGCAACGAAATTAGTCAGACAATGATCGCAATATTTAACAAACATGAACATTTTAAAATCCCATTTGGAATAGAAAAATTCAATCGGAGATCTAATTTTACAGCTGAACACCAGATCTAAAACTAGTATGTGAGAATCGTTGATAGTACATCTACAAGTACAACACGTCATGTCAACACCTATCGGTACGTCAGATATAGGGCTCAGTATGGGCGCCTTCTGGGTCGGCCATTCTCGGGAGCAGAACCCTGGTTGCTAGGGACCTGACAAAGGGTCAAATCAAATAGGACTCAGTATGGAGGCCTAGTGGAGCCGCCATTTTAAATTTCACTGGTAGAGGTAAGGGAGTGATCATTTTTTAACAACAGGGGAGGGGGGCTGGTGGGTTTGCGCGCGGATGCGCGAAAAAAATTTCGACCCCCCTCTCAAGGGGGTAAAATTTTTTCGACCCCCCCCCATAAGGGACAAAAATCGCGCGTGAACGTCTCCTTTTAACCTATAGTAACGCGCGGGGTTTTCCACTGAAAACAGGTGAAATTATTTTGACCCCCCCCCATCAGAGGTATTGAAAAAATTCTGACCCCCCCCCTCAAACCCACCGCCCCCCCCCCCCGTTGTTAAAAAATGATCACTCCCTAAAACCCGCTAATAACACATACCATGATGGGTACCTTGTCCCTGGTTAACAACCACTTCCAGGGACATGCTGGTCATCTTATCAGTGTGTGTCACCGGAACCAGCTCCATACCAGCTAGTGGCCAATACCTTGAATAGACAATGTACTAGAAAAAGTAACCCTGTTTGCTGTTTTCTTTTCCAATATTGGGATTAGAAAATAATGCATCAAGTATGTGATGCAGATATTTAATATCTATCAGATTTTGTAATGCATTTTGCCATGGGATGTTAGATCTTTTCTGATAAGGGTTTTAACACTTTTTCTAGTACATTTCCTCTTTAAAATAATCCTTCATGAGGTTTCTTATCAGCAGGGAGATAAGCCTAATAAGGGCCACGCTGGTTGCTATGACGTCACTGTTGCTCCCAAGAATGGCTTGATTTGGCAACTGGTGAAATAATCACTGATAAGAACCAACATGACGGGTACCAGGTGTTACTTAATGTACCCAAAAGGCCAATGAGATAATTCCCTCCATTCAGTGCAGACTTTTTTGGGTACATTATTTTTATGTAACACTTGGTACCCATCATGGGAGCTGTTATCAGTGCTTATCTTGCCAGGTCCCAGATCAAGCAATGGCGGATCCACTGGACCACAATACTGAGCCCTATAGGAGCTTAGACCCATATCCAGTGGATCCACCATTTTGAATTTCGCTGGTTATGCCAAAGGTGGCAAAACACACTGGTAAGGCATTGTCATGATGGGTACCTTGTCCCTGGATAACATCTACTTCCAGGGACATGCTGTTTCCCATCTTATCAGCTCACCAGTACATGTCACCACAACTAGCTCCACTCCCACTTACACCCAATACAGCGCCCTATAGGGCTGACCCTGGATACATCATCAACCAATTAGATAACTCCCTCCATTCACTGCAGAATTTTTTGGGTACATTATGTAACACCTGGTACCCATCATTCTGGCTCTTATCAGTGCTATCTCACCAGGTCCCAGCTCAAGCAATGGCGGACCAACTGGACCTCAATACTAAGCCCTATACATGTATGATGTACCGGTACGTCTACGTCTTCTTACAGCCTGCAAATGAGATTCTCCTGATCAAGGTGTGATGCCGAATGCAACCACAACACTGACTCTCCTAGTTCCCGTGGGGACAACATCTACCCCCCACCTCACCTCACCCCTCCAGGGCCCACATAAGTTCCACAAGCAAGTCCATGCAAAGAGACTTTACAGAATTATTGCCGGTCTGCAGTCCGTGTACATATTTGTCTGACCCACGATCCTGCCCTGCGGCATCTCATGCCCCCCCCCCCTCCGCTCAGGACGAGATTTGGCATGAGACTCCGGATAAAAAAGCTTACCCCTCTATATATTACCCCCACCCCACCCCCTTTATCCAGGCCACGGGCTCTACCGCCATAACTCCTGGTGGTACAATCTACTGTTGTATTTCCTATCAACCATAGCCATTGTTTGTAAGGGCAACAGGATGCCCAACGGATTCACATTCAGTTTCCATAATGATGCAACTAAGCAGCCACTGGAGCATCACCATGGCCACCCTTCAGGAGTAGGTGGGAGGCATAGTAGATTGATGCCCTTGAAGGACTACAGTCACCCTGTGAAGTTATGTGTAATGAGTCCCGTCCCAGAGGCATGGTGTTTACTATAGAGATATTACGGACATGTTTATACACGTGACTAGAGAGTGTATGCCACTTGACCTCCGACCTGGAAGGAAGCCACCGTGGTCCTGTGGGACGTGGGATCCTATCCGGATCCTAGCCACTCTCGAGCAAAGCGGTAACCCTTACAGGGCAGCATAGATCGTGTTTTAGCGTCAACCCTTACAGGGCAGCATAGGTCGTGTATTAGCGGTAACCCTTACAGGGCAGCATAGATCGTGTATTAGCGTCAACCCTTACAGGGCAGCATAGATCGTGTTTTAGCGTCAACCCTTACAGGGCAGCATAGGTCATGTATTAGCGGTAACCCCTACAGGGCAGCACAGATCGTGTATTAGCGTCAACCCTTACAGGGCAGCATAGATCTTGTTTTAGCGTCAACCCTTACAGGGCAGCATAGATCGTGTTTTAGCGTTAACCCTTACAGGGCAGCATAGATCGTGTTTTAGCGTTAACCCTTACAGGGCAGCATAGATCGTGTATTAGCGTTAACCCTTACAGGGCAGCATAGATCGTGTATTAGCGAACATCCATCTTTGATGTATCACCCATTAATCTATGAGTGGATGCTGGATTCTATACTCTAGCGGGAAAGAAAGATGAGCTCTTGTAGTCGGGATGACTTCATGGTGATGGGTGAGGGTCAGGGTCAGATTAATACCATTACATGCTGGCTTGAAGGGTTTGGTTACACCGGGTGAAACCAACATGGGTTGGGTTAGTGTGGGATGAAAGTTCACATAGCATTATTCATTCTTTGGTCTAATTAAACTTTGTGGCTGAGGCCGGGATGAGGGCAGGCCATGCAGCGTCTGTGAACCGTATAGAAATGTGTATACATATACCGGTACATTTATTGTATTGAATTGTAAAGGATGACGGTTGCGAGGTATGCTTGTAACAGTTGAAGAAGAAGACTTTCTGTTCTGGCGGAGAGGACATTGAGGTCTCTATCCTAGCTATTTATTAGTGAACAGACATGACAGTTCACCCTTTAATGGCGGCATGAAGCCTCAATGGGTCTTGTTCTTTTGTTACTCGATTGCCCTAACATACCCGCGCTGTGTTGGGCCACTTGGTGCATTATGCCGATCCTTATGAACTGTACCAATACCATGTCGCTGACATGATACCTCCTGAGTGCAGCACTGGGGATATCATTTCCGGTATGAGTACTGGATTCAATAACTGCACCAACAAGAACTGCACTGACAAAAATACAGTGCCTTAAAGTTATGCTACTCTTAAATGGTTAAAGTGGGGTGATATGTCAGTTTACATGTTACTAACATCACAAAAATGATACTTTCATCTGACCCTTAACCCAAAATATTCCTCACTAACACGCATATCATACAACCTCACATGACCTTAACACATCCATGGCTACACAGCCATCTTTATATACTATATATTCACTTTCATATCATTTATTTTAATTGAATCATGATGAATGATATAATATCATCTCTGTAAAGTTCTAAACCAAGCGCATTACCATTTGACTGCCATTGGATACAATATATGAACGTGCTGCATTACGTCCATATAACCTACAGTATTTTGCAATCTATGACTACTTACATGATGCCTGTCGAAGTCCAAAAACACACTCATTTCATTAAAGTACCATATGACTGTTGAGAAGCTTTACTCCAAGTTGTGACTTGCAAGTCTCTGATGTTTACAATGTCGGCCTATTATTATGACATATGAGAACTGTGGGATTCGTTACATTAAATGTGGGTGATAAAGCCTTGGTGGCAGATATAATAGACCAAATGATGTATTATGTCTGTGCCTCATAAACTCTATAATTATGACCAGCACTATACCACCATTATATTATGATGTCCATGTGTGCACATAGAGGTAACCACACACAATGGACATATAATTGTTCCCTATATTAGGCTATTGTTGTAGAACACACGCCTCTTGGTACAGGGGTATCAATTAGAACATCTAAAACAAGATTCTTGGACACAAGTTGTATTTTGAATAAGATTATAAAGAAGACACTTGTAAATAGGTGAGGTGTATTGTACTAGAGTGACAAGGGGATAAAGTTTCGCAATACGGTTTACACTCAATTAGTAACTGCAATGACTTGGTATCAAAACCGGGTATAATTCATAGAAAGAATACAGACTTAATTACACAGAAGGTGCTTCCGTCCCAGTGTATAATCTAATCTGACTTGCTACCAACAGGTAGTTGGTCTAAGTCTAAGGTTCCCTCATATTGGTTCCCCGCATACTTAAATCAGAAATCTTTTCCAGGGTTGCCAACTCTCACGCATTGGCACACAGTAGAGGGTGGCACTGTAAACAGTACGGCCAATTGCGTGAGAGTTGGCAACCCTGCTTTTCTGATTCTAAAGAAATAACGATAGTAATGAATACATGACCATGGAATAGACACACACATTAACATAAGCTCTCGGTATTTAAACCTTTATTCCATTGTCTAAGTGGATTTATCAAAGGGGATAACCGCCCAGGTAAGAATACCAAGTACACTAGACTAGTATTTACCACAAGTAGCACTGCTGCATAGAATGGTGACCTAGATATTGATGTGACAGTCCCACAACAAGTCATCCCATCCCCTGCCCCAGCCAAGCAAATCCCCACTTCTTCTTCAGTATCTGAATATCAAATATACATGAAGGACCTACCTTCCAAGTCACAAACACCTGAGTCCTCCTGCTGTTTAGTACATACCAGACAGACTATACTATATGCTATAGCTCCTCCAGGGTGTTAAATGGTATTCCAGGTGTGACCCTCCTTATTATTCAACAGCAGCACCTGCGTACATCAAGTGGGGGGGTTAAGGTAAAATCCAGGTGACAGGTGTACTAAACAGGGTGGTGTATTACGACTACTGAACAAGGGTAAAATCTCCTCCACGTCCTCGACCTCCACAACACAATACACACCCTGGCTGTAATGCAGGTAAACTGAAGTGAAGCCTGTCCCTCTTAATACTTCTCAGTGCAGGGATATGTTCGGTCCACACAGCTTCAGCTTGACCCGATCTTTCTTCATGCAGGTGTATTATTATAGAATAGGGACAGTTTTACGAGTAGCGCAGTGTCTTGACTGGAGAACCCGGCCCGCAGCTTAACAAAATCATTACAATAATGGGGTTCCAAGTGTTTGATATTAATGCATTTGAGAATCAGAGAATCAACATTTGTTATCAGGAGTTGAAGCAGTGCTGATAATAACCACAACTTAGAATACCAAGCTGATTGAACTATGTGGAAGGCAGCCCTGTTTTTAATTGTTGTATGGACTACTCTTGGTTAGGTTTGGTTTGATTGATTTTACCTACACTAATTGTATTTAAATGTTGGAAAAGAGAACGGTTTACGGGCATTAAGCCCCTCCATTTCTCAGTTTGGACAGGTATTTTAAAGCTGCTTGTCCAAAACAGCTAGACAGGTATTCGTATGCTGCTTGCCCGACACAACAGCGATCACATCTATGGATGACAGAATCTTTGAGGTGAAAGATCAACTCTTTGAGGAGGGATGGGGGATAAAACCACTACCGGAGCTTCATTCCCCAACTCTTCTAGAAGGATAGAAACTTTTAGAAAGTTTTCTTTTATTTGCCTGGTCCCGTAGGCAAACCACAGCCTTTAATCACTCAGACGTGGTTCACTGATGGGGAATCCCATGACAAAAGACAAGTATGTATGACTGGGCCCTCTGTCTCAACATGTTATGATAGCCATTGGATACCACTATAAGTTGATATTCACTTCCATAGAAGCTCAGGAGTACAGTTTCTGGGAATTGGTTTTTGCATAGAGCATGGAGAAAGGAAGCTCCCATTGACTAATATGAGAGATCGTGCGTTTTCATGTATTCGGAAGAAAAGGAGATATTACAGTTTACATCATGACAATACCAACTAGGCCATCATATGAGTGCCTAATCATATACACCAAAATGAATGTCTCCAATGAAAACATTAGTATAAGGAGCCTCCTATGTGTACTATAATCTGATCACTCCTCCATCCAACTTACTGTTATCAAATTGATATAACTGGCATTTTTTTCTTCAAAATGCTCAACTAACGGTGCACTTCCCACCCCATAGTAGAAAGCTCAGAGTGCTTCTACTACTAGTCACCGGATGACTGAATGCCGGGAATGTGGGGCCGGCCCACTTTGACTTTATTAGCAGGTCATAGAAGTGTGTATGTATGGCGGAAGGCGTGTGTTTGGGGGGGTGGGGGTTGGCTGTGTGCCAGCTCAGGTAGTGGTCGCTGGGAATGTTACATAGAACAGGTGAGTGTCCTGATCTCATGTATGGGTCGGGGAGGCGTGTTTGGAAACATATGGCAGGAGGGGAATTTAACAGGTTTCATGCATACCTGATTGCAAACTCCTGTCGGAAACAGGGGGGGGGGGGGGGGGCTACTAACTAGAATTTCGCTTACAGACGAATTCCAGCCTTTGTGGGAAATCGGGGGGACATGCTTAGTTCTGATGCTTTTTTAAAGATGTCTGATATTCTCGGTTCAAGGTTTTAATTGGACCAATTCGTTGGTGTAATATTGTGCCACCGCCACCCCTTCCACCGCCTGCTATTTCCCCTGGTACACGTAATCAATCTACGGTGGAATTAATGCACATCCTAACATTCTATTGTGTCAACCTAGTTTTTTATATCTACATTATGTACAAGTGCTTTTCAACTTCACATTTGACATCGTTTTTGGCTTTTAAACCACCATGCATGGACAGCTTCCATTTAAAAGTTTTTGTTGTTTTCTAGGACAGTAAGCATTAAAGGATTGCTTCGCCTCGTGATATAACCCTCAGTCAGACCCACTATGAGCGAACCTTTGTATTTATTTCATGGTATTAAAGAAGGCGAAGCCAAGTGAGACAACCCTCAGTCAGACCCACTTCGAGTGAACCTTTGTATTTATCTCATCTTATCTGACTCAGAAATGATCAAAACTCATTTAAAACGATTTAAAATGATGACTATTTAATGTCGTTTAGAGTGCCGTTCCTGGTCGTGAGATATTGGGGTGGTTTATCTGACGGGGGTGTGAGATACGGAGCTCCCATCTCAAATCCATTGGATGTCTATATCCCACCCCTTTCAACATGAAATAAAATGCAATCGCATCTCTGCGCCGTGCATCCTTCCATAAATATTGCAGTTGGAGAGTCGTACCGAATCACCTTTGGGGGATAAGATATCCGAGGGATAGATAAGAAAAAAAAATAACTGCTTTGAAATTAAACAGCCTATTTGGCAAATTTTCAATCAGAAGAGAAGACCTACCATTTCTTTCTTTGCTACGACAATTTCACAAATGGGTACTTTTTTTTTTTTTTTTTTTTTTTTTTTTTTAAAGGGCTTCCCTAGCCCACTTAAAAGGGTCTATTTCTCCTCTTTCCTATCCCCTCGGGATGTGTGTGGTGCACATATGCGCGGGCACTGACACATTCCCCTGTAAATTGTGTAATGTAGTTCTCGCCATGAATATGACCTTAGCTGTCGAAATGGCGTTAAACATCTATTACTCACTCACTCACTTTTTTTAAAATTCGATAATCAAACTTTATCAGTAACTGCTTCCAGCAGGAATTTCTCAACGTACCTCACGAGATCTCAAAACGGTCATCTTGAAATGATCTCGATAGGACAGATAGGCAGGTCAAAGTAGGATGTGCTCCTTGATTAATCTTTTAGAATTAACTTTTCATTTGCGGTAGGGTTTATTTTCCATTTGCGGGCATAATTTGGAAACGTCACCGTCATTTTGGTATGAAAATTAGTTGTAAAAGGGAGCTCTAATTCACTTTCTGAGATATGCCTATTTGTCCACACAAATCTGAGAAAAGAAACCAGTTGCCGAAGCCACAAAGTTTAATAGCAACTAATCCAACATCAGTATGTTAGAGGCCATTGGGATTGACACAAAATGTGATTTATGAACGTGCTCAGTACCGGTAGGTCTGGTAAAGGCCAGCCACAACACGGCAGTGTTAACCTGTATGACCTCTAACCCCTCAAAGGGACTGGACATAAACGTCACCTGAGTCACCGCAGGCTAACACTGGATCATCACCTCAACTCCCATCTCAAAGTGCACAATTGTCTGTCCAAATCTACATTGTAATAGGTAAAGTTAGGGCAGCTATAATTAGGTAGGAAGGACATCAGGAATAATAACGGAGGTATTGTATTTCTATAGAAAAAAATACTGTAACTACTACTACTCCTGGTACATCTGTATAGTTGTGCATTAACTAATATAATAGACTGTAATTACTACTACCGTAATCTCCAGCATAGAAGAAGCGCTGCGCGTATAAGACGTACCCCAAACTCAGCAAATGCATTTTCGCGTATAAGACGCACATTTTAAGGCTCAATTTTGTAAATCCAGTACTGTTCTATAGAAAAATTACCCCTTGTATACGACGCACCCCCAACTGGAGGAAATCCTATAAGACCCAGTAGGGATTTGTTTGGTGTAGAGGACGCGTCTTATACGCGGGAGTTTACGGTACTACCCCAGTGGGGTGTTTCAGAAGCCAGACTTAATAATGAACATTAAATATCTGTTTCTAAAACTGTTGGCCTCTAAACTTACAACTGCAACCATTCTTATCTCTGACCAGTTGTATCTCAGTTGTAAGCTATAACTTTAGGTGTTTCAGAACAAGATATGACTACAGTTATAACTACAGTTATAAATATTTATGACCGGTCTGTGACCAGTGGCTGGTGTTTCTAGAGGCCAATCTGTGTGGACCTATTTCATCCACATCAAACTAGAATTTAGTTTTCATCAGGGAGAAAAACTCCTGTGGGTTCTGCATGTTGAGCATATATCATACCTCTTTTCTTATTACTTAATATCTTCTTCCAGACCTTCAAAATCAAAGAAAAGAATTTCCTTGTGCTATGGTTTGGTAGAGTTCACTCTTAAAACAGTCATAACTTTACAGTTTACAACAGGTCACCACTATAGTGAGATTATTATAGTAGGCAACTATAGTATGTTATATATAGTGCAGCTGCCACTAATGTTACAGTTGCTTCCCCCCCCCCCCCATTGCCATACATGCCTATGTCATGGCCGGCGCACACAGGCTTGGAGGGGCTGGATTGCTGAGCAGCCAGTGGTATTTGGCTGTTTCAGGTACCCTTGTACTCATCATGACACATCATTCCACCTGTATATCCAAATTCTATTTATCCATTTTTTTTTGCCTGTAGGCCTACCCTAAAACACACCAAGCACTCCACATATACAAGATCTCCACATATTAAAACCCTGTCCCCTCTATTTAAAATGTATAGCCAGTAGGCTAGGCTGGGGCCTTAGGCCCCCAGGAGTGTTTTTCTTTTAACAGGGAGGGGGGTATAGATGATCACAGGTGTGGCCCCAAAAACCTTTCCCTTAAAACATAGGTATGGTACAGTACAGTGGGGGTGAACAGCGGCGTAGGAAGCAAATCTTCATTGGGGGGGCCCAGAGGGGGCCCCACCTCGACCAGCTTGAATTGTCGGCTCAAATGCAAAAGTGCCTATACAAACTTATATAAAATTTGTATAGAAATGTGATTTTTTTGATAAATTTGAGATCTGATTTGATGCCCAGGCCCCCATTTTCCCTATCTTTTTACTACATCAATCCAATTTGAAATGAAAAGTTTTAGCTTCTCATTCGATTCATTATGAATTCTTGGCAAATTTTGGGGGGGGCCCAGACATACTCAGGCCCCACCTCCTTTATGATTGGAGGGGGGGCCCTGGCCCCCCCTTTTCCTACGCCCCTGGTGAAGCAGCCGAAAAAGTGTGAGGGATGAGCTGGGAAAATTATAGCATGATTTCTATTCCGATTTCTACATAATCTAGGCCTATAGTCAAACCTGAGAGACTGTGGGGATACATGACAGATGGATTTCCCTACAAAATATGAGCTCATAGAGGGGTTTCCCATGAAATACACTAGTTTCCCCCCTCTACAATTAAAACTATAACTTACAACCAGAGTTATAGTGGAATTTACAGTCTACAACTGGTTCCGTCATAAGTACGGACTTACAACCGATATCTGTTTCACAACAACATTAGCTATAGTTCTAATTTTAAGTAATAAAATCAGTAACGTGATAATGATCGTTTAGAAGCACCTGTGGTTATAAGCATACAATCACTATTAAAACTGCAATAATATCTCCCTCAACTGGTTGTAGACATTATTTCCTTCTGAAACACCCTACTGGTACATCTGTATAGTTGTGCATTAACTAATATAATAGACTGGGTACAGTCCCTTGAGCTTGGACCCCTCTCGATCCTCCAGTGCATCCCCACCCAGGCCGCTTGATTCGCTAGAGGTCCCGGGCTAGATGTCTTCTTAATTTTTCTGATTATAGCTTTAATTCATTTCAATTTTTATTTCAATTCTCTTGTGTTAAAATCAAGAGACTCGAGCAAATTCAGCAAGTCTACACATTAACGTACTAATTGCCATTTCACTGCAGTGCTATCTGTCAGGAAGAAGGCTTGCAAAATTGTGGAGGAAATACTTAGCACTCCCATAACCAATATACTGCGCCAATACCTGGTCCCCAAAGGTGTTATATGTTGTCAGGTCAATAGCGAGTGTTTTTAGGTGTGTAGGCTAAGCTTAGGTATAATTTATGGACTTAGGTGAGTGACTATGATATGAGCACTACATATAATATCCGGGATGGCTATTTTAGGTGGTTAAACGAAGTATGTGCTTGCCAACAGTGCTATTTGTAAAGAGAACACACATATAGATCATCGTACAATAGATACACTACAGCTCCCGGGCTACAGATACTCTGACCCCTCACAAAACAGATATATTAATTACAACATGTAGGCCTATATTTATATCACGCTGAAATCATATTGTAGGTACATCCGAGAGGCAACAGGCTGTACGTGACAGGGACACATATTCCTATAAATCTGTGCACAATAAGCCTATTGAACTGTTGCTCTCTCTATGACAAAGGTCCAAATGAGTTTTTTGTTTAATTAAGCTAATTACCGGTGGAGGAGTTTGTTTGTTTATAATTAATTCCCGGACCAGAATGCAGAATATATTAAGTATGGGAAAAGTATAAAGAAAGTATGCTCTAGAAGTATTGATAGAGTAGTTATTCAGTAGCCTTCTGGGATCTCACATCCCCAAGACAGAAATTGAAAAGTAGCATTCCAGTATACAAAGAGTATATTCTAAGTAGCTAATAAGTAGAGAAAATGTATGTCCGAAATATGTAAATGGGGTAAGAGAGTACAACATGTAATGAGGTACAACATGTAGATGAAGTATGATACTAAAATGCTACTTACATGCAGTAGGAATTCAGTATTGCCTGAGCCTATGGGGTCCTCAGTACTTTTTAGGGCTCTGGTGCTACTTAAATACTACGTTTTTGTGACTACTCTTTCACTACTCCTAAAGAGGAAGGGTATATCCGGTGTATGTTGATGAGTTTGAAGTATAGGATGAGTACTACTTCAAATCTACTTTTCTGGGACTACTCTTTTAATACTCTAAAGAGTTTAGGAAAAGTATGTCTGAAATATCTAAATGAGCTGGCAGTAAAGGATCAGTATGATTCAAAATGGAGTACTAGTTCTTTCTAATGAATTCTTATTAAAAAAGAAAAAGATTAAGCAGTCACCCAGAAACAACCATGGGATTCTTTGGTATCAGATTAGGCCTTGGATAGTAATGCAGTGGGCAAAAGGACAGTTGCAGTAAACCTCCTTATCGTTAATAACCTATGAAAAGGAATAAATTGAATTATAAAAGAATAACACAAGCAAAGTAGGATATAGAGTAAGGAACATTGCAGGTAGATCGGTCCATACAACCTCTGGTATGAGAACGTGTCGAAGTGAGAATAAAAAATAAACAAGTGTCAACGTATTCACTGCTATGATGCATCAATGCAGACCTAGTGAGATGGATCCTGAACTCACATATCAACCTACGGCTCCCCCCCCCCAACAGCTTGAACACAAAGATTTAAAATGCTGCTATGCAATTACTTACCACTATCAAAGTTTCATATTGAGTAGCCCACTCAGACCACAAGATATTCAATACAATCTCTGCCTATCCTTGGAACATTAGGTAGTACCTTCGATGGTATATTCCTGTAAAATATGCTCCCTGAACATCCCCTTGTTAATCCCAGTGAATTCTGGCGCCTTCTCTAACAGTCACGTCTTATTGTGTCTACTAACCTATATAAAGGTAGGACACTAAGTACTGAATTGACTTGTGGGAAGAAGTATAGAATAAGTATGCTACTGAAAGAATACTCCCCTCCTCACTGTAGTTAATGTCTAAAGAGTATTGAAAGAGTGGTCTTGAAGTGAGCTCAAAATAATGTCACATGAGTATAAGTTAAGTAGCATCAGTAAAGCATCAATGTAATTTAAGTATACATTAAGTAGACTACTCTTTGAGCAGTAGTGAATGACCAAACCTAAGAGTACTTGATCAGTATATACTTAATATTTCAGTAGTTAAAGCAGTAGTGCTTTCAGTACTCCTGCTTGCTGAAGTAACTACTCCCTTCTGGTCTGGTATAGTTTTACGTCCGGGGGCCATCGAGGAACTCAGACATTCATTGAGTAAATGGCCCAGTCATGTATATTTAAGCATACGGTACATATGTATATGCTACACTATCTTCACACATTTGCAGACACAGGTGGGTTGCCTTTTCTTTTTTTCTTAAGTATGACACGTCTAAATCATTGAAATACACATGTATCCTGGGCGCCATATCCTGATCAGCAGAGACCCCTGGCCCTAGCTTTCCTACATCCCTCCTTGATAAGCCTGGCATCAAAACACTTTATGTGTCATTACAGGTGATAGCATGGCCCTGCTGCCCAATTTTATATTGTTTAGCAGAACACACTTGATCCTGCATCTAGCGGTTAAGGAGATCTAGTAGTATCACACAATCGCTATGTTACTCTATGTCTCCTATTGCCAAATATTGGCATTATTACGGTATTATTGGTCGACACTGATGGATCCATTGCAAGTGTTCTGCATCTAGATGAACAGGACACTCTAGGTGTTGTTAGCGGAGGGACATCAAACACCAGATGACACAAGTGAATGGTGCGGCTAATGAGACTATTAGGGGAGCACCAGACCCATTTGCCCAAGTCAATACACATAGAGCTAAGGGATGGACTGGGGAGATGAGAAACAACTCACAATGACACCTATTCATTGGACACGAGTAGACTATATAGGGAATCTAGAGCAGAGATAGAGTGAGCTTTGGTTGGAGGTGGGTCAGAATTTTTTCGACCCCGTTCCAATTTTTTTTCTATCCCCTAACCAGGGGGGGGGGGTCAAAAATGTTTCACCTGTTTGCAAAAAAGCCAACACGTTGCAATATAGGTTAGGGTGCGCTCACACACAGTTTTCAGCCCTTCAGGGTGGGGGGGGGGAGAGGAGAGAATTTATTTCGCGCGTCCACATGCAAAACCACCAGCCCCCCCCCCCCATTGTTAAAAAAATATCACTACCTAAGCCGTGACAGATACTGGATCCCCAGGAAGGCTCATATAACATGGTACCACAATCTTGTCGAAGGTCACTAATTTTGCTACATATTGCATCCTGCTGCTCTGCGAAACCTGGTCTTCAGTCAGAAAATCTTTTTCTACACCATTAATTTCTATTCTCAAGACGATGCAGACAGATGCAAAGACGCGGGTGTTAGGAGCAGCCCGGTCAGGACCACCTGCTTCATGACCAGCATAGACAAAGATAGTCAGGATAGCACTCAACTAATGCAGTGGTGGATCTAGACGTCTTCTTTTTTGCCCTTTGCTTGTAGTTTTATTTAAGCTAAAAAATAAAGGGCGCGCTCCTTCCCTTTTTCGAAATCCTATATATCTGCCACTCTAATGTGATTATTGATGCCACTGTACGTGTTAGCAATAACGGGCGACAATGAGCGTTGAAGGGAAAAGTACTGCAAACCAAAATGAATGTTTCTAAAACATTACATGCTTCTTAAATATGAAATCAACACTAACTAATCACGCAGGAGTAATCCTTTTTATGTGACGAACTCGCCGCTGCTGCCTCGGCTATGCAGCGCCTTCGTTCATCAAGCCTCAGTCTAATTTTCTTGCTTCAGGTGCCCTGACAGGGTAACTGAGGACATACATTGTGCTCGCTATTATAACACATCAAAACAGACATTGTATTGGTGTGACCTATTTCTGAGTGACACAGTGGATGGCTGCTAGCTGCCACGGGTCGATTCTGCATGTCGCCGTCAGTACGTGACTGGGGCTGGCCATGAGCTGCTGTGTGTGAGCTGCTGCTACCATTGCCCTGTGCAGGGCTACTGCTCACTGCACCTGCAGTCTGGCACCTGTCCGGTGTATAGACATCTGCATCTCACTACCTGCTATCTTGGTCATATGGATGCCGCACAGGTGGGTGGTATAGTGGATGACACTAGCTGACAAAGGGAATATTTCGATGAAAACCTACCATAGTCCTGAGGGCATTTGCAAAATATATCACTACCGTAAAACCACGGTCACAAGCTGGCCCCGGTCATAAGCCGGGGGGCGAGTTCAGCAGAAATATAGAAGCCGGTTTTGGTCCATTTTAGACTTTTGCAAAAACCCCGGTCCTAAGCCGGGGGTGAGTTTAGCCCCTTGACCCCCCCCTTACCCCCCCTAAAAAAAAAAATCTCACCAATTTTTGAGGAAAATTAGCCATATTTCTATCATTGAAATGAACTTGTATAGTAAAAATCGTACATATTAAAGTAATGGAGGGTCTCTGGTTTTTAAGCTTTTATTTTCTATTGATTTCTATTGAAATTTGGTTAAAAATAACTTAAACTTTTTAAAAACCCCGGTCATAAGCCAGGGGGGACTTTGGGAAAAATTTAGAAGCCGGTTTTGGCCCAAAATAGGAAAAAAAATCCTGCTTATGACTGGGGTTTTACGGTAGTTCTAGAACACTCGTCAGGATCACTGGTAGATCTCTTCAGTAATGGTTCGTTAAATCTAACGATTAAGCGGGTGATGGGTTCATATCTTACACTGTTAGTACAGACAGCTCGTTTACCACAGTGTATAGGGCTAGTAGTGGCAGTATTGTAAGAGTAAATGGGACTGAGTAGATATGGGCGTGACGACCGTCACTGTTATTGACTCCCTAGATTTGGGTCAGCAAATCGTGCATGCCACCCCATAGGCTGCTGACAGGTGCAAATTTGGCAGGATACTTTGGCACCTGGCAGGTGCTGCATGGCTGCACCTCACTGACCTGGGTCACCCTTATCATGATAATCTAGAGCTGCACGATGGACCGAGTTGGACTGGCAAGAGGTGGTCAAATCATCGTTACTGCTTCTAGCGTAGGAGATATTCAGGTCACATGAATTTGTGAAAACTTGTCCCATCTAGACCATCCCTTAGGCCACTTAAAAAGATTTTCAGCTTCAAGGATACCGCCCGCATCAGTTAAAAGGGCTTTTTATTCCTTATAAAACTAAAAAAAATAATGTTTAAATTTACCGCATCCCTAAGAAAATTGCTCCCAAAACAAAAATGTTCATATCTCAGCAACTATTTTGAATAGAAACGTGATTTAAACACCATATCAATCCCAATTCATCATCTACAGTGTTGATTTATTGAATACATGATGTTAGTAATGATTCCATTAATGAAATTGCATAGGAATAGTGTATTGAAAAAGATATTGAACAAGTAAAAATAAAAAGAGCCCCTCCCTCATCACTTCAAACCCAAATAAAATCAAATAAATAAAAAAAAGTATCCGCAAAGCTGATAATCTTTTTTAAGCGGCCTTAGTCAATACGCCCCTGTAGGAGATCTGATTGGACATCTAGTTATCAGATCTGGTATTACTACATATACCAGGTAGGTCTTTAAATAGACGATCTACCCGGGATATTCACGGGATTGTGCTAGGAAGCACCCTACAGCTGCAAGAGAAATTCCATTCATATTTGGTTTAATATGGAAACTGCAATGCACACCTTTAACTAATTCAAATATAATTCAACTTCAGTACCTTACCTATTCATGTAATACCCGAGTTGAATGAGCTCAGACTCACCTGAAATTAATAGGAAGATTCATTGATTTATAAGTACAAACACACACATCCTATAGACTTTGTCAAAGCGGAGAATACCCTCAGATAGGGCCGAAATCTGGGATCAAAAAGGGAAAGACAATCTGTTTGATTTAAATACATTGTAATAGAGAACCTAGGCTAGAGAAAAGCTCGAGAAATCGATTCTATATACCTGGTAGAATGTATAGTGTATAGGTAAGGGAATTATATTTTGTCAGACATTTATTCAGCATGGACCTCGTTTTGCCGACACTGAATCCACCATGCCAGGTAGAAAAATTTAACGTGTGATATACATCACATATGGCCCAGGATTTGGCACATATGAGTTGAAGTACAATGCATAGAAAGAAAACATCAAAAATTCTGACAGGGCTAGTTGGAGCGTCCATGTCCTACCGTAGGTGATTGGTACTATAGTGACAGTCTGTCAGTTGTCAATGGTTAAGCCTATGGAGAATACACCCTTTATCGCTCGCATGTTTCATTGGCGAATAACTCCTCTCCTGGCGAGTTAAGCATTGCACAATATCAGCATGTGTTGAATGAAGATCCAGATTAACCATATAAAGGCATGAGACAATGTAATTCTCCATTTTGTTATTATCCGGCAGTTTCGATAGCACCGTAAGGCGATCGTCTCGCTGTCGGCCATTTTGGATTTTGATGTTCCGTGCGCATGCGCGACCCCTCCTTGCCAGAAGTCGCATTTTCGACGGAGAAATGATAGATAATATCGATTTAACTTGAAATTAATCGCTTTTTGAATATAATCCATACATGTTTGGCAATATTAATCGAATTGAATCTAATACACCCCCTCAATTTACTGTTATAAAATAAAATCTGACGACTGGTCACTCTGTGCGCATGTGCGAACTCACACGAGGATGTCCTGGCTGGAGGGAGAGTGTAAAGACTAGTACATAAGGTACATATATATTATGTCAGAGAGCGCACGCAGTAGCTAAGAGATTGAAATCATAACAGCCTGCGTCCTCTGACTATACAATTTCGTACATAGAGTCCCACACTCGCCCCGCCGGAAATGCGATAGGCATAACAAACTTACGGCGGTCTGATTTTAAAGCGTCTTAATTGGACAATTCCCATAGGAACCCATGTGTTATGTCTAACGCGAAAATCCATCGCACAATGCTATCCTATGGAGCCTCGTTTTCGTGAGAAAGTAGGTTAAATATGTCAGGTTTTTTATTCAGCTATTTTCATAGCTAAAGAAATTTTTTTCCCAGGAATTGTGCATGTACAATGAAAGACTAGATCCTAAAGAACATGTTTCCATGATTTTTTGTTTAATTATCCCCCAATTTCGATGAGCAATTCCCATCTAAAGTTCGAATTCATGACCGTCAGTTTACGACCGCCAAGGCGCCGCCAATGACCCAGCAGGAGCTGGGCCAACAAAGTCCATGCGGTGTTATTTCCAGTGTCTGACAGCTGTAAGTTTTACGAGTTAGCTGCCTAGGGTTGTGTGGCTGTTGACTTGGCCTCTCTGACTCAGACCCTGGAGGCTGTAGAAGGCGGGGAGTGGGGGTGGAGGGGAGCTGTATGTAGCCAGTACAAACCACTCGTCATGTGCCGCCCCCACACGTGAGCTGCTCGTTAATACAAGGCCGAGCTGCTCACACAACTGCTCCTACAGACTGGGGACGCCATACAGCTGGAAGCAGAGCTACTCACACAAAGTCAGACAGCTACTGACCGAGCTACTCACTCCCTAATCCTTTAGGTGCTGCGTAGTGCTACATGTACATTTGTATAACGATGCTTGTGTGTTGGCACGATGCGTGAAGGGTGTATTCAGGTCGCCATGCACAAATACAGCCCAGGCAATACAGTGATGCCAGCAATACATTGGTGCATCATAACGGGCAACTACACAAGGAAGCATCACCAAGCTCTTCGGGGTCAAACTCTATCCATAATGGAGTCTATCGATTATTAGGGCTACTAAAGAGGCAAACAAAAAGAAAGTGATGTTCATACATTATCAGACGGTCTACACCCAGTGTCTCAGCACTGCAACGCAGGAAAGTCCTAAGAATATTGTACCAAAGTTGCCATCGTACGAGTATGTAAACCGTACAATGTAGGCATAATGTGTTTAAAGAATATCCCTCTGATATATGCCACGTCACTGGGCTAGTCAGTCCCACACCAAGATCTTGAAATATCTAATCTCAAATAGCCTGTTCATAGTGCACTGTTTATATACTACTCACACGGCTCTATCAGCTCCGTACTGGTGCACTGGTCACTCTTGATGCTGCAAGGCTTCATGGTTGTTCCTCATGTTGATGATTCAGGGAAGCGCCAGACGCAGTTATAACGCGTTAGTAACTCGCCGACACTGTCTTGATACATCATGGAGTGTATCAACCCAGCATTGTTGGCATGAGGGATGGAAACAATCCTGGTGAGATCCTCACTAGGGCCATATCCACTCATCGTGAAGACAAAAGGCCATAGTTTATTAAAGGACTGCTATCAAAACGTATAAGCCAGGCTCAATTGTAGTAGAGAGGTCAGTCGCTACCCCAATTTCTTTCGAGTGAATAATTGACTTGACCTTCTCATTTTTGGATGTTTTAAGACTACTTTCTGCGTGGGTGTTGGGTAGCTGTGGGCGGTCTGTGTGAACGCTGGTTTAGGAGGAATTTCAGAGGCGGCCCCCAGTTTCTTGTGGCTAACACAAAGCGTCAGCCCATGCTACTAATCTCAGAAGTGACCAGCGGCATAAAACAGTCGACAGTATGTCTACGTGGTAGGAGAGGTGGGGTCTGCAGGTGGGCAGACCCATTAAGGCAAACGACGGCTGCGTTGTAGGTAACAACAGCACCCCTGTACAAAAAAAGTTGAGGCAAAAAAAAAAAAAAAAAAAAGGAAGAAGAAATTGTGTGTTTCAGGTAACTCGACCCTACATAGCAAAACAAGGCTGACCCTAGTTTTTTCTTTAACTTTGAAGAAAGAGAACTATTTGTTGTTGTTTTTCAATTTGGTCATCCTCGAGTCATCGGCACAAGCCACAAGTCATCAGTACGAGTTGTAAGTCACACTTCAGGTTTTTTTCCCTTTAAAACATAATAAAAAAAAAAATCCGACCTACCGTACCTAATTTTATTCAGCATGTTACCTCAAACACACAACTTTTTTTTTCATGTATGTATGCATGGATCAATGTTTCTGATCACATGTAAGAAAAGGACATCCGGACAGGACAATTCCTAGGTAAGCCAAGAAACAGGTGACCCTTTCCAAAGACGAAAACATAATTTTAGTTGGTCAGTCCGCATTGAACCAATATTAACTCATTTCTTTCTATCACTTGTTTTCCCCGATGATTATCGGCCATTGGATTTGACTGAAAATGTGTATTTTCTTGCCCGTTAAATGTGTGAAAATTTTCAGATTTTAAAAATGCTGCACTTTGTTATAACCTAGTACAAGTTAATGAGGTGTAAATTTGTCATGTGTTACAAGTATGGATTATGCACAAGGTCATGAGGAGTAAGAGCTTACACTTATTCCCCAGGGCTGACTGACGGGGAGATCGCCGTCCTCATTCCTGGTTAATAAAAATGTTAAAACTTGAAACTTGAAGAGGAAAATGTCCAGTTCTGTCTACTTCATATGGCCTAGGTACCTGAAACAAATCACCTTTTCCTTCCAATTTACCACACCTCGCCCAGCGTGCAGGGGGCTGGCCAGGATCAAAATAAAAACTGCATCCGTCAGCGACGCATGCTAATGAAGACAGACAGGAAAATACCACCTCGTCCACAAGGTCTTTAAAATAAAACGAGGCACGTGCTTTTCCACATTTTACCACTGATGCATTTTTCACTGGTGTCTCAGTGGGACTAACTCATGACATGGCACAGCTCTGCGTTTTTCTGTCACTTTTGATATGTTTTTGTTGCTTCTCAGAAATAACTCTGGATACAGGTAATTGTGCTCAGTTAGACTTACCTCCTGTACATTTTTTGTACTTGTCTATTACCAGATGCATTTCGTTCCGATTGTGTAGCATTGTCTGTAGTAGACTGTAACGTAATAGAGAGGTTAAGATTTGCCTATACTTGTAACGTGAACGGCAACGGTTAGCCTACTATTTCCAATTATTCTAGACATACATGTTGCTGTACACGTTGTCTTCTTAACCTCTCTACAGTGTATTCTCTTTATCTAGAGTCTCTCACTACTTTCACGTTTCCCTAACGACCATACGCTGTGGTAAGCAAAAGACCACTCTTGGATGAACTGCCTTAGCTTTCTACTCTGGGATATGAAAAAGTCACACTCTTGGCTATTGTGACTTAAACATTGAGGAGGTGTGGTCAGATATGACTAAAAATAATGAGATAAGCACAAATTAAACTGAAATCCAAATATCACACAGACCACAATATAGGATCCCTCCACGCTGAAGCGTGGAATAAACGCGGCGGAAGAATAACAATCTAATCTAACACTGTACAGAGCAGGGCACCTCAAATTGCTTTTACAAACCTTTTATGAAGCCATTTAGATGCTACGTGTACTCCTCTAACCCCACCCATCCGCCATGTTTGTACTGTCTTGGCGAGATTTTGACAATCTGTCACGAGTATAACGATGGCAATTTTTTTTGTAACTTGTCACTCTGATTTTTAAATTAGGGGATCTGCCCCCGAACCCCCTTTTTATGAAAGGTCAGATACTACATTTAATCTACGGCTCTCGACAAAATTGCATACGACCTTGACCTTCCCATCTGCCCGCTGCCTCTTTGTGAACAATTCTGTTCAAAGTTTCAATCTCTAAAGCATAGACCTACGGTATGGGCGTTTGGGGCCAGCTTGCATGAACTCTCGTGACTTCTCACAATATGCACGAGATATTGCGATACTTCAACCAGTCTTAATCCTACCGTCTTATCAGGAAAATTTGTTACTTTACTACCCTTTTTTTCCATAATAATACACTGTTACGCAAAGAAATATAAGGGTTAAATTGTGTGCCAACATGTTCCCCTTCATTTCCACAAAATTAGAATAGAGGATGGTTGAAATTTCTTACTTTTAAGGCGTATTGTAAAAGCAATACCAGAAATGCGGCGGAGAGCCGCGTTAATAACAGTCTTATAAGTAGGTAGCATGATCTAGCAACATCCCTGCAGTTTCCAATTCTTTAGAATAAAACCATAGTGTTGTAGATTTTAATACAATAGTAGAGAATAGTTCTGTGAGACATGGCGCGGCGACTTGTAATCTTGTGTCTAGTTTCAGTTGGTGAGACAGATAGGGCATACTATCATCTGGGCTTTTGGTAGTATATAGCACAAATTCAACCTGAACTACCCACTGCAGCTAAGTACTAATAGTCTGTAGACTGTCCATTCTGCATGCACCTCACTCAGCTGCCACAGGGACCTGTCTTATTCAATGTTCAATGCCATAGTCAACAGGTGTGTCATTATGAGTGTACACTGTCTCAGATTGCCAGAAGCCTGCTCTGCCTCCCCCCCCCCCCCACACACACACACACAACTGCCAATCACTTGTAATAGTCTGTACCTCGTCACAGGCCAGTGGTCAGCAAACCGGCCAGATCACTCCACCTCTCTGTAGAGGGGGAGCACAGTGTAAGTACATACATCTTTTCAGTGTTCCACAAAATCGTTTATATAATGAAAGGAGTAATCAAATTAATCTTTCATCACCAATAGTAGATACATATTCTAAGAAAGCATTATTTCAATGTAAACTAAAAATTTTACACAGAAAAGAATGTAGCAGTTCCACAAGGTGGCCTTACACTTCAACCTCCTCTGATTTACAAAGATGCACATATGGCAACACACACTTTAGCACTGATTTCTCCATAGAGATCTTTGACAGTGAATATTTTGTTCAAATACAGAAAATATGATCCAATTGTACCATAACCCACTGAGATAAAACCTGTACTACATATATATAGTAGTTTCAAAACGAACAATTCTAAAACAAAGGCTACAGGGATGCATTTCTGAATCTTAAAATGCTCTAATGCTAATTTGCCATAGGGCTCCAAATGATGAAATGTCTTATCTGCGAATAAAATCAAAAGTATGAGATATATTCTGAAAATTCCTTCACTGATAAGTAAAGTACACACACTGTTGTTATTACATTAGAATAGTGAGCAGGAATAGTCCATAGCAGAGGAGCCACAAACAAAAATAGATTGCAAGGCCTCCCTATCCCTAACACCGTGGCGACTGTGAACCATACACTAGTCTACTCATCTCATGAGTAGTACTCACTAGTCGCCGCGCTAATAAGCTGGAATGTTCTAGGTACTTGCACATGTGGGTAGTTAGTCCCACCTGTTAAGACCAATTTTCCTATAATATCTCTAATCTACAGCTATATAGATTGTTTTCCTCAAAAGTGTAGTACCTATCTTACAATACCAATGTACTACTTACCTGATAACACTAGAAAATCATCCTTATAACTCAATTTTGAGTAAGTGCCTACTCCAAACACTTCTCACTGACTGTATCACGCTTGAAAAACTCCCACCTAGGCTGAAAACTCCCACCTAGGATGCCAAAAATCCCTACCTAGGATGAAAGGACTTTGGGGCATGTGGAAGGAGTGCACAAGTTATTTTAATTTCACATGTATGTGAAACCAAACCATAATGCAGAGGAAAAATATAGGTCTAGCAGACTAGCACTAACCCAGGAATGGACAGTGATACCAGTAGAGGGATCAGTAGTCTACTGCATTCATACTGCAAATTCACTTGCAAGTTAGTAGACTACTGAATCTGTACCGAAAGAGGGAGTGTTAAGTCAGTTATCTTGGGAGGATTCTATCAGTGGCTACTGAATATGCAGTTGAACAATATTCCGAGGTAGCAGGTTGTCCCATGGGTGGGCCATTGCTGGAGCTTGTTTCCAGCGAGTTCTACTGATAAGACCTATCAGATGGGTACCAGTTGGCCCCCCGAGAGGGCTGCAGTGAATAGTTGGGATTATCTTATTGGCTAATAATTCAACCTGCTAATTCCGTATAATCTCAGTATCCACTGAATTTGGAAATATAATACTGCCTTCTGGTCCAGTCAACATAGCCTGTACATAAAGTATAAGGACTAGCACTGCCCAAAATGTATATGAACAGTATGACTCGTTCACAACCAATCTAGCCTCTACATGACTTGTACAATACCGCCACACCCTCTACCTGACTCATACTCTACTAATCTAGCCTCTACATGACTCGTTCACAACCAATCTAGCCTCTACATGACTTGTACACTATCATCACACCCTCAACATGACTTGTACACTACCTCCATATCCTCTACATGACTTGTACACTACCATCACACCCTATACATGACTTGTACACTACCTCCATACCCTCTACATGACTCATTCACAACGAGTGCTGAAGCGATGGTAACTCAGTAAGGAGCTTTTTTTTTTGTATGAATGTGATTTAAATTGCATGCATTGCAATTTTATGGGATCATAGGTATGATTATTTCCCTAGACAGGGGAGTCCCATGTCCATTGTTGATTCTAAGAAATACTTCTTGCATCTTGTCTGTCCCTCCATCCCATTTCCCCTTAACTACATGAGTGTTATAAATGTGCCCGTTCATGAAAAACACCTCAGTCTCCCCTGCTAAATAATGATCTGCAGTAGGTGACAGGATGTAGGTGACATCAGCACTGTTCTATAGAGGTGGTTCCTCCTGGTGAGTTAAGAGTGAACTAGGCCGTTGCAGCTGGCTCATATTTTAGCAGGGGGGATACTGGATCAGGGTTACCAACTCTGACGCATTGGCACACACTCCAGTAGAGGGTGGCCCTGTTAACAGTGCCGCCAATTGCGTGAGAGTTGGCAACCCTGCTGGATGTACTTAACATAGGGGGACCAAGTATCAGAAAATCTGTCGCCTACAATATATCATGACTTTTACTATATTCATTTCATATTGAGTGTCAGAATAATGCTATTATACAGAGTTATATACTGCTACTTTCAAATTGGAACCAACCAAGAAGAAAACACTATGGTATGGCACATTCATCTCCCATTGCCCCTTAGCCTGAAACACCTCAGTTTCCCCCTACTAAATAATGAACAATGAGAACACCATCCTGCTGAAAAGGGCGGGAAACCCGTCACCTAAAATGTCCCCCCCCCCCATAGAAAACCATTGAGTGCACCAAGCGTCTAAGTTGGATTTCAGCCAGGTGACCTACTTTGTTTCAAACCTAAATTTTACAAAGATTAGAATCTTATAAGAGGTAAATTTTACACCTCCATGATCCTGAATATGTACTCAGGTTTCATTTCATCTCATATTTAATGGTTTTCATGTAATTTGAGCTCAAACTCAACAACCTCTTCTCAAAAAGTGCTCACTTCCGGTCTTAAAAGTTTCACCTGCCCCTACCCCTCTCTTAAAACTCGGCTTTCCGAGTTAATCAATCCAGCCTCTACATGACTTGTACACAAGCAATCTAGCCTTTACATGACTTGTATACAATCAATCTAGCTTCTCCATGACATGAACACTACCATTCTTACCTCTACATTGCCATGAAATCCTGAGTGGGACTTTTTATTATCCTAGGTGGGACCTTTCTTGACTGTCCTGGGTGGGCCTTTTTGACTTCCTAGGTGGGTCATTTTGCTGAAGTGAGCCTGGATTGTGAAGAATTCCTTTCATCTGCATATTGTTTTGCATCCAGCCTATACTATTACTATTAGTTATTGTCCTGGGATACCATTAATGTTGAAAATCAACCCTGATCGCACTCAAAAGTAGGGAATACAATGCACTTTTCAACATGATTATGCTCCCGGACCAGAAGGCAGTATCTACTTCTCCTATCAGTGGCTACTGATAATATGCTGATCAACAACTGCATATTGCAGTAGGTACTGCTGAAATACTTCTTAAACAGCTGACTCCACACTGCATTTTCAGTCTAGACCCAGTAGTGTACTGACTATCAACTGAATATGCACTGCATTTCAGGCTAGAATCAGTAGTCTACTGACTCTCGACTGAAAGTTAATAGATTCCAGAAATTATACACTCTGTGCAGCAGCATAGATGCAGTAGTCTACTGACCGTCTACTGGTATGACTCTGTCCACTCACGGATTAGTTACCTGATGCTTCTAAGACAGTCCATAATGTGAATGTCAGTATGGTTGTGAACAGCAATCAAAAGATTCAGGGCTTCCCTAGCCCACTTAAATGGGTCTATTTCTCCTCTTTCCTATCCCCTCAGGATGTGTGTGGTGCACATATGTGCGGGCACTGACACATTCCCCTGTGAAATTGTGTAATGTAGTTCTTGCTATGAATTTGACCTTAGCTGTCGAAGTGGCGTTAAACATCTATTACTCACTCACTCACTCAAAAGATTCAGTAATGGAATAATGAAACTATCCAGTGTTTGTGGAGACAAGCATACTTCACCCCTTTGCATATGAATATCTTATTCAGTGCCAGTAATGGATACACATGGATGTTGGGGTGTATGAAAGTGAGGAATTACTCACTGACTTTATATAGGGTACAAATATACTGAATCATCAAGTATTCTTTTGGTCCCCATCATGACATATTTTTTTTACATAGTATCCATGTATCATTGATAATTACAAAGTGCTTGTCTCATCACCTTAACATCAGTAAACCGAAAGGCATCATACTATAGCAGCACTCTATAGATATGTCTACTCTTACCCTTTTGCTATGGTAAGAGTTACCCAATACTACTGAACCAATACTGCCCTAGCCCCCTCCTACATGATTTGTATGCACTACTAAGAAGTAGTAACCGCTCCACATAGCTGATGGGGCGGTGGCTCAGGGGGCTAATGCATCGGTAGAGTAATCAGAAGATCCCAAGTTCAAATCCAGCAAGGACCACCTAGAGAGGCATTGGTAGTGCCAGTACTAGAACAGCGGCTGCTTCTTTTATGCTTCTACCTGCCCCCAGCAGTAGTTTTCAGTATGATCTACTGCTCAACTACTGCTATAGCAGCAGCCATGCAGTAGTGCTGATTGAACACTACCCCAACCCCATATATGGTCATGCAGCATTAAATAAGTAGATACTGTTCAAATGCGGCCATCTAATTCACATAATTAGGACAACTGATTCAATACTGCTTGCATGCTGCTAATACTACTGTTCTACTACTATACCACTGCTGCAAGTTTTGTGGTGCCGAGCAGTAGAATGACAGTAGATGCTGATACAATACTGTTTCTGATGCTGCTTTCACACTGAATCACTACTGTCACACCACACTGTTTCCCAGCTGCTTTAGTGCTGCATTTCTACTGCATTTTGGTCCGGGCTACCAATTGTGTGCAGCCTATTGCATCCTATCCCCACATGGACTATACAAACCAAACACACCAATTTGTACTATAACATCTCTTATGGTCTGTAGGCATAAAAGATTCATAGATTTCCTAACATTTTAAACTATTTTTGGGAAAACATAATAGAGAACCTCCTTTCTCTCCAGTTATGAGCCAAGAGTGGACTTTTCCCTCCTCCCAGAGTGGGGTGATAAGGCAGCTGCATCCAAGAGTAGTCTTTTAGTGTCCACAGCGTGATTCGGTTCTAAATCTGATCTTTTTCCTATTATCTCCATGTGGCTGGTGCACATATGAGTGGCCACCGACAGTGTGTTGGTGCACACATGCATCTATTGTCTCTTGTGTAGTTTTCCAGATATGAATGTGACTTCCGCTGTCGAATGTCCTTAAAGAACCGCAACTCACCCACTACTGCGAGCATTTGAAAATCAACTTGACCTCAACAATCTAAAATTAGCTAATACAGACCAATATTGCAGCATGTGGGCAAGTAAAGTAGTCATCTGTCACCTAAATTTACAGGAGAGCAGGCTATTTACTATCAAAGAGCCAGACTCATTCCTTCAAACGACAACACCTAGACAGCCCTCTTTAGCCACACAAAGCCCCACTCACACGCCCACTTCAGAGCAGCTCAGACAGCTACATTACTAATTACTCACACCATTAGCTCAAAAGGCCTACCCAAATAGATCTGCTAGCGAGCTGCTCGCCAAGTCCCAAGCCATTTTCAATACGCCAGTAGTGGCAGTACAGGACGTTCAGGCGGGTAATTGCATTCTTTCCAGATCAAATATAGCAATCCTGGTTTTGGCCCCCATGCTGATCTTAAACCTCCATGCAGTTCTTAATCAACACGTTAGCATAGTTTCGGATAGTATGTCCGTTGGGGGTTAGGGTACTCTCAGTAGTAAAGCCCCACACCCGCTCAGCCCTAGGGACAGGGAGGTAACAGCCTATGGGCGATAATGTGTGATCATGAGGAATGGTAGTGAGCTCCGTGCATGTCAGAGTACTACGTCATTAAAATGACTATTTACACTGGGGCTCTGGTAACCGTAACTCCTTTGTTGTGCTCCAAGGGATGGGATCTCAATGAAAGGTATTGATGGTTACTGGGTAGTACCATAACTAGTCCAGAACATTTGTGTACTCCCATTGATGGAATCTAGGTGAATGGTATCAATGGTTACAGGGTAGTAACCAGTCTATAGATTTCCATTGGTGGTATCTCGGTGACAAGTAGTGCTAGTTACTTTGTAGGAACCAGTATAATATTCATTGATGGTATCCAGGTGACAGGCACTTATGGTTGCTAGGTGGTAAGAAGTCTAGTATTCCCTTTGATGATATCTAGGTGACAGGCACTGGTGGTTGCAAGGTGGTAAGAAGTCTATTAGGGAGTGATCATTTTTTAACAACGGGGGGCGGGGGTTGGGGGGGGGGGGCTGGTGGGTTTGCGCGGGGATGCGCGAAAAAAATGTCGACTCCCCTCTCGAGGGGGTAATTTTTTTTTCGAACCCCCCCATAAGGGACCAAAATCGTGTGCAAACGACCCTTTTTAGCCTATAGTAATGTGCGGGGTTTTCCACTGAAAACAGGTGAAATTATTTTGACCCCCCCATCAGAGGTGTTGAAAAATTCTGACCCCCCGGTCAAGGGGTTAAAAAAATTCTGACCCCCCCTCAAACCCACCAGCCCCCCCCCCCCCTGTTGTTAAAAAATGATCACTCCTTTAGTATTCCCATTGATGGTGTCTATAGGTGATATGTACTGGTGTTTGCTAGGTGGTAAGAAGTCTAGTATTCCCATTGATGGTGTCTAGATGACAGTTGGTGATGGTTATACCATGGTTATCACATTCTTGCACTATTTTACGGTGCCGGGAGGGGATAAAGACGTTCGAATAGTACGTGCTAATTGAATGGATATTGACACTTGAGACGAGACGACGTGACAGCAAGTTGACAGCGAAGAATTTAATTCAATAATAAAAAAACTATAGGATTAGAAGCTTAATGCGTATGGAGGATGAAAGTAGACATTATATTCTAGTACCTACCTTTAATTCGCCATGATTTAAAGTGTATTTTCAACAGGATTGATAATATAAAAATTGAATCGAGCGAAATTTCTCCGTTGTGTTGACTGCGTAGCGGACGGATTGTTTACTGTGGCGAGACACAAGTTGTCACGTTGGCATATGCTCTAAGGGTATTCTGGCCGTCGCGCGCACTGCTTACCAGCGGTACTACTATGAAAATGCCCCTTGGACACACGTTGACTTAATATTTTGCGTCCAAGCATTCTGGTCGTCTCGCCAAGAAACCAAGATGGCAGAGGACGGATTACATCGACTTGCAACAAATATCATTGATTTTCATAGCTTTATAAGGTAAATATATTTAATTTTATTGTGGAAACCCTGGTATAAACGCCATACATAACAAAAAGAGGTTCACTCGTTGATTCTAGGGGCTAGATAAGAAGACACTCGGCCTACGGCCTCGTGCTTCTTATCTGCCCCTAGAATCAACTTGTGAACCTCTATTTGTTATCTATGCCTTTATTACTAGGTGGTAAGAAGTCTAGTATTTCCATTGATGGTGTCTAGGCAGACAGTTAGTGATAGTTACTGAGTATCAACCGGTTAGTGTCAAGATGGACAAGGGTGGATATAAAAAGGGTATACCATCGGTAAGAATACTACCGGTATGGATAGACTAGTTGTTTAGCTGTCCCAGTGTGGGGTCACACGACCCTATGGTCCCATATGACTAATGGTGGTCCCACAGGGGTTGTCTGGTTCCCAGCAGACCGACTAAACCCTGTCTGGTACCAGTGTAGAAACAGGTCCTTTTGTTATTGATCCATGCCTGGTCTCATACAGGCCAGCATAGGCGCCGGGTTGGGCATGCCACCCATGCTCTGCCATAGGTGGATATTAACTTTATTTGCTACCATGGTTTGACACTAACAAATTCACTATCTAGGATAGAAGGAATGATATTAACCCTGAGTCTTCACATAATGAAATATAGGATAGCAATGTGAATTGCAGGTAGCTCGAAAAGCTGACGGTTTTTCGTTAGTCTCTCCATGCTAAGAAATATTTTCTGCCATACATTTGTATGGTATGTCAGTACATTGTTTTAATTTGCTATCTGAACACCCAAGAGTCACTCTCCCAGCACAGATTATATAATGAATATATCTCATTGGAAAGTGGCCTAGAGGCTGTCATGTCTAATGACATCAGCATCTGTGGTGACTATCGCACCACCTGTCTCTCTTTGGGCCTCATTTACATAGATCTGCACCCCCAATGCCTGTTCGCACCACCTCATTCAAAAAAGGCGGGAATGTTGATACATGGATCAACATCCCATAGCCTCAGCCCTGAAGGCCAAAAGTGTCTCCACTGCACTGCACAGACAGTGGATGACTACCGTAATCTCTCGTGTATAAGACTTCTACGCCAAAGAAAAGGCTGGTGCGTCTTATAGCATTCTCTTAAGTTGGGGGTACATCTTATACGAGGGGTAATTTTATTATAGAAAAGTACTAATCTTACAGAATTCAGGCTTCAGAGGTGCGTCTTATACGCGAAACAGCCATTGGCTAGTTAGGGGTGCGTCTTCTACACGCACTGCGTCTTCTACGCGAGAGATTAACATTTATCAATCAATATTTCCCGAAATATATAAAAAAACACAAAAAAACTTCATTCTTACTATATCATAAAATGGACATCCCAATGTCAAATACCATGAAGAATTGGATAACTTTATGTTCTTTTTTGGTACTTTATTTCCTGACTTTAGTCCACCCACTCTCCTCCCTCACTGAGTGTCTTAAAATCTGGTTTTTCTACTTGGCTCTCATAACTCTTTTCGAGTTAATTAGGTGGCTACACAGGAATGTAAAGGGGTTCTGGGTGGGTCATTTTCTGCACTTAAGCTTAGGCCAAAAAAAAAAGTTTAGTTTCCAGTCACCCGACCTACCTCACCAAAAGAGGGCCGACCTCACACTTTTTGAAGAAAATTTTCATATCATTTTCATAATTTTTCATTATAATATATTTCTAATATTTTTAGTCTTTGCTTGGGTTCAAACATGGAATCCAGCATTTCTGCCCAAGGTTTGGCTGGTGTTAGGGATGAAATTGATCATCCGTGGGGTAATTATCGATAAAAACAATTCAATAAATAGGCCAAAATCTGTTAAGCAAAAAAAAAAAAAAATAAATCCGACCTACCTACCTCAACCTTTTGGAGCATGTTTCTGGAAACTTACAATATTTTTTGTTTTCCTTACAATGCACAGGAGCAGGTTTATCATTAAGAGTTTATCGGTAGGAGAGATTTCAGTAGTTTATGACTGATCAGTTGGCACTTATATGAAACTGCTAGGTTAATTGGCTACCGAACTCAATGGTGAAAATAAGCAACCTTACTGAGCTATGAGACAACAAGGCAACCTCCTTGGGTGAGCAGCTACCCTTCCACCCACCCCAGGGACTGAGCCTATGGTGTCAGGCTGCAGTCACATTGGTCAGCCATTAGACTTAACCAGGCGATCCATTTGCACAGGCACGAGGGGGGGGGGGGGGTCCGTGACATAAACACACTAGCTCTAGTGTGACTAAGGGATGTATAACCACGGATGTTCTATGTATGTAGGATTACCACCCTGTGAGTGGTAATTGATACTAGTAATTGATTGAATTGAATATGAATTGTCAAAGTGGAGCTTTGAACAGTCCCTCACAGAAATTCAGGTTGCTTTGTTTTGCAGACACTATAAGGAAGGCTAAATGAAAGTGGCTTTTTGGACAGTTACATGTGCTAAGATTTCTAAACAGCATATCCTCAGCATCTAACATAAACACAACATGGAAACGAGAGTTCACCAGATTTTTTCAAAAGTGAATAATTCAGACAATTCCTCCAATTGTAGCATATAGGTACATCTTCTCTAGTTTTCTTGTTTTGTGTACTTCAGATAGAGAAGCTTACACCACAATGCATTTGAGCAAAATATACTTTAAGCTACCGACAAATCCTACCCAAACCAATGACACAATCTGCGAAAATGGGGCTTAGTGCAGGGGGTTATAAGACCCCTTCTCTAAGTACATGTCACTAAATAAATAATCTCCCAGTACATGTCACAATTGCTGTCTGTACACTTGTTCCATCAGCACTATCAGTGCACTGTGCTTTATAAATTTCCTTTCACTTATGCATCTCAGTATGCTAGGTAACCATGGTAACCAGAAGTCTAACCACAATGGGTGCCAACATCGCTTTGACCCTGAGGACAGGTAATGGTAACTAACCATGGCAACTGTGTGGGAGTCATCATGATGAGGTGCTCATAAGAAGGTTGTATAGAACTGTTAACCCCCACATGCAATCGCTTGGCAAACTGGCCATGTATATATCAGTACCTGCAATTGATTGATAACTAAAGTATGAATCTCAAGTAAGCCATATATCCTGACTCTGTGAATGTCCTATAAGCTGGTTCAACAATGCTTAAGATATCAGCTGATGCAAGCCTCATCATGCCCTTCTAGAATGTCTTTGCCCTGGTGGTTGTCTGTTTTCCTGCTTATAAAACTATAATCAGACAAAATGAAAATGCCACATCTGAAAACTTTGATTGGGATGTATCTTATTTCTGCTGAATGCATTATAATCTACTCATATTTCTTTGCACATCCATAGACCTTTTCATGGCATACATCTTCCAGGAAAATCTTATAAACCTCGCTGCCTTCGGTGTGAAATCAAAAGTTTTAAACTACTATCCTTTAGTCAATATAAGTTAGAAATACTATCCCTTAGCTTGCACAAATTGGGTAGTAAATGTTACTATCGTGCTAGATATTGTTCGTAACAACTTTGTTTTAAGTTAAAAACCTAAGTTAAGTGCCCAAGTTCAGTTAGACTGGCTAACTTGCATATTTTCCTGTGTATTGTTCTTTACCATATTATATTGCTCGAGTATTAGTTAAGTGAAATGAAAACTATCTGCACCAGGTGCATATGACGGTACAACAAGAATCTTTACTAAAGGCTTATACATATGACCAGTAAAGGAGACTTTTGATTTGGGGGGGGGGGGAGACATATTGGTTTTAAGCAGTACAGTAACCCAACACAGGCATACATTACTCCTGTAGTACACGAGGGTGTTCTCATCTCGTTTAAGACTACGTGCCACAATATGTTCCATGGGCTGATCATCAGTCCCAAAGAGAAAGGGTCCAGATGGTGAATGCTTTCGGCCACATTAACAAGTATTGCAAGGGTGTCGATAATGGCACACCTGAAAACAAATGATCTCATTTTGTTATTAAGTTGGAACCGTTTTGGGTATCGGGAGCCATGGCAGGGATTGTTCATTCGAACTAACGAACCCACTTCAGTGCAACTGCATACTTTCATGTTCATAAAACGGTGCTGTCATGACCTAATCTCAATACTACAGCAGCCCCAAGCCTATATTACTGATGATGAAGTATAAAGTCTACACCTAGCTGTGTAAACTGATAAAAACGCACCTCCTCACATTATATATGGAGGGGTAAGAGTTTGGTGAGGCGGCAAGCCTAATTAAAGTTACACGGCCCCTAATGTGTGCGTCTGGGGTGATGGTTTGACATATACTGATGGGCCTTTAATATTAAATTCTGGTGTGATGTGAACCCGGTCTGTGGTTAGCCGCTACTCGCACAATATGTTGTTTGTCAAAGTGAATACGTGACCAGGACTACTGTAGCACCTCACTTATACAACACGCATATAAGGCGCATCCGGAGTTGGAAAAAAAGGCCTATATATCTACAATCATTGCATTCTCATTCTGCTCTATGGGAAATTTGCAATATTGTGATATTCATTTTTCATTGTCTCTTGAGCCTGTAACTACTTGGCATTACTATATACTACTATGAGCTATGGGTGGAGTGAAGCATCATATATGCAGAGTACGTGTATCATCAACTCTCAAGATACTCAAATATCCATTTATGGGAGAAAGGTTGCCTGCTTCATTGATTGCATTGCAACGTTATTCTTACAACCTGTACAATGTATTGATGAACGCAGTGCTGGGCAAACGAAACACTCTACCACTCTACTGTCTTATTACGACATAAAAGAGAGCATCACTGCCGGCACCAGCCAAAGTAATGACACTAAATACGTGGTTTTGACGTCTACTCTTCAAGTCCTTCTTCCAATGGTCTACACTTGCCACTACCATACCACTATCCCTGCCCAGGTACAAAATGTAATAGGATTTAGAACCGGATATAGGCCCTCATGACATACGTCGGGTCAGCCCTCAGGCTGTCTTCAGGAAGAAGCTGCGCCATGCAGCAGCCATCACACAGTTAGGATCTACAATCTCCAAACAGATCTAAAGCAAGCAAATTTATATACATGGAACTTTATTATAATATATAACTGTCCCCCTGGCCGTACTTTGCGATCCGCTCAAGCTATCTTCATCGAGCCCTGAGGCTGGAGAGGATGGAGTTTACCTTTAAGCTTCAGTTTCTTTTTTAGACAGGTTGGTGTACCAGTGTAGTGCAATAAAAAGCAATATACAAAAAAACCAACATTCTGCCCTTACATGGTTAGTGTATTGCCTCGGCATATTACCACAATTACCGCTTGTAAGTATACCACCTGTAGAGTAGACCGCCCCATTACATGTACTACCAAATCCCTTAGCATCTGGGGGGGGGGGGCTCCCAACCCCTGCACCACCCGACTACATACGTGACCTTCAATGAGCCACTCACTGCCTAGAGTCGGCCCCACCTCTGAATTGCTCACTGAATCGCTCAGTGCTACTAAGTGGATGTGGTTCTAGACAGTGGCATCAATTTATCATACAGCAGAGGGGTTGGGGGGATTGGAGGCAGTGGTCGAGGCTGCAGTAGATCCCAGCTGCTAGGGCAACTGTCATGGTTATTCTGTGGCCGGACAGGAAACTAGGATCATGGTTATTCTTTGGCCGGACAGGAAACTAGGGACCTGTAACTTGTGTTGAGGCTGTCATGTCTCTAGTTGCAGCAGCACTGGTCGAGGTTTACTAGCTACATTGCAGTGTTCCCATAAACATTTCAACAACAACAAAAAATACAATCATATATGAAAATATTCATATGCTGGAATCATTTGGTATGAATTGGTGTCAATAGCATGACCATTTCCTCCACTCCCCTGACATTCTCTGTTCCATCATAAGGTTCGATCACTGACAAATTGTAAAACAATTACAGCATATAAAGATTTGATCGAGAAGAACAGAATATCTGTTGTGTATATAATCCCGGGGTCTAGGTTAACAAGATTGGTTTTCCTAATGGAAATAACTGATATGGCTGATTATGATATTGAAATGTAAAATGTCAAGGTCCATATTGCAATTTCGAAGATACCTTGCACTTCTACTCCATAACAAATAGGCAATTGGCCAGAGTGGATCTATATCGGATAACAACACTAGAGACATGTGCAGAGCCCTTCCTGTTAACATTTGAAGGGCTGCAAACAGCAACATGTCCCATGGTCGCCATGTCGAATGAATGCAGCTCTGCCAATGACTCATGAGTGACAAGTCAGGGCTGCACTCTTGCATCATGATGGCCCTGCAGGTTTGATACACTCTTTAGACACTCTTTCTACGTGCTGGCGAAGAGACAAGCCCTGCATCTGTGCATCTTGATAAGGTACATGAACCCTGTAAAATTATAGAGTCCTTGATAAGGAACATGAACCCTGTAACATTATACAATCCTTGAAAGATCAATGCTGTATGCCACGACATTCACAATGTGGATGGTGGACTCTGCACAAACAATATAGAACCTTTCCTGGTGCCCTTTTTAGAAGCTGATTGCATCAGCATAGGTTAAGATGGGCAGGTCACACGTGTGGTAAGCTTCAGCAAAGGTTGCTGTGGGCATGGATTATTTAGTGTGACCAGTTTAAACTGTTTACTAGGGACAGATCCTGAGATAGTCTAGCGGCTCCCGAAACATCCATCAGGCCGATGAGGGCTGCTACTACTGGTGTACAAGGACTAGATCGCACCATCACAAATTTCCATGTTTTTTTTGCAAATCATTCATAGGGACGTCATGTGGCAAGAAATGAAGATGAAAGTGGGATGTAACGAGTGTTAAAGCAACAGATATCGCTGGTAACTCGGAAAATGGAAGACTCCCCTTTTTGACACTTTAGTGACAGCAAAGAAGAAACATAGTCCATACGTATTGCTTGTTCTATTCGCACCTGCCATTTTGTTTTCTTTGCCGTCAATGGCAGGCTATGTTGTACTACAGTGGCAAATTTTCTCAAATAATTTCAAATTATATTTATTCTGCCTGTTTTTGCATTGATCCATCTTCTTCTCCCTACACTCTAACATATTATCAAATTTAATTCAATAACCGACATATTTGTATCGAAGTGAGAGGCAATCGGAATGTCGTAAAAGTTGAGCCTCTCGGACAATTTTTAGCAAAAACATGCAGAGACGAACATGAATCGTATCACCGAGTATTATAGCACCAGATTGAATTAACTGTTGTATTTTTAATGCATATACAGAGAGAAATATCCAAAAGAACCATAGAAACAAGATTAACATGCAATATATCATTTTTCATGATATTCTTATCACGTACGTGACACCCAACCCGCCTGGACCTGACACCCAATATGACACCTCCATAGAAAACCATTGAGTGCACCAAGCGTCTAAGTTGGACTTCAGGTGACCTACTTTTTTTCAAACCTAAATTTTACAAAGATTAGAATCTTATAAGAGGTAAATATTACACCTCCATGATCCTGAACATGTACTCTATCATATGACAGGTTTCATTTCATCTCATATTTAATGGTTTTCATGTAATTTGATCTCAAACTCAACAACCTCTTCTCAAAAATACTCACTTCCGGTCTTAAAAATTTCCCCAGCCCCTACCTGTCTCTTAAAACTCGGCTTTCCGAGTTGATAAACGTTGGAATGACGTAACTTCCAACGGGACTTCCTGCAGCAATGAACCTAAAGAAGTGGCAATACTGTGCCCCAGACCTTCTGTTTTTTTTTGTACAAGGAACCGGGAATGGACTGATTGACTGCCCAGCGGTCAGTGAATGCTGGCCAGTGAATTGTTGGGGGGGGGGGGGAGGAGGGGGTCGTAGAGCCCAAGGGTGCAGCATGAGGGCGGGGATCTATGACGGTGCTGGCCGCTAAACGCCCCGTTATTACGCCATCTGGGGATATTGCTGGCGGACCGAGAGACATAATTCTCTCATCAAGCGTGCACCCTGCCGCCCCAACACAATGCCCTGTGAGGGGAGATAACAATACATCAAACACTGACCACAATGCTCACTACTGCCCCGCCCACACCTCGTCTCTAACGCTGCTTTGTGTACCTATCACACTCTACCCATGCTGCCTCCTTTACCCTTAACCGCAGCATAATGCTTAAATGCACTTTGCTTTTTGTCGTCATCATGGATAAATACAGTCCCGCAGAATTATGTCAAAGTGCTCTATCATAATTGCATAAATCAGGGATGAAAGTCACAGACCACAAAAATCCCTGAAATGGTCCAATATCGGCCCAAAAATCCGGGTTTTTAGATGAATATTATAGTGCCTTGGAACTTCAAAATCCCTGAAATCAGGAAAATCCCTGAAGACTTTCATCCCTGATAAATGCCTGTTCTACGGTGCCTTAATGACTACCTTGCCAGCACTTTTTGATGCACCGTGACGACAAACGAATCTGAAGCTTTGAATTATCATGTTGTCCTTAGTGCATGGATGTAAGTCAGAGTCTATGAAAAATTCTGAAACTGTACACAGAAATTCCGAATTCATTGTAAAACACTGCAGATCTTTAACTAAGAAAGGAAATTTGGGCTAATCTATTAACATGTTGGACTCGAAAAATTCTGAAATCAGACAAAATTCTGAAAACTTACATCCCTGTAATAGTGGGTTAGGGCCTTTGACGATATTATTGGCATAGAGGAGGAGCCTCATGGCTGGATGTCGGTCAGCTATGGGACAACAATGGCGGGAGGCCAACGGCATGTGAGCTGCTCTGCGGGCGTGAGTGAGTGGCTCAAACTGACTATTGAGAGGCGTTCATGGAGCGGCTCATGCTCACCAAATGTGTATAAACTCCTTTTGATCCCATCCAACAAAAGTAACCACATTTTAACAATCATAGAAACCAATACACTTCTGTTGGCATATGAATAAAAGGCTGCCACATCATAGTCGGCTAGAAGTAAGGAATCTCAAGATTTCAGATGATTTGTAAGGAATCTCAAGATTTCAGATGTTTTTGTAAGAAATTGTGAATATATGGAGGCCTCAATATATGACTAGACACACTTTCAGTCCCCTTGCCTGCTGCTGTGGCCAATACGCTAACCATCATATGGGTGATTCCTGTGAACTGCCCCACCTTTGGGTTTTTGGGGTCTTTTTGGATACATGTGGCTCCAGAATAAAAACTGTTCAACCAATTTATGGTCTCATTTGAAAGAAAACATGTTTAGCTTCAAAAAGAGGGCAAATTTGCGTATGTCGGACCAATATTTTTTGAGCTATGGTGGCCCAAAGTTGGAAAATTGCCAAAAATTGTTTTTTTTTTCAATTTCCACCTTATTCCAGACCAAATATCATCAAGGAAAGCAGTAGTAGTCCACCATATTATTATTTATTTCATAGCTGGGGGTCCTATCTAACAATTCCATGTGTATTGGAGGTGACATGTCCAGTAATTCTTTTTTAACATCAGGTCTTCTAAGTTGAAATAGTACGTGTAACGCGCTTGATCAAAATTGAAAATCAATATAATAGATACTATAACTGTTGCATATGGTTTCTCATCTATCAGCATAGAGGGGGAGCATATGGGGTATTTTTGAGGAAAAAAATTTTTTTTGTATCTCCCGGCCTGTGCGCGCAATACACATTCAAGTAATTTTCAAGTCAGTCATCCCCACTCCCCCTGAAGCAACACTTTCCTCTGTGCAGCCTATATAAATCATCTAGGGGTAATCTCACCTATTATATAGTGTGTATCTATTGTTGAGGTGTCGGTTTAAAAAAAAAATCGGGTCTCTACATGCTTCGGTTGCCCCAAACCATGGTCGTTTATCATATGTAACGCGCTTGATCGGTATTCGGCAAAATTATGGCTGGAGAAGAAAAACAGCTCCTGTTACCCGGGCGGAAGTCGCCTCCATCCGGGAACTTCCCGGAAGTTGTTATTGCTTGTCTCAACTTGTTTGGACGGCAAGTCTCAGGTGTTTAACGCCGAAAGTTTCGACAATATTGTCAAAGAGGTGAGTGATATTGATGGAAACTTGATGAAATATTGATGTTGAATGTCGATTGATGTATTTGATGTGGTTTTTTTGTACCGAAAGTGTGTAAATCGTGTAGAAAACATGTTAGACGATCGACGTGGGCGATAATACAAGCGCTGCCACTGTCTCGGTACCTTCTGTAGGCTTACAATTGGCATGTAACGCGCTTGACCAAAATTCAACTCGACGGTAACGCGCTTGATGAAAATGATATTATGGCCTGTAGTGGCACATATATGGGCAAATAGATGAATAACTATGGTTAAAACGATAGAATAAGGCCCTGGCTTTGTTTTAGTGCAGGTTTGGTACCTTCTCCGCCATTTTGGACCCACCACCCATGCCAAATCATTTTCTCTTCCCTGCTGGCACTGTTTTAGGTACCATTTCGATCGATTTTCTCCATATTCCCACTATTTACACACATTCCTGTGGTTATGATACCTCCTCTATGTGTATTTTATTGTCTAAATGTGTTACATCGCTGCTGGGTTTGATTATATTGGCACAGTGACCACCAGAAGACGTTAGATGTTATTTTCATCAAGCGCGTTACCGGCGAGTCAAAAATCCCTCCTTTGTACACTGTAATAGCAAACTCGTGTATTTTTGGTGTTAATATATTATTTGGGACTACTATCTAATGTCCAGACCTAATATGATGTGTGTTAGACTTTAATTACTATGATTTATGGAAGAATTTATTTTCATCAAGCGCGTTACATAACCACTATTATGCATAAAAAAGGCACCTATCCTGTAGTCAGCCCCCCCAAAAATTAACACAATGTGCGCCTATGGTACCTCTATCATGTGGAATGGTCATCCTTTCATTTCTGAAAAAAAAAAATTCAACATGTATCTGGGGTAGGACAATTTTTGATAAATTCTCAGTTACAATACACATGTCGCTTCCCAGAGGTCTCCCAATGTGTCAGTAATCTTGCACAGTATCCTGGCATGGTCAATACATCCATTCTTTAGAATATAGACATATTTCCACCTATTTGTTGTACATGTTACAGTGTTGATATTTGCTCTTTTCTCAGTGCTTTTCTTCTCCTTTTCAGAATGGGTCGCAAAAAGTTGCCTGAGGGTGAGGCGGTGAGCCACACCGCCTCACAGAAGGCGTACATGGCCAGGAGGGAGGAGAAGGAGGGAGAGGAGGTGGTGCGGCGGGCTGAGAACCTCCGCAAGGCCCAGAGTGCACGGCGGTGCGATGCCCAGCGCTCGGAGAAGGGCAAGGAGAGGAAGAGGAGGATGGGGGCCTTCCGGGCCGCCAAGAAGAGGGCCCTGGATGATGCCCGGCGCCGGGGCGTCGCACCGCCGGCATGGACAGATGCCAATGCGGCTGAGGTATGAAATGATGAAATTAAACTTGTACATGTAAAATGCAAACCATAGCAGACATTCAACCAATGTAAATTATAAATGTAATGTACATGTATGTATGTAAAGTAACTATGAATTCTTAATTCTTAATTCTAGTATAGCATAAACATGCCTGTATTGTATTGCTGACAAATGCAAGTTGTGACCCTTTTCTTATTCAGTGGGTAGATGCGGAAATGGCCCGCGAGGAGGCGGAGGCCGCGGCGGAGAGGGAGGCAGCCGGGGAAGGGTGTTCCGGGGAGGCCGCCCCAGCACCTCCTGCCGCCCCTGCACCTCCTGCTGCTGGTCCCCCGGCGAAGGCCGCCAAGACCGCCCCCAAGACCGCCGCCAAGACTGCCGCCAAGACCGCCACCCCGACTGCTGCCACTCCAAAGCCACCGGCCCAGGGCAAGGGTAAGGGGCGCGGGAAGAGCTCCAAGAAGCAGACACCGGCAGGTCGCCCAGCGCTGTTCACTTCCCGCTCCCCTACCACTTCCTTTGGGTCGGTGGCCTACGAGGAGTATGGAGTAAGTATGAATTAAAAGTGTCATTTGGTAATTGGTTATCAAAGTAGAATTATACATGTACTTAAAGAGTAACTCATCAGCACTGTTATTTTGGTAATTGGTTATCAAAGTAGAATTATGTACTTAAAGAGTAACTCATCAGCACTGCATTGGTGCATCGTGTAAATGTTATTCATGAATATTTTCCTTGTTCTATACATCAGGAGACGCCGGAAGACCCGGAGGTAATCTCCAGCGAGGAGGAGGAGGGACGGACGCTGGCAGGCGATGTCCCTGAGAACCCCCTCCTGCTGTCCGAGGAGGAGGAGGCCCCCGTAGTGCCCGCACCACCACAGCCGCCTACGGAGGCCCCAACACAGGAGGGGGCCCCGGTTGCGGAGGCCCGGCCCGTTCGCCAGGCTGCTCGGCGCGTCTCCCCAGAGAGGCGCCGAAGTGGCCGGGTCCAGGAGGCCTCCCCACCGGGGTTCAATGTGGGACTGCTCGAGGACATCGCGTAAGTATTTGAATCATAGTCCCTTCTTTTGTGTTCTTAACTGTGAAGAATCATAAATTTATAAATAATAATTCTAAAACTAAAATTGGCCCTAAAATTCTTGATCAGTAAAGTGCTACTTAGTATGATTTATTCCACACTTCTATTTAACTTAACTTGTTAAATGATAACATTTAACTAATTGTTATCAATTTACAGTGCCACCGTCCGTAAAGACAGTGTTCCTCAGTGAATGTAATTATCATAATAAATCTGAGATAAGAATAGTTTGTTCCATGTTGAATGTTTCCTTGCTTGTTGAATTTTTAGAATTAAGATTATTGTACATGTACTGCCATTTCAATGTGTAACGCGCTTGGTCAAAATGATATATCCTGGGGTGTAGTAGCCTTACTAGGGCAAAAATGATGAATAACTGTGTATAATATCATAGAATAAGGCCATTTCAATGTGTAACGCGCTTGATCAAAATGATATCATGGGGACCCCAGGGGTGTAGTAGCCTTACATGTATCTTATAAATAAATGGGGCATGATGAAACTGAAAATTAATGATTGTTCATTTGTTTGCAGCCCGCGTGCACAGCCCCACCACAAGATGACGACACCAGGACCGACCACCAAACCGACACTGACCACTCCTAAAAACCTGAAGAAACAGCAACGGAAGACCAACTCTCCCAGAACCAACCGCTACTACTACAAACAAGGGCTACTGAACAGAGACCTGACTGAGGCACATCTACAGATCAAGGAGTTGCAGGCTCAGCTTGCCCATGCCCAGTCGAACCATCTAACTGTCGCTGAACCTGCTGTAGCGCACATGGAGGAGCGCGTTGCAGCAGCTGCACCGGATGGGGAACCTGCTGTAGCGCACGTGGAGGAGCGCGTTGCAGCAGCTGCACCGGATGGGGAACCTGCTGTAGCGCACATGGAGGAGCGCGTTGCAGCAGCTGCACCGGATGGGGAACCTGCTGTAGCGCACGTGGAGGAGCGCGTTGCAGCAGCTGCACCGGATGGGGAACCTGCTGTAGCGCACGTGGAGGAGCGCGTTGCAGCAGCTGCACAGGAACAGCTGACGGCGCATGACAGGAGTGTGAAGGCTGTGCTTGAAGGGCTGGCCAACCTTCCTCGCAAGGACAAAACCGCCATCATGAACAAGGTGCTTTCGCCCGTCGTGATCAAAGAACAGCGGATCGCGGTGAGCTTGGCAAAGACCCTTGGCATGGATAGGCGGTCACTACTCAAAACCCCTTCAGACCAGCCATCTCCACGTGTGGTGAATCAGGAGGCCAAGATAGAGAGTGTCAAGGAGTTCTTGTCTGACCCAGAGAACTCCGAAATGAGACCTGGTAAGAAAGACACTAAGACCTTGAAGAAGGTGAAGCACCAGCAAATGTACCTCAGGGAGTTTATCCATGTGCTCCACAAGAGGTACGAGGCGACACAACCTCCTCACTTGCAGGTCTCACGGTCACTCTTCTACAGCATCAGGAAAGAACACCTTCCCTGGTTCATCCCCGTGGATCTCCAAAGCACTGATCTGTGCCTTTGCCAGAAGCACCAGAACTTTGCACTCCGGCTTGCTGCTGTCAGTATCCCTTTCAAAGATGAGATGTTCATGACATCCTGGGCAGAGTTCGAACAGACTCTCCAGGACAAAGCCCCCGAGAATGTCAAGTATGAAGTGTGGAAGAATGTGGACTATGAGTATGTGTCGACAGGCAAGGATGGAACTCAGAAGAAGACTACCATCAAGAAGCTCCGCCCTTGTACAGAGATTGCATCCAAGGCGGACTTCATCAAGAAAACCAGACTGGAGTTCATCACCATGGCTGCCCATGTCGACCGTGCTCACAACCAACACCGCATCGTACGTGAGCTACGAGCGAGTATGTCGTCGATGGAAGTTACCATCCAGATGGACTTTGCGGAAAACTGGATGGTATCATACCCCGATGCTCCACAGAGTACATATTACGCGAAGGAGCCAGTGACCCTGCACCCTGCAGTCATCCACTACCGTGATGAGGACACTGGCACCACAAACCACCACTCTGTCGCTCTGTGCACTGACGACCGGAAGCACGACACTGGCGCCATCTTGGCGTTTCTCTGCTGCCTGGCAGCATTCATCAGGGAGAACCTGCCACACGTCAAGGTGGTCCATTATGCTTCTGACTCACCCTCCAGCCAGTATCGAAACATCTCGGTGTTCTCGATACTCGTACGCCACACCGAACTACTTGACGGACTACGGGCAACATGGACCTACTTCGAGGCGGGTCATGGAAAGGGCCCCTGCGATGGCGTCGGCGCTGCTGCAAAGCGCAACGCTGACAACATCGTCAAGCGCAACAAGGAAGGACATCCCGTCATCAACAATGCAGAGGAGTTCGCGGCCGAAGGTAACAAACTTGAAGGCCGCGTTCACTACATCCATGTCCCTCTGCAGGATGTCACCTCCGCCCGCCTCACTCTCGGCTCAGTGGTAGCAGACAAGTCAGTAGAGGGCACCATGAGTGTCCATGCTGCCATGGTCAAACAGGAAGGAAGGTCACTCGCTGTCCGTGACAAATCCTGTTTTGACCCCTGCTGCTGGGTCGACCTTAGGTCCGTTACTGGCTGCTCCGGATGGATTGAGCATGAGCTGGTTTTCAACAAGAACAAGAAGCCTCCCCCACCAAAGCAAACACGGCAGAAGAAAACGCGGCCTGCCAGTGTCCCTGCAGAGGTGGACGACGCGGATGCCCGCACCGGCGACCCTGATTTTGATCCTGTTGTGCACACCACTGTCTGCAAGCGCACCAGGGACGGCTCACCAGTCGTGGCACGTAAGCACACTCGAAGTGACCGGGTGCCAACTCCTGCCACGGCTGACAAGGAGAACATTGCCCCGTGTGCCGCACGAAAGCGTGCCGCGGAGCGTGCCGTCGCCGTCCCTACAACCAAGCGAGCACGACAGGATCCACCGACCTCGACCCTCCCTCAGGAGGATGTACAACCAACGGACAGTGTAGGGAAGTTGGTACTGGTGCAGGATGAGTACCATGTAGGTGACATTCTTATCACTGCCAGCCTGGCCAGTACCAGCTCAAAGGACAAGTGGTTTATGGGTAAGGTGATAGCCAAGGACAATGACTTCTACCAAGTGCACTACATGCTGCGCTACATGGCGTCGGACAAGAGAAGCTTCAAGTGGGGGAAGGAGATCATCCCAGCTAGGGTCCACCCCCTCAACGTTCTTGGCAGAGTCACTCTGCCCAAGCCAAGTCGTTATGGCAACACTGAGAACGCTGTCTACAAACTTGATCCCCTCACCATCCAACTGGCTGATCTGAAGCTTCTCAAGTACCGCAGCGAGTGCACTGGTTAGATGTCATTGATCCCGGTTATCACCTGTTTTACTTTGGCCACTATAACTAAGACCCAAACTGTATTGTACCTATGTTTAACTGCATGACATTGCGTGTAACGCGCTTGACCGATATCTGTAATGGTACTGCTTCATTGGCTGTGGGCAACCTGAGAGTTATCTGAGCTGTACTACTGCTATTTAATATGTTACTAGACATGTGTGGCTGGTATTTTAGGCCTGTTTGGATACTCCTAGTTAATTTTTGGACCTTCTGGCTTGATTGATGTAAAAAAATTAGTCGCAAAAAAGTGCAATTTTATTTTCCGAGGCATACGGGAGACCCCAAATAGGTATTAATTGTACATTTCTTGGTTTTAAACAGTAGTCCCATTGCTTAAGTAGTTGTGTATGAAGCAGCATTATGATATGAAAGGTTTCAGACCATCTAGGAATTGTTTAACTGCATGACATTGCGTGTAACGCGCTTGACCGATATCTGTAATGGTATTGCTTCATTGGCTGTGGGCAACCTGAGAGTTATCTGAGCTGTACTACTGCTATTTAATATGTTACTAGACATGTGTGGCTGGTATTTTAGGCCTGTTTGGATACTCCTAGTTAATTTTTGGACCTTCTGGCTTGATTGATGTAAGAAAATTAGTCGCAAAAAAGTGCAATTTTATTTTCCGAGGCATACGGGAGACCCCAAATAGGTATTAATTGTACATTTCTTGGTTTTAAACAGTATTCCCATTGCTTAAGTAGTTGTGTATGAAGTAGCATTATGATATGAAAGGTCTAAGTACCTCTATGGAGCCTCTATCTATGAGTGACTGTATGTAACGCGCTTGATCGGTATCCGCCTGCGCGGAGGGCATTTGACATGGTATTGCTTCATTGGCTGTGGGCAACCTGAGAGTTATCTGAGCTGTACTACTGCTATTTAATATGTTACTAGACATGTGTGGCTGGTATTTTAGGCCTGTTTGGATACTCCTAGTTAATTTTTGGACCTTCTGGCTTGATTGATGTAAGAAAATTAGTCGCAAAAAAGTGCAATTTTATTTTCCGAGGCATACGGGAGACCCCAAATAGGTATTAATTGTACATTTCTTGGTTTTAAACAGTAGTCCCATTGCTTAAGTAGTTGTGTATGAAGTAGCATTATGATATGAAAGGTCTAAGTACCTCTATGGAGCCTCTATCTATGTGTGACTGTATGTAACGCGCTTGATCGGTATCCGCCTGCGCGGAGGGCATTTGACATGGTATTGCTTCATTGGCTGTGGGCAACCTGAGAGTTATCTGAGCTGTACAACTGCTATTTAATATGTTACTAGACATGTGTGGCTGGTATTTTAGGCCTGTTTGGATACTCCTAGTTAATTTTTGGACCTTCTGGCTTGATTGATGTAAGAAAATTAGTCGCAAAAAAGTGCAATTTTATTTTCCGAGGCATACGGGAGACCCCAAATAGGTATTAATTGTACATTTCTTGGTTTTAAACAGTAGTCCCATTGCTTAAGTAGTTGTGTATGAAGTAGCATTATGATATGAAAGGTCTAAGTACCTCTATGGAGCCTCTATCTATGAGTGACTGTATGTAACGCGCTTGATCGGTATCCGCCTGCGCGGAGGGCATTTGACATGGTATTGCTTCATTGGCTGTGGGCAACCTGAGAGTTATCTGAGCTGTACTACTGCTATTTAATATGTTACTAGACATGTGTGGCTGGTATTTTAGGCCTGTTTGGATACTCCTAGTTAATTTTTGGACCTTCTGGCTTGATTGATGTAAGAAAATTAGTCGCAAAAAGGTGCAATTTTATTTTCCGAGGCATACGGGAGACCCCAAATAGGTATTAATTGTACATTTCTTGGTTTTAAACAGTAGTCCCATTGCTTAAGTAGTTGTGTATGAAGTAGCATTATGATATGAAAGGTCTAAGTACCTCTATGGAGCCTCTATCTATGAGTGACTGTATGTAACGCGCTTGATCGGTATCCGCCTGCGCGGAGGGCATTTGACATGGTATTGCTTCATTGGCTGTGGGCAACCTGAGAGTTATCTGAGCTGTACTACTGCTATTTAATATGTTACTAGACATGTGTGGCTGGTATTTTAGGCCTGTTTGGATACTCCTAGTTAATTTTTGGACCTTCTGGCTTGATTGATGTAAGAAAATTAGTCGCAAAAAAGTGCAATTTTATTTTCCGAGGCATACGGGAGACCCCAAATAGGTATTAATTGTACATTTCTTGGTTTTAAACAGTAGTCCCATTGCTTAAGTAGTTGTGTATGAAGTAGCATTATGATATGAAAGGTCTAAGTACCTCTATGGAGCCTCTATCTATGAGTGACTGTATGTAACGCGCTTGATCGCTATTTTGCCAATTTTGGGCAGCTGCTCACATAAAAAAAAAATGTAGGAATGGAAGAATGATGATTGTTTAAGAAAATATAGACAATGAAGACATAATAACTTGAATTACATGCATACCCAATGCATATTAAGCTTGTGAGAGTAAAGTTAAGGTTTTGTGTTAGAAATTTTTGAAAAATCTCAATTTTCTTAAAAAGTTATGTCTCATATTTTCAAAAGTTTTCAAGACTCAGTCCTAATTTTTGGTACACTTATTCATAACTACTATACAAGTTTGGACATGCAATATGGTAATCACAGAGACATTATTGATGAAGTTCTATGCATAAGAAGTTATATCGATCAAGCGCGTTACACAAATTATACCTTTTTACTGCAACTGTGATAAAAACTGACATCCTGGGAGTTAATGACTTGAATGGACCTTTTCATACAGCCAAGATATAGGGTTATCAATAAAATAAAGTCTTAAAATGTAATGCTGAGTTTGTCATGTTTGGCCCCTGACCCCCAAAGGTGGGGCAGTTCACAGGAATCACCCATATATGAATGTCCATCATACCTCTCCATGCTAGTCCCAATTATGGCAGCCGAGTCAGCATCATGTCAGCACCCCGTTCTGGGAGTTGTCCTAACTATGGCGTCTTGTCCCACTTGAGACTCGTGTGGCGGTTTACGAGGCCAAGCCCCTGATTAACGATGAGCCCGCCAGGGGGAGTAAATAGGAGGTAAGGGTAGGGCTAGGATCAGAGGCAGATCCAACCAACGCCCTCTCTGCTTTATGTGTATCCGGGGAGCGCTGTAGCAAATGCCCTCAGCATTGAGGAAGTGAGCGGGTAGACCAGCTATACGGGGCTGACGGTGATGGGGGATGCTTGTAGAGGGGGCTGGGTAGTTGGAGGTTGGGGTTAAGGGGGTTGGACATTGGTCCCTCATCCACCACTGAGCTCTTGATCTGCCTCTGAACTGCTCAAAACTGCTCACCAGCTGCTCACTTGTAATCAGCGCTCCGAGCGCACTGGGGTCAGTCAGGGTAGCCGTGTACCTGCCCAGACCCAGAAGAAGGGAAGGTCCTGAAGGAAAAGTGGCCGTAAAATGTCCAATACTGTAGGGATTTCCCTATGGGTCGAATGTCTGAATTCCTTATTCCGTCCTGTAGATATTCCGACTTCTAAAGATTTATACATGTATGCATGTATGGTTCGGCAAATTAAGTATTGGTGGCATATCTACATTTCTATACAAAGATATGATTCCAACGAAAGTCTTGTCATAATCAGATATATTTGAAATGTGAAAATAGCAATATGTTAGCAATGTAAATGTCCTATTGACAAAACATATGGCCTACCAACAGGACTGAATCCACTGGTTTCCAGCCAATCAGGGGCATGTGATCAAGGATGAGAACAGTTAGCCACTGGGAGAGGAACAATCACATACGTGGCATACATGCACCAATCAGAGCACCTTATGTAATAAAACGAGAAAATGGGCTTTCCTGGCTTGAATTCTCAAAAAAAAAAGTATGATCAATCCCAGTCAGGACGCAAAATCTCTATGTGCATATACTAACATCATTAAAGAAGAGATCATTGGATTCCGCCTCCTGAAAATAGCTGGCTTCCCTAAGGTAACGGTACTGAATCAATAAGTGCCATACTGGAATGGGAAGTATTCCCTACCGTAAAACCTCACGTATAAGACGCGTCCTCTATGCCAAACAAATGCCTTGTGCGTCTTATAGAATTTCTTCAAGTTGCGGGTGCGTCTTATACGAGGGGTAATTTTACTATAGAAATGTACTAATCTTACAAATTAACGCATTAAAATGTGCGTCTTATACGCGAAAATGCATGTGCTAAGTTTGGGGTGCGTCTTATACGCGCAGCGCGTCTTCTACGCGGGAGATTACGGTACATTCCATAACAAAAGTGTTTTTCATTTACTCCACAATGAGACGAAATGGCCCCGGTACTGACTACACTATGTATGGCAGCAGATGGAGACTGAAATATGAAAGGTGAGTTGCTAGACCAGGATATTAAGTAGTAGAAGGGGTGGGAGATCTCTCAGGCCTACCCTTACCCTCGTGGCCCATGCTAAGCCGCCAGGGTCAGCTGAACCAAACTGGTTCCTGGCCAGTTTGCCTATTAACTAAATCCGCTCCCCGGGTCCCTTATTGCTATTGGGGGCAGGAGGACGGTGCAGAGGCCCAATGAAACTCACTGGTGCTGCACATCGTCCAATATTCCCCAAGATGCCATTTTTGCATGCTCTCATTCAGCTGCTCCCATTCCTGTCTATCCTCGTGAATCCGAAAACTTGCCCAAAAGCCTCCATTAGCTCAACCCTCAATCAGCCTTAGACATAAATATCCCCTTTGAATCACTGAGCAAATATTCCTATTCATATCAGTACCATTTTTCATTTTCAGCTTTAGAGTTTATACCAAGATTTAAAAACAAAGCAATGTTTTAAATAAAACTGAATTAACTCGGCCAGCCTCCTCAATTTGACAGGCAATCCTTTGCATATTTTACACAACTTTTACACAGGGCTTGACTATTTTCAAACAGGATAGATACAGGATTCCTTTAATACAATATAAAAAAGCTAAGAATGTTTTCAGTTGCCTATCTCCAGCAAACTACTCTTTGTGAGCAATCAATGCATGATACAGTATGCTTTCTGTGGCCCTGGATATAGTATTCTTTGCCTATCCTTTCTGTGTAGCTGTTCACATTTACATTATAACAATGATTTGAGAAATAACTCTCATAAAGTGGGCAGAGGGAAAGAGAGCATTTTAGAGTTGCCCGAGGATTTTCAGCTCGCCTCCGGCTGCCCACTATTACCCAGCGTTCAGTTTCGATGGAGTCTATTGCTCGCTTGACATGTCGGGCCACATAAATCATAGAACGGAGGCGGTTCGGTTATTGGCTGATTTTTGTAGGTTTTCTCTGCCCAGGCACTGAGAGGCTAACAAAAGCCATGGTTGTTGAGTACGGCGTGTCTGACCGCCTTATCAGCGTCCCTACGAGCACTGACATGGCAGAAGCATGCAGGAGAGGGCTAGGAGTGAGGCACGGTGATGGGGAGGGAGCTAGGGGTAGGGGATTTGTCTGCAACGTGGAAGATAGCATTACAATATACAAACCATTCATTCTAATATCATGCTAATGCTTTGAAGACTGTGTGACACAAAGGGCCCAGGTTCATTGTGGTTGTAAAGCACTCACACAGTGTTGGTGAGTAACTCACGGGTACTGCGTGGATCCACCTTGCTGAACCCTGGGATCTGTATCAACCGCACCGCGTCAGTAAGAAGCATGTATGCAGACCTGGTGAGTTATCTGTCTGAGCTGCATTAATGCATCATAACGCTCACTGTGCATTGATGCACTTATCCTTCACTTGAAGGGTTAACACCGAGGCGAAGTGAAGGGCCAGAATGGGGGCAGTACTGTTGAGCTTCAGGGCAGAATGGCACACTAATTGTACTATGCATCCGTCAACATTATAGTAACCTGGGTTTTATGAATGGGACTGAACCACGTTAGCCTTTCCACTTCGGTACTGTCTATTGATACCAATATAGCCAAGCCTTGTAAAGCAGTACAATCTGATCGATACAGATCTATAAATGCTATATCCCTATCACTTTACACGTTCAATATAGATATACCGGTAGGCAAAGTACTATACAGACTGATACTATAATTGAGCATCAGGGGAATTCATTAGAACCTTCACCTGCATCATGATTTCGCTTTTACTTGCCATATTAGACCAAATTAACCGAGGCCAAAAGAGAGTTGTGTTTCAGGGTCGGCCCTGTTCTGCAATTCACATTTAATTCGAAAAGCAAACTGTATAGGTCTATCGGGGGGCAGTCACTCTTTGATAGGTGGTACTAACTGCGAAACTACAGCCCCCCCTTTGGCCATTTGACTGCCCCTTAAAAATAGCTGAAAATTTACAGCCCCCCTTTTTCAGGTAAGTCAGATAACAGCCCCCCTTTTCGGGGCCCTCCTCCATTTGAAATAGTGTTGTTTCACAGCCCTGGGATGATTTTATGCAATATTTAGGCTATTTTAATTCCATACAAGTTAGGCCACACCAAAAAATTAAGTTGGTCTACAGATCGCCCTCTCCATATTTTCGGAAATACAATTTTTTTTTCTTTGAAAAAAATCTTTTCCATGGATTTCGCTCGCTTCAGTTTCTACAAGTTTTCTCTTTGTGATGTTTGGCAAAATTAAAAAAAAAAAAATTTGTTCGCTCGCCTCATTTTCCCACCAAGGAATTCATTGGTCACCAAAATATTCTTTAAAATTTTTTTTAAAAAAATCGCTTGCTCGCACCGTTTTTTCAAAACCAAAATCTGTAGACCAACTTATTTTTTTGGTGTGGCCTTATAGCAGCCATCAAAAGGCCCTGATCCTATAGTCTAATTCAATTGACAGCCCCCCCCCCCACTTTTTTCCCCTTATCAACGTGTCGACAGCTACTGCTCCGCGGGGCTGGAACCAATGTTGGTACCCAAACTGAGGCTCAGTGCCCCCCCCCCCCGGAGGTCTTATCTCCAAATTTACAAAAGTCGATCACCATAGCAGGCAAGCAACAAAGAGGAAACACCCTTTACCGCGATACAACTCCTTTTTTTTTATATATTCTATAAATTCAACAAGTCTCTTAGTAAAAGGCACGCCCTTGGATATTGGCGGGTACGTGGCCTGCGGCGTTAAGATAGCATGACATGTGTCTACTCTGGGTATTGGTGTTGGAGCTAGCTTGCATACTTGCGTGGTGTGACACGATACAGCTTATCTAGGGTTAACTGGTTTAGGACTGATTACGCTAGTGACATTGGTACCAGGGATTTCCCCTAGCATGTAGCGCCAAGGGTCAGCTTTAGATAACCCAAAACTAATCAAGCCTGCCATGTAACTCACACCACACACGCTACACCTCGTCCACACTGAAAGTAGCACAGCATAGTATCAACGACATTATATTGAATTATTATTATATGGTACTTCACCTATATCTAAAACAATTTGGTAAATTTGTCTACACGCAGTCTTGTTTTCAGTAGTGTCTGTATATCCATACTGTATGCCTTTACTGGGTGTGGACTTTTATAGCCTAAACTTATACAGTACTCTTCATTTCATTCCAAGGTACATCAAGATGTCTAGCATCTTGATGTCTAATCTTTTTTTGCTCAACTTGTGGGTTGTATATATCATTAATATATACACGTCATTCCCCCTGGTGCATAGAGCATCCCCTAACAATATATACGGATGGTATTGATAGTACTATCTGCTGAACCTCCCATACATAGACAGTCACACTGTGGAGGATACATAGGTGTAAGTACCCGTCTCACTCAGCTCCTCTCCCTTTCATCAAGATAATGTTACACGCATCCGAGCTGCTCCAACCAAAATGGCCAATAAGCTCCCACATTTATTTTATTTCCCTCTGCACTGGGATCAGCTTTACAGGCATCGACCTGGCAACCAGCTAGGGTGGTGGCATGGCTCCAGCTTTCTACCGGGGCTTTTGAACAGTATTAATGCTAATCTGGGATTAGACATTTGAACTTCAGAAATTATTGGTAGATTATACTTATAGCTGGTGGATCTTTAACTTTAGATACCATTAGTAAATAGTGATAGTGATAGCTTTCGAAACATATCGTGACGAGGTCTTGGGACTCCTAACACTACCGTATGATGGTGAGCGCGGGGGGGGGGGGGGGTTCTAGTACTCGGAAAATCCTGACATAAGCCACACCCTGAGCCCCGGCCCTGAGCTCAAGACCCGGGGCTCAAGACAATCATATACGCAGGTTCTAGGCAGAGCTTTACGTATGTGATCATGATATTTGTTTTAAACAAATTGACTTGATATACACGGCCTGACTGAATGCCTTCCTTGTATTCGAGCATGTATACAAAGATACCAACCAAATATGCTGTTAGATGGGAGGGATCATTGGACACATTATCCATTAAAATACTTTTAGAAATAATGATCCAATGTACATACAAGTTGGAAGGCTATATCGAGGTACAGAGGTCTTGGTTAGAGGCAATTTTCCCAAATGAGCTACTTTGATATCGAACAAAATCCTGTACACCCACTCGGGCATGATAGGTTGTGCTCCAGACACTCGAGCTGTAACAACGTTCTATGTTTTTAGAATAGCTCTATCACAGTGTCACAAGTGTACCTTCTAACAAAGCAGCCCCTTAACTTGAACATTTCAACAAAGTGTGGTGGTAGCTTACCGAGTCATGCTGGATAACTGCGGGGTCAATTAGACAATCGTCTACTATTCTGAGGAGCTCTTACTTACCTGAAAGGAACAAGAAAGATACATATTCAGTAAAGTGGAAAATACAATTTAACTAATTACAAAGTAGCACAATGAGGGCATTACTCTAAACCATCACCTACAAGCCGTGCCTCGTCTATAAGCTGCACACAGAGTTTGAAAACAACATTAAGTCACAAATGGAGTTTTTTGCAGATTGGTATTGACCTCTGCTGTTAAATACCTCACCTACAAGCCGTACCCAGACATTGACGTCATCCTCAAGCCGTAATAGGATTTTCTCATAAGGTTTTACAATAAGTGATGTTGGCAGATCGGGTTTCACTGGGGCCACCAGCATTTCATATATGGGACTAGCACATTGCTAATGATGAGGAAATCAGCCAGGTGGCTCAGGTAGTCGAGAGCTAAACCTATATTTAGCCTCTTTGTATAGTTTACTTTGATGGATCTATGGATAGTAAATACTGTCAACTTTTACTAGATAAGTTTTATATAAATCAAATACTTAATATACAAGAGAAATATAGCTTTAAGATTCAACAAGAGACCACATGTCACTCAGCTTGACTATTGTCTCATTATCAAGCTAATCCACTCTCCTAACACCTGAAACAATGGGGAGGTGCTTAGGGTGATTAAGATAAAGGTCAGGGTGCAGCTTATCTCCCCTATCAGTCTTATCAATGGCCATTGTTCTGTGGTGGGTGAGAGTGAAGATAAGAGATTACCCACAATTCTCTGACAAAATCCAAGATGGCATCGGGGGCTAAGAACAAAGATGGCGACCTCCTGGCAGGGATAGCTATGTGCCCTATAGGATTATAGAGCATCCCCTTCCCCATTGTCTTCCAAATTTTTTCTCAGTGAGTGTCTACCCTCCAAAATGGCAACAGATGGCACCTTGAAGGTGTAACAGAACTCCTGATGCACCCTTACATCTGGTAGGTGTAAAAGACAACTACCCTGGTACATGTACAGCAGGCTGCGACCCTATGACCCGGGTTAAGGTGACCTATGTGGTGACCAAGGAGCACTAATCAGGACCTATAAAGCCCACTGACATGGACAAAGACTGCCCTTAGATAGAAGGTCCATGTTCAATTTATGCCCCACTGGACCCCTCCCCATCTCAGACCTTGTCCCCCAGCCCCTCCCCCATATGCTGCACCCCATCTACTGCTAGGGTGAGATGGGCAAGGATGGAGGCAGTTGGAGAGTAAGGATGCAAGTGGAATGAAGGATGCAGGCAACGGGTTGGAAGACTACAGGGCAAAGGCAGTGGTATAAAGACAATTGAAGACCCAGTGGATGAGTCAGGTTTATTGATATACATGTACCGTAAAACCCCAGTCATAAGCCGGATTTTTTTTTCTATTTTTGACCAAAACCGGCTTCTAAATTTCTCCCAAAGTCTACCCCTGGCAGTTTTTTTTTTTGTTTTTTTTACTATAGAATAAAGAGAAAATGGAAAAAAAATTGACCCCAAAACCGGCTTATAGGATTTCCCTGAACTCACCCCCCGGCTTATGACCAGGGCCGGCTTATGACCGGGGTTTTACGGTATTAGCGCAATGCGGCGGGAGAAACCAGCAATGAGGGCAGGCATATGCAATGGACCCGTGGGCCAGAGATGAGGGAGGCAGTCAGATATGCAGTTAGTGCGGCATGGAATGGGAAAGGCATGAGTAGTGGCCAGCAAATAGAAATATGCAATAGGTCCCAAAGAGACAGAGCCAGGTAAGGAAGGTAGGCCCTGAAGCAATAGGCGATGCAGGGCAAAGAAATTGGGAGGGGTTTGCAGCATACAATGAGAATGGGGTGATATTGGTAGGTATGTCAAGCCAGAAATGGAGAGAAAAGGGGGTTAATGTGCAATGAGCCAGCAACGGCGGATTCGGGGGGGGGGGGGGCACCATGGCTCTGCCTCTTCATAGACCTAACTTTCCTGCCCTCCCCCCGCCCGCCCAGGATCCATCTGGATCCGCCCATGGCCATTATACAGGAAAGCAGGAACGGGTGGCAGGAATTTTGTGCAAGAATCATACTGGGAGGCAGACATGGGGACGTACAAACCATGAGGGGAGACAGCGAGGGACACAGACAAGCAATGAAGGAAGCAAGCAACAGTGAGGAAGAAGCCAAAGAAGGAGGTAGGAAGTGTTTTTTGGCAAGAGATAGTATTGTGAGGGAAACGCAGGGAATAGGGGAGGAACTGCTCCTTTAGTTTAGGGAGTGGCAGCGGGTTAAAGGACCTCAGGTCACAGCACGATGAAAAGCAGGTAATGTAGGGCAGTGAGGACGTGTTATCCCTTTACACCGCATTTGCTGCTTACAAAAACTAGGACATCACAGCACATCCTTGTGTTTGCCTTTTCACTCCAGCCAACTGATTCTCTTATTGACCTCCCTAATTCTTCCTTTAATAATATTAAATCCTCACATCATTCCTCTTGGGGGGTTTCCAGTTCACAGCATGGTACCTCTCTGTTGTCAATTACTTCTTTCTAAAGTGCAAATGTGCTTGGTATTGATGAAAATACTGACCTAGATTTCAGAAGACATGACATCTATTCTTGACAGTCAGGGTAAAAAGGGGGCCTTTATTAGAGTGATCTTGGTGACACAATGCCGTTAAGGTATCAACATGGTAATGAAAGTACTATATGGACTTAGCAGGTTTAATTATTAGCCAATGAGATAATCCCAACTATTCACTGCGGCCCTGTCGGGGGCTAACTGGTACCCATCTGATAGGTGTTATCAGTAGAACTCGCTGGTAATAAGCTCCAGCAATGGCGGCGCCCATGGGACAACCTGCTAAGGGTCTATAGAAAAACACATAAAACACACGTGCCTGATGCGCTATTATCCATTGTGTATACACATGTACGGAGGTATTTAAGTACTTAGGCATTAACTTGGTATAGCAGCTAATCTGCCTTCTCGTCCCTGGGGACACACTTGCAATCAAACTAATAAATCCCATCCTTGAAGCCAAGGGCTGGCTTTGGGCTCTAATTTTCACTCATATTAACAGCCGTGTCTATGTGATGAATAGACAAAGAACAGATGAAGAAGAACACAGGAAAGAGTAAGCCAGTAAAAGGAGATGAAAGAGTCTGGGTAGACATGATGACATTAGCGCCTGCACCGCACCCTAATCATACTGCAGTATCCCAGGCCCGTAGCCGGGGGGGGGGGGCTCAGGGGGCTCGAGCCCCCCCCCCCCCGAGCAAAATTATGCGGAGTTCCACCCTCCCACATGGGCAAGTGGAACTAAAGGTATAGTGCATGAAAGGGCGGAACTCATCACGGGCATGAAAAGGGGGAACTTATCATGAGCGAGTGGAACTAACAGGGGGTCGGTTTTTCCAGGGGAGCATGCCCCCGGACCCCCCTTAGCTTTGTTGCTGCGCTTCGCTTGCAATTTTCGCTACTTCTATCGAGTTCCACCTAAATTATTTGAGCTCCCCCCCCCCCACAGTGAAGTCTGGCTACGGGCCTGTTATCCATAGCGGGCGCCGCTATGATTGTCTGTGCCTCCACTCGGACATGCACCGCCTTCACACCCTCATCACCCCTCCACAGCCTCTACGTAACAAGCCGTCATTCTCTGATCCCTGCCTGTTTCAGAGTACCCAGCATCATCTTGAAATACACAGGGATTCACTGTCCAAGGTGGCCACAGATGGTAGATTAGGGAGTGGTCATTATTTATCAACGGGGGGGGGGGGGGGGGGGGGGGGTTTCGCGCGGACGCCCTCCCTCGACGGCAGTAAAAAACTTTTGCCCCCCCCGCCAGAGGCGCGGAGAGTTTTCGCGCCCCCTCTTTGATCTATAGTAGCGCGCGGGCTTTTTTGCTAAAAAGAGGGTAAATTTTTTTAGCCCCCCCCTCAAGAGGGGTCAACATTTTTTTAGCCCCCCCTCGAGAGGGGTCAGAATTTTTTACGCCCCCCCCCTCAAACCCACCACCCCCCCCCTGTTGATAATAAATGACCACTCCCTTAAGTGTGAGGACTGAGACTGTGAATATAGCCTCATAGTGGTTCCCATACACAGAACTAGACCCCCCCCATCCACTACAGAACCTCCTCAACAAGGTGAGTCCTGATGAGGTCTGGACTGCCGATGGGCCGATATATTGGCTCCGTATGCTCTCCAAGCATAGCCATGCTGACGCCTGCTAGTCCAAGACACCTACTCCAGCACCCTACATGTCAGAAATAACCAATACATGCGCATGGAGAGTGAGAACGTTGGCCTGGCTGCCTGGCCTGGCCGGAAGTGCATGGCTACTGCCCTCTAGTGAGACGCTAGTGAGACGCCCGAGCGGCTCTGTGACCTTGTCCACAGCGCCCCCACAACAAGCGGCGTCAGCGGTACCCCAGACCTTTCCATTTCACTTTTAGCTCTCACCTTTTTCATTCACATTCGTGTCCCAGTCGCCGCCTTGCCCTATCCCTAATGAGGCAATGGGAGGCGGAAGGCAGAAGAAGTTATCATCCTCTTGTCTTTTACTTTGTAGTCTGTGGCGGCCCAATTATGAACGTGGTGGTGGCCATGCTGGTTGGTGCCCCGAGGGCAGGGTCAGACTAAGGTGGGTGAGGTTAATGCATCCATCACAGGAGACCACCCCCTCATCCCTGTGTGTAAGTGACACTGACAAGGCTCCTCCAGCCTCCAGGGTCACTATAAACTTTATCTCACAGCATCTGGCCATTCCCTTGTTGGTCGAGATATTATTTGTGTATGGATCAGTAGCATTTGTACAGTGGTACCTTTGACTTACTTTGTAATGATTTCTGCAAGCAGACTCCTCGTAATGTAACAAAGGTTAATTGCACCACCTCACTAAAGAGGATCTGTCTCATATGGCTGCTATCAGATCTTCCAGCCCTAACCCGTAGCGTTCATCAACCCCCTTTCTCTTAGTTCTCCTTTGTACGCCTACATCTCAGCCTACATCTGTGACATTCATAGGAGTCGTCAGATTTTTCGACATCAGGTGTACCCGTACTCTCTTATAATGGGATGTCACCATCACTTCCCTGCTTCCCTCGACCAACTCTATATACTATTATTGTGGAAAATTCTCATTATGTTCACCCCTCCCCATTTAAAGTCATGCTGATAGCAATACACCTACCAGTAACTGTATGTTGCTAAATCTGATGAATTTGATGAAACAATCATTTCCAGATAAGCAGCGTCCATAGAGACTAGCTTGGCCAAGAGGGAAAGGTCATGCTCTTCATACTGAATTAGATATCATATTACCTGTGGCTGGAGGGTCATCATCTTACGGACAATCACGTATTCAGGTAATTACATGTAAAGGTCAGACCTTTATGTACAGGATGGGGTGCACAATAAATGACATATTCACAAGGTTATTTTGTTAAGGTCCCGTGGGTCAGGATAAATACTCGTGTGTGTACGCATTTGCGCAGAAGTTAATAGTTAAAGGGCCAACAATTGTATCCAAAACCTTTCGTTATTTGAGTGTTAAGATTTACATGTACTTAGTATCTAGACAGTAAGAAATGTGCTTAATCCCTCTCCCTCATCATTGTATCATTGTATGTAAATATATGCATTAGTTAACTGGCTTAAACATCGGTTATATGAAATGACCACTGGTTACTTCATATTCTAAGGGGCAGGATCTGCTCACAGATGGACAGGAGCTGCTCACAGGATCAGCTTATAGATGGACAGGAGCTGCTCACAGAATGACACTAGCATTAGGGACACTTGTATTACATACCTTGTAGACATATCTGAAATATGGGATGTACACTACTAGTCTAGAGCCAAATGTGCAAAAGATGCTTAGTAAAGAGGTGCTAGGCATTTTTGGGTAGAAATGTTTTCAGAGTCGATTTAGGGTAATTTGAGCATGCCAAATTCAAATCTGCCGTATGCCCACACCTAATCCTTTGGCATATGCCACAAATCCAAGATGGCCACCACCGAGGCATATTTTCCCTTCATATTCTAGGATTCTCGCTGGGCAGCCATCTTGAATTTGGGGCCTATGCCAAAGGATTAGGTGTGGGCATTTGACAGATTTGAATTCGGCACACTCAAATTACCATAATTAAACTCTGAAAACATTTCTACCCAAAAATGCTTCAACCTTTCACATATTTTGAATACGGGCCCCTGACTATACTGTATCAATTGATCGTTCTCCAGAGTCAAATCAAAACCGGTCACCACTCCAATATCCACTACTCCTACCCCCATACTGCCATAGATGTAGAAAAAACATTATATGACTGGCTTTCGATTCACATACCACCCCAATCCTGTAAAGAGAAAGAACCCCCAAAGAACAATTTCCTTCTTGCCCCTCTCTGAATCCTATAATAAACAAAAAAGTGAGACATGGGCTTATCTCAGGCCCTCAGCACTGCAGTGGGTTCTCCCCATGCTGGCTTGCTCTGTAATTAGGTCCGCACATCCTTTGCCGACTCCGCTCCCATTACAGGCATGTATGTGTCCATGCAAACATTGCTGCAGACACAACAGACCAGATACTGATAGAAGGGTCTCTATTAACCTTAATTAGCTAACAGCAATAATGAATACAGACTTCCACCCATGTTGATCGACCTAATCACCATGTAGACCTGAGTAGCTCATGGAGCAGGAAAAGCTACCAACAAAGGTATGGAGAGCAGAAGGACAGAAGGAAGGGTGCACCCCGTTGTTGCCAAACTACCGGTCCCCTAAATCCAGGGGAATGGACCGGTCCTAGGTTCCAGAAGTAATTCACCGGTCCCCTATATTTTAAGGTGCTTGAGCTACTGGTCCCCTGATTTCAATGGATATGGAGCTGCTTTTGAGTATTTTGTACCCTCTTGATTGCAGTGTTTATGTGGCATTTTGAAAACCAATTAGAACAAACACAGACAAGACCAAAAAAAAAAAGTTGTGTTTCCAGTTACATGCCTCAAATATCTAGGGTTGGTAGGTCGGATTTTTTTTTTTTTATTTTGTATAGAAATTTATAGGCAGACATGTTGGATTCTGTTTTTACAGTAGAATTATGAAAAACACAAGAAATGTGAAGCACATGTAACAGATATGAATGACTTATGAACTGTATACCAATAAATGACGACCTAGATAATCTCCATGAAAAATTGATAAAAAGATATGAAAAATAAATGAAAAATGCCTAAAAATTGCCCAAAAAATGTCAAAAATTCACAAAAAAAAAATTTCAGGCTCGGCCCTTTTTTCCTAGGGTCGGTCGGGTAACTGGAAACAAACCCCTTTTTTTTTTAGGCCCAATAAGTGCTAGGTTTCCACACCCAGGTGCTAAATGGGAGGTTGCAAAACTGGCTAAATTGTCTCTATTCACTCTGATCTACAACGCATCAGACAAGCCTACTTATAATACATGGTTTCCATAAAATCTCAGATTGAAATTCCCTGACCAAAAATAATTTTCCCTGACCAAATTATAGCGCAGCAGAATATGAAATGCCAACGTTTACCAAAAAAGCTATACCAAGGGTCTAATTTTGAAGAGCAATTACAAAGTTACTATAAAATACCAATGGTAAATCAAAACCTAACTTTCAGAAAAAGAATGCAATCTTTAAAAGTAGTATTTAAATGCCCTTGGGGGAGACTTGTATAAAATCAAACACAAGTGATGCATTTTGTAAAATTCCCTGACTTTCCCTGATTTGTTGGTTGTAACCAACGTTGTCATGCAACCATGGATACTGTGTACATCTCTCCATGGAGAAATATCACCAGTGACTGTTGCCATGCAACGGTGTTCCTGATGACATCACGGATTTTGATCCCAACTGTCATTTGGAGTGGTAGCATAATTGTGCCAGTAGTACATTTCACATCTTAGCCTCGTCAAAAACATTCCCTGATTTTCCCTGACCACTTAATTTTCTCTGACTTTCCCTGACCTGTGGGAACCCTGTAATATGATTGCACGCCATGCATTTGATTAATGGGTAAATATATTCATACAGGGGTAATTTTCCCCCCTGGAACTTAGTGGGGGGTGGGAATTTACTGCACCCCCCCCCCACTTTTTTTTATATGCACTCGGTCACCGGTCCCTGTTTTTAGAGTAAACAATTTTTGGAGTAAACTGAGACATTTTATACACTTTTTTCCCCAATGTTTAGGCGTCTGGGACTGGGCCTTTTTTTCTGTCTCTTTTTTTTCCCCCTTTTTTTTTTTAGAATTAATAAGGTCTATTGTCGGGTGGTTTGAGAAGTGTAAGGCCTAATGGTTGGGATGGGGTCAGGGAGTGGTGCCAGGTCAATGGCGGCTCCTCTCTGTGTCTCCTACCCTCTATCGGCCTCCATATTCATATTGATCCGACGGTTGCGGCATTGGTGGTGCTTTGAGGAAGGTGGGGGGGGGGGTAGGTTAAGGTTGACTGGTAGGGTGTGGATGTTTGGGGTGAGTAGGGAAATGGATCCGAGGGCCAGAGAAATGCAAAACGACACAATGCAATCTGATATAACAGAATATATGGAAATCGAGGTTGTACAGCCGGAATGCACGGGATGGGAGTGGGATGGATTGGAAGTAGCCTATGGCAGTGCATTACGTGTATTAGAGTGATGGAATAAGGAATGTGGAGGGCTTTTGTTGAGATACGGTTAGATAGTGTTACCCCCCCCCCCTTGTCCAAAGTCTGGGAGGCTGTTTGGTAGTACGGTTGGCCAGAGATGTCACTCACTGATCACAGAAAATTTGACAATGATCCCAATTTTTAATAGGAAATAATCCAAATATCTGTAGGAAATAGGTCGATAGGTGGCATCGGTTGTTGGTGAACATGAAAAGAATAGTAAAGTACCTAACAGTACGTATCTTTCAGTAAATCTACAGTATCGGTAGTATGATTTAACATACTTGGAGTACATCTATGACCAATGAATTATGTATTATATCAAGGTGAATTGAAGGAACCAGTATCTTTCTGCAGACGTGTCCAAAATGGGCAAGCTGATACACCGCGACCATTAGTCTAGACAACATACCTACTGGTATCACTATTTGGAGTTACAAGTGTCATCAACTGGTAAACCCGCATCATGGGTCATCTGATGACTGCTCAGTTCAATCATTCAGAACTACAGCTCTACATCTAGCAGGGGTGACTGTGTGATCTAGGTACCCAGGTCATCAAGCACAATATCTCATTTTCCCCCCGTATTCGCGTAGTGAAAATGCCATAATTGGTCCCTTGGATATCTAAAGAAGACAGGGCTTTCGACTAAATGAGCAGACAATTGTACAAATATATACAGCACAGAATTCTATATCATTGTATGATATATAATAATATAGGCATAGATATTATACATACAAAAATATATCACCAAAAAACTCTGCACTACTGGTTCTGAGCCAACAGGTGAGTGGCAAAAGGGGTTTGGGTGAAACATTGCATGTCCATGTACACATAATCTGCTCTATGCTTTTCCTTGGTGTGTCTGAATACCCACAAAACACACATCAGCAGTCACTCCATCATGGAACACTGCTCCCTAGGTCTCCTCCTGGAAGATGAGATGTATATAACCCTTTAAATGCAGCATAGCGCTTTAATGAAGCTGTTATCTATCTATGGTGCATCCTTGGTGTAATCTTGGTGAGTAACTCATCCAAGGACCAAGGGAAGTCAGGGAGCCCGAAAGTCCCTGAAATGGTCCAATATGGGCCCAAAAACCTGGGTTTTTGTATAAATGTATAGGGCCTTGGAACTTCAAAATCCCTGAAATCAGGGAAATCCCTAAAGACTTTCATCCCTGAAGGACGTTCAGGTTGACACACACCTGGGAGACAAATACCCGGAGGCAAATACAACAAAAGGAAAGTTTGAGGCAACATCTCCCTTTAAAACGGCTGATTCTAGGGGGTGCAGACTTTTTAGTGTGCATTATATAACAACTGGTCCCCATCATGCTGGCTGTTATCATTCCTTATCTCTCAAGGTACAGCAGGGTCACCCCACTAAATATCCCGCTAACCAGGAATAGAAGGAATATCTCTTCATCGCTCTTGATGCTCATTGCTGTTGGCATTAGACCGAAAGCTGATAGGTCAAACTAATTAGTACAAAGCAGAAATGAAGGGACAATTGAATGCCCACAGAGAGCATCAAGACGACCAAAGAGCACAGCATTAAAGTTGTGAAACATTTACGGTTGAAATGGCATTCCCATTGACCCATGATATGTACCGCACTGCATGTTCCCTCTCTTAAAACTGCACCCAGTAATCTGGCCATATCTAGCTACAATTCACTAAAAGAGACGCATATGTGTGGATAAGCCACAAACTGCACCTATTAGATTACAGTTCAATTCAGGGTGTGCCTTACATGAAAGGCGAGTACTATAAAAAAAGAACTAATGGTCTCAAAATCAAGCTGCTTCTAGCTTCAAGCTTTCTTCAACTCGGAGATTGCCTTATACGTGAGGTGGTGCTTATACGCGAGGTATAACATTATATACCTGGGGTCAACAGAGTGATAGGACAGCATGCAAACTGGCGCCATGCTGTGACAATATGAAGGTTTTTCTTTGTGTAGGTAGTTTTTGTGTCTATGTTGGCTCAGCACGCACCATGGAACTGCTCAGGGAGTTACCCTGAGCTGCTCAACCTTCATGTTTCTTAGCCTTTAAGCACCACATGATGCATTCCAGGTTTATCATCCTTCGTTGTCATCATGAAACGCCATTGCAGTGCTGGCGAGTTTATACCCTCTACGGTATTACTGCATTGGACCAGTGCATTACTATAGGTTACCCCCCCCCCCCCCAACTTGGAAGCGTAGCATCCCCATGGGCTAGAATTGTGCAGGAAGCACTAGTAAGAAAAGCACTATTGTAGGGCTATAATCACGCATCAAGACGACCAGAGAGCACAACATTAAACACTCTGCGGCAGGGTTAATCTGGCAAAATCTACCGTAATCTCCCGCGTATAAGGCGCGTCTTATACACCAAACAAAATGCTGCTGAGTCTTATACGTGGGAGGGACATTGCCTTGAGTTTGGGGTGCGCCTTATAGGGGGGGGGGGGGGTATTTTTACTATAGAACAGTACTAAATTAACAAAAATCTGCCCTTTGAGGTGCGCCTTATATGTGGACTTGCATTCTCTGAGTTGGGGGTGCGCCTTATATGCGAGCTGCGTCTTATATGCGGGAGATTACGGTAGCTACAATTCACGAAAAGGTAATATTATCTGTCAGCTCTTTGAAAGTCTACTGAAATGCTGGGTTTCTATTGTTTATAACTCACTGTTGAACTGAGTTTAGCTGAAAAAAAAGTTTAAGAAATAACCTATACAAGTTTGATATATTCAACAGGAAGAGGATAAAATTTTGTATTATAGAATTTCATATTGAAATGACATCACTTTATCTGTTGACCTACAAGTGTGAAAGTGATAAGAATTGTATTCTCAGGATATTACTTACTGGTGGGAACCCTGGTAGAATGTAAGCATGATGTCTCTAAAACTCAAACAGCTTGGACTGACAAGTCTACCAGCATCTCTGCATATTTCATATGTGGGCACAACACTTGGCTATATGGCCTTAGCGTGTTCCTTAGTGGGCCGACCCCTGCTGAAGCTGATACCTTGTGAGATAAGGACTGATAACAGCAAGCTGATGGGTACCAGGTGTTACGTAATGCACCCTGAAAAGTCTGCATTGAATGAAAGGAATTTTCTCATTGGTCAACATTGTGTCCCGCTAGGTCGGTATAGGGTTTAGGCATTGTGGTCCATACAGGTCAGATTACTATTTTGTAAAATCACAAGAACTTCCAACAAAACCTCACATATTCTATACCGCAAGAACCAAAAATTTTGAAACTATTTTTTTTTAACCTTAAAACTTATCCATGAACGTGAATTGGTTTTAGAACACGGAGAAGCCTGAGTTCAGGCTATGTAGGGAGCAGGCTGTTCTCAGCGGACAACCACTATCAGCAAATTAATAGAAATTGCGCTAGACACGCCATGACAGCACCCCGTCCACCGTGTGCCTCGTCTGCTGAACACAAACCCATTTAGTGGAGGCGGAGAGCAGGGAAACTGCAACAAGGGGAGAAATTCCCCTCTCCACTGTACATAGAAGTGGTCGTGCAGGGATTACCTCCTCGTATGTGCATAGAAAAGGCCGTGCTCCGCCACATAGGACGCCAAGGACTTGGGGGGGGGGGGGACAAATACGAGCAGGCACGCTCACCTTAGATTACATTAGAGTATAGAGGTTGAGATGGGGTGGGTGGGGAGGGGGTGAACACACAGGAGTGTGTGTATGGGGGCTGGGGGTGGGGGTGATGGTAACAGATCCTCAACATACCAGGCAGTACACATGCCTACCACCAACTCAGCCCAGATCAAATAAGGAACCACAGCAATAACCTAAGCCTTTTTTATTGAGGGACACTATTTTTCACCCCCTTTACTTTAGTCCTTTCTTATTGAATAGGGGAAATGGGAGGTGGAGCAAAATGGAGATTAATAGTGTAGGTGTGGCACCTGGCCTTACAAGGCCATGCCACTACTTAATCTAAAGCTTAGCCATACAGCTACCGCTCTTTGTTGCTGGGTCGTAGAGTTTAGTAGACATCGCTGCCATTTTAAATGGAACAGTAGTACTAATCCTTAAGAGGGAGTGCTGGGAAACATTGGATTTGTAGACGATGTGGCCAAAAGACGATGTGGCCAAGACGATGTGGCCAAAGTTGTGGACGATGTGGCCAAACTGGGTGGACGATGTGGCCAATGTTTTGTATGGCCATATACCATAGAATATGGGTTCGCTCAAGGGTTCTATAACGAACCATTTTACATACCCTCACATTATTTCACCCTGGCACATATTCATGCATATTTTTTTTTCACAATTATTCTCCCCAAATCTACCCCTAATTGATTCACCAATGTCTGTAGACGATGTGGCCAAAGGACGATGTGGACAATGGACGATGTGGCCAAAGTAAAAAATAAGTCATTTTAGTGTAAACCTACATCTAAAATGGCCACAACATCCATTTTTTCAGATTGGCCACATCGTCCACTTTTAGCCACATTGTCCAGAAATTTGGCCACAAAGTCCTTGGTTTGGCCACATCGTCCATTGTCCACATCGTCCATTGGCCACATCGTCCATTGGCCAAACATTGTTCCTAGCTTGTATAAATGCACAAGTAATTAATGTCGCTGGGTGTCACTGGATACGCTATGATACAGCTGCATTGATACAGCCTGCAAGACGCCCAAATGCACATCTCGAAATACCCTGCATGGAAAGAGAATGACCTGTGTGAGATCACCCAGGTCACATTGCGGCCTGGCGTTCAAAAAGGGAAAAGGTTTCCGGCAACACTGCGAAAACATGCAATGTAGGCGAGTTCACATTGTCTTTTTAAACCTCTGGAGAAAGGCCAGGGAATTATATGAAAATGGTTAAGGCTAGGGCACAGCCCTAAGATACCTATGGTCAACTGTGTTCTATGTGCTATGCTAAACTATGCTATAACTAAATGCTGACAAATAGTGAGTAATTACTGACATATTGACTATTTGCTGAGAAATGTTGACTAGATACTGACAAGATGGAGCAGGTTAGGTCTAAGATCTAAAAGACCCGAGTTTTTAATGCAATTTTCAATGCTATTTTCAATTCAATTTTCAATATTCAATCAGATATTGACAAATAGTGAGTGATTACTGACATATGTTGATGAACTGCTGACCAATAATGAGCAATTACTAACATAAATTGACTAATTGCTGACAAATAGTGCATTATTACTGACATATTTGCTGACAATGCATCATGACATCCATAAAAGGGTTAACTGCACATCAATGCCTTGTCTATCAATAAAGGGTTGACTGTGCATCAATGCATTATGCTATCCCTAAGGGGTTAACTGTGTATCAATGCATCATGCCATCCAAAAAGGGTTAAGTGCATCAATGCATCAGGTTATCCATGAAGGGTTAAATGTGCATCGGGCTTCCCTAGCCCACTTAAAAGGGTCTGTATCTTCTCTTTGCTATCCCCTCAGGATGTGTGTGGTGCACATATGCGCGGGCACTGACACATTCCTCTACGAATTCATCATGCCATTCATAAAGGGTTAACTGTGTATCAATGCATCATGCCACCCATAAAGGGTTAAAGTGCATCAATGCATCATGCCATTCATAAAGGGTTAAAGTGCATCGATGCATCATGTTATCCATGAAGGGTTAAATGTGCATCAATGCTTTGTAACATACATAAAGGGTTAACTGTGCATCAATGCATCATGCTATCCATGAAGGGTTAACTGTGCATCAATGCTACATGCCATTCATAAAGGCTTAAAGTGAATCAATGCATTATGCCATTCATAAAGGGTTTAATGTGCATCAATGCATCACGCTATCCATAAAGGGTTAACTGTGCATCAATGCATCATGCTATCTATAAAGGGTTAATTGTGCATCAATGCATCATGCTATCCATAAAGGGTTACCTGTGCATCAATGCTACATGCCATTCATAAAGGCTTAAAGTGAATCATTGCATCATGCCATTCATAAAGGGTTAAATGTGCATCAATGCATCATGCCATTCATAAAGGGTTAAATGTGCATCAATGCATCATGCCATTCATAAAGGGTAAACTGTGTATCAATGCATCATGCCATTCATAAAGGGTTAAATGTGCATCAATGCATCATACTATCCATAAAGGGTTAACTGTGCATTAATGCATCATGCTATCCATAAAGGGTTAACTGTGCATCAATGCATCATGCTATCCATAAAGGGTTAACTGTGCATCAATGCATCATGCTATCCATAAAGGGTTAATTGTGCATCAATGCTACATGCCATTCAAAAAGGCTTAAAGTGAATCAATGCATCATGCCATTCATAAAGGGTTAAAGTGAATCAATGCATTATGCCATTCATAAAGGGTTAACTGTGCATCAATGCATCATGCTATCCATAAAGGGTTAATTATGCATCAATGCATCATGCCATTCATAAAGGGTTAAATGTGCATTAATGCGTCATGCCGTTCATAAAGGGTTAACTGTGCATCAATGCATCATGCCATTCATAAAGGGTTAAATGTGCATCAATGCATCATGCCATTTATTAAGGGTTAAATGTGCATCAATACATCATGCTATCCATAAAGGGTTAACTGTGCATCAATGCATCATGTTATCCATAAAGGGTTAACTGTACATCAATGCATCAGGCTATCCATAAAGGGTTAACTGTGCATTAATGCTACAGTGAGTAATAGATGTTTAATGCCATTTCGACAGCTAAGGTCATATTCATGGCGAGAACTACATTACACAATTTCACAGGGGAATGTGTCAGTGCCCACGCATATGAGCACCACACACATCCCGAGGGGATAGGAAAGAGAAGAAATAGACCCTTTTAAGTGGGCTAGGGAGGCCCGCATTAATGCTACATGCCATTCATAAAGGCTTAAAGTGAATCAATGCATCATGCCTTTCATAAAGGCTAAAGTGAATCAATGCATCATGCCATTCATAAAGGGTTTAATGTGCATCAATGCATCATGCTATCCATAAAGGGTTAACTGTGCATCAATGCATCATGCTATCCATAAAGGGTTAATTGTGCATCAATGCATCATGCAACATCTATAATCCTATCATTACAAAAGTGGTGTATGTGCCCATAACAAAGGCTGTGGTGGTGGCAAGACTACAGTAGAACGTCTACTTTACACCAGGGAACTTGGTATATTCCAATATCCTATGGGCATCCTATGCCCATAGGATAATTATCGCATAGGTTCTCCCATTTCTGGTCTAAATATGGAACGTAAGGTGAATGGCGGTGACCCCCATTTCTGCATCACAACAGCGCTAGCCTCGGGATCTTCGCCTTGTTCTGGGTCCGTGGAGGTCTACAGAGTGTGGCTCTACCTTGATGCTAAGACCATTTGCTGCTGGTAATATCACGCCAGAGTAAATGTATTCCTACACTGGACTTGGGGCTAATACTCAAAGTACCTGCGTCGTGCCTTTGGACTAGGGATTATAAGACAGGCAGTGACAAATGGATTTTAAATGTACATGTAGTCCACTCTCTCAGGGATTTTGAAAGGGCCGCACATCGCGCAATACACGCATTTATACCTCAAATGTAGTGTGTAGAACTCCCGCTAGAGGGACAAGCCTAACTACCGTGTGTTCCGGCCTATCGTCGCCATTTTGAAATACTGGAGATTCCCAGTATTTTTCTAGCTCCATATAAGGAATGTCACGTGATTAGTCATAACAACAAATACGGCCATGTGGGACCTGTCAAAATGTGAAAAAGGGATAAGGAAATGCATGGTCTTTTCAAAATATATAGTCTCATAGTAGATTAGATATGGAAACTCAGATACAGTGTTTGCTGAATGTAGGACCGTAGAGGGTTAACTGTGCATCAATGCATCATGCTATCCATAAAGGGTTAATTGTGCATCAATGCATCATGCTATCCATAAAGGGTTAACTGTGCATCAATGCTACATGCCATTCATAAAGGCTTAAAGTGAATGAATGCATCATGCCATTCATAAAGGGTTAAATGTGCATCAATGCATCATGCCATTCATAAAGGGTTAACTGTGTATCGATGCATCATGCCATCCAAAAAGGGTTAAGTGCATCAATGCATCAGGTTATCCATGAAGGGTTAAATGTGCATCGGGCTTCCCTAGCCCACTTAAAAGGGTCTGTATCTTCTCTTTGCTATCCCCTCAGGATGTGTGTGGTGCACATATGCGCGGGCACTGACACATTCCTCTACGAATTCATCATGCCATTCATAAAGGGTTAACTGTGTATCAATGCATCATGCCACCCATAAAGGGTTAAAGTGCATCAATGCATCATGCCATTCATAAAGGGTTAAAGTGCATCGATGCATCATGTTATCCATGAAGGGTTAAATGTGCATCAATGCTTTGTAACATACATAAAGGGTTAACTGTGCATCAATGCATCATGCTATCCATGAAGGGTTAACTGTGCATCAATGCTACATGCCATTCATAAAGGCTTAAAGTGAATCAATGCATTATGCCATTCATAAAGGGTTTAATGTGCATCAATGCATCACGCTATCCATAAAGGGTTAACTGTGCATCAATGCATCATGCTATCTATAAAGGGTTAATTGTGCATCAATGCATCATGCTATCCATAAAGGGTTACCTGTGCATCAATGCTACATGCCATTCATAAAGGCTTAAAGTGAATCATTGCATCATGCCATTCATAAAGGGTTAAATGTGCATCAATGCATCATGCCATTCATAAAGGGTTAAATGTGCATCAATGCATCATGCCATTCATAAAGGGTAAACTGTGTATCAATGCATCATGCCATTCATAAAGGGTTAAATGTGCATCAATGCATCATACTATCCATAAAGGGTTAACTGTGCATTAATGCATCATGCTATCCATAAAGGGTTAACTGTGCATCAATGCATCATGCTATCCATAAAGGGTTAACTGTGCATCAATGCATCATGCCATTCATAAAGGGTTAAATGTGCATCAATGCATCATGCCATTTATTAAGGGTTAAATGTGCATCAATACATCATGCTATCCATAAAGGGTTAACTGTGCATCAATGCATCATGTTATCCATAAAGGGTTAACTGTACATCAATGCATCAGGCTATCCATAAAGGGTTAACTGTGCATTAATGCTACAGTGAGTAATAGATGTTTAATGCCATTTCGACAGCTAAGGTCATATTCATGGCGAGAACTACATTACACAATTTCACAGGGGAATGTGTCAGTGCCCACGCATATGAGCACCACACACATCCCGAGGGGATAGGAAAGAGAAGAAATAGACCCTTTTAAGTGGGCTAGGGAGGCCCGCATTAATGCTACATGCCATTCATAAAGGCTTAAAGTGAATCAATGCATCATGCCTTTCATAAAGGCTAAAGTGAATCAATGCATCATGCCATTCATAAAGGGTTTAATGTGCATCAATGCATCATGCTATCCATAAAGGGTTAACTGTGCATCAATGCATCATGCTATCCATAAAGGGTTAATTGTGCATCAATGCATCATGCTATCCATAAAGGGTTAACTGTGCATCAATGCTACATGCCATTCATAAAGGCTTAAAGTGAATGAATGCATCATGCCATTCATAAAGGGTTAAATGTGCATCAATGCATCATGCCATTCATAAAGGGTTAACTGTGTATCGATGCATCATGCCATCCATAAAGGGTTAAAGTGCATCAATGCATCATAGGGAAGTATGTGCGGCCCCTGGACAGCCTGCTAATCCTGTAAGGATCACAGTGTGAATCAATGCATCATAAACCCTATGCACTGCCCTATGTATACCCCTATAGAAACAGACACCAGTGCATTAAAGGGTTAAAATTGGTTTTCACGGCTATATCCAGGGTGAGTAGATTGGCTATGGGACTGCATATAACATTCTCTTTTCTTTATTGACTGGCCCCTCTATAATCCTATCATTACAAAAGTGGTGTATGTGCCCATAACAAAGGCTGTGGTGGTGGCAAGACTACAGTAGAACGTCTACTTTACACCAGGGAACTTGGTATATTCCAATATCCTATGGGCATCCTATGCCCATAGGATAATTATCGCATAGGTTCTCCCATTTCTGGTCTAAATATGGAACGTAAGGTGAATGGCGGTGACCCCCATTTCTGCATCACAACAGCGCTAGCCTCGGGATCTTCGCCTTGTTCTGGGTCCGTGGAGGTCTACAGAGTGTGGCTCTACCTTGATGCTAAGACCATTTGCTGCTGGTAATATCACGCCAGAGTAAATGTATTCCTACACTGGACTTGGGGCTAATACTCAAAGTACCTGCGTCGTGCCTTTGGACTAGGGATTATAAGACAGGCAGTGACAAATGGATTTTAAATGTACATGTAGTCCACTCTCTCAGGGATTTTGAAAGGGCCGCACATCGCGCAATACACGCATTTATACCTCAAATGTAGTGTGTAGAACTCCCGCTAGAGGGACAAGCCTAACTACCGTGTGTTCCGGCCTATCGTCGCCATTTTGAAATACTGGAGATTCCCAGTATTTTTCTAGCTCCATATAAGGAATGTCACGTGATTAGTCATAACAACAAATACGGCCATGTGGGACCTGTCAAAATGTGAAAAAGGGATAAGGAAATGCATGGTCTTTTCAAAATATATAGTCTCATAGTAGATTAGATATGGAAACTCAGATACAGTGTTTGCTGAATGTAGGACCGTAGACAAACAGAGAAAATGGAGGCACAAACTTGTGCTTAGTACAACCTCAGAATCAAAACAAACAGCCAGGGCTTCTGGGAGATTTTCAAAATGGCGGGCACCTGCATGAATACATGAACTTTTTCCTTCATTTCGGAAAAATCCTAACATATATACCTTACAAAAGCTTAGTATTTCCCTTATTTAAGACCATCTTAATTGATTCTGTAACAAAATTAAGTTCATGTCTGTCTCTAAGTATCTCTATTGGAACAAAAACAATGCGCCAGTGGCCTCCCTGTGCTATTATTAGACCAGGTACTAGGAGAGCCAACCAGCGTCCACGCCTTGTAGCCCGTATCAAACTGTAGGTCAGGAACCACCTAGTGTTGAATTTTCAAACTACCTCAAATGGCGCATTAAATGCATCATAAAGTGCGCCATTGGCGCCTACGACATCATGGACTTAATGACAAAACTTTCTCCTTGAAATTTTGGTATTGAATATAAACTTTTGAATAGGGAGTGTTGGGTACCATTGGAAAGCTACGATTAAGGAGAAATAGCTATAGACCTGTGAATCAGGTACAAGAATATTGAAATTGTCACAAATATCTAAAACAATTTAACAACAAACAAATTTATATCATACTACAGTAATTCTCTTTTAGATCTAAACAATATGAAGCCGGAATCAGATTACTCTTCTAATTAACATTATTTGATTAATTATGGTGATACTCTGGAAGTCCTATCTAATACAGTTTCAATAAAGATACCAGAAAGACCATTATTATTACACAGAAAAAATATATTTGTGAATGCAGTTGTCCTAAACAAAAGAAAAATAGGTAACAGCTATTCACTCATTCACTTAGACACCTCTTTGGAACAGATTTACGCTTTTAACAAGTCATGGCATTAAGACTAAAGGGCTACCTGAACGTTGACATTATTTTGAATCGTGGATTTTGATGGTTAATATAGGTTTCTAGGATTGCTCGGTTATCAAGGGGTCACTCAATCTATCAACCAAATTTTGGAATAGTTTACTTGATAATCTATTATGGCCCATAGATATGCAAAATGCGCACTGTTTTTGCTAAGGAATGCGCCATTGGTCCATTGCAAAAAATCCTATCAAAATCCCTGGATTCTCTCGTCCACATTTAACTATGTCCTTTTTTTTATTCTGTTTAATAAATCTCTGCAATCATAGTTGATTGATTTTGGAAACTACATTAGACAATAATTGGTATTGGTCACCTTACAATGCCCATTCAAGCAGAGAGACCAGAAATGTGTCTAGCTTCCAAATAATCTCTTAATTTCCGATAGAACTTTGGTATATTCTTACGTTCTGCTTATGTTAGCAGAAACACGCCATTTTATCATTATTTAAGTACATAAAGATGCCGTGCCTCTGTGGGTGGGGCCTGAACCACTTTACACCGACGACCAACATAATCTGATCAATGCAGCATTTTGAAAACGTGCGTTAGTTGTGAAGACTGGCCAAGAAGGCAGAGTGGGTTGGAGAGAATTAGATTTTCACATGGGAATTAAAACAGTCGGGCGGACACTGATCATATTGAGCGACTTTAGGCGCGCCTGACACTGCACTGGCTTCTTGTCGCTAGGGCTTCCCCACACTGGACTAATTGTGTCTGGAAAGAGCCTATAATTTGCAATTCTGCCAGCCAGGCTAAGCACAGTCACTTCAAAGCAGTTTCATTCCCAGATAACACGGTACATAGGGATTCAAATTTTCTAATTCCACCTGTGGAAAATGCTGGCTAATCTCATCCTGAGCACACGGCAGAAAATGGGATTTAATGACGATGCTGGCCTCAAACTGCTAGTGGATGATGTTCGTATTACTTAAGGATGGGCGTATACGGGCGCCCGAGTCTAAATTCTATCTTAGGCCATACCAAATTAAAAAGTTGGTCTATGGATTTTTTTTTTTTTTTTTTTGATAACCAAAGATTTCCCAGGAAAGGAGTTGAGAGTAGTTGGCCAGTTTTTAAAGCTAGTATCTGCCATTGTTTAAGCACTGACCTATCTGCTGTGTGCGGGTCTGCTAGTGCAGGTGTGAAAGTTGTGATCAGCCACAGCTGTAACCTCACTTGTCTTTCCTAACTGATTTTAAGGCTATTCATAGGAGTATCAGTACAACCAAGGTACCATTTTAAAGGGTTTGAAGACATCTATTGGATGCATATTTTTAATTTAAGATCAGGTACAGAGAAGAAAATCATTCTCCACACTTAAGTTGAACCAAAATTTTAAAACCATTTTATGATATGAAGATGACATAGCACATAAAAAAGACTGGTGATGTGTGGTTCACTCAGAGATTCAATCCAGCTTCCCAATGTTAGGGAGTTCCTGTTTTCCAATACTATATCCTATGTATTATATCTGTTTTGCAATGGGTAGGTATGATAAAAAGAAGGGGATTTGCTTTTTGAATGAAGTCTTTATGTCCATTTAAAGGGAAATTATGACTATTCAAACTCTTAGAAAGGACCCCACAATTCTGCAGCGATTCTCGTTGACCGCTAAAATGGGGGGAAAACTTAAGTCTAATTAAACCATTTTGAATTATACAGGGATAATATCCATCAATATCCATAATATTAGGCATAATCTAGCTTCTCAAAACAGAAAATCATTAAAAATAGTGAAAGAAGTGAACTACATTCTCCTGCATTCAACTTGATTGATCACAAATTTGGACCCTATTTAAACTCTTAACTCTGGCAGAATTATAGGTTCGATTTTGGCATCTTTAACTACCGTAATCTCCCGCGTAGAAGACGCGGTGCGCGTAGAAGACGCTCCCCAAACTCAGGGTATGCTGGTTCGCGTAGAAGACGCATCCAACCCCTCTGAATCGATTTGTAAAAAACCCCCCGTACAAGACCCCCCCCCCAACTCAGCAGGGGGGGGGGGGGTTCGCGTATAAGACGCACCCCCCCACCCTCCACCCCCAAAAAATTGTCCGTCGACACCGAGCGCGTCGACACCTCCCGGTCTGCCGCGGCGCTAGCGCTATGAGTCTATGCTGTCATCGGCCCACGTGTTCCCTACACCCCGGCAAGCCACACCGCATTGTGATGATTGTCAACCTGTTGAGTCTATGCTGTCATCGGCACACGGTCGGTGTCAAACCCGCCGAGCGCGTCGACACCTCCCGGTCTGCCGCGGTGCTGGCTATATGAGTTCAAGCTGTCATCGGCACATTTTCCCAAATGAGATGTTGGAAAACCCCGCGTATAAGACGCACCCCCAACTTGAAGAAATCCTATAAGACGCACAAGGCATTTGTTTGGCGTAGAGGACGCGTCTTATACGCGGGAGATTACGGTAGTCATAATTCCCCTTTAAATTGACATAAATACTTCATCTTTTTATTACCTCTTTCCATTGCTCAATAGATAAAATTCAAAGAATGAAGTTTGATAAAATAGGTAAGTGCCTACATTGTTTGTTCAAAAATTATGGCCCCCCCCCCAAAAAAAAAACAGATTTTTGCAGAAAATGGTGTGGGCGCAATCCAGACAAAATAATTTTAAGAAAAAAAAAAAAAATTTATATTTCTGAAAATATGATGCGGGATATCGATAGACCAACTATTTAATTTGGTGTGGCCTGATAGTTGTTTTTTTTTGTCATTTTGTGAAATCGGTTACAACTAGACATTGTCCTTGGACAAAAGCGACAAACCCCTTTACCACAATAAGATGAGAAAGAATTGCTATATGAATTGCAACATGACAACTAATTCATGTAGGTGAAAAATCTTCTCCCAAGTCAAAAAAAAAAAAATTGTTTCGGGTAACTGGACCCTACCTAGCAAAACAGGGCAGACCCTAGAACTTTTTTCTCCATTTTTGAAGACAAAACAAATCATACAAAACCAAAAAAAAACTACCATAAACTCCCGCGTATAAGACGCGTCCTCTACGCCAAACAAAATGCTGGGGAGTCTTATAGGATTTTTTTCAAGTTGGGGGGGGCGTCTTATACGAGGGGTAATTTTTCTATAGAAATGTACTAATCTTACAAATTCCATTCTTAAAATGTGCATCTTATACGCGAAAATGCATGTGCTGAGTTTGGGGTGCGTCTTATATGCGCAGCGCGTCTTATACGCGGGAGATTACGGTACCTACCCTACCTATTTTTTTTAACAACATGTTACCTGAAACACACAATTTTTGTTTTTGGCCCAATTTACAATAGATTTTCATTAAGACATTGTTTATCGTTGTATGTAACCAAAGTGTTTATCAGACATCATCTCTTGATACAGTAAAATGAAGAGAAAAAACACTGAATACACACACACATATAAATATAAATATATATATAAACACACACACACACACACACACACACACACACACACACACAAACACAAACACACACACACACACACACACACACACACACACACTTAAGCGTTTAGAATATATGTCAAGGTGCATATAATAGATGGCATGTTAACGTGCCTAGTGTGATGGGGGTAAGTGACCCCCCAGTGACCCTATGACTAACCAGAGTGCTACGTGTCTGGGTGACATCTGGTCATACCTGGCTGATCACAAGCCTCTAGCACACACCTCCACCTGACCACAGCCACCATAGCCTTATAGCCTAATATAGGGATCTAACGGTGACGCAGCTCCATGTTGCCATATTGAAGCGATAGTGGGCACGAAAACTGGCTTATACACAAGGCACTTGTACACCTAGTAGAATCAGCCAAATTAGGGGTGTGCTTTAGAACTATAGAACAGTAGTTACTTAAGTGGCCAAAATATTTCTCCAGATGCGCCATATGGGATCAGGCTGAGTGTGCCTTGAACATTTAGCATGAGGCGCACCTGCTTCTAATCTATTCCGAGTAAGCAGGTTGTCCCATGGGCGCCGCCATTACTGGAGCTTGTTATCAGCGAGTTCTACTGATAGCACCTATCAGATGGGTACCAGTTGGCCCCCAAGAGGACCGCAGTGAATAGTTCGTGTCATTTCATTGGCTGATAATTAAACCAGCTAAGTCCGTATAGGGTTGACCGGGGATGCATTATTAGCCAATTAAATAATTCCCTGAATTCACTGCAGACTCTTTTGGGTACATTATGTAACACCTGGTACCCATCATGCTGGTTGTTATCAATGTTTATATTGCCAGGTCCCAGATCAAGTAATGGCGGATCCACTGGACCTCAATACTGAGCCCTATATTGGGTATAGATATACCGTATTAAAGCATCTGGCACCTTGCTAGTGACAGGAAGCCACTCCACTGTACGAGGGAAAAAGCAGGGGTGTAGGAAAAGGGGGGGGGGCCAGGGGGCCCAGGCCCCCCCCCAATCCCAGAGGAGGTGGGGCCTGAATATGTCTGGGCCCCCCCAATATTTGTCAAGACCCATGATAAAATGCAAAAATTTTCCCCAAATTTTTCATAAATATGGTAGCACAATGGGAAAAGGGGTAGCCTGGGCTTTAAATCACAGGCAAAAGTCATCAAAGATATTTTAATATATATCTTATGTACCCATGAATAAGTGTCAGCCCACTCTATCGATGAATTATGATTGGTGCGACAGGGCCCCCCTGGGCTTGGCCCTGGGCCCCCCCAATCAAGATTTGGTTCCTACGCCTCTGCAAAGTTGTCATAACAGTACATGATAACACACCCCGATCTCTTAATCTCAAATATATGGGAACGTTCAACAATTATCAACACCCCCTTGTCACTGTTTTTGTATGGAACATATGGAGGAACCCAAAGACCCCCTCCCCACCCCCTTAGCAGTGACGTAATTGTTGAATGTTCCCCATAGAGAATGGGTTTTCCATTCTCTGTAACAAGTATTGTTTACGGGAGACAAAATGGCGGCCCAAATGCGCTGATACGATAGTATTGTGAATATGCTCACACGCGGGTGAAGAAGGCATGACACTGGTCCCTAAATTTAAATCTATCCGTAATGAAGAATGAATGATTAATATTTAGGCACCAAAACCTCTGCCATGCCAGAGCAATGATTTGTGAATACCCCTGATGGCTTTAAGAATAACAAATTACCTTAGAGGGGGTTGTGCGGGGAATGACAGAACTTTGATAAAATACATAAGTTCGTACTAGTTGTAAGTTGACAGCTATGTAGCTTTGAAGTCTGCCAATTTGATACTCTCCTCCAGGAATCTGGGCGTTGAGTCTGTAGAGGATACAGATTAAATTTGTATAGTAAAAGTCAGTCCATACTTTGAAAACAAACTTGCTGATAAAATTGCATAGCAGTCTAAAGTATCAGAACAAAGAAAGTACAGACATAAATCACAACACAGACTTATTACAAGTGAGAGAGGGGTATTTGTTCATATGCACAGTCACCATTGAGCTTTTATCTCATTTAAGTGATAGGAGACTGTGATAACCCTTTTAGAAGAGCAATACAGCGGTTTCAAATGGCATTCCACAGTATTGACTCAGGGAGATAAAGGAAAAATAAAAGAGAGAAAACTCAGGATCTGGTTTTGGGACGACCCGGCTGCTTAGGATGTCAAGGGACGCGGAACTCAATTCATTTACTTCGTTTTCTGCCTTTTTACCGACTGGGTAAGTGTGAGTGTGTCTGTGTGTGCGTCGGGGTGGGGGGGGGGGGGGGGGTAATAGTGACGAAGTGGTGATAGGAAGAATGAGGTGGGGTGGAAGGGGGGGGGAGCAGGTCTGGATGCTATCGACCCCTCATGTAGGGTGAAACACTACACTGGGCGCAGTGCCTGCCCCATCACACGGACACAACATTGATCCAACGCGGCCGGGGCGTGCTGGAGGCGATTGGGGGGGGGGGGGACTCCCACCTCTAGTCCAATCCCCCGGATCCTTCAGCACCATGAGAAAGGCGAAGCATGGAGGAACTGGGTCATGCCGTGGACCCAGTCAGCAGCCTGCCATAATGGCTTCAGATGCCAGACGTGGAAGGTAGACTGGGGAGGAGAAATACATCTACTGATATTGATAAAGGAGGGGCACAGTGGGGATTACTCTGTAGACACTCTGAGGGAACCTCAGAGGCCAAAGGTGTCTGTTGGTAGTCTATCTACTCTGCCAGATTGGTTGAGTGCCCAGTTCTCACAGAAGTACTTCCTGTCAGGTCAAATGCTTCCACCAACACTTCCCTCAATGCACATCCAAATGTTCTCAATGCAAAAAGCACTTGAACTTCACACAGCAATTTGTAATCCAGGTCGTTTCTAAAACTGCTTTCCTCGGTAAACAGCATTGCCTTCCATGTTGGAGACTGCATTCTGAACATAAACATGCCTGATTTATTGGAAATATTTCATGCTTCAACCACTTTAAGTTGCTGTACAGGAAGAGAACATGTTTGTGAATAGGAGGGACAATTTCCAGGAAGTGACATTGAGTACTTGGTTCAGAATAGCCATGTGTTTGTGCCACAATAGACTAGTATACATGTTGGATCCTGCCTGTAAGCAGGCAGGTATTTCGGCCTAGGTGGGGATAAGGAATTGGGGTAGGTCACACTGACTGGTCTAACCAACAAAGGGCCCAACTTCACCCCTGAGCGCGCCTGCTAGGTCCCCCTTACACAGGGTGAAGCATCGGAAGGATCGGCAAATTACCACCGCCACCCCTTTCTCACACCATAAGGCCCCAGTAGTGTCACAAGAGGAGCATAGCGCACCCTACCACCCCAACCCCACCTCCCATTGGGCTAATCAATGCCATGCTATATTGGCTGGCGAGAGGACCCTTTGGTAGCTTGGTAGGGAGGATGAAGATCGATGGCTGTTATTTATCACGCAGATTGGATTGTTTTTACTGATTAGCCTGAGGCAATAAATCACTCATCACTCACGTGGGAATATGTCTGTGTTGGGAGAGGGGTTGGGGGTAAAAAAGAGGGTTGAGATAGTATGAACGGCCTAATCTGTACACTTACATAGTCATAAACATGTATCGGCAATGACCTTGTCCCACACTACAGTTCCCAGATAACTTAACCACTATATATTTCATATTAAAGAGTGTTGACAAGTCCAGAGATGTCCTTGTTCTGGGGGGGGGGGAGAAGAAAAAGAGGAAATGTGCCGATTCTTTTGTTTTTTTTTCCCGGGTTATTTTCTTTCTCTTCTGGAGATCTAACACATTCAAACAAAAGGGCATCTCAGCAAAGTCGTTACAATTAATGGTGTGTACCAAAGAGCTAGGGGTTTTGTAAGAGAAATAATTGTTTTGCCTTGTATTGGCTGCCCTTAGTACCCCATACCAAACCCCACCCCCTTACATAATGCAGCATGTAACAATGTGAAACAGGTGTAAAAAAGACAGGCCCGCCCCATCCAGGGGGGAGAAAAGCCCCATCATTTATTCATCCTTGTTGAGTTGGGCCCCTTTCCTGACGTGATGTTGTTTTTTCTCCCATTTTAATGACATGCCACTACTACTTCTGTCCTTAAGGAATGGAGAATAGATTGGATGGTTGTCTGTGTATGTGTCGGGGTACCTTGCTGGTATCCACCTACCCTCCTCTGAGTCTGACCCATATCCTTTGATTGACCCCTGCTGAGGCACGTACGGTTTGGCCTACAAAACAGTCAAAATAACCGAAATGACATTTCCAAATGAATAACGTCAACCCTGAAAGATGCTTTTGACCTGGTAAAGAATGGGCATTGGGATAGGAGAGGGGACTGATAGGACAGTGGAGGGGGGAGCTGCTTTTTCACTATGTTGATTCTCTTCTGGTGAAGGTGTCCCCCTCCCCCCCCCCCGCACAAACATACATCACCCCCTCCAACAAATACAGTGGTTAGACACCGTGAAAAGAGCATGACCTGAGCCAGATAGCTGAGATCATATTGATTTTGAAGGCAGAATCTGTAGATTTTCTTGGAGCAATATCCCTCCAAATACCTCAAGATCAAGAATTTCTTGCAGCAGTTTGCCACATATCCCTTGAACACATGAATCCATTGAGGTAGAATCTAAACGTTTTCTTGGGGCAATTTGGAGATATTTGTCTATAAAATAGAACACACCAATTTTGATTTACATCACCATAGAGAATTGTAATTTTTCTCGGAGCAATTAGTCCCAAAATGTGCTGAAAACCCATTCATTTCAAATGTAAACCTTGAAAATCTTCTGAATGCAATTTGCCAACCAATTCCAATGTTTTAAGGTTAAATCTGGGAATTTTTTTGGTGTATATTCCCCTAAATCTTTCAAAACATATCCTATCTAGAGGTAAACCCTGAAATGTTTTGAAGAATTTCTACTATAATCTAGATTAATAGCTACGTTTCTTATATTTGTCATTAACCTATTCAGTCAAAGTACAGGGTTGATTGTGCTAAAAAAATGTCACCGTGATAACTAGCAAGTATCTGTCTGTGTAAAAAAAAACTGACACTGGCACCGGTCTGGAGAAAGACCATCAGTTCAGTGTGGTCAGTTATACACTTTATGTCATGGCTGATACGAACGTCACTATAGATTAGTACTAGCGCTGCCGTATTGAATGGGGGGGGGGGGGGCATTGAATACAATGGCTAATGATCATGTGACTCATGTATGATAAAACATGTTGATTTGTCTATCTAAAGTCAAGATAACCCCGTAGGCCCTGACATAAATGCAAATGTCCACTCTCATGGAACATTTTTGCATCGTATTCACCGAGGTGAGGCTGTCCGTATTCACCGATGCCTTACAGGCAAAATGTTCCATGGTCATGGACATTTGCATATGTACTGTATGAGTGTGCAGTATCATTAACTTGAAAGGAGTTATAAGAGTCGGGTAAAAAATTGATCCATTCAGTGCCCCTTAACAGAGAGAAAAAGACGCTTTTCCGGTCTATGTTAAATCCCATAAGAGGTGCAAATAGATTCAACATTTCCACGTTTTTGGTCCGGAGTGGTGAAAATAATTGATGAATGTTGATGAATTTGCCATCATTCGATCCGTCCGCGCGTCTCTATTGTCGTAAAAGTGGTCGTTATTAATTTTTTTCCCAATTATTCAGTGTTATGATATAGAAATATGATTAAGAATGGACAAAGGATATGATTTGAATCGATATGTTTAATTAAAATATGTTTAATTCGCATCACAAAGCCTTGGTGGTGCAAATTGACCCAAATCCCCATGGAAATTGGGGCGGGCATGGGCAGATAGAACCAAAATCCAAAATGGCGGACAGCGAGACGATCGACTTGTGGGGCTATAACAGTAAAAAGAAAGGATATACCGTAATCTCCCGCGTATAAGGCGCAGCCCGCGTATAAGGCGCACCCCCAACTAAGGGAGGCCTGTCCCACGTATAAGGCGCACCCCTAAGAGCAGATTTTTGTTAATGTAGTACTGTTCTATAGTAAAATAACCCCCCCTATAAGGCGCACCCCAAACTCAAGGCAATTTTCCTCCCATGTATAAGACCCAGCAGCCTTTTGTTTGGCGTATAAGACGCGCCTTATACACAGGAGATTACGGTATTCGATTCAATTCAATTGATATTGCCAAAGATGCATGGATTATATTCAAAAAGCCATTAATTTCAAGTTAAACCGATAGAATATATCATTTCTCCGTCACAAATGCTACTTCCGGCAAGGAGGGGTCGCACATGCGAACAGAACATCAAAATCCAAAATGGCGGACAGCGAGACGATCGACTCACGGTGCCATCGAAACTGCTGGATTATAAAAAAATGGAGGATAATCCTTATTCAACACCTGCTGATATTGTGCAATGCTTAACTCGCCAGGAGAGGAGTTATTCGCCAATGAAACATGCGAGCGATAATGGGTGTATTCTTCATAGGCTTAACCATTGACAGTGATAATGCTCGGAGAAAACATGAGGCTAGTATCAGAAGGGGCCAAAAAGAAAAGATTAAGTGCCCTTTCGAGTTACTAACTTACTTGCATTGCAAAATGCTGTCCTATATTTGTCATTCGTGCTGGAATATCTCTCGTGTGTTGCTGTATGCTATAAAGTATAAACATAGTAATTCACTGAGTTCATGAGTGCTATGTCTACTTACCTGTTTATTTGAAACATTGAATGACACAGGCTGGATACCAATTAGCCAGCACTGCAATAGGCCTATATTATACAGACAGTGGTGCACTGGTATTAGCGGTGAAATTGAAAGTAGCTACACAGTGATGTTCTACCAAAGTATCTAGCACACTGTCAGCCCCTCCTGTGCCTACATGTAGCGTCAAGGATAGAGGCTAGTCCACTGCCACCATCCACTCTGATGACTAGGTCTACAACAACGTTGGCTGGCGGCGTCGGCTGTCTGACGGGGTAGGGTTGGCTTCAGTAGCCGGCCCCGTCGCCAACAACCACCGACCACGGTTCAATCCCAAGGCTGTCCGGATGTGGAAATTCCTGCCGCCGCTGGGGATCACTTGTGAGAGGCGTATCCACCGCCTGGAGTGATCACTGGCCGTGCAGGTTTTAGCAGCGGGATGGGATGGTGGAGAAAACAAGCTGTAATGTTAGGTATACGCTGGGAGGTGAAGGGGAGGCGGCCATGATTCTACGACCAGCGTCCACATCACAATACACGGGCGCTGTCTGGTGGGCGCCAAGCCAACTAAGCCTAAGGAACAGCGGCGTCTCTCCGACCTACTGACCTAAAAATGGGGGCCTGGGAATAGTGGTTCCCTGCTGCAGGGGGTGAGGGCAGATTTGTAAGGGGAATGTCTGGAATTCCTAAAGATAAAGATGGTTTTTGACATGGGTAACATTGGGCCGTAGCAGAGAGCGTAACCCTTGTTGCTAGGGACCTGGCAAGGTGTACAAAAAGTAACCTTTCTGCTATTTTCTTTTCTAATATTGGGATTAGAAAATAGTGCATCAAGTATGTGGTGCAGAGCTAGTGGTGCAAATTCTTAATATCTTTCAGAATCTGTAATGTGTTGTTATACAGATCTTTTCTGATAAGGGTTTAACACCTAATGTCTAGTACATTCTTAAGAGCAGCAGTGATGACATTCTGGGGAGCAGCAGTGACGTCATAGCAACCAGCGCAGCCCTTATCAGGCTTATCTCCCTACTGATAAGAATTCTCATGAAGGGTTATTTTAAATAGGAAATGTACTAGAAAAAAGTGTTAAAACCTTTATCAGATAAGATCTAAACATCCCACAGCAAAATGCATTACAACATCTGAAAGATATTAAAAAAATGCATTACATAGTTAATGCACTATTTTCTAACCCTAATATTAGAAGAGCAAACAGCAAAAAGGTTGCTTTTTCTAGTACATTGCCTATTCAGGGTTAGCAGGTTGTCTCATGGGCGCCGCCATTACTGAAGCTTGTTATCAGCGAGTTCTAGTGATATCACCTATCAGATGGGTATCAGTTGCCCCCCCCCCCCCCCGAGAGGACTGCAGTGAATAGTTGGTGTCAATTCATTGGCTGATAATCAAACCAGCTAAGGCCGTATATACGGGACTAGCACATTGCTGGTACTAAGGAATCAGCTAGGTGGCTGATGTAGTCGGGGGCTAGATCATCATTTGGTCTCTATGTATAGTCTAATTTGACAACCTGCCAATTACTAGTAATTACTATCCATAGGATTTTTTCTATAAATCATATGTGTGGATTCTCCGTTCTCTTGGGGGCTGATGAAAAATTTACCCAGAATGCTCTGCTCTCGAGTCTGGGACCTAACCAAGATGGCGGCCTCCATAGCCTAATAGGCTAATGCCCTATAAAGTTTGACTCTTTGCCAGCTCCCCAGCAACCAGGGTTCTGATCCCGAGAATTTCCTATTTGAAATAACCCTCCATGAGGATTCTTTTTAGTAGGGAGATAAGGGTTATAACGGCTGTGCTGTTTGCTATGACGTCACTGCGGCGCCCAAGAATGCTGAAATGGGCTTCACACTACAGCAGCTTGTGTATACCAGCTAATTGCTTCATTTCTTTATTGCCCTCTTTGATCTAAGTAAGAATCTTGGGAACAGCAGTGATGTAATAGCAACCAGCACAGCCCTTATCAGCTTTATTTCCTGATAAGAATCCTCATGAAGGCTTAAATTGAATAGAAAATGTACTACAAAAAGGTGTTAAAACATAAAAAAAAAAAACATTTCAGAAAAGATCTGTACCGTAATCTCCCGCGTAGAAGGCGCAGCTCGCGTAGAAGGCGCCCCCCCCCCCAACTCAGAGAAGGCCTTTTCACGTAGAAGGCGCACGTACCTCTTCTGGATCGATTTCCGGAAAAACCCGCGTATAAGGCGCCCCCCCAACTCACAGGGGGGCTGTTTCGCGTAGAAGGCGCCCCCCCCCTCCCCACCCCCCTATATGAGTTCAAGCTGTCATCGGCACACGGTCGGCGTAAAAAAACGGCGAGCAAATCTACAGCGACCGGTCTGCCGCGGTGCTGGCTATATGAGTTTAAGCTGTCATCGGCACACGGTCGGCGTCAAACCCGCCGAGCGCCCGTCGACACCTCCCGGTCTGCCGCGGTGCTGGCTATATGAGTTCAAGCTGTCATCGGCACACGGTGTGACAGTCGGTGTCAAACCCGCCGAGCAAATCTACAGCGACCGGTCTGCCGCGGTGCTGGCTATATGAGTTCAAGCTGTCATCGGCACACGGTGTGACGGTCGGTGTCAAACCCGCCAAGCAAATCTACAGCGACCGGGCTGCCGAATTGCTGGCTATATGAGTTCAAGCTGTCATCGGCACACGGTCGGTTTAAAAAAACGGCAAGCAAATCTACAGCGACTGGTCTGCCGCGGTGCTGGCTATATGAGTTCAAGCTGTCATCGGCACACGGTGTGACAGTCGGTGTCAAACCCGCCGAGCAAATCTACAGCGACCGGTCTGCCGCGGTGCTGGCTATATGAGTTCAAGCTGTCATCGGCACACGGTGTGACGGTCGGTGTCAAACCCGCCAAGCAAATCTACAGCGACCGGGCTGCCGAATTGCTGGCTATATGAGTTCAAGCTGTCATCGGCACACGGTCGGTTTAAAAAAACGGCGAGCAAATCTACAGCGACTGGTCTGCCGCGGTGCTGGCTATATGAGTTCAAGCTGTCATCGGCACACGGGGTGTGACGGTCGGTGTCAAACCCGCCGAGCAAATCTACAGCGACCGGGCTGCCGAATTGCTGGCTATATGAGTTCAAGCTGTCATCGGCACACGGTCGGTTTAAAAAAACAGCCAGCAAATCTACAGCGACCGGTCTGCCGCGGTGCTGGCTATATGAGTTCAAGCTGTCACCGGCGCATGGTGGGCCTTATCCCCGGCGAGCGCGTCGACACCTCCCGGTCTGCCGCGGTGCTGGCGCTATGAGTTCAAGCTGTCATCAGCGCATTTTCCCAAATGAGATGTTGGAAAAACCCGCGTATAAGGCGCACCCCCAACTCAAGGCAATTACCCTCCCGCGTATAAGACCCAGCAGCATTTTGTTTGGCGTAGAAGACGCGCCTTCTACGCGGGAGATTACGGTACATCCTATTTTGATTATACCCAATGTCACATCTGAAGGCCAGCCCCCTGACTGAGAGGGTGTTATCTCTCATATCAATTGCTATCAATTTAACAAGATCAGCCTTTAATTCCTGACGCTCAGGGAAGGCTCAGGGTACAACATATTGTCCACATCCTTCATCCTCTTTGGCCAAATTGTCCGTGGAATTGTTATTGGCCACATAGCCTTTTGGCTATACCGTCTACAAATCAGACCTAGCACATTGCTAGCAACATGAGGATCAACCAGGTGGCACAGGTAGTCAGGGGCCACCTTATTTTTTTCTGTTATTAAAGTAATAAATGATTTATTGTAATGATTTTTCATCACAACATTTCACAACCGACCTGCCTGGCTTAATACAAATATCACCAGTATCTACAATGTATAGTAATTCTTTGTTACCCGGTATTTGGGATCTAACAAGTTACAACAATAATCAGATCTAATTGTATTTTCGATGCAAAAAAGTGCAGTGTCAACAAGAGACCACAGACTAGTTTGAGGATGAGAAAAAGAAGATAGGATTAGGAGGGGTAGGTGATGGGGGCTAAAGCCGACTGCAGATGGGCCCGATCGAGTTGGATAATAAAACATGTTTGATGTTCCCGATCAGATCGGCAACACTTACCCTAACTACCCTGGTACCGATCAAATAGGGAGCCTAAGTCTCGCGATAAACCATGTCTTAAAATAATTCTGATTTTGAACTAAAATGACCAATATTTGAATTGACCTAGAGGCCCACCATATATGAAATTTTAAGGCTCAACTCTCATTCTTAAAAAAGTTATGCTAGGTCTAAAAAATTCTCCTATCCTTCAAGCCTGCGGGCGATAATATGCTAGGCATTGAACGCGCGGTCATATGACGTGACTTAGTCTCCCTATCTGGCCCGTCTGCGAGTTCAGGGGGTGGTCCCCATTCATCTTCATGAAAGGTCTATTGCCAATATAATGATGAATTTTAGCAGAGTGGTGGATTTTCACATGTGCATGTTGAAACTTTTTTTGGCAATCCCCATAGGAGAGGTTTGAAATTTTTTTGCCCCCCCCCCCTTATTCTATGCAGGTTTTTTTTTTGTTAGGAAGGGGTGAACTTTTTTGCCCCCCCCCCCAAGTTAGGCACTTACCTACCCCCAGTGCATGGTTCTGCTGCAGTGGAGGTGTGAAACTGTGATAAAGCTGAAACTGGGGAGTGCTAAACTCTCCTTTTTTTTGCAAGCTCATTGTGTAGCTATTTATTGGAGGATCTTAACAAACATGGACTCATTATAAAGGGATTGATTAGGGGTTTAATAAGAATCTATTTGAGAAATAATTGATTCAGATAAACATCCCATTCTCCCCAAGTGAAGTTACCACATAACTTTGAAATCATTTTTTGGTATAAAGGCCAAACCTTCCACCAGCTTCTCCATGTTATGTCCTTGTCTGTTTGCTAGAATCCAATCCTATGTATATCATTTATATAGCAATGGATAGAGCTGATAAAAATAAGTGGATTTCCTTTTTAAATGAAGTCTTTACATCAATTTAAAGGGAAATTCTGACCGATTAAAGATCTCATATCAACTCCATAATTTTGCGCCAATTCTGTGAGATTGCTAAACCGCAGATGATATTGGGTCAAGATAAAATCCCTTTAAATTGTTAAATTTTGATATTACATGTATACATTAATTTTAAACCTTTTATGGGGAACTCTTCCATACATGAAAAGAAAATAGTCCAAAATAATGATTTAAGAGATGTAGCCACTCCTGTATCAGATATGCTTAATCACAAATCTTGGCCCTATTTCAACTCCTAACAGTGGCAGAATTTTGGGTTCGATTTGGGGGATTTGATCATTCATAACTTCCCTTATACTTGGCATAAAGACTTCATTTAAAGAGCAAATCCATTTCTTTTGATGAGATCTATCCATTGCTTAAAAGATAAAATGCATGGGACAAAGTCTTGAAAACTAGGTAAGGGAGTGGTCATTATTTATCAACGGGGGTGGTGGGTGGTGGGTTTTCGCGTGGTCGCGTGGAAATTTTTTACGCCCCCCCTCGACGGCAGTCAAAATTTTTAGCGCCCCCCCGCGCCAGAGGCGCAGAGAGTTTTCGCGCCCCTCTTTGATCTATAGTAGCTCACGGGCTTTTTTGCTAAAAAGAGGGTGAATTTTTTTAGCCCCCCCCCTCAAGAGGGGTCAAATTTTTTTAGCCCCCCCCTCGGGAGGGGTCTGAAAATTTTACGCCCCCCCCCTCAAACCCACCCTCCCCCCCCCCTGTTGATAAATAATGACCACTCCCTAAGTATGGGTCTAGACCCCTAAATTCGACAGGGTGACATGGCCATTTCTTAAAATCGACATGTGACATGGAGCTTAGTGACAAGGACATGGAAAATGAAAAAGTTAGTGACATGAGACATGACCTTTCCTTAAAATCGACATGTGACATGGAGCTTAGTGACAGAGACATGGGGAAATAGAAATTTAGTGACATGTGACATGGCATTTTCTTAAAATCGACATGTGACATGGGGACCCCCCATCTAGACCCCCCTAAGTGCCTACCCAAGTCAAGAGGGTATCTGATTTTTTTTTGCCCCTCCTCCCAAATCCACCACCCCCTCTCCTGTTCAGACTGTTGTTAAAAATGGCCACTCCAATAGGTCAATAGGTACCCGGAAACAAGGACCGAGTCTTTTACTAAGTTTTAGTGCTGGGTTGGGAGGGGGGGGGGCTCATTTTCAAAATGATTTTGAAAAAAGCTTCTTGTGGGGATAACCAAAACCCATAAACCTTCACATGGGGACCAGGGGAGGGTCAGAACGTAATCGTATTCGTAGCCAATATTTTAATATTGTAACTGGCAATCTAAGAACGCATATATAGAATTAAAATATGACATGTTCTTGTTGGTCAGTGTTGGACTGTCACGGAAACTGTCACTGTCTCAGACTCAGTCAGTGTCTGTGCGAATTTGACAACGGCAATCGTCGGTGAGTAACATACAAAAATCCTAACGGTTTGCACATGAACGCGCCCTATATTGCCTGACAAGACATCAGGCAATGAAAATGGTGTATAAAACAGCGTGATACTTACCTTTTGGCGCATCAGTTTGTGATCAACTGTACATCGATAACTCCGAAATCGCGAGATTGAAACGCACAACTTGTCACAGCAAGGCCAAAGTATTCTGAAAACAGGTCCAAGAGTAGGCCTACTGTCAATCACCCGTGACCACGCCTCGGCTCTTCCAACAAAGCAGATGCTACTACCCTCCACTCAAGTTCTATTCTTCATATTAAGAATCCCTTTTAATTAATGCTCTTAACAATACGATGTGATAATCTTATTTGATTATTTCACGGCGCCTATATCACTAATATTCCAAAGAGTATTAGATTACTTATTCGATTAAATAATGTACGAAACGTTATGCTACAAAGCGGACAACTTTTCATCAACATCGAGGGAATCCCCACTGACAGGGGTTCCCCCACCGGACGACTGTCGACACGTCCACGACAAATAACCAGCATTTTAAACCCACAGGTACTTAGATGACCTGTGAATATCTTCTTCAAACGAGGAGTATCTGTATCTAGAAGGGATTATTCATGAATATTCAGTCACTTTGGGCAAACACAGTATGAACCACACCGAACGGCGAAGACACTGCTACAGTGCTAGTGCTACAAAGAGCAAGATGGCGGTGATCGGGCCACAGGCACAGATGGAAGGCAGGACCACCCCCACTACCACCAATGGGAAAGCACGTTGCAGCATAACTTGTCTTAAAATGATGTTTTGTCTCATGTTGCTCATTGCACCGACACACGGACTCATAGAGGGAATATATTGTGGACAAGACAACTGTTATGACGGTAAGTATTAAACCCAGGAATTCAAGTATGTACACATAGCAACTAGTTGCATCGTGTAACTCCTGCTTTAATTCATGTATGACACTAGACACAGTCAGTCACTAGATCTATACTGTAGTCTATAGTATAGTCTACAAAAAAAACACTACTTCAGTACTTGGTTAGCAATGCGTTTCTTTTACCACACAAACTGAAATTATATATTTTGCTATTAATCCAAGGCAAGGGAATGCTATACCCCCCATACCAAGATTAACTGTACGCCACCTTAGTTTGTGGACAAAATTTTAAAATTTCAAAATGGTCTAAAAAACGAAGATACATTAATGGTATCCAAACGTTGATCATTTCTACAAATACTTCTACTACTGGCATCTCCGAGTATCCATATTGTAACGTACCGGGTACTAAGACCAATTCAACTTTGCCAAATGAAACTGAAAATGACTGTCTGTTTTTTTGTGCATATTCACATCTTAAGTAGGTATAAAAAAACTTTTTTGTGATGCTGGAACAGTAGGGAAAATATTGGGTACATGTCGTATATGAACCCTACTCCCCATCCTCCCTCCCTCCTTCTGTGTTGGTTTCTGCCTTCTGGTACTAGCCGCGGCTTATACGAGGGAATTTACGCTACATATGTCTGAGGTACGAAATCCAAATACTGTTATAGGTCCCTGAACATGTGTTTAATTGTCTTAATATTCAGTACGATCTCCAGTAAATCCACGTCTTGCTTTTTCCTTACAGTATTGAGTATCACACAAGAAGCTACTAAGGTAAGAATCCAACCCTTCACAGTTAATGACTTACCTATACCGTATTCGAGTTAGCCTAATAAGCGCTCCAGGCACTTAAAAAAATATCTTAGCTTAAAAAATCGGCCCCAAATAATCATTACAATAGCACCCCCCCCCCCCTTAGCTCTGTGTCATGATATCATACACCAAAATTATGAAAATACTCAGCCTGAGCAACATACCCCACAGTGTCAATTGCAACTGCAGCTCGTGTCTGGCGACATGTACTGATAAGAGCTGATAAGATGGGACCAGCATGTCGCTGGAAGTGTGTGTTAACCAGGGACAAGGTACCCATCATGGGTTGACTTTTTCAGTGGGCTTAACCTCAACCAGCGAAATTCAAAATGGTGGATGCACTAGGTGTCTGTACTGAGCCCTATATATAGCATTAACAGCAACACTATCAAGGTGTAACATGTTACAGGTACATGTTCCCTACACCCCACACACATGTCCAAGGTGTGAAAACCTAACACATTCTTTGCAACTACATGTAGCACTCTTTAATGTTACAGCTAGGGCCAGAGTGATTTTTTTTTTTCAATCTGAAAGGGGGGGAGGTGCTTATTTAATAAGAATTGTAGGAATTACAACAAATTTAGTAACTGATGGCAGGGTGAGACTCATCCCGGTCACAGCAAACATGGCATTGCTTATACTTGATATTTTAATAAACTAGACATCCCACAAGAAAATGCTTATGCTATTCCTATTCTATGGGTCTTTTTACATAACATACCAAAATATGATGTTTTTCCATGGAACAGAAATACCAAAATTCAGGTCTTGAAGTTGCCCAGTTTACTATAGTGACAGATATGCAGTGCTTTTCACGGGCTCCCGGCGCCCATCCCTACTTATTACGTCGAATACGGTACTGGTAGATTACAAGTGAAAGAATAGGTGTAAACATTAGTCATAGCATATCAGACATGTAGCCCTACTCGTAGCATGTTAGCAATACATATGGAACTGACGCCGACATAAGTTACATCTCAATTACTATGATTAAAATATCAATTCTCGTATTTTCTACTTACAGCAAGAGGTTGTTAAAGCTTACAGGAAGCTAGCGAGAAAATGGCATCCAGATATGCACAAGGGTAAAGTAAGTAAACATCTAGGGTATCTTTAATTTTTAGAGTAAAGACTTAAAACTGCTTTTTCTAATTTCATTCTATTTTTTAAAAAGAGATACCGAAAACTTTTTATTGACACAGGCTAAGATGGCCTTGGCATGGCATCTTATGCAGGCAATTTCCCTATCATGCAGACCATATGAACATTGATATCTTTATTGATTTGATAATAGATGAATATGAAATAAATTCACAAAAAATTCCTATCTTTGCTACAACTAGGCTGATTTGAAAAATTCTTTCACCATTAGAAAGCTGAGGTCATGGCCGGCCAAAATGACCTGCGTCCTAAGGTCCTACGCCGGCGTCATTTCAGCATTACTACATATTTGGTCATATATTGCTTGAACTTCAAGATTTCATACGCTAACTCATACTGCTGGGTCAAAGTAAACACCAATGTGTAAATAGTACCTACATAGTGTGTGGACAGAAGAGATCTGAACTTCTCATGCCAATGTGTATACCCGGGGGGAGGCCACTCCAAAATTTATGGATACCATGTGCAATCATCACCCTAAATTTTGTACCCTTTTAGTGGGTCAAAATTAAAAAAAAAAAAAATACCCCTTTTGGCGGGATACACCTCCAAAATTGGGTGAAAATATGCCCTTTGGGCGGGTCCCCTTTAAAATGACAAAAATCATACCCCTTTTGGCGTGGTACCCCACTAACTTGTTGAAAAGTCAAATTAAATTGGTCCACATTACATCCCATTTCATATAACATTTTGGTCATTTTGGCCAGCCATCTGGACCAAAAAACAAAATAGCTCAAAATGTACCCCTTTGAACGGATCGGGGGGGGGGGCGCTCCCTGTACCCAAAAAGTACCCCTTTCCCTCTACTTTGTGTACGCACATGGTTACCATAGGTATAGAACATGTAGGTAGTGGCCCCCTGGGTGTGTATATGATTGAAACCACTGTAAGACTGGCAGTAGATATGTTCGGCATCATCCGTATCACTGCATCTAAATATATATCCTCAAAATATTTTTTGCAAACATTCCCCCCACGACTAGGAATATGATACACACCATGAGCGGCGTGGTTGCAAACACTTGATGTAAAGAAGATATCCAGAATTGTTCCCATCAAGTTTACGCTCATTGCAAAAGGTTGTTTGACTATACCACTCTGGAAGTAGTAACTTAAGAAATGCATTCCAGTTGAGCATCATTTGAAAATGTACAAAGGCCCATCTTCGTGTGACATATGGCCTTCTAGCATTGCGTGAACACCGTTTACATAAGAATGGGCATTATTGCAGCGAATCTCAATCACTTACCTTTACGATGTATTATTTAACTTCTTTCTTCCACAGACAGAAAAGGCTAAAGCAGAGCAACAATTTACAAAGATTGCTCAGGCGTATGAGGTAAGCATATACAATGTGTCGAATTTTGATTTTTGATTTTGTTTTATTTTTATATCAAATAATGTTACTGCATAAACATCGTAACTGGTATACTCGTTATTTGATGCAATGCTATTAAAACAGTTTTCGGAGTGAAGTTGCCAAAGGATAGATATAAAACTCGTTTAACAACGTCAGTTCAATAAATTGTTTGGGACAAATGCACTTTTATATGTAATCACCATTTGGATGTATATCTGACAGATTTTACGTGATGAAGACTCTAGGAAAGACTATGACTACATGTTGGAAAATCCAGGTAAATCACCCATTGGCTACTACCGTAATCTCCCGCGTATAAGGCACAGCTCGCATATAAGGCGCCCCCCCCCCAACTCACAGGGGGGCTGTTTCGCATATAAGGCGCCCCCCTGAGGGGAGATTTTTGTCAATTTAGTACTGTTCTATAGTAAAAATACCCCCCCTATAAGGCGCACCCCAAACTCAAGGCAATTTACCTCCCACGTATAAGACCCAGCAGCATTTTGTTTGGCGTATAAGACGCGCCTTATACGCAGGAGATTACGGTACGTTGGAATAGATATTACAGTAGAACCGTGTCTCAAGAATTACTATCAAAAGAAGACAGTCTAACAAAGCCCTATATAAGGGCTCAGTATTGCTTGATCTGGGAACTGGCAAGATAAGCACTGACAAAAGCCCGCATGATGGGTACCAGGTGTTACATAATGTACCCAAAAAATTCTGCAGTGAATGGAGGGAGTTATCTCATTGGTTGATAATGTATCCTGGGTCAGCCCTATAGATGATTCCCTCCATTCACACCTAATGACACAATGCGGGCTTCCCTAGCCCACTTAAATGGGTCTATATCTCCTCTTTCCTATCCCCTCGGATGTGTGTGGTGCACATATGTGCGGGCACCAACACATTCCTCTCTGAAATTGCGTAATATAGTTCTCGCCATGAATATGACCTTAGCTGTCGAAATGGCGTTAAACATCTATTACTCACTCACTCAATGACACAATGTTTTACAGATGAGTACTACGCCAATTACTTCTACTACTACCGGCGGCGAGTGACACCTAAGGTGGACGTTAGGATAGTAATAGCCATCACCATAACAATCATCTCGGCTATTCAGGTCAGTAGAAGAACAGCTCCCACTTTTTGTATTTTGAAGGACTCTGTGTCTGTTCGCTGGGATTTCTACTGAATCATGAGGAAAGTTGATTGAGTCCTAAGTTTTCCTTTTTTTTCCTCTTGCATTTACTCCATGAACTCCAATGTACCCTGGTACTGATTGTTTCAAATTAATAAATCAAGCCAATTTTCCCATAAATCAATAATCAGTAAATCAGATTCCAAGATTGCTCACATTAGATTGTCATAAAGGAAAGAAGCTGAATCCCTTCGTCAACTGTTTGGACGTTCAATGAATCAACTTTAGTCAACTGTAATTATCGACTTGCTTATGTAAGAACACAAATATATAGTTGTGTATTGTGCTTGGTATTTCAGTACTGGGGAGCGTGGAACAACTACAACTCAGCCCTGGCCTACCTCGTCACCGTCCCCAAGTACAGGATACAGGCCATGGACATAGCCAAAACACGGGGGTTAATAGGTCAAAAGAAGAAAAAAGATAGGACCAAAACCAAGGTCAGTTTCAAATATGCCATACATAAGATGCGGTTGTTTGTTTATACCAACCCAATACATGTATGTGCCTTATAGAATCAGTCCAGAATCAGGGTGCTTCTTATTATGTGAACTTTGAATTAAACACTTTGGAAAACCATTTTGAGTCACAATAAACAAACCATGCTGAAGTATACAACTGAATTCCCTGATATAAGACAATTTCAATATAACATTGTCAGCTAAAATAATATATATTCACCACCTTGTATTTTGTAACACCTAATTGTCGATTTCCCAGGAAGACCAAAAGAATTGCACTTTAATAGGAGGATAATAAATATTGATCTATCCTTTGTATGTACAGGAAGAATTAAAAGAAGAAGAGGAAGCTTTACTGAAGCAAGTATTGGAAGAAAAAATGGATATTAGGTAGGTTAGATTTGAAGAATGTTTGACACATCCATCTCCAATTATCTATCGCCCTTCTGATTACTTTAAGAACAATTTCTGTGAACTCTGGGCAACAGTTTACGAAACTTATGGGTGAGTAGCTAGTAGCACATGGAATCATTTGAAACTTATAGGTGAGTAGCTAGTAGCACATGGAATCATTTGAAACTTATAGGGTGAGTAGCTAGTAGCACATGGAATCATTTGAAACTTATAGGTGAGTAGCTAGTAGCACATGGAATCATTTGAAACTTATAGGTGAGTAGCTAGTAGCACATGGAATCATTTGACTATTAATGCATTTTCTTTTCTTTTTTTCAAGACAAAGACGAAAAGGAAAGTTGTAAAAGAATATATCACTGAGTAATATAACTTTTATTGCCAATGCTATCTTTTACTTTTTTTCCAGAGGCGGCTACCGTAAGCCGACAGTGTATGATGTATTATGGGTACAGCTGGTCATGTCGCCCTACTACATTTTCACCTACATATATTTCTATAGTCGTTGGTTTTGGAAGTTTACCATCAAGGGTGAAGAGTACGGGCCTGAAGAGAAGAATTATATCATCCGCCGCAACTTGAAAATGTCACAAGGCCAATATGATGTGAGTATGAAAGCTCTAATGGATGTATCTGAAAGACTAAAACGTTAAGCAGAGGCTTATTATTGTGCATACTTTTCATATTTATGCCTTATATACAAACCCCAAATACAATTCTTCCGAAGTCTAAATGTGTTTTGTGAGGTGTGATACAATACAGGTTACTATTCATGACCGATGTGGTTCACATGTGAAATTGCTCACGTATTACATATTCACAACAATGTAGTTCACAGAAAATACCATGGTATCCTGCACATAATCCGCATCAGCCTATAAGCTGACCTGGAATTTGAGAGAAACCCTGTAAGTCGCACATAGGATGTAAAAAGTGCAGCTTTAATTCTGTTTTATTATGTAAAAACCACCACTAGCCTTACCCTGAGTGAAGCCAGTACCATGAAACATGGTTATCACTACTGTCATAATTCAGTATAATTCAGATAATCAAAGTCGAATCTTGATTAAAACCTGTCCATAGGACTTACCAAATTCCTTCTAGTATTGATAGCTTCACAAAAATTCCTATTTAAGAAAGTTCATCATCTGAAATTCTATCTTGCAGGCTCTAGAAGACCATGAAAAAGAGAAGTTTTTCCAACGAGAAATCTGGATAAAAGAAAAGTTCCAGGTAAGTAGGTGTTTTGCGTGTGTGCGTGTATGTTTTGTTTGCAATCTCGGATTCCTTTCTATTGTCCAGCAATATTGGTAATCTTTTTTAGATCATGCCGTATTCATTAAAATATCATCGTTATACGGATAGGTATGAACTTTATTGTATTGGGGGTAGATCCCTCTTTTGCTGTGACATGGGTACATTCTCTGCTGTTATATTTATGATGGGCTTATGTATAGAGAAAAAATTGTGACCCACAGGGTGCTAGAACACCTAAGCTTAACCCCCCCCCTCCAAGTGAAAAAATAATGATACATATATTTTTGAAGGAATTAGAAGGATTAAAAAGAAAAGAATGTTACGAAATCTGCTTCTCCTATTCAATCAATATAGAGTGGTTAAATTCAGCAGGTGCTTAATGATCTCAAAATATTAATAACCATACTTACTCTCAAGACATCTATGAATCTTTCTAGCCCTATATGCTCAACCTATTAAAGAATCCAACCCCACTTTCATTTTTTTAATCACCCCCAGAAAAGTGGTTTATATGGGGGGGGGGGGGTTATATCAAGGTTTTTGAGAGCAAAACTGAATTCATTGTGTACACTGAGCCCCAAACAGTGGTGGATGTCGTCAACATGACACACAAATAGTTCAAGTAGGGTCAAATAAGGTACACATAAGTTGCCCTGGTCAATTGGATGACTGGGGTTATACAGTCAAATTGGCATAACAATCAACCCAGGCAGGTAAGGTACATGTGTCCTCAGATACATTTGGTAGCGCCTCCCACCGACTATGTGCCTCCCGCCGTCTTCGCGCCACCCACCCAGTTGTGGTACTGTCACTGTGATGTAAAATTAAATTGTTATATTTTTCCATTCTTAAATGCTCTTCTTTTTTTCATATCAAGGTGTGGAAAAAGGAGCAAGAGGAGGAGGCGAAAGCTCGCTTAGCTGAGAGTTCACAATACAAGATGTACCGGCGCTACATGAAAAAGGGAGGACCTGGCCAGATCAGTTTCGGTCCCGACTAGAATGCATCTCCCGAGACCAGACCTGCCAGGCTTTTTCCACTACTTCCACCAATATAAATGTGAACATATGTATAGCAGGATTTAACAGTCTTATGTATGAATTGAAAAGAGCTTGATCTCCTTCAGAACTATTGTTTTAATAGGTATGGAGAGAACTGAACCTTACACAAGGAGAGTGGACCAAACATAAACACTAGTCTTACTTTGATAGCGTTGTTTTTTTTATAGCCACATGGCAGGTTTAAAGTTCTTGTATTGAAAGACTTGTTTCGGTATAAAGAAAACCACCTCACTGTTCAGTCCACAGACATTACACCATTTTCATCAGTAGATCATGATTGTACCAGTTTATTCAATTATCCATTCTACAGTGAGCTGCTTCAATGGTCACGGTACATATGCTCATTTGTTCTATGCGATAACATTAGCGGATAACACTGCAGTCAACTCTATGTTCAATTATCAGATAGTACCCGGTACCTCTCTACAAAGCATTTTGTCCTCCCACATGTTAGGAAACTTGAATTGGGGCATTGTGCATTTTATCGAGGATATTGAATTCATAATCCTCTACTAGATGGACAACACATGTAGGAAGGAGTCAATGAAAGTGATAAAGCAACAAGGCTTGGTGTTTTTTTTTTGTATGAAAAAATGGCTTGCCTTTTCAGGGGAATCTCACATCTATAGTGAATTACATCATTTAGTGTCAATGAGTAACTGTAGGAGTAACCAAACAATGGCACTGCCAGTCATGAAAACCAAAATGGCGCCTCAATGTTTTTAATAAAATGCAATTTTCATCCATGTCTGTACATGGTGTGTAAAGTTTCACCCTTTATGGCTCAATGTACTTTACGATAGGCTGGTATCATAAAATCGTGAAAGACTGGATAAATGTTAGAATTCCTTAAATATTTATGACGAATATACCAGATTAGTGTTATTTCTGGAAAAGTATTGTATTAAATGTCCCATTTTCTCACTTGTTCTTCAATGGAAACATCTCAGAAAGCAGCAAGTGTAATAATCGTGTCATGGATATATTCTATTAAAACCATACAAAACCTTTATTCCGACTTTTGTACATTTAATATAAAACCCTTTGGTGCATCGCACTGGATAGATTGGTTGCATCACTCAATCGCAATGCCTTAGATATATCTATAGAGCAAATGACTGTATCTTTGCAAGAATCTGACCCATTCCAGGTAGGCCACACTGGTTGTGATCTGAGAAAACCCAATTTTTAACGCATTTCAATCTCTCCTTAATGCTGGTACAAGATGTCAAATATATGGATCTTCCACTTTTTACATGTCTATCATCACAGTCTTTGTTAGTGTCCTGGTAAAATCTCAATCTATTTCGTAAGTTTTAATCATGCTACATTCAAGCATATATCTCTGAAAATAAAATCCCCAGTCTTGATTGCACCAGCAGTGGCTCCATCTGAAGCCATGAGTAGTCATATTCCCAATACTAATTAACCAAGTGATTTTCCTCCCCACCAAAGAGAAAAGACCAGCTCAAACTGATGTCTTGTATTATGCATATAATTGGCCAGCTATTACCAGGCTGTAACAGATGTTATACATGTGCCAGCTTTAACAAATAACACATTTTAGACTTTTCTGTCAACTTCGCCAGGCCCTCCCTAATGATTTTTCATTTTACTCACTTAATGCAGTATTTACATTCATTCTAAAAGTTACAGGTTGGCACAAGTTCTTAGTGTTAAGATACATCACTATGTGAAAATGTAGCTAAGCCCCTGGGAGGGAGGCAGCTGTGTGACTGGCTTGACAGAAGCTGGTACAGAACACACTCCTAACTCCCTAAACTTACATACCGTAATCTCCCGCGTATAAGACGCGTCCTCTACGCCAAACAAATGCCTTGTGCGTCTTATAGGATTTCTTCAAGTTGGGGGTGCGTCTTATACGCGGGGTTTTCCAACATCTCATTTGGGAAAATGTGCCGATGACAGCTTGAACTCATAGCGCCAGCACCGCGGCAGGCCGGGAGCTGTCGACGCGCTCGGCGGGTTTGACGCCGACCGTGTGCCGATGACAGCTTGAACTCATAGAGCCTGCACCGCGGCAGACCGGGAGCTGTCGACCCGTACAAGACGCCCCCCCTTGGTGAGTTGGGGGGGCGTCTTGTACGGGTTTTTTTCCAGGGAGGTTGGATGCGTCCTCTACGCGAACCAGCCTACCGTGAGTTTGGGGAGCGTCTTCTACGCGCACCGCGTCTTCTACGCGGGAGATTACGGTAGTGTCCCAAGCCTTGTGCTGGGAGTGAGTGCTCTATGTATCATCACATAGAGTGTCCCAAGCCTTGTGCTGGGAGTGAGTGCTCTATGTATCATCACATAGAGTGTCCCAAGCCTTGTGCTGGGAGTGCCCTATGTATCATTCTATCACGTCTACTGTTACTATAAAATGTATCTTTTGAGACGAGGTGAAACACCTCCTGCCACCTAGACGCTACCTAATCAAATGAGACTGTTGCTAGTCTTGGCTCACTGTGTTGCTATACAAACTCCCACCATTTCCTTGGTTACAAACCAAGGAGATGACATCACACAGGGCTCCCAGCCAATCAGGGGTCCTATCTCTACTAGGAAAGTGTCTCCTAGTAAAGTAATAATTGACCAAGCAGAAATTAGGACAAAAAAAGTGGATTTAATCCAGATTAGTGATGTGGTGTAGGTTTCGACCCCTAGGGTCTCATCAGGTGTCATATTTTAGAGGTAAAATAATTAGGCTTGTGGTTTCACCACTATTTTGTCTCCACAATCAATAAAATTAAACTTGGGAAGAGGTCCACTGGGTGGGGTGAGGGGAGTTAGAGCAATGGGAGTTAGATAATTTAATCTGACATCAACCAAATGAATGGGGGGCCCTTTTTATGAAAGTTACCAAATGTAATCTGGGAGTTTTTTCAGTAAAAAGGGAAAAATTCGGGGAATAAATCCCTAGTGGGCAGGGATCCCAGTAACATCGTGTTTTTCGACAAGGAAAGAAGGGGACCCCCTGGGGTTGATAGATAGCAGTGAGAGGAATTTAATAGTTCGGTGCGTCTATTAAATTCAGACCAAAAGGGACCTGAGTTTTCAGTTTTAACATCCAGATCCTCTCTACTTTGTTGCGAATATTTATTGCCATTTCATAATGTGGAGCTCGGAAAATAACATGCACTTTTGAGTTGGATTAAATCCTGAAGATAAGGGTCCCCAGAATTCGCTAGGGTCAGCACTGTGTGGAAGGTGCATTATACTATAAAATGTAGGCCATCATGTAGTCATTGCAATTCAAGTGTTTGGTAGGGCAAATATCAGTACCGTAAATCCTTGTGTATAGGATACCCTTCGCATATAGGACACACCCTGAGTTAGGCTAAATCCTATAGGACGCATCTAGGGTCAAATGTTGATCACTTTAGAAGTGTTCTACTAGTATAAAATCCTTGCATATAACATGCACTTTTGAGTTGGATTAAATCCTGCAGATAAGGGTCCCCAGAATTCGCTAGGGTCAGCACTGTGTGGAAGGTGCAGTGGAGCTGTGCAGGGATCCTGGACAGACCTACCAAGTCACTACTGCAAAACCTTTCTCTGAGGGACTGCTACCATTAACTAACATATTTGGAATGAGTGAGTGAGTAATAGATGTTTATCGCCATTTCGACAGCTAAGGTCATATTCATGGCAAGAACTACATTACACAATTTCACATGGGAATGTGTCAGTGCCCGTGATGTGTGCACCACAGACATCCTGAGGGGATAGGAAAGAGGAGATACAGACCCATTTAAGTGGGCTAGGGAAGCCCGAACGTATTTGGTTACAGGTTAATAGCTACATCTATTAACCAGGGGAAGGGCTATCCAACCATATACCGTAATCTCCCGCGTATAAGGCGCGTCTTATACGCCAAACAAAATGCTGCTGATTCTTATACGTGGGAGGGACATTGCCTTGAGTTTGGGGTGGGCCTTATAGGGGGGGGGGGGTATTTTTACTATAGAACAGTACTAAATTAACAAAAATCTGGCCTTAGGGGTGCGCCTTATACATGGGACAGGCCTCCCTTAGTTGGGGGTGCGCCTTATAGGCGGGCTGCGCCTTATACGCGGGAGATTACGGTAGGTCATAAGTACTTCCATTTGAGAAAAGATTGGATTCAGCTATTGTTTAGGACATGGTATTTTCAGTATCTATCAAAGCAATGAAGTCATTTGTGCTGTTGGTTGCTAAATTGTATTTAGGTTAAACTTTGCCTGAATATGCAATGTAAAAAATATCAAATCAGTCAGCAATGCTCTTACATGCTCCATAAGGAATCTGTCAACTGGTGAGGTCTTTGAGGCAATACCTAGGTCAAAGGTCAAGGTTAAAAGGTCACTTGACTGCTAGAATAAATAGGTCATACATGTATCTAACTAGGATTTTTGGAATTTTTCAAAAACTAGGATTTTTGGAATTTTTCAATTTCTAAGCTGTATTATAACAAAAATGTATGGAGAGAAAAGCCTTGGATTCACCGGCACGTATTTCATCATATCTTGGGTTCTATGATAGATAGAAACAGGATTCCAAAAGATTTAGATTTCTATGTTCAATCTCTATTCTAAAGACTTCGACAAATGTGTTTTTTGGTAGATTACATTTTTTTTCTGGGGTCCCTAGAAACTATAGAACGCACATGATGTAATTCAGGTGTATACTGGTGAAATTCGACCTTTTAAATACAAGTGATTAACTTATCTTGAAAATATAATGATATATTCAACACACTGACTCAGCTGAACGATCACCTTTAAAAAGAGTCAAAATGGATGAAGCCCTTTTTTTTCCAAGATGGGTTTTTATTTAAATCTTTTGTCAATTTGATAACGTGCCTTCTAACCATCTTAAATAAATGCGTTTATGTTTAGAACATAGATGGAAAAGATACATAATCTCCCATTTAGGGATTCCTAATGGGCAATATTATCTTGTGAGAACCCATAGAAATTAATGTACCGTAAACTCCCGCGTATAAGACGCGTCCTCTACGCCAAACAAATGCCTTGTGCGTCTTATAGGATCTCTACAGGTTGGGGGTGCGTCTTATACGAGGGGTAATTTTACTATAGAAATGTATTGAATTTACAAATATCAGCATTAAAATGTGCGTCTTATACGCGAAAATGCTTCTGCTGAGTTAGGGGTGCGTCTTATACGCGCAGCGTGTCTTCTATGCGGGAGATTACGGTAATCACTGTAATTGGCCCACAATGATCTACTGACAACGTGGATGATTTGAAAAACAAGACAGTTAACCTTAATTTTCTCTTTCAAAATCTCAACTATGTATCACTATGAGGTTTTTAGCTTATTTATTAATATCATACATGTACATGTAAAAGATATGCAACAAAAAGGCAGTATATCCATACAACACTTTGCCTCCGTTAGCACAAATGCTTCCCCCCAACATTTGCCGTTTTAACGAGTACCCCGGTAGTTACATACACATACATCGCTACTCCCCTTAATTTACAGTTCTCTTGAATACATAGGCATACATAAATCTACCCAATAGCAGGGGAAAGTTATTTGTATTATTTCAATCGTTGAACCAGTACAGCATTTAATAATTTAGCATCGACCAAGGTCTGTGATTCATCGGAGAGCTCCATACTGGGGAAAGTGGTCATAAGGACGAAGTTGGCACCAGCGAACTGAGGCCTGGCTCTGTGGATAGATGTTAAGGCAACAAAATGGAAAATTGGAGGAATGTGTGGGAGATGGAGAACGTTCAATTGAACAGTGACAGATTTAAATATCATCTTGATTACCAGTATATTGGAGCATTTAAAGATGGGTTAGGAGCTACCATAAATTCTCGTATAAACCGTATGAACCTGAGCCAATCCGCAGCTTTTAGAATAAGCCCAAAGTTAGGGTGCGGCATATATGGGTGTATCTGACACTGTAGAATAGTAAACCTCCAATTTTCAAGCCTAGATTGTGGCTTATAGCTCAGTCTTGGGTGCGGCTTATAATATAAGAGAATATACGGTAATCTGGGTCGTTTTTCTCATATTCATCATAAACTGTATCCTACCATAGTCATGTTTGTCATGAGCCTATGAATGAGTGTACCAATTCTCAAATCCTTCTGATTATTATAAATGTGTGAAAAACATGGTCAGATTAATTGTGGGGACCTGGCAGAATTACCCTCTGGGCAGACTATTAAAGTAAGGCATGTGATAGTCAACCCTCGGCTCTGGGCGCTCCTGCACCCAAGTGGTGTTACACAATGTTATATCCCCATAGGGTTCATTCTGACAGTGACCCAGTCATGCCACCAGTGGCAATAGTGAGAACCATCTCTGATTTCAGTAAATACACATTTTAGGGCATTTCAAATGTAATTATGTTATTCAGTATTGGTGATCTATCTATAATGGTTATAATCCGGGAAAGAGTTAACTCCTAACCTATCTTTAATACACGTCTATGGATGAGAAAGTACTGTTAAAAAAGACTTAGTGTTTCTCATTCATGTCGAGAAAGCTAGATTACACAATTTCACAGATGAATGTGTGTTGGAGCAAATACATATTTTCACCACACACACTCACAGGATAGAAGACCCTTTTAAGATGGGCTAGGGAAATAGAGTTGCATGGTAAAGTGTCAACATGACCAGTTTCTTCAGGCCCACAAGTGAAGAATCTGGGACCAGAGACACTTTTAAGTGCAACTCTATTTATTTCATGTCTCTATTTATTTTTCTGATATAAGCCACCAATAACTCTGGATTTTAGGGAATATTTTCTTTTTTATATGATAGATTACAGTAAAAAATCTTTCAAACGTTTTTTCATACATTTTTTTTTTTAATATTCTGAAACTAGGGGGTCGATATATAGGCGGGTTCTGCGATAGCAACAATTCGTGTGTCGGATTAAGAGCATCAAGGGAACGCTTGCTGGATGATTGAGGTGGGGCATTAGTTGTCTATCAAAGACTGGAATAAAATGATGCTTTAGGTTATTCAACCATCAGAGGGAAAGGATACGTTGTGATATATGTCCGAACATCTCCGACTGTGTGTGAGTGGTTGAACTTTGCTACCATCCTGGAATAAAAAGAAAACACATTCTATTCCTCTTTGATTGTGTGCTTCTGAAAATCTACAGCCTTTAAAAATACAGATGTAATCACCCTAAAGAAGAGAATCATTTTCTATCACTGGTTTAAATATGTTTTCTGTTGCAGTCACAACAGCGTACCTGTTATTTTCCAGTTACTGAAAACTAATAGTATTATTAATCCTACCACTAAATTCAGTAAAATTCTCCCCCCCCCCCTTTCCTTATATTAATTATCCTTTTTTCATACAGACACATGTACATATCAAAATCAGAGTATTACCTTGAGCCATCTGCGAGTCTGATTTGCAGGTTAGTGGTGGGTTGACTGGCATCGACCACAACTGCTGCCTTTGCGGAGGCCTCATCAGATTCCCCTGACCCTGAAGCTGCGGCTGCAGCACCGCCTGCAGCCCCAATGACATTAGGTGTCGGACTGTAAAAGAAAGAGAAGTTTTATCAACAGGCCATCCATAAGCACTACTACCGGCAATAAACCATTATATTCTACTCCATTTGAATATACTGCCCATCACCATTATTGCGTCTGGCACTGACAACAAATTGGAGGGAAAAAATACATATAGAGTGTATAACAGACGACGGCTTAGATATTTTCTCACCTTCCTAGTTTGAATCCCTCTCCTGAGAATGCTTTGACTGACTTCTTTGGTGCAGTAAACTCTTCTCCCCGATGGTCCTCCATATTTAGGTTCACCTCTCCGCCTTTTGATAAACGTAGTAGTTCCCTGGGAATCTCCCTTTAATATTACATGGAACCAAATCATTTTGACAATTACCATGGTGGACTTTCAAATTCGGCACATGGGTCAACAGGCCCTAAATGTTCTAGGGGCACGGGGCTGGAGAAAATTACCAATCAGTTGAACCATTCAATTCGCCAGAGTTCATTTGATAAAGATTTACAAAGGCTCTATAAAATCAGGTACTTTGTCTTTCACGTATAGATGCCAGAATATACCAATTACGCAGTTATACAAACGAAGGAGTTTTCTTAGTTGCTTGACACAGTGTGCACAAAGCCTGACTTGAAGAAAAAAAAAAGAAAAAAAAGAAGAGCTATATTTACGTGCTCTCTAATCTACCAGTATATGCCCTTTCTAAAATGTCTTAAATCTCTCTAGATCTACATACCCTCGGTGTATGGAGGAGAGGAAGTCTTTGTTGGCCGGGTCGTGGTAGTCTCTGAGTGATCCATCATCTACACTGAATCCGTTTTTCCACAGCTTTAAAACCACATCCATCTAAATAAAAACACCAATTTATAATGGTTATATGCTTCATCTCGTGATTCGATGGGTGCATTGCACACTTTTCAAAATATACTTTTATAAACTTGATTTCGTCTAATATTTAGATTTTATCTATCAATACAGTTAGACCCATAAGAATAACAGGGAGAAAAGTATCTAACAGTACCTGTTTTTGTGAAGCAGAAAGGTCCTCAGCCCCCTGTACCATATCTGTGGGTGCATCTTCACTTTCACCCAGTCTATAGCCAGCACCACGGAATGCAGGAGCTTTACGAGCTCCACTACCAGACGGTTCTTCACCTTCCACTGTCTGTGCACCATGCCTGTGTCACAAAAGAATATATACAACATTGGGGTGTGAAGGCTGTCAGAGAAGTCTCACGATCGTTTTTCCCCTTTATCATTATGTTTCTGGTTGTTTTTAAAGCAGAGTCCAGAAGAAAATTGAGCCACTCAAATTTCTCCATGACCTGACGAATTAAGCCATTCATGGTATGGAAGTCTACCGATATCCTGTCTGTTACATCTCTCAGACCTGAATAATGATCTCCTACATACCGGTAGTATGGAAGTCTGCCATATCGACAAGAGATAATCATAATCATCCATAAAGAAGAAACATTCACAAAATGATGCAAAAGTGTTGTAGTTGGGGGGTTAGAACCAATGCAACCAATGGGATCTGATGTGGGTATTTCTTTTAACATTGGAACCCATGGCAGGCAATTTAGCACCAAAGAATCTCGCAAACTATGAGGAGAGTTTTAAGGTTTTTAACATCCAAGTAAATTCCTGGAATTCCCGACATAACATGGCGGAGAAATATGTTGTAAGTACTTTTAAATTAATAAAAACCCCTTCCCCCCCCCACCTTGAATAAATGTCTTAAAGTGCACTGTAACCTGGTTCTATAGGCTCAGAGGAAACACCGAGTCAATAAAGGTGTGCTCTTCTTTTTTATATCGGCAAATTAGATTTATGTTCAACATACCTTGTGCCAAGAGAGTCTATTGGAGACATACGACTACAATGAGTTTGACATTGGATCTTTTTTTTTTCATCAAGAGACTTAGGCACATTTACTGATGCATATATATACGGTGTATCCATACCAAACGACCAAATCAATTAATCACCCATATGACCTCCACAAAGTACAAATGGAAACTCAATGACGTGTTATGCAATATGTCACACCCAATATGTAGGAGCAGTGTTAACTGCAAACACTCACTCTTTTGCTGCTTTAAACATTGTATCCACCAATTTGTCTGCTGAAGGCTTTTTTCGAGGTGGTCCGAGCACTTGTTGTCCACTAGAAAATGCCATCCAAAACATAGTGTCAGAATATATCTTAGAGAATGATGATAAAGCCTCTTATCTTGAAGTACTGCGTATTTTATAATGATCGTGATATTGTATACAGCTAGATACGTTACATAATTTTTTTTTTTTTTGCTTTAAACTAACCTGGTCTCTGAGCCTCCAGCATAGAAGGCCTGTCCCTCTTCATCAGATGAGGAGCCGGATTCATCATGCTGAAGATTGCTGAATGAGGTTATCCTGAATGGTAAAAGAACTTCAATATAATTTAGATCTTATACAGTCAGGGATGTGATATCATTTTACCATTGTGTAGGAAACTTGATGAGACAACATTTGGTTCATTTGGTGTTTGATAGCCTCAAGATATCAAAGTCACCCCCCCCCCGGCATAAATGTAAAAACAATTTCTCACTGGACGTGGGGAAATCAATGGATATTGCCAAGCACTGCCGTGGAGTGCTATGAAAGAACAGCAGTTTCGTTTGTCTGGGAATATCCATCTTCATCATATTGAAAGTGAAACGTCAATGACTAAAGTTGCCAATTGTTATATAGACATACACATCTTTGGTAAATGTGCCATATAACAAAAAAAACTGAAGAGAACCGGTACTTGTACAATGGGTACCCTCTTAAGATTGTTCATTACGTGCTTACTTTGGTTTAGGTCGGGCTGGCTGGGGAATATCTCTGGCTGGCTCACTTGGAGCTTCTGCTGGAACCTCCTCAACTTCTGGCATGTCAGCATCGTTATCGCCAGCATCATAAAAACTGCTCAAGGCAACCTTGTAAAAATAGCTTTATATAGTTACAAGTATATTCTCGCGAACAGTTACGTGGCAAAGGTTCAAACTATATACTATAGGCAATCTACTTGAAAAGGTCAAATTATTAAAAAGAACCATAGGTGTGACCATAGTTATTTAGTTAATATCTTATGCCATAATTGACTCCCAATTTCGTGTAACGTAAAACAATCCATTCTGCTGGTTGCATATATCCCCATTATCATCATTGGTATAAAAACATTTGTATAAACTACCGGGTAAGTAATAGCAGACAAGCAGCCTGGAAGGTCAAGCAACATAGATGCCCAGAGAATACTCAGAATGCTTCTTTTACTAATATCAAAGTTGCTCTTCTATTGAGGTTTCATTTGTTTGATGTAACCACATGATCCAGAGGAGGGGTCCTGGGGGTCAGGACCCCCCCTCCCTTTTGGTCCACAAATAACATGTCCAAATAGGGGTCCCCGAAGGTGGACCCCCCCCCCCCCCCCCCTTTTGGGCCCACCCAAGATTTCCACTTTGTATGCCCCGATTCATGACCCCTATCTCTCTTCAATATACCGTAATCTCCCGCGTATAAGGCGTAGCTCGAGTATAAGGCACCCCCAACTCAAAGGGGGGGGGGGCTGTTTCGCGTAGGGCCCCCTTGAGGGCAGATTTTTGTCATTTAGTACTGTTCTATAGTAAAAATACCCCCCCCCCTATAAGGCGGACCTCAAACTCAAGGTAATGCCCCTCCCGCGTATAAGACCCAGCAGCATTTTGTTTGGCGAAGAAGACGCACCTTTTACATGGGAGATTACGGTAGTTTTTATTTTTTGCAAATCATACAATTTATGACGCTAGTGTATCTAAAATACCGTAATCTCCTGTGTATAAGGCGCGTCTTATACAAGGGGTTTTAGTTCTCCATAGATCCGCAAGGGGGACACCAAGACCTTTCTTTTGATATGTTACACTCCACTGAAGTCCTAATAGGACATACGGGGTGCAGGGGGGTCCGGGGAACCCTAGGTACACATAGCCTTTTAAATTTTTAAGATCCATTCACTAGAACAAAAGTTATGAATTTTTTTATTTTTCTGATCAAATCCAAAAAGTCCTGCACTGAAGGGTGTTGTACAAAGATTATTGGTCTAAAATCGACAGTGGAAATGTAAATGAGGCATCAAATTAATCCTTATAGTGTATACTAACAGGTTTGAGTGGTATCTAAGATGGAATTTGATGTTAGATTGGGCCTTTGAGGTATAAAGGAATTATTGATTTAATGCAAAATATTCACTGCAAAAGTGCATGATTTGGGTATGTCCGCAGGAAATGGCATGTAAAAAAAATTAAGTCACAAAGAAACCATGCAAACATGTCTAATTTTTTAGCGCCTCCCACGCCGTGTAGCGGCGGTACCGCGAAGCGGTAGTACCGCGAAGCGGTACGGGAGTGCGCTATGATGATTGCATTTGCCCCATGTGATGAGGTCTTACAATACAAAATGACTGAATAGAGAAATTGATAATTGTGAAATCTTCTTTATATCTGCTTTTATGAGACGTGTCATCAAACACTGGTATACCGACATTAACGGCTGGAGGCGCTTTTTTACGCGGTCACAACCGCATTTCTTGTTTAGGAAAAATGTGTGGATATAAGAAAATATAGTAGCTAAGCCCAAATCCTATATAGAAATATAGAGAGAAAACAATTAGTGTAGTGCAGCCCATAGTGCTTTTCTACACTGATAAGGGTACTGATGATGTCATCAGTACCCCTATGCACACACTATCCATAAGGGGGCACCACTCCTGTTTTTATTTTAGGCCTTTGAAGAAATTCTCATGACATTATAGTAGAATTTTCCCTTGAAAAGAAACGTGCTTGTTGTCCTTTAACATGAGCCAATCCAGAAAAAAAAGCACAGTCATATCATACATATAGATAATGCTTGACTTAGGCCTATATATAAGGCATAGCTTATACCTTAAAGGGGGTCTAGCATGCTAAGACCTACCCACCTTAGCAAGTCACATGACCACCTCATGACCAATCAGGGTGCCGCAAATTCTCTGCTGGTCCCCGCAGATTTTTTTTTTTTTGAACAACTTTAAACTTTATTGATCATAGAACATATGAGTTGACAAACAGATGAAAGAATATGCAAGATAATTTTGTGTGTTATAGACCAATAAGTTCATGGGTTGAGGCGTATCAAAAGATATTATTATGCCTCTCCCCATAGTATATATTGAAGTATGTGATGTATGTGATGATATATATAAGGCTGTAGTGTTCTACCCCTCGATGTTCAATCGAATCTTTCGATAAACAACGAAGAACAACTATTCAGGTTCCAGTTAAAACTTTATTGTCTAATAACACATAGGCATCAGCCGTTCTCGATCACAGTTACAGGTGGCAGAGTTTGAACTCTAAATCAGGTTCGACACTAGGCCTTCTAGTGTCTACAGTTGATATTCCACATACACCTCCTCTGTGCAGCAGCACAGAGGAGTACTAGAATATGGTAGCCGGGCAGCCGCCAACCATCGCTCACGATGGTCAGTCGGGGCTGGACTGACTCCGAGGAAGGCCATACAACGGCCTTATATACACTGGAGTCGAGGGCCACGTGACCAAGTGGTGACGTGGCGCCGGACTCCAGCGCCCCCAGGCGTCGGGTAATAGAGGTGCTCTCGACGTCGCCCACGAGGACCACGAAGGTACCTCGAAGACGACGCGGGACCACCACACCACCCCCCACTAGACTGAAACGAGGTCTCTGAAAATTCAGAGACCCCAGATCAGTCTAAACAATTAGATAATAATATGAACTACTGGATCTGTCGACATAGTCGACAGAAACAGTAGAGGAATATATAGAAATATAGTTTCTACTGTACTGTAGAAAAAAAATTATTATCACAGTTAAATTATAAGACGTTGCTCCATCAAATGTAGGAGACCAGTGTCGAAACACTGCTTCACGACCTGCTCCTGGTCGATCCGAGGGAGGCACGACCGGGTATGGCAACCGGGGTCGTGTCGTTTCCTCCCTGTGTCGTTGAGAAGCTCCTTCCAGCGTAGGAAGCCCATCGATAGTGTACAGTACTACTATGATGGTCCTTCGACCGTGAGGCCGAGGATGTGTGGCACCACCGGGCCCTAAGACCAGGGTGGCGTCGGATCCACACAGCTTCGCAGGGAGGTCCGGGGACAGGAAAGGTACCCCCACTCGTGGAGGGTACACCGTCGTCCGGGAACGAGTTCCCGGGGGTTCTGTGCTGACATCGAGACTCTGTTCGATGTCAGCGATCCAAGCTAAAGAGGAGAAGCAGTAGTATCATACTACTGATCCTCCGAGATGGACCCTGTAGCGGCGTCGATTTCAGCCTGCTCTCCGTCAGTGCGCTCCTCCTCATGTGAAGCGCTGGCGGCTAGCTGGCCCGAAAACGTCGGCGACTCCGGCAATGGGGCCTCACGGTCCATTGTCGTACTCCAAGCCTCGTTAGAGGTCTCGGGTGGATCCCGGGAGTCCCCCTCAGCATCTGAGTGGAGAACGGCCGAGTCTGCTGAGTCGCTTCCGTCGTCGTCGTCGCTCTCCTGACCTTCACGGTCGTCCTTGTCTCCCTGGTCAGGGGGAGGCGTTGGAGATTGATCGACGACATCGACGTCCCCGTCTATATCCATCGACTGTTCCGCCTCGGCAGGTTCTACTGCTTGGGCGGAAGCCGACGGGTCCGGGCAGACGGCTACATTCGCCGGGGCCAGAGGTGTGATGCCATGAAGATCCGGATGGATCCCCGGTGACACCACTCTCTGGACCGGTGGCGGTGTAGGCTCGGTGGTTCCCGAGAGGGTTATCAAGGGAACTGAGGAGGAAGACGGGGCTGCTGGTGGGTAGACGGAGGCACCGAGAGACCTACCCGGGGTGTCAGGCTTGTCCTGCACCACCTGCTCTCGGCCCAACATCAGCTCAGACTGTCCATCTTTGGAGACAATTCTCTCAACGGATTCGTCTGAGCCGCCAGCGTCCTGACGTCAGGGACCACTCCACCCTCGACGAGGTACCTCTGCGCTTCGCGAGAGGGCTCGGTTCGAACGGGCTTCAGGGTTCGGACGCCATGGTGCTTGTCCTTCATCCATTCCGAGAGTTGGACCCCGAAGACTCTGAAGAATTCGCGGTCCATTTCCTCCCAACCTTCTATGATACTATCCCTCTTGGTAATATCATATTGGGCTTGTGACTCAAAGTTATTGAGACGCGTTCGGACATCGGTCAGACGAGAGTCCATCTCCATCTGAACAGTCTGGCGCGCCTCATCCCTAAGAGACGGAAGGAGCTCATTACGGATGGCCATGTTTGTTCTATCAAACAGGCCGAACAAGTAGGCACTCGCTTCCTCACGAAATGCCTCACCGAATTTGTCGATAGCAGGGCTGCCCGTCATCTGTAGAAGTCCCTTACAACGTTCCACGAACGTCTTCGGGACCCCACGTTCGACGCCATCGCCGTAGGCAGGCTGTGCCAACTCCCAACGCAAGGTTGCTGTTGGGGTGTCGGCGCCTGTCACGACGTTGGAGAAGCTAGCTCCTGCTGCCGAGGTCAGTGTCGCGCCTCCCACGTGAACACGCGGCATGGCAGCTGGGGTGCTGTCCTCCGCCGCCGCAGGGGGTTTGACAGGGGGAGACGAGTTGGTGGTCACCTTGGGTTGCCGATCACGACCACTCCGGGATTCCACCGTCTTGCCTCCAGTTTTAGCACCACTGGTGCTTGGTTTGGCTGAACCGATCGAAGCATTCTTCGACTTTTTTGGAGCCGGGGCCGGGGCGGCTTTCGATGCCTTTTCGGGCTTCGAGGGAGCAGCCTGCGGCTTAGGCTTCTTAGGTTCAGTCGAACCGGTAGACTTCCCAGCTTCTGTAGAGTGGGGCCTCTTGTTCCCACTCATAGAAGCTGTCGGTCCTGGGTCCCGAGGACGACTGGCCTCCCGCTTCTTCCGTTGCTCTACCCTGAACTCGGGGTAGGCACCGTAGAAAGCGGGCATCAGTTCCGGTCTGATATACAGGCGCTTCGTAGACGGGGGTGCGGGGGCCATCCGCATCCAGTGTCTAGTCGGCGCGCCTGTCTTTTCATTCCGTTCACACTTTCCAACCAGTGTCTCCACTAGTTGGATAGCGCCCTCGGCGTTGTACTTATGGGGCTGCTTGTACGACTTGAGATGACGCGCCATCAAGCCCCTTCGTGAAGTCACGAAAGGAGGAGAGGTCGGGTCATCAGGGTCCTGATAACATGGAATGGTCTTTTCCACCTTAACACAACCGAACTGCGGACGGATGGCTCGATGCTCTTCAACCAAGTGTTGAGCATACCTGCCGTCTGTCGCATATACGCGAGGGGGGAACCCCTTACGTGTGCAGTTCTCGAAAGCACACTGCTGCCCCGGATTGAAGATGCGCCATGCGAATCCAATCCGCTGTCGCTCGGGCAGCGACACCCCCGACGAGTCTGAGGCATTCATGATATTCTCGATCATCGAGACATACCAGTCAATGGCATGACTATCGTCCGAATACCATTCCTCGTCATCACTACCATCCTTCCCGACGAGACTAGGGAGTACCACTTGACCGTTCTTGCGGTAGTCCTGAAGCTTGGTCAGTGGCCTGTCATCGACGTACTCAGTACGTCGTTTGGCAGTGATCGCTGACAGTCGCTTCCACTCGTCGACAGCCTTGGCCGTGTCTGGGGGTGAGGATACGGTGCTCTCCATGGCACCGGCATCGACCTCCGATGGCTCGGTTCCAGGTTCCGGTGGTGCAGTAGACTCGCTACTCCTTTCCCGGGCTGGAGCCTTCTTGGCTGCGGATTCCTTCTTGCTACCTTCCTTCTTGGGCACCTTAGGGATCTTGAAGTCTTTCAAGGTACCCTTAGATGCCTTCGATTCAGTGGGCTTCTTGCCCTTAGAACCTGAAGGGGTAGCACTTTTCGATGGAGCAGGTATCGACGGCTCGTCGACCTCCATCTCGTCAGGGGAGGAGTCCCTCGAGGCGGCAGCAGCTGCGACTTTCAAGTCGCGCTTCTGCTGCTTAGATGCCTCTTTCGCCTTCCGGCGGAGCTCCTTCTCCCGCTCCTGGGACTCGGCCAAGGCTTTCTGTGCTTCCTCGATCTGCTTCAGAAGGGCAGCACTTTTAGCCGAGGTAGACTCGAGCTCTTGCTCGGGTCTGGTCCTCTTGGACTTCTTCTTCTTCTTCTTTTTCTGCGACTTGTGGCTCGCCGAAGAGCTGTACCCTGACTGCTCGTCGGACGAGGACCCCATGGTTCTTCCTGAACTGTTGGGTTCCACAAGAGAGAGAGAAGACTCTGGGTCTCGAACCGTACTCAGACGGGACGAGACGTCAAAGAGAATCTTCGAGGTATTTCGATCCGCACTCTGGCGGGTCGAAGCCTCGAAGGTGCCTTCGATGTACCTCGAACCGCACTCAGGCGGCTCGAGGGACCGAAGACTGAAGTCTCGAGAGAACACAAACCTGCGCTCACGCAGGTCGTGTCCCTCGACACTTAGGCAGGGGAGACCTCCTACACTCAGGTAGGAAGTCCCCGGGGCGGAGTATACCAGCTGGAATAAGCTAGGCTTAGTCCAGCTAATCTGCGTCCGACTCTCACGAGAAGGGCCGCAGATGTGACCTCCGAAGTGTGCAGCGCGGCCTTTTATCCCTGTGGCGCACGCCTCCGATTGGAGGAAGGGCCTACGTGACCGAGGAGGGCGAACCCTATTGGTCCACAGCGCATCACGCCATGACCAAATAAGGTAATGCTCAAAAAATAGAACGACTCACTCTCCCCTCACCGTCACGCTCTGGTTCTCCAGTCGCAATGTTTGCATATGCCGTTATTTCCTATGTGGTCTATGGGTTCCAACACTATTAACATGGATAATTTGGGCACCCCCCCCCCTCATCAGACTACCGGGATTAAAAAAAATGGTTCCAATATGGATCTACCCTTCGGGCAGAATCCACCAGCCTATGCTGGGAACCCATCCTCACAGTCAGAATAAAAGTCGGAGGCCCCATACTTCCATGCTTCTAGCATCAGGTTGTCTCAAACTAAGAGGCAATCGTATGACTTCTCGTTGTGTAATTTTTTATTCACCGTCGGCTTCACGTCCACAGACAGATTTACCCAAGAACGGCACCTGTTATTTTAAAGCCTCGTTAAAAACACAGGTTAGTAAAGCTGCTGCTTAGTATTGTGCGAATCATCGATTACTGAGTAGGGTTTAATCTAGGACTTTTCCTGATTCTAACCTTTACTATAGGAACGAGTGTTGAGCCTCGCGAATCACCCCCTCTTAGCCCGCCGCCCTTTGATGTGGCCGGGCCGACCGGGCTATTAACCCGTTTCCATCGGCGTCTGCCTCCCATCACTTGTGACGGTGTGGATGTAGGAGCCAGAGTGTTTGCTCTGGATTTCCTTTCATCCTCGACACTCGCTGACCATTCCTTTGATGAGCCTTGGCGCTTAAGCCTCGCTCGAGTCATAGGTCCGGACTGGAGTGACTGATCTTTGACTTCAATCGAGACGTTTCGATGTGAAGTTTGTTCAGTCGTTCGCACCTTCGAAGGGGGGTCGGGCTTCCGACATCCCTTCAAAGGCTGTTTAGATGCTTTCGACTTATCTCGACGGGCCGGTCGACCACGGCGCCGCTTTGATGGTTTACTGGCATCCAACACCTCCACCTCGCTCAGTTTTCGAGCCTTTTGCTGTCGTTTTCGATGACCCTGCGTAGTTTGTTTTTTAGACTGAACTTCCGGCCGTGACCTTACGATCTCTATTTCGACCTGTCCAGAAACAGACTTAGCCCTTTTCGTAGCCTTACGAGAAGGTGAATCATCATCAAGCTGTGGTTGCAACAACTCGACAGTTTGTGATAGCTCTACGCCCAACCACCGGCGCACTCTATCGACATTGCTCTTTTGCAACCGTCCGCGGGATGATCGAAGTAATAATGTCGACTCAGAGAGGACAGAATCTACTACGAACGGCCCATCCCAGTTGGGGGCAAGCTTCATACCTGCTTGGGGGGTGTGGTACCTCACCACCTGTTCCCCAACTGAGTATCTTCTCTGCTTTAGCCCATAGTCATACCCGACCTTCTGGCGTTCCGCAGATTTACCTAGGTTTTCTCTTACCATGCTGTAACTCTCTCTCAATCGGTCACGAAGTTGTTCCACGAAAGTGACGGAACAAGGGACTTCGAGTGGGTTCTCGATTGAGCCGAAAATCACATCCGCTGGCATGAGAATTTCTTCCCCGAATACCATCATATTTGGACTGCATCCAGTAGAACTGTGTTCAGAGCTGTTATATGCGGACACCACATATTTAGCCTGTTCATCCCAGTCGTCCATATGTTGTCTACCAACATAGTCAGACTCTGAATCAATGTTCTATTGAACCTTTCCACCTGACCATCGCTCTGTGGTCTGTATGGATTGGTTCTCTGTTTTACAATCGTCAAATATTCACACATCTCAGAGAAGAGTCGAGACTCAAATTCTCGACCTTGGTCGGAATGCAGAAGCAACGGGACTCCAAAGGTCAAAACCCATTCGTCCACGAAGGCCTCTGCACAGGTCTCTGCCGTGTGATTTGGTAGGGGAATAGCGCGTACATACTTGGTGAAGTAATCCTGGATTACTAACATGCAAGTATTCTTGTTTGGCGTGGGTGCAAATCCCGAGATGATATCCATAGCTATCCTCCCGAATCTCACCCCGAACAACTCTTGGTGCAGAGGAGACTTACCCATGCCCTCGCCGGGCTTTACCAGGCAACAGGTAGGACAATGCCGAACCCAACGACCTATGTCCTTTCCCATTCCGGGCCAGTAATATCTCCTTTTCACTTTTTCGAGCGTTCGTTTACGACCAAAATGTGCCGCTGTTCGGTGTCCATGGCAAAAGGAGAGTACCTCGCCCCTCAGTTGGCGTGGTACCACTACTTGAATCGTGCGTCTAGCTCGACCCGCCTCGACTTTCCAGCGACACAACAAGCCTTCACGGAGGATTAATAGAGGCCATTGCCCTACTAATTTCCGTACCTCGGCGCTCTCGATTGATACATCAGGCCTAGTGGGTTTAGCCCCCTTAACTAGCCATTCAGCAACTCGTTTGATGTCGGCGTCCGCTTTCTGAGCATCAATGAGTTCATCGAGAGACCAAAATGCAACACCCACCCGGCTGTCTACTAAACCACCTACAGCTGCCAAAACAGCATTATGACTGCCACAGTCTGTGCAATCTGACCTCTGGCATAGCCGCACAGGGATACGACTAAGACCATCGGCGTTTAGATGCTTGGCCCCACTTCGATGTTCGATCTTAGAGTTTTCGAGACCGAACTCCGAAAGGTGGGCTAGCCACCTACCCATCATTCCTTCAGCCTCTTTGAAATTCAGGAGCCATTTCAAAGACGAATGATCGGTGCGGATTGTGAAGTTACCACCATAGAGGTAGTGCCTAAACTTCCTGGTGTACACGACAACCGCCAGCAGTTCCCTTTTGGTGGTGCAGTAGTTTCGTTGTGTTTTACTTAGAGTGTTGCTAGCAAACGAGATCGGGACCTCTGCTCCATCCTGCACTTGGGATAGAACAGCCCCGATCGCGGTATTACTAGCGTCCGTGTCCAAGATAAAACGACCGTCGGGTGTTGGGAATCGAAGCACAGGTGTCTCCCTAAAACTTCGTTTTAACTCGACAAAGGCATGTTCGGCTCTTTCCGTCCACGCGAATGCCTCGTAACGACCTCTACTACCTTTAGGTTTTTGGATCACTAAGTCCTGTAAAGGGCTTACGAGTTCCGCGAACCCCGGGATGAACTCTCGGTAGTAGGAACAAAAACCAATGAAGGATCGAATTTCCTTCACTGTAGTGGGCCTAGCCCAAGTCATTACATCGCTAATTTTCCCCGGGTTGGCTTCTATACCCTGTTCAGACACGATTCGGCCGAGGTACTCGACTGAAGTCCTAAAAAGTTGACACTTTTTAGGTTTCAACTTCAGTCCCCATGCCCGAATCCTGTTGAAGACTTCTGCCAGATTCGCCATTGCTTCATCCGTCGTTTTGCCGAAGACGATGATATCATCGAGGTAAACCAGGCAACTTTTACCTAGCAAACCTCTCAACATCTCCTCCATCATTCGCTCGAATGTGGCGGGGGCGTTACACAAACCAAACGCCATTCGATCAAACTCGTAGAGCCCCCTCTGGTAGGAAAAAGCAGTTTTCTCGACGTCATCGGGATTCATCCCGATCTGCCAATATCCAGATTGGAGATCGAGACAACTAAACCACTTGTTTCCTCCTAGGGCATCCAAGGATTCGTCGATGCGCGGGAGGGGGTAAGCATTTTTCTTAGTCACTCCATTCAGACATCGATAATCAACGCAGAATCTCATGGTCCCATCCTTCTTCGTCACCATCTGGACGGGACTGGACCAGGGACTAGTACTTGGCCTAACCACCCCCGTATTCAACATCTCCTTAAGTTGTTCATCCGCCGCAGCTTTCTTGCTGAGCGGAATCCTTCTATAAGGGACTCAGATAGGTTGTGCGTCACCCGTGTCGATGTTATGCAGACATCGATCGGTGCGCCCTAACGGTTCATCTGGGGATTTAAAGACATCCACATGCTTACGTAGTAAGGCGGACAGTTTCAGTCTTTCTTTTGGCTGGGTCAGGTGGGTGTCGCCATACATGTCTAATAGCCAGGTAGGGAGCTCCCCCGTGCGGGTGCTCGCGATTTCCGCCGTCTCGATGTCTGCAGCTTCTTGCTCGAGACGCATGATCACATATCCTACCTCCGGTGAAGAGAGTTCACCGTTTCTGTCAGCGTACTGTACAGTACCGACCACCTGGCCTTTCTCAAGGACAATGTCTCGATTCAGTGGATTACAGACGGGAAACACTGTCCGACGGACATTGCTGACAAGGGCAGCCTCACCAACCAACCCAAAACTTCTCAGAGTTTTCAGGTCGGGTTCGACTATGCCCTGTCGGTCTCTTTCCAGACCGTCAGATTTTACCAAGACATCGCACCGATGTTTGGCAGGTATCCTAGTGGTCTGTGCTACTGAGGCTATCGATGACACTCTCTTCAGTTTACACTGATGGTGCTCTTCTACCGGCTCGGTCATGACCAATTGACCCGTCCTTGGGTTCAGGATCATACCGTATAATGCCGCGAAGTCATGCCCCAGAATGCCATCGTCAGCCACATCGGCCACTATTGGGCTAAACACATAGTGGGTCGATGCGACCTTAAGAGGTAGAACCAATCGACCATAGGCCCTCATTTCGGCTCCAGACGCAGTGCACACCGTTATTCCCTCGTAGAGATTATCTGACGGCACTACTAACGTTTTCGCGAGTTCCCGAGAGACAATGGTGTGGCTGGCACCAGTATCTATCAGGAAGTCTAGAGAACGCCCTCGAATCTCTGCAGACAGGTACCATCGTTTCCCCGACAAGGGGGCGGTTCCTGCTAGCATTCTCAACCCTACGTCAGTACTCAGATCGATCCCTCTCTTCTTCAGAAAAGAGAGACAGGGATCATCTGAGGGAAGCTCTGTTGCGCAGACTCTGGCCAGCTGCCGCATCAGGGCTTCTCTCCCGGCGTCGACTTTCACTTTCGATCCAGTCGAACCCTCGACCTCGGAGTTCGGGCTGCCAGCACCCTGTTCCTTGGCCAATGAGGCTTTTTCTACACCGACATCTTCGGAACCCGACCGGTGATCAACCAGTGCCGCTGTGGTAAAGGGCTGGGACGGCCCTACCGGGACCTTACCTAGTTCCCTCGAATCTACTGTCGTCTGATCAGTAGTGCCAGAGGTGCTGATACTTTGGCTTTTCGATGGTCGGGCAGCTCGATTGCCACGTCGAGCCGCCCGCCTCAGTTTTCCGTCGCGTCAGGTGGTAGACCTTTAATCGGCTCGGGGCAAGTGCGTGCGAAATGCCCCTGCTTCTTGCAGTTCCAACACTTGGCGTTGGACGGAGGGGTACTCGGCTTCTCCGAGCTAGTACCAGGGACATCCCCTCCCTCGATAACCCTGAGTAAATTCTTCAATTGACTCAGCGAGAAGGTCTGTTCCTGTACCTTGGGTTTGGAGGCCTTGTTTGGTGTTTTCGATTTACCAGCGGATTTCTGACTTTTCTTAGTCTTACTCCCTGTTCTGGGCCTCGAGTATGAGGACACTTCCCCCTGTCCCTCCTCGACCAAAGCGGCGTCGGCCAACGCCGACAATGCATTTGTCGAGGTAGGATTCACCAACTTCGGCAGGAGCTGTCGTTTCCGCAACAACTCGTCTGCCAAGTCCATGAGATCCTTGAGGGCCATGTAAGTGCGCCACTCCCGAAGAACGTCTTGTTGTAAATCAACGTCATACAATCCTCCTATGAACAACTGGTTGACTTTGGTTATGAGCCATTCAACCGAGAAGTCCACACCTGGATAGGCATCGCCGGCAAGACGTCTCAAAGCAAAGCCATAGGCTCTAATGCTTTCGTTCTTGCCTTGGCGTCTCTTCTCCATTGTGACAGTAGGATCTTGAAGGCTAGAAGTCATGGCTTCCGTTACCATGTCGACCAGTCCATCCAAAGTCCCATCTCCATGCTCCTCCCATAGCCACACAGTATCAGCTGCAGGGCCATTCTGGAGTAGCATGAGGAGTTGAGCTAATGCCATACTCGAGGTCCATACATTTACTCGACGGACGTGATTGAATCCGTGGTACCAACGGAGCCAATCGTCCTTCCATGTAAATGGAGGGCACTCGACTGACCTAGTTCGGGCTGGTTCATGCCCGATAGAGGTATTTTCAAACATTCTGCTTGATCTCCTGACCTGATCAAGAGCGAATGTTGTACCTCTTCTAGGTATTTGATGGTCCATCCCCATGTTTCTCATAGTCGTGTCTGCACGACTATGATTCATCCCCCAGGGATTACCAGAATCGGCGTCACTCAGGCGCGAAGCCTCGAATCTGATATCCCTATATTTGGGTGGATCAACATGTTGTTGGGTCGTGGTAGGGGTCGAGAACTGTCCGATCACTCCACTTAGACCAATGGTGCGTGGCATCGAAGGAATAGGTTGGGTCCGACGTGACCTCGAATCAACTTTCGAGATGTCGTCGATTGCCCCCACCATTCTATCTATCTCAGCCTGCTGTTTTGAACGTTCCGCCTGTCTTAATTCCGACACTAGGAATTCCAGGCGGGCATGTTCGGACTTCGAGAGATCTCGTTGCTCGCTGATGGCAAAGAGCTGCTTGACCTCCTTCATGGCACGATCAAGCCACTCTCTGTAGTCAGGGTTTTCGACTAGATCCTCTTGAGTAGCAACTCTAGTAGTGCTGCATTCACTACTTTGTTGCTTATCTCGAAGTCTAGCGGTACGCAATTTCGATTCCGTCTGCTCCTTCAGACGTTCCTCGAGTGCGAGTTCATTACGAACTTCTTTATTCACCCTGGCTTCATCAGCCTTCCTGCGAGACAATATCTCTCGTCGGAGCTCATCGATTTCTCCACGCATGGCTCCCAGAGTATCCGAATCCTTCTGATCTTTCAGTGATTTGGCTACTAGGGATTCAGACTTCAAGGAATTAAGCTCGGCCTCATGCCTCGCTTTTTGTTCCATTAGAACCTGATATTCCGCCATTTTGTTTGCGTGTTCGATTCGTTCCTCACAGCGACGACGCATTTCTGCCTCGTCCCTGGCTCGAGCATCCTCGTCAGCTTGCATCTGACAGAGTAACGACTCCCGTTCCTGACGTAGCTGTTTCACCTGCTTTTCATAAGCCGTTAGGTGCTCAGCTACTTCTTCAGTATGCTCGGCTGATTGTTGGTTCAACTCATGCCGCAACTCTTGCAGTTGCTCCTCCAACATAGTCTTTTCTACTTCTTGTAGTTTTAACTTATGTTTAAGGGACGTCTGCTCGTGTTGGGCATCCTGAAAATCGTTTCGAGCTCTCTCGACACATTCTCGGCGGCTAGTAGCAAGGCGATCGATCTTCGCTTTTAGGGATTGACAATCCATTGCTGTCAACCGACTACGCTCGATCTCCGACTTCGTTGCAAGCAAGAACTCCTTTTCGCTAGAGAGCTGCTTGACCTTCTCCTGAAGATCAGTAAGTTCTCTATTCGCGATCTGAGTCATGTTCGAAGCCTCTAGCGCTTGCTGCCTAAGCTGTTCCAATTTCAGCTCTATTTCTGTACTCTTCTCCTGAGCTTTCGTGGTGTTACTCGCGAGAGCATCCAATTGCTGGCGACCCTGGCGCAGTTGGCGTTGCTGCTCTTGCAGCAACTCCTCATTGAGTCCCCTGCCACTGTCAATACTTCCTTGTATCGACACGGGTGAGGGACCCTCGAAGGACCAACTGCCAAGGCCCATTGGAGTTCCCACGGGCGAGGCTGATTTTTCTACATAGGACAAACTCTGTGTCCTCAAGAAGTTCTCAGCCGCCGGAGAGAGTTGAGTCGATACTCGCCAATTGAGTAGTCGGCTCCTTTGATACAGGCCCAACAGGTCAGACGATGGACCTAATATCAGAGTGTGGTTCAAACCACCACCGATTAGTGGATCATTTCTATCCACTAACGGGCCTGTAGTCACTTGATGTTGGTGATTGGGGTCATCACCTTCATCCAAGTGACCCTGCATGTCAAACTTAAGCTCGCAGTACCTATGCGGACTAAAGTTAACAACTGGTCACGGCACCAGTGTAGTGTTCTACCCCTCGATGTTCAATCGAATCTTTCGATAAACAACGAAGAACAACTATTCAGGTTCCAGTTAAAACTTTATTGTCTAATAACACATAGGCATCAGCCGTTCTCGATCACAGTTACAGGTGACAGAGTTTGAACTCTAAATCAGGTTCGACACTAGGCCTTCTAGTGTCTACAGTTGATATTCCACATACACCTCCTCTGTGCAGCAGCACAGAGGAGTACTAGAATATGGTAGCCGGGCAGCCGCCAACCATCGCTCACGATGGTCAGTCGGGGCTGGACTGACTCCGAGGAAGGCCGTACAACGGCCTTATATACACTGGAGTCGAGGGCCACGTGACCAAGTGGTGACGTGGCGCCGGACTCCAGCGCCCCCAGGCGTCGGGTAATAGAGGTGCTCTCGACGTCGCCCACGAGGACCACGAAGGTACCTCGAAGACGACGCGGGACCACCACAAGGCAAAGAAGATCAGTTTGACATTGAGATATGGTACATGGCGGTATAAACTTTTGTATTTAAATAACAATGAGTGTATCTAAGACAACAATTGATGATGATGATGATGATGATGATGATGATGATGATGATGATGATGATGATGATGATGATGGACTCTATCAGTAGAGGTTAATATATTCAGTCCTAGGCAGGTCTTAGGGAGTGGTCATTATTTATCAATAGGGGGTGGATGGTGGGGTTTCCACGGGGTTTCCTCTTTTGAGCTATAGTAGCGCACTGGCTTTTTTGCTCAAAATCGGGAGGGGTCTGAAATTTTTACGCCCCCCCTCCTTAAACCCACCATCCTCCCCCCTGTTGATAAATTATGACCACTCCCTTAATACAAGTAGGACATTAGGACTGGTCAGTTTGAAAACGGAAGTAGTAACTTGCAAGACTGCTACCCCTTCTTCATTTTACATTTTCATACAACCCATCTATTTTCTCTGCTTCATTTTGTGTTATTCGTAATTTGATTTAATTGTGACATAATGTTTTCTACATGATATGGCCAGTTCGAAGCATGAGAATCAATTCTTTTAAAAAATGTTAACGCAAAGTGGTGATCACGCTATCAGTAAAATTGCCAGGAACCAGCAAAGTTTGCTCAAACCCTTTAAACTAGGTGCTAAACTAAGGAAGGGTAAAACAGCCATCCCACCCATGTAAATTGTAATGAAGCACAAAACCCGGATAGACTTATTAAATCCGTAGATCTACTAGGCTTACTTTTTGTCCATTATCACAGCGCCGTAGGCGCATGTAGAGAGGAGTAAATGGTTGAAGATCCCAGGTGTGAGATCTGGGGTAGTGAGATGGAAGGAGGAGCATCAAGACAAGGAGGGAAGGGTCAGGCATTATCCGCATATATGTCCCTGCCCCACCCTAGTGATACTAAATATACTCAACTCCACAAAACCCAATCTCCCCTCCCACTGCCTTCCCTTCTCCACCCTTCCCCTTAAAGCGGGGCTAGCACGGCTAAGATGTACCCGCATTAGCGAGTCATGTGACCACCCCTCGACCTATCAGAGCATTGCAAAGTTTTACGCTGGGTCCAGCAGATTTATGAGCGATCTTTTGGCTAGTACCAATGATGAAAATCGCCATGCTAGTCCCACATTAAGTAACGGGGTTGAAAACAAGTAGGACATTAGGACTGGTCCATTTCATAAATGAAATATGGGAGATCTCCTGTACTGTGTTAAAGGAGTTACAAAAAATGTATATACATGGTTTTACCCCCCCCACCAAGCCTACCCCCCCCCACCAAGCCTGCCCCCCCCCACCAAGCCTGGGGCTCAGACCAGACTGTGTCAGTGTTATCCCGCCGCAAGGGGTGAGAAGGGTGGGAAAACAGAGTGCTGTGCACTTCATTTGTTTTTAGTGAACAAGAAATGTGGTTGTGACCGCGTAAAAAAACGCCTCCCTTGTTTTAGTACACCATGCTTTGCTTACATGTGCGTTGCAGTGGATATAAAGATTTTAGCTTGTGCCAGTTGGGGGCTTCTGTATTGTGACACCTCATCACATTGGGGAAATGCAATCATCATAGTGCCTCCCATCCCGCTTCGCGGGACCACCGCTATGTGGCGTGGGGAGGCGCTAAAAAAGCCTGGGTGTTACTTTAGGTTAAAAGGCTACGCTCATGCGCAATTTTCGCCCCCTATGGGGTTGGGGTACAAAAAAAAAATTACCCTGGAGATGGGGTGGGGGGGGGTCAATTTTTTTTTTAAAGAACTGATTTTGCAAAATGACCCCCCATACATGCATGGAATGATATGTTGCGATGGGTATTTGAATTGCCCACATTTAGTTTTGACACCCCAGTGTGAAGGTTTATTAGGTTTTGCCCCCCCCCCACTACCAAGGGGTTCTTTTTCAAAATGCGCCACCCCCCTATTCGTGGAGACGAAAAGTCCCGTACTACGGCAATGGTCTGATGTTCGCACACCGGATGCCGGGGACAAAGTGTTTCTCGGCGCTTGGCGCTCCCCCTTACGTAGCATAATAAAATCACTACACTGAGGCCCTGCACATATTTTGAGTCTATATGTTCTATAGTAACCATGTGCGTACAAGGCCTTTGACCAGATACCCCTTTTAGCGGGGGGGAAATCCACCAAAATATACCCCTTTTGACGGGAAATAGGTTGAAAAGATACCCCTTTCCCTGCTGTTAGGATACAAGAAGACAAGCCCTCAATTTTGGCACCCTTTCAACATAATATTTTCATATAATATACCCCTTTCCGGCCAAAATTTGAGAATTTCCTGGAAAAATGTACCCCTATCCCAGCCAGAATCTGAGAATTTCCTAGAAAAATGCACCCCTTTCCCGGCCAAAATCTGAGACTTTCCTGGAAAAAAAGTAAAAAAAAACAAAACAACATTAAGCCCTAACTTTGGTTCTAGTTGGAATATTTACATAATTCTTTCACCATTGGAAAGCCCTTTCAAAGGAAACCCCTTTGGCCCAAATTGAGCCCAAAATGACCCCTTATAAAGGGTCCTGCTGGATCCGTTTCTATGCTCCAAGAAGTACCCCCTTTCCCGCTAGTTTGTGTACACACATGGTATCAACATTTCCATGAGTGGCCCCCCCCCAGGATATTACGGTCATTCTACTGTTCAAATCTCCTATTTATTGACACTCTTTGACCATCTATCTTATAACATCGTTCCCTCTAAATAACAAAGTCATGAGTGCCCCAGATTTGGATAATTTAGACATTGAATGGTGAGCGCAACACTGGAGCATCCAAAATTGTCCCCGGCACAGTATGTCGCGGTCTGTGTGCACGTGACATGTTACCCTAGCGATGTGCTAGGCACCATGGTTACCGTCCGCACGATTATCTAACACCCCCCCACCTGGCAATATATGACTCGGCCCTTAATTCAAAGGGGGACTAGCACGGCCTCTGCCTCGTAATGCAGGGTGCATTATCTTAGACTTATAAAAGTATTGCGATACTTAATACAGAGGGCACAGGTGACCAAAAATAATGAATAATGAAAAAAGCCTCATCACTTTTCAAAAAGGCTCAGACAGTAAACAGTACTGTAACCTGAGTTCCCATGGCCTAAGATAGGCACTGAAATACCTCCACTGCATGAGTCTGCTGCAGGAGAGTTGTGAAACTGTGATAAAGCTGAAACTGGGTAGTGTTAAACTCTCCTTTCTTTGCAAGTTTATTCTGAAGCTATATACTGGAGGATCTTTACAAACAAGGGCTCATTTTAACAGGCTTGGCTAGACCTTTAAAATGATTATTTTTTTGACAAGGTTGAATGCAGGGAATTTTGCCTTTGACCCCATCAAAGTTCAACCAAAAGTTTAGAACCATTTTATGATGAGAAGATCATTGAGCACCTAAAAATAAATGGTTCCCACCTGTTCTATGGTTAAAAATGATTTAGAAAATGTTTTCATTTTCTTTTTCTAAGGGGCTGCAGTATGTTTGACAGACCCTGCAAACTTTTTGGGCGAGATTATCTCTGGACACTTGTCCCAACCTCCCCAATGTTGGGCACTTACCTATCAATTAAGACCTTATTGTATGTATCTTGTATGGTGGGAAATTGATAGCTATGATGAAAATAAGTGGTTTTGCTTTTTAAATGAAGTTATTATGTCAATTTAAATGGAAGTTATGATCATTCAAACATCCTGAGTCAAAGACGATATTCTGCCGTAGTTCTGTCAGAGCAAACAGTTCAAGGGAAAAGATTAGATCCAAATTAAACTCTTAACTATGGCAGAATTTTGGGTCTGATTTGGTACCTTTGACCGGTCGTAATTCCACTTAAAATTGACAAAGAGACTTCATTTAAAAAGCAAATCCACTTCTTTTCTCAAGATCCATCCATTGATCATTAGACAGGTTTAATGGGATAAAGTCTTGAAATATTAGGTAAGTTCCTACCTAAGGGAGTGATCATTTTTTAACAACAGGGGGGGGGCTGGTGGGTTTGCGCGCGGATGCGCGAAAAAAATTTCAACCCCCCCTCTCGAGGGGGTAAAATTTTTTCGACCCCCCCCCATAAGGGACAAAAGTCGCGCGCGAACGTCCCCTTTTAGCCTATAGTAACGCGCGGGGTTTTCCACTGAAAACAGGTGACATTATTTTGACCCCCCCCATCAGAGGTATTTAAAAAAATTCTGACCCCCCCGGTCAAGGGGTTGGAAAAATTCTGACCCCCCCTCAAACCCACCGCCCCCCCCCCCTGTTGTTAAAAAATGATCACTCCCTAAGACTAAGTCATATGTGACAATGGCACCAGTTTTAGAGGAACGTTTATGATTGACAACATTGACAGATGTTATTAAAACGAATGGAAACAATGTAACATACATCAAGGTTCCAAGCTGCACTCTCAAGGTAGAACTTTGCTCTCTCTGCATTTGTTCCGGCGATGCCGGTAAACTGTGCAATAAGATCAGTATGACTTGCATCTGCCATGTTTGTTTCTTCTGCAAAAGTTCTGGTGTCGCACGCCAAATACTTCAAATACTCTATGCTTAAATCACTGGAAGAAGCTCACATGTGATTCTTAAATTCCGGAAAACAGTGCCAATAAATTCTATAAGTACTTATGATGCTTGTAATAGTTTAATTTTTGATTTTAAGCCTTAAAGGTCTGCTCTGCTGGGTACCGACCTCTCAAATAATTGTAAATGCCAGTAACAAGTTTCATACCGCCGCTTAGCCAATCAAAATACCTTCCGTCTCACTTCCGGCTGGACGTCACCGTCACGACTGCAATGGTGGAATGGAGGACAATTTCCAAGTTCCCGAATCAGATTTTGAGTTTGTCATCAGCTGTAGATGACAATGGATCCCAAGTCATGACATCTAAACTGACTTTCTTGTTGGTATTTGCCTCTGGCCTAGCAGTTGCTTTGCTAGCCTCGTTCTTACCTACATTTATCAGTATATTGAACGGGAAACGAGCCAGGCGAATTGGTTTGGGTATTGGGAGTGGCTTCGATGATGGTGCCCACCCACAACAGCTGGCCACGTTTGCTTCCAACCTCCCAGCTTTGTTGAAGAGTCGTGAACTTGCAACTAAACATGGTGAGTCACTGAGCGTTCGGTTCTAAGACTAAGAAGGCATGTTATTTTTATCCTTGTCGGGCCAGATTTAATAGGGCAAACACTCATTGACGTGTACTTTTCACTACCACCCGTGACGTGTGCTTTTCAGCAAAACTGGCCACCCGTGTGCTTCTAGCTCCTCTGTAGAATTTTGAATTTTGTAAATCGGCCTATTAGTCTAAATTAGAACAAAAGTTAATGCCATTTTAGGGAGTGATCATTTTTTAACAACTGGGGGGGGGGAGGCTGGTGGGTTTGAGGGGGTCAGAATTTTTTCAACCCCTTGACCGGGGGGGGTCATTTTTTTCAACCCCTCTGATGGGGGGGGTCAAAATAATTTCACCTGTTTTCAGTGGAAAACCCTGCGCGTTACTATAGGGTAAAAGGGCACATTCACGCACGATTTTTCGGCCCTTATGGGGGGTCAACAAAATTTTTACCCCATCAAGAGGGGGGGTTGGTAAAAAGTGATCACTCCCTTAGTTAGTGATCATTTTTTACAATGGGTTTGCGTGCAGATGCACATACAAAATTCTGACCCCCAACACATAAGGGTGAGATGTTTTTGATTCCCCCCATAGGAGATGAAAATCACATGTGAACGCGCCCTATTAACCTGTAGTAAAGCGTAAGCGTTTTCACTGAAAACAGGTGAAATTATTTTGACCCCCCCTTCAGAGGAAAATATTCTGACCACACCCAAACCCACCAGCCCCCCCCCCCCCCCACTGTTGTTAAAAAATGATCACTCCCTTTGATCTTATGTCCAGAAAAGTCTCAAACATTTTAAAAATTTTCTATGGGGCATGGCCCAAATCTACCGAAATATTTTCGCTGCACTCTGCTTGTAATGTATGACACTTCATGTTCGGAAATACCTGTGTGTTTTCCGTCCTGTGGAGAACCCTGACCCTGGGTCTCCATATGGTCTCAGATATGGTCATAATTGTTATAGAGATTTAAAGGGTGGCCAGCACGGATAATTGGCAATATGGATACCTGCTGAAAGATTGTCCATAAATTCCTGGGTCATTGGGTGGTCATCTGACATGCTAAGGCGGGTACCGTAAATTCTCTCGTATAAGCCATGGCTAGTACCAGAACCCAAATAAAAATCAGGCTTTTAGGAAAGACCCATAGTCTAGGTGCGGCTTATACGAGGGTATTTTACACTATATGATAGTAATGAACTGCCAATTCTCAAGCCATGGCTATAGCATCAAGCTTCTCCCAAAGTCAGGGGTGCGGCTTATATGAGGGTACGGCTATTACGAGAGAATTTACGGTATGTCTAGGTGCCCTTTAAATCTCGGTTTCTGGTAGATCTTAACCCTTGTCACATTCTATATACACACAGGTGCAGAAACAGAGGCACTTGGTGCCATCACTGTCGCAAAGGAGATGGTACGAATGGGCAAAACAGAAAAGGCCCTTAAGCTATTTGAGCATGCTTTTGCCTTGAATGCTTGGCATCCAGATGTGCTCAATGAGTACGGCGAGTTTCTTGAAAAGCATAAAAAGGATCTGGTTCATGCTGAGAGTATGTACTGTCGGGCACTTACTGTCAGTCCCACGCATACCAAAGCAATGGCTAACCGCAAACGTACCCTACCACTGGTGGAAGAAATGGATCAAAATTGGATGAACCGCATTGACCGCAAGCGTGACTGGCTTATACAAGTACCAGAGGGTCATCCTGGCATGAGGCGCCTCCGTAAAGAGAATTATTTCAAACACATTTACCATACAACTGCCATGGAGGGCAATACATTCACCTTGGCCCAGGGGCGCGCACTTCTAGAGACAGGCATGGCAATTGGTGGCAAGAGTATCATTGAACATAATGAGATTCTTGGGTTGGATGCAGCGTTGAGCTATGTGAACAGCACATTGGTATGTATATCTCTTAGTTGGCCCAGGGTTCCTGGGTGTATAGGAGACGGGTTGGAGTCGCAATTAGGACGTTTTTAATTAGGAAGTTATTTTTTTCAAAGGCTTGACAATTTGCCAATTTCTTTAAAATGATTGTATACTTCAGATTAATATCTAAACAAAAAAGTTCATTTCGTTCGCAAAATATCGGTTCAAAAAATGAAAAGCCAAATAATTGGTTTAAAATGATAGAAGACTAGAAATCCAAGTCGATAGACTACTAGGCCTTTAGGAATTTAAAATGTTCCCACTTTTTGCCCACAAAATGACCCCTATGAAGACCCAAAGTAAAGTCACTACCACAAGACGTTTCCAATATGTCATAAACAGAGATATCATTGGTATCTTTTTGTACCATGACAGTCCTTGAAGCACTATGTTAACGACATTAGAGGGTTGATAATTTTTACAACAATGCATTATGGGTTATGGATCTGCACTGCTTTTCCCCTCCGATCAAGCTCTCTGTGTCAAAAAATTTGTTTTGATAAAAAATAACCTCGAACAAATTTGAGTACTTTCTTAATGTCAACAGGCCTACAAATACCCATTCATTTGCCTGTGCTACTACTACCATTCATTGGCTAAGGGACCACCCTGAGTCTATACTGCCGGGTAGGCAGTGGAGTTTAAAAATAAACAAAAGTCCATTTTTCAGTTTACATTTTCTATAGGAAATAAAAGTTATACATTAATAAAATTGTTATAGACAATTAGTTCATATATTTGTCTGTATATTCATGCAAGAAAAAACAACTAAACATGCACTCATCTATTTACCATGATTATCTTCTCTTTTTTTCACTTTTGAATGATTCTTCAATCCACTTCCCCATAGGCTTAGGTCCCAGCCCGACTTTTCTCTCTTTATTCTTACATAGATTAAACAAAAGCGTCCAAATGTTAGACGCTTTTGTTCAATCATATAAGAATAAAGAGAGAAAAGTCACTAACTCCCAGTGAATTGACATTTGACTTGCTCAAGTGAATAGATTTATGAGGGAGGGATTTGGGAGCGAGGGGGCTAGGTGTCCAGGGGGCCAGGTGTCCAGGGGGCCAGGTGTCCGGGGGGCCAGCACACCAGGGGGCCAGCGGTCCAAGGGGTTTAGTAAGAGAAGATTATGCCAGACTGGTGTCAGTACATGTATAGATAATAGTCTCTATTTGTAAGTAATTAGTCAATATTTCGCAAGTGCTGATTCCTGTGACCCTACAGGGTTGATAGAGGGTTTTATGGTACCTACCCTGAGCCTTCTGTGCTTCAATGCACAACGCCCAATTTTTTGTACTGCAATCAGATCATTTTTAGGGCTTGAATCCTGTACTGTCTGAGCCAAACTGCAGCCTAGAGCCCAGCGAATTGAGTCACAAATAGTGTGTATGTTCAGTCCCAGTACTGGCAATACCAGCTTGTTTAAAGTGATAAATGCCATATCTGTTAATAATAGGAGTACAAGACATTGTAATATATTGTTTTAATGCAGCACATTATAGACATTAACATAATATTATGATCATCAAAATTCAGCTTTGAAGGATAAAAAAGTTAGTGTACAAAAAGATTCAAAAACGGTATATACAATGTACTTTAGTGTTGTTCGTTCTTGAAGACGCTTGATTATTTATTGAATAGAAAAGTGTCGGCTTAGGTTAAAGAATTATATCAACACCATAAAACCCTGGGCGATCTGTGATCTATATCACACATTCAGTCTTGATTTATGGCATTCCAAAATGTGGATCTCCGTAAGAGATCTTCCCCATAAGATTATTCTACGAGCGTCCTATTTTTAAGCGTGGTAAAAAGTAGAAGCTTATGATGCCTTATCAATATTTATATAATCAGTGTAACATAATCAAGTTCCAGGCAGTCTTGCATTAATAGAAATGAACTCCTACTACAACTATCTATGAGGTGGTGCACAGTATTTGGCCCAGTATTTCAGAATAATGTATAAAAACCTGTTTTTAAAAGAGAACTGTTATTCCCTCAACAGATACATAGAATCGGCGCTATAACCCAAGCAGACATATTGGAGATTCACAAACGAGTGATGGGCTATGTTGACCTGATAGAGGCTGGCCGTATAAGAACCACACAGGTATATGTGTCTGACTATGTACCTCCTTCAGCACGTGAGGTTGACAAACTTATGGCAGAATTTATTGAGTGGCTTAATTCTGAAGAGGTCATAAATAACATGCACCCTATAGAATATGGAGCATTAGCACATTACAAGCTGGTCTCTATTCATCCTTTCTATGATGGTAACGGTCGGACTTCTCGCTTGGTTATGAATCTGGTGCTGATGCAGGCAGGCTATCCACCTATTGTTATCAAAGTGGAGGACAAACATGAGTACTACCAGCACTTGGACATGGCCAACAAGGGTGATGTACGGCCCTTTATTCGATTCATCGCACGCTGTACAGAGGCCACTTTAGATGAGTTCTTATGGGCAGCCTCAGAGCAGCCGAACACCACTTTTCCTGAACTTGGCAATCAGCAAGATGATGGCAGGACCATTATTATAGACAAAGAGGATAAGAAAACAGCAGATTAGAGCTACTATGTGATATCCACAGATTTATTTAGATGTAAATTATATTCTTTCCATTTGATAAAGTTTTAAGATAATGAATGTGAAATATATATGCATTTATCGATATCATTCAATACTTTGTTTCGGCGTTGTGTGAGTGGCAAGTTACGACCATTTTGCAAGTAAGAAACAGTTTAACTCAGAAAATCCAAATCTCGTGCACCTTTGTCTGTATCTTATCATTCCACCCTTCCATGTGGTGTTCCCAAGACAACCAATAGAATACTTAACTATTTTGAAATCAAGTTAATTTGGTCAGATATGTTGAAAATCCGATTTATTTGGCATAATAAATTATTTTATCACTAGTTATGAGACCATTTGGTATGCTTTATCTGGCAGTGTGATATAGGGAAAGGGTTATCAAACTGGGGGTGTGTGATACAGAGCTTCTTGGTTAAACCTTTCGAGCTGTTGTATTAAACTTGAGATAAATTAATCCACCCCCCCCCCCCTGAAATCTATAAAACAGTTCAGTATGTAACAAGGTTGTTATGTACAAGATAAAGGCCGAGTTGGACAATCAACGCAATATATTCACAACAGACTGTTATGCAGCCTTTTGTGGCTACACAGACTACTATCAGCAATAGGGTATTGATCTTCATCTTAAGTTGAATACTGAAGTCCCATATGTTTAACCTTGGAGCCCCGTATTGCACCCCCCCCCCTATGTAATGACCCTACCCTGTATTTCACGGCCATGAGCAGCACCCTAAATGACTTCATAACTATGATTAAACCATTGTTCTGTGCTAAATAAATGTAGTTTTGAACATATCCCACTAAGAGATAAATATAAAGGTTCCCTTGAATTGGTCTGACTGAGGGTTATCTAATGAGGCGGAGACCGTGAATATTTACCATTGGACTTATACCACTAGCTGTATGCAATATATAAAATGTATGAAGTTCTTTGTTCTCGCTGTGATATAGATGATATTGTACACAGCGTAGCACTATGTAAAAAAGGATTAACACATGTAAAATTAATCCCATATATTTATTTTGAATGTATGCCTATATAAGATAGTTCCTTGATATTTGTTGAAAGTACCTGGGGGATATGGGGAAGTTTAAATATTCTATCATTGACCAGTTATTCAGTCGTAGTGATGTATCACCCCGGTGTGTCAGCATGATATTTGATCATTCTAAATCCAAAGGCATTGGGTATGGACCTAGAACGAGTAAGGTTATATTTTACTATAATTTTTGATGTATATATCAAATGATACTTATGACATTATACTCACGTTTTAAGGATGACTTGTACATTAAGCCACTGTCGTGTTTATTTTTATGTGTGTGCAATATATCATTGATTTGTTTAAAAAGTCTCATGAAAGATAATTTGTTGATGGAAGGGTATTCGATCACGGACCTCCTTTATAGGGATTTAGAATTGATATAATCTTACACTTGTTAAGTGAACCAAGCTCATCCGAACTATTGAATCAGAAATCTAAATGGCATGTTTGTTTGATATCTAAACATACACAGAACTGGTTTTATTCATACAACCAAATTGAATGTTGCAGTGCCAAGCAGACACCCGAATCCTTCACTGGAGATTTGTTCTTATTTGCTTAAGATAAGACCCTTGTAGGCAGCTTCCATCACAATGCTACTCTCTTTGGTATCGCTTGGTTTAAAAAAGAAAGAAAATTATCAATAAACCATATGCATTAAAGCATATTCTATAAGCAATATTCTTTTTATGTTATTATAGAGTCAGCATGCCCACTGGTTGGCAATAATGCAGTATTATCACACTGTGAAACGTGGCAAATTGTAAGTGGTTGGAAATATACCGTAATCTCTCGCGTATAAGGCGCACCTCGCGTATAAGGCGCACCTAGAGTTGAAGAATATTGTCAAAAATATCAAAAAATCATAACTTTGGTTCTACTGAATGGATTTTCAAAATTCAAAAAGCTATGTGTAGCTAGGGCCCCCCACACCCCCCTGAACCCCCCTATGTTATTTTTTGAGTTAGGGGGGAGTGTAGCATATCAAAATAAAGCTCTTGGTGTCCCCCTTGTGGATCCAGGAAGAACTAAAACCCCTCGTATAAGACGCGCCTTATACGCGGGAGATTACGGTACTGTATCGATTGCTTATCAGTTCCTAAATTCAGATGGTTATCAGTGATCTTGGTTACACACAGCTGTCAGTTTTGTACTCCCCAATCATGATATTACATATATAGAACTGAAGGGAATGGTCACTTTTTAACAGGAGGTTCAGATCCATATTCCCTAATCTCCTGCGTATAATGCTCAGTGAGGTCTATTTCGTGTAGAATGTCTACTCACGTCCTCTGGATTGTCATTTTGAATAACCCCACTTATAAGGCGCACCTCAAACCTTGGCAAAATGCTGATGGCATATAACAGGATGGTCATGTAAATCATACAGTTCCAGTTTACACCATGGCTATAGCCTGTCCCTGACCATTTGTCTCCTAGATACTGCATGACTACAAAATATAGTCCATCCCTGAACAGTTCTCACATGAATGTAACATGAATACAAATTATAGTCCATCCTTGACCAGTTGTTCCGTCTACTATAGGACTACAAACTTTAGTCCAATCTTGAATAGTTGTCACCTGTATCCATCATGCCCACAAATTATAGTCCATCCCTGTTGAAATGTCATCTGAGTGCAAAATGTCACCTGAGTGCAAATATAGTCCACTCCTGACCACTTGTCACTTGTGTACAACATGGCTCTAGCTTAGGGGCTGTGTACAAATGACGTCATGCTTTTTTTGACCATTTTTGACCCCCCCTCCCCCCCTTGTCATGTTTGGTCATACAACAATTGACCCCCCCTTAACATGACGTCATGCAGAGATACCCCCCCCCCCCCCACGCCCAAAGTGCATGAATAGTGTACAGCCTAGATAAACAAATTGAAATGGTTCAAAGGGACATAATGGGTGTGAATTGGCAATCAAGGATACATGCAACATAAAACAGATGAACTAGCACTGATCAACAAAATTAATGAACAGAAAACATGCCGAACACTGTCAGCATCAGCTTATGAGTCCCTATATGTGGATTGAATTTCCGTGCCTTGTACACAGAGTACTATGCCTATGGTATTGATCATACACAAGTATTTCCTGTCATAAAATATCCTGAAAAAAAATCCTGTCTAGATCAATAGTCTAATACATGATAAAAGAAAAGGATCAAATTGTCAGAAGACCATCAATTGCAATCAGACATACAAAGCAGTCAGTTTTTACTGTAGAACCTGCATATAGAGCATAGCCCCTAGTCTCATTCAGACAAAGGAGAGTAAGGTTGTTTGTTTCCAAGGGAGAAATGACTTTGACACCTCAGGGTGGGGGAGGGGTCAAAAAGATGTTATGCCTTTTCAGTAGGAAAGCCTGTGAATTATTGTAGAACAAGGGGGTTGACCAGGGAAATTGCAACCTGTCAAAAGGGGAGGGGTCAGAAAATCTTCTGCACTTCTGCATGGAAATCTACTGCACCCCTCGCAGTCCATAAAACATGTGGGACCAAGGCCATTGCTGTGAAACTTGCTGCCGGGCCTGCAGAAATGACCAGACTGTGGGACCAAATGACTGACTGTAATCTCAAGACCTTGTATTCTTGAGGAATCCGGTGCTGCCAAAATCAGTCCGAGCCTGCAGAACATTAATGTCTGCAGGACAGAATGGCCCGTTGATAAGTAATGAGAAATCCTTAAGTTACCAATGGGTTTTTGAATTGTGAAATATATCATATAGAATAGAATTTGGATCATTTCGAAACCTTTCTACCAAATTATCATGGTCAGGGAGCTTCTTACCTGCAGGGATCAACCTATACATGGGGTCCTATGTATGGTAAAATGTGTCCAACTAAAAGGGTATTTCAAAGTGTTACGGGGCCTGGGTTAGAGGTAGGATAGAGTAGGCCTAGTCAACCAACACTGACATTGATGGGAGTGATACTCTTTGAGTGGGATGTCTGAGGAAAGCATGCCTGTATTGGTATTTCATATCAGATGAATGCATTAAACTTCCCTACCTTTACAAATCTTTTTTTCTTGTTAAAACTTGTGATTTTTTTTATGACATGATGTCATACAGCCCATGACCCCCCCTCCCCCCCTTGTCATGCTTGGTCATGGGGAGTGGGACCCCCCTCCCCCCCTCCTGCATGACATCATTTGTACACAGCCCCTTATCCCTGACCACTCGTCTCTTGGATACTGCATGACTGTGTAGGGGCATGGTCTATACTAGCGTCTCATAGCTAATGAGTTGGCTAGTTTCTGATGCGAGTGTGGTAACCGACAAGAAGAGCAGCCCTGTGCATGCATGACATCAGTCAGAAGCAGGATCGCAAGGCAAATTGATGTCCTGCAGTTTTGAGAGATTGTAAGTATAATTTTGGAAGTTAATTTTACAGTTAGGTTATTGTAATGCTGTTTTTATGTTAGGGCGTTGTCTGCCCATCATTTTGAGCCTACTTTTGATAGGTGTTCCTTGCAAAAAAATTTATTCTGGACGTCTTGTTATTTCAGATCGGGACAGATAAAGACAAAACTCAGCCTACCAAATAGAGGACTGACAGTAAATCATCATCTTCATCTAAGAATTGAGGAAAAAATCATTACATTTCTGACACCGATTCCATTGCAAGTAATTCAAGCAGAGGAAAAGAGCGTCGGGGAGCAGGCAAGGCAACAGAGCCAGTCATCACCTCACAAGAATTGACTGTCACTGACTTGTCTACGGCCCAGGCACAAGCCGCGCTACAGTACAGACGCTGCAGTCCCTGATTGCTAAACAAGCCTTTGGGGCGGGGCTTCAACTACCGTATTGGATGAACCTGGCCACCTTGACCATGACCACAAGTATGGTACAGGCTACGGCACAGGCTAGCCTGTTGACAGGGCTGCAGGCAAGACAAAGCTGGCTAAGCCAAAATTTGACACAGCCTTTCTGGGGGAGAGCAAGCTGGCAGATTGCATCCGAGAGATGCACACGCAGGAGGAGAAAAATAAGGTGGGAGCTAAGCTGGATCATAATGTGGCTGTCATTTTAAGTGGGCTAGGGAAGCCCGAAGGTTTTAGGAAAAAGTCTGCAGGAACTGTGCCCTACATACTCGCCACCAGTCAATCCTTCTCATGTTATAGCCCTGGAGTTGGAACGAGAGGTGGTTATCATCGTTGATTCTAAACCTAAGGCGGTAAAGGAGGAGGACCAACGTTGGATTTACATACAGAGAGACATTGCGGCTGCCATGTCAGCAATTGCTCCTATAGGAGATAACATAATGTCGTCAGGGCCTAAACACCCCAAGCTGAATGATCTGTCCACCAACTTCAAGGATGCTATGCAGCTGATGGCCTCAGTCTTGGGGAACTTGTCTGTACATGCTTTCCTCTTGCCATGGGATTCCTCCTCAGTGAACAATGTCTGAGTGAACAAAGGCCGTGGTTTGTCTGGCCCTGCCTATTGGACCAGGCAAATAAAAGAACACTTGCTATCCTTCGAAAAGATTAGGGGAATGAAGCCCCGGTAGCGGTTTCCCCCCTCAACCGTCCTCATAGATTTGGTTGTTCATAGATTCAGTCACTGATGTGTCGGGCAAGCAGCATATAAATACCTGTCCAAAAAGAAAAGAAAGGACTTAATGTCCGAGAACCCTTGAATGTCTGAGTTCCTCGCTGGCCCCCGGACGTAAAACTAAACAAATATATAAAAGGGCTTGAGAGATGCAAGAATGAATGGTTAGCCTACTGAAAAGGGAACTTTGATGCCAAAATGGTACTTTCCGAGGAGGCTATACAGGACATACTGTGGTGGCAAGCCAACATACCGACTGCTAAGAAGGCCCTGGATGTAAAACCGAGGTAAAACTATTTAATTAAATAAACTTGTTTGTTACCTTAACTAGGTTAAGTCTGGTGGGGATAGTTTAGGGGCCGGCATCACCTGTCATTTTTTAACAAAGGGACGGGGGGGGGGGGGGGGTTTAAGAGCGTCAGAATTTTTTTCAACCCCTCTGAGGGGGAGTCAAAATAATTTCACCTGTTTTCAGTGAAAAAGTCTGCACGTTACTATAGGTTAAAAGGTGCATGTTCACAAGTGATTTTCACACTTTGCAGGGGTAAAACAAATTTGACCCTCGATCAGGGGGGGGGGGGGGGTCAAAAATATTATTGCGCATCCAAGCGCAAACCCACCAACCCCCACTCCAGTTAAGAAATTATCACTCCCTTATATATATTGCAGATCATCCGAATGGCGTGCTCGTATGTGGCTAGTTCAGTTCAGATAGATGTCACCTTTGGGTGTTCCCTTATACAAGTTTACCTTCCTCAACCTGATTCACTCATGTTGTGTTTTGCTTTTAGTGTTAAGCGAGCCAAAGAGCCACCCAACATGAACCGAACCATTACAATAGCAAAGATCTTTTAAGGTAACATGTACTCATAAAAGCTTTTTAACTTGGAAGAATTTTGAAATTATGAAAATGTATCTGGGCAATTCATTGTCGGTATTACAATGCACTTATTGCTTGAGTTGATTCAGGATAAAGACCCTAAGTGACTGAGTATTGTTGCCTAACGCCATTCGGACATGTAAGGTCATATTCATGACCATAAGGCTACATTGGAAATGAATTGATGGATGAATGTGTTCGGTCCCATGTAGACACTATGTCTCTCTTATGATGAATATCTAGAAAGGAATACACAAAGTTCGCTAAAAATCTAAAATTTTTCGGTTTTATTTTCTCCACGGAAGGCAAAAATGTTCTCATTGAATTATTCATTCACCAATGTTGTAAATCGAAGTGTAAAATGTCTGGATCAACTTTTTAACTGTCTTGAGATTCTAAGTTTGACATAAAAAACGTGTAACGGCTTTTCGCGAGGTCTTGTTATCAGTAAGTAAAGCATTTACTGTTTGTCCTGACTTAGTACCGTTAATAAAAAGCAACAGGACAGACTTTGTCTGTACGGACAAGCTGAATGACGTTTATATTATTTAGTCCTAACTGATGAACATTGAAGCTGAGCTCTCTTTTTCTCTCCAAATTACTGGAAGAGTTAAGCTCACCACATCAATCTTTGGTACATATTTCCTTCGAGTTTTTGGAGGGAGGGAACTGCTTAAAATTAAATTAAGCGCAGCTATTTACACATTTCCATGCTTGTCACAGCTTGTCTACTCAGACATTATAACGGCAGAGATGCCACTCACTGGCCGACAAAAACCAGGAAAACTGGACTTTTGGACACATAATCCCAGGAATTTAACATGATTAATACAGGAATCTTTGAATGAAAACCAGGAACTCCTGGTAAACCAGGAAAAGTGGCATCACTGTAATGGATGACAAGTTTTTGTCTAAACGCTTCTGGATCAACATGCAGACAGTTACAGACTAGCTTCATGTTAAAAAAAAAGTCGCAGACCACTCTTACTGTGACATTATATCTCTATGTGGTACAGTATCTGGAATACACATCTTACTACATGTAATAAAACATACCTTATAACCAGAAGTCATTCTTACGTGTGAGGAAAAAAAATCATGACCGCATAATCTAGTCTAACCATTTCATTTAGTGTTACCGAATCAATGTTATACAAATCTGAAGTTTGGCAACAATGACAAGACTTTTCAAAGAGAGAACCTATTCTTAAGGATGTTGTCTTCAACTTAGAGGACCATACCATGTATGTCAATTTTGCCTCAGAAGACCGTTTGCCAAGGTAATACTGCCTCAAGTATTAAAACCAAAAGAAGACAAACGCACAGATACAATAAGATTTGTATGATATTTAATGATTTTGCACAACAAAGTTGAGAACAATGTTTTGTGATGGTATCAATTTCTCATAGATACAACTGCTCACGCATCTTACACCTCTAGATTTCTAGATACAAAAATACAGCATTGTTACAGCTCTGGGCCCGCGTGGTAACGTTATTAGGGAACGGTACTACATCACAGACAACTTTGTGATCGTTTACAGAGAATGGTGGGCCCTTTGCAAATTAAATTAAACCAAAAACTAAACCCCAAGAGGAAGAAAAAGAAACATAAGTTCAGGAAAGGGGAAAAAAATATAGGGCTGAGATGGGCGGAGTTGTCTACCAGCAGGGTGTAACTTTGCTACTACCCTGTGGTGCTCCGATTGACGTTACCATGGTAGCGCATGGTAGCTCTGAATGATGGCCTCTTCCTTGCCTCCCCCTTGAAACCAAAACCGAGACCTCAATGAAGGGGTAGTCGGTTACTGCTCTTCTGCTTCACTTTTGTTTTACTTTTATCATATAATCCTTTGTCTCACTTTCTCCCATTGATAAATTGTCTTTTTCTCCATTCCTTCTGGTATCAATTTTGTATTTGTAAACAACAACGCGTGACCCCACATCAATGCAGCAAGGACTCGGCGTGACTGGTGTGAACGTTAATGCCTCTGTGGTGTATATATGCATGGTGGGTGAGAGTCGATGAAGGATGTTGGGATGTGAACATGGTTCAGGAGGAAGGAGTTCCGGAAGTAGAGACGGAGCTCACAGCACATGCGTTCCGCTTATGGCGCGACTAATAATTTGAAAACCAATGGTCATCATTTGCTCTCCCTTTATGAAAGGAGAATGTAAAGACAACTACAATTCAACATAAATCACATAAAACATAATAATAGTAATAATAATAAATGATAACAAATGAAATAATAAAAACCCATCTATTCGTATATGTGTGTATCTCGTGTTAATTTTCTTCTTCTTCACCTTTCCTGTGTATCGTTAATGATAACAAATTCTCTGGTCTGCGTTCTGCGTCACAAGTATATCCATCATCCTATGTCCCGCTAAGGTCAGCGTTACCAAGCATCTAGAGATATAACCAGTTATTCTTCATGTACATAAAAGAGGTGCAGGCATTTTCCTGTCTTTACTAACAGGTAACAAGTGATTTTCATGTAACACACGGGAGGCTGAAGACGAACAAATGCAACCAACATCGGGCTTACAGTAACAGATGCACAGCTGCTGCTCATGACCAGCTGGCTTCTTTTATCTTAAAAGTTACCCAGCAGTCACCAAACTCGCAACGATACTCACAGATGAGGATGACAACAGCAAATCAAGCTGCTGCCACCATCAAAAGAATATCTAAAGGTCTGCCCAACTGGGATCTGGGGATTTAAAGTTGATATGGTGTCCCGAACCCTGGGCCACACCGCCACTCTGCCAGCAGGGAGCGTCCTTGTTGGTGATGTCTGTTTTGGGAGGATTATTTTGTTTCTTGTAGACTTGCCAGAGTATAACAAACTTTCTCATCTTGAAGTAAGTTGCACTACATTTGCGGTAGCTGCTGGGTATCTTTTCCCCACCCCGACTACAAACAACTGACTCTTTGTTAGCTCACATGTCGGTGGCGGCAGAGTGCAACCAGCCATCCCTCTCTCCTCTTCCACAGTTAAGTGTCAATAGATAAATATTGAACAGTACAATATTAAACAAAATATAATTAAAATATGACAAATTAAAAGTACAATCCTATCTTTTGCTAGGATGCAAATTGTCCTAAGAAGGTAACAAGGTAACAGGATGAATTTTACTCATGAGGAGACCTAAGATTTATAAATCGCGCTTTAACACAGATTCCTAGATGAATATTGGTCATCACCAATAATGAATTTTGTTAGCGTTATGATTAGGGTGAATGGATGGAACCGAAATCAGTTCCGTACAAAGCATCTCCATTCTTTAGCATACCTTTCATGTAGTTTGTGCTTGTCCTAGTAAAAGGAGTCCTTACAATACCATGCATTACATATAAAACTATCAGTTGCACTAGGAATGGCCTGTGTCCGGTAAACCTTTGTTTTATAGAAACATGTGAGCGTCTTCGCTTTCTTTGAGGATGGATATAACAATCAGATATGAACACTCTCAGTCACTCAAAACCAACTCAATATGAAACTGCAGTGTATGTTTTCATAGGCTTAACAAAGAAGTTATTTGTACTTCAGTTGAGAGAATCCCTAGCCAGTACAATGGCTATCAAACAAAAATATGCTACGCCAGTATGAATTTGAGAAATGAATCATGAACATTAATTTACACACTGTTCCAGTTTTGTGCTAAACAACGTTGGGTATTGCTAATCTGGTATGCGATGAACCAAGGATAATGAGAAGAGGGCGGTGATATTATAATATATTATTGTGTTGATAATAACTGAGTGGCTGGCACCCCTGTACAGGGAGCTGCTCTATGGATGAGACTTCCCCTTGGAGCGAGCTGCTCACCAGCTCAAGTCTCCATAACACCGGGGTATCTGGACTTTTGTGTAGTTTTCACCATACCATACGCTTCATTGTGTCTTTTTACTTAACATAATAGAACTCACTCTTCTAGCTGTGCACATAATAGGCAGTAAGACCAACACCAATATCCATCGGCTATGAGAGTGAGCTTTGTAATTTGTTTATATTCTAGACCCAGTGGTCGATTGGATCACCCGATCAACATCAACAATGCAAGGGGTCAAGGACGACGCTCCAGGGTCAAGGGTCAAACAACAGGCCGGTGTGCCACCTGGTGGCAAAACAGGCTCCTTTTGGTGGTTCACGCAGAGATCACCATCTTCTCCGGCACTCACACTACCAACTGGTTGCAACACAATACGCAACAGCACAAGGTTTAAGTAGCTCCACAAACTACTCCCGACCAAGGGCAATGTGCCGCCGGCCTGCTCAGTACTCATGGGTGTACATACATACAGACAATAACATGGATCAAAACAAACTTTTTTTCAGTCGCTCAATTGTCCCCCGTTCTTCTGCCGAGGCCACCAGGAATTTTCTTTTTTTTTGCCAGGCTTTGTATTTCACCATGGCATCATGCATGGTTCATAGTTATGGTGATCTAATTTCTTGGTAAGCGCGTTCTGTTTCTTTTCTTCAGTGAAGAACATCCATAGTGGTGACGTTGCATATTAGCTCGGCATGGGCTCCCCGCAGATTTGTAACCATGGTAACTACTAGACAATACATTTTTACGCAATGTACAAAGCCATATCGGGGAGAGGCTGACTTACTTTTTCTTGTAGTTGTCGGCCTGCTCAGAAGCAATAACCTTGCAATACAGCCGACTTTTAGAGTTGCACTGCTCACTTTCACAATTTTTCTTCTGAATCCAGGCAAAGTATTCGGTGTGCATCCCAGCTTGCAATCAAATCCAACATCTATCGACGGCCTAAGCTTTTCCCTATATTTAAAACCTGTTCTTTAAAGAGTTTTATCAGATTTTTGCCATTTATACCAAATCTATCGAAATGAACCGTAACAGAAGTCTACCCAACTTGTTAACAGCGAACCAATCACGGATAAACTTCTCACAAATTAAAAAGATTTACAATGTATAACTGCTGTCTTCAGTGATGTTCTTTGCGTTGGCTTTTTGTTTGTTGCTTGGACAAAGGAAATGTGCCTCATGATATGACAGTTGGTCACTTTTTTTGTTTGTCCACATTGGGTGGTTGGTATTGTAACAGGAATTCTTGTTGTTTTTTTTTTGTTATCAATAGCACGATAAAAACATCATAATCAAACCTTGATGCTGAAACTTGTATTTAACGAGTGGATGGCGATTCTTAGTCCTGATTAACCATAAAAACTCTGTCGGCCTCTTGGTCCACCTATTAGCATCCAGTGCTCTGTACTGGTGAGCCGAGGGCTGTTTTTATGGGTAATCTGCAACTATGGAAGTGTCTGTTATACATATATATATTTATATATCACAATTTTTTTCTGTTCCTTTTTCGTTTGTCCTTCCAGTGTCTTTTGTGTCTTGCAACTGGCTTAACTGCTTCATGACAAACATCTCAGAAGTCCCATACCAATGTGTCCACGATTTCTTTTACTTCAGTCGGATTAGAACGCTCGCGATCCCACTGGGTCGCGACTCCAGATCAATTGAAGGATATACCTTCAATATCCAGTTCGGTACGGTGCGCCTGTTCTCAGTTCTAGTCAAATGGACAACGCTTTCTTGCTGAGTGCTCTTCCGACTCTTGCTGCCCGTGTATAACTTTCCTTTTTGTTCAGATTGCGTATTCAAATTGGCTCATGTTGTCCTAGGGTTGAGTCGGAGGCAGCTTTAATTCCAGTCTATCCACTAGGGCACGCCACCTCCCGGCCTGGCGAGGTCACGTGGCCAGGAGTCACATGACCAGAAGTGGTAGTCACATGACCGGAAGTGGCCTTTTAAGTCTGATCAAATCATCATCACCCAGCACATTCCCTCTGCCTACATTGATATATGTCCTTTTAATCCTTTACTTCTCCTAATCCCAGTGTCACTAGTTGCCATCTCGATTCATCTTATCAACAAAGTCGGACAGTATATCTCGAAACCTGGCCCAAGACTTTTCTGGAATGGTGATGGCAGTGCGAAAACTTGGTGACCTAACCTGTAGCAAAAACGGTGAAAAAAGAAAGTCACTTTTGTATTATGAAATATGCTTGGTGGGAGTGTTTATCGTGCAAACTGTCATGGTTTATGGTCGGCTGAGGGCTTTATATTTTACATTTCATAAGATTTTAGTGTTACAGAGTCAAACATGTTTAGGAAGTTTAAGGCTAGGCTAAATTATTATTGATCCTCTGTGCACAAAGACAAAATCATTGTATGATCATGCCCAGGTAGAGACCTGCAAGGACTGCATCATGCAACATTTATGACAACATTTATGCACTATGCAGCACCCAAAGGGGTAATGGTGTATCTGAGTAGTGAAATCATTGTATTAGGCCCATTTATATGAATATGACTTACAAGCCATAATGACACAGTCAAACTACCATAGGTTATACAGATTAGTCATGCCTGACCTTGCTGTAGTGCAATCCACTAGACAGTCCATAGAGCAAAACAGTCTTTTATGTACTGCCCATTTCCACCGTATAAGTAAGTGATTGACGTGTAGTCAACCACTAAGAACATAATGCAGCAATGTAAATTGCTTGTAACTCGAAAAGCAATCAAAAGCAAATGGAAGATCAGCATTATCACCCCCATATTCCTGTGGAATAAACTCACTACACCACCAACCACCCCCTCTCCCTGCAGCCTATGGTACTGTAACACTGAGTCACTATTCGCATAACTCCCGTCAAAACTCACACCACACTTGCAAAAAAAGAGTGGGCAATTCGATCCATGGATTAAAATTCTAGTACATTCCCTGTATGTGGCCTCAAAATGTCTTAACTCCACTCCTACCTACCTTCAGTCATTCTGATAAAGATTACTGAAAATCTACAAAACTTTGTAATGAAATCTCTTTTCTGCATGATCCCTGTACCTCCTACTACCATACTGTTACAAATTATAAACATAATTTGGTCATTTACACCTCTTTTTTCATCCTTTTTTTAGGCTTATTCGCACCACCTCAGATGTCTGAAAATGGGTGGTCCCTCCTCGTCTCCTATAACTCTTTTCGAGTTAATAATCTATAAGGTATTCTACCACTTACCGTAATCTCCCGCGTATAAGACGCAGTGCGTGTATAAGATGCACCCCTAACTTGCCAATGGCTGTTTCGCGTATAAGACGCACATCTTAAAGCTGAATTTTGTAAGATTAGTACATTTCTATAATAAAAAAAACCTGGCGGATAAGACGCACCCCAACTTGTGGAAATCCTATAAGACGCACCAGGCATTTGTTTGGCGTAGAAGACGCGTCTTATACGCGAGAGATTACGGTATATTCTGACAATATGTTGATTAAAAAATGGCCTAGTCTAGGAGTGTATTACAATTACCATAACACCTGATGTACCGGGGAAGTGAAGTACAAGTACAATAGAAAAACACATACCTCTGATATACGCATGAATACTCCTCGTGGATTCTGTCCCACATCAAAGTAAAATCGTTTACCGTCTACAGTGAGATGTTGGGGATCTGGTAGATCTCCATGTACTTCTGCAAAAAGAGAGATGCATTCATTAGCAATATGTTAACGACAAAAACTCTTGGTACATTTCCCATATAGAAATGAGCTGATTTTGTTTGATTAGGATTCAAATAATTCGTTTGTGATTGAATTTCAGGTGTCAGGTGTACCATTAAAAGTTGTTTGTATAATGTACAGTACTGAAGATATGAAATGGTGTTTGTAGTAATTCAACACGGATACTGCACTTTTGAACCCCAAAACGTTAAACTCCTGATACAAAACTTTCAATGTATGATTTAGCATTTGTCTCATTACATTGAAACATAAGGCACTATAAAAATTCTTATATCTTATTTCTCTTCATTAAGCTAATTAGATATATTTGCTATCAAAAATGACTTCCTTTAGTATTGTATTTCACGGCCCAAGTTTCTACACTTGTCTACGGATCTTTATTGTGGAGCGAATGTTCACCTTCAAACTACACCCTTAATCGACCGTTCCATAAGAAAATAGCTCCCATTACCACAAAACCAGTTAGGTGGGGGGGGGAGAGAAGGTATTGGTTATACATGTATTTGGACAGGGGCAAATGGTTTACTTTTCATGCGTTCATCCAATCACCTTACCACTGATATAAATTTCTTATGGCTACCTCGATCGCTTTCTTCTATAAATATTCTAGTTTCAAAATATTAGTTTATTAATGCTACTGTGATGAATTAACTTTGTTGGGATTATTAAGGAAAACTATCAGTCTATGTCCACTACTTTGACCGTGACCGTCAAAATTGGGATACTGGGTAATTAATCATAACTTTTAGCAGTATTCTTTCGAATATAGAATTACCGGCAAAATGAAATTCCGGGGCCATAAGGACCCTCATCATGGGGAAGGATGATGGTGCCCACTTTTCTTACGTTCCACTGGAGTTATCAAAATTGACGTCTTCTATAGTATGACTTATATTTCTCAACATAAAAAGTCCCTAAATCTCTACATTAAACTGAATCCCCCCCCCCCAAAAAAAACCCCACTTCACACTGAGTATTCATATTTGAGAACTAATAAGGGACCAACTATTACACCCAACTGCCAAACACCACCCTGCGTGCGTGCTCCAGTGGATTAAGTCATCTTGAGCCCTTATATCTTAAACATCAACTAGAGGACTTCGCTTCTATTCGAGATTCCAACAACTACACATACAAATCCACTACGATAATTTATTGTGTAATTTTCTTTTGTAAATGCCACTTCATTTTGGAAATGGGTTTATCACTTTAATTTTACCAACAATAAACATGTACGACAGGGCTGATCGGCGAGGATTTCTATGGAGTAGGTTGTTATAGACAGCCCAAGAAATCTTCACCGACCAGAGGTCGTTGTGGTTTTTACTGTGGCTGGAAGTGTTTGGGCACTGACCGTGATCGTCTGTCCCAAACTCATCTAGAAGGTCAGTAAGGGCGTCACGGAACTCGATCATCCCTTGAGCAGGAATAGCAATTTGGGTGCGCTGCTGGGAGCGGAGCACTGTCTGCGACACCTGGAATGACAACCAGAGCAGTGTCCACCTTGGCCTTTTACTCTCTTTTTGTTTTTCCCTTTTTTCTCAATGCCACAAAGGTAATGCGAGTCAATCCAGGCTATGGTGACAACTTGTCTCTGCCACGGCTAGGCTCCATGGTGACTTCACGCGACTATGATTCTTTAGTAGAAGGACAGCGGTCAAACAACACAAGTCCTGCGCTGCCCAGAAAACAACACTTACATGCACATAGCTTGTAGGTGTAGTTAGGGACGAGTTTCTGTCTACCTCAGTACACAGTATGTGGACTCTGGGCAGTCATTCCAGTGCAAGCGCCTTTTGCCTTCTAATGGGCATTTTTAAAGCCAACTGGCCACATTTATGCCACTCACACTGGAACATCGCAGACGCTGCATGATAACAGCCTACCAGTGCTGTAGGGGGCTGGACGAAGGATAACTTAGGGTAGGGACATGTAGGACTCTGAAACGGTATCCCCACATGGTGATGCTCTCTGCCACTGGAATGTAGCACTTTGTAGTGACAGCACAACCGGTTGTCCTCTTAGTAGGGATACTTGCTGTAAGCGCAAGATAGCAGTTGTACCTTAATTTAAATGACCATGGTGGGATATTGGATGTTATCAATGTTTTCCCAAGCAAAAGTGTAAGTATGCACTGCAACCATAGAAATTACAAATCAAACAACACCTTAGAAAAATTTTAAGGATTCCAAATCATACTATGGCTACATTGTCCAACTATTTTTTTTTTCTCATTTGAAGTCCAAACTTTTGATTTTTGAAATGGTTAACTTGAGATTAAGGATGGGGAGGTTTTCTGCCATATTGCACCACAGGCATTTTTTTCACGATACAGTTAGAGGGAAAAGAGAAACAAGAGAAAGGTAGGTTGCCATGTCGACGTGTGCGTGAGCATCCTGGTCGCCATGGGGAACCTGGAATACCAGAAATGAGGAGTCAACTGACCAGCCGCCTCGCCGTCGTCGGTGCCAAACTGATCTAGCAACTCGGTGAGAGCATCGCGGAACTCAATCATGCCCTGGGCAGGGATAGCTATTTGTGCCTTCGGCCCGAACTGCATAGTCTGCGTTATCTGCAAGATGACACACACCGACACATACGTCAAAACAACAACTACACACTAACACAGTCAACATGAGACGAGAAAATTGGCCAGAAGCTGCAGATTGGTGAGACTATGTTTGTAATATAGTTGTTTAATATTTTTATCTAATGATTCTTTGGTGACATCTCACTTCCTCATGTTTCAACATAGACAAGTCTGAAAGAGTCTTTTTTTAATAGTGTGAGTATAAGTGCTAGGCCTATACTACTATAAATAGGGTAGGTTAACCCAAAGACAGCCGTTCCTATGCAGGTTTTCAATAAGGGATCTGTAGGGGTAAATATCTATGAGACAAATGGCTCCTCAGCCTTCCTTCCCCAAGGTATCAATGAAAGCAAATTATTTGGCCTTTTGTACCTATTAAAGTTCTTAAATCTGTGTGTACATTTTATTTCTAGTTTTACACCCCTTCTCTGAACATTCCATTTGGGCCATTTTCACCTTGAGACATCCACTTTGCACCTTGAGATGTCCACTTGATACTCCCTCTTTTAATAGTCCTTTTGATTAAACTATAAATCTAAACATGAATAAGTATCTTACATCAACATACAATAAGATGGCATTATTAAAGCCATTGCATCATAATACAAATGTATGTTTTATAGTGGCTAAGTTAGAATGGAAATTGGAGACAATGTTTTATTTTATGTCAATAACTTCTTCCCATAGAGATAGCATTGGAGGGCCGATCCGCACACCCCCAGTGGCGTAACGTGTGCCGATCCACCACAGCGGCCGATCCACCACAGCAGCCTCGTTCTGAGTGCATGTAAACATTCAAAATGGCGGATGGGCGCTTTTACGGGGAACTACGGTACCGGATTTTGATCATTTTTCCTTATTTAAACCTCAAAAAACATAAAATAAATATAGAACTAAACTCCCCTGGTGTCCTCGGTGGCTGATCCACCCCTCGGGGGAGGTCTCCCCCGAGGGCGTTAGCCCTCGGGGGAGACCTCCCCCCTCGTGGTGGATCGGCCACCTCGTACACCACGGTCGTTTAGTTCTATCTATATACCCATGGATATTGTAAATTTCACCAAAATAGAAGTAGTGATCCCAACCCTGATTTTTAGAGGCTTTGTCTTAGCTGAACCTTACTAAGTCTTCAATTTGCACTCTATAACCATGCCCTAGACTTTATAATCCTGCTCGCAGTGTCACATAGGTCCTCATCATACATGCTAATAGGATTACAGTGAAGATTGCAAAGTATGTACCAAACTATCATCCAGTGAACTTCTGTATCCCAAAACATCCTGGCCATGAATCTTTCGATGTACCCCTACATGATTAATAGTTTCTATTCAATTAAATGCATTAACGGGGATTCGAATGTTCAGGATATTACAAAACCGAAAACGTTATTATCTAAGGATTGAGATATTGATGACTTTAAGAAATATATCTATTTTTTTCTGATTTTCTGATTTCTTGATAGGTCGAGACAGATGCAGCAAGTGCTGCAGTGAGTTCTTTACTAAGATATGAGGAATATATTCTAAACTTTTTGAGATGCATGTGAAAAAATTACAAACATTACAAACATTCCCCCAGCCATGACTGCCAACCCACCCACACATAAAAATGAGAAACACCACCTCACCCACCCCCACCCCCCAAAAAAAAAAGAGAAATGAATAAATAAAGATGAGAAGGGAAAAAAAAGAAACATTAGTGTGCATGTATATGTAGTAGGGTATGAGGACTCATTTCGTTTTTGGGACTTTTTCAAAACCTGTTTATTTTTCCTACGATTATAATACCAACAATGAAAATGCATGTTATCCGGTCCTTAAGGTGGGAAAATGGGGTTATGGAATTTATCTCTTGTAAATTCATGTTGACGAGGTAATTTAGAATGGCTATCTCTACTAAAATCATGTCAGATAAACATTCTCATGTAAGATAAACAATGCTGCTATTTAATTAGAAATGATAATAGACAGTGGCCAGACACTGCCTTGGGTAGGCCAGACAGTGTAGGGGGTGTACCATTTCCGAGGGTCTTTAGGCCACACCAAAAAAATAAGTTGGTCTACGGATTTTGGTTTTGAAAAAATGGTGCGAGCGAGCGATTTTTTTCTTTGAAGATTTTTTTTTACGTCCAATGGATTCCTTGCTGGAAAAGTGAGGCGAGCAAAAAAAATTTATTTAAAGAAAAATAATTGCCAAACATCACAAAGAGAAAATTCTTAGAAAGTGAGGCGAGCGAAATCCGTAGACGAGATTTTTTCAAAGAAAAAAAATATTTGTATTTCCGAAAATATGGAGAGGGAAATCCATAGACCAACTTATTTTTTTTGGTGTGGCCTTAATAGGTTATGTACAAAGGTGCCAAGTTGCCCTTACCAAAAATAGTAATTTTGAGATAAAAAAGAATTCGTAATTTGAGGTGAAAATTTGTAATTCTCTGTACTAAAACTCGTAGTCTATCTTAAAATAATAGAAATCTACTTTAAATACACACAAACATGTTCATATGACATCTTAATAAATATTGTTCAACATATTCAGAAGCCCTTATATATGTAGATATTTCTGGTTATTCTAACCTTTCTTCTAACCTTTCTACTAAACATAACACCCTTTCCCATACAAAAAGTATTATAGCTGGACTACCCAAAAATCATAATTTTGGCATCTAAAATCGTAACAGGGGTGGAAAATCGTAACAATTACGAAAAAAAATAATAACACTTGGCAGCTCTCTATTATATATGTAGCCTTGTGAAACAAGCCACAGTTTGCCATGAGAATAGGACCCAGTTTGCCATGAGAATAGGCACATGCATTGAGGACAGTGAGGTGGCACCATCTAGTGAGTATTGAAAGAACTAAGTCCCACCAGCTAAACACAGGCAAAATCTGTGCACTACCTATTGCAAGAGTCAACTAAATTCAACACATTGGATCAAAGAGAGAAAAATCTTTTCAACCAATCACAGCACAGCAATAATTCAGTGCAGAACACCAACATATTATGCAAATGAGCTCTGTATATTAGTCTATGGTAAGATGGAGACGATCTTCTGTTCTACCTCCTAGCATAAATTTCTGATAATAACGAAGGCTGGAGCGAAGGGTATTGATAACAGATCGTCTCCATAACAATCATGATTTTGTAGAGATCGCTTCTTTAAGGTTAGGGGTAGGCTATATGTAAGAGGGGCTTCTGCGATCTTAAAACATACCAGGTATCTGCGTCTCCTATACCTCTTTCAGATTAAAAAAAAAAAAAAAGAAGACATATCATAACCTTTGTATGCGGGTTGCTATGATAGTACTTCCAAAGTATGACATTATACTTGAAATTGTGTTTTGACTTAGGAAAATAATAGAAAATAAAACATTGTTTGGAGGGATTGTCTATATAATATTCCTCACATATTTTCAAAAAGATAGTGTTTTAATTGTTGACAACCAGATTTGATATTTTATCGATAACTGATCCAGGGTATATTATCTACCCCAGTACTCATGAAACAGAGGAAACTAAAAAAAGGAACCAGCTGCATGATGGTACATGTACCTCAAGGTTATACATACCGAAAGCTGAAATCAGCTTTACACCATACAATTATAAAGGATGAGGGAAAATGGGTCCCTATCATGTTGTGAAGTGCAGGTAGAAACCATCTCAGAAAGTCACCATAAAAGGCATTGTGCTATATCCCTTCCCCATGTCTGCACATAGATATTTTAAAAGGTTCTTATGCTCTGTTTCATGGTTCTGATCCATCAAAATCTATGTGAAATAGCATTCTAAGCTTTGGAAATCGATAATATACCGTGTATTTTCATGAATACAAGAATACAAACATAGGTAAGTAAATAGACATTAACTGAAATAACAGACAGATTTATATGGTAATTTTCATCATAATATGCACAACGGACACATATGAACAAAACAAGTACCGTACTTGTGAAACCTGAAAGACGAGATAACTATCAAATCACATATATAGTTCTATTCTGAAAACAGAGGAAACAAATAACACATAGGGCGTATATGATAAGCTCTCGGAATACTTGTAAATAGCCAAGATATACAGCCGCAGCTACCGTACTTCTAGGTCAAATACGTAGTAGAAACAATGCATTTCAGAATATGGCAGGACAAATTTAGAATGGAAAGGGAACTACGGTAGTAACTCTGCCAGTTTTGTGTGAGAGAATATCTAAATTCAGCTGCCGTACACATGGCGTTAATTTCTTGCATTATACGCTGAAAGTCAAGCTATGTAATTACCAGCAAACTAAAACATATGGGAGGTTTAATAATTAATATTTCCTATTTGTAAATTTATATTACAAATTAAACTATAGTTATATACGATGAGCTATTACTGGAATATGTGTCATTTTACAACCCACGTTGAAAATTATAAAACATGTGAGACGAATATCATTTATCTTATTGCGTCTTTCATGTACACTTAAAACGGACATATCATAAGTGTTTTCCTCAAATAAATCAGGACAACTTACCCGGAGGAAGCGACCACGTTGGTTCTCCTTTAGGTCGAGGTAATAGCGACGGTTATCTTTAATCATTACTTCTGTTTTTAGTTTACCATCCTCTGGCAGGTTATCTGGGTTCGGGGGACCTTCAACAAAAAGGAAACAAAAGACAGCTCAATCTGATTAGTTCTAAAAAGGACAACGGTACTGAGTAGCTCGAGGAGGTGCATCTCTACCATTACATCTCTCTCCTGCCCTCCCCTCCCAGTGATACAATGTTCATATCCACCTGAGCTACTACTGTCCATGAACTGCTTACATGTTCAGGGCGACAAAACTATATTACACATTGATGGATGGATAATTGCGTCTGTGCACGCAGATATGTGCACAAGACACACAGCAGGGACAGAAAATATGGGAACCGAGACCCCAGGTAACCTTTCATGGTGGGCTAGTTGCCACTAGAGGTAAATGCAAGGCTTTTTTGGCTGTCCAGAACTAACCTTATTTCATACTTGCCGATCCAGCAGTGCTTCGAATACGTTGCAAAGGTACATTATATTACATGCATTTCCCTATGAAAGTGCGTTTTGTGAAGTACTTAATTGAAACGATTTTCTCTACCCATCATCCCCTTAGAAGAAGGGTAAAAAAAATAAAATGAAAAGTTGAAAAATATCCCCTAAACCTCCGTGGTCCTTGTCTCGTAAACTCCTAGATTAATAAATTGAACAAAGAGAATTTTATGATAGCACCGACATGTTTCGGGTTTTGCAACCCTTTGTCAAGGTAGTGTTTTATTTCGAAATTCTGGACTTATATGTCCCTGGGAGCCTTATTCAGGCTGCCCGACAACCAACTGTTCTTTAAATAACAAAAGGTTTCAATGGGTAACAACAATGCGGTATAAATGACTCCCAAAGTGGGGGGGGGGGGGGTTCAACACGAATGAATAAATTAGTTGAAGAAGGCTCCCAATTAGGGTGAGTCCTGTAATAGTCAATTCTCAATGATGTGTAGAGAGAAAAACCATAGTCAATGTGCCCTGGTTTATGTTCGATTTCCTATCATATCACATGTAGCTCAATATGTCAAAGTGTTCAGTACCGTAGTTTAATTCTATCCTCTCTAGAGATTATGGGTTGGGTTTTTGTGGGGGTGTTGAAGGAGACCGGTGGATATTCTTCATTGGGCCACGGTATTGGGACCCAATGGAGTATGTCACAGTTGGCAGAGACGTCAGTGGGTATGTTAGCAGGTTCCTTTGTGGCGCTGGACAGGCTGAGGCTCAATGTATCTTTAGCTGTCTTATAATTAATAGTGGGGAATTCCTTGTCCATTGTAGACTGAGGTATCTGAGTTTCAGGTGTCCAAGGGATGTTCGGAGTCCCACTGGCCTTTGTGGGGGTGGGTGGTCTGGATACCGGTATGGAGTTATTATTGATATTCATGTACGACTGCAGTTCTTTGTCGAAGACTGGGAATGGTGTAGGTAACTTCACAGCATCAGGATGAATCCACCCTTTCATACCAGGACCCTTGTTAAAAGGCCCAGGGTTGGGTCTGGCGATGGCATTTATGTATTGCTCGGATGGTGGGCTTTTATTTTTTACTTCATAGATACTGGGAGCCGGTACCACTCTAAATTTTACATCTTTTGGATCGATCTTGTTAAAATCCCACCTGTCTTGGAACTCCTTAATTTTCCTTTGTGTTTCAAATTTCTTCTGGGCTTTATAGGAGGTGGATCTCTTGTTTAAAGCTCCATCTGGCTGCAATGCCGGCGGTTTGAGGTATAGGATGCCATGATTTGGAGGATCTTCAGGGTGAATCCGCCGCAAAAGTCTGTTTAAATTTGACTTCTTATCAAATATTTTACCACAGTAGCCGCAGGTGACTTTGGTCTGTCCATGGGTGTTATTTAAATGTAATCGAAGCGCTTGTTTAGATTTGCATATGCGGTCACACAGTGTGCAAGACACTGCGACCTCCATTTTATCTGGCGACGTATGACGTCATGACGTCACTGAGTTTTAACATTGATGCCGTTGGGGTGCCAAGTTGCTAGGAGACGTATCCATGCCTCCTCGAGTTTCATTAGTGATGCTGTATTTTGAGCGGAGCTGTCTACCAGGGTGATCCTAACAGATCTAGGTCCACATCCTGTCTGAGTGTTGAAATGTTCTGTGACTGGTGTTTCTTCCACATTTTGACCCGGGCGGCGTGTCTCTGCATCAATGCCATTCAGGTGTTGTCCTAGTCTTTTTTTTAGCTGCATGGGAAGTTTGACCTACATACTGTTTGCGGCAGCGTATGCATGTGAGTACATAAATAACATTGTTTGTTAGGCATGTGTTGTGTCCAACCACTTTGAAGGTACGGCCATTGGTGTTACTGGTGATGGTGTTGGACTTGATAACTCTTGGACAATAGCTGCATTTTCCACAAGAAAAGGAGCCAGGTGGTAGTGATACATGAGGATGTGGAGTGTGCATGAGTGAACTCTTCAGATTCTTTGATTTTCTGTAGGCTATCCTGATGTGAGGAGGATGTTTTTCATTTTTGAGGGGGTCTGCTTGGAGAATAGCTGTGTTCTCTTTGAGAATCTTTGGGATCAACATATGCTTGGGGTTGTATTCTGTGATGTATGTGACAGCCTCTGTTTTTCCTTTTTCTTCAGGATGTAGTAACCACTCCCTGTTCAAGGAGCTGGCTCTGGCGACAGCAACCCTGAGGATTTTCGATGGATATCCATATTTTTTGAAGTTAGCAATAAGCTTCTTGCTATCTCTCTCATAATCTTCATCTCTGGAATCAATTTTCCGTAGTCTGACCAGTTGGGAGAAGGGTATAGACCTTTTTAAGGCCAGTGGATGGTATGAATTAAAGTGTAAGTATGTGTGTGCATCCGTAGGTTTGACATACAATTTAGTTGTAAGTTTCCTCTCTGGAGTGATGTAGACTGTTGTATCCAAGAAGTTGACCTCTTCCTTGCTGTATTCACCAGTGAATTTTATGGTGGGGTGGTACTGGTTGATGAATTCCAAGAAATCTCTAGCCTCATTCTCTCCAGGTAATATGGTGAAGATATCGTCGATGAAGCGTAGCCATAGTTTTGGTTTGATGGTAGATCTAAGTAAGAGGGAATCCTCTAGTTGGCCCATGAACAAATTGGCATAGTTTGGAGCCATACGAGTGCCCATAGCAGTTCCATGAATTTGTACAAAATAGTGTTTAGTGAATATATCTGATTGCTCAGACTTAAAATTCAGACATTTCAGAGTCATTCTTTACAGTTTCCTCTACCTAGAGATGCCACTCACTGGCCGACAAAAACCAGGAAATCTGGACTTTCGGACACATTTTCCCCAGGAATTTAAAATAATTTAAGACAGAAATCTTGGAACCAAAACCAGGAATTCCTGGTAAACCAGGAAAAGTGGCATCTCTGTCTACCGGCACTTCAAAATCTTCTCTTACAGTGGCACACATGGAATATAATCACGAGAAGCCTTATGGTAAAGTTCCCATTTGCAATGCTTGTCCCTTTTTTACTTCACTGCCATCACCTCCCTAGTTTCGTTGACACGGGTCGCCTCCACCCTGAGTTGCTTCTCTCCACGCCTGCTCCAAACATAAGCTGTTCCACCAATCCTCATCCACCCCATGTTGCTCTCCACCGTGATCTGCTCCCCACCTCCCAAAGCCGTGTGTCTCAAATCCGAGTTGCTCCTTTCAAAAACCCTGAGCTGCCTGCTCTCCTTGCCCCTGAGCTTCCTGGTTCAACCCTGTGTACTCCACCCTCATTCTTATTTATGGCACTTGTAATTGAATGCCACTGTGTGAAGGAAATGCTTCAAATATAAAAATAAAAATTCAACACCAAGCTTCGCCTGCAACCAACTCCAGGAAGCAGGGTAGGAGACTGAGAAGAATATCACCATGGTAACCAGACAGTTGACATGAATTTAGGCGGGACAGGTAGGAGTTCTGCAGTGCTGTGGTGTCAGAATATCAGGACTACCAAAAGATTATATTTTCTCGTTTCCACAAGCACTGAAAGATTTTTTTTCTGTTTAATTTTCTTTCTGATTTTCATAATTTCGTCCCATACAGAGCACTCGTTTTTCTTTCCGTCTTTTCATCATTCAGGGGCGTAGGAAAAGGAGGGCGGCCTGCCCCCCCTCCCCTACATAATGGGAACGTCCCCTATATAAGCCTATATAAAAGTATTGCGGGTTTCCTCAACCAAGGTCCCTGAAGGCCATCAATAAAAATTTGCTTCCTACGCCTCTGATAATGCTCTGCCCTTACTAGGTTACTTACAATATACCGGTAGATGTACTTCTATGTAATACACAAATAAAAATGTTCTTTAGTTTGATTCCCCGTGTTGGTGACGTAGTGGTACCATTCCCAAAGAAAGAAGTGTGGCCTTGCTAATCCTTACTCTACACAATTTAACAACGCGTCTTATTTGTTATTGATGACACCAGAAACCTACTCACCGAGGGAGGCATAGTGTTCACTAAATTCTGTGAGGTGATTTCTGAATTCAGCTGCCGTAGACATGGCCAGGAGGAGTCGATTTTTCTTTCCTCCAGCTCCAATCTGCAAAATAATTCTTAAATTAGATTTCACCCAAAAAAAGGTCTGTCACGGTTCTTTAAAGAATCTAGAAGAGAATTCTAAGTTTACGTTACTGGTACCCCTGGGTGAGGTTTATATACAGGGGTTTAACACAATACAACGATACAAAACGAGATAACTCTCAACTGCCCTGTTTGGCTTACAGCATTCATCAAAGTTGGTCTAACTTGTATATGAGAGCGGTTTTCTAATACTCTTGGGTCATTATATTCCAAAGAAAACAAATACCTCGGCAATCTTTATAAACCTCCCTCTCCTGTTCTGTTTTACATCGAGGAAGAATCTTTTGGACTGAATCTGGAGGCTCTTTGTACCCAGCTCCTGCTCTCCCGCAGACCCTGTAACAAAGATGATGTACATAATAACAATAGATAAGACAGTCCAGAGCAGAGTTATCGTAAAGCCATGCTGTCAGTATTCAATAAATTGTTCAATTATCAACAAGCAGGCAACAGACAGAAAGGCAAAAAGACCGAACTGGTAAGTGCAGCACTGTTACCCTTAAAAGGGTTACACTTACAGGAGACGGCGAACATCAAGTTGTGCGTCAGTGACAATGCTTTTTTGACTGGGGCCCAATGACAATATTCCTTGACTTAACTCCTGCCAGTGTTTGAACCTACACTACAGACAGATATCAGCTACTGCATAGTCGGCCATAAATGACCGGGTCCCTAGTAGAACGGCCCAGGCGATGCTCATTGGTCAATGAGGGTGGGAGTGTACTAAGAAGATGAAGGAGGGAATACAAAACTGACTTCAACCAGATTCTTATCCAGATCAAAAGGACAATAATTAGCTGGAATATACATCCAGATACTGTGGTGTGAAGGTCATTTCAGCATGGGCTGATACCTGGGTGAGTATACGCTCTGCGAGGCGGCCCAGGGGTATGCCAGGCTACAATATTTTGACCTAGTGGGATATATTATTGACCAATCAGAAAATTTCCTCCATTCAGTGCAGACTTTTTAGGGTGCATTACGTAAAAACTGGTCCCTAGCATGCTGGCTGTTATCAGTCCTTATCTCTAAAGGTACAAGCTCAAGCCGGGGTCACCCCCCTAAGAATCTTGACGCTAACCGGGAATACAATTGAACTTCTTTCCTTGCTGACCGCAGTTTCATGAAGTAAACTACCGGTACTGCTCCTTAGTGAATAACTAAATCTAATCCTAAATATTTTGTATATTTTATGGCGAGATAAACCTCAAATATAAGACCGTCACCCTGACTTTGTGATACTATACTCCCAAATATTTCTTATACATTATAGGCAAGATAAACCTCACGTATAAGACCTTGACATCGTGATACTATGCTCCCAAATAGTTTGTATTCCTTATAGGTGAGAATAAAGACTGATGTTCTACGTACATAAAACGCGGCCAGGGTTCCCACTATTTATGGATCATGATTTGAACTGACATTTACCTGACATTTATTGACTTTTAACTGACCAAATAGTGAATTATTTACGGGGGGCCCGCAAAAATTTGTCCACTCTCGAGCGAGAGTATTTTAGAAACTTTGTGATTTCACGTAGAATCTTGACAATTATCCCCCGGAATTAGTCAAAATTTCATTTTTAACTGACTTTTTCCAAAAATATAGCTTTAACTGACTTTTAACTGACCTTTAAAGAAAAATAGGTTTAACTGACTTTTAACTGACCAGTGGGAACCCTGGCGACGGAAGGAGATTACCTGCAGTGGACTGCTCAGCCGGGACCCTCACATTTCCCGTAAACACCTTTCGTCGCCGTGCCGGGCTTAATCCCCGGGACCGATCATCTCAGATTGTACATCCTATATATGCGCCAGATCAAGCGGTTTAGGTACAGCCATGTTTCATTACTGGATGGTTAATATATAAGCCTGGAGCAGACCGATTGTGATCGTATCTCTCATTTACCCTCACCGTGTGTGGCCCGGCCATAACCTTGTAGGAGAAACGCGGCCGCGTTTATAAACCACACATATAAGACCCTGACTTTGTGATACCATACTCCCAAATATTTTGTATACCTCATAGGTGAGATAAACCTCACGTATAAGACCCTGACTTCATGGACAGGCGAAAACCTCTTAGCTATATACACACAACCATTCAAATTCAAAAACCTAAGCAATCATGTTAGGGATAAGGGCAGCAATTGAAAGGTGTATGGGCGATTTCCTCCACTGTCCCTTGTACCTGTGGGCAAATCCTCGTGAATATGCACCACCTTAGCGTGTGCCTTAATATGCAATATTTTACGTGGGTTCAAAATTCAACCATCCTTTGGTTACACGTATGGAGACCATCCCCAGAAAAATATTTTAGAATTTTTTTTAGGAAAACAATAATTGAGATATAAGAAGTAAATCAGGGATTCTCTTTTTAATTGAAAAAAAAAAAACAACCCAACAACAGTGAATTTAGTAAATAAATCACCTATATACAAAAAAATTTAACGTGTGATATAATCACATGGCCCAGGTTTTAGCACATATGAGTTGAAGTACAATGTATAGGAAGAAAAGATCAAAAATTCTGACAGGGCTAGTTGGAGCGTCCAAGACCTACCATAGGTGACTGGTACTATAGTGACAGTCTGTCAGTTGTCAATGGTTAAGCCTATGGAGAATACACCCTTTATCGCTCGCATGTTTCATTGGCGAATAACTCCTCTCCTGGCGAGTTAAGCATTGCATAATATCAGCAGGTGTTGAATAAGGATCCAGATTAACCATAGAAATGCATGAGAGACTAATTCTCCTCCATTTTGTTATAATCCAGCAGTTTCGATGGCACCGTGAGGCGATCGTCTCGCGGTCCGCCATTTTGGATTTTGATGTTCTGTGCGCATGCACGACCCTTCCTTGCCGGAGGTTGCATTTTCGATGGAGAATTCGATAGATTCTATCGACTAAACTTGAAATTGATAGGTTTTTGAATATAATCCATGCATGTTTGGCTATATCAATCGAATTGAATCGAATACACCCCCTCAATTTACTGTTAAAAAAATAAAATCTGACGAATGGTTACTCTGCACGCATGCATCAAGTCTCTAGACCGGAAGGGAGGCGGTCGACATAACAAAAAAATGGTGGTCAGATTTACACACTCATATATAAACCAGGGATGTAAGTCAGGAATAGGCAAAAACCAGGAACCATAAATTTACTTTATATAAAAGCCTTCTATTTTTCACAAACAGCCCTCCTTACCACTCATGTAAGGAAAATAAATGTCATTCAAAATTTTCAGAAATCAGGAAATCCTGATAAATCCTGAAGACTTACATCCCTGATAAACGGTCTTAACCCGTCCTGGCCCCGGAAATTCCACCTTACCTACTGAAAAAAAGCGTCTTAATTACCCTATTCCCATAAGAGTCAATGTGTTATTTTGACCCCCTGTCGACCGCCAAAATGGACCGCGCAATGCAATCCTATGGAGCCTCGTTTTCGTGAGAAAGTAGGTCAAATATGTCATTTTTTTTCTTCAGCTATTTTCATAGCTGAAGAAATTTTGTTTCCAGGAATTGTGCATGTACAATGAAAGACAAGATCCTAAAGAATATGTTTCCATGATTTTTTATTTAATTATCCCCCAATTTCGATGAGCAATTCCCATCTAAAGTTTCAATTCATGACCATCAGTTTCCGACCGAAAAGGCGCCGCCAATGACCCAGCAGGAGCTGGGCCAATAAATGGATAAAACAGTAACCCAGGGGTCAGTAGTACTATAGGGAGCCCCGATTGGACCCTTATCTGATCTCATTTCTAGGATGTTCTCAAAACTCTTCACGTGTGACCATATATTGGGACAGAACGTTTCCCACAACCTACAAAACTTCACATTGTACTTGTTTTAGGATCTCTGTGGGCAAAAGTTACGGTGTTGGTCCAGGAAAGATTGATGCGCCTGCATGTGGTTGCTAGTATGATTGACATGATCCCCTGAAAATTTTCATCGATGATAGTAGCTACTCACAGAACGTGCTGATTTCCATTCTCTCCATAATGCCTTCAGACATTTGCCTTTGGTGACAAACTCCAACTTCTAGTTCAGGTGTTATTAAATGTGTATGTCCAATATATTTCTTTTGTTAATGTCGATGTGCAGGCGTTTTTTTAAGTCTGTATATCCTGGATGTATTTAACCACGTGAAGGCAACGCAGTTTTGCTGTCCTTTTCTTTGCAGAGAAATAGAAATTGGGCTCACATGTTAGGGTGTATTATGTATCTGAACATACTCCAATCTGGCTAGTAGTGACCCATACAGGGAAGACTACTGCTTACTACGATGAGAGCTACTCTTCGAATCGTGAGCTGCTCATACCCACTTGTCTGGATGGTGGTTTCCTCCTAGAAGCGAGACCATCACAACATGGAAGTGTCAAAGACCATCGAGGAAGAGGAAGAAGCATCATAGGATACCAGTGATACCTAGTTCCCACCTGCCGCTTTTGCTCCCCTCCCAGACAAGCATGTCACTGCTAGACACGGCACAGGTGCAACGCGATAACCTACAACACTTATCACTGCCTGACACTGGGCACAGCTTCTGGGCAGCAAGGTCCAATGCTCAGGAAACTGCATCCTACCTACATCAAGGGCAGAGTAAAAATTATCAATCCTTATTCTCCCGTGGTAATAAACAGTGTCGTTCTTAATACATTTGATAACCTTTTTTTTTAAAGCACTGTTGCAATATGGTACATCTGGTGCTGCACACACGCATCTAGTTAACAAGGCAGGTCTACCCTTCTCATAACCTTCGCAGTGGACATTGTCAATTGTAATGGTCTGAATGATAATCCACACCCTCTTGGCTTTCCAAAATATTACTTTGTGTTTCATGTCAAACTTTTTTTTTTTTTTTTTAAATGATGTTTTCCAGCGGACTCCTATAAATCCCTTTTCGAGTTAAATATATATCTCAATACCAATGTAGTAAGATAACAGGAGATACTGAATATACAGCAGCAATGTTCATTGCTCGTAACTCGAAAAGAAATAAATCAATAGCATTGAGCAAGTCTAGCTTTTGGTCTGACATCAGCAATCCCTCACTCTGGTTATTGGCACCACCAACCATATTCACATAACTCCCACCAAAACTGCCCTATTTGCACCACATTGCCAAAAAAGGCAGGAAAGTTGATACATGGATCAACATCATATACTTTCACCATTGGAGGCAAAAAGCGTCTTATGGCCGCCAACCAACTGACTCTGTAGAATATAGACAATTACTCAAAATTCACAATAGTTGGTACTGAAATACCTTTTCCTGCAAGATCCCTACATCTCGTCCTTTAATGGCACTCCAAATTCATTAAGTAATTCTGCATTTTATATGTAAAATTTCCATCTTTTTTAAAATTTATTTGTACCACCAAAATGACTAAAAATGAGGGGACCCATAGTTGTCTCCTATAACTCTTTTCGAGTTAATAATACCACAACACCTAATAATGTGATTTCATATTAAATCCAAATCCCGGCACATTATTTATTGGTAGTCATTAAATCAAAAGGTGAACCGTGAACGACAGTAATCTTGTTTCTAGAGGTTATTTGATTACAAAAGGAATTTCAAAGAGAAGTGTGACTTAAATAGTAAAAGTTCTAATTTGCAATAAAACAGAACCTCGATTAAATTCAGAAAGCAACAAGTACATTACCATGATCACTTTTTTTTAAAGGCTTTGAATCTTCGACATCTACATAAACACAGATTACAGCATCAAGCCTAACCGAGTGGATAAGAATTAAACGGACAAAGAAACAATCTATTGTAAATGTAATAAATCGCCTTACAAGTTACAGAGACCATCTAATACTGTATTGGCCTGTATAAGTGCACGGATGCTTATTGATTTCAAGTAGGCTCCAGAAAGCTCACACAAACACATGCAAATCTAAATATGTCAGATCATATTTCACAAACTACATACTTTTGAGGAAGAAATAAAACGGCCTTATTTAATTCCTAACCATAGAAGGAAAACCAGTGCTTACCTTCCACATCGTGAGTCGTACTGCTTTCATCGCCGTCATCAAATTCTACAAAGATACACAAATTGATACATGATTAGATGATGCAGAACATATCAATACTGAACATTGCATGATTCATAGGAATTAGTACCACGGGTATTGGACCAACAAGAGACATTACATCTCAGGGCCGCGCATAAGTCATATAAGCTTTGTTTTGTTATTCATCAGATCCATATGGCAGGGAAACGCTCTGGTACTTAATGGTTTTACATCCACTCCTGGTCAGATGCATTGCATTTTTTATCGATGGTATCCATAAAAGTGACACCAGAATTATAACATGCAACATGAAAAGGTAAATGCAAAGCAAACATAATAAAGAAAGAAAGGTTAAAACTGCGCAACAATCCATACCTTCATCCTCAGACACAGACTCCCACCCTAAAGGAAGTAGGCATTTTGATGTTTAATCTTATAACTGATTGTAGAAATCAACTAAGCTTATTTTGTTAAACCGCTTGTATGATAGGGAAGCACTGGTTTATACGTTATTTAGGGGTTGCCCTGCCGCATAGCGGCCCAGGGAGCTTGCGACCTGGGGCAACCCTATTAATGGTTTCGTTTTTGCTCATGGAGGCCACCATGACGTCCGTGACATCACATATGATGTCACACAGTACGTCACACAGTGCCTGTGACATCATACTTATCATGCAGTTGCTAGTAATGTTGCGTAGCAACACAACTTTCTGTTTCTGACGTCCGCACTGAGAGCCCCATTGCCACGTCGGTAGCAGGGGACACGTCTTGTGGCTCGGCACAGCAGAGCTGGCTGCTGTTAAACTAGATCTAGTTATATACAAGATGAAAGGAGGACAACTTGATTTCTGATGAATGTACCTCACTGTTATATTACGATACAAAAAAATTAACAGTAGATCTATCCTCGCTGAAATCCCCCAAAATGGTTGAGATTGAATGTTAATCAACTTAATTTTCGGAAAAAAATCTCCATTTTTAGAAGTCTAGAAATGTCTTTTATACAGGGTTATCCATGGGGCAGATCTTTAAGTAATGATCAAGCTAGTCTCTCATAAATAGCAGAAATGATAATTTAATGTGAGAAAAATGCCAGGCAGACGGAGGCGGCTACAGTTTCCCTAGTAGCTTACCTATGGTAACTCCAAACAATATGTAGACGTCGCTATATACCCACCCGTAGCCTTGGTGATATCAGTAAGGGGCCGTCACGTGAGCTGGACAACAGACCCTGGCCTGTTTTTCCGCATCAAATGATATGGGTATTGAGAGAGGCAGGGTTTCTCAGCCTCCGGGTTCTGGGCCTATTGACTACTGTGGAGTGTAGTGTTCGAGAGGACAAGAGGCATGAGGGAGTGTGTGCGAGTTTTGAGAATTAAATGTCAAAATTGGTAATATCAGAAGAGCAAGACAATAGGTCCTATGTGGGCATTTTAGGCTAAATCTTTAAATTTCATACCAGTAGGGTCTACCTGTTTCAACACTCTCTTTATCACTGTCTTTTCTTTTTCTAGATGACACTATTTAATTAGAGCTCAAAAATGTGTCCTTGACGACGTAAGGAGTGGCAACCCCTACCCATGGCCAAAGCCACATTTTTCTTGTTTAACTTAACCAGGTACTTAATTTTTACGGTTTATGTTACTTCCCCAAGGCCTGGTTACAATAAGTGTCAAAGACATTTAACAACATAGGATAGTACCCGGTACATACTGTAAAAATAATTGTAAAAATAACTAAGTGTGCTATATACGCAAGGTTTTCACAATTGATGTAGATAGGTTTTTTGTCAAAATCCACCAAAATATCAAATGCTTTTCCCATATATATTTTCTCAACAGATATGGTAAAATCAAGGGTCGACTTTTCGTCTAAAAAGGTATCGGTAGGAAATCCTAGAGTACAACAAATAGTTCTCTCCCAAAACGCTATATATCGTTGTCGTACATGTCTTAAACCAAGCTCGGGCTTATACCAGGTATTATTCTGATATTCAAAGTAATTTGCAAAGAACACGCTCAGAAAATCTCAGCTATGTCTAGTAGTTAATAAATTAATCGGGCTTCAGAATGGGGTAATATTGGGCCATTTCTGGGCGAAAATCTGACCTAAAGAGGGGGTGTGGACTTATTAGGGTATGTTACGCCCATTACATCCAATAGAATATAGGCGTTCAGCCAGAACACACCAGAAAAAAACACAATATACTCTTCGTGTGTGTTAGCAAAGGCTAATTACACTCGTCATGAATTATCCATTGATTACTTGTTCAGTAGGGTATGATCAGAGATGTCAGTTCGATATTTGGCAAAACTCTGAAAATTATTTTTGGGCACTTCAAAAGGGGGGTTATACCCTAATCAGAGTGACAAATACCTTCAAAATTAATCAGTTAGGGTTGGGTGTATCTTTAAGAAATATCAGAATTATAAAATATTCATTCTAATTTTTTTTCTTATTATTTCTGTAGTAAAATATCACCTTTGAAACTCTGAAATCAGAGAAAATCTGAAACTCTGCCATCTCTGGGGTATGGAAGTGGGAGTTATTGGCAAGGCGTTGAGCATGTAGCCTACACATATACATAAGCAAATGTCCATGACCATGGGATATTTTTACATCGTATTCCCCGAGGTGGGACTGGCGTATCCCATGAAGCCATTATATGGCTGAGTGAGGTTAAACACCATTTCAACAGCTAAGGTCATATTCATGGCGAGAACTAAATTACACAATTTCAAATTAGAATGTGTCAGTGCCCACACATATGTGCACCACACACATTAGAGGGGATACAATGTAAAAAATCCCATGGAAGTGGACATTTGCATTTATGTCATGGCATAGGGGGTTAATTTGCTTTAAATAAAGAAAAACAGCTCCAATCTGTTCAAAATCCAAGATGGCCGACACCCATTGAATACTGACACATTGTATTCAATGCCCCGCATTGAATACAGCGGTTCTAGTACTAATCTATAGTGACGTTTGTATCAGCCATGACATAAATGTATATGGTAAAGGCAGACACTGGCCGTGTTCCAACTGCCTCTTTTGTAGACTGGGACCTTGTGGTTGGAATCCAGGGGGGTTGTAGCACATCAAGCTGGCAGATGCACCTTCCTGTTCATTCATTGAGGATATATGTCTAAGAAGTGATTCCGATCTCATGTCTACTTATCTACTTACTAATCTAATGTTATCATCAGTCATCTGTTCAGCAATAACCATGACCCCCCTCAGTAGTGAATTCCGTCCTGGATGACCAGAGATGTCATTCACAGGCTGTGAAAAAACAAGGAAACCCTATGATAATTGATGCCATTTCCAAGGAAAACAATAAATCTATTACATAAATATCTACCAAAAACCCAGGAATTCCAGGAAAAGTGGCACCTCTGCCTAACATACAGAATGTGGAATTGAGTATGGGTGCTGTAATTCATGTCTCAGTGTGCACTAAAAGATGCCATCACAGTCACATAACAGTGTGACATATTGACTTAACCATGGGTGCACATCAAGTAAAGACTGCAATACCCACGGACAATAACGCTGTGGAATAAACTGTAAGAATCAAAACTTGTCTCTGGGAAGTGCAAGGACTTTTTTCAGTCTTCGTACTCCCCTGACTTGACCTTAATAGGCCCGTTCCTGATCTGCATTTTACACAGAATAGAATATGCATCTCACATATGCCCCTGACCTTTCTTTCCACATTTTGCATTTCCGGTCCAATTTCTACACATTTGGCAAGTTTAATGAGGAGAGTTTGCATGGACAGATAAAAATCTTTACCCCACCAAGAGCACCCGTTAATTGCTCTAGACATAACTGTAATTACCCACTTGTCAATTTCACCCCCAACCAAAACTCAATAGCCTATCATGGTCTGTAGTGTCAGCAAAGTCATGTAACAGTGTGACATATTGACCTTTATACCACGATTTCTGGGTTACTCAGTGCTTTTTGGTGGATATTCCCATCCACATATCTGTCGATATTGCACACCCTGTAGGCTGTAACATCAATTTTGTAAGGCGTGCGGCTATCCATGGATAAGGGAGTGGTCATTATTTATCAACAGGGGGGGTGGTGGGTTTTCGCGCGGAAGCGCGGAAATTTTTTACGCCCCCCCCCTCGACGGCAGTCAAATTTTTTTGCGCCCCCTCTTTGATCTATAGTAGCGTGCGGGCTTTTTTGCTAAAAAGAGGGTGAATTTTTTTAGCCCCCCCTCAAGAGGGGTCAAAATCTTTTTAGCCCCCCCCTCAGGAGGGGTCTGAAAATTTTACGCCCCCCCCCCCTCAAACCCACCCTCCCCCCCCTGTTGATAAATAATGACCACTCCCTAACCTGTGCCCGGTGCGGGTTCTCCATGCGCACGCCTCTCATGTCCCTCCATGTCATATGTTACATGTTAAAACCCATGAAATATTCCAGGCCAGGGTAGGGATCAAACCTGCAGTCTCACATCCCAAATCCAACTCCCTATGCACTGCGCCACAGGGACTGACGAGAAACGCTCGGTTCGAACCACGTCTGGATATGATACAAAGCCGTGTGCACTGTAGCTGCCCGCTGCCGGGCGACGAGGTGTATTATACACAAACATAACCGCGAGACGCATTCAAAGGAGGAGACGCGGTGGTCTAGCGGTTAGCGCATGGAGCTCAGCCGCGTGAGGTACGCGGTTCGAGCCCCGGTCCGGGCGCATCTTTGTTTTGCCGTGTGCGCTGACGCTGTCTGGCGACGAGGTGTATGTACCAATCGTGTACAAACACTATTTTTCGCCGTGTGCCACTGCCAAGGCTAGCCGAGACGGGCGCTGTCACTGTCCGCTGCCGGGCGACAAGGTGTATGTACCGATCGTGTACAAACACTATTTTTCACCGTGTGCCGCTGCCAAGGCTAGCCGAGACGGGTGCTGTCGCTGTCCGCTGCTGGGCACTGAGGTGTATGTACCTGTACACACACTATGGCTGGCTTCGAGTCCCGGGGAGGGGGAATAATTTTTGTTTTCAACTTGAATTTATTGGTATTATATTGATTATTTATTGGTTTCGTGGTATAAATTAAGTAGTCAATGGATAATTCATGACTCGTGTGTGTTAGCAAAGGCTAATTACACTCGGCCTACGGCCTCGTGTAATTATCCTTCACTAACACACATTTGTCATGAATTATCCATTGATTACTTGTTCAATATAACACTGTAACTGGTTGTTGAGAGAGCCATGTCTCAGTGTGCACTAGGTGATATCAGTCATGTAACAGTGTGACATATTTATGTAACACCATGACAAGGTGCTGAGACAGTCATCTCAGTGTGCACTAGGAGCCATCAGTCATGTAACAGTGTGACATATTGAGCTATATAACACTGTAACTGGTTGCTGTCTCAGTGTGCACTAGGTGATATCAGTCATGTAACAGTGTGACATATTGACTTATATAACACTGTAACTAGTTGCTGTCTCAGTGTGCACTAGGTGATATCAGTCATGTAACAGTGTGACATATTGACTTATATAACACTGTAACTGGTTGCTGTCTCAGTGTGCACTAGGTGATATCAGTCATGTAACAGTGTGACATATTGATGTAACACCATGACAAGGTGCTGAGACAGTCATCTAAGTGTCCACTACCGTTAATCCTCTCGTATAGGACGCGTCTTATGCACTAAAATAACCCCAGGTGGGTCCTATATGATTGTTAGGAGTTGGGGGTGCGTCCTATAAGCGAGGATTTTCTACTATAGGACAGCACTGAAATAACCAAAATGTGACCCTAGATATGCCTTATAGCATTTCCTAAAACTCAGGGTGCGTCCTATACGCGAGGATTTACGGTAGGTGCCATCACAGTCATGGAACAGTGTGACATATTGACCTGTGACTGGGTGCTGAGACAATCATACAGCTATTACAGGTGTGTGGTTAGGCTAAGAAGGTAGTTGCCCCAGTCACAATACCATAACAACCTACCACTAACACCCAGCCACCAGGCAGCCAGCTTTGCACTGTCATGTAAATAGCCACTCCAACCATGTTCACCCCACAACCCATTCCCTGATGTCTACACCCAGTTCTGTACATAATCACAATACACTGTACAAAAGCAAAGCCTTTATTCCGACCTAGCGGTATACAATATTGACCAATGAGAAAATTCCTTTCATTAAGTACCGACTTTTCAGGGTGCATTACGTAACACATGGTACCCACCACCTGGCTGTTACCAGTCCTTATCTAGCAAGGTATCAGCTTCAGCAGGGGTCAGCCCACGCAGGAATCCGCTAACCGGGAATAGTGGGTGTTCCATACCCCCTCCCTACTCTCATGTACAATTGACTATTCAAATTCAAGGCACTACTTTCAGGAGTCTACCCATGATGCACTGAGTAAAAAATGTTTAAGGCTAGGGCACAGCCCTAAGTTTTATTGGCTTCTTTGTTCAAAGAGCTATAGTCTATACAACATGATCATACTATAGTGACAAAATATATTGTGGCATGGCACAGCTGTGATGTCAGTTGGTGTTGATGGTTTAAACCTAAGATTATGTTTTATTTGAACATAGTAGATGTCGGACAGAAATGTCAACAGCACCAATGGAAACCCCAGGGTCTAATCAAGGGGGGTAGGCATGGTCAAATACATCCTATACCTGTTGCTAGGCAATGTATATGTCAAACAGAAATGTCAATGGCACCAATGGAATCCAGAGTCTAATTAGGGGGAGTAGGCATGGTTAAATACCTCCTAGATCTGTTGCTAGGCAATTTAGAAGTCGAACAGAAATGTCAACGACACCAATGGACTCTCCAGGAACTCATTAGGGGGGGTAGGCATAGTCAAATACCTCCTAGACCTGTTGCTAAGCAATGTAGACGTCAAACAGAAATGTGAACAACACCAATGGAATCCACAGGGTCTAATTAAGGGGGGTAGGCATGGTCAAATACCTCCTATACCTGTTGCTAGGCAATGTAGACGTCAAACAGAAATGTCAACTGGCAACAATGGAATCCACAGGGTCTAATTAAGGGGGGTAGGCATGGTCAAATACCTCCTAGACCTGTTGCTAGGCAATTTAGACATTGAACAGAAATGTCAATGACACCAATGGAATCTCCAGGGACTAACTAGTGGGGGTAGGCATGGTCAAATACCTCCTATACCTGTTGCTAGGCAATGTAGACGTCAAACAGAAATGTCAACGACACCAATGGAATCCACAAGGTCTAATTAGGGGGGGTAGGCATGGGCAAATACCTCTACAGTGCCTAGACCTGTTGCTAGGCACTGTAGATGTCAAACAGAAATGTCAACGGTCTAATTACGGGGGGTAGGCATGGTCAAATATCTCCTATACCTGTTGCTAGGCAATGTAGACTTCAAACAGAAATGTCAACGACACCAATGGAATCCACAGGGTCTAATTAGGGGGATAGGCATGGGCAAATACCTCCTAGACCTGTTGCTAGGCAATGTAGACGTCAAACAGAAATGTCAACGGCACCAATGGAATCCCCAGGGAATCACTGACAGGGGTGTACGGCTGGCAAGGCCACTTTTTGGCCAAAATCCCTCTCACCAAGGGTCAGAGATGTCAGTTCGATATTTGGCAAAACTCTGAAAATTATTTTGGGGCACTTCAAAAGGGGGGTTATACCCTAATCAGAGTAACAAATACCTTCAAAATTAATCACTTAGGGTTGGGTAGATCTTTTCGAAATATCAGAATTATAAAATATTCATTTTATATTTTTTTTCTTATTATTTCTGTAGTAAAATATCACCTTGGAACCTCTGAAATCAGAGAAAATCTGAAACTCTGTCATCTCTGAAGGGTCTAGTTTTGGTCAAAATCCCTCTCACCAAGGGTCACTTTTAGTCAAAATCCCTCTGACCAAGGGTCACTTTTCTCATATTTTGACCCGGCGCATCCAAATAAGTGTCAGTTTTCAGAATTTTCTTTAAAATTTCTGCCAAATGTGGTCAGTTTCGACAAAAATTCCTCACATCAAGGGTAAATTTTCAGATAAAAGACTTAACTGTGCACATTTTTGACCAAAATCCCTCCCAGCAAGGGTCACCCTTTGCCCAAAACCCCTCTCACTAAGGGTAAGGGTTGTCAGAGGCCCAGCCGCACACCCCCTTCAGAAGAAATCTGAGTGCCCCCCCCCCCCCGGGTTACGTACCCAGACATGGCTTGGGTGGAAGGGGCTCAGATCGAGTAGATAGTGTGCAAGGACAAGTCTTGCCCATAATGCACTATGCGTAGTCAATTTTGCGATCCACTAACGCACAAACTGTGAACTTGTGAATAAAAGCCAAGACTATGTCGTGAGGGGAAGTGTACTCTAGAAGCAATGTCTGACTATACTAGAGGCTATGCTGGGAGAGCACGGTTCCAGGCACGTGCCATGCTGTGGTTACCATGGCAGCAAGGGCTCTGTTACACCCTCTGGTGTGCAAAGATAGGTTGCTATAGTTTGCGGCCAGATGAGAGGGTTAAAGTTCGTAACATGGGGAGGTAGGGTGCCATGAACGTCACAGCACACGTCATCCGCAACGGTGACGACGTCACGTCACCCGTCCTCTCGCATCTCACTCTGGAAACAGTGACAGTCTCATAAAACCCTTTGATAATCGCATTGTGTCAACCTTTTGTTAGTGTATAGTAAATGTAGTATTTTCATTCACACATTGCGAGGATAAACGGCAATGCATCAATGTCCTATAAGATGATTAAGTTAAAGTTATTTCTTCTCCCTTTAACTTCTGAAAACAAAAAATTCGCATATATTTACAGAGTAGGCCTAATAATGGTTGTCTCCAAGTGATGAGGTCGCAAAAAATACGTGAAGATTTTTCACGATCGGATGTAACTTTTAGTACATTTTGACGTGACTTGGACACACAGGATCCTAAAAACTTCCGAGGTTCTTCATAAAATTTTGCAGGCCTATGCCTTTGTCACATACTTATCCGTCGTATTCACATTATTATAGTACCTGCATGTTTCCTTCACCCATGTGGTTTGTGGTCAACTACCGTAACTGCAGCATAACGCCACCAACCACCTCCTTATTATCATTTTATCTTTATCTCCTCGGCGAAGACCGGGTTGTAGGGGGCATACTTATACTATAAGCTCATTTTCTTGTTTTCAAAATATTCTAATCGTCTCCCTTTTCCCTTTTTGTGTGGAGGGGTAGTTGGTGTGGTAGTTAGGCTGATAATCTTTTTGTGGTTTGTGGTGGGGTAACTACCTTTAGTAGACTTTCTTTTTATGAGAATGATATGCTCAGCCGGGGCACAGCCTTCCTCCTGTTGAGCTACATGAGGGGTGCATGTCTGAGGGAAGGAAAGCCGACCTTTCTATGGTCTGCGGTTGTGTACTAGTATCCCATGCCTCACTTGCATAGGGATGTTATAACGGCAGACCCAAGTCCTAAATTTTAAACCACCTAATTTGCTGTATTTGATGTCCTTAAAGACCTATACAGCAATAGAGATGATAGTCATGTGACATCAGCATGTTTTATAGATTTTACAAAGGCTTTTGACAGTGTAAACCACCCTAGTCTTATTAGTAAAATAAACAAGTTAAATCTACACCAAACTATGAAATCCTGGCTGAAAGGGTATTTATCTAACTGGGCTTATATAACAATAGCTATTGATTGATTGATTTGTGTTTTACAGCACTTTATCGGCACTAAGTGGCTATCTCGTGCTTCACAGGTTGATAATTTAACAGAGGAATGTGTCAGTGCCCACGCATATGTGCAGCACACACATCCTGAGGGGATAGGAAAGAGGAGATATAGACCCTTTTAAGTGGGCTAGGGAAGCCCGATAACAATAGCTAATGGAGTCAAATCATCCAAAGCAAAGGTTGCATTTGGGGTCCCACAGGGATCCATATTGGGTCTGTTACTTTTTGTCCTATATATAAATGACTTACCAACTGTCTTAGAACACTGTAAATGTGTTATGTACGCTGCTGACATATTACTATACCAGGGATGAAAGTCCCAGAGCACGAAAATCCCTGAAATGGTCCAATATTCGCCCCAAAAACCTGGGTTTCTATATGAATGTATAGGGCCCTGGAACTTCAAAATCCCTGAAATCAGGGAATTCCCTGAAGACTTTCAACCCTGCTATACATAGACCACCTGGATGCAGAGGAATCTGTGCGGCTGCTATAATCCGATATTAGTCGGGTCCACCAGTGGTGCTTAGACAATCTCATGACCATAAATACTAAGAAAAGCATGGCTATGCACTTTGGCTCAGGCTACATGAGCGCTAAAACATTGCCAGTATGCAAAACTTATACATACCGTAATCTCCCGCGTATAAGGCGCAGCCTGCGTATAAGGCTCACCCCCAACTAAGGGAGGCCTGTCCCACGTATAAGACGCACGCACCCCTAAGGGCAGATTTTTGTTAATTTAGTACTGTTCTATAGTAAAAATACCCCCCTATAAGGCGCACCCCAAACTCAAGGCAATGTCCCTCCCACGTATAAAACTCAGCAGCATTTTGTTTGGCGTATAAGACGCACCTTATACGCAGAAGATTACGGTACCTCGGGGTTGAGCTTGATGGTAAGCTCAGCGTACAAAGCCATATTGCAAGAACCAAGAAAAATTTGGGAAATAAAATGTACAAGCTAAATAAATTGCGAAAATTCATCCCGGCTGAACACTGTATAACGATTTACAAATTGTCCATAGTACCATGCCTGGAGAACTGCTCTTTTTACACAGTCAGCGGCCATCAGACAAATTTAGACAAACTCCAAAGATTGCAAAATCAATCATTGCGTATTTGTCTAAGAACTGGTATACAAGATATGTCAATAAGAGCTCTGCACAAGGCATGTTCTATGAGCCTACTAAAGGACAGGCGCGATGTACAATTGCTCATGATACTGTGGAAGAAATGCCAAAATGGGGAAAGTATTATAATAGAAAGCATTAGGACCCGGGGCTACAGGAAAATTAAGTTCAATAGACGGAGAGCACGCACCTCTTTTTACCAAAAGAGTCCATACTATAGAGGAGTAACACTCTGGAACAGTTTGTCATACCAGGAACAACATGTGAGAGACAAAGATACCTTCAGAAACATCGCAAAAACTCACTGCCTAAGCTTTCAAATATAATTAAAACCCTACTTATAGCTGTATATGCAATCACATCACCACCAGAAATTTATGTAAAATCATTTCACATATTACTTGACACCTATTGTTGTACCCTATCAAACTCAATGTCAGTGGCGCGCAAAAAAACGTTCCACCTGTCGGAACGAAAGTGCTGAATAAACAAACAAACAATTTAGGCTAATAGGGAAAACCCTCAGTATCCAGATTTAGACATCTCTCATTTACACTATTAAAATGGCACTCCCACATAGGGTAAGTCTGACTCGCCCACTAGGCATGTTAGTATGTATACCTTGAGTCGACCACCCATGTTTCATGGGTTATTTTCACAATTTTTGAGTAATGTTTGGGGCATGTGCAAGGTGTAGATAATTAAGGTAAAGAGGTACAATTATTAGTAATTTTGTATTACTCGAAAGAAGTTAGTCCAGGGTGGTTGTCTTAAGGTACCAACATGCCTAATGCTAGAGACAGGGGCAACTTACCCTACTATACCCGAGTCACTGACTCATTGTTACACTATGGCCATAACGGTCCACCATTGATTATAGAAACAAAGTCATAACCTATAGGACAGTGCCTAATGGACAGTGTTTTATGCACTATAACCTGATGTGCGACTGCCCGAATCTTGAGGCATGGCGAGTCCAATTACCAAGGCTGCATGCTAATTTATTCCAACCCTACAGGGTTTGCACAATTCTCCAATGCAGTGCAGCTGAGTAAACCCTCATGACTGCATCATGACGAGAAAGGAACTTGAAACTCTTGAAACTTGAGTCTCTTAATGAATGTCGCATCTTGCCAACGGCTGGTTCTTGTTGAAAATTCATACAGAGACTGATCAGAAGTATCACATATGACTCGGATTAGGCCAAGGGTAGAGAATAAAACTATAAATAGGAATAGGCCGTGACATTAGGCTCAAAGCAGAGCGGGGGACTTTACAGGCACTGCAGTACTAAAGCCAGTAGGCTCAAAGCAGACAGGGGTCTACAGTGACTCACGCTTTCTACCCTTCTCTCCATAAACTGTGCATGGAGAATGAGCTCAGTTGGTGCGCATGGATAAGGCAGAATTCAAATGCTTGTTTCCCCTTCACATGTTCTAATACTCGTGTAAAAGGAGCCGCTTATAAGTGGGGATAACCCCTTGCTGTGCCTTTTTAGAATATGCCTAAACTCAGGGTGCACTTTTAGGCCAGGACTGCACTTATACGCGAGATGCACCTTATACACAAGGCATCACCTCAGGTTTTTTTTTACATACTTCTCATCTGAGCAGTACTGTACACAATAAAAGAAACTTTTTGCATCCAAACCCACTCGTCTCAAACTATAACCTGTAATTTCTTGCAATGATATTCAGACTCAACTTCACGTCCCATGGGAAACATCGTTAACAGACCTCCACGTTTACAGAGGCATGTGTTGTGGTAGGTATGGCAGGAAAAGGGCATATGAGATATGGAGGTTGTTTGGGGGAGGCAGTCAAATCTGTAGTACACCTCTGATGAAATAACTTTAACAAGTCTATTTTGAGAAAATAAATCCAATCCATGAACAAAACTATCCAATATTCACAATCTAATGTACAGCATCACCGCATTTGGGATCTGGAGGTGGAATAGAAAACCCCAAAACCTCCTCCTTTCCAGTGGCCCTTAACACTACTCCCTTTAACCCATTCCTTCAGGGCCTCGCCTTACTTTAGCTCGTAACTCCCAGGAAGGAGGGAAGGGGGAGGTGGGGAGCCGTGGGAGAGAGATGCCTGTTGGTAGGTAGCCTGGTAAGCACCCCCCCCCCTCCTCTTGCTCCCCCTGCCCACAGGTATGTTCAGTATGTGTGGGGCTTGGATCCTTGTCAGTTTGTCTGCACCCTCCCCTCGCTATATCACCAACCCTATACCATTCACTGCACAAGAACAGGAAAATATCCAATCCAGCACTCAGGTTGTCACGAAATTCACTAATTGTGTCTCCCTCTAGGGATTCCCTCCATATTAATACCATTTAATCTAAACTGCTGTTATATTCTAAAATCAACAAAATTATGCATAGGAGGACAGTGCAGGGATGCCACTCACTGGTCAATGAAAATTCGGAAATCATAGACATTTTCGGGACTCCCAATAGGAAATACCTACAGGTAATGAATTCCAAAATTCGGAATTCCTAAAAAGTTAGGAAAAGTGGCATCTCTGACAGTGTTAAGCAGACTTGAAATGAGTAGCCCGAGTGTTATGATGAGCAAATCCCCATAGCTCAAAACGACAAACATGATATTTGTCTCAGCTGTGACCCACCCTCATTGACACGTTAGGCGTTTTCTCTATTCCCACCATATAAACATTCACTCCACCCCCAGCCCCACCCCACCCCCTACCCCTGACTCGTTCACTATTCCGACTTGTAAAATTGATAAAGTTTTTTCATTTTCAATTGATTAAGAAATGATGATACAACGGGATCATACCTACAAATACTTTAATATTGATGAAGGATACCCCCCCCTCGCTCTGTAAATATCTTGCTGGTTACTAATTGACTAACTACCATAGGGTCTTCCTCAAGGCAATGGGTGTTTATCAGAATATATTTTCATATACTCAATTTGCTAATGACTAGGATAGGACATAGTCTAGCCCCATGCGTGGCTTATAAATGACCAAGTCAGAATGTGGCTCATACATGAGATGCAGCTTGTTTTTTCTTGGGGAGGGGGGGGGGGGGTGTAACTTAACAGAGGGTACCATCCTCCAGGGATGAAAGTCCCAGAGCACGAAAATCCCTGAAATGGTCCAATATTCGCCCCAAAAACCTGGGTTTCTATATGAATGTATAGGGCCCTGGAACTTCAAAATCCCTGAAATCAGGGAATTCCCTGAAGACTTTCAACCCTGCATCCTCCTATACCGTAGTACCGGTAACTGCAGTTTACCTGTACCCCATCAACATTGGCACAATTCCTGTGAAGTATATATATACATATATATACATATATATATATATACATATATATATATATATATATATATATATATATATATATATATATATACATATATATATACATATATATATATACATATATATATATACATATATATATACATACATATATACATACATATATATACATACATATATATATACATACATAATATATATATATATATATACATACATATATATATACATACATATATACATACATATATATACATACATATATATATACATACATAATATATATATATATACATACATATATATATACATACATACATAATATATATATATATATATATATATATATATATATATATATATATATATGTCAGGGACACGGCAAATCTATTAATCTTACAGAAGAAACAAGTCAATGTCAATTTACGCTTTTCACTGAAGTGGCAGAGGATAGAGACAGCCTTCAGCCTTCTACCTGCCCACACTCACACTAACTAGCAAGGCCAGGTTACCAACAGGCCTCAAGATGCCTAAATACCAAATGTTATTGTCTCATTAGGTCCAGCCAGTGTCCTCCTCCTCTGCAGCATCAACAAACCACGCCCCCTCCTCATATTTCACAGCGCTCTAATTGGTCACCCTATAGAATCCACCATCTTGTCCCTCTGGAGTTAAAACAGTCCGGATATGGTGTCCTGCTACTCAGAACAATAACATGGATGGTTGAAAACAAGATACCGTTATGGCCCGTTTAAGCGCCGGGGTCTCAAATAAGCGCCAGTCTCGAATAAGCGCCGGGGGTATGGGGTTATTGAAACCAATCTTCAGCACTGAAAACAGTATTCAAATAAGCGCCTGTGTCAAATAAGCACCGGGGGTAGAGAGGTATTGAAATTAATGAGAGCCCGGGCGCTTAAACGGGCCATTACGGTACCTATTATAGGGAACAGCAATGATACCAGCTACATTTTATTTCCTGTCTACCACTGCTGCTGCTACCATGGTGCTAGAGACGCCATGTACTGCCCTTATCCCCAGCCACTGCCACCTTCTCCTCCCCCGCACGGCCTGTCATAAGCTCCCTGGTGGTTGGAGTTATTTTTTGGTGTTTGAGATAGCCAAAGGGACCGCTGCTTTCAAAGTGCAGAAGGCGAGGGAGGATGCAACTCAGGGAGGCAGTTAGCACAGCCATTGTCCTCACTCCCTATCCACTGAAGGCCCCAATAATTCACTTTAAACACTGGGCTATCTGCTCCCTTGTTTGCTCTCATTATTGGTGCCTACAAGCTTACTATCCTGATACCACCTCCATCTTATGCCCTGGGCGGGCTGATCCTGGGGCTGATTGTGCCACTGTCTTTATCTGACACAATTCTACCTTGTGCTAATATACTATAAAATAGGATGACCAAGCTATAACTGTGAACAAGCCATACCCTACCTTTTGTAAGAATGAACCAGTCTAGTCTTCAGTTCTTGAGAAACCATATCTTTATTTGTTTATCACATATACGCCACATATATTGTATCGGTATCTATTATTGCGTTGGGGGGGGGGGGGGAAGAGAGAGGTACTGCCGTACTGCTACTTATGTACTAAGGTAAAACCAGGCATATAAGGTGTACCTCATATGTAAGACCCACACTACAGAGGTGTCAGTTGGTTGTTGCCCCAATCTCTTAAAATTTTAGGGGCCTTTAGCACTTCACACATACTATTTCTCAACATAAGAAATTACACTGAAGTCTAAATTTGAGGGCCACTGAACCTCTGAAAAAAAGTGCCTCTTAAGGTCTGACATCTCTGACACTGAGTTCAGGATAATTTATAAGGAGCAGCCAAATTTTATAAGGGTGAAATTTTGGTCGATCTAGTATTGTTCTACACTACAATACAGGTAGGCGGTGAATGAGTGAGTGAGTAATAGATGTTTAATGCCATTTCGACAGCTGAGGTCATATTCATGGCGAGAACTACATTACACAATTTCACAGGGGAATGTGTCAGTGCCCACACATATGTGCACCACACGCATCCGAAAGGATAGGAAAGAGGAGAAATAGACCCTTTTCAGTGGGCTAGGGAAGCCCGTCAGGTAGGCGGAGAAGCCCTGACAAAGGCCCTGACTTTCCTCTGAAGTCCATGACATAATTCATTCCGCATTCTGCAATTAAAAATGTCACAGGTGAAGGACTCAGTCCTAAGGAACAGGCTTCAATGTCAAATGTCAACTGTCAATTGACAAGTGGTCAGTGATAGTATGGAGCTACTGACATATTTTGATTAGTTACTGACAAATAGTGACTAAGTAGTGATATATTTTGGCTAATTGCTGACAAATAGTGACTAAGTACTGACATGTTTTAACTAAGTGCTGAAAAACAGTGACTATTACTGACATATTATGACTATTTGCTGACAAATAGTGACTAATTACTGATATATTTTGACTAATTGCCAACAAATAATGATAAGGCACTGACATTTTAACAAGACAGTGTAAGTTCAACACACATTTTTTACAGTGTAGGAATAACAAAGTACTGACACACCAGTACATTGACTTATTGCCGACAAAATGTGAGTAAAAACTGACATATTGACTAATTGCTGCCAAATTGCGAGTAATTACTGACATATATTGACTAATATCTGACAAATTTTGAGTAATTACTGACATATATGGACTAAGTGTTGTTATATAAAGACTAAGTACTGTCATACATTGACTGATTGCTGACAAATAGTGAGTAAATACTGTCATATATTGACTAATTGCTGACAAATTGTGAGTAAATACTGATATATATTGACTATTTGCTGACAAATAGTGACTAATTGCTAATATATATTGAATAATTGCTGACAAATAGTGAGCAAATACTAACATATATAGACTAATTGCTGACAAATAGTGAGCAATTACTAACATATATTGACTAAATACTGATAAAATGTAAGTAACTACTATCATGTATTGACTAATTGCTGACAAATAGTGAATAATTACTAACATATATTAACTAATTGCTGACAAATAGTCCATAGATACTGACATATCTTGACAAATACCAGTCAAGGCAGGATGCACAATTGAATCAATGGCTATTTCTCTGTTATATATTGACTATTTGCTTACAGATTGTGAGTAAATACTGACATGCATTGATAATTGATGATATAAAGTGACTAAGTACTGATGTATATTGACTAATTGCTGACAAATAGTGAGTAATTACTAACATATATTGACTAATTGCTGATATTTAGTCACTAAGTACTGACATATATGCCAGTACTTAGTCATTATGAAACAACACTTAGTCCATATATGTCAGTAATTACTCACAATTTGTCAGATATTAGTCAATAGTGAGCACAGGAGGAGGAATCAATGGCTATTTCTCTGTTATATATTGACTATTTGCTGACAGATTGTGAGTAAATACTGACATGTATTGATAATTGCTGATATTGAGTGACTAAGTACTGATGTATATTGACTAATTGCTGACAGATTGTGAGTAAATACTGACATGTATTGACTAATTGCTAACAAATAGTGAGTAATTACTAACATATATTGATTAACCGCTGACAAATAGTGAGTAATTACTATCACACCGTAGCACTAACACTAACCTGTTATAGCCTTAAACTCAATATATGTACCATAAAAACACAGATTAAAACACAAATTAAAACACAGAATGACGTCAACATTTTCAATCAAACACCAGAGAATGGAGAAATGGAAAGACATCCATTCAGTGCAAACAGGGCATGTGCCCTGGGTGGGTGCAGGTATTGATGTGTAAAGCTTATCAACAGTGATAATGCACTGGTAACTAGCATTTGGATCTAAAAGGTTTAAGCATGTGATCAAGCAATGGCTGCCTCCATTGAACAACTTGTTTGATGCTATACAAAGGTAGAGGAGGGGTCTTTCTTTTCTACTGTTCAGATTCCACTAGTCACTAGGTGCAGTCAGTAGTTTATACTTGCAAGCAAATGAATTCTATAAGAGACCAATGAAACATATCTATATTATATTGAACAGTACCAAGATACTGCATAATTATGCTAATTATGCAAATAATATGCGCGGATATGGAATGTTTGGTATCAATCTGGGGTCTTTCGTCCCCCTAAAGGACATGCCCCCCTAAAAAATTTGTTTCAGAAAAGAATAAGCAAAATAATTTTTTTGACTTGCAGCCTTTTCGGCCTGAGCTGGTCCACCTGTGCCCTACCTCCAGCCAAAACCTATCTGTTTTAAGTGTCACCGGCGAAAAAGGGCAGGTTTGAGGAAGGAATGGATCGAAATACAAGCTTTTTTGGGACGCGGGGGCAGACGCCAGTCCAGCCACTGGCAGAGAGGTCCAAGAACTGGCAGTTTTACAAAATAAATTGTATCTCCCTTAATAATAGGAGTTTCCCATAGTGTGACCTATAGATAAAGGGTAGCTCGAGCTGGCGAACGTCATGGCGGTCTTTATTTTCAGATCTGCACAATGGGAACAAAGTTATCAATGTTTTAAAGCTATGACATCACAAAAATGGCCATAACTTTCCACCAAATCGTCGTAGGAAAAAAATTCAAACAGCTATGGACTCCTCTGGAAAATCGTTTTTCTCTCGGAACCCTATTATCGCCCAACGATGTCTCTCTGTCTTCAGGCCATTTTGGCCTTTCCCCAGCATTTTTGGCCTCTACAGCGATGTTTTGAGGGTATTCATGAAAGAATGATACAGACCTGTTATCGGACCACCAATATCGGACCACCAATGGGGCCGCGCAGCAGGCGGTGTCATGATTTGTTCAAATCGAACAATTTCCTGCAATTTCTCGGCACCATGCGGCAAACAAGGACGAGTTGTGATAATGATCCATGTGTACTGCGACAATAAAGCAAGTTTCCGTTCAAATAACAACACATTTAGGCCAAAAACACTGACATCGGCAACAACAACATTTTCGCTGGTACCGCGGTCCTGCAGCGGTACCAGCGAAGTGGCTTCTGGCTGTGTTCGTAAACACCTGAAAGCCTGGCGGTCTACTACTCGTCGAATATGCGACAAAATGAATGAAATACTGCATAATTGTCACAGATATAATGTTTTATTGTCACAACTCATCAGTTTTTATCGCAGGATACCGGAAAATTGAATTACTCGCTCATATGAGATGGCTAACATGCTGTCCATACAGAAGGGTTTACGAATGCATCAGCGAACACGTGGCTTTCTGGCGCGAAGAAACTGGGTCAGGCCACTACCAACAGCCAATCAAATGGCGAGTATGCATGAGGGTGACGGATCACGCCACTCCGTCAGCCAATTAAAGACGAGGACGCTGTAAACACTTTTGCTGGTGCTGCAGCTACTGCAGCAGTACCAGCGGTACCAGCGAACACGTGGCTTTTGGCGCGAAAAAACTGGATCAGGCCACTACCAACAGCCAATCAAATGGCGAGTATGCATGAGGGTGACGGATCACGCCACTCCGTCAGCCAATTAAAGACGGGGACGCACGGTCAATGCGTCCTGCGTCCGGCTGGGTAAACTGCCATAAATCGACCATCTATTTGGGGTTTTGACAAAAGTTTATCCCAGTCCAAAATTTTATTTCGCCTAATTTCATAACAACACTTAGTCTACCTATGTCAGTAACTACTCACAATTTGTCAGATATTAGTCAATATATGTCAGTAAATACTCGCCATTTATCAGCAATTAGTCAATATATATTAGTTATTACTCACTATTTGTCAGTAATTAATCAATATATGTCAGTACTTAGTCACTCTATAACATATATATCAGTATTTACTCACAATTTGTCAGCAATTAGTCAATATATGTCAGTACTTAGTGGGCTTCCCTAGCCCACTTAAAAGGGTCTACTTCTCATCTTTCCCATCCCCTCAGGATGTGTGTGGTGCACATATGCACGGGCACTGACACATTCCTCTGTGAAATTGTGTAATGTCGTTCTCGCCATGAATATGACCTTAGCTGTCAAAGTGGCGTTAAAGTACTTAAACATCTATTACTCACTCACTCAGTACTTAGTCACTCTAAAACAGCAGTTATCAATACATGTCAGTATTTACTCACAATCTGTCAGCAAATAGTCAATATATAACAGAGAAATAGCCATTGATTCAATTGTGCATCCTGCCTTGACTGGTATTTGTAAAAATATGTCAGTATCTATGAACTATTTTTCAGCAATTAGTTAATATATGTTAGTAATTGTTCACTATTTGTCACCAATTAGTCATGCATGGTAGTAGTTACTTACATTTTATCAGTATTTAGTCAATATATGTTAGTAATTAGTCTACATATGTCAGTAACTACTCACAATTTGTCAGATATTAGTCAATATATGTCAGTAATTACTCACCATTTATCAGCAATTAGTCAATATATACTAGTTATTACTCACTATTTGTCAGTAATTAATCAATATATGTCAGTACTTAGTCACTCTATAACATATATATCAGTATTTACTCACAATTTGTCAGCAATTAGTCAAAATATGTCAGTATCTATGGACTATTTTTCAGCAATTACTTAATAATATTACCGTAATCTCCCACGTAGAAGACGCGCTGCGCGTATAAGACGCATCCCAAACTCAGCACATGCATTTTCGCGTATAAGACGCACATTTTAAGGGTGATTTTTGTCAATCCAGTACTGTTCTATAGTAAAATTACCCCTCGTATAAGACGCACACCCAACTTGAAAAAATCCTATAAGACGCACCAGGCATTTGTTTGGCGTAGAGGACACGTCTTATACGCGGGAGTTTACGGTATATGTTAGTAAGTATTCACTATTTGTCAGCAAATAGTCAATATATGACAGTATTTACTCACTATTTGTCAGCAATCAGTCAATATTTGCCAGTACTTAGTCATTATATAACAACACTTAGTCCATATATGTCAGTAATTACTCAAAATCTGTCAGATATTAGTCAATATATATATCGGTAATTACTCACAATTTGTCAGCAAATAGTCAATATATATCAGTATTTACTCACAATTTATCAGCAATTAGTCTATCACTGACTAACTGCTGATAGATGGTCGATTTATGGCAGTTTACCCAGCCGGACGCAGGACGCATTGACCGTGCGTCCTGACGGGAAGCACTGGGCTGTGGTAAACTGACATAAATCGCCCATCTATCAGCAGTTAGTCAGTGCTATTAGTGCTATTTACTGATACAATAGCACAGGTCGACTCATGGGAAGTTGGACTGTCCGATTCCGTGTGCAATCGACGTCCCATGTGACTGCAATGGAACAGGCTAGAGCCTGTTCCAATAAACTTGAGAAATACATCGTGTGAAAATTACCTTGTTAAAGTTATTTCATTAGAGAAATGTATGTAAGTGGACCAAGCATTTTGTGTTATAACCGAAAATTCGTTAAATCAAGATTCGTTATGAAGAGATCCCAGTACAGAAGGCAGTATATACTTCCAAATTCAGTGCCTGAGAATATACTGATCAACCACTGCATATTTCAGTAGCCAATGATATAACACTCCCAAAACAACTGACTTAACACTGCCTTTTCATTATTGATCCAAGTCTACTGACTCTCAACTATAAACTCTGCTGCAAAGCACGATCAAGTACATGAATGCAGTAGCCTACTGATCCTCTACTGGTATCACTCTGTCCATTCATGGGTTAATGCTGGTCTTTGATATAATATGGTGTTGAGGATTATACCACAAACCAAAGTCCAACAACAGATTTAATATTTGTCACAATTTATTCCAAGGATATCACAGTAAGCTTTTTTGAGGGGCTGTCTGTAGGATGACGTTTCGACTAACAAGTAGCCTTCATCAGATCCACGGCCCTACTGACCGGTACTGAGAGTTACTTTGGCTTTTATAGAATGGTGAGGTATTATGGGTAATCTTACAATAATGGAAAACAAAGCATCATGGGAAAATTGATGAAAAAAAACCTTTGATATTATGGGATAGCCGCCATCATGAGTTTATGCAAAGTCAGACCTGAATTACTGATTTAGTTTAGTAATGTGAGGAATCAGAAACATGGGTACAAACTTTCCTTTCAAATCATTGTTTGATAATTTAGTGAATACTCTATAGCCACCTCTCACAGAAAATAATTGTACAGGACTTTGAACTTTTATTTACAACAACAGTGTCATGATTTTCTCAAACATCCAAAGTCTCTTGCCAACTGTGGGTCATGTGCGGCTAACAGGAGAGAAAAACCCTTCAGTACTTCAGATGTAACAGAATAGCCAACCGGGATGGTCGGAGACTGTCCTGTACCACTCGGTGGTATGTACTCTGATTGTGCTTCATCATCGGGACTTCCATAATCCTTCAGGGCCATAAGGGACCCCAGCTTGGCAGGTGTTAGTTTCAGATGATTTAAGTCTGGACTGTCATTATCACTGTCGTCGATAGTTTCCTCAACTATAGTGTTGCTGTGTGGTAGTCCTGAGACTAATGTGTCACAGTCGACAGCTGAATAGTCAGCTGTCTCTGATGTCACAATGTCAATAGAGTTAGATTTATTAGTATCTCTGGGGGACGTAACAGGTGTTAACAGAGGTGACGGGGTGTTATTAGATGGTGGTGTGAACACGAAGTCAGTTTGCATAGTGTGTAGATGTTGGTCGACCTCTTGAGCTGTGAGTTTGTGTAGTATGGGAGTTGGTTGTTCACCAAAGAGCAGACCGTCAGTTAGTACTTTACAAGCACCTAAAATATTGGTTTCGGCAATGCGGGATTCCACAACTTTTAGATCAGAGGCAGACCCAATAGGGGTGAGGGCTGGAACATGTTCATGTAGGCCTAGTTCTTTGTAGCCGTCATTGTTGATAGTGCTCATGGGAGGTACGTTCTTGAGCTTCTTACCTGGTAGGGTTTTGAGAAGTTCAGATGTTGACTTGCGTTTTTTTGAGCCTATCACTTTTTTGGCTACGTCATTTGCAGTCTTGACAAACGTGGTACTGTTTGGTTTCACCTGGTATGAAGGGTCATGTTGTTTGTCTCTGATGTGTCGGCGTAGTGCTGTCCTAGAGTTGTACACCCGGTAGCAAAAATCACACATAAAATCATTGTCTGCCTTCAGTTCATGTGCGGTGGCATAGTGCTCCCGTATACTAGGTTGGTCTTTGAAGGCCGTGTCACAAACATGGCACACATAAGGTAGTGACATTTTGGTTGTTCATCTAAATGTCCGTGCTGTTATTGTCCGTAGTTTTATTTTGAAAGGGAAGAAGGAAGTGCGTCATCAATTCCACGCAAAAACTCGTTTGTAAGGGGCATGCTGATTGGCTTACCACTTTCGGTTCATTCCCATGGGGCAGTGCGTCTGCAATTTCCGTATCCATGCTGACTCAAGTCGTAGACGAACATTCAGGTCATGGGCTGTGGTATCCAAAGATTTAATTCTAATGTGATCAGTTCGGATCTCTGGGTTTGGTTTGTGGTCTGGTTGGCACATATGGTCGGCAACTGGCATTCTTGTCCTGTTATTGTCGACATTGCCGACGTGTTGTCGGCAACGTTCTTCCAATTGTTTCCCAGTTTGACCCACATACATTTGTTGACATTTGTGGCAGATGACGACATAAACAACATTGGGGGTCTCACAAGTGGCGAATCCTACAGTGTTAAAGGTGGCAGTTTGGGTAGAGTTTGAGATGGTGTCGCCAGTAACAATAAGTCTGCAGACTTTGCAGATCAACCAGTCTTTCCACACGGATGGGTTCCTCTCATAGTGACAGGGCAAGGATAGGTTGATCTACATAGGTAGTCACGTAGACATGGGTTCCTGCGATATGCTATGATTATTTTGTTCTCCAGAAGTTGTTCATTGTTGAAAGACCTGTCCAGAATTTTCTGGTTCTCATTGAGGCATTTTCTGATTGAAGCATGATGTCTGACGTCATAATTTAATACTAGTGGGATGATTTTCTTCCGTTGGGTGTTGTCCCTGACAGGAGGATGTACCAGGTTGTGGCGATTCATACCTCTTACTTTGTGGAATTGTTCAAGAAGACGTTTGTTTGGATATCCTCTCATGGAGAAATAACCAAGGAGAAGTTTGCCATTTGAATCATACTCTTTGAGTGTGGAACAAATAGTCCTGACTCTGAGCAGTTGGGAATAGGGGGTGGACGTCATCTGGTGGCGGGGATGGTTGCTGGTCCAATCTACATACAGGTGAGCGTCTGTGGGCTTGGTGTACAGTGTTGTCTGGAGAGAGCCCGCCAGGTCTTTGTATACTGTTACATCAAGGAAATTAATTTTCGTGTTGCTGCTTTCATGTGTGAATTTTATAGTGTCATGCGCACTGTTAAGGAACGCCATGAATTCTTCCACTGTCTCTTCACTTCCCTGTATGATACAGAAAATGTCATCTATGTATCTTTTCCATACTAGGGGTCGGACAGGAGAGTTTTGGAGCAGTTGGTCTTCTAATTTACCCATGAACAGATTGGCATATGTAGGGGCCATTTTAGTTCCCATTGCAGTCCCACTGATTTGATGGAAATATTCCCCGTTGAATTGAAAGGTGTTCCTGTTGAGGATCTTGTACATAAGATGTAGGATGACATGAGTTGGTGGTGTTTTCTCTGCTCTTGTGTTCAAATACTCCATAGCAGCCGCGATGCCCTCCCTATGGGGTATGTTTGTGTAGAGTGAAGACACGTCTATCGTCATCATCTTATCACCTTCTATCAACGGTGGTAGTGAGTCGATCAGTTGTAGGAAATGCTTGGTATCCCTGATATAGCTTGGAAGTTGTTTCACAAATGGGTTTAGAAGCTTCTCAACATACTCTGATATTTTCTCCGTTGGTCCCGCGCATCCAGATACTATAGGTCTGCCCGGTGTGTTGGGTTTGTGTATTTTGGGAAGGAAATAAATTGAGGGTGTTCTGGCGTTCTCGGTGATAAGTGCGTCTTCTGCTTCTGGTGGTAATGTTCTTAAGCTGATGTTGCCTTTGATGAAGTTGTTAATTTCCATGGTGTAGTATCTAGTGGGATCTCGGGCCTCCTTCTCATAGTGTTGATCATTATTTAGTTGTCTGTAAGCTTCCGCCACATATTTAGCTGTGTCCTGTATCACAATAGCCCCACCTTTGTCTGCTGGCCAGATGATGATATCCCTGTTTGTGCGAAGATTTTTCATGGCTGTCTTCTCTTCAGTGGTTAGATTTGATGGTAGAGGTTTGTCTGGTAAGTGTTCAAGATGTTGTTCCAGTAAGTTAGTGTAGGTAACGATGTCTTTGTCCTTGATGCTTGGGGTCCACCCACTGGAAGGTGTCATTCTTTCTAATATTTCTTCTTCATCTTCTTCATCTTCCTCAGAGTCTTGAAAGTGGCATTTAAGTTTTAGTCTTCTGGAGAAGAGTAGTGCATCTTTAAGTCTATGGACAGGATGATATGTCTTTAAGGTGGGGATATATTTAAGGCCCTTGTTCAAGATGGATGTTTCTGCTTCCGTCAGGGCATATGAAGAAAGGTTGACTATTGTTGGTTTGTTGTCTGGCGGCCTTGGAATCTTCTCAAAGCGCCTGCCTTTTTGTTTCGCTTGGTTGTTAATTCTTGTTGTGCCTTGGTTCTGGTTTCCTCCAGTTGTCGTTCTGCTTCTGCCATCTCTTCTGTTTGGCATTGTGCTTTAAGGTCAGTATGGTGGGTGTCGTACAGGGTCTTCTGTGTCAGTGCTCGTTCCGTCCAGAATTCTAAGAGCAGGTTGGCGAGATCCTTACCTGTTTGATTTAGGATTGTCTCCCACTTGATGCTGAAGTCAGGTGATATGTCAGGGATTTGACAATTTACTTTTGGGATGAGGCCGTTTGGTGTTATGCCCTTCTCAATGTAGTTTTGGAGAGTGGTTTTGTGATGTTTGGCTTTTTCTATGCTTCTCACGATTTTCTTCAGGGTGTTCAGTATGGGTCTGTTCCTGTCCTGGATAGGGGCTTTTTGGGCAGTGATTTCTTCATTGACCTGATTACTTGTTCCAGCTGTTGTTAAGTTGTTCCGTCTATTGTTGCCTCTATTTTCTGCAGCCATGTCTAATTCTTCTTCAGTACGGGTTCTTTGTCTCTTAGTCGCTTGTGATTGTCCTGGTATGTTGGTTGTGCTCATGGTCCTTCCTGGTGGGTGCAATACTCTACCTTACAGTGGATCGCTGGCGATGCATGTGTACCTGTCATTCAGGGTTCTGATTAGATTAGATGGGGGTTGGCACACAAACACTGTGTTGTTATGGGTCTGTTGCTGGTCGGGATCCACTGGGGATACACTGTGGTGTATATGAACAATGGTGTTGAGGATTATACCACAAACCAAAGTCCAACAACAGATTTAATATTTGTCACAATTTATTCCAAGGATATCACAGTAAGCTTTTTTGAGGGGCTGTCTGTAGGATGACGTTTCGACTAACAAGTAGCCTTCATCAGATCCACGGCCCTACTGACCGGTACTGAGAGTTACTTTGGCTTTTATAGAATGGTGAGGTATTATGGGTAATCTTACAATAATGGAAAACAAAGCATCATGGGAAAATTGATGAAAAAATCCTTTGATATTATGGGATAGCCGCCATCATGAGTTTATGCAAAGTCAGACCTGAATTACTGATTTAGTTTAGTAATGTGAGGAATCAGAAACATGGGTACAAACTTTCCTTTCAAATCATTGTTTGATAATTTAGTGAATACTCTATAGCCACCTCTCACAGAAAATAATTGTACAGGATTTTGAACTTTTATTTACAACAACAGTGTCATGATTTTCTCAAACATCCAAAGTCTCTTGCCAACTGTGGGTCATGTGCGGCTAACAGGAGAGAAAATATAATATGGTAGTGATTAGAGATAATCATCTATGAAGGTGAGATTTTACTCACTGCCAGTAATTAGGGCCTGATGTAATGAACTGTCTAGCAGTAGCAATTCTTCCTTTGTCATCATCTTGACACATTTCAAATATAGTTTATAATCACGGATTCCCATTTTTCCCACCTCAACACCAATGCGGCTGCTACAGTGAGTGAGTGAATGAGTAATAGAACGCCATTTTGACAGCTAAGGTCATATTCATGGCGAGAACTACATTACACAATTTCACAGGGGAATGTGTCAGTGCCCGCGCATATGTGCACCACACACATCCCGAGAGGATAGGAAAGAAGAGAAATAGACCCTTTTAAGTGGGCTAGGGAGGCCCGGGCTGCTACAGTAAACTACTACATGTATAGCCAGGGGTGTGAAATACCAAAACCCATTTAGGCGGAAGTGCACTGAGCAGCCTTGTAAAGATTTGTAAAGGCTCATCTTTACAATATAGGGCAGCAATGTGCATTGCTTGTAACTCGAAGAAAAGAAATAAAATTTAAATTTAAGGCAGATGTTATGTACCATAAATTCTTTGATTTGAGGTTCATATCATATTTGAATCAAATCAAAATTGTAGTTTATTGCAAGGTCAGTAATGCAGGTAATGTATCTTGTATCAGAGAATTTAAGGTAATTGGAGTTAGTTAGACTCTCTGCTGTCCCAAAGCTCTGGCCCCTTTATACTTGATAGTGTGTTCCATTACATTGTTTCTCCAGAATTAAAAGCAATAGCCTTCAGCAAGTCTAGCTTGTGGTCTGACATCAGCACTCCCATCCACAGACAGGAACCAACTCCAAGCAGGTGTTAAGTAGTGTTATAGTCCTATACTTTCATTAGACATCTGCTTGGAGGACCAGATGCTACTCACCCAGGTTATTCACACCACCAAGCCACTATTCGCATAACTCCCGCCAAAACTGTGCTATTCGCACCACATTGCCAAAAAAGGCGGGAAAGTTGATACATGGATCAACATCATATACCTTCACCATTGGAGGCAAAAAGTATCTTATGGCTGCCAACCAACTGACTCTGTAGAATATAGTCAATTACTCAAAATTTACAATAGTTGGTACTGAAATACCTTTTCATGCAAGACCTCTACATCTCCTCCTTTAATGACACTACAAATTCAATAAGTAATTCTCCCTCTTATATATAAAATTTCCATCTTTTTTTAAAACTTATTCGCACCACCAAAATGACTGAAAATGAGAGGACCCTAGTCGTCTCCTATAACTCTTTTAGAGTTAAAGGAGCTCTGAATCGGCTACGTCCGCCACAGTGCTAACGTCGGCGGACGTAGTTCCTTGATTCAGAGCGCCTTTAATTACAAAATAGTGATTCAAATGGTCTAATAGTAACAGTATCACACTTTCTGATCCACAGGGAGGTCAAAAATCACCTTTGGGATACTAGAATTTGTCAATTTTGCATGATGTTATTTTTCTGGTGAGCTTAAAAAAGGCTGAAATCCGCCTTTAGGCTGAGATTTCACACCCCTGATAGCAAAGCTTTATCAGTATTGGCTAAACTAATGTTCCCCTCCTGCTATGGTCGTGGTTACCAAGTACTAATTATTCGATACTGCTCTATCCCCCCATATCAAGAATAGTATAGGTTCCCTAGGATATGTTACTCCATAGAGTCCTATAGTGCAAGCCACCCCCCTCTACCCCCCCTTCAAAGTAGGCTCCCTTTTGTGTTCAGTATTGAGTCCTATGTAGGATAAGGGGGTTTATAGAGATGTCAGGAATCTTTATCAGAGTGATATCAAATGGAAACAAGGGGCCACCTATACCAGAAAATCCTGCTGAATCCAAAATTTGTGGTCTTGATTCTCAAAATTTGGCCAAAGTTACCTAAAAATGAGGTTTGATGATGAGAATATTTTAAAAATGTACAAAAGTTATATTGAAAATGATTGGAACTTTTTATAGATGCAACATGCTAATCAAAGTCAATACCTGAATCTACATATCCTAATGTGTGCCTATCTCAACCTGACAAGTACTCTGCTTGCGTATGGCTCTACCTCTCCCACATACTGCCTATCCCTTAGTCTGCCTATCACTCATACTACCTATCCCCTGAAACATCTAGAGTTTAATTAGGTTTTCCCTCACATGGCTTAAAGGATTAAAGTTTACCCCTCACCTTTGTACCTAATTTTCTCTGTACATTCTTACCATTAGTCTACCTATCCTCAATCTGCCTATCATTCACTTTACCTATCCCTCATGGTGACTATCCCCCAAATCTGCACATCCCTCATATTTGACTGGCACATCTGTGATATTACCTAGCACCAATGTATCTTTTGAATATGCTCACCTTACAAGGTACCCTCTGTACCTATCTCTTAAACTGTTTATTACCTATCCTCCTTGCTACCCATCCTCTTCAATACCTATCCCTCAAGCTCACTTTATAGCTTTCCTGCCTATCACAGCTTGATCAGCTGGGATAGCTCACATCCAACCTTTGTTATGATCTCGCGTCTTATACGCGAAAATGCATGTGCTGAGTTTGGGGTGCGTCTTATACGCACAGCGCATCTTCTACTCGGGAGATTACGGTAGCAAGTGTATAGGTATGGATGATTCCTAGAATTGCCACCAGGTGAAGCCACTATCCCATTCCTATATACTTGCTATGTATTTGACTCAAGAACAGATGTTCAAACCATGTTTAGATAATGTGATGATTTAAATTCATTCCCTAACATGCCTTAACATTGATGGAATGCTTAAATAAATAAAAGAAACAAAAAAAAAAAACTGATGATACAATGTTAGAGTTAAGATCTACTTCTGGTCACACCTCATTGGTGGCATTAAAAATATTATATGATCAGCATCATAAACAACAAAACTTGAAACCTATTTAAGGCTCTCCCCAACTACAAGGAGCCCCTTGTATGTGGTCCGTGAACAAGTACGTGGATCAGACCTCCTGAGTTAGGGGCGCGCCTTATATGCGGGTTTTTCACAGTACCAATTCAGGGGAGATAGGTGAGCCTTCTACGTGAACCAGCCTTCCCTGAGTTGGGGGTGCGCCTTCTATGTCTTAGTTAAGTCCAAAACTTACAGGTCCCACTGTGGACATTATATTTCTGACTCATAAGGACATTGTCAACCTGGTCTATACTTGTACAAAAATCAGTGGTTCATCAGAAAAAAAAACCATGAGTATAGCTTAATTCTTTATGGCCTTTAATATTATATATATATATATATATATATATATATATATATATATATATATATATATATATATAGAGAGAGAGAGAGAGAGAGAGAGAGAGAGAGAGAGAGACAGACAGACAGACAGAGAGACAGAGACAGAGAGACAGAGAGACAGAGAGAGACAGAGAGACAGAGACAGAGATAGCCAGAGACAGACAGACAGCAGGGCAGGATGAGGCCGTGGGTGGCAGAATGCTATAGTGGTAAGTTGGTAGGGTGTAGGTAAGTGAATGAGTGTTGGCAGCAGACCATATCTAGGCCAATCAATACTATGTCCTCTAGTACAAAGCTGGCTACTATCTCTACCCATGGGCGGTGACCGGCTGGCTGAAGGTGGGGAGGGGCTGTCTACTCACAGTACCAGGGACCTGTGTGTGTATATATATAATACATAGGCACAATGTGTAGGGTCTGGCAGGTCCCCAACCTTATGTATATATACCTGTATATGTGGCAGTCAGGGCTGTGGAGGTCAGACGTACTTGGAGGTAGCATGTTACAGTGAATCCCACTCTGGTGTGTTGAGCTATAGTTGTATGAACTTGGATGACCATCTGTTTTAAACGCTTTGTTTTAATTGTCAATCTAAAAGAATGTAGGCATATTTTCTACATTCATAGGCTTAGCATCACTTCGTCGCCTCAGTGCAACAAGGTTGTAACTGACATTTTGGCAAAATTGAGTTCTCTTTTTTTTTTTAAACACCTATTGACCCTTATTAACCTTCTATGAAAGTATTGAAGCTCTGTCTATGATTATATATATATATATATATATATATATATATATATATATATATATATATATATATATATATATATATCTGTGTCCACAGGCTTCAGTGTAATAAGGTTGTGTCAACTGTGTGCTATGGTAATTGCAACCCTTCTTTTGCCTCTCCTGCAAAACTTGAAATATGCAGATACAACCTTGTTGCACCGAGGCGACAACTTAGTTTAGTACCTCGTATGGAAGGCATACCCTGACAAGCATGAGGAAGTGCTAAAATACACATATTGAATCTGTTTTTTTAGAGTTCAATACTACCGGTAGTTTAATGTAATTCCACCCTGCCTCGAAGGCACACCCCGAGTGCAAGAACATTCAATAAGCCACATTAAGCCTCTGTTCACATGCAAATGGATATGCCGTGGCTCATACACAATATATATTATAGTCTTTTATTTATAATGTTATAGCTCATAAGATATAAATATACGTGGCATTGGTACAACTGGCATTTGTAGTCCCTACATATAGGTTATTGCTGTACAACCTTGTACAGTTCCATCGAGGCCCTGGAGTGTATATCATATTCAGGTCAGAAACAATCGATAGACAAGAAATCAATGTAAACTACCACCCTGTGATACCAGTCAATGCTAAAAGTCATTACATGGACTGCACTTAGCATTTGGCATACCATGTTCCCCCCTTCTATTACAAATTTGGTCATTCAAAATTGAGCATAAATGGAACATTTACATGTACTTGGATATGGATTATCCAACATACTGGAGTTTGAGCTTGACCGATTTCACTCATCCATGTAATGAATTAAATCTACTTATACACTTTTCAGTGAGTTACAATCCCTTATTGCTAGCAACCTCACGTAAGTAGGGTCCAAGCTAGCTAGATTGACTGAGACATGAATTATCAATGCAGTACTGGCAAGTACCAAGGCGGCAATGCTGCATTCATGATGAATTTGACTGTAAAGAGCCACTGTATTCTTCAACAGGTAGCGGTGATATGCAGCTTGGACAGGTGTGTCAATTCCAAGGGATGAACATGACGTTTTGAGACTACTGTTTCACCATAAACGAAGGTAAATTCTCTCATATAAGCCACACCCCTCGTATAAGCCGCACCCCCAACTTTAGAGGGAGCGATGAGGTGCATCTGGCCCTTGAAAATAGTAGTTTTAGTTTTGTTTTATGGTGTAAAAAACCCTCCTATAAGCCGTGCCCCTTCTTTGGACCAATCCTATAAGCCTTAACTTCATTTGGACTCTGGTATAAGCCGCGGCTTATACGAGAGAATTTACGGGTAAAAGGGGAAAGCTTGGTACTACACAGTACTGTAAAACCGGAGGTCTTTCATTCCAGCTAAACTGGCGATGTCCCACGTACTATATCTCTAGCTACAAATATACACCATAAATATTTACCTCCTTCTTCCCCAATTAACGTCACCAAATGTGCAGCTGGAGGCACAAGGGATGCAATTTCAGGACTCCTGTGCACCGTTGCATGGTGACGCCCACGTGTCTATAGTTCCATAACGCCGTATAACGGGCAGACTATAACACCATGATTGCTCTAGAATTGGGAGGCAAAGTGAACTTTCCCCAGTATATCAAACTTACCGTAATCTCCCGCGTATAAGGCGCAGCCTGCGTATAAGGCGCACCTAGAGTTTTGGAAAATTCTCAAAAAAATGAAAAATTCATAACTTTGGTTCTACTGAATGAATTTTCAAAATTCAAAAACCTATGGGTAGCTTGGGCCACCTTGGGCCCTCCTGGACCCCATTTTGTCCTATTTTGACCAAGGGGGCATGTAAGATATCAAAAGAAAGGTCTTGGTGTCCCTCTTGTGGATCCAATGAGAACTAAAACCCCCCGTATAAGACGCGCCTTATACGCGGGAGATTACGGTATGTCACTTTGTCGTTGCTCCTTCTATTCGTGCAATTCATCATGCACATGTTGTGTCAACTGTGTGCTATGGTAATTGCAACCCTTCTTTTGCCTCTCCTGCAAAACTTGAAATATGCAGATACAACCTTGTTGCAACGAGGCGACAACTTAGTGTAGTACCTCGTATGGAAGGCATACCCTGACAAGCATGAGGAAGTGCTAAAATACACATATTGAATCTGTTTTTTTAGAGTTCAATACTACCGGTAGTTTAATGTAATTCCACCCTGCCTCGAAGGCACACCCCGAGTGCAAGAACATTCAATAAGCCACATTAAGCCTCTGTTCACATGCAAATGGATATGCCGTGGCTCATACACAATATATATTACAGTCTTTTATTTATAATGTTATAGCTCATAAGATATAAATATATGTGGCATTGGTACAACTGGCATTTGTAGTCCCTACATATAGGTTATTGCTGTACAACCTTGTACAGTTCCATCGAGGCCCTGGAGTGTATATCATATTCAGGTCAGAAACAATCGATAGACAAGAAATCAATGTAAACTACCACCCTGTGATACCAGTCAATGCTAAAAGTCATTACATGGACTGCACTTAGCATTTGGCATACCATGTTCCCCCCTTCTATTACAAATTTGGTCATTCAAAATTGAGCATAAATGGAACATTTATATGTACTTGGATATGGATTATCCAACATACTGGAGTTTGAGCTTGACCGATTTCACTCATCCATGTAATGAATTAAATCTACTTATACACTTTTCAGTGAGTTACAATCCCTTATTGCTAGCAACCTCACGTAAGTAGGGTCCAAGCTAGCTAGATTGAAGTTTTCTTCTTCTTCCCCAATTAACGTCACCAAATGTGCAGCTGGAGGCACAAGGGATGCAATTTCAGGACTCCTGTGCACCGTTGCATGGTGACGCCCACGTGTCTATAGTTCCATAACGCCGTATTATCGTATAACGGGCAGACTATAACGCCATGATTGCTCTAGAATTGGAGGCAAAGTGAACTTTCCCCAGTATATCAAACTTATGTCACTTTGTCGTTGCTCCTTCTATTCGTGCAATTCATCATGCACATGCCAGATTCTATCAATTCTAATCTAACAATTGCTGAGTGACTTGCTAATAGTATTAGTAACAAGGTTGAGTTACTACAGTGAGCAAGTTGCTCACAGCCCACAGCCGGTGGGTGTGAAGGGGTGAGGGGACAGAATGGCGGCCCATATAATGTTACCAGGTAGAGTACTGTGCAGTAGTTGTCTTTCCTATTACCTGGGTACAGGTGTGGAAGCTTGGTGAGCGGATGATGCAGTCCTGAAAATTCTTGTCGTTAAGGCTATCACCATCACCAAGGAGGAGTGAGTGAGTAATAGATGTTTAACGCCATTTCGATAGCTAAGGTCATATTCATGGCGAGAACTATATTACGCAATTTCACAGAGGAATGTGTTGGTGCCTGCGCATAATTATGTGCACCACACACATCCGAGGGGATAGGAAAGAGGAGATATAGACCCATTTAAGTGGGCTAGGGAAGCCCATCACCAAGGAGGTAATGTTGGTTGGAGATGGGTTAAACAAGGTATGGCTATTGATGAACATTGCCACTGATCGAAGGGGTTATCTATGGGAAGCATGACCGGGTAAAACTCCTGAAATTGATTCCAATACGTCCATCATGCAGGTGTAGAGGAAGCACATTTTGACTTGAGGCTTAACTTGACAGCTCTGAGCATAACTCATGCAGTCCTGGCAATTCTAGTCGTTAAGTCGTTAAGGCTTCACTTATGCATCGTGCCAAACCTAAATGTTTGATACACTCATTAAATAATCAGATTGCTGCATCGACGCAGTGCAAGTGTCAGATAAGTATATTCTCCAGCACTGCACCAAAAAAGGAATATATGACCCTGTAGCATGGGCAGGAGACGGGGATGGGGAAATTGGCGTACATGCCCCCCACCCCAACTACCTTGGCCAACCCCCAAAAAGTCAAACCTTAATGGTCAAATGGCCCAGCACTTTCAAACAGCTTCCCATACCTTTGTAGAGGCATGATTCTACCCTATATGCGATGGTATGCCCCGATATTTAGGTAAATTTCAGGCTTAAATGAGGCAACTAACCTGGAAACTAAGTGGAAAATGAGGGGGCGCGCACCTGTGCCCCCCCCCCATTGACCTTCCATTGACGGTCTATACTAGTGGAACGGTTTGGGAGGAGTGAGCAAAGCGAGCACAAGGGTGTACATGTACTACATGTGTTGTTTTTTCCCCCCGTTTCCCCTGAAAAGTTCATTCAAGCGGTAGCTGCCAACAATACAGGAGGTCAGGATATTTCGTTTTTATTCACATGTACTACAAGTGTTGATTGATTGATTGATTTGTGTTTTACAGCACTTTAGCGGCACTAAGTGGCTATCTCGTGCTTCAAAGGTTGATAATTTAACAGAGGAATGTGTCAGTGCCCGCGCATATGTGCACCACACACATCCTGAGGGGATAGGAAAGAGGAGATATAGACCCTTTTAAGTGGGCTAGGGAAACCCTACAAGTGTTGATGCTGAGTGATGATGCATGCAGGGGGAAGTCATGCGGCACACTAAGTGTGCGACAATACAGAGAAATCCCTGATATTTTAAATTTGTGAGCATATAGATGCAATGATCAACACTGGCGAGTCTACTTAGTGCATCAGTTAGGGAATAGGGCACGGGGCATGGCCACAGCCATGACCAAGTGCATTATTCCCGTTATAACACAGAAAAATCACCCATCAACCACCTGACAACACATGGATATCAATTTAAAGTCTAAAGGTGAAAAGAAGTTAACCTCCTTCACCAGGAGTGCATTATCAATCTAGATAATGCACAGTGAATCAGCCAAACAAAATGCAGCATTAAGGATAATGCACTATGACTTTGCCCAGCCGTGTTATGTAGACTATGACCGTTAAGGGTTTAACATGTCTAAAGTACACATGGATACAGCAGCTCTATACAACTAAATTTAGATTGAAGTGAACTAGAGAAGGGAAAAGGTCCTATCTTCTATTGCCTCTGCTTACTTCTTAGGATCAACTTCCAAGATACAAGGACCACTTTTAGAAACACGCCGATTAAAAAAATCCACAATGGGGTGAAAATGAATCAGCCCGAGGGAGTTGATTATGTTGGGGGAGGGGGGATTGGCGGGCTTCTGGTTGGACAAGTTAATCAATATGACAAAGGATTATTTGCAGTGTGTGCCGTTTATGTGTGTTGGGTGGGGAGGGATAGATAAATACACAAATTAGACCTACTGCCAGGGACCCTTAGGTTTCTCTCAAAGGCAAGAGGTGCGACTTACACAAGACATGTCTTATACGCTGGGGACTATACATGTATATGGCAATCGCCAAAATAAATTATTTGCTAAAAGTTTCAGGTAAACGAGGGCCAACCTTAGAATTTCTTTTTGAAATTTAGAGGATTTCTATGTTTTGGGTCATTTCTCGTTGGATGGCTGGCACCCTTGTATCCAAGACCCCCCCCCCCCCTAATATAAATGGTAAAATATCATTTCATTGGATCTGCCCGAATTACAAGATTAGCAATGATTAGTTTGCAAGTGTGTCCTCTAAACCTCCACATCTTTGACATGTCCATTGGGTTTAAAACCAAACAGAAACTGGGTGATGGGACGGACCACTTTACCCAGGGAATAACAGCTACATGAACACAAAGGGAATATCTCTATTGGCAGTAGTTGAGTCCCTGAAGCAGACCAAGACATGATGGTAGATTGTGCAGAATACGTTGTATGTCTGCCTCTTTGTTACTGGCCTTTCATCATGTTCCTGTCAACTGTTCACCAGACCATAGCGGCTTCCCTCTCTACACCATTGTTCACACGTGTATTCTCTACATGGATTGTCGAAAGAAAGAAATCAGAATAAAGAAAGATCTTTTCTTCGACCAAATATGATCAGTTTTTCATTACCAAAAAAAAGGCATGAATTAATACATCTGTTGACCTATATGAAAGACGAAAAAGTTTCAATCCTCTCCAAGTTTGCCCTCAAATCGGCAACGCAAATCACATATAAGGTTGGTTTGCTGCACCAAGGAGGTGTAGCTGGTCCTACCTGGCTACATGTTCCAAGGGTTACATCGATTTGAATTAGGCTTAATGAGAGTGACCTTTTTCAGAAGAGCAAATCACACATAATCCCTTCACCGCCTTCACGGTCACAAAAATACATTGCGTCTCATATTCTTTCTGCACAATTCTTATATATCGTTGCCTCAGTGCAACAAGGTTGTTGCAAAAAAATATTTCAAGTTTTGCAGGAGAGGCAAAAGAAGGGTCGCAATTACTATTGCACACAGTTGAAACAACTTTATTGCATTGGGGCCTGTAGACATGCATATCATAGACAGCCTCAAGAATTTCATAGATGGTAAATAGGGGTCAATAAATGTTCAAACAGAAGAAAACTCAATTTTGCCAAAATGTCAGTTACAACCTTGTTGCACTGAGGCGAAGATATAGAACACATGTATATTCTCTTTCTCCCCTGGCATAAAAAGGCTGGGCTAAAATCAGGACTGCTGGAAGGAAGTCTTATCATAGTTAACTTCCTACACGCCCTGTTATTCATTCTCCCATACCACACCGCGAAGTCCTTACCCACGGCTATAGTAAAACCTGTTGTATAAATCTGAAAAGATAATTGTTACCTTAATCTCCCGCGTATCCACGTGTCCTCTACGCCAAACAAAATTCTGGGGGGTCTTATAGGATTTTTTCAAGTTGGGGGTGCGTCTTATACGAGGGGTAATTTTACTATAGAAATGTACTAATCTCACAAATTTCAGCCTTAAAATGTGCGTCTTATACGTGAAAATGCATGTGCTGAGTTTGGGGTGCGTCTTATACGCGCAGCGCGTCTTCTACACGGGAGATTACGGTATGGGTTACCAGGTATATGGTGTTCCGAAAGTCTGGCTTTTTGGGCAAAACATTTTTTGAGAGATGTGCCCGAAATGCGAGGTCAACTTCTAAGGCAACCTAGTTTGGTTGGCAACCTAGGCCTTCTCCCGGGGCCGTCTCTAGCCTACCATTTTGACCAAAAACTACTATATTCATACGCCACTGATAGTGACCTACTTTCTTGCTGGTGCAGTAACCAGTGCCTGCTGGTACCTGCAATACTTACCAAACTGGTTTTGCCAGAAACAAACTCGGAAAAATAGTTCCCCCACAATACGGCAGTCAAAATTTTTTGCGCCCCCCCCCCCCCGCACCGGAGGCGCCGAGAGTTTTCGCGCCCCACTTTGATCTATAGTAGCGCGCGGGCTATTTTGCTAAACAGAGGGTAAATTTTTTTAGCCCCCCCTCAGGAGGGGTCTGAAAATTTTACGGCCCCCCCCCCTCAAATCCACCACCCCATTTTTCTGAAAACCTCCCCATATTCTTAGACAGTAGGAAAAAGTGGTCGTTTTAGACCCTATTTGTAGATGTACTATTAATACCCGACTATATGATAGAAACTGTCAGACTGAATATGTAAATAAACATTAGGCAAAGAGGTCTTCTGATAGATTGACAGGCACTTTGAAATAACTGAAAGCTGATAAATAGGGACAAGTTTGCTGTAATTTATGTTTACCCAAGGAACAGTGATAATCAGCATTGTAATTAGTAAAATCATTACAGAAACACTCAGACCAAGATCACTCAGCCGGGAATAAACATTTTCCTTGTATTGCTTCATAGATACACTCTTTACTATGAATTAGTTGAGTCATTTTATGATGTGGCTGACTCAAGGTACCGCAGTGGCCGACTCATGGTACTGATGAATGAAAATTCACATCTATTGAATAATGGGTGCTAAAAGAGCTCCATGACTATGGGTATGAAAGTTGTAACATTGGTGGATGGAAGGAGTAAGACATCTGGGTAATATTTATATCCATTTTAGATGACCCCTGCAAGTTTTCCCACTATTACAGATCCTAGAATAACAAGGGGTCAATGGTTAGGAGATTATGTTAAGGATTCAATTGAAAATTTAGGATCTAAGATCTATGATCAAGAGTCATCTATGATCAAGATATTAGGATTTCATATTTAAATTTGACGATCAATTCTGAGTTTAATATCAATTCTAAAAGCAGTTAAATTGCAGTGCGTTTCCCGGATTAGAAATTTATCCCATATTTTCGGCAAAGTAAACACAGCAAAGCTGTAATGCCGTGCATATTCATATCATGTTCTAAGAAGTATAGAATTGATTTACAACATTTTTAATATGATCTTAGATCAAAATTTTCAGAACAAATATTATTTTAATACAGAATATAAAAGCCCTTCATATGTTGTGTGTTTTGCAATTTATTAATCTATAACATATTTTCAGGAAAGTAAACACAGCAATGCTGTAATGCCGTGCATATTCCTATTATGATCCAAGGAAAAAAGATCATTATATATGAACTCTATGGCCTTTGGAATGGACCTATACTTAAATATATGCTCTGATTGTGGTGCTTCCTCGCTCTCCATGTAAAATCCTGTCCCATTGCTATAGTATGGAGTAAACCTATGCCTGGATTAAAATATGCAAATAAGGAATGTGTGTGAGGGTTGGGAGTAGTGTGGTGGTGGTATTGGTGGTGGTGGTGTCACAATGGTCACTAACATCCATCTGATAACTTTTGAAGATCAAAATTGACCACATATGACCTGGATCCCTGTGATTCCTGAAACCAAGATGGCCGACACACAAGGAAAACAAAAGAATTAGGTAGTTGAGGTGTCCCAATGGTCACTAACATCCATCTGATAACTTTTGAAGATCAAAATTGACCACATATGACCTGGCTCCCTGTGATTCCTGAAACAAAGATGGCCGACACACAAGGAAAACAAAAGAATTAGGTAGTTGAGGTGTCCCAATGGTCACTAACATCCATCTGATAACTTTTGAAGATCAAAATTGACCACATATGACCTGGATCCCTGTGTTTCCTAAAACCAAGATGGCCGACACACATGGAAAACAATAAAATTGGGTAGTTGAGGTCTCCCAATGACTACTAACATTCACCTCATAACTTTGAAAGATCAAAATTGACCATATTTGAGCTGGATCCCTGTGTTTTCTAAAACCAAGATGGCCGACACATATGAAAAACAATAGAATTAGGTAGTTGAGGTCTTTCAATGGTCACTAACATCCATCTCATAACTTTTGAAGATCAAAATTGACCACATATGACCTGGATCCCTGTGATCCTGAAACCAAGATGGCCGACACACAAGGAAAACAAAAGAATTAGGTAGTTGAGGTCTTCCAATGGTCACTAACATCCATCTGATAACTTTTGAAGATCGAAGTTGACCATATATGACCTGGACCCCTGTGTTTCCTAAAACAAAGATGGCCGACACATATGGAGACAATAGAATTAGGCAGTTGAGGTCTTTCAATGGTCACTAACATCCATCTGATAACATTTGAAGATCGAAATTGACCACATATGACCTGGATCCCTGTGTTTCCTAAAACTAAGATGGCCGACACACAAGGAAGACAATAGAATTAGGTAGTTGAGGTGTCCCAATGGTCACTAACATCCATCTGATATCTTTTGAAGATTAAAATTGACCACATATGACCTGGATCCCTGTGTTTCCTAGAACCAAGATGGCAGACACACAAGGAAAACAATAGAATTAGGTAGTTGAGGTGTCCCAATGGCCACTAACATCCATCTGATATCTTTTGAAAATCAAAATTGACCACATATGACCTAGATCCCTGTGTTTCCTAAAACCAAGATGGCCGACACACATGGAAAACAATAAAATTGGGTAGTTGAGGTCTCCCAATGGTCACTAACATCCATCTGATAATTTTTGAAGATCAAAGTTGACCATATATGGCCTGGATCCCTGTGTTTTCTAAAACAAAGATGGCTGACACATATTGAAAAAAATTAGAATTAGGTGGTTGAGGTCTTTCAATGGTCACTAACATCCATCTGATAACTTTTGAAGATCAAAATTGACCACATATGACCTGGATCCCTGTGTTTCCTAAAACAAAGATGGCCGACACACATGGAAAACAATAAAATTGGGTAGTGGAGGTGTCCAAATGGTCACTAACATCCATCTATAACTTTTTTTTTAAGATCAAAATTGACCATGTATGACCTGTATCCCTGTGTTTCCTAAAACAAAGATGGCCGACACACATGGAAAACAACAAAATTGGGTAGTTGAGGTCTCCCAATGGTCACTAACATCCATCTGATAACTTTTAAAGATCAAAACTGACCACATATGACCTGGATCCCTGTGTTTCCTAAAACAAAGATGGCCGACACACATGGAAAACAATAAAATTGGGTAGTTGAGGTGTCCCAATGGTCACTAACATCCATCTATAACTTTTTTTTTAAGATCAAAATTGACCATGTATGACCTGGATCCCTGTGTTTCCTAAAACAAAGATAGTCGACACACATGGAAAACAACAAAATTGGGTAGTTGAGGTCTCCCAATGGTCACTAACATCCATCTGATAACTTTTGAAGATCAAAATTGACCACATATGACCTGGATCCCTGTGTTTCCGAAAACCAAGATGGCTGATACACATGGAAAACAATAAAATTAGGTACTTGAGGTGTCCCAATGGTCACTAACATCCATCTGATAACTTTTGAAGATCTAAGTTGACCATATATGGCCTGGATCCCTGTGTTTCCTAAAACAAAGATGGCCGATATATAGTGAGAACAATAAAATTAGGTAGTTGAGGTGTCCCAATGGTCACTAACATCCATCTGATAACTTTTGAAGATTAAAATTGACAATATATGAGCTGGATCCCTGTGTTTCCTAAAACAAAGATGGCCGACACACATGGAAAACAACTAGGAGGCGTGTATTTGATGGATTAAGGAAATCAGTTAAGCACGGCATAGCCGTGGTGATTTATTTTGTCATGGTTAATTATAATGCTTAAAGTGTGCATCAATGTAGCAGGTCACCCATAAAGGGTTAATTGTGCATCAATGCATCATGCCATCCATAAAGGGTTAAGTGTGCACCAATGCATCATGCCATCCCTAAAGGGTTAAGTGTAAATCAATGTATCATGCCATCTATAAAGGATTAAGTGTGCATCAATGCATCATGCCATCCCGAAAGCGTTAAGTGTACATCAATGCATCATGCCACCCATGAAGGGTTAAATGTGCATCAATGATTCATGCCATCCCTCAAGGGTTAAGTGTGCATCAATGCATCATGCCATCCCTCAAGGGTTAAGTGTGCATCAATGCATCATGCCATCTATAAAGGGTTAAGTGTGCATCAATACATCCCTAAAGGGTTAAGTGTGCATCAATGCATCATGCTATCCATGAAGGGTTAAGTGTGCATCAATGCATCATGCCATCTATAAAGGGTTAAGTGTGCATCAATGCATCATGCTATCCCTAACGGGGTTAAGTGTGCATCAATACATCATGCTATCCATAAAGGTCTAAGTGTGCACCAATGCATCATGATATCCATAAAGGGTTAAGTGTGCATCAATGCATCATGCAATCTACAAAGGGTTAAGTGTGCATCAATACATCCATAAAGGGTTAAGAGTGCATCGATGCATCATGCAATCTATAAAGGGTTAAGTGTGCATCAATACATCTATAAAGGGTTAAGTGTGCATCAATGCATCATGCCATTCATAAACGGTTAAGTGTTCATCAATGCATCATGCCATCTATAAAGGGTTAAGTGTGAATCAATGCATCATGCTATCCATAAAGGTCTAGGTGTGCACCAATGCATCATGCCATCCATAAAGGTTTAATTGTGCATCAATGCATCATGCTATCCCTAAAGGTTAAGTGTGCATCAATGCATCATGCAATCTACAAAGGGTTAAGTGTGCATCAATACATCCATAAAGGGTTAAGAGTGCATCGATGCATCATGCAATCTACAAAGGGTTAAGTGTGCATCAATACATCTATAAAGGGTTAAGTGTGCATCAATGCATCATGCCATTCATAAAGGGTTAAGTGTGCATCAATGCATCATGCCATCTATAAAGGGTTAAGTGTGAATCAATGCATCATGCTATCCATAAAGGTCTAAGTGTGCACCAATGCATCATGCCATCCATAAAGGTTTAATTGTGCATCAATGCATCATGCCATCTATAAAGGGTTAAGTGTGCATCAATACATCCCTAAGGGGTTAAGTGTGCATCAATGTATCATGCTATCCCTAAAGGGTTAAGTGTGCATCAATGCATCATGCCATCTATAAAGGGTTAAGTGTGCATCAATACATCCCTAAGGGGTTAAGTGTGCATCAATACATCATGCTATCCATAAAGGTCTAAGTGTGCATCAATGCATCATGCCATCCATAAAGGTTTAAATGTGCATCAATTCATCATGCCACTTAAAACTCCTAAAAAAGTGCATCATACTTATGTGTACATGTATACATAAATATACATGTAGGTGGCCTTTAGTGGGTTAATAGTCAGTGGTGCTGAGAAACGCACCACCAGCAGAAGAGAACCACATGGTGCTGGGGGAGGTGGTGGCAGGCAGGTATGGGGCCACCCCAGGAGCACAGCCACCACCACCATTCAGAGGTGGGTGGGGGGGGGGCTCTATATACTATATACCATGGCTCTGCCTGGTGTCCAGGGCTACCACCACTGTCCCCAGGGTCTACAATAACAGGTTCACTAACACCACCACTGCCACCACTTCTATGCTTGACTGATTTGCAGATTTTAATCCAGGTATAGGCATACTCAATACTGTACCTATGACAGGATTATACATGGAGAGCGAGGAAGCACCACTATGAGAGCTTGTATTTAAGAATGGGTCCCCTCCTATAGCCGTTCATTCTTAAGAATGAACGGCAACTAGTAGGTTGAAAAGAGGCCCAGGTGGACGACTCATGGTCACTTTACCCTTTAAGTAGGCCATAGAGGGGTCCATACTGGGATCTAATATGGGCTTTGGTGGGCCTCCGCCCAGCAGACTCACAATGGAAAACATAGTTTTATCCTCTGTCAAAGTCAAATACATCAGCACAAACTCAACCCATTCATGTTAACATCAAATGCATACCCTTGAGATCAATGAAATACAAAAATCAGTTGGGCCAGACCTACTGCAGTATGAAGACGTTGTGCTAGTCCTATGTTGGGTCTAAAGTCCACGATAAGTGATCACGTGGCCTTTTGCGAGAGTGTATATCTCTGTCCTTCCTAGACCCATGCAACAAGAGGTTTTTAACGGATATTTGTGGTAGTAGAACAGGTGATCTATAGTTTATCGTAAGCTTAATTCGGGGTTCCTATTATTATTGGGTGAAACAAGACCCCATCCCTCTCTTTCCGCCGTCTCAACCACCCTAACCAAGTAACCCATGCAGTCCTCGTTATCTTTTCCCCCCATTAGAGCGCAGGCGACTGAACACTTGGTCCGGCATACACAAAGCAGAAAATGATTCAATATGTAATCTCTCAAAATAACGCGTCTATGCGTACATCATTTTGGTGGCATGTTTGAATTCGTATCAGCCAGCCTCCAGGAGTGCAAACACTTGAAAAGCTTGTTTGAAAAGTGATTGATTCATGCTTCATTTAATAGTTTATCGAGTGGTAGGTACATGGTACTAAGTCACTGCCCAGCTCTCATAACTGATAAGGGCTCTCATACTATTAAGGTGGTGCCTTGTGAGGCAGCTTACTTCTACCCAGTCTAGATTAACCATTACTTCTACCCAGTCTAGATTAACCATTACTTCTACCCAGTCTAGATTAACCATGCCCTCCCCATACCTCACTAGGACGTACCCCTCACTCTTCTCTCTCTGACATCGAACAAGTAGTACAGCCACATCGTAGACACAAGCCTGGAAAGTCCCCTGGTTTTATTTTAGTTACAACCACAGCAAGCTTGGCTCCACTGGTTAAAGCGTACTGACCTACAAACTTGTGTGTAGACTCAAAAAACAGCCAGTCAAGCGAATGTATAAATATGCTGTGGACATGTGTTTATGATAGATTTACTGTAAAGGACGTAGCTACTAGCTAGGCAGACCATGTCAACAGATTCACCACGAGATAACATGTGTAGCTATATGTTGATTCTACACCTTTTCACATCTCTCATTTCTCTGGGGTTCTGTGAGGGCCACTGGCAGCTGTAAATGACATGGTGTGAATGGTTGGGGCCGTGTTTATTTGCTACATGGATCACGAGAACATCTTGGCTCTTATTTTGCAAGACGGGCTTAGCGTAGGTTCCTGAAACCAAACTACAGATCTGCCGAAATAGCACTGGTTACCTAAATTAGACATGGATGAGTCTGGTTTTGTTGAGTCGTGGTCAGTTATCTTATCGATCAGGGCAATAGCTTAAATATGCAGTTAACTTTGGGGCGTCTATTCTACGTACATGCATTCACTAGTGGTGGCAAGGAATATTTTTGTCTAAACCCCTGGGTGGGGTGGGGGGGGGGGTCTCACTATGATGGCTCCTGACTGCCAAACTAGCAACCCTCTTAATCCAAGGGAGTGGACCGCTCCCAGAGACCTTAATTGGCTTATAGATATAACTGGTAAATATATGATCATATTTTTGAGCTATAGACAGCTGCTGTCCCCTAATTTTGAGGTGCACAGTTACACCCCCAGATACACTATAACTTGACATCGACTATCCGGTCTTTTTAGGTAAAAAAATACATGGTAGGGCTATTCTAATATTTTCTGATTGAAACCTATTCTAAAACTTACAGCCTGCTTTATGTTTTGAGTCAACATCCTTGACTATAGCCTCTTCTACCTCACCACTAAGAATGTAGAAATAAAAAATAAAGTGACATCCACACATCCGAATTTTTGTGGTGTCATTATAACTGAACTGACAGTAGCCAAAACTACCAAACACGAGTGTTTTCATTGGTTATACATTCTCATGGAGACCTGACAGACTGAGAAACGTCTCTGTTTTGTTTAAGGCTATAACACACGCATTGAATATACATGTAATTATTTCTATATCTGCAGTTGGCTACAAGTGAATTTAAATGTGCTGAGAGAACTATCATTACTGCCAGTCAACTTTTAAGATCTCGTGATAGATTATTGCTGATAACATTTCCACCACACCTACTCAATCCAGACACAAAACGGTCCAAACCGTCTTGTCACCAACACCAATAGAGACCAATATCCTGTATTTAAATGTCAACTTGTTATTTCTTTCAACCAGAAATAAGATGCAGTAATGAGTGATGGAACAAGGGTGGGGTGAGGTTTCGACATACAAGGCAGGCGTTTCTCTCGGATTTCATAAAGGCAATGGAATTGTACGGGGTGGAGAGGATTATTAATGTTTCTATGGGTATTTAACGATTCCGATTCACATTAACTGTATCACTATTGTCCATTATTGTTACGTTCAGCTACAACTCTTCGAGGCACATGAGTGTTGAGGAAATGGACTCGATGACTGGGGAGACAGGGTCACTGCCCTCTCCCAAAAGACCACTATTGTCGCTGTTGGCCTTTCTAGATTTCCCTGACATACAAGGATGCCCATGACTCTGTACTCATTATCATGACTCAAGGATCGTTACCATGACTCTTTAATCTAGATTTATGTATTTATGATCATTTACCGTAATCTCCCGTGTATAAGGCGCAGCCCGCGTATAAGGCGCACCCCCAACTCAGGGAGGCCTGTCCCACGTATAAAGGCGCACCCCTAAGGGCAGATTTTTGTTAATTTAGTACTGTTCTATAGTAAAAATACCCCCCCCCTATAAGGCGCACCCCAAACTCAAGGCAATGTCCCTCCCACGTATAAGACTCAGCAGCATTTTGTTTGACGTATAAGACGCGCCTTATACGCGGGAGATTACGGTAATATATATATATATATATATATATATATATATATATATATATATATATATATATATATATATATATATATCAATATAGAAATACAGCATTGCTGTAATAGCTGCTCAGTCAAATCATCTAGATTTATGTACTTATGATCGGATATTATATTTCGATATAGAAATACAGTATTGCTGTAATAGCTGCTCAGTCGTATCATCTAGATTTATGTACTTATGATCGGATTAGTAATTGCTCACTATTTGTCAGCAATTAGTCAATATATGTTAGTACTAACCGTAATCTCCCGCGTATAAGACGCGTCTTATACGAGGGGTTTTAGTTCTCCTTGGATCCACAAGGGGGACACCAAGACCTTTCTTTTGATATGTTACATGCCATAATGGTCATAATAGGGCATAAGGGGGCCCAGGGGGGTCCAGGGGGCCCAAGCTACACACAGGTTTTTAAATTTTGAAAATTCACTCAGTAGAACCAAAGTTATGAATTTTTCATTTTTTGAGAATTTTCCAAAACTCTAGGTGCATCTTATACGCGCACTGCGTCTTATATGCGGGCGATTACAGTAGTCACTATATAACAGCAATTAGTCGATATGTCAGTAATTACTCACTAATTATCAGAAATTAGTCAATATATGTCAATAATTACTCACTCTTTGTCAGCAATTAGTCAATATATGTCAGTAATTACTCACTTTGTCAGCAATTAGTCAATATATGTCAATATTAACTAATTGCTGACAAATTGTGAGTAATTACTAATATATATTGAATGATTGCTGACAAATAGTGAGCAATTACTAACATATAGACTAATTGCTGATAAATAGCGAGCAATTACTAACATATATTGACTAAATGCTGATAAAATGTAAGTAACTACTACCATGTATTGACTAATTGCTGACAAATAGTGAATAATTACTAACATATATTAACTAATTGCTGACAAATAGTCCATAGATACTGACATATCTTGACAAATACCAGTCAAGGCAGGATGCACAATTGAATCAATGGCTATTTCTCTGTTATATATTGACTATTTGCTGACAGATTGTGAGTAAATATTGACATGCATTGATAATTGCTGATATAGAGTGACTAAGTACTGACATATATTGACTAATTGCTGACAAATTGTGAGTAAATACTGATATATATTGACTAATTGCTGACAAATTGTGAGTAATTACTAATATATATTGAATGATTGCTGACAAATAGTGAGCAATTACTGTGGTCGTAGATATTTTCACTGGTATACATTTTCACGGAATTGATAAAAGGCCCCATTTCATTTGTATTTGAATTCACAGATTTTCAAAATTAGTTATTGCTATTCTATATGATAGATATATTCACTATGGGGATGTGTGTGGTGCACATATGCGCGGGCACTGACACATTCCTCTGTTAACTTATCAACCTGTGAAGCACGGGATAGCCACTTAGTGCCGCTAAAGTGCTGTAAAACACAAATCAATCAATCAATCAATATTCACTATGGACATAAATTCACGGATTTTACACTTACGTGAAATCCGCGAAAATATGTACAGCGTGAAATAATCTAGGACCACAGTACTAACATATAGACTAATTGCTGACAAAAAGTGAGCAATTACTAACATATATTGACTAAATACTGATGAAATGTAAGTAACTACTTCAATGTATTCTAATTGCTGACAAATAGTGAATAATTACTAACATATATTAACTATTTGCTGACAAACAGTTAATATATGAAGTCCCAGGAATGACAGGACAATTCTCTCCTCTGAGAAACCAGAGACTCAGGCGGCGGTACCAGGACAGGTACACATTGAGTCTTGACAGGGGGCATGGTGTCTCGAATCACACGTTTATTTGTCGTAATGATGCATGGCCAAGGTCTGCAATGGCCCAGGGGCTGCACTCTCACTTTATACTGTCTCTTTGGGGTTGATACACTCCCGTAAATTCGGCATGATGCACCAACGTCATGAAAAAACAAAGATGACAGATGAGAGGCTGAGATGCTCGTGACTTTGAGATGTTTTGCTGTCTTTGAATGATTAAACAGGTGCATCTAAATACCTGTCTTCAGGAGCCCATCTCATTTTTCTTTGCTTTATTCAATACATGTGTATATTCATTTTTTTTTTAAATCTTACATTTGCAACGTGATTCTCTCATTGGATGGCCACCTTCTCCAGCCAAAGAAAGGTTGAAAAGGTGGTCTAGCTAGGGCCCGAGGTGCTCCTGAAAATCAGACCAACATGAGTTTACACAACCAAGAGCAACAGCACAAACGATGGAGGAAGCTAGTCAGTTCTAATCGAATCCTTTCTAGCTATGTACATGTTTTCACAGAATATTGCTTCAGTGAGTTTTGCGGTATTCATACTTCATGTCGCTTTAACTGGATTAACCTACTGATATAGAGTGACTAAGTACTGACATATATTGACTAATTGCTGACAAAGTGTGAGTAAATACTGATATATATATATTGACTAATTGCTGACAAATTGTGAGTAATTACTAATATATATTGATTTGATACAGTCGCCTTAGTGCAAGAAGTGTTAGCTGACACTTTGCAAAGTTTTCTTCTGTTTTAACATCTATAGACCCTTATTTAGGTACCATACTATTGAAGCTCTCTGTCTATGATATATGTGCCTCCAGATCCCACCCAGTGCAATGTTGTTTCAACTTGGTGCTAATTTTTTTTAACAGTTCCTTTGCCTCTTCTGCAAAACTTGAAGCTGCAGATACAACCTTCTTGTACTCAGGTGACGATACACACTAGAAGAGTAATCAGGTCTGCGATTCCCTTCTCACCCACAGCAGTTAGACTGGCTGCATCCCCTAAACACTTTACTTCACAGGCAGGGTAGGAGTGGTGGGGGCGGTGATAGACAACCTCCCTTCCTCTCACATCTTTATGAATACTATTTTCTGACAATATATCATAATCATTCTAAAATAATCACACTTAAGCAAGTCTCAGACCAAGTAACCAGTTAAAAGGGTGTTGGACCTTAGGCCCAATCTTTCCATCTGTCCTAGTTCGCGGTTTGAGGCAAACTCTTACCTCCCAAGACCAAGCTTACCCGACAGGTTAGTTTTAAACTGTAAACCTCCCCCTTTCTTTCTGCCATTTTGTACGCCATCACTCAATTCATGATGGCAGCTTTAAATTCTAGTTATCTCTTTTTCTCGCACCTAGTTTTCTTAGTGCAAAACCTACATTATTAGAGCTAAGCACCATGGGCATTATAACATAATGTTGCTTCCCTTTTCCAGTAACACCATAACCCCGGAGTAGTGCACATCTGGGGCATACCTTCCAGCACGCCAAGTGACATGATAATGAGTGAAACAGGTTCTGGGGTACCGCAGATCTCCACCACGGTACACGTTACGCCAAATTAGGCAGCCGGGTGTCTTATGCCGACAGGCCGGGTCCGCCCATCCAACTTGACAAATATTTACTTTGGCTAGAATGGGTGTCCCCCTTCCCCTTCTCCAGGTCGTGTCCGAGTGGCACAACCAGGGTTACGGTTGTAATAGGACACCCTATGTAAGGTCTCTGATTCTACCCCAACCCTGAACTCTATGGATCCTTTCCATGGTAGGTTCTTGTATAGAGAATTTACAATACATTGGTCATGTACAACAGAATCCATAAGCTATAGGAAGCTACCTCGAGTAGCTCTCAGTGGAGCCTAATAATCGTACTACCTCTATACTCTACCTCATAATAGCAGGGGCAGGGATTTTATGAAGACGGTCAGTTAGTGCAGCGACCTCTAACCCCATTGTTGCTGTTGAGGGCCATTATCCGTGCTGTCATCAACACTTCCCAACACCACTGTTTTATTTGACTGATAATGCTAACCCCGCTTGTCATACTCCTTTCTATCTGCTCTTGTTATAAGGAATGGTTTTCAATAGGAAGGGGTGGGTCGGGTATAAAACTTCTTTTTCAACCATTTTGGGACCCTTTTTTTCATGTTAGACAAGGTATTTCCTAAGGGTATTTCAGAATGATTACATGTAATATTTTAGGGTGTATTTTTTTATACGGTACAAGTTATAGCAGGCATCAAATGCCCACCCCCCAATTGACAGCCCCCCCCCCCCCTTCCCTCTTCGCTTATCAACACGTCAACAGCAGTTGGTACCCAAACCAAGGCTGAATGTCGGATTTGTCCCCCACCACTCGCAAAAGGTATGGGTTTTGGTGGAGTTATGGTTGATATTACAACCAAGGGTCAGCAAATTTTTATCACTATATGAATACTCCCCCTAACCTTCATTACAGTTGGGTTCAGATTAGACCATTATTGAATAAAAGGGTGGGAACATTAGAACATCGGCAGGTGATACTATGGTACCGTTAGGTTTACATCACAAGTACCCGAAAACATCCAGGCTCAATCTTGTGTAGCCCTGTGTCGGGGTACACGAAGACCTGGATACCTCCCTGCTGTTGTATAACGTGATCCAGCGGGCTGGAATGGGTTCAGCTTACCACTTGTATACCCCCAGGCCTGCGGCTCTGATCTGCCAGCCAACCAAGCAGCGAGTAGTGAATGGGACCTTCTTCTCATTACAAGCTTCCTTCCTCTGTGGCTGTCTCCCCATAAGTGATGAAACAAGCTTTGTGTGAGAAGACACTATCACGGGGTGTGATAATACAAGCTTTCTGCCAGCAGACTTAGTTACAGACTAAAATGATACAACTGTAATAGTTTTCGGTGACAATACGGTTCTTAGAGAGAAGACATGTCTAGAGTTTGGTAAAGCAACCTTTCTTTAATATTTGTGGATACTGCCATTATGAGTAATAGGAGCACAACCTCAATGTTTTCAAATGCTGCCATTGTCAGTGATTATCAAAAAGACAACAGGATTTCAGTGGCACAGCTAGTCTCTGGGTCTGCGTCTGTTCAGGGGAGGTGTATATTCTAGTGTGTGCTGGGAGCCTTTAGCACGAATTATAGTCTTCGTTAAAATATTCAGTGGTCTGCCTTATCAACCAGCACATCTATCCACTAGATATATCCTGGTCGGCCGTGTTGGTGGGAAAGGCAGTCTCATTATAAGAAGAGGGTGTGGCTTAGTTTTTGATATGCATCACTGCTGCTTTCAGGTTGGATCTAGTATTGTTTCACTCAAACCCTTACCCACCATGAACTTTAACCTCAGGAAGACGCAAGCAGGACTGTCAATATCCGGTCCCTAGGAATGGCCATTTTGGACAAAATGAAGTCGGCTATGCCCCCATATGCATTTCGCCCAAACTTCCATGTTGCCCCCTCTTTAAATAAAGGGTGTGGGTGTGTGTGTGTGAGTGGGGGGGGGGGGGGTATCCCAGGTAAAAACCGTGTTGTTTATGAGTGGTTGGTTCATCAGCAGTCCTTGTTTGATCTATGCTCTTTGGGTGAGCTGCTCTGGATGGCACACACCTACTGCGGCCTCAGGTCTTTGGTGTGACCGCCATCGTCTGCTTAACAACCTGGACCTATTCTGGTGAAAATGTCATCTATTCAGTGAGGCAACGTGTATTTGTTTCCTGTCTCCCTGTCAGTAAAAATTGAATGTGTGACCCATATTACATATGGCCCAGGGGCCTGGTATTTACTGATTAACTGTGGACTACTGCATAGAGGAAAAGAATATGACTTGGGAACCGACGTACAAAGTCTATAGCTGTGAAGATGAAAGACGGAGGTCTAAAGTTTTTTGTGGAATAATTATTTTGATGAAAAAAGGCAAGTAAAGTTGAGAAATTGAAAAATTGCATTCGCGACAAACGGACTTTGGGTGGCTCAAATAACCCAGGGGGAACCTGGGCTAATTAACTCCAGGCACTACTGGTAACAGTTTCCATTCATGGCGGAAAATGAAATGATGGGCATTCTGTAGCCTATACAAGGTACTCCAGAGGTGATAGTAATACATGTATTTTTTTTTCTGGCACTGCAGGATAGTAGTGAATGCACAGCTTTCAGGAAGAAAATTGCAGCCTTCAGAAGCTCAGTATTATGACATGTTGTGAGTGAAAAAGTTATCAGTAGGAAGAATGTCTACAGATCACTTATGTTTGTCAGTTTCTGTTCATGCTTTTTTTTTTTTAGCTTCTTTATAGAAATACTAGTAAGCTCTATATAAATTCCCGGATGATTTATATAATAGACTGGTCTCCAATTTTATGATTGAGAGGCAAGCAAGGATCATCAGGAAGTAGAGTCCAGGCTTACATATATCATGAACATATTGCTTGCAATCAGCGAGCTTATTGAAATTATAACGCCCCCCCCACCCCCCGACTAGCACCACATTCACGGCCATCAGCTCCAAAGCCTGGCCTCTACGACATGATGATCCTGGTGGCACCCAGCCTGCCTCTCAATCATTAATTGGGGGACACACTAGTCTATTCTACTCTTAACCTACTGAAGACTAATCTATGGAAGGATCACTATCTAAGTCTTCCTTACTTCACCAAAACGAGGGTTATTGTAATTTCTCATGCCATTTTTGATTGCTCAGAACATTATGAGCAGTAGTAGGTTAATGAGCAGTAGTAGGTTAATGAGAACATTAGGCCACTTAAAAAAATAGTTTCTCAACACCAGCCTACCGTAATCTCCCGCGTATAAGCCGCGTCTTATACGTGGGGTTTTAGTTCTCATTGGATCCACAAGGGGGACATCAAGACCTTTCTTTTGATATGTTACATGCCCCCTTAGTCATAATAAGATATAAGGGGGCCCAGGGGGGTCCGGGGGGCTCAAGCTACACATAGGTTTTTGAATTTTGAAAATTCATTCAGTAGAACCAAAGTTATTAATTTTTCATTTTTTTGAGAATTTTCCAAAACTCTAGGTGCGTCTTATACGCGCACTGCGTCTTATACGCGGGAGATTACGGTATGATAAATTTGACGAGGGTGGTAATATGTTGGGAAGGTGGGTTTATGGCATATCTTAAAATTACACTCTGTTGTAAGAACCAAGTCATTTATTACCAGGTGGGTCGGCTTGTGAGATGTAGGCGGGAGAGGGTATTTTGAAAAAGAGCCCCTCGGCATTACCTAGCACCCCTAGTCCCACATCCTCACCCACCTTTCGGCTGATTCATAAATCATGCCACGCAAATTTTGGTCATTTTCAACACCCCCCCCCCGTCATGATTTTTGCCATACCTTCATCATTGTGTCACACTTTGACAAACACCCCCCCCCCCCTTCCGGTGTGACGTCGTTTATGGATCCGATCATCCCTTTTTAATATGGGTGTATACATCACGTAACTTAAATAGAACAAGATCAACTCATCCCAGCGCCAGCAAACATGTGCATACATAATTAGCTGCTCATTTATGGGTTAATCTCCCCCACAATCCCATTACTCAAACCACGGAATACTCTCTTAACATGCAGTTGGGCAGGTTGGCCTCATCTAACCTCTTGTGCTGTCTGATCCAGGGTTGTTGGTGGCTCCCCCAGACGAGGAAACTCCGAAGTAGGCCAACAGCAGCTAGCAAGTTGGCAACTCAAGAAAAGCTGGACTTTGTAATGATTCCAGGGTCTGCGGCTCCTCGCCAATTGTGTCCTAGACTAGGGCCGTGTGCTTCAACTTCTATTTGCATTCCTTATACCACCAAATGGGGATAAAACACCCCAGCAACACCACTCCGTACTTCCTGTACAGACTGAGCCCCATTTGGATGCGTGGTATTTTATACATCAAGGTGTCAAGAGAATTCAGTCTAAAAAAAAAATAGGCAAATAGAAATTGCAAGCATCAAAAATTGGGAATGAAAAATAAAAAAAAAGAATTACGGACGAACAATATAGCGGTACACTATTTTGCATGAAATAGCAAAATGGCTTTAATACAAGTGCTAAACTTTTAAAATAAAGGGATGGTGAAAATCTGTGTGGATAGGTGAATTTTATTTCTCCCCTTAATTTGGAAGAATTTTGTTCATGCATGGCATTTTGTGTGTATCTATATACACAGGCTTCTTTCTTACCAATTCCCACCATTATCTAAGAAAAGGTACGAAAATATCACATATCTTCAGAAATATAATTATAAGAGAAGTTCACGCCTATAAACAGGAATATTAAGGGGTCTGAAGCTGTATAATAGGAAAATGGGAATGATAGGAACTTTGATCCTAAATAGGGAAAAAAAATGAAAAAATAACTATCACGTGTCAGCTGATATATACATTATGGAATTAGTGTGCATAAGGAATGGACAGACGCATGAAAAGAGATGTATAATACAATAGCAGTCGTTTCTCAGTCGAGACTTTGAACTTAAATGCTACATTGGGCTGTGATGGATATCAGTATCGAGTAGTTGTGAATAGAACAGTACTATCTATAATATCGGTCGTTGATAACACTGTGCATTGAAATTCATTAACACACACAAATTAATGGGAAAGGTTTCTCCTGGGCAACTACTAACTAATTAGACTAAATAGCAGAATGGGTGTAAAATCGTCGATAGTTGGGGGCTATGAAATGAACTAAAGTAACAATCGCTCGAGCATGTCTACAGGAAATTCCACTTCAAGTTGTAAGTATATTTTCAGGGGTGTGAAATACCAAAACCAATTTAGGCGGAGGTGCACTGAGCAGCCTTGTAAAGATTTGTAAATAGTATCTTTACATTACAAAATAGTGATTCAAATGGTCTAATAGTAACAGTATCACACTTTCTGATCAACAGGGAGGCCAAAAATCACCGTTGGGATACTAGAATTTGTCAATTTTGGATGATGTTATTTTTCTGGTGAGCTTAAAAAAGGTTGAAATCCGCCTTTATGCTGAGATTTCACACCCCTGATTTAGTAACTGTGACGCCTGGGACAGCTTGTTATGTGAAGAGAGTTCAATTTTCTTGGCCTCCATTGGTTTAATTTTTGTAAATGAAATACGCACTATGTACCTTGTAATTAATGCTGTCTGCAACTGACATGAATGGATATTCTGATATATCTTATCAGCATTTCAATTTTATCATTTACAAACGCTCCCGTCATAGTGCCTAGCCTCGGGTTTATGGCACAATTTAAGCATGAAACTAATACCATGTCTACTTGTCCATGTCCAGAGTATGTCTGGTGCACCTTAAAGACAGACACGTGTTATCCATGATTTATTACGGTACATCTCATAAGAGTGACCTATTTTACATACAGTACTTCAACAACTGCAAACACCTGTATGTTATGATACGTCTTCCCAGGTTTGATAGCTACATTCAGCTACTACTCACTATATCTACAGTACTGTGATATCCCGCGTATAAGCCGCGTCTCATTCCGTACACGAATCTCAGGCCACCTTAAACATAATCACCTCAAAGTCAGGGTGCATCTTAATAGGTTGGGTATTTTTACTGTAGAATAGTTTTAAGCCTTCAAAAATCGTTTTCTCTAGCGGTTTCTTTTGATCAGACTGGCCTCCTGATTCTTTAATCGAGTAGATTCAGCCCAAGAGGGGTAATGGTGCATAAGCGGTGCATCCATCTTCTCTCCTCTTGATTCCTTTCGAGCTGTCCCTCTGGTAGCGTATCAAAGGGTGCAGTCACACCGCTCCTCCAAGCCTTCAAAAATCAAACCCCAGGTGTGCCATTGCAGTCTTCCTTCAACGTAGCATGTTGTATAGGGTTGACACGGGATGCATTATCAACCAATCAGATAATTCCCTGTATTCACTGCAGAATTTTTTGGGTACATTTGTAACACCTGGTACCCATCATGCTGGTTGTTGTCAGTGCTTGTCTCGCCAGGTGCGAGATCAAGCAATGGACGACACACTAAGCGTCCATACTAAAACCTATACACAAAATGCGCCTTATGCGTCAGAGTTTACAGTAGATAAAATTCATACCAGTATAAAAGATAAGTTCAATCCAGAATCTATATCCAGAATCAGGTGAGATTAAATACCCTGTCTGATACATCTTGACATGTTTCCCCCCCCCCCCTGCTCCAAGTGGCTTCTCTTACACGAGTACTCACTAACAAATAACATCTACTACTGTGTTGGGTCTGGTGACTAGGCCTTTATTCCATACAATTACATGTATAATTACCCACTCAACACAAGTCAATGTCTAGCACAATAGCTATTGCACCATTCCAGCTAACACACTGCTTTTGTGTATCAATTCATGGGCCCAATACATGTGGTACATGTACATACAGTAATCAAAAGTGGCTTAAAATACACAGCCTACTGTCTAAGTGATACACAATCAGGCCCCCCCAATACACTGGTCCCCGCAGGTATTTAATACCCATTGGCCATGTCTGATGACATTCTCCCAAGATCATGGGGAGAAGTACTCTTGAACTCCACCAGATGGGAGTATTTTTATTCTCCAATCCCAGACTATAGCTCACATAGCCATTATCAGCTGGGGGCCGCCATTAGACCCCGACGCCACTATGACTAACACCTTCAGCCCCCGACTCCGCAGTATATGCCAGGGATGCCTCCCATTGGTCAATAATACAATAGCCATGAGCCGTATATCCAAACATCTGTATTGGAGAGATAGGTTGACCATTGGGGTGTTAGGGTGCCCTCTTGTGAGTAAGGGTTAAAACAAGGGATGATGATTGACTGGTAACTTCTAAGACATGGCCTGCCTCTATGATGTCCCCAACATAGAGGCAGGTCGCCAGCCAAGCCCCACAAATCACTGAATCAGCATTAAACTAAACCTTACTCTCACATACACAGCACTTGTAAGTAAGAAATTTGAGAATTCTCCTCTCAGAAGAAGTATGTGATCTATGGTAACTTGAAGTTGAACAGAACAATATAATCGGTGCCCTCCTTAAAAGCACAACGGTTTTGCTAAACATCAACCCAAATATTATGTAGGTTGGACGTGGCCAACTGCTCGTATCTGTCGGAAGTGACAGTCTGTTCTAAGCTGCTGCCATCTACTGGTAAATTAGAACATTGTGCTCCATGCCTAGCCCTCACAACAACACTTCGAAGTTCGATTAGTTCCGTTGTGAACAACTTTTTTAACTGACACAAAACCTCTATATTACAAATGTTAGAGAGAACCTGATCACGACACTGTCTCTGAGAAATAGAGTGCCATTTGACAACATTTGGGAGGGTCCCTGTAAAAGTTGACAGCTGGTGGTGACTTGGTCTGGGAGGTGATCGTCAGATGAACGCTGCATTTTTGACATACGTGACACCCCATTTCAGCTTGAGCTAGCGGGATGATACTTTCAGTGTAGAGAGAATGAAAGGTGCAAAGTCAAGATCATCACAAATCTTCAATGTAAACACGATTGAAGTTGTTTTCCTGTCAAATTGCAACGCTGATCTGGCTCTTGTTATAATTATTCAGCATCACAGAATTGATCGCCATTTTGGATTCACACAGAAACGGAGAAGTCCAAAACAAGGGCCCCAAACTCCGTTGTAGAATAACTGACATGGCTAAATGTAGGTATCAACGTGAATGAGAGGAAAATATCTTGAATATCGGATTAGTTTTGGGGTTGTATGACCTGGTTAGAAGTTGGGAATGTGTCACGAAAATATACGTTCACAACACACATATCGGCTCGTGACCTCTGAGATGTGGCCACATGCAGTTTCCGAGAGCTCTTATCTCCACCCCATTTTCTCCCTAGATATAGCGTGTTTTCCGGCCAAACTTTCTGCATGTGTAAAACAGATATTGGGCGTTCAGGCAAGGGGGTAAATATAAAACATATTAACCTCTACGTTGTGCTGCCTGCTGTTCATCCCCACTCTCACGATCCGACGACATGGTGCTGCCCTTCCTCGAAAGCAATCTCGAGCCTCCTTCTAACACTCATGAATAATTAATTAGGTTTCTGAGGGATCTAAGTTGGAATTTCCCATGAATATAGAGACATTGTGTGTATCAAAGGTCATTTTCCCTTGTGGCCAGTTTCATGATAACAACATCGTTGTATATAGCATTTAGATGATACTTTTGCATGTAGGTATTCTGCATTTGGTTGTTATATTTGCGTAAGGCGAATGGGTTTGAGGCTACAAGGTCACTCAGCTGAATGCTTCTGATTGGTCGCTTCTTATGACGTCAGAGAAAGAGCGGTCTGCTTCAAAAGATAATTTGCAAGTGAAAACTTCGATAGTTGTCGTTTATTTATTTAATCTCCAATATAGATTAGTCATTTTGGCATCCCTGAGCATCGCTATATCCTGTCCCATACCCAGGGTAAGAATCAGCAGGATACATACTGTTGTCTGTTAGTTTTTATCAAGTTTGACGTTTGACATTTTCGCACGGGTTGACAAGTGCGCTTGACAAGTCGCGCGAAAGGAGGGTGTGTCCCTCGGGAGAGGAAAGGGGCGGGGGCGGGGCGCGTATGAGAATGCACGCAACATGCAGCGGGCACTTTACCGATTTGCTGGTGCATTTCACAGGCAGATCTAGGGGGGCGCGCCCCACCTATTTTTCTACCAAATATATCGCTAAAAATGCCCACTTCCTGAGCTTTCCAATGGCGAAAGAATTTTTCTAATATTCCTACTAGAACCAAAGTTATGAAGTAATTCCCACAAGTCTGCAGAATTCACCATTTGACATTGAAATTTTCAAAATTTTCTCAGAACTACCTATGCCTCTCCTCTTCCCCCTGTGCCATCCCCCTTTGCAGGGATAGGAAACGGTGGGATGGGTAAACGGGATGGGTAGCTATGATATGAATATGACCTTAGCTGTCGAAATGGCGTTAAACCTCTATTACTCACTCACTCACTCAGCTATGATATATATATATATATATATATATATATATATATATATATATATATATATATATATATTTATATATATATATATATATATATATATAGGGAAAGGTATCTGTAGGGAGAAGACAGGAGAAAATTGGCAGGGGGTAGGTAGCAGGGGCGGATCCAGGAATTTGTAGAGACGGGGGCTGAGATTTGGTGATGAGGCCCAGGGGGATGGCATGGTACGGATCGTCGCAAGTGCAGTGCAGCGACACACCTAGGGTGGTTTGGGGGCATGCCCCCCAAGAAAATTTGGAAATCTAGACATCAAATGGTGCATTCTAAACCCTAATCAAGAGGCTAGTTTAGTCCTAAAAAATCAGACATTTTCTAAGAGATTAGGGATTATCCTGCCTCACCCCATCCCAACCATTTCATATTGATAAAAAAAAAAGAACCTTGAGGTTCCAACCATTTCATATTGATAAAAAAAACACATTTGAATTACCGTATTCTCCCGCGTAGAAGACGCGCTGCGCGTATAGGATGCACCCCAAACTCAGCAGAGGCATTTTCGCGTATAAGACGCACCTCTTAGGGCTCAATTTTGAAAATTCAGTACTGTTCTATAGTAAAATTACCCCTCGTATAAGACGCACTCTCAACTTGAGCGTAAGCTATAAGATGCCCCAGCATTTTGTTTGGCGTAGAGGACGCGTCTTATACGCGGGAGTTTACGGTAGTCACCATTTTACAGAGACAGGCACAGTTGCACTAAACTCTGGGACAGACCACCCCCCCCTCCCCACCCAAGACCCTACTTAGTCCCCTATTAGGCCCTACTTGGAAATCTGGAGGGTCTTGCCAAAAAGGAAACGTGAACCAAAAATTAAAATGTGCACGTTTTCATATTGATAAAAAAAAAATCACAACCTCGTTTAGAAGAAACGTGCACGTTTTTAAACGCATCAAAACGTGTTTTCCATACATTCTGCTGTAAATTTTTTGGCAATAACGTGAAAACATGTTAGGCCATGCACGTTTCTATCAGTGCTGCCTCAAGAAAATTTAAGAGGTTCTTCCTCGTCTTCTTTCGGCAAGACCCTCCAAAGAGTCAATTGCAGTTGAACCTTCAAAAGACCCAAACCATCATTGACCCCTTTATGATACTGCGATGTCAGGTGCATGCTGAGTGCTTTAGATACCGAAAGTCAAGACGGCGGGTTTTACTGATAAATGAGGGGGGCCAATAATACAATATAATAGGCATGAAGTTTTATTTTAAATTTACGGTGACATGCCACATGGCCACTTCTTAAAATAGACACAGGGGGGACCCCTCATCAAGACCCCCCCCCCCTACATGTCCCGTAAATCCTCGCGTATAGGACGCGGCTTATGGACCAGAATTACATCATCTGTGTCCTTTAGGACCTAGCCCAAGTCTGGGTGCATCTTATAGGCGAGGATTTCATACTATAAAAGAGTACTAAAATGACCAAAATTTCACACCAAGTGGGTCCTAGATGATCTAGCCTAATTCAGGGTGCGTCCTATACGCGAGGATTTACGGTAATAAGAAGTTTTATCTACGTATTCGCGGCCCTGGCCTCGTGGGTTGGTCAGGAGACCAACACACCAACCCCATGTATGAATATGTACGATTTTATCATTGTCTCATATTCTCTGAATATAATTTACCTAGATACATGTATTTCTATAAATTGTACTACACAATGGGTTATGAACATCAATCTGGCCAGTAGCAGGTGACGTTTATGGCAAGCGATCTATTACCCCGCTGATATCACAGTTTGTTTTTTTTATTTGATGTCCTGTGCTATCGGGATTAAACACTAGTTTCTCAAAAACTTTGATATCACAGTTTAATATCAAAGTTTTTATTTGTAATATTAGGGTTTAAACTCCGATATCAGAATTATATACTTTGATATCAGATATAAAGATCAACACAAAGGCTTGTTTTCTAGGCATAAAGTGGAAGAAAGATTTACAATATTTACATCATGACAATATTTTAGAACTGATATCCCTCCAATAAAATTGTGATCTCAAATCGTATCATCAAATTCTAAAATTATTATATAAAATGAAACTGATATCGGGGGGTAAAATAAGGCTTGTCAAAGTACCAAGTATGCAGTGCTGTGCATTGGACCTCATGAACATTGGTCCGCCGTTTCTATATTGAGGTAGCGGATTGTCCAATGGGCACAGCCATTGCTGAAGCTGGTTCCAAACTCTTATCACTGTTGACAGTAATAATATGGGTATCACTGCCCCCCCCCCCGAGAGGAACGCAGTGAATAGTTGATGCTATTTCATTGGCTGATTTTTTTTTCTGGGAGCTCGGTATCCATGATACCAAGTACCATGGAGACCAGTGTACACTGTCACCTAGTGACAGAAAACACTTGTGACTGTTGCCAAGCAATGGTGTTCTGAATGACGACTGTGGCAAGCCAAATGTTCACCCCTTGATATCAGATTTTCTTTATTTGATATCACACTTTTAGAATTTGATATCAGGGTTTTCTAACTTTGATATCAGAGTTTCCTAGTCTGATATCAGAGTTTTTTTTCTGAAATATTGCCATATCAGACTGATATTGTGATACATTCATTTCCCCACCTTCTTTTTCATTTTATACATAGAAAATAAGTCTTCATGTTGATTATTTCCTGTTATTTCTCACATTCTATAAACTTTAGTATCAGGGCGAAACATGAGTTTATCAGAAACTCTGATGTCATACTTTTAAACTTTGATATCACAGTTAATAACTCTGATATCAAAGTATATAACTCTGATATCAGAATTGAAACATCAATATCACATCTAAAAACTTTGATATCAAAGATAAAATCTATGATATCACAGTTAAAAACATTGATATCAGAGTTTAAAACATTGATATCAAAGTTTCAAACTGTTTCACCCCGATGCTGGAGTTTACATAACATGAAGAATAATGAATGGATGTCTGATTAATTGGAATATCAGTCAATTAATCGCAATTTCTGCTCTAATCTACATTATCAGCCTGATACAGGGGTTTTCATAGAATAACTCTGGTATAAAATCCAAAAACTGTGATATCAGTGGCAAAACTGTGATATCAAATGAAGAAACTGTGATATCAGGGGGTGAACATATCGCTTGCCATAGACGTCACACCCATTGGGTGAAACCGTCATTCTGAGTGGTAGCTTTGTGTTGGAAGGACGTCTCCCCTAGCCTTGTCGAAATTCTATTTCATTGGCTGATAATTAAAACAGCTAAATCGGTATACAGACTTAGCAGGACTGATTATTGGCAGATGCCTTTATAAGGTATCTCCCATTATTACGGCATTACCACCCCTGGAATCTTCCAATTTTAAAGGCCATGTTTCCCTCTCTCAGTACCCAGTACAAAAGTGTACCTGGAGTATGCATGTAGACCCATAGAACCTAGAAAACCCATTCAACTGTGGCCCTTCCAACCCAGTAATCCTCATTACTGAATAAGGTCTGGCTGAAGAGATTTCCCTACGGCCAGTTATAGTCTACTAATTGTCTCTCCACCACTCTAAGCTTTCCAAATTGGATGTGGCCTGGTAGTAATTGGGTAGACATGTTTATACCTTCTGCAGGACAACTGGTTGACAAGTACTATATAAATCTATTATTGGAAACCAGAAATGGCATGTGGCAAGTCTAGTATCTGCGTTGGTGCTCATTTAAATATATGACGTCATGTTGTAAGGACTTCTAAAGGGCAGGTTCCACATTTCATTAATTCACACAAAAATTGAAAGCTTAGAAATCAATGTTCTTACTACTTTTGGAAAAACATTTGTGAGTGATAATTATATTCAGCCACATCCCCATGGCCCCCCTTATCAAAATCCTGGATGCACCCATGCAATTTCTAGCCAATTGCCAGCATAGGCCTTTATCTCTCAGTGTGACATCAAGGGGGGGTATTGTGAAAATTTCAATTTTACATTAAAACCAAACGGTATATCTTGTCCTCTGCAGGTCACCGCAGGATGCCATGTCTGATACATTACTACAGACGGTGGATGAGCCTAAGAAGGACTTAATGTTTCTGTACAGCCCCTACCTGAGGGACAGGATCATGGACATAAACCCACACCGCATCCCTTGTATGTACAGCGCCACCCTGGAGGACAACGCTGTCACCACCTTAGCCTCTATATCCGATTCCCCAGACTACCCTGACGTTCTACCACCCTGGAGTGACAATCCCCTTGTTAAACACCAAGGTGTAAAAGAGGCATGGACAATGTGGAAATCCCCATATATTAAAACAACGCACACGACCAGTCAGAACTGGTTGGAACCGGAAGTAGAACTCAGTGCAAAGACTCGCTCGGCGACGGAAGTGAAGCAGACAACGTCCTTGTCTGACCTTGTCAGTGACGACGTCGTGCCCCAAACACGGCAGACGACTTCACGACCGACGCGTCTGACGAGCTTGAAGCGCGGGGAGATGGCCTGGGCCGACAGCTCTATGAAGGAAGACTACGCGTTAGACAGCTGTGGTCACCGCCCGCCAGGACAACGTCCATGGAAAAGGCAACAGATGGTAAGTCTTAATCCACGACATATGCCATACCGTAACGTACTCTATTCTATTCGAATCAGGTGGGGGGGGGGCATATTTTCTATACGTAGGTACCCTCTCTTTTTGACTGCTACACTTCAGAAATACTCCCGGTTTTAGAAACTGTTGACAATGTAATGTTAAAGGACACCCTGACTTTTTATCTGCTTACCCCCCCCCCCGTCTTTCTTTCTCTATCCTCTATTTTCCCTAAGCTCATGACCTCTCTCCCCCAGTACCCGTCCTCCAGGCTACTTGAATCACTAGAGGTCTTCTTAAAATTTCTGTTTAACACTAAATTCAATTCAATTTTTATTTCGACATTTAGCGTTGTGTGTACATACCTGTTAAACGGATATCCTTTATTCAAAGTTGTCTGGCTGGAGGACATGTAGTTCCCTGCACCCCCTGGAGCAGCTATACTTTAGCTTAGCATCCCCCGTCTGCGGACAGCGACTGTCGGCATCCAGTAGAACCAGACGTGCACGTTCTACCAGCTCGGCACAACGCCGCACAGGGGCTACGGGCAGGTAAGTTAAACCCTCTAAATGTTGCATCATGACAGTCAAGACTATTGAGCATTGATGGAGGATGCAGCCCTAAAAATGTCAGCCCTTTATAGAGAACCCACTTATAAAGTTGGAGGGGTTCCTCCAAGGCTGGTCCAGTCCTGTTAGGCTACTGCTGCATGGTAGAGAAGGTGAAGTGACAACTCAAGAGAGAGGCTGGTGGTAACTTAACTTTATTGCTCAAACTCAGGGGCTTTTATACAAAGTCAGAGAGCAGTTCCCCCTAAAACTGCCCACACACAATACCTGGAATCATGGTCCTTCATTGGTGATTCTTAGAAAACACACTTTACCTAAAAGAAGTCAATCACTGACATATATCTGATACCATATAAGAACAGTACTAAAAGTAAGTGACACACTTAAGCAGTTGTACACAATTCAATGGAATATACCCTTAATTCCAAGTATACCCCCTCCCACTTTGGGGTACCCACAATAACAAAACAGGCTAATTCTAAGAAAACCCAGTTCTATAAGTAGGTGTAGCACCCTTACTACTAAATGGCCCCACACCCATACAGTCTTACTTGGAAATGACCCTACCCTGGATCCTTAACTAGAAACCCAGATACATCACAGCGAGCTGCTCCATCAAACCCACAGTAAACAACCCACATACCACACTGACACCATACCAGGGGTGTGGTGGACTACCAGTACACGACCCTTTAAGGGGTCTGCACTCTACATACCTCCCCCCTTTAAAGATTTTTATCACTCTGGATCAAAATCTCCTCAAATGATTAGTGATATACATATATGTGATATAATACTCGGATACATGTATATAATCCTATATCTAACATGCATATTTATCTTGTCAGATCTATTCAGACATTATTGCCAATTCTACGGGGTCTATTTGAACTCCATGATTCTCGTTTACAGTACCGGCTTGTGGTTGTCTAGACTCTGCGGTCTGTGGTCTAGATAGACACAGTGGCCTGTACTTACATACTACAATGATAATGACAACAATGATACACAATACTACAATGGATGTGACTGGACCATATACCACACCTTCCTGTGCTCTTATTCCACTACTATAATCTTGTGCCCAATTCTGCATCTCCACAAGTGGAACTTCCGCCCACTCTTTGTACTTAAGAACTCTCCCCAATTTCTGATTAACATACCTCGGCCAAGTGAAATTGATCCTCCTATTAAAGTGGATAGTTTCTGCCCCTTTTACTAATCTACCTGTCCCCTTGCGGATTCCACTTACTCTCCAATCTTTGGTCTCTAACTTACATTCTGGTGGCACAAGTATGTGGGTTGGTCCAATCATCTCCCTAACAACAGCGCGTTTACCTATACACCTGAGGGTTACAGGCATCTTCTTATATGTCACAACCACATTCTCCCCAAGGCCAAGAGAATACACCTCTGAGTTCTGTCCATCACGTTTCATGATCTCGATAGTGCAGAGCCTCAGGGAGTTGTTTGTAACTATACCCCATTCACAAGTTGGTGTCAACAACTCCTCATGAGATACACATACCCGGGGCGTCTTTCCAAAACAACTATCTGGCCAAAAGGTTGCCCCCGTATCAGTGTTAATAGCTACATTTCTCTTGCCCTTGATTCTCCTTAGATATTTCCCATCTATAGCTACAGGAAAGTAATGAATTCTATACTCTAAATAGTGAACCCTGCCCAATGCCGGTAAGACTACTCGAAAGACCAATGTGCCTGCATTATTCCACAGAGGTTCAATATGTACATTCTCATAATACCATTCTTTAGGTGGGGTGTCATATCCCCAGTCTCTGACCTTTATAAGAATAGATTCAAGTTCAGGAGGTGCTAGAGTTTCCTCTGTGAGCCAACCTCTCTCTAGTTCATGTCTCTGTTCATTGAAACGGTTCCACTGATCAAAGTACTGTTCATACACCAGTTCAAGTTCAGTAATTGTACGGTCCACAGACCTTGCAAGAGACAATCTCTGTACAAAGGTATCCAAACGCGAGACCCGCCGGCTGTAATTACTTAGCTCATCCTGCAAGTCTAATTGATACTGCTCAAGTGTTTGAATGTCTTGTCTGTTTTCACGTACAAACTTCCTGGTACGGTTAACTATACTCATCATTTTGTCAAGTCTATGTACTATAATGCCTTCATTATGCACTGTCCCTTTAATTATCGTCTTGATCTCCTTCACCTCATCATCGGTGGCCAAGCCGAATAGGCTCTTCCCAAGGTACCCAATCGCGTTAATTAGGCCTCTCTTGACCCTCTTCTTCCGGCTCTCAGGTTGCGCATGGGGCGGCCGTGACTCAGACGAATCCATGACTGCGGGCCCTTGCAGATCAATGGCACTAAGTCTAGCCTCCCAGGTGCGTTGGTCATCTGCCGAGACATGAGGGGCCACTAGCTGTATCCCGGTTCTCACCTCATTAACCCAGAACTTGATTGGCAGAGGCTTTGGGGGATTGATGACAACTAGAGTGGTCCATATTGCTTCGATTGTCCTGGATCGTCCTACCTTCTGAACTAGGACCCCATCATCCTTGAAGAGATCCCCACAGCTAAGGTGGACTAGACAGACAACAAGGAGGCAAGCTCGGGATGCTGATCCACCAAGCATTGCCGCTTCTGTCTATCAATGTCTTTTCTATCTTCGTCAGTCACCTGTGGTCTCCTCTTGCCCCTAATCGTAGGTCCCAATTGAAGTGCGTCCTGAGGAGAGGTAGTAGGCTCAGTAGAGGGAGGAGTGACTGATAGTGTCTCTGGCTCAGGTGTTATGTCCATGGGTGTTTGCCTGAGCTCGGCTAGCCTGGTACTCCTGCGTACTGGGATAGGATTAAGTTCAGTCTCCCCAAGGCTGTCTACACGTCGCCGTTTGGAGGCTGGAAACCGTTCCCTAGTTTGAGTTGCTGGAGTGTCAGGTTGAGTCCTTGTGGGTAGCTCCTGTTCCTCTGAAGTCTCAGGCTCTACTGGCTGGAGAGAAGACGGGGGTACCCTTATATGCCTCCTCTGAGCCCGGGTAGGACGGGGTCTGACGTCATCCCACACACAGTCAGGATCCACCAGCTTAAGTTTGTCACGATTAACCACTCTTTGTTTTCCTGTCCTCTGGTTAATCACAGTGACCACAGGACCTCTAACAGCAGTGACTAAGTACCCATGGTCCCATTTGGCATCAAGAGGAGCTTTCTCCTGGGCCACAAGTACAACAGTGTCTCCCGGATGTACTTGACCTCCTCGGGTTCTTTTCATCAGTGGGGTGCGGTGATTGGCTCGACATAGCCCCATCCAAAATTGTTCATTGATTAATGTTCTGCAGGCACCAGTGTCAACCAAACAGTTAGCTGTGATACTCCCAAAGGGAATATTCACACATGCTCGGGTGTCCGGTGCCCCTAAGCGTTTCCCGACACCCCATGTACAGGTGAAGCTGAACATTGTTTGGCGATATGGCCAGCCTGGCCACATTTAAAACAATTGGGTGAGCCGTCCTCATTATACGCAGGCTTGCCAAACTTCCTTCCAGAGGTCCTCCCCCTTTGAGGTTGCTGATGTCCTGACGAGTGCTCCTCCTGGGGGTCTAGTTTCTTCTCCACCCGTCCTAATTGCTTCTGCATCCCGCGGATGGCACCTGTCAGTTCCTTTAATGTTTTTGACAGCTCATCATCCATGGTAGCTGATGCCTGGGCTAAAGGTAAGGCCGCGATGTCCATTGGTTCATCTTGGCGATGACCAGTTTCTGCCATGGCCATGGCACGGGCGGATGCATTAGCATGGTTGATGGCTTGCATTATGGTGTTTGGTCGTTGTAGATGAACTTGGGCTCTTACCTCCCTGTCTCGGAGCCCACTAATGAAGTTCCGTACCAATCTCTCCATAACCAGGGGTACAGCCAGCTCTTGGAGAGTGTAGGCCTTCTGAACATGGCTGATGAACTTAAGGCCATACTCTCTGCTATCTTGATACGGGAGTTGTTTCAGGAGGTCCACTTTATTCCGTTTGTGCTCGGGCTCATCTTCATCCAGAAATGCCTCTACGATATGGTCCTTCACCACAGCCCAGGTGACAGGTAATGGTGGATGGGCATTAGCACGTTGATCGATGAGGTCGGCTACACTATTTCTCATTGGTCCTTTGCTTATATAGCCAACCATCTCCATGACCAGATTATCACCTGCATTTGTCCATCTCTGGGCAGCTGTGACAGCCTCCATCCATTCTCTCAGGTGATCCCTCTCTGACCCATCACAGCTCTCTATGTGCCTGCCATGCTGCTCCAACTTCTTCCTTATATTCTCTTCCTGTCTCTGAGCATTACGCTCCTGTTGAGCCTGGATTAGTTGCTGTGCTTCAGCCATTGTAGCTTAATGGTTAATTAGGTCAGTTAATAATCACCTCTTCGTTGTCTGAATCTCTGTGCGAGGGCAGGTAGGTCTCTGATGGGGATGAACTGTGGTGCAGCCGGGGTGATCTGTATAATGATGCGTGGCCTGCGATCAATAATTAGGCACCTCTCTTCACATACTTCTATTCTCCTTACTGTATCTACAGCCTTTCTCACCAGCTCGGGATCCACCTCCTCTATATAATATTCTGGAGCATACTCTTCTTGTTCTTCTCGGTCTTCAGATAGCCCATCTACTATCTGTTTTATGATCTGTCCGTCTATGTCATCTAAGGTGAATCTTCCAGCCATCTGCAGGACTACAGCCTATGTAAGGTGCTGTACTGTTCTGGAGTCTGCTGTAGTTAAACCAGCATGTTGAGTCTCGTCCGGGTCGCCACTATAAAGTTGGAGGGGTTCCTCCAAGGCTGGTCCAGTCCTGTTAGGCTACTGCTGCATGGTAGAGAAGGTGAAGTGACAACTCAAGAGAGAGGCTGGTGGTAACTTAACTTTATTGCTCAAACTCAGGGGCTTTTATACAAAGTCAGAGAGCAGTTCCCCCTAAAACTGCCCACACACAATACCTGGAATCATGGTCCTTCATTGGTGATTCTTAGAAAACACACTTTACCTAAAAGAAGTCAATCACTGACATATATCTGATACCATATAAGAACAGTACTAAAAGTAAGTGACACACTTAAGCAGTTGTACACAATTCAATGGAATATACCCTTAATTCCAAGTATACCCCCTCCCACTTTGGGGTACCCACAATAACAAAACAGGCTAATTCTAAGAAAACCCAGTTCTATAAGTAGGTGTAGCACCCTTACTACTAAATGGCCCCACACCCATACAGTCTTACTTGGAAATGACCCTACCCTGGATCCTTAACTAGAAACCCAGATACATCACAGCGAGCTGCTCCATCAAACCCACAGTAAACAACCCACATACCACACTGACACCATACCAGGGGTGTGGTGGACTACCAGTACACGACCCTTTAAGGGGTCTGCACTCTACACACTGTCTCACACATCGCCGGTGAGTGAGTCGCTGGGCCAACACTACCTTCTTGAATCATTCATGTACATGTAATCGTTCTGATTCATTGAGAGCGTTTCAACTGGTCCCGCCCTCCATCCCCGCTCCCGGGGCGCAGGAAAAGGGGGAACCAGGGGCCTAACCGAGATCCCTGCCCCCCCCCCCCAATAAAAATTTGCTCTGCTCTCTCCGTCACTCTCTTACATGCCCGGGGGGGGCCACTTCATATATTTTCTATAGTAACCATGTGCGTACACGGCCCTTGAGATGGTACCCCTTTTAGAGGGACAATATTTGACCAAAATATACCCCTTTTGACGGGCATGAGCAGGGAAAAGTACCCTTTTCCCTGCTGTTCAGACAAATCTTCAAATTTGGTACCCTTTCAACAGATTTGTCCCATAAAATGTACCCCTTTCCCGACCATGTTTTGAGATTATTCTTGGAAACACTACCTATTTCCTGACCATATTTGGATTTTCTGGTGAAAAAGGTACCCTATTCCCGGCCAAAAAAATTGATTTTATGTAAAGAGAGAACTCCTCTCCTGGCCGAAATTTGAAAATTTGCTTGAAAAAAATTGGCGATTTTGAGAAAAATAATGACCTATTCCCTAACTTTGGATCTAGCAGGAATATTTTAAAAATTCTTTCACCATTTGAAAGCCCTTGAAAAATGTACCCCTTTCTGCCAAAAATTGGCCCAAAAGCACCCCTTATAACAGATCCGGGCGGATCCGCTCCTGAGGTCAAAAAGTACCCCCTTTCCCTCTACTTTTTGTATGCACATGGTTTCCACATATCCCCAAGTGCCCCCTCCCCCCGGGCTTACATGCCTTCCACCCCCGGGCGCTCTCTCTCTCTCTCTCTCTCTCTCTCTCTCTCTCTCTCTCTCTCTTCATCTCGCAACCCTCATTGCATCTATCTGTTTCTTTATGCCCCCCACTTATAGTAGTATAGGCCTAACCGTCTCTCTATATCTGACAGCAAGAAGGGAGGAAGAATCACGTAGATTCATCCGATTGGAATATATCGTGACACTCCTGTGAGGCTATCACACTTGCATATGACATATAGCAATCCCGGGGGGGGGGGGACTTCCTATATGATCCATAGTAACCATGTGCGTACACAAAGTAGAGGGAAAGCCGGATCCGTTAAAAGGGGTACTTTTTTGGGCTAAAAGGGGTAGGTTTTTAGGCCCAAAAACTGAACCAATTTTTCAAAATTTTCAGTGAAAAGGGGGGTATATTTTGGGCAGTTTTAATAAATGGTATTACATCAAAAGGGGTACATTTTTTGCAAATAAAGGATTGTCCCGCCAAAAGGGGTAGGATTTCTTTCAATTATTTGAGGGAAACCCGCCCATAGGGGGGTGATTTAATGAAATTTTGCCCCTCTAAAAGGGGTACCCCTCTCAGGGTGATGTACGCACATGGTTTCCATAAATTTAAGAGTGCCCCCCCCCCCCCGGGATAGCAATGTAACACTATCCAAATTTAATTGCTAAAACATGTCGGAACATATACTGTTTCACCTTTGGACCAGGGCCGCTGGCAGCTACGAGAACATCAATACAATACAAAAGTTCCTACAGTGGAGGCCAGGCGAGACTTGTAAGAAAATACAACATAAAGCAGCCTCTCCAATGAAAGGCAAATCTGGGTCTGCGCGCAGGACGCAACTTCTCGCCCCAGTTGATGCCCTTAGGGCACTTTACGCGCGGCACGCCTCCTGATCGCGTCAGCTCATCGCGCCATACGCGCCGCACTGCGTCTGACCTGCTTGACGCTGCGCCAACAAAATAGGCCCTACTGTATGTGTACCCCTGCCCTCTTATTAATTCCTGTTCTGCATCTAAGATAAGCATCGCGGCTTTCTGCCCAGGAAACACTACATTTCCCGCTCATCTGCCATCACCAAAACCCAGTAGTCTTACCTTCCAGTCACCTCCGTCACCTATCCATTTTCAGTGCCATACTGCTAGTCTGCTGAAAGGTCAAGGTCACTGTGCATTGCGCGGGTTTTTAGAGTAGAAAACCATAACACAACACAAGATTCATCCCCTTTCTCTTTCTTTTCATAAAGCCCAAGAAGGTCAAGGTAAGGCAATCTATTTTTTCAAGTACATAACTTTTCCTTCATCATTTGAATTCACTGACACTCCCTACATTTCCCATTTCCCCACATTCTTTATAACCAACATGCTCTCGTCTAACCAAATCCCCTATTATCGTCACAGAACTTTCGCAACTTCTTCAACCAAAAATCAGCTCAGTCGCGAGAGGGAGGGCGTTTTGTTTGTTTGCCCTGGCCATAGCTCTATTAGCTGCGACTGCCATTACAGGCCTACATTTTGACAGCAATTATGCTGCCCAATACTGCCAGACAAAAACGCATTTCCGCCACTATTTGACAGCATTTTACGCGATCTTTCCTTAATTCTATGACATTGAGACCCTATTTTTTGGCATTTTCGGACAATTCCCTACCAGATACACTACTGACTTTTATTTCTAGGCCTATTTAAACCCTAAATACTAGAAGAAAAAACTTTGACAGCAACACTGCCAAAGCTATAACCAAAGGAAACAAAAACGCATTTCCGCGACTATTTGACAGCATTTTACGCGATCTTTCCTTAATTCTATGACATTGAGACCATATTTTTTGGCATTTTCAGACAATTCCCTACCAGATACACTATTGACTTTTATTTCTAGGCCTATTTAAACCCTAAATACTAGAAGAAAAAACTTTGACAGCAACACTGCCAAAGCTATAACCAAAGGAAACAAAAACGCATTTCCGCGACTATTTGACAGCATTTTACGCGATCTGTCCTTAATTCTATGACATTGAGACCATATTTTTTGGCATTTTCAGACAATTCCCTACCAGATACACTATTGACTTTTATTTCTAGGCCTATTTAAACCCTAAATACTAGAAGAAAACACTTTGACAGTACTCAGTAGGTTCTGCCAGTGTGCAGTATGGGTTGTCAGGCAGTTGTTTGCAGCAACCCCTGGGGCGTGTTCGAGCGCTAACTATGGTCTAGCTGCAGTTTGGTCAAGGTCGGGTCACATATGTGGGCATGCTCAGAAGGCAGCCACAGAGGCATGACCTAGATTCCACCTGAACAGCCCTGGTCTAGATGCTCTAGATCCTATTTCCCATAAGGCATACTGTCAAATACTCACGTATTGGGTATGGAAAGCCGGTGCGACATGCCAGTTCTAAGATTTGCCCCTCCAAAATAAAATTTTCAGACCCCTCTTGAGGGGGGGGCGTAACAAATTTTGACCTCTTTTGGAGAGAAGTGTAAAAATTTACCCTCTTTTTAGCAAAAGCCGCACACTACTATAGATCAAAGAGAGGCACGAAAATTCTCTGCACCTCCCGGGGGGCGCAAAGAGGGGGGTGTAAAAAAACTATTGTGAAGGGGCAAATGTTTTGGAGGAGCAAATTCTAAGGAACTGGCAAGTTTTGTTGTGTCAGAAGAACAAATTTCCTTCAATGTGCAAATTTTGTTTAAGCGTCAATTAATAGCATTGAGCAAATTCTAGAACGAGCATGTCACACTGGCTTTCCATAGTACAGTTCTTCCCACTTCCAGTTCCAGAACCTGACTGCACCAAGCCCCTGAGCGTGGTCTGCCCTGGTGAGCCAGCCTGAAGAACTAGGCCTGTTCTGGCAGTTATCTAGGGCAGATTAGACCCAAAATAGGACACTAGACCACGTCAAACCGTCCGCACGAACAGATCTAGTCCCTAGAATGACGACTATAGTGTACCATAGTTCACGCTCGAACCTGACCCTAGGCTGGGTTGCTAGGACTCCCGCTTGTGTGTTAATTCATGTTAATTCGTAAAATTTTCGCAGCCCTCCGCAGGGGCGCGTAAAAATTTTTTTTAGCAAAAAACCCTGCGCACTACTATATATCAAAGATGGGCATTGATAAATAATGACCGCTCCCTAATGAGTTTGAGTTCATGTTTGCCAAAACTAGAAGTACTACCATTGAAGTTGGACCTGCTGCCCTGCAATGGCAGCACCAACAAAAATTCTTAACAAACGAGAATATCAGAATGTTTATCATGTGAGGTTTCATATATCTATGTTTGATGTTTATGACACCAAAAAAAGTTCTTGAATCTGAGGCAATCATTTCTAATATGCAAGGTGAAACTAAAAATACTTTTATATTCTATACGTCTATACTTACTTCTACGTCTATACGCACTCCTTCTTTGGACCAATCCTATAAGCCTAACCTTGATTTGGATTCTGGTACAAGCCGTGGCTTGTACAATAGAATTTACAGTAAAACAAACTTGAACAAAAACGGAAATTATTTAGGCAATTTTTCCCTCATTGCACTCATACAACCCTGATTTTCATACAATCTTATTTCTACATCTATACTTTTGTTTTATTCTAGGCCTATTCAAATTTCAAATATGAGGGGTAAAACTTTTCAAATTAAGTGGTCACAGCTACAACTTGCATGAGCAGAAATTGTATATATAAATGTGAAGTTGAGCCTTGAATAACACATGGTTTCCTTAGTTTTCTCTCTTTCTAATATCGATATTCATCATTTACATACAATTTACTTTAGTTTTCTATATTTGTGTTTGGTTCTTTGCTGATTTAGACCCAACTTACAGGGGATAAAAGTTTTGTCACTGATGAGTGAGAGCTACAATGGGCATGGGCAGAAACGGTTTATGTTGACGGAAAGTTGAGCCTTAAATTTTTTATTTTAGGGGTTCGCCAATTTCACTGATTCTTCCCCAGTTTTCGTCTTTTCAAAACTGAAAGAAATTCTCAAATATGCATACTAGAATGTGATATAATAGATATTCAAATAAAATCGCAATTACTTTTTTATATTTCTTAGCAATGGAAAAGTTCACAAGGTCGGGTCGTTGCTCTAAACGTCCACTTCCTTTCGAGGAGAGAAAAGCACACAGCCTGAAGAGGCCTGTAAGTAGAAAATAACTAATTTCTTCCCTTTTAGACTGTGCAGATAGAGTATAATTATGGTTGTACTTACAACATGGCTGGGCAAAGTCATGGTGCATTGTCTTTAAATCTCCTAGGATCAGAATGGGAATATCCAGTAAAAGCATAAAAATCGTTTAATTAAACATGATATACAGTTCTGTTTTGTGATGTTGAGCCAAAGTTAAATGCAAGGATTATTCATGTCATAGCCCATAAAACATTACATGTATTAAATCATGCATATTGTATAATGTATTCTTCTTTCCTGAATTTTTTGATCTTTTTATTCAAAATCTCTTAGATGGTTGAGTCAGAAGTGCTCCCCAACGTGATCATACCCAAGCAGGTCAGGGTCGACAAACGCAAGCCCAATGCAGGAAAGTCCCGGACCACAACTCGGGCAGCCACTCACACTATCTACCAGGTGAAAAGTACATAATGCATGCATGTTATGATGGTTGGCTCCCTTCTCTCTCAAAAGTCCCTTATACATCACACTGATTTTAGTATTACTTCCTTGTATTATTATGTATCTGAACCTCGAAAAGGAAATGTATCTTAAGACACTTGTATATCAATTCATGCATATATACTTTTAAGCGGAAAAAAAATTAGGGCGCTTCCCGACACATCGACACATGCATCGACATGTGAGATAACCCCTGGTAGGGTGCATTTCTGATGCCCTCACGTGTACTTTGGCATGGTGACGGCCTCCCGCGTGCATACAAAGTGCTATCTTTATCTTTACCTTTATACTCAATTGTGTTATCTCCTTATTATTCCAAATCTCAGGTGCTGCCCAAGGTGGCCAGGAGAGGCAAGTCCCGTACCACTGAAGATGATCAGTGTAACCCAGATGTAAACATTGTAAACGTGGCCCCAGTTTCCGAAGAGAATACCAAGGCTGCAAGGACTCCCCAAGTTGTGAAGCAGTCCAATACAACCAAGGCCCAGAAGACCCAGGCCACTGCATCTGGGACAGGAACTCTGGCAGTGGTGGCACCTGACCAACCACCTGAAGATGTCCAGAGTAACCAAGATGTAAATATTGTAAATGTGGCCCCAGTTTCCAAAGAGAACACAAAGGCTGCAAGGACTCCCCAAGTCATGAAGCAGTCCAATACAACCAAGGCCCAGCAGAAGACCCAGGCCACTGTGTCTGGGACAGGAACTCCGGCAGTGGTGGCACCTGACCAACCACCTGAAGATGTCCAGAGTAACCCAGATGTAAATATTGTAAACGTGGCCCCAGTTTCCGAAGAGAATACCAAGGCTGCAAGGACTCCCCAAGTCGTGAAGCAGTCCAATACAACCAAGGCCCAGAAGACCCAGGCCACTGCGTCTGGGACAGGAACTCTGGCAGTGGTGGCACCTGACCAACTTCAGAAAGTGACAGCTGAACAAAATGAAAAGGTGTCAGATCGTAAGTATAATGTTTTACTGCAGTTCTACAGTATAAATCAAGAAACTTAAAGTTTTTAATGAACATTTAGTTATCATTCTAACAGTTAGTATGGAAGAAGTTTCAAAGTATGACCCTGTGTACCGTTTATGAATACAAAAAAAGTCTAGTTATAATTCGTCATAATCTCTCATAATAAACAATTCATCTCATAGTATACTGGTTTCTGCTGCAGACTCATAGGCTTCATTGTAAGTATATCTGTGGTAATGGAAGGTATTGGGTCTGGTTTTGTGGTGGTTGTTTAGTGCTTTAATCTTTCAATGCTTTGCACCATAGTACAAATGAATATTAACTACACACATTATGAAGATGTATTATTCTGATTTTTACTCTAGCATAAGGCGCAAAAAGGTGTGTTTCAGTGTATCCGACCCTCCCTAGTTAAAGAAAGCCAATCCTTTACATCTTAAGCAAATTTGTACAGTGATATAATCTTTAATCTGCCATGCAAAAATCCTTAAAAAAAATTGGTCCGTTCTGGCAGATTATCTAGAGAAAATTCAATTGATTCGTATGAGAATGACCCTCTGGGTTACCCTGGCGGATCTGAGTGTAAAGGACTATTGGATGGTGGATTATGCTGTTTGATATTTTTCTGCCTGTGTATCATGCAAGTGTCACCCTACCATAATCTCCTGCGTATAAGGCGCACCCCGCCTATAAGGTGCACCTAGAGTTTTAGGATTTGGCCAGAAAAATGAAAAATTCATAACTTCTTTTCTACTGAATGAATTTTCAAAATTTGAAAAGCTGTGTGTTTCTTGGACCCCTCTGGACCCCATATGCTGCTGATTGGATTGCAGGATACAACTTGTTACATCGGTCTATGCCCTGGGGGCATTCAGTGCCGCCCCCTGTGGTGGCGCGTATATTTTCGGGACTGCCGCGCAGAATTATGCATGCCCTGAGGGCATATTGCTGGGCTTCCAGAAATCAGCAATTTACCCATGCTAGTCTATGCCCTCAGGGCATCGTGTATCGGCCCTAAGGGCATAGGCATACACAGGACCATTCCTGACCTCTAGATCTAGACGTTCTGGCATTGACCAGAAAAACATGCACATGCCCTCAGGGCAACATACCCTCAGGGCATATTTCTTGCTTCTTTAAAGCATGATTGACCAAAGCATGCCCTCCAGGCATGTAGTACAATTCCACAAGTTGTAGGCTAGCTACAAGAAGGGCCTAAGTATGCATACCCCCCCAGGGCATATATCTTCCTTCTCCCGGGTTCCTTCTACAGTCTACAAATGTTACTCCTCAGGGCATAAAGTTGATGATAAATGAAGCGGTATTAAACAAGGGTATGCCCTTGGGACATCCATGCATGCCCTCAGGGAATATTGGACTTTAAGCTAATCAGGGGGGAATTAGGAGCCTACTAGGCTGGGGCACTCTCCAACCTTCGACTCATATGACTATCAGTGCATTCCCTGGGGGCATCATCACACATCATCCATATTATGGATGCCCCAGGGGCATGGTACAGAGAACAATGGGGGACAATGCCCCCAGGGCATTCATAGTAAGCTTAGATAATCGTACATGCATAAAAAAAATTGATGATGCCCTGGGGGCATCCATGTACTAAACGATGCCCCCGGGGCATAGTCCAATACCCTATATAGGCCTACATGTCCTGGGAGCATCATTCTTACCATGGATGCCCTGGGGGCATTTTCCCAGACTTGCCATGGGCAGTGTGGGAAAGCCCACACCTCAGCTGCTGCTGTCCGCGTAATTTCCGCGTCACTCCCACACGGCAATCAGTATGCCCCTAGGGCATAGTCCGATGTAACAAGTTGCATCCTGCGATTGGATTACATGTGAGTGTCACATATCAAAAGAAAGGTCTTTGTGTCCCCCTTGTGGATCCAGGGAGAACTAAACCCCCCCGTATAAGATGTGCCTTATACACGGGAGAATACGGTATTTCCCACAAGTTTTTTCTGCCAAAGTAATCAGTGCAATCCTACAATTACTTATACTTAGCCCTCTTAATAGGGTCTATTTCTCCTCTATCCATCTACACATTGTGTGTGGTGCACATACATGTGGCCACTTCAACATTCATTTGTGAATTTGTGTAATGTAGTTTCCTCACCATGAATATGACCTTAGCTGTCGAAATGGCATTAAACATCTATTACTCACTCACTTTGCTTTTTACCTTTCTCACCTAATATACTTTAATGGCTTTTTTTCCTCTCACACAGAGTACATGAACTTAAGCATTTATATTTCTACACCAATTCAACCAATAGATCACCCTTACTGATCACCCTTACCTACAATCTACAGTCAAACACAGGATTTCAGCTATAAGAAATAAGGGCTTCATACTTTACTTTCATAAATAAGGCCATGCAATTATGATAAATTAGACTTTTTCACATGAGTTTATGGTCGGCCATTGGTTAGAAAAAAAAAGTTCACTAAGCACCCTGTCTGACCACCAAATTTCCCCATCTGAGCATAAAAAAAAGGGTAAAAAATATAGTTCCATGGAAAATTACTTTTTTAGCCCAGAAACATGGGATGGTGGAGAATTTTGACCATTGAATTGGCAGTCACCAGAGGGCTTTTTGTTTACTAACTACATTTTTCTTTGCCTTTTTGAAAAAGGCAAATATCTCGCTGCTGGATCCGTAGTCCAAGTTATTAGAAAAAAAGGCTTAAAATGCTCCCTGTTAATTTGCCTCCTTTTACCTGTCATCAAAGAACCTTATAAGTCAAAGCAGTAATGCCACAGCCTTTCTGAGGGACTTTAAAGTGTTAAAATAACCATTTCACCAAAAGTGCCTTAGAAAGAAGGTGGGCCTTCAAATATTTACTGTATGGCTTAATAACTATTTAGATTGCCAATTCCAGAGTCAGGGATGGATGACTGGGCAGCCATAACCTCAGTCAAGGAGCTGCAAACAGCAAGTGAGTTATGTCATTAAATTATATACCTATGTTAAACCCATTTACTTTTATATCAAAGTAAAATAAGTCTTTTGTCTTTCACAATATGCTTAAATAATATAAAAATGTTCAATGCAGTAATGCAGGAATTCAGTATTGAGGAGTTACTTGCAATTATGGTGTCCATACATTATGATGTCATTTGATGCACTATGTAGTCTTTGAACAGTTCTTTGTCACATGTTTTTACAAATCAACCCATGTAGGAAAATGAGGCTGCTCTCTTACACAGGGGATAATTTTCTTTCACTCAAAGATTAAGGAGTCACACAAGTAAAGTATACTTCTTCTGTTTATCCAACAACAGAATTAAGACGTGTCCCCAGCAGATTACTTACTACGACCATGAATACCTCCCCTCCGACAGTGATATTTACCGGTGCAGAGCTAATGCGGCGTGTAGGGTCCCCGGAATCCCTCACTTCCCTTAAGGTGCTGAGACAGCTACTTTCCCTGGGTAAATCGTCAGATACAGGTAGGTATTGTAATTTCCCTTGCCATAATCTTACAGCATTTCCAATCTTTACCATCAAATGGGACAAATGACAATTTACCTCAGAACTGAAATTTCACAATTGAATGTGTAAACCAATGTAAAAATTTCTCTAAGGAAGTTGATGTATTGCTATTGATTAGTATTCAATATAATTTTGTAGTACATTCACTAATAACTGGCCATAATGTGTTTGTTTTATCTAGGCAAAGCTCTGCGGAAACTGGTGGACCTTGTGCCAAAACAAAATTCAAAGTCAACTCTTCCAACTCCATTTTCAATGCTGTGTGAAGGTTTGTCTCAAAGCTGATCACTTCTTTTAAAATTAAACCCACTGTTCACTTCCCTTACCATGTAGCTTTATGTCAATAATACCTGCATACATTTCCTTGTGATTTAGACCAAATGTCTGCATTTTCTTATGCTTTGTACTTTTAGGATATTCATGTAGGGTAGATTCACCTATTTCCGACCTCATACCACATTTGGCATCTGATTGCTATTTATCTATATAGAGGGTTACCGTCGATCCTAGTGCCACTCAGTCGGGGGTTTGGCCTCCTTTCCACAATGGTGTAAAGAGAGATATGTACGGGAAGGGTCGACTTAAGGTGAATCTACCCTACATTAATTAACCCCAGTGTTTTCTTGAGTGCTATTAGCATTCATGTAGCTGCGAGCTATATCAGTCAATAAAAATATGAAAAGTTGTACAAATCTTTCTTTCAGTTTAATGATTAAAGTGCAAAGACAATTACAATTACCAGAAAAACAATACTTAACCTGGAAAAAGTGATGAGCCTTGAGTCATCGGTAATTTAATCACAATGTAGGGTCAGACCAATACCATTGTACCTTCTTATAGTGGTGCATTCACGCCAGGTACTCACTAAGACTGTATATTAATTTGTAGGGTCAGACTGATCCCCTGTACCTTCCTATGGTGGTGCATTGGCGCTAGGAACTCACTAAGACTGTATAATAATTTGTAGGGTCGGACTGATATCCCTGTCCCTTCGTATAGTGTTGCATTGACACCAGAACTCTGTATAATCATCTATATAACCACCACTATATAATCTCTGTATAACCACCTATAGAGTGTTGCATTGACGCCAGAAGACTGTATAATCATGGACCTATACAGAACATTATATACAGAACATTATGCTATTAGGATCTCCCGCATACAAGGCGCATCTTATACTTGAGGATCTAGTTCTCCCTGAATCCACAAGGTGGACACCAAGAGCTTTCTTCTGATGTGTTACACTCCCCCAAAGTCATAATAGGACATAGGGGGTGTTCAAGGGGGCCCTGGGAGCCTTACAATGGACGACTTAACCTGACATAGGTAGACATGGCTTTTGAATTTTGAAATCCATTCAGTAGAACCAACGTTTTAATTTTTAATTTTCTTGAGCATATTCTTAAACTCTAAGTGCGTCTTATATGTAGGATGCGCCTTGTACACGGGAGTTTACGGTAGTATATTGTGTAAGTCTATGGTGCAACTACACTGTTTCCTTGGAAATGGTCTCACAATGATTTCTCTCAGGTAAAAGATTGACACTCTTGTAATTCAACCATTATTCCCTCAAATAGTTAATTCCCAATTTCATGGCTGGTACATTAAACATTTATTTCATTTTACTGCATAGGAGATGTCCAGGCCTTGAGTAAGGGGATAAGTGAGCTTGCAGAGGAGCATGTAGATGAGGAGAAAGTCCTGGAACATGTCAAGCAGGCACTGAGCAAGCAGTTCTGTGAGAGCACAGCAGACACTGCAATCAGTCGAAGTGTGTAAGTATCTTTATGACATTTGTTCACCTGAGAGCTTAAAATCTACAGTAAACCATTTTCCAGTGTACTGTCGTATGTCATGAATAAGGCACAAGATGGTCAACATTTCGAACTGTAAATTTTTCTTTGATGCCCAGCACCAATGGAAAATGTCTGCAACTTGATTTAAATACTTTCTTTCCATAGCTAGATTGGATGAGAGCTATATCTATTCTAAAGAGAAATAGAGTCATTGTCTATACTTGATTTTATTTTTCAAGTGTATTGTATTGAACAAGAGTTACTGTAGCTGAAAGACTATAACTAAACATAATACGGAAAAGTTTTATTGTTCAGTTCTGTTCTCCTTCAACAGTGACACTCTGGATGCTGTCCTGAAGGGTTTACAAAGCCATGCCACCAACTACGATGTAACCATGCATGGGGGTCTGTCAATCATTGAAAATGTGATTAAGGTCATAAAACTTTGCCTCGGAGTTAAGGTAGTTAAACCAGCAGTTGAACGAGCAGACGACAAGTAAAATATCACTCTCCCTTTTGTCATACTCAAAATTTTAGGTATGTGCTAGGTATTATATGAAGAGTTTGGTTACAAAATGCAATAAATCCATTCCAGAATTTCACCATATAGCCATCTTTGTAAGGCTCTCCTGCTGAAGATTTTATTGTTTTTCTCATGAAATCTGTACTAAATGAACTGAGCATCATGAAAAAGATATTTGCCAAAGAAAAAAGTTTGTGCATTTCTTTTAACCATTTCTAACCTATACCTCTTGCCTCTTTTGCCTCTTTTTTTTCAAAACGGTGTTTTGGAATTAAACTCTTCATATATTCATATAAGTTCTGATGTACATCTGGTTAATAAGGAGGAGATTGTTATAAGTGATAAATAAAGTTCTCATGCACCATGGTTAATAAAGTAGATTGTTCTCAACAATATATAAAGTTTTCATGCACTATGTTTAATAAAGGAGGATATTGTCCTCAATGATATATAAAGTTGTCATGCACTATGGGTCATAAAGGAAGAGATTGTTCTCAAAGATATATAAAGTTCTCATGCACTATGGTTCATAAAGGAAGAGATTGTTCTCAATGATATATAAAGTTCTCATGCGCTATGGCTCATAAAGGAAGAGATTGTTCTCAATGATATATAAAGTTCTCATGCACTATGGTTCATAAAGAAAGAGATTGTTCTCAACGATATATAAAGTTCTCAAGCACTATGGTTCATAAAGTAAGACATTGTTCTCAACGATATATCAAGTTCTCATGCACTATGGTTAATAAAGGAGATACTTTTCATCCACTCGTGTATATAGTGAGCTTCTCAGTTCTCTTTACAAGTAGCATACAAGTATCAGATAATTAATACATACATGCATATACATAAAGCTATATCCTGCACCTCTATATACATCAGACTATGGTGGAATGCCCATGGGGCATCTAGGACTAGATGAGTGCCCTGGGGGCATATCTCACACTTCTGTATACATCGGACTATGGTGGAATGCCCCAGGGGCATCAATGACAAGATGAGTGCCCTGGGGGCATGTCCCACTCCTCTGTATACATATGAGTATGGTCGAATGCCCCAGGGGCATCAATGACTAGATGAGTGCCCTGGGGGCATGTCCCACACCTCTGTATACATCGGATTATGGTCGAATGCCCCAGGGGCATCAATGACTAGATGAGTGCCCTGGGGGCATGTCCCACACCTCTGTATACATCGGATTATGATCGAATGCCCCAGGGGCATCAATGACTAGATGAGTGCCCTGGGGGCATGTCGCACACCTCTGTATACATTGGATTATGGTTGAATGCCCCAGGGGCATCAATGACTAGATGAGTGCCCTGGGGGCATGTCCCACACCTCTGTATACATCGGACTATGGTGTAATGCCCCAGGGGCATCAATGACAAGATGAGTGCCCTGGTGGCATGTCCCACTCCTCTGTATACATCAGACCATGGTGGAATGCCCCAGGGGCATCAATGACAAGATGAGTGCCCTGGGGGCATGTCCCACTCCTCTGTATACATCAGACCATGGTGGAATGCCCCAGGGGCATCAATGACTAGATGAGTGCCCTGGGGGCATGTCCCACACCTCTGTATACATATGAGTATGGTCGAATGCCCCAGGGGCATCAATGACTAGATGAGTGCCCTGGGGGCATGTCCCACACCTCTGTATACATCGGATTATGATCGAATGCCCCAGGGGCATCAATGACTAGATGAGTGCCCTGGGGGCATGTCGCACACCTCTGTATACATTGGATTATGGTTGAATGCCCCAGGGGCATCAATGACAAGATGAGTGCCCTGGGGGCATGTCCCACTCCTCTGTATACATCAGACCATGGTGGAATGCCCCAGGGGCATCAATGACTAGATTAGTGCCCTTGGGGCATGTCCCACTCCTCTGTATACATATGAGTATGATCGAATGCCCCAGGGGCATCAATGACTAGATGAGTGCCCTGGGGGCATGTCGCACACCTCTGTATACATTGGATTATGATCGAATGCCCCAGGGGCATCAATGACTAGATGAGTGCCCTGGGGGCATGTCCCACACCTTGTGCTCATTTGCTGCATTTCAAGACTATTCATCCCTGAGTGATCTATTTTAGCAGCACATACTCTATACATATTATCTTGATCATGCATGCCCTGAAGGCATTGTCAGAACTCCTGGACCCATGTATATATACAGGCCCTGAGGGCATTCTCTACCCATGAAACTATCTATATGCAGGCCCCGAGGGCATCGTCCATAACACACATGCCCCCAGAGCATGTTCTAACCTCTACCCATGTGACTATGTATGCAGGCCCTAAAGGCATCAACTTGATCACGTATGCCCTAGGGGCATTGTCTAATGTTCTCTACCAATGATACTGTGATGCCCTGAGGGCATTGTCTGAATGCCACTACGCATATGACTATACAGGCCCTGAGGACATTGTCCTTATTAACAATGCCCTAGGGGCATTAAGAGTCTCTACCAATCGCCCTTTTGCCCTGAGGGCATGATCTATACTCTGCTAGGGTAGAGTGACCTTGAGTCGTCCATGTACCTTGAGTCGGCCACTTTGCATGTATATAGTGCCAAATTATTATCATCCACCTTAAAGGATTTTAAGCTATTTACATTTATAGAAGATGGGAAGATGCAGCACCTGCTATCCTTCCATCTCTGGCTTTTCTCAGTTTATTACCTTCAACAGGCTGTCAATGACAGCATGTTTGGGGTTACATGCATGAAAATAGGGATAGGTTTCGGATGACCTGTAAGCCACTTATATTGAAGTGCAACTAATGAATGAGGATAAACTTGAAATAATGTCCTAGTAGTCAAGGAACATAGTTAACCTTGACTAAATATTGTATATGGATTACATTAACACTCTCTAAATTATCAGTAAACTGGAAATCTGCCCTTTCCGTGCATCAAGTACATAATAGACAGCCCCTACACACTAGTTGATTCATGATATGATGTGGCCGACTCAAGGTACTTGTGGCCGACTCATGGTACTGATGAAGAGAAATACACACCACTTGGGTAATGAAGGCTAATACGGCCTGATAGACATGGGCATAAGAGTTGTAACCTCATTTACTGGAAAGACAAACACTTCAGGATAATATTCATAATCATTTTTTTATGCTCCATACAGGTTAACGTACTATAGCACAGCTCCTAGAAAAATCATAGGTTGCACAGAGGGCCAAGTGGACGACTCATGGTCACTTTACCCTACCCATGTATCTATACAGGCCCTAAGGGCATTCTCTACCAATGAACCTATCTATATAGGCCCCGAGGGCATTTTCTCTTACACGCATGCCCTGGGGGGCAGTGTCTGGGGAGGAACTGGTTTGTTGTAAAAACTGTGCTGATTAACCACTGTTTTAGACCTACTGTACCAGATTATAAGTATTGTTTATACTCTGGGGACATAGGTTGGGCTTACAGTGGACTTTTAGAGACTTGGATCCAACACAAATGTACTTTATCTGCTTCTTAGTACTTGCTAATTCAACGAGGGCATAGTCTAGCTTTATACATGTTTAGTCAAGGATGCCTTGAGAGCATGATGGGGATCATTAATGCCATGGGAACATCATACAACCCATAAGCTATGCTAGTAAATAAACTATACCACACTTTAATAGCTGGGCAAAACACCAATGTTGTACCTAAGTACACCTAGTATATCAATACATTTTAAGTTCAACATGCGCATACATTATGTATGTACACACCATCATGATTAAAGCAACCAGTCTGTTACAAAGCACAAAAGCATAGTGTTGTAATATCAAGTAGCAGTGTAAGGATCTTTGTACACTCATACTCAACATGTGGGAGACTTCAGATCAGTGTCCATCTTTGCCATTCATATTCATCTGTTACGCATGCGGGCACCCCCGTCTGCCAAACGCTTGGGTTTCTTAGCCTTCTTCATAGTCGGTGCAAAGGAATGGTTTTCTCTCTTCCTCTTTGATATTTTCCTTCCAGTAGGTAGAGGATGGATCTTCTTTACATGTGTATTTTTCTTGTACATACCATACATTGCTTTGTATGCTGAGTCTATGTAGGCAATTGCTTTTTCCCTGTTTGCAATAAAACTCTGGCCTTGGAACGCATCAAGCATCTTCTGTAACTGCAGTACTGTTGCCTCGTCTCCTCCATTCTCACACACAGAACTAGTTTCAGGATGATCGTGTGATGCAGGGTGTGCTGTAGATGTTTGACTTGGTGGACATACCATGGCAGCCACTTTAACACAAATGCATTCTATTCCTTGGCTGAATGCAATACATACACACTGACGATTCTGAATCTGCACATAGCCAATTACATGGTCGTCATACACCTCAACTGATCCTTCTGCTTGGAGAAAGCTGCCCTCTTCATACAGTTTGCTTGCCCTTAACTGACGGGCTTCCTCCACATTGACATTACGTTGGCTGGCAAGGATCAGTGCCAAACGATAGTGTTTACAGTGACCTGCAAGAAGAAAAACAAAGTACAAATACTCTAGTGTGGATCTATATAAGATCTTTAACATCCCAAACTACCTCATGATAACTGAGTGTATCAAAGAGAGTGTAGAGAAAAATACAGACTTTATTAGTCCTCATAACATCAAAGCTTATTGTACCCAAATTGGTCAGTATATAGAGAAGTAAATTTAACCCAGCAAAACCTATCTGTACAGTGTGTTCTTCCACCCCTCCCATGTTCCACACACAATTTTACTGTTGTGAGTGCTGTCATTAAAGGTAATACACATATCTATAGAACTCACCTTCCTGTGATGCAGCAATGCACTCACAAGTACCATGTAAAAGGTCAACCTCATAGATATTTGTTGCATCTTGTTGGGAGGGGACAAGACAGCGCACATCAGGTAACCACCAGATCTTGTCTTGCCATCCCTGCTGCAGCATAGACTGTACGAGATCATCTGTCCTCTTATCCTTCCTGCTTGACTTCTTCTTTCCAAGTCTTCCAATGGTGCCCAGTGCTTCCACATAGCTGAAATTTCACAACCTGTATTTAGGATAAATCTATCTGAAGTCCTATAGGAGGACATCCCATGATTGATTGATTGATTGATTTATTTGGCAAAAAAAATCTCCAATACAATTGGGTTTTTCATAAGTGCCCAACCTGTAGTTAAAACACAACTTGTATCGACAGCACTGCAAGAAAGCTGGAATAGAGGTTTTGTGTGACAGCTTTACTGGAGTTCATTTACACTGGTACATTTGAACCCAAGTGGGCAACAAGTTGAACTCTAGGTGATGCTTTTGCTTTATTTTTAATATAGTATGGCATATTTACTTACTCATAAGTCGGATTGACTTGAGCTGAGAGTTTGACAAGGAGGTCATCTACGCGTTTATTAGCTTGTCTTCCAAGGTGATGATACTTCAGGCCAAGAAAAAACCTTCAGGAAGAAGAATCTTTATGACTACTGGTATGCTTGTAAGAATCCTGTTTTGATGCTAATATGTATGTGAAAGTTGTGAAAGTATTGCATCTAGTGAAAAGATTGGGACTAACTCCCTACATGACCGTAAATGAGTTGAAATACATGAATAAAGTTCAGGTTTGACAGCTTCAAAATAATGGACAAATATTGGCAATACTTCAGTTCTAGTCTGTAAAAGAAATTGCATCACTCTGCTCACACAACTATTGAGCATATACTAGATTTGCTCCTTCATCATATACTACATTTGCCCTTTTATGCTTCATAAAAAAGGGCAAACCTTTCTGCCAAATTATTTGTCTCATGATCTCCATGGTACACTCGGCGACCATAATTGGCCCACTTCTTTCCACATGGTACCCAGTTGTTCTGGAGGTACGTTGCTACAGCCTCAGTCGGCATTTCATTGTCCAGTTGCTGTCCAAGTTCAACAAAATCAGAGACCTGTGTAGACACAGTTACAAAATGTTAGGTATTATTGTATTCATATCAATCAGAATATATTCATATAAAGAGTAATGCAATGTATCAATGATGGTACCTACAATAACTAAACGTATATCATTAGGTGCAACTCCTTACCTCTGTACAGTTTTTCATCTTACGGATGTAGGTGATAACACCTCTTCGTCTTTCTGCATTATCTGATCCAGATATGCCAGAGTCATGTTTGTTCAGCCAACGGTAGATTGCCTGATTTAAAAGTGCAAAACTATACCACCTGATCTAATGAAATGGTATGCAAATCAATGTTATTGTAATGTAACATGTATAATCTCTAGATGATATAAGGCCCATGTTATATCCTTCTATTTTTCATGATTTATTTTAAAAAGACTGTGACGGAAATGCAAAAGGATACTTCTGAAGAATAATTCTAGACTTCTGTTTCTAAGGTCAAACTAAACCAACCTGCAGAACATGAAACCAGCATAGCAAAATATTTGCATATGGGAACACCTCTTCGATGGCCTTGTGCTCCTTCACATCCTTATCTACCATGAATGACCTGTGAAGAACATTTCAGAAACTAGTAGATTCTCTGAGGAGCCTAGGTGATTGAAATGTATAAGAACATAACTTGTCTGCTTTGTCTGTGTCCTCTAGACATGCTGTTTGCCATGTGTATCCAACTATATTTATGCATCATTCACCTGACTAGTATAAGGGGAATGTCTAGTTTAAAACAAGCGTTTTAAATGTAGACATAGACCTATTAAACGATATATAGGGACTACGAGAACATGGACACATTGGTACTTCACATTTACAGCTCATAAGACCATAAATACAGCCAGAGGGGCATCACCCATGAATTATATGCCCTTTGCATTTATACTCCAGCAGTTATAATCAAAATAGCTGATAAGTAACATGTAAGGCCTAAGATGATATGCATCAACACACATTGGGTAGAAATTTTCTCCAGCACTATCCTTTACACTCTCCAGTGCTTTCTGCAGAATAGGAGCAGAGTCTTCTGATGTTATTACATAAAAGAGAGGTGTTCCATGCCCTGTGTCCGTCTTAGCAATTAGGGCGTAAAACGCATATCCATAGGATGTTATTCCTAGAAAAATAAATAAAAATAGGAAAGGTTACCACACAGAGGCTATCTAAACATGCATCATTCTTATTATGCCATGAACACACTAGAGGCATTGTCCTGACTCGTCTTCTTGTGAGACTATTCATAGATGCCCCAGGGGCATCGCTCATACCATGGATGCCCTGGGGGCATTATCCTACCTCATCTTTATGAAAAGATACCTTGGGAGCATCCATTGTCTATACCATTGCCGGAGGGCCTTGTCATACCTTCTCTATATAACTGACAGTCTTTAGAAGGTATAATAACGCCTCAAGGGCATCCAGAACCTGGACGATGTCCCCCAGGGCCTGTATAAATTGTAGGGCTATTGTTACAGGCCCTGGGGCCATCATCAGGGTCCTTGATGCCCTGGGGGCATTCGACCTTCTAATGTGGTAAGACTGTCAGTGTATGCTCCCAGGGCATTGTCCATATAATTATCTTACCTCCTCTTTATGTAAGCTATCTAGACATGCCCTTTGGGAATTGTTCTTACTAAGAAGGCCATGTTTGCCCTTGGAGCATTAACATACAATAAATGTGGGGTGGCTGTATAGCCAATGTTAGCAAGGTTCCACTCTGGTGTAATCTGATAGAAAGAACTCTAACCTTTGTATGTCGCATCCAGGAACACAACATGTCGCCCATATTTTTTCATCCGTTCCCGCTGCCGTTCATCCTGGTATACAATTATTAAGGGCTGCTCTTTTGACCTGGAATGATATATGACTGAACTGACTGGTGTTGTCAAAATGAAACATTTGAAGGTAGCATAGTATATAAGTGTAGATTATCCATGTCAAACATTTTCATTATATGTAACATAGTCCAGGGGTCACAGGCTGAATTATTGGGACACTTAATCGAGTAAATGATTACACCATGTAATAGTATCCCTGAGAGAAATGAAACATAAGATGTATACTGTATACATCAGGGCCACCACATATCCTGCTCTCCATTTAATGGTGAATGACTTACCTGTCAAGAGGCTGATACAGGAGAATCTTATCCTTGAGTATGTGGTTGCATAGTATGCCTACTGCAACAGAATCATCTGCGTGATATCTAAAATATTTGGGAAAATGTTTCTGATGAAATAAAGGTTTTCAATGTTAAATTATAGAAAGCCTAAAGTTTGAAACCAGGTAAGTATAATGAAGACATCCTAGAAAAACTGAAAGATTCCTCTAAGTCTGCACAAGGTACTGTAGCTAAGTGATGTGACCTGCAAAAAAATCTATATATATATATATAACATTGAATCTGTTTTACACCATATTCCTAGATGTGATACTATGGATAGATAGCATAAATACACTGTATAGTTTGTACATAATCTACTTCAACAATGTTTATTCTAAAGGTACATTAAAACAATTTATTATGGCGGATTTTTTAGAAATAACCTGTCACTCATTGTTATGCACTGCGAGTAGAGATTATGTTTTAAATATAGCTTTCCCATTTAATGCACTTTATTTCTCGTGATAAGTTTTTTGGTTTATCTATTTCCAGCATTTCAAGTTGATATGGAAAATCAATGAACTAATGCCTTATTATATATAGGGTACCATGGTTTATCATGTAGCAAGTTTTTGTATAATCTCATGATATACTTTCTTACCGTTGAGATGCTTTGTAGGCAGCAATTACTTGCTGCACATCTTTTGGTGTAGGATAGAATCTCCTATCATGTATATCTCCATTGCCATGATCCTTTGCCCAAGTCAGACACGAAGTCAAAATTTGTGCTGAGGTCTTTTCCTGTAACAATTTATACAAACATTAGACATTATCAATGGAAGGGGACCTAGGGTCATTAGAGAAAAGCCTGTAGAAAGGGCATTATACTGGTTTAAGTTTGTATAACATGCAATGAAAATCAACAAACACAGTGAAGAGAATCTCTAATGAATACAGGAAATAACTGATTTCCAATGAATCTGTGAATGATTTCATCTAGTATTGACAAGCATATTTGTTAAATAAATGCACAAATTGAAGGCATACTTGGTGTCTATACTGCATACTACTATAAAAAACATTTGGATCTAGCTTAATTCTGTAGATTATCTCGTATAAGCTGCAGCTTATACCAGAACACAAATAAGAAATAGGCCTATAGGAACAGCCCAAAGTCAGGGTGTGGCTCATATGAGGGTATTTTACAGTCTAAAATAGTATGAACTGCAAATTTTCAAGCCTTGGCTATGGCTGTAAGCTTTTCTCAAAGTCGGGGTACGGCTAATACGAGGAATGCGGCTAATAGGAGAAAAAGTATGGTAGAATGTGATAAATTTATGTAATGTACACACCTCTGCTAATGATTGGATGTGGGCGACCAGTTCAGGATGAAGAGCAGCCACATGCCTCTCATCTGGGTCAAGAAGGTTATGACCAGAATGCTCCAACTTGGAACGGATGATGACAGCCTTCTTTCCATTGAGGACAACATACCTGTCATTGTGAGCAATAGAGACTGCACTGCATGTATATAATTATTTATAAATTCTCTACTTAAGAAATTTCATGGCAAGAAACACTACCTATGGTGCATTTCTATATAGTAGTTAGCATGGGTCAGGCATAAGCAATGAGTTATGATTTTGTAAATACTTTAATGGTGGTGTGACAGAAATGTCTCTGTGTATCAACATAAATCCTCTAGTATAAGACATGGCTTATACACAGAGTTACATAAAGTGCAACCTAATAAGAATTAGCCTGAGTCAGTGTGCATCATATATGTCTATATGACCGATATGTGAGGATTTACAGTGCTTTAGATTTGCATTAAGGTAAGAAATTATGATCGGAAATTTCAGTTAATTGGAACATAAAACATACTTGAATGAGACATATGCAGGGCAACTGTTGCATCTAGTTTCCGTTGGCCCACGTTTTTTCCCTGAGGGGTCTCCATGCCTATATAAAAAGTAAAAAACAGACTTCTTAACATTGAAAAGGTTACTATTATAACTGGAGATATTATGATGCATACAAAAAGTGCCATGTTAGATCTTCCCGTTATATACACTCCACTTTGTGGCCCCATTTCAAAACATGGGGCATAAGGCACCTTGCCCCAAGACATTGATATGTCAGTGATTACTCCAGAAACAGACAGTGCCCCAAGCTAGCAGGGGCCCTGAGTTACCTGGCAACCGGTCAATGCCGATTGAACCAATCAGGAATGAGTATCCCTCCACAGTGATTGGAACTATTTTAGCAGAGATTTCCTCAGACAGAAAGACTGAGTTGGAGGTCACTTTTGTGGTAGTGGTTATAGATGGGAAATGTACAAAACAAACCATCTTAGATACAATACTAGGAAAGACAAAACAAACCATCTTAGATACAATACTAGGAAAGACAGATTATGAACCCTACTTGAACAAGTCAATGTAGATTTATCCAATATAATTGAGGTTATCCTGAGTGTTTTATGTTAAATGCGTATATTGAAGAAGTCAAAAAGGATTGATATGATACCTTTCACAGTAATGCTGTGTTGTTTCTTTGTTTTTGTGTCTTCTATAGGAGAATCTCCCTTTACCATCCACATACAGTTGTTCAATATAGTTTCTGGTAAAGTCATCCTCTGAGTCAGTGGTCCTAGGTTAAATGGAGGAAACTAAATATATAATGTTGAAAATAGAGAGAAGAAGAACTTGATTATTGATTTAAAAGGGTACAATAAACAGGACAATAAAGTTGATAATACATAAACATACCTCAGTCTCTTTATGTCAATTCCTTTCTTGCTATGGTGCTGGCAAAATTTCTTCAGTATTACAGCTTTAAAAGCAGCATCAGGGTCATGCGTCTCAAGCTCTGTTTGAAGAAAATAAAGTGTAGGCAGAATTATGGTAAAGCATGTCATCAAACCTATGTGATAAAACAATCTTTCAAAAGACATTTTGCTATTATTCAAAATCAGATTCTAACTTCTTGGCGAATTGTTAGGGGGGATACTACCACCAATACTATGCTTGAAATCACTAAACAAGTTATATAAACATTTAAACACCTTTTAGTGTTTCTCAGACCATTTCCAGTGAAACTTTGTCTAAGCGCACTTACAGTAATACCTCTCAGATAATCAAAAATTAATGGTCAATTCCACTAAAAGATTCTTCGAAAACAGGAGGGGGATTCATTAAATTTATTACAGTTTAGAGAAATTTGAATTGGTCTAAATTGAATAGAGGCTTGTGTGAGAAACGCCTACATTGTTGCAGGAGATAACCATGAAATTGCAAAACCCAAATTCTTTTTTTTATCTCCCCCAGAAGTTTTAACGTTCTAGATTGACATACCTGTATCAGGATGAGCAACAACTGGCAGGGCATTTTCAGTTGTTCTATTGATGCCATCTGCATTTGTCTCAGGTGGGATTAAAGAACCATCAGCCTCATTTTCAGTTCTGCATTCAACACCATCAGCTATGATACCCCTCACTACTAAAGTACAATAGAAAGACTGCTATAGCGAAAACTGTGGTGGTGTGCAACTTAGCCTTCAAACTCTGTGTCATTCACACATATTCAGGCCTAGGTTAACAGTGTAACGTAATCAAGTGCATTTAAGTACATTAACTTAACTGTGCTGTCAAACACAGCATACATTTTTAGACAATTTTAGAGGCATAGTGGAAATAGTTCTGCCCAAATCAAGGTGAAGCTTACACAGAGTACTAAGCTCTGGCTCCAGCTTATGGCTTTTTTCCTAGATTATGGTGGTGGCTTATTTTAACAGGATATGCAGTACATGTACATGGGTAATTTGACAGTACTACCTATTACCAGATGCACATGACTGTAGCCACACCTGCTGCACTACTATAATATTACATACTACTATTGCAAAGTTTCTTAATTACCCTTCGGGGTGAGAGACTCATAATGATTCTCCCACACATGGCCAAGTAGTAGAGGGTCGCCACTAAATCCTGATTTCCCAGCTATCCACGTTACATTATTATCTGGTCCAGATTCTGGGGAGCTTGTGACGATAAGGATGTCTCTCTGGAGGTAGTGTGCGGTAGCCATGACAGCTACATGGTCAGCCCACTCACCATTGTAAGACATCCTCTCACAATACTCATCTTTACTTTCCATCATAAAGTGAGCAAGATCTATTTGGACATCATCTACCTGTAGGAGGAGAGGGAGAGCCAACAATAGATGAGGGACTGCATGGGTCCTAATGGGAATGACGTTATTCAATACATGTATGGGTGAGAGGATAAAAGCCCTGGGGGTATTACATATGCTTTAGATGCCCTGAAGTCAGAGTCTTTTCAAATTGATACACGAAAAAGGGATATAGGGCATAATGCTACCCAATAGGTGTGTAGATCAGAGGGTAAAGGGGCATCCTATAAAAAATACATACAAGACACATTGGGGCATGCCTCTATATTGACCCAATAGATGTGTGGGTCAGAGGGTAAAGGCCTTGGGGTGCGCAGTATAAATTTGAATGCCCCAAGGGCATAGCCCTACCTGTATTATACAGGGGATAGAGGATATAGGCTCTGAGGGCATCGCCTATATTGTGGATGCCCCCAGGGCATCGTTCTACTAAATACATACATGAGACAAACCATATAGGCCTGAGGGCATCACATAATATTATATTTGTGGATGCCCTGAGGTCATGGTCTAACTAAATACATACATGAGAGTAAGGATATAGGCCCTTGGGGCATCCGCAATATATGCGGTGCCCCAAGGGCATCGCCAGACTAAACATAGATGAGACAGGCCCTATGGGCATTGAATATAATTTTTTATTGTGGATGACCCCAGCTTATCACCCTATCACAAACAGTGGATACAGGATACATGCCCTGAGGGCATCGTATATATTGCGGATGCCCCAAGGGTAAGTGAGTGAGTAATAGATGTTTAACGCCAATTCGACAGCTAAGGTCATATTCATGGCGAGAACGACATTACACAATTTCACAGAGGAAAATGCCCCAAGGGCATTGCCGGACTAAACATAAATGAGACAGACAGTGAGAGCATGGGATATGTTGTGGATGCCCCAAGGGCATCACCTGACTAAATACATACAAAGTATATAGGCCCTGAAGGCCCTGAGGGCATCGCACATATTGTTGATGCCCCCAGGGCATCACCCTACTAAATACATACATGAGACAAAGCATATGAGCCCTGAGGGCATCGCACATATTTTGAATGCCCCCAGGGCATCACCATACTAAATACATACATGAGACAAAGCATATAGGCCCAGAGGGCATTACTCATATTGTGGATGCCCCCAGGGCATCACCCTACTAAAAATATACATGAGACAGGCTCTGAGGGACATGAATGACCGAATCTATGAGGAGGTTTGTTTGATTTGGTTGAGTTTACATCCACTAATAGTACTTAAAAGATATTTCTGTGGTTAGATCGGACATCAAGTCCTATCTTTCTCATTTGGGACAGATATTTAAAAGCTGCTTGTCCGAAACAGTTAGACAGATGAATGAAAGAATCTATGAGGAGGGTTGAGAGGGGAAACCGGTATGAATAAAAACATAATAAAACCTGAACAGTAACTTGACCAAACATGCATTTCTCTTTTGGTGAATGACCATACATTTCCATATCACATTTCATTCTTTAGACAGAGCTTCAGGGTCTAAATTAACTAGGGCCGGGACTTGAATAAGCGCCTGCCTTGAATTGGGGCCGGCAGTACAGGTATATGTCCCATTTGAGACATTATAGTCCCTGAGGGCATCGCATATATTGTGGATGCTCCCAGGGCATCACCCTACTGCAAACAGAGGGTACAAGATAAATGCCCTGGGGCATCAACAATATATACGATGCCCTCAGGGCATGGGCCTGATAAATATATACATGAGACAAAACATATAGGCCCGTGAAGGCCCTGAGGGCATCCCATATATTATGGATGCCTCCTTACTTAAAACATACAGATGACACAGGATGCTTACAAGGATGGAAGAGTTTGCTCTAATGCTGGAAACAATTTGTGCTCGTAATTCTTGATGTCCTTTTTCAGTTTGCCTAAGGCGACGGAGCTGACTGGAAACGGCACGAAAGAAGCAGTTCCCATCTCCAGATATTGCTTCATATAGACACAATCCTGTTGCAGCAATGTTAGCGTGTAACCTTTCATTGCTCTGAGAGCTGGATGACAACTGTTGTTTTAACCTATCTGGGTCCAAGCAGCGTAAACCTGTATTCAAATGAATAAATTGATGTCATTGTGTCATGAGTTTGAAATTGCAAAATTTCATACACATTTAATTCAAGCATTTGAAATCGATAGATTATTTACTGGACTTTAATAACATTAATGCCATTACCAGTGGATATCACCTTATATTAATTACATACAACAGACAGAAGGAAAGCAAAAACTTAAATGGCATCACTGAGAAAAGATTTTGCTCATGTTTTAAGACAATTGGAAGATGCATACCTGATGAGAGGAGATAGGTGTTTCTTATTTCCTGCATTCGTTCAAAGCACAGCTTTATTTCATAATTGTCCAATAGTTGATCATTGGGCAGATCTGGAGAATGAAATGTGATAATAAGGGTCATGATAAAAGAAGAGTTGTAGATCACATACCATAAACCCTTGGTGATAAGCCAATCCCTGTTGTAAGCCAGTGTAGGTTTGAGAAAATAATTATTATTAGCTGATTTTTTGGGCAAAGTTTTAACAGCTTTCTCCATAACCTATATTAATAAAACCCAAAGTTTAGGCCTGTCCAAAAACAAATATTGGTATATGGATTTCCCGCATTTCCCACATCATATTTTCAAAAATGGAAATCCTTCTTTATTAGAAAATTATTTTTCTCTATACAGATAAAGGTGCATAAATAGCAGACCTCTCATTAGAAACAGCTTTTGCTGCTGATTGTCAATTAAATTCAATTATTTATTTCAGACACACTTGAAGTACAAAGGTCCATAGATTACATTGGGCTATCACAGGCGGAGGGGATGAGAGGGGGATAAGTTGTAAAGTTGGGGGGGGGGGAAATAAGCTTAAATGGGGGGGGGGGGGTTTAGCTTCTATAATGGGGTTTAGCTATCTTTAAAATGGGTAGCTGTGATGCAATAATCGACTCGGGTTTCCACCAGTTATGTTTCACCTCAATCCCATCTCCACTCGCAGTTTAATTATGTACTTGGGGAATGTTCTCAAGCTAGCGTCAAGTAGTAGAGCTGGTGTTTAAATCCCATAGCCCATTTGAAAAGAAAACACAATTGGGTACTTCATCTCCAAGGGTTTTTATTGAATAGGTATATATGCCAATCCAAGGTCGAATACAATTCAGACTCCAGCGTTGATTTCACATTTCAATTTAGAATTCCTAAACACACACCTTAAGCAGGAAGAATTTCAATAAGTTAGACCCAATCGGTTTCAAAGTCAATGGTGTCAATATCTATAAACCTCAAATAATAATCCCACCACATTTCATCACTAACATCATATACCCAATCTCGGGCATGAGTAATTTCCATTGTTGTTGAATGTACTTAATCCCACACAATTACAAACCTTTACAAATTTTCATCCTCATTAAAGTTCCAATGCGAGGGTATTTCACAAATTCACAAATATCGTTGAATTTCAAAGCATAATCATAAATGTCTATCACAATACACAATCACAAACCGTGGGGCCTTTGAATTCCATTATGGCATAACTCCAAATCAAATTAACAGGAATTCCATCATGGCATAACTCCAAGTTAAATCAATAATCACAAATGGCTATCACAATACAGAATGACAAACCGCTGGTGTCTTCAAATTCGCGCCCACTCTAGACTTCATGTGACTAAGGACTTATAGTGACATTCTTTGACCGTTAACGGTGACATATCACATTCAAAAGTTTTCTTTCTTTATATCATACTCTATAACAAACATTTATGTATACTACGGGAATATACCTGCAGACACTTAGTATGAGGAAACCCCACATCTTTATATTATTTCCAGAATTACAGTAAAATTTCATTACAGCGAATCCTGTTACAACGAATTTTTGTTTACAACAAACAGATCCCATTTTACCAATTCAACCCCATACATTTCTATAGTAAATAAGTCCCTTTACACCGAACCTCACCTTGCCTGAAATCGTTTACAACGAATATTTTTGGCCATATACTAAGGTTACCTGGCCTTACAATGACTTCAAAGGAAGATACAGGACATGTGTGTCTTACTCTAAGGGATGTAGGGTGTGATAGGACATCTTCAGCCGCCTCCATTGAGCTCTGGGCGGCAGGAGGGGTAAGGGAGGTCGGGGGGTGGTGTAGCGTGTGATAGGACATCTTCAGCCATCTCCATTGAGCTCTGGGCAGCAGGAGGGGTAAGGCAGGTCGGGGGGAGGGGGGTGTAGGGTGTGATAGGCTGTCTCCCAATACTCTCATAAGTGTATGATTTGGTTACAACGAATTTCGTTTATAACGAATTTTTTTTCTTGTCCCAAGCACTTCGTTATAACGGAATTTTACTGTACTATTGTAACTCCCCAAACAATAGCGATCACCTTGTCTCTCTTCTCAATTCCCTATAACTCAACGTTATGAGGTAAATTATGAGGCAAAGCACACTGCCATCTGGTGTGTGCCAATACCAGGTATTATGTCTGTTGATTGATTCACTTACCTTCACCATCATTCTTTGTACTCTCATATAAACTCCTAGCCTTCTCACACATCTCAAGAATGGAAGCCCATGTCTCATCCTTTTCTTCAGATGTAGCATCTATTAGCTCCAATGTTGACAAGTCCTCTGTTAGTTAAAAAGTAGTAATAAATTTTACCAATGTTGACAAGTCCTCTCTGGGCAGTTACAAATGGAAATTTATTGATGCATTGGTGGATAAAAAGATTAAAATATGGAAAATGTCATGATAAAAATGTAAAAAAAAAATGTAGATATTTTACTGTAGTCAAAGCTACTGTAATGGCTTCGGATTACCAGCTGGGTTCGAGTCTTGTTATTCAGAAGAAACACAAAGACAGTATTCCAAGTGTATGCCAACAGGTTTTATTCAGGGTTTACACTTTCAGGTTACCCTGTAAGTGGTCTTTGGGGAAGCATGTCATCACACAGGGATAATGTTAGCTATTCACCAAATCGCAAATGGCGAATCAACCCCCAATTTGGCTAATGCTATCACTTCAGAATTCGCAAAATTGGCTAATCATGGTCTGGGCTTTCTGACAGGGATAGAATTTTTCCAATATTCCTAATATAACTAAAGTTATGAAGTGATTCTCAAGACCCACCAGAATGCATATTCCACTCCAGACGGCACTAAACATTACCGGTATAACTATATGCCTTTACACTGCTAAAGAATAAGGGGGGGGGGGCAATATATACTAACCTGTAATTGCCATTTTCAGATTAGTATGTAGCAGTGCACGAGAACTGACTGAAATAACAAAGAAAATAAATTGATGCCTTTGTGGATACATTACAATAGTGTGATAACAGATATGACCTGTTAAAGGCGCTCTGAATTGAGGAGCTATGATACATAGGGACATGCACATGTTACATACAGACATCATTATGTGACATACGGACATCCATATATAACTTTTAGGACACATGTCTAATGTTAGACAACATTAGACAACATTATGTTAGACAACACAAGTCTAATGTTAGACAACATTAGACATGTTGTCTAATGTTTACAAATGTTGAGAAATTATGTTAGAAAATGTCAGAGAATGTTAGAAAAAAAACGTTTGTGTGAATGTTGAAAAACGTGAGAATGAGTTTGTTTTGATACCATTCAAAACAATTTTTTGCAAACTTTCATATTACGGTACATTGAAAAACGTCAGAAAACATGTTTTTGTTCACTGGGTATTTTTTAAGCCCGCCCCTCAAGGGCAGGGTACATTTTTTACCCCCCTAAGGGGACCACCTGCCCCCCTGTTCATAAATAATGAGTGCTCAATTATACAAGTTATATAGGAGGCAGGCCTATATGATAGTGACAAATGACAAGTGATTTTTTGATAAGGACGAGTGACATTCCCGGCAAAGGGGGATATTACCCCCTGTCTGGGGGGGGGGGGCAGGGGGCAGGGGGCTCTCATAGACATAGCCTAGCCCTAGGGGGGGGCAGGCCTGACAGCCTGGGACGCCTAGGGACTCCCTGAGAAGGCCTATTCACATTTTAAATGTTAGTTTTAAACATTTTTAAACAGATCTACACTGATGTGCACAGATGTCTACACAAAAACATAATGACGGTTACTTACCTAAAGAGTACCAATTATTCTACAAGGATAAAGTTCTAAAATTCTGCTGCTCCAAAAGGTTTTAAAATCCATGCCAGCAGCAGCATCGGCCTTGACCTTGCTGCAATAACATCTCACTCTCCAGGTATACTGCAGGAACTGGTCGGAGCGGCACAGCTGGTAGGGTGGTTGGAGAGTGTGGCAGGAGTGAGAGCTGGGGACTATTTTTAGATGTTGGTACGCGCACCAACGCGGACACGCGCGCAGGCGGCGCGATGCCCTGAGGGCATCGACCGGGGCAAGAAGTTGCGTCCTGCGGTCTGCGCCGACCAAGCTGCCATCTGAAGAGAAACAAGAGAAACAGATTGTGGGACCTGCTCCTGTACCCCCTGGCCACATAGCCGAGATACCATTCAAGTTTGAACACCACCGGTCTCATCGCAGCTACATGCGCCACTATAAGTACGTATGGACCATTTTTAAATCCCCCCCACCTCGTCATGTTTTTATGCCAATTTTGCAATGCTGAAGATATATGGAAAATTAATCCCGTCATGCCGGGCCTAACCCCCCCTCCCCCCTCCTGCATGACGTCATTTGTACACAGCCCCATGCCGGGTCCCATGGGTTGAAAAGTTCACCATTATTGGTACAAGTTAAAGTATCACGATCGTCTTTAGTTCCTACATCCAGAATTACACCATTTTTTTTTAAATAGGATTGTCTATACATATACATTTCAAAAGTGAAGAAAAATTTAATGTTTACGGTTTAGTTTGTCCATAGTAGAACTCTGATCATGAAGACATTTGGAACAAATTATTGAATATCCTCCATATTAAGCACGGCCCCTTTTCCATGGATTCAAAGGCTGCTTTTACTATTATACTGGTTAGAATATGGAAGGGGATGTGTGTGCTTAGAGAGAAAGTGTAAACTTTAAATTAGTTGACAGTATAGCTGGTTTAATTATGCTTTGAATTTACCAAAACCACCAGCGAAATTACAATTCCATAATATGAGACACAATGAGTCAAGATCCCACATCCAGATCAAGATTATATTTAACGAACATGAAGCCTATATACTTCCTCACAGTCTGAAAGAAGAAAATGTATCTGTTACAGTGCCAATTTTCCACAATGATTAATTGTCTGAAATGTGATTTATTAAGAAGATGCTTTACTTTCATGAGTGATTTTGACTATATCAATTCATCTTGCAAAGGTAAAATCTGAGTTTATTTCATGCCTAAGACATATAGAATGTGACTAATGAGATCAAAAATAGAATTCTGTGGTAAGAATACAGTCCACATCACTCTGAAAATGACCACTTTAGGGCTCCCCCACTGCCAGCCTGCTGGTGGCAGACTGTCAGTAACTACACTATTGCCTTTATATGTCTCGCCTATATATAGGGCTGGGTTCACCTACCGGAAGCTCTATCCTTCCTTCTCCTGTCCACCTACCCTACTGGGCAACAACAGCAGGGTGTCTAAACTACAGGTTCACTGCTCTGATCTGCGGAACGGGGCCACCCTCAAAGTCTCCCAGTTCCACTTTAAGCCAGATCGACCGCAGACTCGTACTATTATAGACCACCATAAGACCGTACCGGTAAGTGCTGAAATACAGTAATTATATCAATGCAAATGAAATTCATTGTCAGCGTATGCTTGCCATATACAGGTGGTTTACACCCTGCAGGGGTGGGCATATCGCGAAGTGCTGGAGCAAACGTACCAATCATTGTAGCGATGTGTTTTCAATGGGATTGGTAGAGGATACAAGGGGCAAATTACTTCAGATTCTCAGATTCAGCCTCAAAACATTAGTGATTGTTTTTTATTTAGGTGGCAAATTGATGCAGGAAAATCTTTGAAAAAGGTGTGTTATGCTAGCTTTAGGGGCTTAATTGCTCCTGGAAAATTCTCTGTTCTAAATTGGGCTATTGTAGGGGATTGGGAGGAGGCATAGCATCAAAACCTTTCAGGTTCTACCTCTATATGGATATGTTTTAGAAGATTTAAAAGATATACACCTAGAAAATTTCCAGATTTTACCTTAAAACATTGGTGCTGTAGAAGAACAGGTTGGCAAATTGCAGTCAGAAGATTTTGAAACTTTACATTTAAAATGACTGGAGTTGCAGTATTTCTTTTTCAGGCAAATTGCTCCAAAATATGAAAGATTCTCTACCTAGGTTGATGTAAATCAAAATTGGTGCGTTCTATTCTTTTAAAATTGATGTGAACTTAAGGTTATTGGGGCATATTGCTCCAAGAAAATTTATCTACAGATTCTGCCTTTAAAATCGATATGATCTTGATTTTTGGAGGCATATTGCTCCAAGAAAATTTTCAGATTCTTCCTTTATAAACTTAACAGGTATCAACTCCAAAGACCAAAATAGTATAATAGTGCTCCAAGGTAACAGTGAGAGTTCAATCATTAACTATTTAGACCTCAAGGTGAAATCAGTCAGAAATATTTATGATTGTTTGGTTCTAGTTGGAATATTTACAATATTCTTTCACATTTGGCACGTACTGAAAAGGTCATAACTTTGGTTCTAGTTGGAATATTGACAAGATTCTTTCAGATTTAGAAAGCCCATATCATCCTTAATGTCACTGTCGCATTTTCACATTGCGAAAGTTGCCCACCCCTGCCCTGAAAAGAAGAATGCGTGCGGTTAATGGCTCTATAATGTAGCCCCCCTTGGTGTATATTACAAGCAACCTAAAATCAATTTATGACGTGACTTATCTGGGCCAAATTCTAGCATATTTCACATCCATTGATAAATAAGATGGGGAATCAATGAAGGAAATTCTATGACGCCCCTATTGAGAATACATTTGGCTTGCATCTTCCACTACCATAAAGAACCAATTATAAATACCCGGTGCGCCCTTTCACGTGAGATGTAACCGGAGAAAACGGACATTTCTATATACTACTTACAATTTAAAAAATTCTTGACAGGGTTTTATATCGATTGGCAAAAAATTACAGGGGTTGGCCGTTTCAATACGTCGACTATCTTGAAGAGCATACCATCGGACGCCATAAGCTATAGTACAACCAACAAGGCAGGAATTCACATATTTCCAGTTATACCTCTACCCCCTTCACCCACTTTCCTTCCGGTACTCCCCAACCACAAGTCAAGGGGGAGGGGCAATAGGATGGGTTGACCAGAACATTTGAGCTTAGATATGATTTAGAAGAAATTTTCATGCCCATGCACATAATACACCATTATGACGGTGACCGTATGTAATGATTTTCTAATTTTTTCCTATGTTGAGGTGTTTCCATTATTACAGAGTCAGAATGGAATGAAACATTCTTCCTAATGGGCACAACATTTTACCGCCTCTGTGTCCAGTGGACACATGTCTGCTAAAACGATTTGTCAAACCCTGACAATGTCACAATGTATGAAAAGTGTACACGACACAAGCTTCAACACATATGGAATGGACTGGTTAGACAGACCATTTCCCTATACTACTTATAATACACGAGTTATGTAGTTCTTATGCAGTAATTGCCTGAGCCAAGGAGAATATTATTACTAATCTGTGTTATCAATCCAGCTAGTCATGGTCATAGCCCCCCTCACCTACATGATCCCTGGCTTGCTGGGGAGCACTTGAGAATTAAGTGCATTCTCTGTGGTGCAAACTTTATACCAGGTGAGGAATTAAGTCATGGACTAACACCCCTCTTTCTTATTGTTCGGGTATACCTTGGTATATGGATAGATTCCGTTTGCCATACGGTGATCTGTGATTTTTTTGGTACCAAGTCTATCATAGTTATGTAAAAGTTAGGCTAAATGGGTGTGTCGGCATGTTTTAAAACGTTTCTTTATAGTTTGGATACTAACCTTTGTTTTCAAAACCTTATATAACTTTCCTATGTGGTCTAGGGGACGTTTACATGTAAAACGTTCTTTTGACATCAATAGATGTTACCTGCTCATTTCAGTAACTCCTGCAAAAAGACAGCACTTTCTTTATGCTCCTAATTATCTGGATGAAAAATGTGTCACATTGATTACTCAGCTGTTAGAATGGAAAACTTTATGTACCCATGGGAGCCAGAGGGTGGGGGTTAGGGGTGTTGGCCACACCAAATAAATAAGTTGGTCTATGGATTTTGGTTTTGAAAGAAATTGTGTGAGGGAGCGAAATTTTTTATCTTTTTTTTTTTAATTTTTTTTTTTGCCAAACATCACAAATAGAAAACTTGTAGAAAGTGAAGCGAGCAAAATCCGTAGACAAGATTTTTTTCAAAGAAAAAAATAAATTTGTAGCTCCGAAAATATGGAGGGGGAAATGGTGTCCATATCAAAAGTGTAAAGATGAAAAATATAATAGAAAAATTAGTTTACAATGATTAGATACAACTCACATTTGCGAACAAGATTATACGAAATTGGAGACCAAACATAAGCAAATTTATAACTTCTATTTAAAGTACAGACAAATAGGAGGGAGTGCCCCCCTCCCCATCATGATCCGCAGCTATACTATACGTCAGGTGTGATTCTGTATGACATTCTTATGACAAGCTTTATCAAAGGCCAGATATGCCTGGAGAGGCGGCCAGTTTCCATATACTACTACCCCCGGGCGCTTACCTCTCTCTTATGGGACCAGATCCCCCGGGGGAACTCCCTCTCTTTTCTATAGTTTCCATGTGTGAACATGTCCTTGGATTTGGTACCCTATTCACGGGTAGAAATTTGAATGATATTGGGACTTTTATAGGGGATATGCCAAATGCCACCCATTATAAAGGGTGTGACCCCCCCCAAAAAAAAAAAAAAAAAAAAAAAAAAAAACAACTAACCCTTGGAAATCACATTCAGATAAAGCAAAACACTATATTGGTACTAGACGTACCCATTTTGACACACGTAAAAGAATCATCTCAGACGGTATTTGGTACATCTGTGGTCTGATAAGAACCCATTTTCCCTCAAAATATACCAAAAATGGGCTGAGGGCTTGAGGGCCCTTGCCATGTGCCCAAGAGAGACCCCTTTCCCTTAAAATCTTGTTCACATATTATCCAAATATTGGTGGACTGCCCCCCCCCCCCCTCCGGTTCTAGATCCTTATCGACAAGTTCGTATCCCTTAAGGGACACGGAGCTTCTAGTGAACAAGAACACCTGAGAAAAAAAGATAGTGGCATGGGACATGGCTTTTTTCTTAAAATGGACAGGTGACGTTGGGACTGGCCCCCAATGACACAAGCTTCATTGCTGGTAGGAAGCCTGTGTTATGCTCTGATTTATTCATCATTCATTATAGGGGAAAGACATGAAAAAGTCCTTCACAGTAGGTAGCTCTCTTGCATTCCCACCTTTTCATTCCAGGACGAAGAGAAAGCACAGACTTCGACTCCAAGCTCGAGGCCGGCCAACGCTTTTCTTCGTACATCAAGTGGTGGCGTCTTGTCTGTGTCCCTCCCTGTTGGCAACACGTCAACGACCCTGACGTCATCGTCCAGAGGCAGCGTTTCTCCTCCCGTCGTCCTCCGCTCACGACCCTCCATTCCCAGCAACCACCGCGGGGTCGTCTGCCCTACCGCCGTAGAAACGCCAGGTCATGTGATCCGACGTTTAGGTGAGTAGAACATTTGGTAACTGTAGATGTACACGAGCTCATAGAATATAGGAGCCTGGACCCATATCCAGTGGATCCATCCTTTTGAATTTAGCTGGTTATGCCAAAGGTGGCAAAACACACTGATAAGCCATTGTCATGATGGGTAGGGCCTACGTTGTCCCTGGATAACAACCACTTCCAGGGACATGCTGGTCCCTACCCTATCAGCTTATCAGTACAAGTCGCTAGAACCAGCTCCACTCCCAATAGAGTTACTCTACTCTCTCTGACCAGGTGTACAGGATACAATCCTATCGAGGACTTCATGCCATCTTCCTTCAGAGCAAGAAAAAACATAATAATTTACATTCTTGTATATAGACAGGCCTAACAGTGTATTTCGCCAACCTGACAAATTTTGCTTCATTTTAAGTAGAATTTTCCAATGAAAAAAGAGTATAATATATTCTTTATGAGACATTTTCTACCACAATATACATGGTAGGGGGATTGGAATTGATTAACAATATGTCAATTCGCAGAGACCTGTATTAAAATCGGTGTGTGCATAGTCAGGTGAAAAGGCTGAGTGTAAAAACGCCGGGAATCTGAAAAGTTGCTGCAATCTGAAAATTCAAGCAGAAGTGCGCTCCTATCTACAAAGTCAATGAGATCACCTGTGTGTATGCCACGTGCTGAGTCAGCGGCTATCAATACCAGTTTAACAGCCTGAGATCTGCTCTACATTCCACCAGATGTGTATTCCAGTTTATCATTTTATTACCCCCCTTTGTCCTAGATAATCTGATTGAAGTGGGATAATGTATTCACTCTCTAGCTGATCAGATGTTAGGGCAGTACAAAATAGTACTGCCTCTGCTTGGCGAATGAACTCGCCGCCTGGGCGTCTATCTGCCCAGATTAAGGGAGTGGTCATTATTTATCAACAGGGGGGGGAGGATGGGTTTGAGGGGGGGGCGTAAAATTTTCAGACCCCTCCCGAGGGGGGGGCTAAAAAAATTTTGACCCCTCTTGAGGGGGGGGCTAAAAAAATTCACCCTCTTTTTAGCAAAAAAGCCCGCGCGCTACTAAAGATCAAAGAGGGGCGCGAAAACTCTCCGCGCCTCCGGTGCAGGGGGGGCGCAAAAAATTTTGACTGCCGTTCAGGGGGGGGGGGCGTAAAAAATTTCCGCGCGTCCGCGCGAAAACCCACCACCCCCCCCCTGTTGATAAATAATGACCACTCCCTAAGGTGTGAAGCCAGACCGTCCTGAAGGGCTGGAGAGTGTGTCCTGATGCGCTGGAGAGGGCAAGCCTGTAGTGCATCTTGCAATTACTGTATTCCCCCTCGATTTTGACTAGGTGGTCAGGAGAGGAACCTTCAATTCAGGCAAAACCCATTTGTATGGGGGCCAAACCGTAGCATTTTTATAGTGCGGAGCCAAACAGTAGCGTTTTTATAGTCGAAATTCCGTCAATCTAGCCTAATTGTAAGGCAACATCCTGCTTTTTAATCTTTATGTCTTTAGACACTGTGCCCTTTGAAAATAGGGTCTAAGCACTGCTGTTATGTGATATACGTATGGGGGAGGGGCGAATAGACACATCCTTACCCAAAGGTACGCTATAGCTTTTGGATTAAATTATACAAATTACTTTTACAGGACGGTTAGAATCTGGGCAGCGGCGACCATCCAGCAAAGGCACAGTTGACCATGTAGCCTTACAAATCGAGGGGAGAATAGCTGCTAAAAATGTTGACACTAAGCCAGATAAGAAACTGGGATAATGTTTGACATTTATGCATGAACTGTGCAAAGTCTCGGATACATGTACGCATACACATATACAATGGCTCGGGGCGAAACATACAGGTTCATGTGCCTATATGTTACCCACTGTATATTACGGTATAGTTCAAAATGTACAGGTATTAGATCTACTGCCAAATCTATTTATACGACAATAAATATATACACGTAGGCCTACTGTCTCAGACATGCGCTTGTACTTTCTTCATTTCTATAGGTGGCACTAAAGTGCATGGACATGTGGTAAATATGGGCCAAATAGAGTGAAAGGTGTGGGAAATTTGTCGACAACTTTTCTCTTGGCAGTGACAGTGTTTGCAAAGGGAAAGGCAGCTTGCCTGTGGGAAACGTCGGGGGAAACCTATTCGATTGACGATACAAGGATGCAGATTATGGCAGGATTATGCCCATGTACTATCATAATCCATGGGCTGTAACCTAAGCGAAATCTATTGATACCTTTTAATTCATTGGCTACAAGGCCATATACTGATCTTTAATTGGCCCAGGGTATCCCCTGGGCTATTGGAGCCGGGTTTTCAGTCAGATCCACAAATTTGTAATCACCAACTTTAGGGTGTAATCATTCAGTGATATACTGTTAGTTTACACATTTTTCAAAAGCCAAAGGAAAGTTTCAAATCTCATCTATCAGACAACATTTTGTCCTTTATGGTGAGTGATGTCTTTCTCTACGGAAAAAAGCTGCTGTACTTATGCCATGTTTTTGGGAGCTATACTGACTACAAGTTCTTTAACCATTGGGTCTATGGGTCTGATAGATTTTGGCGATGAAATTAGCACATGGAGTCCTATGGGTAATCACCAAGTGAGCCACTTTTTTTCAGCCGGCAATGTTTACAGTATCCAAGCTATACACATAACACATTGGGGACTGAGCGATAAACTAAGCATGCTAAGGATAAAGTTTTCTGTAGGGGCTAGGTGTCCAGGGGGCCAGGTTTCCAGGGGGCCAGGTGTCCGGGGGGCCAGCACACAAGGGGACCAGCGGTCCAAGGGGTTTAGTAAGAGAAGATTATGCCAGACTGGTGTCAGTACATGTATAGATAATAGTCTCTATTTGTAAGTAATTAGTCAATATTTCGCAAATGCTGATTCCTGTGACCCTACAGGGTTGATAGAGGGTTTTTATGGTAGTAGACCCTGGGCCATATATGATATATATCACATGTTAAATCTTAATTTTTGTATTAAACGAATCGGCTACTGAGGGAGTTTGTCCACATAATTCTCCAGTCAAGTGCAGGTCCAGTCCGAGAGGGTAGTGAATGATCCAACAAGATTCCCACTGTCCACGATACTTTGTATATCAACACAAACAAAAGCAGGTTCATTCTTTTTGATAATCATGAAACATCTTTTATTGCCTGCAACAATATAATAATCATTGATGCTAAGTCATTTGTCATTGGAACATTTAAATGGTTCGTTTCCACATACCTTTTTGTTATGCACGATTTACATATTCCACAATTAATATAAACGCATCGATATATTCCAAACATAGTAAATATAGATAAGTTTAACATGGGCATAGGTAAAGAATGACCTACATGTTATCACATTTACCCTCATGTGGACGGACAATTAGTGGATTACAGGTCATAATATAATACCTTCATAATGTAAACCTATATACACAATACATATCCCATATTTATATACAACATATCAATATCACAGAAAATACCATATGTTCCATTCCAAATAGATCAATACATTTGTACCTGTCCAAATCGGCTACATTCAATGTGTTGATCTAAAATTCAAGTATTAGACAGACATATATCTCTAAAAATAATTTTCAATTTTCTGTCATTTTATAATACACTAGCTACGTTGCATAATACCTCAAATGCGGCCATGTTTGCATAAAATGGCAGTTAAATGTAGCTAAATTACATTCATGGAATGCATTATACATCACAGATGAAAAAGGTCGCCTCGAAATTCCCTCAAAAATCTAATCATAATTGTAAGACAGCATCCTTTTGGTTAATCTCTATGTCTATGCCCGGAAGGGGCACTTCATATGTTTTACATACACATGTGTGCGGCTGGCAAGGGTGCTTTTTCAATCTCCCTAGCCAAGGGTCTGCTTTTGGGAAATCTCCCTAGCCAAGGGTCTGCTTTTGGGAAATCTCCCTAGCCAAGGGTCTGTTTTGGGGAAATCTCCCTAGGCAAGGGTCTACTTTTGGGAAATCTCCCTAGGTGAGGGTCTATTTTTGGGAAATCTCCCTAGGCAAGGGTATATTTTGAGTAAAAAGTGGCGCAGACACCCATATTTTTTTCATGAAAATGCTTAAATTTTTCATTTTTTTACCATTCCCTCCAAATTTTCCCCTAAGCAAGGGTCTATTTTTTTTTTCAAAATCTCCCTAGGCAAGGGTAAGGTTTGCAAAACCTCCAGCCACACACCCGTGTCTAAAAAAAATTGAGTGCCCCCCTCGGGGTCTTTAGACACTGCACCCTATAAATAGTTCCAATCACAGGATGAAATTAAATAGAACACTAGGCTGCTAGTGCATGGTGTATATATATGATATATTATGAAGGTACGCCACTCTGATCCTGTTCAATGTTTACCACAAGAGATAGCCTTACTGTCTTTGCTTTTACCCATTAGACATTTGTGAAGTTGAGTGGTGCAAATCATTGGAACATTTAAATGGCTCGTTCCCATGTATACCTTTCTGTTAGCCTATGAATGGTTTACGCATGATACACTTGTGCACCACTCAGAGGCATCCCTGCCCATAGTTTCATGCAAAAACAGTAGGGCCACTTATTGTGATACAATTTGACCCAAACCAGAATGCTTTAACTTCACCATTACACACAACAATCAACCAGCAGCCTAGGATTCTAGCTATGTTGTTTCAGTCGGTGGTTCTAAGTATATAATATGTATCATAGTTTCTATTTTGAAGTGTCTAATATCAAAGGGAATTAAGGCTCTGTTAGGGAAAGGAGCACCATAGTCGGGACAGAGTCGCTATAACCGGTAGTAGATTCCGGGAGTAGATTCTGCTCTATTTCAATATTTTATTTTGTATCTGCGATTTGTTACAAGGAACACTAAGGCCACTAGCCTCTTTTTTCTACTTACTAAGCCTAAGGTCGGAAAGATTATCCATTATAGGCTAGCCCAAAACCATTTTCAGAAACACTTGCGGTGGATGATATTTGAACCATGATCTAAGTAATCCTCATAAGACACCCAGCTGTGGGAAAATGACGGCAAAGACGCCAGCACAGCGCCCCCTTGCCAGACGCTGAAGTAACGGTCTTCGGGTGATGTCACTTTAACACTTCCGGTCAAACCAGATGGCGCAATGGATGTGATCTCGTCCTGAAGTCGATCCCCAAAACCAGGGAGCATTGTTGTGCCACCTAGTCAAGTGAATAACATTTTCTTAATGCAAATGGACATTCTGTAACCAATATCTTCAATATATTATATAACAACCGATCAAGATGAATATGGGCATAGGCCCTGTGGGCCACATAAGTACATGTTGCAGCACAAAAATTGGGTAACGAAATAATGCTGCCTTTGAACTTGGACAGGACGCCACGGCGAACTACACTTTTAGTTAGGGTAGTTTTTTGATTACCAAAAGGCCAATTTCTCAATTTGCAGACATCTCTAAAATAAAACATAATAATTTACAGTTTTTGATATACTTAGCCAAATGTGCAGTCTACGACTTAGGCCCATGATATGACCAATGTCACCTACGTTCAAACTGGAGGATCGTATCCCTTATTCATAGATATGGGCTATATATGCAAGGCTGAGATACTGTACCAGAGAGGACAATGTTAGAGAAGAGTTCCTGCCGGAGGTCCATCTCACAGGCCAATGCGCTTTGACAGGTGACTTCCTGAATCCCTCCATGTTCAAGCCCAATGAGGCTAGGCTGAAAGAGCACCTCAGGGCACCTGTATAAAAGCAATAGCAACGTTATAGTTATGCCGATCATGTTCTTGAACTTGAAGAGAGAGAGAGAGAGAGAGAGAGAGAGAGAGAGAGAGAGAGAGAGATTCTTCAAGGTCGCTTTGCTCCACATACATGTATATCATTACACCACAGAGAAATGTACCGGGGTATATGTATTTCCAAACCTATGGCTGCACTACCACATCAATTCAGTTTGGCTAGGTAAAATCCCTTCTATCAATCATTATCATTCCCATGAAAACATCTGTGCCATGTGTCAATGGAAATTCAGGGAGAAATAATCTCATAAGCAAGGACATTGGGTGCATGTATAAACGTCACAGGCGACTTTACCCAGTTAAAGAGGAAAGACAAGTCACCTGAAGCGTTCTGCATTGAGGGACAGTGTCATTCCATCTGGGAGTGTGTAGAGTTCTTCCAGGGCGGACGTGGTTTCAGCCCTCCTCATGTCAGCACCGAAGTCTCTACTCACAAAGCAGTGCTGTTCTTTGAGATCCCGCACTATCTCCTGCTCTGCTGTACTAGTGAAAGACTGGCCTTGTTCATATAGAAGCTGCAAGAAAATAGATAATACTAAAGTTGATATATCTGTCCGCATCCATATCGATGCCACTGTACTGTTCAATATTGGGAGACTACAATAGACAAGTATACATGTTGAGCCCTTATTGGCGTTCCTCGACAAGAGAGCAGACGAAGAGCTATTGTGTTAATATTGCGCATGATAATGCATTTACTGCAAACAATTCTACAGAATTAAGGTTTCTCACCTTTATCATGTATTGTGTGAGGTCCCGACCTGCAAGGTTCAACCTCTTGATAGCATGTGGCAATGAGTAGCCTTCATAGATTGGCACAAAGTGACTGACACCATCACCACTGTCCACCACCATACCTATAGGAGCAGAGGCAACATATGTAAATATTAACATTAATCATATATTCGTGCAGGTGTGTATTTGCGCAAAATAGTTGATATTGGATTGGGTAGTATTCAGTTAATTCTGTTAACCTTCTAAGAGCATCATGCCTATTTTTCATTAAGTTGACAGATTGCGTATATGCCCCTGCAGAATTATGACCACTGCAGGAACCTTATAATCGAGTCACATCAGACAAGATAGAACCAGCACAGTGGCGGCCAGTGGCGGATCTAGGATATAGAAACTGCGGGGGGGGGGGGGGGGGGGCGCGTTCTCTCCTTTTGCTATTCAACGCTGGGACTTAATAAACTGACGAATGCCAAAATTAATGCTGGCCCTCATCACCTTGGTTCAGGGGATTCAAACGCCAGAGGCCGAAAACCATCCTGAAATAGAAGAAATAAAATGTGAAACTGACCTGTGGTTCTCCCTGAGGCGTACAATGCCAGCACGGCTTGGATAGCAAAGTAGAGGCCCGGTACCTGGAAGGTCTCAAAGAGCAGCTCCATCATCCGCTCACGATTTCTACGGGGGTTGAGGGGAGCCTCTGTTACCAGCACTGGGTGCTCTGCCGCATTAACCCTGAGTTGGTCCTCGAAGGCATGTTGCCAGACCTGGTATGTAAGCAGAATACACATGTGCTATTACTCAAAACCTGATGATTTGTGTGAGGCGCAAAGGTTATTGTTTACAGGCCTACAGGATTAGGCATACAGGATAAGGTATAAGATAGCCATTGGCAGCTCCCTCAGTGTATGTTCATCATGGAAGAAAGTTATGGTGAGCTACACAATTCATAGTATTATGATCTTGTATGATTCATGTACATGTAGTACTATACTGACCAATTCCATGTCGTTCCAATTTGTGATGACGCCATGCTCCAGTGGGTAGTTGAGTTTTAGTACTCCCCTCATACCTTGTGCTGCTGACCCCACATAGTGTTGCTCCATACGGCCCATCGATACATCCTATCATGAAAAAAACATTTTTTATTTGATACAATTCATGGCAAGCCATCACACATTCAAAGCATCATGCATAATGGAAATTTGAGTATCTCTACGTTTTCTGAACAGTGAAGTAGAAGAGTATTGGTATAAGAAAAAAAAAATGAGACTAACTACCTCATACTTAGCTCTCCCGACTAAGGCAGGGAAGATAGCACTGGGAAGATCCTGATCAGCAAAGCCACACTTACACATACCGCTCCCATTATCAATAATAATGGGTGTCTTCAAATTCGCAAACTGCAATAAGAGAAGGAAATATATAAAGTTAATGGTATAGACAGGTTGAGTCAATTTGCAGTCCTTTAGAACAAGCATTGATGAATAAGATTTTGATGTGTAGGGGCCTAATCCCGTGATTATGATGGTGTACACTGAAAACCTATAAAGCAACAAATTACTTCATCATTAAGAACATCATTGGAGTATGTCTACCCCTCCGAAATACGTCCCATATAGGCATAGGTGTAATTTTACCATTGGATATCAATCCTCATACTTATGGATAGGATCTTTCATATAGAAAAGGTCTCCCTGCTCTGAATGTAGAGGCTTATATTTTTAATCAGAATGAAAGGCACAATGTAATTCACAATATCCCAGCTGTACATGTGCTGATGTAATGACATAAATGCATAGTTAAGACATAGCAGAAATAGAGTCAACGAAATAAGGGCCCATCAATGAGGAATTATGAGTTAAATTCATCTGCACTGATTACTTTTCCGCAAGCCTAGGTTTTCAGTGTAAGACAGCCATAATCCATTTTGAAGGATTACAAAAAATGGAACATTTAGAACCTACTGGGTAGGGCAAATTGTCTGGTATTGATCACAAAATTAAGCCTTCATGGGACCTACTGGTGGCATTGCATAAGCCAGATAAACTACAGAAGCCCACTAATAGCTCATGCACCCAAAACATAGAAATGTTCCTGGACACACAAAAAAAAAGAAACCTATCAATTGAAATATGCCTATTCAGCAGTTGTCAAAAAAGGCATTGGGTTCCATTGCTATCTCGGTGACGAGCTGAGGTCATGTGGTCATCTAGAGAGCTAACGTTATGAAGGTCAAATACTCCTATGGATACCATGCAAATAAACCATTACCAATGCAAGCTGTTATATCTAATCGAAATAATAAAAGGGTGGGGGATTCTAGCTGCCACCTTACAGAAATATGCCATTGAGTAAGAGAAACAAAACAAAAGCATGTAGGTGGATAGGGAACGGAGGCCTATAGGTTTCTATCCTGATTCCAGTCGTGTCAAATACTGATCATGACCTATATTAGCCACTGTATGTTAAGAATAATACCGTCACCAAATTCTGAATGTCAATAATAAACTTGCCCTGACAATGTATACAACCAAACAGCAATACCTAAATATACCAAGCATGAGGAAATGCATGCTTATAAAGAAATAGTTTACATGAAATCGTACTTAGCTTCTTGTCGTACAACATAGTGCTCATTAACTCCCAACTGTTATGCTAAAGGTATGTAAATATTGTGATTGAATATCATTTGACTCTAATTTACCGATCATTTAAACTTTGTCAACCATCCCTTAAAAGTATTCACAACAAATGTACCAACAATCCCTGAACTGTACATAATCAATCAGTATAATCCTATTTCGGGTTGTAATTAATAATGTGGAGGGTGATAGGGTCAGTGTAAACTTGTTTCTGTTCCACATTTCTCCAGCCCGAAGAAGATGTCTGTATCAAGATAGCCATTTAAAGCCTGGTTGCAATGCTCAGAGCAAACCTCATATTCTTAAAAACTGATAATGATTAGGCAAGAGAGCTGCAAAGTTAAAATCTCATTCATGGGGTGATACACCATTATCTAACTCTCATTGATCCTTCTTCCATCTCATATTGGACCTAAATGACCCACCCAAGGCTGCCAATTGCTAGTCAGCAATGAAATAGGATTATAGTGTATTATGTCAGTTTTCAAATTACCACTCATGCATGTATACCCACCTCCATGCCGTGAGAAGGTATAGGAAAAGCATTAGTCAATGCTAAACCACCACCAGCTGCGACCTTGACCTTCATATCCGCATGCCCTTTGACCTCTGACCTTTCAGCCAGCTCTATCATAGAATGATCCATGTGGGGTATTGCATCTGTTGTATTATTGAACACAGCGATACTTGGCGCTGACTCTGAAGCAATCTCATCTATCTTACTGTGGAGGGAATCTCCAGTTGAATTTAATTTGACCATTTCTATATCATCCTGAACACCATTGATCAGCGAGTTTGAAACACTGTCAAGTTGTTCTGCATATGTTACACCAATACGGGTGTCCTCCTGTGCCTTCGATACATCAAACGTGTCCCACTTCTTAAGACTGTTCAGTCCACCACCTCTCGGTGTATTTACTGGGGTGGAGTCTCCAGAACCAAAGACATCATCAACCACATCACCGCCACTAATCGACGAATGAAGTTTGTTCTTACCACTAACCACATCTTCATATACCACTTCCCCACAAGGTGGGTCCATCACAGACTTAAATCCAGAATCTGAAGGCAGGCCTAATCCAGAAACCGTGGGACTCTCATCCCCATCATGAATTTCATTCTTCGGCATGGCTCGGTCCAAAATATCACATTTTGCCTCTATACTCTTTTCCAATGCTTTTGCATAGTTGAGAGAGTTTCCAGTTATAACGGATTCTTCAAAGTCACCATCCCCTTCCTTCTCTGCATTGATAGACCTCAAAATATCCCTGAAGTCCATCTGCTTCACAATACCTGATTTTGTGCCAGAAGATGCCGAGGATCGCCTCGATAATTCAGACCGAGCAGTCAGCACCTCAGCTTGACTCGGTTGTCCCTTGGAGCTGCTTGAACTCTGTCTGGGGGTGGAATTGACACTATTGGGAGCATCTATTGCTTTCATCAGTCGAAAGTCAGTGCTATTTAGAGTGAAAACTCCACTTTCACCACTCACACTGCTGTCGTACACCTCTCTGGGAGGGGAACCACTACCACTGCTGTGGGAGAAGTCTGGTTGATGGTGGGCTGTGTCTGAAGTGTGTAAAGAATCTGGGCTAAATGCAATAGAATCTGGATGTAGATCTGGACTGGCTCTACTAGTACCTGAACTGAGTGAGCACTCAGAACTTGGTGGCAGCATCTCGGAATGTACTGCTGCATTTGGCGGATTTTGCTCATGTCGAAGAACCTCCTCTTGCTCCTGTGTGAAAAATGAGAATATATTGTGATATGCTTTCCTTACTGAAGGCCTTTAAGAATTCTTACAATCATCTATCTGTCTAGTTGGTCACTGGTGGGGAATATATATATGTTCTGTCTGATCAAATATCGATACGACCATGTATGGTGCTCATAATTGTACAAATTATACATGTATGTCAGATGTAGTGTTGATCTTTGGCTAGTGATAATGATCATGCTCAATTTACGGCCTTCATACAAATTAATAGCCTTTAGACGTAAGTAAGATTGCAAACGTTTCCTTGCAAAAAAAAAAGAAGATAAATATAAATGAATGAATGAATGATAAAAAATCCCTGGCTGAATTTATGCTTCAAGAGAACGGTAGCACTGTAGACAAAAGAGGGGTGGTGCTTCATGTGCAACGTGGACGGGCAGCCCAATCCTCTGATGACCTACGTATACTGCTTACAGTCTATGAAGTGCCTGAGAACAGGCCACCTTCTGTTAAAACCAACCACTATATTGGGAACAGCCGAAATTTCAGTTTGGTGCCTGTGTGTCGGACAACCTTGATATGCAAGTCTGTACATGGTTTAATAGAGAATACCTGCAGTAGCTGTTGTGTACGGCTCAGGGACTGCTCCACCGCCTGCTGCTTGAGCTGCTCCTCACGCACACACAGGTCATCCAGAGCCTCACGGGCCTTCGATAGCTCTTCCTCCTCTGTTAGTCTGCAACCGTAATATACAGGGATTATGGTGCGAGATAATCAGCTAGCAAAGGGAGAGTGCAGCATACAGCAATGTGATGGTGAGGCAGATGCAAATATTGGAACAAATGTGTTCTGGTTTCCATTGCGAAAAGAAGGGGGAGGCTCCAGGGGCGGGCAGAGTCCATCCCTAGATGTATCTCATGTCTAATAGGAAAGTTCTTTTGAGTGGATGCTATCTGCTTGCATACACAAGATACAGTATGGGTTTCAGATTCCATTACAAACCTCACGCTCATCCTAAGCATGACCGGAATGATCTATTGGTGGCGATTGAAGGCATTTACACTGTTAGTAGTAGCCAGGGTTATTTTACAGCAAAAACCCTTGGCAACTTTGGTTCCAATACATTTTGCTGTAAATCTACAGGAGGTGAGTTGCTGTAATTCTACAACACAATCCACAGTAATCATACAGTAACAACCACTGTAACCATACATCAAGATCATTCAGATCTACAGAAACATATGTTGTAAATTAACAGCAAAATATGTTGTAGAATAACATAAATATGTCTTGTAAAATAACAGTAATTTTGTCTGTAAATGAACAGCAAGTTTTGCTGTAAATGAACAGCAGAATATACTGTAAATTTACAGAAACCTTTGCTGGCAACTGAGGTTCCAGTGACTATTCCTGTAGAATTACAGCAAGAGGTGCTGTTAATCTACAGGAACTGTATTGTATAATATGTATAGGCACTGCTATATATATTCTACCAGTGAGCTGAGTCCATGATACAATCCTCATAATATTTTTTTATGCATGCATTGTGTGCAATCCCAATCCCAGTGAAGTGCAATCACTAGGAGCGAGAGAAGTGAGAGAAGTAGACACCCATCTCTCCCAAACCGTTTCATGGTCAGTCAGTTAACACTGGACTAACCTAAAGGCAGGTAGGCCTATGTTAGCTTCAATTTCAGAGTCCAGGCACTTGTATATACAATTTAGACACAGGTGTGGTGTCTTTGGTGTATATTACTGGTTGTTCCTAGTTTCTTCTCAGATTACCTTATACATTATTTATTGTGCACAATGTTAGATTGAGCACAATGAAGTTGTCATTGTATTACAATTAATTGATAAGCTCTGGGGACATTGTTGGATTGAGGTGGCACTATAAGCATATACATTCTTTACAAATGGTGGATACTGCTGCCCCCAGGTAGCAGAACCTATAGCTACAGGTAAGGCTATTTTGGTAAAGCCTTTGTGGTGACTGGCTGGCCTAGCTAGGGTATACGGGAGTAATTATAGAGGGCAACTCACTGTACACATGTGTCTACAGGTAGAAGCTTGTCACTAAACAATGACGGTCAGTGTATTTCAGAATACTGCTCTTTCCCCTGTTGATTTACATAGAACAATCCTGTTATATAACCCCAACTCTTTACAGTGTAGTTCAGTGTCTACAAGCAAGCACCAGACTATAAATCAAATCAATTTCAACAAGGACTATCATAGCTCCTCAAACCTCGTGCACAATATTTCGTGGAGGATATTCTGTTTGCCACAATAATATCCTCCAATTGCAGCCATGAAAATACGATTTTCCTTAGCAGATACTCATGATCACAGCACACCATGCCAAACGGTATCAACCAAACTAAGATTATTCATGCCTTAATAGCGGTACCTTCCAAGTCAGTCCATAAGACCAGCAGCAAGGCTCGTTTGAAAACATGAGATTTAACAGGTCATGTTACATTTAACTACATCATCAGTTTTTAATTATATACCCAACCGTACATGGAAAGCAAAAGTCATAGTGCAATGTGCTATCATTGAGTCCAATCTTTGATCATGCATTTAGTTGAATTCCATACGCGTGGCAATATCTGTGGTGAGTTTTGATGCTGATAGGAATTTCTGACAAAGCTGAGAGCAACAATGATCAGTAACTTGCAGTGTTTGGGTGAGAGAAATAAGTCTCAGACATCAGGCCATTTAACGTAGTCAAATTCAAACCTGTTAATGGTAATCATGAATGTCCCATTGGGTATGAGATCATGTCCTTATGTATCCTATAATGAATCATATCAATATTGTAATTTTTACATGTTATGTTGTACTGTATTTGCTATGCTGTGCTGTGAGAAACTATTTATCTAGTATCGTAAAACTATAAAATGTACAGCAAAAAAGAAATCAAATGATGATAAACAATTTCCATGATATCTTTAGCGCTTCAATTGATTCAAGTTGGCATCATTATATTGGGAGATTCTTTAAATCAGAACAAAGCTTGTAATTTCACTTTTTAATAAAGAACATTGTCCTCTTACCTGCTTTCTTTGGCAAGCTTCCATTTCTCAATGTATTCCGCCATACCATCCTCCGCTATATCACTCTCGGCTGGCAGTAGTATTTCACTTCCATCTTCCTGATTGCGCATCCAGGCCTCGATATCAATACCAAAACCTGCACTTCTCACATAGTTGCCAAGGGCACTATAATCTTCTAGGTTACCCTGAATGCCCTCTACATGCATAGCATTGATAAATGCCTCGGTTGGACCTTGGTGTCTGTCATCCCTAGCAGAAACTATCCGATTTTGTTCAGAATCGGCAACATTGGTGCTATTTGGGTCTACATGGTAATGGACCACTTCTTGTTGTTGAGATAATGATTGTGAAATTGAGAAATTAGCACCTGAATGTTTTGGAGTCCTTGCTCGTGGTGGCTCACTACTGGTAACACCCTCTGTAGGTAATGACCTCAGTGAACTGTTCAAATGATTGGCCTCTGATTGAATTTCTGCCACAGAAGATAACCTAGCACCATCTCCAAACTCATACCTCGATTGTCTTTTAGAATTGTGAATATCGGTGGCATGTGAGGAAGTTCTATTGTCTGCATCAGTTGATTTGGCATCAGCAGGATCAAATTGACTACTACTGTGAACACTTTCACACTCACACATTGTGGCCATAAGTTTAAGCTTCTCCTCAGCTGATAGGGGACTATTGACTATGACATCTATATTGTTCTGAACAAGACTCAGTCTACCATCTCTCTCATAGGCTAAGTTGGGAATACATTGTGCAGGCCTTATGGTGGCAATGGAGTGAGGTGGCTGTTGACAGTTTCTGACATCTGGACCCTGTTGTTCATCCCCCTCCTGTAATGCAGACATCCTCCCTTGTCCTGTACTCAGGTTTGGGCTGAGGTCATTTGTACTTACAGACCCACCCGAACAATCCCCACTACTCTGAGTATGGGCTATACCGGAATCCACCAAACTTTCATAACTGTGGGGACGGCTGTTTCTCTCTAAAACATTCTGTGTGATCCTCTGATCTTGGGGCAGGTTTTTCTTGAGTGCATTGATGTTGATATGTTTTAATGAACTAGGAAGCTCAGGAGACCCAGATGCTTCCATCCCACCTAGAGATATATAGAGCTCCTTGTCAGCTCGTTGCTGTAATGGGGTCTCTTCTCTAAGTATTGAACTTGATGCTAGATTTTGAACACTACGTCCAAGTCTTCTTCTGTGTGGCTTCCTCTTTTGATCAGTCAAATCACCATATATCCCGAAGGACTGCTCCCTTTCTATAATCCCCCCTCTGTCTGTGTAACTTTTTCTGGATGTTGAGTTAGAAACGCCTCGCAAATCCAGCCTTGGCACCCCTTCTGGAGCATGTTGGCCATTTGACTGATCCTTTTGTTCAGTCAAACTGTCCCTGTGCCTCTCCCTTTTAGGACTCTTAAGGTGAACATGCTTCTTCCCACGAGCAGTTCTGTTCCTTGTCCCTGTGACCCCAAGCTGTTCATCATCAAAGTATACATTCTCAGTAACACCGCTTAGTCTAAGCTTTGGGGTCCGCGCAATAAATCCATCATTTGTTGATGTTGATTCAGTCTCTGATGATGCTATCCCATTGCTCTGGGGCTGCCAATGTCTAGCACTCATATGGCCGGGGTTAGAGTTACTTTGGCCATTGTCTATCAACTTGGAAAGGTCAAGGGTACTAGTGGTCATATTGAGGTAGATCTCATCCTGCCCCTGATTGACCTGCTCCCTCCAAAGAAGGACATCCTGTAGGTCACGAGGAGAGAGCAGCTCTGGTGTTACCAGGAGGGAGCGGATCATGGTCACCCTGAATGAGAGATGGAAAGAAAAGGGAATTCCTTCAGTTGAGCTAATTTCTGATTATGTTGATTTTATGATTCTACTGGTAACCTCTTCAAAGCTTCCGACCTACTTGGTGGAATACATTTGGTTGATTTCCCACTCTGGATTGATCTAAATAAATCTAAGTCGACTCAAAATGATGGATACTCTCCTGTCTTTAACATGTCAGACGTCATGTCAACAAAATCATGCATATATTATGTAGACCAACCTGGATATGAGAAGTCTGGCCTGGTTCCTTATGTTGATATTGTCAATGACAGGTATGACATTCTTCATCTTGGTGACACTGTCTGTAGGGGGGAGGGGTTGGTGTAAGATGTAGTCCTCCACTGCTGCCCTCCAGGCACTGCTGACGTAGGGCGCAGCAGTGATGGGTCTAGCAGCAGTCAGCCTGGAGGAGGGAATCAGCAGCTGCACAGGCAGAAACTTCAACGTGCGTCGGTACCACTTTGTCAACTACAAAAAGGGGACAGCAGAAAACAAATAGGTGTGATTGAGGAATACCATCCCAGTAAGGCCAAAAAAAATAATGGTATGTTTCCAGTTACATGCCTCAAACATGTAGGGTCGGTAGGTCGGATTTTTTCTTTTTTTTCTTTTTTTTTTTTCATTTTGTATAGAATTGTATATGCAGACATGTTGGATTCTATATGATATTACAGTAGAATTATGAAAAACACAAGAAATGTGAAGTACATGTAAAAGATATGAATGAATGTTATGAACTCTATACTAATAGATGGGGACCTAGATAAGCTCCATGAAAAATTGATGAAAAATATGAAAATTACGGGAAAAATTGTTAAAAATTGCCAAAAAAATGTAAAAAAATCACAAAAAAAATAAAATTCCATGATTGGCCCTGTTTTGCTAGGGTCGGTCGGGTAACTGGAAACAAACCTTTTATTTTTAGGCCTAATCACATATTCATGCCATACTATCGTGGCGTCCTGCAGAATGCTTGTAGACTACTTGCAGACATAGTATTTTTAATAAATGTGTATGGTAGTTATAGTGCATAATGACTAGACAAATGCAAGCTCTGTTACGGTTATGACTTTGCAGAGGCATTGACAGGGTGAGATAGGAACGGAACATATGCTTCAATTCTTAGTAATTCTGCTTATGTATTCATTGGCTATATGTTGTTAGATCACTTAATGAAGGTGGCCAGAGTTAGACAAGTCACTGTGATGAGTAGAAATATTAGAAAACTGAAATGCTACAATCGTTACTACATGTGTATACAAGTCATACCAATACACCCCTTTACCATATCTAGCAATTATTAACGTAAAGCAAGTAAAGGAAATCCAATCCATAAAATTAGCATTGTATCTGCCTATAAATAAGCATGTAAAATTTCAGTGAGGAATAAAGTGTGAAATTTTGGGTTTGATATTTCTTTTGATTGGAAAGATGTTCCCAAGTTTCTTCATGCTTTCGATTATTTCATAGGATTGTGTTCCCATGAAATTGAAATTATTTTACATTTGCTTGTACATTATCCAACGAATTCCTAATGTCTTTTGGGGTCCATGCCTCCAGAGCTATCCAACAGGAGGTTTCAACCTTCTATTACTTCAGAGAATTCGATTAAGATGTTATTCTACAACAGTATTAGCCGCTGAAGAACTTTTGGATAGGTAGAGTAAAAGACTTGGTCCAAAGGGGAAGACTGATAATGTCTCTGGTCGTACAAAACAAACTAAAAGAACAAAGGCACATATATGTCAAGACAATTATGTCAGTTCTGTGTAGGCCATGCTTTACTTATTATTAATATCTTTAAAAAAAATTATCTTGAGATCGACGACTCATTTTGTTGTCAAAAGTCAAGTTTTCTATTAGATTTGTGACGAATCCTGTAGGTTAATATGCATTTGAAGGTTTCAACTTCTCTTCACAGGGAGCACCACTTGAGTACCCTCTCTGACTCCCATTCACTGTTGGTAGAGCCAGCAGCAATCGATACAAACACATGCCACTTGGTGGCGCTGGCGTCATTAGAGATAACCACCTTTAATCCCCAACGTGTAAACTGTTAATAAAACATGCACTACCAGACTAAACCAACCTGTTGCAATTGCCTATATATAGACAGACTGGTCTCTTTGTCATCATCGGAAGCCTGTCAAAGGGGGCAAACAAACCACAAGCATACTGTAGCTACCTAATCACTAGGACACAAAGGAACTTCACATTTTAAAGAAATTGTAATCGTGCGTATTCTATTCAGTTACCATTGTATGATATCACATGAATCAGCTTCAAGTTTAGATTGATTTATACTGAGTGAATAGTACAGCGGCAAATCTGGATTTTAAGTTAATTGAGGAGGAAATGTTTAGATGGAACAATTTCACAGTTAACTGATTCAGTGAACATCGCATTTGTATTAATAGTTTTCATTTCAGAAGCAACATAGAGTGGCGAAACATGCGATTTCATTGCAAAATGTACATGCCATAGTATTGAGATTTGGTGTACAAAGAATCAGTAGAACTACACTGTGAGGCATTCATGCTTAGTTATTATGACAAAATGCCACGGATAGTCCTGTTACTAAATACAAGGAGTCGATAACGATACAGATGAGTTAAATTTACAAAATTGGGGTCACGCCGGAGTATGCTATGAATTAGTATGGCTAGTTGGTTGATTGACTGATGGACAGAGACACCATTTTGGGTAGGTAGTTATGCGTGTGGTGAGATATGGTGGGGCTAAGTACCTATAGATACGTTTGCAGTCTGTGTTTGCAAACAGTCGCATATTGGAAAGTGACAATATGGCATTCAATGTGATTTTGCACTCTTCGTAAAACTAGGCTAAACAATTGAAGTTGCAAGCCTTAATCATGGATGCCTATATTAAAAAATGCATTTAATTCAAAGGGGACCTTACATATTGTAAATACACCTATAAAGTATTTATCTTATTTTAAGTACGTACGGTGACAGCACTCATAAAGAAGGCGTGTACATTAAGGTACACCTGATGCTTCTTCTCCACGGCCCTCTTGAAGTAGTCCACAGTCGCCTGGAACTGTCGTGTATAGGCAAGGATGGGCTCTGTCTGACTGTTAGGACCTTCACCTGTAGAGTGCTGCTTGGTGTGGCTACCGCACTCTTGTAACACACTCTCAAACTTCTTGAGGAGTTTCTCTGCCAGCCACAGTACATTCTGTAAACAGAGTAGTAAGGCCTTGGTCAGCTATGATTAAGAGAGGATATTGTTCAGGTCCAATGGCATGCCGGTAAGCTATGAAGTGGGCCCACTATTTTCATTTCATTATCATTTAGCTGGTATAGGGTCGATTCGGGTAAACCGAACCATTTTTTGTATAAAAGGCTAAGAAAGAATGATTTTTCCAATATGATTATTCCTGTAAATTAACTAAGGCTAAATAGGTATCTGATACATCAATGATTAGTTTTACAATGCAAGTGGTTCCCTGCTGACATTGATTCTAAGATTTTGAAGTGGTTTGCTTTACCTGAATGTTTAGATAAGGTGAACCATTTTTTTTGGATAAAGGGAACCAAGATGACTTTTTTTTCTATATGATGGTGACATGCCAAAACCCAATTTCATGGTGTACAACCTTTTAATGCATTACTCAAATTTAGATGCTTGATTTCCTTAAAATATGTTTTAAATAAATCATTATTTTAGGCTAAATTGGAGCATTCACAACCCTATTTCATTCATCAATGCATAAAAATGGATTTAACCCATTCCTCACATCAGTTTGTACTGGTGAAAACTTGCGTGATTAAAGTGAGTGTTTTCATTTACAATTTGAGAAATAACTGGTCTTCTGATATTGACAATGGTCCTATTCTGGGTCGGTTTGCTTTTTTTTTGCTTTTTTTTTTATTTAGTCACTCACAACAACAGTACAACAGGAGTATGTCATGGTCTACCCAACTAATTTCCATGGAGGATCCCTCGTAAGCATTATCTGAACTTACTGGTTCGCTTTACCCAAGATTTTGAGATTAAGCGAACCAAATAGAATATTTCCCTTCCATTGAATTAATGAGAATAATTTTTTTATTTAATCAAAGTATTCATTACTTTCTTAATCATACATATTCATTTTACTTAATATCTGTGTGTTTTGAAGGATTTATAGGACCTTTATGAAATTAGCCCAAAAAAAGTTGGCAGCAAGAAATAATGGATTTTCATCATGCTGTTCACTTCAGCATTTTATCATACAGTTGTAAATATAGTTCAATATACAAATTTGTACTTCTAGATATAAGTCATTAGAGGAATTATTAAATCTATTGAAAAGAAGAATCACTTGCGTAAATATATTGCTTATATGCTTCACAATGTTCTAAATGGTTCGCTTTACCTCTGGTTCGGTTCACCTGAATTGACCCTAATACATGTATTACTAGCTCGGGTTATAGGCGTTTGGAGGAAGTGGTTATACCTGTAAATACTCAGAACGTTAGTGCCTCTAAAGTTGATTCTTCCTTTTCTCAATAACCAATAGGACTTACCTTGGCAATAGACAGAAATCCCGTTTCAAAGTGGTTTTTCAGAATCTCAGCTTTACTGAGACAGTCTGCTATGTCTGAGTCTTGGTTCACTGTTGGTAATCCCACATTCTGCATCCACTCTGTTACCTGCAACATATGCCTTTGATGTTTATTTCCTATTTGATTTTCGATCGATTGCTTTTATAATACACAAGGCGAGCTATCAGGTTATCAGGTCAATTTTGATGGAAGAGGTGCTTTAATTAGTATGGATTTCTCTATGATTCCAACGAGGGTTAGCATCTTTGTGCATATGACACTAGGCAATTATCTATTATGTTAAGTTGGAAGAGAGTCCCTAGACACAAGTACAATCATTGTATAAACCTTCAGATCCACACAGAAAAATTGATGATCATAACCGATTTGCCAGAGGTAAATTTTCCATATGATGATTTTGCTGGATCAAACTGAGAGGGCTGGCTCCACCAGCTTACCTTTTCAGCTTTGAGCTTGTATTTATTGACCTTCGATGCCAGCATAACTCGGTCCTCTGCATGTTGCCATAGTGACTTGAGCCTCTCCCTGGCCTTGACAAGCTTGTTCCGGTAGTCTATGACCTTCGTTTTAGCCTCAGTGAAAACAAATGTCTGAGTGATGTCATTGTATCCCTCGTGTCTGTGGGGCGCTGAGAGCTTTTCTTGTAATGTTTTGCATTCGTCAATGAGGTGCTCCAAGTTGATGTCACTAGAGCGAAAGGAATGTGGAGATAGATCTTAGGTCATTGAATGTGACAGCGTTGATATAGAAAAACAGGCTTTTGCTAATCACAACTGTAGTGTACATGTACCTATAGTGCAGGCCCATGGATATAGGCCTATGAAAATGCACTTAATTGCTTACCTGTGGCCCAGAGATCTACATATTCGGGATCGTTAGTTAGGCCTTTTAGTACAATGGTGATATCAATATGACCCCAAAAGCCCAGAATTACAAGCCAAAGACCGGAAGGAACTCAATTTGTTTATCACCAAGGGAAAAAGAGGGACTTTTTCAACCTACACATTACAAGCCCTATAGGTTAATTGCATGTATAACGTCTTAATGTCGTGTACTGGCACCGCTGCGGGACCTGAGGCTATCCGTTAGATCTTGACTATCAGATCTTTATTAATTGATTTAATGGCAGAACCCAACTTACCGCATGACATCATTGTATTTGGTGCGGACCTGCTGCAGCAGAGCCTCGCTCTCCTCAGCAGACTTGGGTAGGTCATACTCGGACATCATCGTCACTTTATCTACGGCACCAGGAACACGACGTAGCGCCGACGTCACTGCCTCGTCAAGGTCTGCCATGTCCTGAAAACAAGATCTTGGGTATAAAAGGCCCACTTGAAATAGTGACATTTTGTAATAGTCATGCCTAAAGGCCCAGTGGCGGATCCAGCATTTTGAAAAGGAGGGGGCACGGCCTAATTTTGGCAATTTTTGTCGGGTGGAAAATATGCAATTAAACTCTTAAGTACTGGTTAAAAGGAGGGGGGGGGGGACTCCGCCTAAATCCACCACTGTATTACAGAGGCAATTAGCCAGAAAATGTGTTGAGAAGGGAAATGATAAAATCGATAGCGCAATACCTAACGATGTGATTGGTGTGTCATGACCAGCAATCCTGAGGCATGGTGCAGCCCTGAAAGGGTTAATATATCTGTGTAATGAAAAAAAAATACATCTAAGGCTACATTTGGTTTCACCGTGGCGTCTATACCTGTGTCAGCTGTGCCCAGATGCGGTGGTTGTATGTCATGGTGCCGCCGAACTCAGACGTCAGATGGCGTCTCTGTATATGACGTTGGAGATCACTGATATTATCAAGTAAAACAGCCTGGAACGAAGTAAGGAGAGCTTGAGGACGACTGTTTGATAATATTTCAAAAGTCTTCAGCATTTGAGGTAATGTTTTTTAGATTATAATTCCGCCACTCTGTGCAGATTTTCTAGGCCCAAAGAAGATATATGCAGAAGTTTGCAGCTGTGCTATGGTGTATAACTAACACGGTCTTCATATAATTATTATATTGAATATTTCACTGGAGATTTTTACTACCTTTACCATAGGAACGATTGCACAGAGACAGTTGCCACAGACCAATATGTTAGTGCCTCTTTATTAAGAACCTTAAGAAACATTGATAGGGTATTTCATTACTTTGGGGATTAATTTTGCATCATATTTGGGTACTTTAGGGCCCTGCTTACCAAATGTGTACTTTATGGGTAGGCTAGGCTAGCTACTCTTACCTCATACGTAGGTACTTTAGGGTTCTTCTTGCTCGGTTTCAGTCCCAGTTGCTTCTTTAGTGTCTTCTGAGCATCTTTAGAACGGGGTAGGATGGCGTAAAGGACTCCAATGCTTCCACATACCTCGGCCTTTAAATGGACAAGACCATTTTTATCATCTATACAGTCTTAAGTATATGGATTAAAATGCGATACTTGATTACTATATAAGCAGAAATGATGACAACTGTATATCACACATATATCGCGAGCAGCTGCGGTAAAAGTAAGCTGTTGCACCAGCACAGCCCAGCACTGGGTCCACTGCCCTCAAGCATGTTTGAATAGATGCAGGTAGAGCCCATAGGGTACATTTGTCAAACCAACGTGTATTCTCTCTGGCGTACACATTTGCAAATATAATACCCCAGCAAAGTTTGATGTCAGTTTTACAATTTTGATATAACAGGTTCTAACTCTGATAGTCATAAATAAAACGTTGATATCCATGGTAGAAACTCCAATATCTCTATCAGACACTTCGATTACAATTTAATTTCAAAGCGTACATTCTTATCGAAGATGAACATTTGGCTTGCCACAGATGTCTAATTAGCTCTTTTCATACCTTGATTGCAGCTAGTGTACTTGTTTGACTGTTTCTAGCACTTGCAGTTTGTAGTGTGTATCATTGTCAATAGAATTCATGAGTCGAACAAACGTGCTCTACTCTCATATGAATCAATAGAACCTGCTACAACTGAGTGGTAGTTCATCTCATCCTACACGTAGGCCCACTGTGTAGGGAATACTAATTCATGATAGCACTTACAACAAGAACAACCATGTCAAACATGTTCCCATTAAACAATTAAGCCCTTAATCAATCAATACCAGATCAATAATGACAAACAACTTACTGCCCATGCACGTCCCTCACTACTCCATAGAGCTGTTCTACTGGATTCTGGTCAAGCAACGAGATGTAGTGAAATATTCGCTGCGTTGCTGCCCTGTAATATTTCAGCCAATCAGGAAGCGGTGTGACCTCAACCCCTGACATGGGTGTTTGCATGGATGACATTGATCTTTCTCTGTGCACAAGTGTCACTCATGGTCAATACTCGCTCATGCATGTTTGGTATTATATGTGGGCCACACCAGCTGTCTGAAATAATGTATATCATCCAGGGGGTGGTAAGGGGTTGGCCATTCATTATCCTAATGGTCGGCTAGCATCAACTTTTGATCCCTTCAGATATAATGGTCCCGCCCCTCATTCACATTTTACACTACACTACTTTCTGTTATAAGTTAATCATGTCTCACTTTGCTGAAGAACATCTTTTTGGTCTAACAAAGTTTTGAATTGCAACATCCACTTCTTAAATAACCACCTGTTCTCTCTTCTATTCCATACTCTCGACGGATGAGATGCCCCACCCCATGAACCAAAATGGAAAGTAACTCCTATATACAAAACGACCATTCCCTAAAATTGCAGAGTTGATCAGTGTAGCATTTACCTTCTACATGTACAACAGGTTTGACCTAATAATGGTGAAGTAAAAAGCCCTTACAACGAGGTTAATCGACAATACCACTCGTTGTTATGGAAATAATGCGTGTGCTGCATAAGGAAAGGGGACTATTTCTGACTGGAGACGGCACAATTGCTAATTCAAATGATTAGTGGGGGTTGAATGGTCATATAATGATAGACCTAGTAAAGTGTATATCTAAACAATCATGATGAATATGTAGGTAATGAAGCTTTATGCATCATCATTTATGTGATACACGAGGAGAAGACCTTTATCTTTTTTGGTGTAAATGCCATGACGAATCTATGTGGGGGCATATTATTTGGAGAGCATGATCAATAATTATCAATGATGAAAAAAAAGACCCTACCAATGAGCATAATCACCATGCACATCTCAGTTGATTCGGAACTCCTAAATTTATGGGGTGGAATTTGTCAGACATTGGCTGTGAATTACAAGGGGAGGTCTCTGTATATTTGATGAATGTGAACAATAGCGGAGTAAATCCATCGTATTTTGACTATGTATTAACGACTTATGGGACTGCATAACAAGACTGCCAATAAAGCTCTGTGGAGGTATGTTTGTGCTCTACACGTACATAGCTGGCTATTGGAACACTGGATATACATTAATGATACCAGAGAGTGCCACATTCTCTAGGGCGTCACCCCATGGTGTACTAAAGGGACTTTGTTCCTAGTGGTTAGTCATGATGAAAATGTTGGTTTCAGATTATAGGCTGGAACGAATACCCAACATACTTCTTAGAAGTGAATACACAAACTATTTAAAAGGTATGTGACTGTGGTGACACAATTGATTACATTGACTTTAGATATGCAGAGATACATACTTGTGATGTCAGCTATAGAACTATGGCAGCCTTGCTTTGGAAAGGCGGGGTTGGGTAACTTGAAACTAGTTTTTTCCTTTGTGCCCATTATGTTTTCAGTATTCTAGAGAAATGGTTTTGCCACTTGGTGGTTCCAGTACTCCTGGGCCTGTTACATAAAGGTTGAGAAATTTTACTCTTAAGTTCAACTCGAGATCAAATTATGCGTTTCATAAGCCTGTTTCTCTCAACTTTTTGGTTTGTTTTAAGGTTAAGCATGACATCTCAAAAGTTGAGATCCACATCTCAAAAGGTTGAGACACCATCCATTTCATAAACAATTTTTGTCTCAACTTTTTTTACCTTGAGACCAAATTTTGGTCTAAACTTGCTGTTTTCCAGAACCGATTCTTTGGCCAGTTCTGTAAAGTCAAAAGTTAAGGTCAAACCTTTTTACCCAACTTTCCATACTTTTCATGACAAATCTTTTGGATATGTTGTTCTTTAACTGTTTCCTTTCCAATTCAATCTATTAGCTAAATTATAGTTGGATGTTTAATTCACCATTTTCACCTTCAAAGTGACCATATCTAAAACGTCCAAAAATGGGCTGCTTGAGAAAAGAAATTAAAATTGAAACTGGTAATACCTGACCTCATAATGGTGATCAACACCATAACTAGACATGACTGGCATTGTTTTAGGTGTTTTTCAAAAGTTGAGACAAAAAGTAGGGGATTCCCCCTGTGACGTCATCAACATGGCTGTTTGTCTCAACTTTTGGCATTTTTGTCTCAACTTTGATGTGATTTGATCTTAACTTTTGCGATTTTGCCTTAACCTTTGTGATTTTGCCTTAACCTTAAGATTTACTCTTAGTGGTTACGGTAAAGATTTCCAATCTTTATGTAACGCTTTTTAAAGTGACCTTCAAATTCCAAAAATCTCAAAATTCTTAAGACCAAAGTCGGCATTTCTTTATGTAACGCACCCCTGGTGGTCCTATGATTGAGTGGATTTCATACATTTCTCTGTGCAGAATAAATGTAGTGGGAGAAAACGCGATCCACTACAGAGAAAATCAAAGCCTGATGTTAATTTCTATAGCTCAGGCTTCAACTTTGTGATCCATCTTATTAATCACGTAAATCATTTGTTTGGATACTAAATCACAGTAGTTATAAATTAGTATCAAATTTCTGTCTAGTATAGACGATTGGCTAAGAGAAACCTCTATACGTCTCTAGATAACAGTACATCTGAAATGCCTTTGAACCCTCCTTTAGAAGTTATTCCATTAATCAGTGGGTCTGAAATGGTTATTACAGGTGTAACAATTGTGTATCATATATAACTTTAATAGATAAATGTCAGTCCTATTATGGAGGTGATCTGCTTGAATTCCCATGACAGTTCATGTATATCGACAGGGACCATACACACCTCTCAATGTATGGTCCCCGGAGCTCCCGGTCGGGGCTCCATTCCCCTGATTAAAATTGTAGGGCAACTGTCTGACATAAAAACGCATGGCGATGACTGCTAGCAACAGGACACAGTATTAACCTTTTAAGGACAGCATACGACTTCTGTGTGAATGTCTAGTCCGCTAACCTGTTTGCTCTTCATATTCTTATTATTTCCAGAAATGCTTTTCGACTTGAAAAATCGATCAACTTACCGATGTGGTATAAGCTGATCGATTTTCCGTTCAGGTCCATTCTCATACTGGTCGTATCGCTACCTTTGTGAATGCTCTGCGGTATCAATTAATGGGGGTGGGTAGCAAATTATTAGTCATTGGGGCGATATCAAATAACCATTAAGTGCCTCGTCAGTGCACTTTCTGGTACTTTTCGAAATCCCTATTGATGTTCAAGTAGACGTAAAGGAACAGCCAATGACTGCTCAATTGCAATTCGCTATCCCCATTCATAGAATCCCCAGCAAGGAGTACAACTCGTAGTTTCTTCATTGCCCTTCGATGACTATATACCGTACCGTCGTGAATAACCGCCCAGGCGCTTAAAACTTTGGAGGTATGGTTACCCCCGGCCCTTATACAAGACAGGCGCTTATTCAAGATCTAGCTTTCACTGCTTAAGAGATATTTGAATACCCCCATACCCCCGCGCTTATACAAGACCGGCGCTCATTCAAATCCCGGCGCTTAAACACGACGATACGGTATCTTCTCAATATCCATGTTCCTTTTTTCGCTGTGATGCACAAATGCAATGCTGACAAGCAGACCTAACTCCCAGCACTGCATTGGTGCATCATACCGGCCCTTCAGGACATCATCAGGACCTTCAGGTCATCATCAGGACGATGTGATGACTGGATACAATGCTGTCTCATATAATCCCCTAGATACGATCAAACCCGATGGGCTGAAATTATGTAACCTATGAATGCAGACCGAAGGGGTCAACTCATCAGGGATGTATTAATGCATCATGGAGATCAATGGATATCTGTTCTGCAAAAGACATAAGCAAATGTCCACTACCATGGAATAAATTTGCATCGTATTCACTGAGGTGAGGCTGTCCGTATTCAAAGATGCCTTTTAGGCGTAGTTGAATGTGGACAGGTCTCGCCGATCTTATCTGCCATGACATAAATACGCAACCTTTAAGATTAATACCTATAGGGGAGTACCTTCATGACACTGGATGGCATGTTCCCTTCATCTATTCGACTGACAGACACAATTCTTCCTTGCATTCATTGAGCTCAGAAATTCCATTACCTTTCCATTTATCCATTCCCCTATATCACTCGCAAAGTGAAATTACACTATAAAACGAAAGGCCTGCTTTATTTGATTTTTTTCGACGATCCTGAATTTGTCACATATCAAATGTGTCCTAAGTTCCTCACAACTGACCAACCTGTAGCTGATCCAGTGTGTCTATCACCATCTGCAGACCGTCCTTGGTACTGTACGTCATCAGATTGGCTATGACGGCTAGCCCCCCACTCTTGGTGACTACGTCAGCCATTGTGACGTAGTACCGCAGCAGAAGTACCAGGTGCGCTGTCGTGTGACGTTGGCGCAGCATTTCCGGTGTGGTTGTTGGGAATGCCACCAGAGGCCTACCTAACTGATCCTCTCCCCCTGGAAAAAGGTGGAGATCATCATGAAATGTCTAAGGTGACTTATGTGTACACACAACTCTATTTGAGGGAATCAAAGACCTCAATAATAATATTAATTTTTAATTGTTTATTGTAATTCTAGTGTAAAAACCTAGAACCTAGTCTATTTGAGGGAATCAAAGACCTCAATAATAATATTAATTTTTAATTGTTTATTGTAAAAGTTAAACAAAAAACAAACATAAAAAACACAACTACTATCAAAGTTAGAAGGTGAATAATATAGGGATTGTCATAGACGCTAATCGTTAAGGGTAAAGGGTATCCACAGTTTAGTGATAAAGTAGAGCCGATACATACCTGTGACCGAAAGTAACCGGATGGGCTATATATAGTTAGATGGTGTATCTTACTCACCTGGCATAATGGCTACCCCTGATTTGAGGAGACTGTCATCCACCCGTTTGACGGGGGCAGCCCTGGACCCTGCGCTAGCCATCCTCTGGAACACACCAATCAGCAAATATTAAAATGGGCTTCATGCAAAACGATAAACTCACCAAATATAATAGGATTGCACAGGGATGCAAATATGACAAAGGAAACTGTTTACTTTCAGCGTTCAATATCATGCAAATACGTAAAATTACTTTGTAGGATATGTAGACCCATATTATAGACATAGTGATGGGTATGGACCACTAAAATCGACATGGCGACATGGGCTATCTTAGGCTTAGTGACATGGAACATGAACAATTTCTTAAAATTGACATGGTGACATGCACGATTTCTTAAAATCGACATGGTGACATGACCATTTCTTAAAATTGACATGGGGACATGGTCATTTTTTAAAATCGACATGTGACATGGAGGACCCCCCATCCACACCCCCATAGTGCTGAGGCCAATCGGTCGAAGAGCAATGGAGCATGTAGTATATCGGCAATTGATCATCTAAGCTGTGGGCGGGCCTCCCTAGCCCACTTAAAAGGGTCTATATCTCTTCTTTCCTGTCCCCTCAGGATGTGTGTGGTGCACATATGCGCGGGCACCGACACATTCCTCTGTGAAATAGTGTGATGTCGTTCTCGCCATGAATATGACCTTAGATGTCGAAATGGCGTTAAACATCTATTACTCACTCACTCACTCTAAGCTGTGGGTCTCAAATGAGAGCACATAAGGTTCTGAGATCTCAAAATGATCGCAGGTCCCTTATAAGCGCGTGTAGTCGAAAAGGTGGTTTAATCTTGTAACACCATGTACAGTGGCGGAATTAGAAGGGGGGCCCTCATTTTTACCAGTACTTGAGAGTTTAATTGCATATTTTGGACCCCAAAATTTGCTTAAATATAGGGGGTGCTCCTCCTTTTGACCTGCGCCCCCTCTGTTTCCAAATCCTGGAACTGCTACTGATGTTTGCTTAAGTAGTTCTACACTGATGGTGATGATACGTGATATAGATATCACCGTGTCTACCTGAAAGGTTTATAGAACATCCAGTGCTATCATTATTGACAGATCTAGCTATAGACGTTTTCTAGTCATATACTATAGGCTATAGTCTACTAATGCAAATGGCTCATTCTTCAGAGATCGATCTACCAGGGTAGGAGGGTCAGTGGATTAGTGCTTAGTGGAGTATTTGTTCCTTGCACTCTCAACAGTCAAGATTTATCCATGATGTAACAAGTCAAGCCGCTTGGTACCACATAGACTGAAGAAATATTTCCGTCGTCTACACATTGGGTGTAACACTGTGGACAGATGTACTTAGCACTATAAAGAGCCGTCTGAGGTACTCAACATGAAAACACTTTGAGTACACAGTGAGGTCTGGGCACAAACAGCTTAAAGTCAGAACTTTGGCTTATTGCCCCTAGCCATTGTGTGAAGACTAAAAATTAAAAACAGATACAAATTGAACTCATGTGTTGGACATATATATATACATGCAATATACCTAGATTCCCCTTCATTTTACAGGGAATTGATCTAAAAAAGATGCATAGATGTTATGACCTCACAAGCTCACAGAGGATCAGGCATGCAGATATATAAAGTCCATCCCACAGGTAAAATCAATAATTATACACAGAAAACCTAGGCTTGTTGAAAAGTCATCACTACAGATTACTTTAGGTCATCATTCCTCATTGATAAAAGAAAGTCATCATTTTCATCACCCTATTTCTCCCACCAGGGGTCCCTACTATACAATTATTTGATTATGTCATACAATCGAAAGCACTGTTATGTTTATGGCCATGTTACAAATAGCCAGAAGCCATCAACATACATCTTTAGAGAGGAAATGTCAAATGAAATTCCATTTTGGAACAATGGGTATGTTGTAAAAGTAGAATAAGCATAAATAGGCATCTTTAGACCATAGACACCTTTTCTGAATCAAATTTCCTATAATAAGTAGAGGAATTGACAATCAATGCCATAACACATGTACACCTGTGCATATGAAGCACCCTTTCTGAGGGGAAAACATACTCCATGTAATGCCTTAATTATGGGAAATGGGGGTGGGGCTTACCAGGATAATCCCAAAACTATAATTCTATTGTTTGAGCAACCATAAAATTATAAAGAAATCATATTGACTACCCAGTGTCATCGATCCAAGAATGTAAAAAAACTAATCAATATGATGACTTTAGGTAATCACTATTGATCACCCTAATGATGAGAGGGTACTCTCCCCAGTCTGCATCATTTTGAGCACCCTAAAGTGATCAGTATTGATTAGTTTCTGGAGTTATAGGTTTTCAGTGTACTAAGTAAAAGAGTACAGAGGGAGGTGGAGTTGAAATGGTAGGTGGCCAGGTAAGAGACATTCAGGGTCATTCAGGCAGAACACCTTACCAGCCTCCCAACAGATGGCTGTACAGCACCACTTACCAACCTGCAATGCTCGTCTAAACAGGGAAGGAGGAGGCGGAGGTTCAGCTATAGGCACTGGGCATTTTTGCTTTGATTTGAATGGCAAATTGGTGGTTCGGTAACACACAGCCAATCATTGATTTGAAGACTTTGATCATATTATTACTTGTATTAAAATGAAATTTACATAATGGCCATCCGGAGATCAGTATTATACAGAATGAGTGGCATTGGAATGGCAAGTGAGGTGGTATATGAAGATACATGGACTTCGCAACTTTATATAGACATTAACACCTTAAATCTGTACTTTCTTTTATTGCAATTAGTCTAAAATGACAAAATAGTGGTTACCTTTTATTGGCCCAGGGTATCCCCTGGGCTATTGGAGCCGGGTTTTCAGTCAGATCCACAAATTTGTAATCACCAACTTTAGGGTGTAATCATTCAGTGATATACTGTTAGTTTACACATTTTTCAAAAGCCAAAAGAAAGTTTCAAATCTCATCTATCAGACAACATTTTGTCCTTTATGGTGAGTGATGTCTTTCTCTACGAAAAAAGCTGCTGTACTTACGCCATGTTTTTGGGAGCTATACTGACTACAAGTTCTTTAACCATTGGGTCTATGGGTCAGATAGATTTTGGCAATAAAATTAGCACATGGAGTCCTATGGGTAATCACCAAGTGAGACACTTTTTTTCAGCCGGCAATGTTTACAGTATCCAAGCTATACACATAACACATTGGGGACTGAGTGATAAACTAAGCATGCTAAGGATAAAGTTTTCTGTGGGGGCTAGGTTTCCAGGGGGCCAGGTGTCCAGGGGGCCAGGTGTCCAGGGGGCCAGGTGTCCAGGGGCCAAGTGTCCAGGGGCCAGGTGTCCAGGGGCCAAGTGTCCGGGGGCCAGGTGTCCGGGGGCCAGCACACCAGGGGGCCAGCAGTCCAAGGGGTTCAGTAAGAGAAAATTATGCCAGACTGGTGTCAGTACATGTATAGATAATAGTCTCTATTTGTAAGTAATTAGTCAATATTTCGCAAATGCTGATTCCTGTGACCCTACAGGGTTGATAGAGGGTTTTTATGGTAGTAGACCCTGGGCCATATGTGATATATATCACACGTTAAATCTTTATATTTTTTCTATTTGAACTGTACTTGATCTTGCTATGATTGAGTTCTACAAAGGATTACCTGTAGTATTCCTGGCAAGACCTGGCTAGGGACCAACCCAGGTGCAGATTCTATTCCCTGACTTCGTTCTGTGCCAACACTATACATAGTTAGGCCACAACCTCCAGAGGACCAAGGCCTAATAGATAGACTGTACAAAGCAGTCAGCATCCTCTGACGTATACATGTTATGAAGGCCGTGCATACACTATAATAAAGGGTTCAGTACTTTCTTTTTATCTTTACAGAAAAGAAAACTACTCCACACATATTTGTCTAGAAATGAAACGGTATAAGCGTGTGCATAGCATGCGAATGTAATAGTTTGGTTAGAAAACCAATACCTCATTAGGTCGAATCCCACGATGCAATTTTTTAGAGAAAAGCAATATAGACATCTGTAGCAATTTGGTATACTCCCTGCATATTGCAAGCGGTATAACAGTGACAGGAAGGTATAATGACAAGGAAACTTTTGCAGTTTGGTAAACAAATCAAGATCTAAATATTTAGATATTTGCCCTTGCTTAGATGAAAAATTTCTGCAATTTGCTAGATTCTGTTGCAAATCCAAGAAACTTGGGTAAGATCTTGCCCAGCAAATTGTTGTCATCTGTCGCCATGATTGGTCATCAATGATGACTCCTTTTTGAGTGATAACTCATTCCGTCATCTTTTGCCACTGTGTGTTAGACTCACGTGCCATAGCAATTGCTATTCCTGGTGAGCTTGTGCTATAACGACGTCGTGTTCCATCTAGCGACATGTGTGAGCCACTTCACACAGGTTGACGAGGACTCACGACAATTTGCTGGGTGGACATAAAGGTATGCTTGTCCCTTCAATTTTCAACCAAAGTTCCACTTTGCAATCCAATCCTTTATCCTATGCTACAATTTCATCTGCATAACTATTCACAAATTTAATCTAAATCTTAATCTAATTGTACATCGGGATTGTCCACTTTAGCTTGCAATTGCAATATCAAATAGAATGGCATAGCGATTTTCACAAGCTTATCTTTGCATAGGTCTATATTGCAAGGCTGAGAGGCCATTTCTATTGCAACAGTAGGATTTGGAAATTGCAATAGTACTAGAGTCCTTGGAATTTGCAGTATAGGCAAGGCTGCCAATTTGCAAGAGTTCATAAATTGCAGAATCTTTTGAGGGATAGATCTCATCGTGGGATTCGACCTTATTGTTTGTTATTGCTTGTTAATGGGTATCGGGTGGGACCCCCAGGGGTGGAACCAATCTATGAATAAAGCCAGACCATACCAGGTGATGCGATGTTGTCAAATTATGGCTAATGCTAGAACTCTCCTTGTATCGAATCTGACCCAACATTTCTTCTGGAAGCTGTGCTTCATACGTCACTCTAGAACATGCAAAAATCTCATCATGAACAATGGACATTCCTATAAATGCCTAAAAACTCCCTTCATGTGGTTGTACTGATATCTCGGAGCCAACATCAGAGATAAATGACACGATAAGGTGCGTCCTACTAACGCTAATACTTAGGATTATAGCCCTCAGCCTGAGGTAGGAACCACCTCATGGATTGCCTGGATTTGTGCCACTTAGGCATGTGCCTTACATTACGTATACATGGTAGCCTGTTATACATGTAGGGGGTGGTTATCTGTTATCTATAGAACATGTCATCTACCGTGTTACCCGGGGTATGCTACATAGGTCAACACACGACTTGTGAATGGAGTAAAATATGCATGCCTACATTCAGGTGTCTGCAATCTAAAAACATCGAAATAGCGATGACATCCTATGTAGCTGATCCATTAGCAGATAAGCATACAGAATTATCTACCACCACACGTTCGGTGGCTAGAAGGCTTACCATTCTTTATTGCCAGGGGGAAGGATTACTAATGGCATGCATTCTAAAGAATATCAGTGATGACTCGCTGGTGACTAACTAGGGACATTTTACCTCTCAAACCTCACCGGCAAACTCGGTGCAGTACCTTAATGATAGCCTACCCATTTTTACCCCGGAGACGTGGAGCTTTGCCCTTGGGTATACATCTACATAGGCAGGTATAGAGGTATGGTTATGTGTAACAATGTCATATTCTTGTATGGCTAAAGGCATATCCCGCTACAAATATATCCCATCTATACTCACTTTTAGTTTATCCCCACGTGTCCGTCCAACAAAGAAGAGAATGTTGGTTTAAAACGCAACAGGAGAATGTTGGTTTGAAACGTGGACTAATAGATGTATTTCATAGTTGTACTAGTGGATCAATTTCCGGAATGACTGCTGCTGATTGCTTAGCTTATGGGCAGGAAACAAGGGACCCTATGCTAGAACCCAAGGAACCTTGTGGGCAGCTGGATTATGAGGCCCCCAAAGTCTCAAAATGTCCCTTTCCCTCACAAAGCTGCAATTTAGGGTCCACCTAAAGCCCCTGGCCTACAAAAAGTCCCTATCCCACATACTTTTTAAGATATAGGGTCTAATTGGTCCCTATCTCACAAATATGTGTCAGAAACTGATCATTTGTGAGATAGGAACATGTCAGGTACCTAAGTTTAAAAAAAATATTATTTCTCAAAACCCCTATCCTTCAAATTGATTATTGATGTTATTTTCATTCAGTGTAGGGTCTGGCAGGATTCTTAGAGATGTAAGGTGTTTCTCTTAACATTTATACATTTTTTTTCTACTTTTAGTAGGTCTATAGACTCATTTAAAGTACCTTCGTGGATGCAGGAATGGACTGTTTTTGACCCATTTCACTAGACTTGCTCAAGATATCAGAGAATTTCACCCACCCTGGGTTCGGTTGCCTCAATTTGGCTCAATCACTGGCCAGTTGATCCATGGTGTGCACCCCCGGGTGTGCACCTTGGTCCAATTGACCTATTTTGACCCATATTGACCTTGGTACTCAGATGAGTCATATTATAGCCAGAGATTGGACCAACTTCGAGTCAAATTGACCCAAGTTTGGTAAAATTTTGGTTGAAAGAGGTCGAATTGGCCCAAGATGGGCCAATTAAGCAAGATTGGCCCAAATTAGGGAAGATAGGTAAACTTAGTCAAATCAGGTCAAAACAGGTCAAGATAAAGTTGGCCCAGGACAGACCAAATGGCCAGAGATTGGACCAAATTGAGTCAGTTGGACCAAAAATGGCTATATTGGACAGAAAAAGGTCAGAATGAGTCAAATTGGCCGCAGGGGGATCACGTTGGCCAATGATGGGGATATTGGTTCACATAGAGTCAGATTAGACAACGTTTGGGAAATTGGGTGAAATCAGGTCACTATAAGCAAATAAAGTAGGTAAAATTGACTCAAAATGGGTTAATTAGTCCATGATTGAACCAGAGTTAGATGGACACAAAATGGGTGAATGGGGTCAACACAAGTCAATATGGGTGAAAGTAGTGATTTTGTAATTTGGGGGCCATTTCAACTTTTTTTTTGTGATTTAGGGACCTCTAACAGCACCTTTTTACCAAATGAATCTGTGATATAGGGACGGTCTAACAGATAGGGACTTGTCCCAGCCCTATGTCTCAAAGCAAACGACTTTGAGGGATAGGGACTTTGTGAAACTTAGGGGCTCACATGGGTAATTTCAGACGAAATCTGGCACACACAGATCCCTATAGGGTAAATGATATAGATGTACAGTTACACCTGTATGGCTATGATTAACTAATTATCCACAGAACATATTATCAAGGAATATTGCGAGCATCCTGACTTTGTCTACAAGAATGTTACTTTGATATGAAACATCCTTGTCTCTTTTAGTAAAAAAAATCATTATCACCAACGGTTGCTTTGATCCATAGAATTGAATAGTAAGCAACCCAAGTACTCATCATTAGGATTTAAATAGCATTGTGCATGGTAGTGGCACTGTAAATGCCTTCAGATAGGTTTGCAGGCCCTTTACAGAAAGGGAAGAACTGTTGCTAGTTTCTTATACCTCTTAGCATAGATCTACACAGCGCACACACTATGGTAAGCCAGTGTAATGTCCAAGGAAGTTCAGACTATCTCCCAATAGCAGGCTGAATGAAGGGGTTGAGGGAGGGATAGGGCGGTCGGAGCAGGCAAGTCTTCATTCTAAGAAACTTCAAATCGACTTTGGCATGAACTCTGCTAATTCATCAGGACAAGATTCCTATCCACAGCCAGGGGCGTAGTAAAAAAAGGGGGGTGAGGGGGGTCTGCCCCCCCCCAATAATGAGGAGGTTCTCTATATAAGCCTATATTAAAATATAGCAGGCCCCCCCAACCGAGACCCCTGCCCCCCCCCAATAAAGGTTTGCTTCCTATGCCCCTGACAGCTAAGTACATGTACAAAGATTTAAAAGAAAACTTTGTATTTTTACTATTCATATCTCTTATATGTTAGATACATAGAGACAAACTGCATGCTATGTGTTAACACTGGGGTCATGCCTAGGGCATACACCGACAAGGGCCCACCAACGATCTCTCTGAACAGTATATTATCACAGATTATGTTTGAACAACTCTCTACCAAATAGCTGAAGGCAACATTGAGCTCAGAGTGTTTTAGTAAGAGATCAGTATGATACATTAGCATTGACGAGGAGAAAGTATTAAAGGCTTTGATATCATACTACACTGTAGTTAGATATAAACATTGATATAGCTTAGGTATGCTAATAAGTAACTGCCCTTGTAGGCAACCTCTAGAGGTTAAAGTTCTGTTTGTCTATATTGACAGAACCACCGTTTTCTAGAACCCCTCACGATTATTGACATAAGATTGAAGGATTGAAGCGATCATCATTCATGTTCAAGCTGGATATATCTCAACGGCTCCACGTCAAGTTCCACATCAAAAGGAAACTACTTTTGCCAATCGATCAAAACTTTTCTTGATATCGCCCTTCATCGTTCAGATAATGGTTCACTTCATGGCATACACATAATGTTGTCCACATAGAGAACTATTGTCTGACATTGTTAGAGCAGTAGATCTTTATCAGCCTTATTTTGCCTACAGGGTCGCTCCTCTTGGTGCACCTTTAATGTGAATCTTTGATGTGCTTCTCTTGGGTTTGTATTGAAATGCATATATACTAAAGCTATCTGATAATGATCTACAACCTTGTATGACATTACTTTAATTCTACTAGTGTCACTTAGAATTAGAATAGGGTACATGTACAATTAAGAACTGCTCAAAATAGAATGTTAATTTCTATATAGAAACTGTGATAATAGTCAATGATAACATCATTATCAGTTATGGTGTAATATAAAGGTAACAACTAGCTAACATGTACACACCTATTACTATTGCACTGGTGTTGAAAGTGGTTTGCGGTCTTAAACCCACACCATGGTATGACCTAATAGCTTCTTTGTCCTTAAACACTTCGACCAAACAGAATTTGTTTATATTGTGTATGGATAAAGCTTCTAGACCAATTACAGGAACCTGAGCTGCTTCCAATGTACATGTATGATATCAATCAAGAATACCCGAGAAAGGGGGGCCTTGGCTACTCTATTGGGAGAGGAATACTGGTCCCATAATTGTATTGATACTTATCTGTCATACTCTACTTTAGCACTGCCCCTTGAGGCACAAATTGAGGTTTCCCTGTTTCCTTGTTCATCCAAATTATGTCCTTTGTCTATGTGAATAGTACAAACATTTGTGTGTATTAACGTATTAAAAGCAGAAAAAAATATTTAAAAAACAACAATTTTTATCACACATCGAAGCGGTTTTAATATTGGAAGGCTCTAAATAACCTTATCTACCTATGACCTGTGCAGTGACAGGGTGCAGTGTTGTTGTGAGTCATGCAGGATTTTAATACATGAAGTGACCACATGACAGACTTCGATCATTGTTCAAATAGCAGGTATATATATGACGGCATGTGGTACATGGTATTGACACATGTAAGTCTGGTTATACATGTATATGGGCCCGGGGTTCTCGGAAATGAATATGAAACGGTTATATTGATACACACACCAGCCTGATGGCAATGCTTATTGCTATGGATGTTAATTTTGTATTGATTACATTCTGATTCCCAAATACACTTTATCAAAAATAGCTACATCAGAGTGCCACCTTGCAGCATTTTGATGGAAAGCATACCCTCCATTCTTTCATAGATACCATCTTGAAATCAAAGCATCCGGAGTGCTTTTATTTGTCTACGCATAACATTACATATCCAACATTCCTGCATGGCATAACGCTAAAGGTTATCATTCAAAATCAATAAGTGTTGTTATTGCCGTTCATTCTTAGGAATGAACGGCTATAGGAGGGGACCCATTCTTAAATACAAGCTCTCATAGTGGTGCTTCCTCGCTCTCCATGTATAATCCTGTCATAGGTACAGTATTGAGTATGCCTATACCTGGATTAAAATCTGCAAATCAGTCAAGCATAGAAGTGGTGGCAGTGGTGGTGTTGGTGGACCTGTTATTGTAGACCCTGGGGACAGAGTGGTGGTAGCCCTGGACACCTCAGGCAGAGCCATGGTATATAGTATATATACCCCCCCCCCCACCCACCTCTGAATAGTGGTGGTGACTGCTCCTGTGGTGGCCCCATACCTGCCTGCCACCACCTCCCCCAGCACCATGTGGTTCTCTTCTGCTGGTGGTGTATTTCTCAGCACCACTGACTATTAACCCACTAAAGGCCACCTACATGTATATTTATGTATACATGTACACATAAGTATGATGCACTTTTTTAGGAGTTTTAAGTGGCGTGGCATTAGATTATTTGGAGTCTTGGGACCGTTTTCCATGTGTGTCGGCCATCTTGGTTTTCGGAAACACAGGGATCCAGGCCATATATGGTCAATTTTGATCTTAAAAAGTTATCAGATGGATGTTAGTGACCATTGGGACACCTCAACTACCCAATTTTATTGTTTGCCATGTGTGTCAGCCATCTTGGTTTTAGGAAACACAGGGATCCAGGTCATTTGTGGTCAATTTTGATCTTCAAATGTTATCAGATGGATATTAGTGACCATTGAAAGACCTCAACTACCTAATTCTATTGTTTTCCATATGTGTCGGCCATCTTTGTTTTAGGATACAGAGGGATCCAGGCCATACATGGTCAATTTTGATCTTCAAAAATTATCAGATGGGTGTTAGTGACTATTGGGAGACCTCAACTAGCCTATTTTATAGTTTTCCATGTGTGTCGGCCATCTTTGTTTTAGGAAAGACAGGGATCCAGGCCATATATGGTCAATTTCGATCTTCAAAAGTTATCAGATGGATGTTAGTGACCATTGGGGGACCTCAGCTACCCAATTTTGTTGTTTTCCATGTGTGTCGGCCATCTTGGTTTCAGGAATCACAGGGATCCAGGTCATATATGGTCAATTTTGATCTTCAAAAGTTATGAGATGGATGTTAGTGACCATTGAAAGACCTCAACTACCTAATTCTATTTTTTTTTTTCAATATGTGTCGGCCATCTTGGTTTCAGGAATCACAGGGATCCAGCTCACATATGGTCAATTTTGATCTTCAAAAGTTATGAGATGGATGTTAGTGACCATTGAAAGACCTCAACTACCTAATTCTATTTTTTTCAATATGTGTCGGCCATCTTTGTTTAGAAAACACAGGGATCCAGGCCATATATGGTCAACTTTGATTTTCAAAAATTATCAGATGGATGTCAGTGACCATTGGGAGACCTCAACTAGCCTATTTTATTGTTTTCCATGTGTGTCGGCCATCTTTGTTTTAGGAAACACAGGGATCCAGCTCATATATTGTCAATTTTAATCTTCAAAAGTTATCAGATGGATGTTAGTGACCATTGGGACACCTCAACTAGCTAATTTTATTGTTCTCCATATATGTCGGCCATCTTTGTTTTAGGAAACACAGGGATCCAGGCCATATATGATCAATTTCGATCTTCAAAAGTTATCAGATGAATGTTAGTGACCATTGGGACACCTCAAGTACCTAATTTTATTGTTTTCCATGTGTGTCGGCCATCTTGGTTTTCGGAAACACAGGGATCCAGCTCATATATGGTCAATTTTGATCTTCAAAAGTTATGAGATGGATATTAGTGACCATTGAAAGACCTCAACTACCTAATTCTATTGTTTTCCATATGTGTCGGCCATCTTTGTTTTAGAAAACACAGGGATCCAGGCCATATATGGTCAACTTTGATCTTCAAATGTTATCAGATGGATGTTAGTGACCATTGGGAGACCTAAACTAGCCTATTTTATTGTTTTCCATGTGTGTCGGCCATCTTTGTTTTAGGAAACACAGGGATCCAGCTCATATATTGTCAATTTTAAGCTTCAAAAGTTATCAGATGGATGTTAGTGACCATTGGGACACCTCAACTAGCTAATTTTATTGTTCTCCATATATGTCGGCCATCTTTGTTTTAGGAAACACAGGGATCCAGGCCATATATGGTCAATTTCGATATTCAAAAGTTATCAGATGGATGTTAGTGACCATTGGGGGACCTCAACTACCCAATTTTGTTGTTTTCCATGTGTATCGGCCATCTTGGTTTCAGGAATCACAGGGATCCAGGTCATATATGTGACACGATCTGCGAAAATGGGACTTAGTGCAGGGGGCTCTAAGACCCCTTCTCCCAGTACATGTCACATATTGTCAATTTTGATCTTCAAAAGTTATGAGATGGATGTTAGTGACCATTGAAAGACCTCAACTACCTAATTCTTTTTATTTTTTTCAATATGTGTCGGCCATCTTTGTTTTAGAAAACACAGGGATCCAGGCCATATATGGTCAACTTTGATCTTCAAAAATTATCAGATGGATGTTAGTGACCATTGGGAGACCTCAACTAGCCTATTTTATTGTTTTCCATGTGTGTCGGCCATCTTTGTTTTAGGAAACACAGGGATCCAGCTCATATATTGTCAATTTTAATCTTCAAAAGTTATCAGATGGATGTTAGTGACCATTGGGACACCTCAACTAGCTAATTTTATTGTTCTCCATATATGTCGGCCATTTTTGTTTTAGGAAACACAGGGATCCAGGCCATATATGGTCAACTTCGATCTTCAAAAGTTATCAGATGGATGTTAGTGACCATTGGGACACCTCAAGTACCTAATTTTATTGTTTTGCATGTGTGTCGGCCATCTTGGTTTTCGGAAACACAGGGATCCAGGTCATATGTGGTCAATTTTGATCTTCAAAAGTTATCAGATGGCTGTTAGTGACCATTGGGACACCTCAACTAGCTAATTTTATTGTTCTCCATTTATGTCGGCCATCTTTGTTTTAGGAAACACAGGGATCCAGGCCATATAGCTCACATAGCCATTATCAGCTGGGGGCCGCCATTAGACCCCAACGGCACTATGACTAACACCTTCAGCCCCCGACTCCGCAGTATATGCCAGGGATGCCTCCCATTGGTCAATAATACAATAGCCATGTGCCGTATATGGTCAACTTCGATCTTCAAAAGTTATCACATGGATGTTAGTGACCATTGGGGGACCTCAACTACCCAATTTTGTTGTTTTCCATGTGTGTCGGCCATCTTTGTTTTAGGAAACACAGGGATCCAGGTCATATATGGTCAATTATGATCTTTAAAAGTTATGGTTAGTGACCATTTGGACACCTCAACTACCCAATTTTATTGTTTTCCTTGTGTGTCGGCCATCTTGGTTTCAGGAATCACAGGGATCCAGGCCATATATGGTCAATTTTGATCTTCAAAAGTTATCAGATGGATGTTAGTGACTATTGGGACACCTCCACTACCTAATTCTTTTGTTTTCCTTGTGTGTCGGCCATCTTGGTTTAAGGAATCACAGGGATCCAGGCCATATATGGTCAATTTTGATCTTCAAAAGTTATCAGATGGATGTTAGTGACCATTGTGACACCACCACCACCAATACCACCACCACACTACTCCCAACCCTCACACACATTCCTTATTTGCATATTTTAATCCAGGCATAGGTTTACTCCATACTATAGCAATGGGGCAGGATTTTACATGGAGAGCGAGGAAGCACCACAATCAGAGCATATATTTAAGTATAGGTCCATTCCAAAGGCCATAGAGTTCATATATAATGATCTTTTTTCCTTGGATCATCATAGGAATATGCACGGCATTACAGCATTGCTGTGTTTACTTTCCTGAAAGTATGTTATAGATTAATAAATTGCAAAACACACAACATATGAAGGGCTTTTAGATTCCGTATTAAAATAATATTTGTTCTGAAAATCTACTATCATATTAAAAATGTTGTAAATCAATTCTTTACTTCTTAGAACATGATATGAATATGCACGGCATTACAGCTTTGCTGTGTTTACTTTGCCGAAAATATGGGATTGATTTCTAATCTGGGAAACGCACTGCAATTTAACTGCTTTTAGAATTGATATTAAACTCAGAATTGATCGTCAAATTTAAATATGAAACCCTAATATCTTGATCATAGATGACAGATCCTAAATTGAATCCTCTCAATTGCATCCTTAACACGGGCCTCTTGATCATAGATCTTAGATTCTAAATTTTCAATTGAATCCTTAACATAATCTCCTAACCATTGACCCCTTGTCTTTCTCTATACCTATGACACACAATCTCTACTAACGCATAAATAACAAAGAGGTAAAGCACTCAAAGCAATACTGCCACTCAGCTACCCTCTGCCTTAGGATAATATACACACACACCAAGACACACACCTCGACACTCACCTATCCTATACACCCTAGGGCTACCCATCCTTACCCTAGGGCTCCAACATTCTCCCATGGTAGACCACATGAGATCCGACGCACCTTGAGGCATGAAGGATCAAATGTTACCATGGCAACAGGCCTAAATATAAGACTGCCATGATGTTTTCTTTTCATTTTTTTCCCCTCATCGGTTGGGTGGAGTAGTGGATGTTCAAAACCTGTCTCTGGGATTGCTAGACGTCCAGAGTGCTTGCTCAGATGTTGTGGTCATGTACTATTTTGCCAATATCTGTCTAAATCCATATCAATACGAATCAGGAAAAGAAACAATTTATATCATTTCTCTAGTGACATCTTTGGACGTTTACAACCTGATAGAAAAAGGATCACCCTCCCCTCATATACAGCCATGTGATCAATTCCGCAAGTTTTATTTTCGTTTCCGCAAGTTCTATATTTTCGTTTCCAAGTTCTATATTTTCGTTTCCGCAAGTTCTATATTTTCGTTTCCACAACTTTTAAGTCTTAAGTTGCGTAAACGGAAATTTTCAGTTTTTGTTGTTGTTTTTTATTGATAATCAGCAATACAGATGGTCTTCCCTACCGATGGAATGTATATGTGCTACATCGAAGTAGTCCGCAATAGCAAAAACATCAGGATGAATTAATTGATATGTACAATGAGGGATGAGACAGATCGTGTGTAGATTAAAATGACAAACAGGAAATGTATTTGAGCAGTGTCGATACAGTTAAGTAGTAGAGAAAATATACAATTGAAGGGAGAAGGAGCTATACCATGATAAGGAACCAACAATATAGAGCTGTAGGCAGCAGCTTATACACATCGTCATGGGTACAATTAGAAGGTACAATAATCAGAGTTCAGATCCAGGGGGTATATTGATTTCCGCAAGTTTGATTTAGAACGATTATAAAAGGGGGAGGCTGTGAGTAAAGTGCAAACCAACTACTAAGTTGCGCAAACCAACTATTAAGTTGCGCAAACCAACTACTAAGTTGCGAAAACGAAAAAAAAAATTTAGTTCCGAAAACGAACATCAGAAAAAAAGTACTCCGTATTGCTGTATTCAGTATTCAGCCTATATCCAATCTACGATATATAGACCATCTACATTTATACATGTATATCAAATGTAAAGGTAACTTGAAACATACATTTAAGTTTTTGATGTTGCCTTGTCCTAAGGACATGTGGAAGGCACATAGCCAATACCAATACCTGTATACTTGGTGTATTGCAGGTGGGTATAGGATTGTAAAGGTAATGATAGACTATGACAGGCATGGAATAATGTCTGACTGAACGTCTCTGCTCTTTGAAACCCCTTTCTGTTTACACCCTAACCTGTTTAGACCCATATGAAATATAGACGTGACACGATCTGCGAAAAGGGGTCTTAGTGCAGGGGGCAAGACCCCCTTTCCCAGTACATGTCACAATGATAATTGATAAATTAGCTCCGAGGCATGCTGCAAAGATTTCGACCTCTAGCCCTTTGGACCCAAACACTTAGCGCCTTAGAAATCCTAGAACCCATGTAACTTAGCGTGCCTCTTATCTGAAAAAGAAATCCACCTTTGAAGACTTCCAGTCATTGTTGATGACAGCCCTACTATGTGCTGCTCAATCAGTCCTAAACCCGATATTTCAAAATAAATAGACCTATTCATATCCATGTACATGTTGAAAATAAGAAATGTAGGGATTTATGTAACATGATACCAGGAATCTAAAGTGGTATCTCGGCTACATATATCCACGGATCCCTCATCTTGGATGTTTATATTTACCAGGACCATGGCAATAAAAAACTTCATATGTAGATCTAGAGCTGCATCTCATATTACAAAGTGGAGTCTTCACATTCAACGGAGCTAAAAGGAGATATGCAGGGTTCAAACTGTGTGTATCTGATGTGGCATGCTCTAGGCCCCCATGGAGATGGAAATTGGCACCCTGGGTTGGGGAGGTGAAAGGTTTAATAGGGTTAATAGCACGTAAACCTGGAGACATGGGTAAAGCAGACTGAAGCTGGGATTCAGATTTCAGATTCTGATCGTCAATACTAAACATGGGATCCTAAATATGCTGTTATGTATAATGTCACACCAATCAGTTTGACTGTTCAATCAGAAGCATGCTCTGAGTGATGCAGGTGTCGACTCCGTGTGTCTCTTGGAGAATCGTGATCTATGAGTGCATGCTGTGATTTGCAAAAACAGCATGTAGGTAATGGCTAGAGACCAAGGAATCACCTGGGGGATGGTTGGTGTTGTGATAGCTGGTTCCTGACATGCAGTGTATCTATGTAAACGGCCGGGAACACCAGCGGTCAGGGACCAACGGCAAAAAGCTATTCCTTGTTAGCAGTGACCAAGGCATATCTAGGGGCAGATCAGTCCATTGCTCTTTCATTCTCTCCCCCAATCACAACAAAGATATAAACACTGCCAATAATCTAGTAGGCCCTAATACGTTTCCAAATGGGAAACAAGCGGATCTGCTGCTGCACACCTGTCTGTATGGGCTAAATTTATTGGACTAATCCTTGAGCAATTGGCCATCCTGACACATTTTATCCACACAAAGTTTTCAAATGCACTCTGGCACATAGGGTTATACACGTAGGCATACTGGGTGGCTGTGCATCCCAACCCCATCACAGCCAATAAGACAAGGATACAGTGAGAGCAGCATGCAGCTGTGCAGACAGTGCAGATAACAGAGATAAGGAATGAAAAATAGGGTCATTACCTTCCTTCCCACCCTTTACCCTCACCACTCCTTCATCCGGTGGCGGCTGCTAACGTAGGATGTCCACAAATGCCCTAAACCAGTTCTCGCGACCAAACCATAATCCAGCTAAATGTCTGCTCCCCTTTTCTTCTGCAATTATTTGTATATACCCAGCAAATTGCCGTCATCTGTCGCCATGATTGCTCATCAATGGTGACTCCTTTTTGAGTGATAACTCATTCAGTCATCTTTCGCCACTGTGTGTTAGACTCACGTGGCATAGCAATTGCTATTCCTGGTGATCTTGTGCTATAACGACGTTGTGTTCCATCTAGCGACATTTGTGAGCCACTTCACACAGATTGACGAGGACTCACGACAATTTGCTGGGTAATAAGAGAAAAGTCATATCCATTATATGACTAATCTATTTTGGGCGAGTGGGCTTATAGTAAGAGTCAAAGGGACTTACCCTCTTCGTATAATGATTGAGAAAAAAAAACTTTCACAGTTGGGAGTGAGTAATAGATGTTTAATGCCACAGCTAGGTTCATATTCATGGCGAGAACTACATTACACAACAGAGGAATGTGTCAGTGCCCGCACATATGTGCACCACACACATCCTGAGGGGGTAGGAAAGATGAGAAGTAGACCCTTTTAAGTGGGCTAGGGAGGCCCGTTCACAGTTGGGTCATTCCACAGTATTTCAACAAGTGGTCCCTGCATGACCCCCTCAGATCTGGATGATTTGCTGGATGTATATGGGTTATGACCACATGCAAAATTATAGCCTCCAACTCCCATTGGTTCCTGAGATTTTGGCCCTTATATATGAGAGGGTTTGACCATCGGTTTCAAAAATCTCAATTTTCTGTCAACTTCAGTGTGTAATATTTTCAAAGCATAATGGCCTAGAGGTCTGGTATTGCTTGGGCCATCAGACACATCCTTCCACTCTACGAAAATACCAGAATGGTGAGGGTAACAGAGAAGATTGGTCTTGTAGAATAGGGTCAATGGTAGCTAGTTTTTGGAGATTTTCTTATCAGAAACCCATTTTTGAAAAACCATAGCACCAAACCGTTACTTCAATCAGCTTGAAAAGTGAGATTCCTTTAATTCCAATGAGATGAACTTAGAAAATGAAAATGTAGCACCTGCAACAAAGTGACGATCCAATATGGCTGCTTCAAAATGGTAAAAGACTGATTTTTGCTACTTTTTGACAGCAGTTTTGGGTTGAAGGAACAGGTAGCACCAACTAATGGTAGCCATCACTAAAAGTATTATCATTACCCTAAAAAGTGATGGTAGTTTGGTTTTGGTGGAATGCCTCCTTCCTGTAGAAAATAGGTAATGAAATACGGCAAAGATTAGCATTTATTTAACCATGTTTTCTTTATCATAGCTGGCTCTTGGGCTTCAAACAGCTGTCATATCATCACTTCAGGCCCAATATAGTGCTGCCCTGATATGGTTAGGTTGTAATGGTTCTCTTACTCACAGTTATAGAAATTTGGTGGTGAAACATATGGTATCACTTTCTTGGAATTTCTATACATCAAAATGCTTTTTTGGATAGAGAAAATGTGTATGGGCCTCCACATGTGATAATGTTATGAAAATTATAGGACTTACCCTAAATATTGGCACTAAATTTGGTTGAGTACCTCAGCACTTTGTAGCCAAGTCATTGCTATTTCTAATGCCACTGCTACACTATATGACATATAATATAAGGCACGGTAAGTACCCATGTGGCCCATGAGTGTTTTAATCATAAAGATTCCCTATATTAAAGGGTTATGAGTGCCTCATACTCTTGAACAGTTTGCTTTTTTTCATCTACTAGTTCAATGAATATATATCTAAAAATATGCATGTATGTAATTATTTCTATGGTAATGCTTAGTGACTTAACATTCAATAAAGGAGAATCATAAGTTTGATTAAAATTTGGTGTTCCCAGTTTCCAACTTATCATATATCTGATCTTCAACACACTAATATCTTTTTTCATCCCTTCTAACTCAGCCATGAAAAACCATGTAAAGACTGATTTGGTGACAGAGTAAAACAAGTTATGAAGTAGACAATAGCTAACTTGTCAGACCTGGTACAAACGCTTGACTTGAAAACCTAGCTCCTTATGTTGACAACTTTATGGCCTGTCACTCTAGGGTCTTCAGGATCATGTGCCTGGACCATCTAAAGTTGCCAAGTTGAAAAGTCTGCACAAGGGCTGACAATTTAGATTTGACTGTGTTTCACTCAATTATCCTATGCCATTCATCAAGACAAGCCTAGTAACTCTACACTTTTGGGTGAGGGCTATGTTACATACAGACTAATTTACTATATCCTTTTTAATAGTACAGAAAGGTGTCTAGAAGGCCCAAAAGCAAATTCAGCATCAAAACCAAGAGTAGATCCTATAAATTCTTGATGGGATAGATTCCAGACCAATCAGATAATTCCTCCATTCACTGCATACCTTTTAGGTTCCAATTTGCACCCACTCTGTGACAAGCTGCTATATGCACTGGATTTTGACAGTACCAGATCAAACAATGGAGCTTATGGGAAGTTCCATTTATGTTGCACTATCCAAAATAGCAATAAATTCAGCAAAAATAGTTTTTTGCTATACATTTCACCATCCAATTCTATAAAATTGCGGTCACATCATATCAGGGCAGCATTATGCTGGGCCTGAAGTGATGATATTATAGCTGTTTGAAGCCCACACTGAAAAGATAAGGCTTAAAAAGGTACTCTCTAGTGATCACTTTTTGTCATCTTATTGATGGTCCCGAGGGGGAGTACCCCATGATCTTTTAGGTGATCACATGTGATCACCCTGGGTGATCACTACAGAGTACCTGTCTGAACTGAAGAGAGGAGTTTGTGAATGATTATGTTGTCATTAGTTAAGATCTTTGCATAAATTTGCATAATTATCCCCTTCCCTCGCCCCTCCAAGCATCCATTGAGGGCACTTACAGCTGACTTAGTTGTAGTTGTTTGTATAAGGAATATTAGCTCATCCCCATGGTTATGATTATGGTTTGAGTGACAAAAGAGGTGTCAATTATTAAACATACTTTTGTCTTTGAAAATTTTGACCAAATGACTTTTTTGATCAATTAACATTCCCTTCTGCTGACATTTTTCACATCTTTCATCCTATAGACACTGATGATCAAGAGTATTATAGATACACATTCAAAATAGCTCACATAGTAAACATTGCATATCCTATTGTTGTATACTAGGGCCCCCTAGTGGTAGAAAAATATCATCAAAGTGATGACCTTGGGCAGCTGTTGGGTGATCATAATGAATACCTTAGGTCATCAATAGAGAAAGAGGACCTTAACTCTTCAATAGTGATCACCTTCGTAGAAGCCTATATTTTCAGTGCAAGAGCCAGCTATGATACGGAAAACAGGGTTAGAGAATTGTTGAATTTTGCCATATATCATTACCTATTTTCTACAGGAAGGAGGCATTCCACCAAAACTAAACTACCATCAAGTTTTAGGGTAATAATAGTACTTTAAGGGATAGCACCATTAGTTGGTGCTACCTGCTGTCCCTCCAACCCAAAATTGCTGTCGAAAAGTAACAAAAATTGGTATTTTACCATTTTGATGCAGCTATATTGGATCACCACTTAGTTGCAGGTGCAACATCTTCATTTTCTAAGCTCATCTCATTTGGAATTAAAAGAATCTCTCTTTTCAAGCTGATTAATGTAACAGTTTTGATGCTATGACTTTTAAAAAAAGGGTTTTGGATAAGAAAATCTCCAAAAACTACAAACCATTGACCCTATTCTACAATACTAAGCCTTTATGTTACCCTCACTATTCTGGCATTTGGAGTGGTAGGATGAGTCTGATGACCCAAACAATACCAGGATCGTGTTTCAATAGTTTCCACGACTGGACACCCTCAAATCGTAGTGGGAGGTGTAAGAAATGACTCCATACCATTGACTACATAGTGAGCTCCAGTAGAGGCCTCAAAATAGCAGCTGCTATTTATTCAACTACTGGCTCAATACACACCACTATGAAGTCATAGCACCCAGTCGTAGGGGCCACTATTGGCCACATAGTGACCAGTCATACCTCCTTCATGGTCTAGTATGCACTCCTGTGTTCAAAATAGCAAAGGGCTGCAGTAACTACCATAATGTCTCATATAGGAGCAGGTCCTTGAATAGCAGCCTCCCTTGAATAGGGGCCGGGGTAGGAGGGCTGTCAAATCGGTGTCAAATAGGGGCCGGGCCTTGAATAGGGGCCTGGTGGGGCCAGTTTTAGGTGGTTTTAGGAAGACATGATGATGTATAATTGTTCTATGTAATTCCCTTTTAAATTACATCTGATAGATCTATATCTAATGACCTAATTGTATCTAAAACAATGTATGCTGTTATTCTTTCTTAATAGTAGGGCTGAGGTGTCAGCTAGGTGTGAAATCCTTTGTAATTTTATTAGAAAGCCATGGTGGGTGAGGGTTAGGTATGACAGGCATGACAGCTTTGTAAGGCCTAGTGGTCTATCTACACCACTGCATACTAGTAACTACATAGTTGGCCCATGTGTGGAAGTAATGCTCAATTTTTAGGTGAAACACCACACTTTTCCAAATGATATTTTATTCTTTAGAAAAAAACCTGCCATCCCAGAGTCAAAGGTGCTGGCCACAGGGTTATAGGTAGTAGTGTGAAGAACCCAGATTGGATACATTTGAGCAAAGGAGTGCAGAGGGCAGCAGCTAAGGCTACCCACTAATTATTCACACAGAGGGTTGTCATACCAGGGTCCCTTATTGAAGCACTGCTGTGGTGGCTATTTAGCCAGCAGGCAGTACGATCACCCAGTAATGTAGCCAGCTATTTAGTTACCAAGGCCAAAATCCTAAGGTCACCTGCTAAGATTTGACCCATCTCCAGTCGTAGCTGGCTGACCCTGTCGTGGAAACTATTGAAACACGATCCAGACCTCTAGCCCATTATGCTTTGAAAATATTACACACTGAAGTTGACACAAAATTGAGATTTTTGAAACTGATGGACAAACCCTCTCATATACAAGGGCCAAAATCTCAGGAACCAAAGTGAGCTGGAGGCTATAATTTTGCATGTGGTCATAACCTATATATAAACCTCAATATAGAAAGCAAATCATCCAGATCTGAGGGGGTCATGCAGGGAAAGTTCTAAGAATCTGTCCATATATAATGGAATGACCCAGTTGCATATATATGGAGAAACCTTTCCCAGCTGGATATTTAGAAATATTGTAACACCCTAATCCTACTATAAAGAAAACACAGCATTGACTGCTCCATATCCGGCTCCACCTCTCACCATGGCTGCATAATCCACAATAGAGCACACGGATGAGGAGAGATGGGTTGATGGGACAGAGGAAGCATACAGACAATATCGTGAAAGCATTCTCCACACTTAGGGAAATCCATAGGTCTAAATATCTACCCTAAATGGGCCTTTGTCCTCCTTGTTTGTCACAACTAGGATGAATTCAATCCACCTGCCTCTAAAACTCCAAGTGGTCCAACTCCATTAAGCGAACGGCCAAAACTATGCCAGACTAAATCTGGCCTTTCTCCTGGAGGACAAGGTATTTACCTCTGTGCCATATCCAAGTGAACATAATGTCAAATTCCTCTAAAAGGACAAGTTAGGGTGGGCTATCAGTGGCATACTGGTGCCAATCCTCGGGCTAGTACAGAAATAAGCATGTTGGCCGCCCACTATAGGTTGATATAAAGCCACTCTGTAAACACTATTGGACGGCAAAAGGCTTATAGAATATGTTTGGTAAAACTATTGGTGTGCTAAAACTTAATCAAAGGCAGTAGGCAGGGAGTAAGTGGGATCAGCAAGATAACGGTGAGCCATTAGGGCACCTGCATGTAAATTTACAATGCAGTAAGTGGGTAGATTAACAGCATAACAGCAACGCCTTACTTGTAGATCATGTTGAGAAGTGGCAGGCAGATGGAGAAAGGTTAAGGTCAGAGGGCAGTTCATGGCTGTTGTTGCATTATTCAACACTAATGAGACCCTACCTCTGTCTTACAGTTACCCAGAAGAGGACGTATAATAGTGCTTTGAGAATTTCAAGCACCCACGCAGTAATTAGATTGAACAATTTCGGCAATACTAGTATAAGGGTCAGTGTCAGAAAAAGTGTACGAAACTGGAAAAACCATGTTTTTTTTACCTTTATGCAGCCAAAGAATGAAAAATACTTATCAAATCTTGTCTTCCATGGTCTCATCTTATAGAGGACATTCTACCCTTTCAGAAAAATATCAATTCAAGTCTGTAGAGTTAGGATTTTTTCAGTTATGGGGTCCCAAAGTCTCAAAATTACCAAAAATCCTGTTTTTTTGCAGTTTTCGTCATTTTATATATGTCCTCATGTCCACTCAAAGATTAGAAATCCATTTCAAATTTCCCGTGGTATTAGACATAGGTTAAGCCTACGATATATATATCAGGTTAGGTGGGTTTTGATTGACAATTTTCCATTATGGTCACTCGTGTGTAGAATTTTACTCGTTGAGGCGTCTGCGACAATAACTCTTAGGTCAGAATAAATCTTTCAAAAATAGTGATACAATATCTCTAATACACGCCATGTTAAAGTCTTATAGGGTGTTTAAGTTGGTATCAAGATTTTAGCTGTCAGTTCGATGGTCACCGATTTGTGGGTCATAATGCCAATGTGGACTGGGTTTTCGTTGCAGACGCCTCAACTACATTTTACAATGCCACTGATTTATTCAAGTATGGATTTGTTTTTCTTATATTTCATATCAACCAATACAACCTGCTCATCCATTCTGATAAGCATTAGTGAGACTCAGGGCCTGTAATGTAGTGCTTTGGGTAAAATTAGTCATTTAGGGGGTTTTCGTCGCAGACGCCTCAAGATTTTGGGGTGGCAAAGTTGGTGTTGTCTGGTGTTACCCAATTGAAGTCTATGACTTTGGGGAGCCTTGTTTTTGTCAAAGAAATATTCCTTCTGGTTGTTTACCAAAGATTTCCTAAAGAAAAGTTCAAAGTGTGATAAATTTTACTGTCAAAGTTAAAGAAATCGATGAAATTTCTTTTGAAATCGAAAGATTTTGCCAATCATTACTTGCTTACATGGTTATATTTGGTTAAATTGGCCTAATTTTGATAGAAACAGTATAGCTTGATTCAGTCAATAGGTATCTTGGACTGGGCAGATGCCCACCATGTTGATTTTGGGCGATATTGGGTGCAGATTCATATTCGTGAGACGTCTGCGACGAAAACTCTTTTCGAACAAAATTCTCTACAGTAAGCACCATATGCTGCCCTAGAGTCAGAAATGGATTAAAATGTGTAGGAATGATGTACCCCAATTATTTTAGGGTATTTTGGTACAGGCTGTGTTGATTTTTAGCCAGGATTTGGTGGGTTGTGAATGTGTTTAACCCAAAATTGTCTCAAATTGTTCCAGAAATTCGTACTTATACATGAAATTTAGGGATCCAAATCACTTTTCTTTGGTTAATATGACTACTTAGTACATCTGTACATCAAATATGTGTGGTAGAATTACATTGGGATCATTAATTTGGCCACAACAAGGCCTAAAGTGCAGAAATGAGTTTTCGTCGCAGACGCCTTGGACAGAAATGAAATTCCGCTCCTGTAATTTTGAAATGCAATATGTATGCAATATCTATTCTTTGTAGACTATAACACATAGTTGTCCAATGTCCTGACCCAAAATAATCATATTACAAGCACTTTTGTTAAAATTTATTGCACATTTAGTTTTCGTCGCAGACGCCTCATTTCATCATTTTCCCCCGAAAAAAAATATTTTCAGTCCACATAACCAACTAATACTTTACCACAGGATGCTCCTACCCATAGCCCATTTTGGTGTACAGTAGCTTTGCAATTGCTAAAAATTTCTGTTGGGAGTCCCTTCCCATGGTGTGAAATGTAGGGTTTTCTCAGTTTTTTTCCAGATCCACATACATTCGACACTTAACAGTACAAAATTGGTTTTAGTGAGGGCTCTACTGTTTTATTTTCCAAACACTATACATAATGACGATTTATTAGAGCAATTTTGGAGCTGATCAGGGCCTTACTGACAGAACTACAGTAAAGTTGGTGGTTTGAAGACAACATTTTTCAAATTTTCAGTATTTCGATAACTTTGTTTGGACACCCACAAAGAAAATTTAAAGATACCTTTTTAAAATCTTACATGCTTAATCAACCTGCCAATAGGTACTTGCATACCAAATTTCAAGTTGCTGTGACCATCCTCACTTGTATTATAGCAATCCTGGAGTTTTCGTCGCAGACGCCTCACAAAAATTGCTGAGATTTGGTTGACCATGAATAAAAACTGCAGTTTTTGGAGAAAGCCAGTCCACCGGGGGTTTTCATAGGGCCAACATGTTGCATTATCAACATGATCAATATTTGTAATGTTATTTTGACTTTTGTCTTTCTGTACTGTTTGCACCAGATATGTGCACTTTTTCTGACAATCACCCATAACCGGCGTAATATCCACAGTAAGAATGTTAGCCTATATCTAAGAAATCATAATTACTGGATGCTATGTGGGTACAACACGAACTCTTATTTCAAACACCAAAATCAAAAAGCAATTTCCAATTTGAAGCAGAACACTAGAAAAATATATATTGTCTCTGTTTGCAGACTAAGACTATTTAAAACACATGGCCCTGCCTCCACAGCCGTATGATTGATAACCCTAGCACAGAGGTCAGAGATACTCCGTCTCAGTTTTCAGATATATAGCCCTGGGAGGCACATTTTTGTCTAGAGCAGGTATTATTTGTGGAGCAGTTTGTGGGATAGAACAGTTTGGACAGGTGAGGTGGAGGGTGAGCAGACCGTGGGGTGTAAGGTTAAGGGTTTATAGGAGAGATAACAGCCTCCAACACCTTCACCTCCTCCCATCCTGCACTAACACCTGGCGAAGGTGATGGAGCAGAAATGGGGTTTATTGGGTTAGTTATAGGTAAAGGAGATTTAGAGATCTTGAGCACTACCAGACAATTTGGCAGACTAAAAACATATAAGCCAGATTTTGCCTTTGATCATGTATTTTTATATAGATGGAGTCAATTGTATACGATATATTTGTTCATTTGTGGACCGCATAATCCTTCTTGCACTGTTAGAAACTCATTTCATGCATGTATGTGGGCTTCTTCCTGAATTGATAGATTTCCATGGGCAATATGTCTTGACATATATGCATGCAAGAACTATACCTAAGTTTGACTGCAAAATATATAAGTGCGGTAGGTCGATGTATAAACTGTGGGCATGGCAGGGATTAATAGAGGTGCTCGGATGGAAACAAAGCGTGCAACAATGTCTACTTTAAAAGCGATGACTGGTGATAAATACACCATTACTACTCTATCTTATTTCCTGCAGGGGGGGGGGACTACACAAAGCCCTCTTTGGTTCATGTGATAATATATACAGGTTCTGGCTATCTTTACAAACCGTGTTGATGAGTGAGCCTCCCTAGAGAACCTCTTAACTGGGGGTGAGTCAGGACAGTTTTTCTTGCTGACATATTTCAAGGGTGAGCTGCTCCCTCGGTCTGTGTGTGAGCAGCTCCTCGGGTGTTTATTAGGCATACTCACAACTGCCATAAAGCCTGCCTTTGCTCACGTTGTGGGTATGGGCAGCAAATATTCTTCGGTATTTTCCCTTAATGATGGTGTTCTGTGTTTATTAGAGGGTGCTTTATGTGCACAGGAAGCACTTTAGGTCTAACTCTTATAGCCCGGGGTGCGCTTAATTTTATTCTGACGGGGCTGTGCGGCTGGGCCTCCGACACCCCTTACCCTTGGTGAGAGGAATTTCAGGCAAAGGGTAACCCTTGGAGGTATTTTGGTCAAAATTATGCCCGCTTAGGTTTATTTTCTTGAAATCTACCCTCAATGTGAGGAAATTCTGTCAAAGGTGACTACATTTTGCAAAAACTTTGATGAAAATTCCAAAAATTGTTGCTTATTTTGATGTGCATCATAGAAATTTGGGGAAAAAGACCATTGCTGAGAGGGATTTTGGCTAAAAGTGACCCTTGCTTAGAGGGATTTTGGCTAAAAGTGACCCTTGTTGAGAGGGATTTTTGACAAAAACTAGACCCTTGCTGAGAGGAAATTTGACCAAAAAGTGGCGTTGCCAGCCGTACACCCCTGTCAGTGACATATATAAAGGAATCATGGAGAGAAAGACGACAAGACCGAGGCCATCGTGATGCGGATGCTGATCTAAGACCGGAAGCACTTGTTACCCGGCGAGTTTTCCGCCACAACTTTCAGTGTTTGGTTGTCACCAATTTTAACAATATAGTGAGTGACCCCCTCCCCGGGTCTTATAGGCCATACCTTATGAACGCTAGTTATAGAATCACTATACATTCCAGAAGCAGACACTTGTTACTTATTACCTCTTTGCTGTGTGCCTACTCACCACAGAAAGAGGCGGGGATCGGTAGAATTCATGAAACCCCATTTTAATAGAGACCTTTGATGCCCATAGAGCATTCCTATTTGATAAACTGAGTTGAGTTTATTGGCAGAAATCATACATGTACGTTTTTCAGATCGGCCAAAACACGGCAACAGGAAAGAAATAGTGTAGCGCTCAATCAGGTTGTACAAAGTTACATCAGGCAGACATCATTTTGGGTGTAGATCATTACGATATTACTAAAGACATAACTAAAGCCTCTTAGGGGCTGTATGTATCATCATGATTTGCACAAGTCGATTATCTGCAGGCAGCATGTATATTACATCTTTCAAAAATAATTACGTAGTCTATCAAGTGACGGTTATACACCAAATACATTCAGATTTTGTTCATGAATTCTTTCTTACTGCCTATCTGCTGAGTATTTGCATCCAATTTGTCCCAAAGGACACACCCCCTGTACAGTGGTGACTTATCATACGTGAAACACCTGGATCTGGATACCTTTAACTGTTTTTTAACATTGCCACGCAAGTTCCTGGCAGGGAGTTTGACAAAGTTTGGATCACAAGAAACATCATACATCATAGATAATAAGTTCTTATCACGTCTAACCTTTAGCATTTTCATGTAAAACTGCTAACGCCACGCATATGGGGCCTTTATTCAGACCTTCTGCAAAGTTATCTTAATGCACTTCTTGTGAAGGCAGAATGTAACCAGCCGTTATCCTAAAACACTGGCTAACACAAAGTGTACACTTCTACATGCAAAGCAGGCCACCCTTCAGTACGTATCGATCTATTATTATTATTATCAAAGTGCAGTTACAGTGCCATATACCTATGCCTGCTCTACATACCTCGTTATCTGACACAAGCCTACATTATAGATAACTACACAGATGGGCAGACTCCACAGAGGCTGCAACAGCAAAGCTATGCCACAATGTCTTAAAGATGCATGGTAGGTTACATAGAGTGGCATAACAGAATCCTTGGGAGATTCCCATGTAGGCATACAACTACATGTAGTTGCAAGAGTATTCTCGGGGGGACTCAGCCTCAGTTTGAGCACTAACTGTGGTACCGACCCTGTAGAGCGGTGACTGTCAACGCATCACAAGGGGGAAAAAAAAGGGGGGGGGGCTGTCAATTGAAGTACATTTTAGGATCAAGGGGCTTTTGATACCTGCTACAACTTGGTTTCCAGGGGGCTGTGAATTGGCTGAAAAATGGGGGCTGTAGTTTCACAGTTGGTACTGACCATCAAAGAGTGAGTATCCCTCCCCCCCGGAGGAGTTTCCTTGCCATTATGCCGGCCACCATGCCTGGCTGGGCTGTTATACCTCTTGCAATATACAGGGAGAGCACTAGATTGCTACAGATTGCTAAATTAAAGAAACTTCCATGCAAAAACTACATCGTGGGATTCGACCTTATACACGGTACCTCCCTACCCTGGGCATTTGTTTTTTTATGCAAACCTGTGGCTGATCGCACTTTATAGTTCATAGAAGAATATTCCCCTCCTTCTATACACAAGCGTTTATCAATAGGAAAAGAACAGCGCACTCGGAAGCCTATTGTCCGGGCCTATTGTATGTGAGTGAGAGCCAATAATGAAACACACATGCCCACCAATACACCCTCATCACCGGAGGTCGACTGTTGCCCCCTCTAGAATCAAAGCCAGATGAACTAAGCTTAGTTACATTGGAAAGAAGTATCCTTGTCAGTCATCTCTCAGACATGTGCACCCATATCAGTATCCTTATTATGAATAAAGCACAGCATTCAGAACATCCGAGTATTCCTTTCCCAATACCTAATAACAAATCTTAGTATAATGTATTCATACCCAGTGAATCTGTAGGTAGGCATCCTCGTCATTTTTAGGCTGAAAGCCTATAACTGCAGTGCAGGAAGGCATTTCTCAAGATGGTACAACTGCACACATCAGGCACAATTTGAAGCCTTCAAAATTAAAGTTGGTGATCGTGGGCAATGCACTACGACAGCTCTGTATGATCAGCACTTAATGCTGTAATTACATAGGGTTTGGAAGGACAGTCGTACCAATTCAACCATTAGTGACCACCAGATGCAGGGCTGTAATGGCTCTAGAGTGAGGGATCCCACTACGACTTGAAGGGGGTATAGTCGTACTATCTTGAGAAATGGCTTCCAGAGTACACAGCAGGCTTCAAAGCAGCACGGCCTATGTTTACACTTTCGATGAGCAGACAACTTTTTACCACACACAGGAAACAAACAGAATGCTGGTGCGAAATTGAGTCAGGTTTATGTAGGTAAAACATCCCTCCATAGTATTACGTAGGTCAACGATTATTGTGAATATAACCCCATTTAGTGAGCTTTATTCAAAGGCAAATTCAAGATTCCTCAAATTCCTGTAATCAACATAAAGTTAATGTTTTCGGGGGGGGGGGAGCGCAACTGTATACAGTCTGACTTAATTACAGTTTTTCAAGCTAAAGGGGTTAGGCCCCTTGGTATATCATCCATTGGTGTTGGTCCATAATTCTTAACACAGGTTTGTTACAATACTGTTCAAAGAGTGCATGTGCCACCAAAAAAAAAGGATATATTATAAATATTGAGGAAACCTTCATATACTTGTCTCCATTACATGTAGACAGCGGGTAGCATATCATTTCATTATATATATATATATATATATATATATATATATATATATATATATATATATATATATATATATATATACGTTCCCTTGTCTATCAACAAACTTGATAGGTATCATCTCTTTCTGTGTCTCTCCTTCCACTAAATTGTATTGTTATCTTGTAATGGGATATAATAGATAAATATATTGTACATTCAGATGTCACATTATTCAGGCAAGTCTTACAACCATCTGCCAAAGCATGATACATGTGAGTGAGGTAAGTCAGAAATAGATGTTTAATGCCATTTAGACATATTGACCTCATGAACAGCTAAGGTTATGGCAATAGAATTCAATTGTATGCCTTTTTCCGCTTCGGAAAATCAGCTTAACTACATTTTGATTACCACAAATGCTCATCTTCTCATCAATGAAGTCCTTTTAACTTTGTAGTGTGTACAGCTCATATACCTATGACCGCCATGTTCTCTGATCTTCTCTCTATATAATATATCAAAGATTCAGTGTTGCCATTTCCAAAGGTTCTGTGATTTTCATAAACTGTTAGCACCGCCCTCTTTGTTGGGGACAGTTCTGCTACATCTGACTTTGGCAATGTGAAGAAATGCTTCCTGTCAATGTGATCCTTTATATAGAATTCAAGACGTAATCACACTAATGAAATAACATCGGTTTGATCCTTCAATTCCTAATAATCATGGCCCTTTACAAGTGAATGCCAAGCCATCATGGATCAATATCTTGCACCCAACAATACCTTGGAGTCTCAACTTGACCTCTTGTCTCCATCCATGCATACTTATTGCCATGGGATTACAAACATACCATATACTGTGGTATTATGCCCTAAATGACTTTACTAAATTCAAATTTAAGTCAAGGCAGATTATGGATAGAATAACATTGTGGACGCTGGTCTCTCATTGGCTTCTACACGCCCTGGAAATGCGAGTTTGATCCCGAGATAGTAGAATCATTACTAAAAGCAAAGTCTTAAACATGGTCCCTTAATCGCAAAGTACATGTAGCAACATGACCTAAAGCTCCTTACAGCACACATCTCTTCTACTGAGCACGCAGGTACTTTGACGACATAACTCTTTAATAGGGTTCTTGGTCTGAGTCCAAACCAAGACTGTATTTCATATATATATACTGTGTGTAGTATACTATACATGGAATGCAGGGGAATAATTAAGAATACTAGCGTGTGCTACAATACTGGATATAATCTAGAAAGGGTCAGTGCCATCCCCTATTGCTGGTTCACCTCCTGAATGTACATACATTACATAAAAAGCTGCCAATCGGTAAAAATAAAAATGTCAATTCTGTGGGAAATGTCCCCTTGGGGGGAGTCCAGGCCTTCCTTCCTCTGGGATGGGTGGGGGAGGTCCTGCCCCCCCCCCCTTTCCTACGCCCCTGTAAAACCAGCATTTGCCTCAATATATAACATACACATTATGGTATAGTTTGAGCCAGGATCATGTGCTGAAGAGGGCTATTTCGCGGTCAAATCCCGGTCAGTATTAACTAGGCTATTGTTAATCCTAGGCTTGTGTTTCTGAGAATGGTAAGGGGGTGGGACGGGGGAAGGGGAGGTATGCTGGATGTGAAGTGCAGACCTGATTGGAAACATACTAGGGGTATTGTGAGCCCGGGGTATGAGACCGGTATACATTAAGCTATTTCAAAATGTTGCTGCAGTTGTTCATAATCCAGTCTGCCAAAGGGACATATACTCGTATTGTGATACTATTCGCCTACACTGTGTTCCACTTGATATCTACATACATTTTAAACAACATGGAGACATAGCCATGTAAAGATTAAGGTGTCAATAATAGAAAATACTTAAAGCTTTGTGTTATATTACTCCTTGTAACCTTTCTGGACCTTCACAGACAATTCAGTAGATCTGTATGCATGCACCGTAATCGAAGGTATGTAAAGATAGCGATACCTTGTCAAGTAGCCAAGACTGTGCACACCTCATATATTGAACTCATTAATCACTCACAATACATGATACGATGATAAGCTGCTTCGAACTGCGTCCTTATGATTATTAAAATGCAGATAACCAATATCAAAAGGATCTAAAGACCGGTTATCTTGTTGTTGTTTTTTTCTTTGTTGTGAAATGGTTCCCAACTAACCATGCATATGTTTATAGGTAATATCCTACCCTGCGTGCACATATCTACACTAATACAGATGTGGCCACATTTTTTTCATTGCTTGGGTTACGCGCCCGCCCACACTGCAAAAGTCAAAAACCAGAATAAAAATAAAAGTTGAAAAATCAACATTTTTAATTCCCCCCAACTTCCCCAGCAAATCAAACACACTTTTCACAGAGAAAGGTTGGTGTATTTGGTATCAAAATGAAGCTAATCATGTCAGGAATGAATTCAATCTAGTGTCATATGAATTGAATGCTTGGGTAAAACATGGGAATTTAAATCCCCTACATCTAATACTACAACAACAAAAATCAACCCACGTTTTAGTCATAATCATAAGCTACACCAAAAATCTTACACCATCTCATAAGCTACAGGAGCGAACACTTGAAATGTTGTGATTGTAGGTTTTTTTTGTTCTTTTATTTCATCCTCCATCCTTGAGGTTTCATTTTGGGTGCCCGTTACACTGAAAATTTAAGCTTATACGAAAGTCCTCTGTGCAGAGGACATCGGGTCCTCTTTCAAAATTGATGACCTCAAGTAATCAATTTGAAGATGGGGTCATCATTTTGAAGACAATACCTTTTTTCCACCATGGGGCCCCACTAAGCTGTAGTGTAATCTATATTTCATACTGTAGGTCGTCCTATAGATAATTTTGTTAGTTAATAATGTACTTATCTACATCACGAATGTTGCAATAGCCATTTATATTTATGCTGGATAGGAAATACAGCAAGAAATTTTGCTCAAGTAATTTGAAGGGAGTTATGGGGTTTCTATATGCTTGAACACCTTTTATGTGTCTGAAGACTTACTTAGAAGTGCACAGACTGGCTAGAAACTGTTGTTTACATATAATACCAGTCACTTGGCCTACCAGAAGGACAATACATCTAATAAAGGTCTGGCTATGGTGGGGTAGGGGGATTCTAAAGTTAATCTACTTACTATTTCATAATTAATGGAAATTAAAAAATGAATGTCATTGAATTGACTACCCACACTCATCATATTGATTGCATAGCTTCATCATAAAAGGTCCTCAAATTAAGGACATTAGGTCCTCAAATTAAGGACTTTAGTGAGGACCCGGTACTCCCCCAAGGACCCTACAATTGGAGGGCCCAAAGTCTTCAAATTGAGGACCCAAAGTCCTCTGCACAAAGGACCTATTTCACCAACAGGTTTTCAGTGTACCCAAACAATAAAAAGGTATGGTCTATGGGGCTATAAAAAGAGATGTGAGCCTCCACATCATAATAATCGTCACATGTACAGGTAGAATGTTTACAACGACAGAAAATAGATTAGTATATATATTCAGCAGCACATACACAAATGATCAACAACAGAAGTTGGCCTATCAATTCAAGTTACTTGTGTAGACGGTATGGCAAACTGTACAATACATGTATATGTAATAGACATAGCAGGTTATGATACCTGTTATGTAACACATATTGTACGTTGTGGGTGTGTTGTACAGAATGTGTCATCGTATGGCACAGGTAGCATAGCACTGTGGTTGTGGGGGGGGGGGGGTCGACACACCTGCAGGTCCTGTATGGTAACAGGTGATATATATTTATACAAATGCTAATGACCGACTTTACATCATGTTGATATAAACCTACCAGTTCACAATGCCCATTTCACCCCCCCCCCATATTATTAACCTAACTGTGGCCGTATATGATGGGGAACATCATGGGAACGAAGCCAAGCTAAGGAAATATTTGAAATATGTACAGTCCAAGCTATACCCATGGTACTTGGAGGAGAGAATAGGATATCTACTTCTGTTAGAATGTTCACTTTCTCGCAGAAAAAGTATCATTTGTCATATAAGACCAACAAAAATGTGTATAATGGATCATAACCTATGCACCATTAGCTTTTGGTAACACAATCTATACCCATTCAGTGTGACAAATTCAAGCCATATGGTTAGGTCTGACGTGGCTGTATTGCAGCTTTTATACATATTGTCTTTCCCTGAATCACCCATGGGCCACTTCTCGTTGTTAATTGCAGGTCTAATGCTTGGTATCCATAATTACAACCCGTAAAACTCTAGGTTAAAACTGTATTAGCCATATGCCCAGGGTAGTCAGATGTGAACCATAGATCAATACATACGCTAGACACTGGGAATTTCTCGAATTTGTCATGAATGATTTTCTCTAATCCTTTCAGATCGTTGAGAAACATGAGGCTTATTCAGTACCCACGTGCAACCATAGTATAGGAGTTCATACCCAGTGGATCCACCATTTTGAATTTTGCTTGTTCTTCTGAAAGTGGCAAAACACACCAATACGACATGTTATGATGGGTAACAACCACTTCCAGGGACAAGCTGGTTCCATCTCAAACCAGCTCCAGTCCGACTTGGGCCCAATATATGTCCTATCAGCACTTTGAAAATCACAAGAAAACAAAAAACCTATGGAGATACAGAAGAGCAGGAAATTGAAAATACACAAATGCAGCCTAAATATAGTCATAGTCGAAACGAGTCAAAAGAACGATTTCTTGGAAGAAAGCATACAAAATAATATAATTCCATGAGGGCTCTATTCAAATAGGAACTGTAAATGTTCATTGTAAATGAACAAGAACTATAGGTCCTATACCTATAGTGTGAGTTACAGATGTATATTTCACCTATATATAGGCCTCTGTGGGCAAACAAACCAATGCACTAAATTTGGGTAAGGTGACTCTGCCTCACTTCCATGAAAATTGTACACACATTGGAATTCTATCATCTGCATGTTAAATCATTTAATTCACTTACCAATGCGATATATAAAATATATAGGGTTATTCATAAAATCATCTAACAATATGCTATCTAATAAGATTAATATTTTGAGGAGTTTCCACTTATGGTATAGCTACCTAACCACGTGTAGGCAATGTTTTCCCGCAGCTAACGACCATAGGACGTAGGAGAGCCCTAACTGTAACTCACGCTATTACATTCTATTACGCTATTTGAGGAGTCCTACACCACTACACATTAGAAGTGCCTCTTAAATCTGTAAATAGGCCTCTGGGTCCTGATCTGTTATTACTGTGGTTGTAGAAGTTTTGTGTCAATAAGCAAGGTCTGGGCTTTTCTACTAATGACAACTTTAGGATTAGGGGAAAGGTATAGAATAGACTAGCTAAAGTCCCTTTACTACACTCCTTTCTCTATGTGTACATGGCCAGAAGGGACAGGGTAGGATTATGCATACAGGTATAATTGCAGACTTAAACACGTCATGAGGTCCTCTTGGTTGCATATATGACTTTAAGAGTTCTTGTACCTGAGCCCCTTCGCAACTCGTTAGGTATCATGAAAGCCAAGCCTTTGATCCCGTGAGGTGCCAAGAAAAATAAGTCTGTAAGGGATTTAGTTCAACAGGAATTACTCTACTCTCATTGAATTCTGCAGTGGGTCTTCAGTTTGATACACTTCAAGTCTGCAGCTGTATGGTATAGAATGGCGCGATTTTGACGAATATCATGAGAATGAATGTCAGCATTGCTTTACAAATTAGAAACAAGGAAAAATGTCTTAATTTAGCATCAATATGACATTTCTGAGTTATGACCCTAAGTGGTAACAAGCTAAAATGCAAATGACAGGGACCTTCACTTCCCACCCACCGAATATACCACTGAATCATGTAATCACTCATGACTTCCTATTTCGTACCATTGCTGTATCCATGCATCACGATGACAAAAGGCCACGGTGCCTTGAAGTCAAAGCTATAAGTCGAAGCAGTATGCTCGTGAATCTGTGGCATGCATGAAGTCAGCCTCGATCGTCCAGGCCCTATAGTGGGCCTGGAAGATTTCTTAATAAATCACTGCAATGCCTCCTCTAAAATGATCCAGGATCCTGGATCATTTTCTCATAAGGTAGTGGCCTCACTGATTGGTGTATTACCTCATGTGCTAATGAATATTCAGGAATGGAGCTTGTTCCCCTCTGACTGTACCTGTTGCAACTTCATTGCTAGAACCAGCAAGCTCAATGCAACTACAAAACATAGGCTTGGGCTGGGATCAAAATCACGATCCTGCATTTGGAAACCTCTGCTCTCATAACTGAGCTAACCAGGCAATCAATTTACAAGCAGCCAAGGGAATGACATATTCTCTTAGCTGTAGGTGCAGGTGCCCTGTAAAGAAAATGTCATGATGGACTTTTAACTGACCAATCTACGTCAGAATCAGTAGTACAGTGGTAGCAAGTTGGCATGGCATGTGGAGGGTGCAGATTTCAAGGCTTCAGCATAGCACATTTCTATCAATGTTTTTCATGTACATGTATATTATCCTTCAAGTACATTTTTGCTAGTAATTACTTAATGCCTAAATGTTCACATACCAAACAAAACTATGTAGTTGCCACTTAAATTCTATGTAGATATACCTGTCTTCATTAACCAAACAGGAATCATATCATGTGTTTACCGGGGTTAGTATACAGCATATAGGTAAGTTTTTAACACCTGCTTCAACCTGTTGCAATGTCAGTGGATCTTTAACAAGTCTCCCAGACTGTATATATAGTACAGTCTGGGCAAGTCCGAGACTGGCATGAAGTCAGTGAAGATTGCTCATGAGTCAGACGAATCTACACGACCGTGACTGCATGGAGATCTAGTTCCACACCCAAAGAGCATCCCGGTAGAGCATTCATTCTTATCTACACCTATGCACATAGATCTCAAGTGCTCCCCACAATACGCCAGGGATCACATGGTATGCAATCCTTGCAAGTCCGATTGTAAATTACTCCACATAGGTACATGGTATTCTCTTTCTGAGCTATAACAGGTACATAATTAACTGTCATCCTGGGACTGTCATGTATCACTGACTAACCTGAGCTTAAATGAAAGCCATGCAATTGATGCCCTATACCCCAAGAAACTTACCTGCTGTCACCCTTCACACCAGGGCCTTCACACCTCTGGGTGTTAAACTTCACACTTGTATGATGGCACTGTAGCAATGAGATGCTCCTGCCACAGGCTTCACACTTGGTCCTTTCATGTAGCGCTACACCTAGAGTCATAGGCCTAGGATAGGTCTACCTGTGTCAGACCCTGCAATAAGTATAATCCTTCACTTTGATGTACACATCATTAGGCCTATACTCCTGTGGTGGTACGGGGGGTCAAGGTGACTGGAACATTTTTTTTTTTGCCCTTAGGCGAAAAGTGTAGATTTTGTGTTTCTACCCCGAATTTATGTCTTATTGACACATGAAATAAAAAGAAATCCCTTCAATTATCTGATAAAATAAAATTTCAAAGGTACCTTAAGGTGGAAAATATTGATGGGAAACATATGAGACAGTCAAAATGTACCAAATCTATGGATATTTGAGTATTCCTCTCTCTTTTTAAATGAGTTTCAATTCAAGCTTTAGTTGTAAGATCTATAAAAGTCTAATAGCTTTGGATAGCTTAGAATCAGGGGAATATGGAAGTATGATACAAAGTGGGAGATAAGTTTGAACACAGGACAAAAATCAGGAATATCCAGGCCTAATCTAGTGGCTGGCTCTATGTAAGTGGTAGGGAAAACAGCATGAGCGATAATAGGATGTCCTGACCACTTATCTAGGTCACGAGACTTGCCCGCCCGTCACCTTACCCTACATGCACCCATAAGTCGACCCAGCGCATTTGTTTGTTTGCCCTTAGAGACCAATAAATAGTAACACGTAGTAACTGTAACTCACGCTATATGTGAGATGGGACTCTGACTAGCTGGATTGTGGTTCACACATATAAGTGCTCCCCTTGGCTCAGGCAATCTACTATATATAGAACTCTGCAGATTCCTTATTTACTAACAATTATAACACGCCCATAGCCATACCTCCTACCCTGGTACACTGATCAGCACTCCAGGGTCCAACAGGTCACATATCAGATGAAGTGGTGTACCAGGTCAAGTAGGGATTGCCCCAAACCTAAACACTGGTTATCTATGGAGATGTGTTACTCATTGTTGTGTGAGGTACAAGCTATCTCTGTATGGTAGGGAATATGCTGCTATCTAATTAATCTAATGAGTCTCAGAGTACTTAAATCTGAGATATGTCAACTAATAAAAGACATGACACATTGATGCGGTTTTGTGTAGCGAAAATGAGTACAGTACAGCTTATACCCAGTAATATTTAAAGCCATTTGATCCATGCTATCTGGCATTACCAATGCCCTCGGTGAGCTGGTTAAACAGATCGCTATTCAAAGGTGTGCTATCTTAGAAGATTTTTGTATTTCTAATTTTCCCATGCATATCCTCTTCTCAGGAGACCACCCGGAGGCATCTTTTACTAAGTATTGGAGGTTGGGGTAAAAGCTACATAATTGTGTGGCATTCGACATGTGCACGTGACTCAATGTAAACCTAGCCAGTGCTGCATGCCACAGACACAGACCTGGTTTCGTATACACTGCCTGAGCTGAGAGGTTCTATACTGATAGGACCCTGTGACTACTGCTAGCACATAGAGGTTGTTATCATCTGATCTAAACCTGTACGTACTATCCCAGTGTATAACTGACAGGACTTACAGTGACCAAGCTCGGGCTTCCCTAGCCCACTTAAAAGGGTCTATATCTCCTCTTTCCTATCCCCTCAGGATGTGTGTGGTGCACATATGCGCGGGCACTGACACATTCCTCTGTTAAATTATCAACCTGTGAAGCACGGGATAGCCACTTAGTGCCGCTAAAGTGCTGTAAAACACAAATCAATCAATCAGTGACCAAGCTATATTCTTCAGTTGTGTACTGACAGCACTGTGATAGACCGTGCTAATCTGACCTTGTCCGGGGACCTTGTATTGTGAACCTTGAAGAGCTCAGAGGAACTACACTAGTAGGGGAAAGTTGCCTAATTTGGACCCCTTAAGAACTTTTTCCCATCCAGTGATTATTTTTATGAATTTGAATATAAAATTTATACACTTTGAGAGGGTACCTTATAGCTTTCTGGTGATAGCATAAAAGTATAGGAATTTGAATTTCTCTAGTCATGTGGTGCAATTAAAAATCAAAGCCTAATGGTCCAATTTAGACAACTAGGTGCCTAAATTGGACCAGTTGGTATCATAAATTGGGCCAATGTGCATTATTGATCTCTATTTCCTTATAATTTCATTATATTGAAAAATACACTCTCAGCCCCAACTGTTGGTCAGCACTAACTGTCCCTGTAAGTATAGGCGGTCAAACCACCTACAGCTACAGCTAAATATACATCCAGTATAGGCCTTCATGCCTATACAAGGTATTACTGTATAGTAGAATAAGAAGCCTTCTACTGCTTATTTACGTAAGCGGGCTAACAGTGTGTGTGATATGTACTGGGAATAGGGAACTTAATGCACCTTGCACTAAGGGCCCTTTTCGCAGATCGTGTCACATATAAAACTAGGGAACTTTTAATATATGATATCACATGTCCTCTTGTTATTTTCATCAATATCATGTGAATTTTCTCCGTACTTGAAAACTTTACATTTTAGTTCAATTTAGAAAACAAGGCGTAGGCCCCACTGGGTGGTCCAATGTAGGCAACTAAATGGGACCCAATAGTACAACTATGGTCCAATTTAAGTAACTCAAGCTGGTCCAATTTAGGCAACTTTTCATCTTTCTCATTGATAATTTGTTTTCTAAAACATGACAATAGTTTTTATCAAATTTCATTTTAGTCTAAAAGTATAATATGGCATCTAAAAATCTGAAAGGATTTTAGACAAAAAAAAATGTTGCCTAGCAACCAGGAGGGCTTAAATAAGATGAAGAGGTCCAAAAACCCAATTTTCACGGAAAATGTGCATAAAATTACAGAAAAATTATGTTTTTGGAAGTTATCAGGAACCTTTGTGATATTTACTAAAAAATGGCAGCAAGGGAACCTAGTTCCTATTACTGCCACTAGGGGAAACAAGGGTGGTCCAATTTAGGAGCCGGTCCAAATTAGGCAACTTTCCCCTATACTTACACTGATCACTCTGAACCCAGATCTGACCCTTAAAGAGCTGAGAGGATCTATCGTGATCTATCAAATATTTTGCAAATCCGAGCATATGTAACGGTAGGCAGTTGCCTACATGTAGGCTTTACATTGTAAAATGCCTTCCGGTTTCTGCATAAGAAAGAACCGGTGATATGAAATGCACACACGTGCGGAGTCTATAGTTATTTCCTGAGGCGCTAAATTGGAGTGTGACGGACGGCAACAAAATATCAAAAAAGTAAACTGCTATAGAGAAGGAATGCTGAAGTTCAGTATTTAATGCATTATGTATTATTAGCTCTGTGTTATATCCGCTTCACATACGTGTACATGGAAGAAGCTATTTATGAGATCACAAAAAGAGAATATAAATGAAGTATGCACATGATCTACATAGATAGTTAAATATTCATTACATAGATAGTTAAATATTCAATACATTTTCGTCTAGACAAGCAAGTGCACAGGTTTCCCTGATCCTCACGTCACCATAGACGAAGCCTGGCTTCGTTTCCCAGGCTCTGTGGCCAAGACGATGTGGCCAAAACCATACACTGCAAAAAAGGTGTTTAAAGATACACACCAAATTTTCTCAACACCAATATTTAAACATGTAAACACTTTAAGTGTTTAGGTGTTTAGCTTTTAAACACTTATTCTCAAACACCTAAACACTGAAGTGTTTAAGTGTTTAGCATTTAAACACTTGGTTAAACACTTCCTAGTTAAACGCGTTTAAAATTAAACGCGTCTAACACTTAAGAAGTGTTGAGAAAAGTGGGACAAATAAGTGTTTAACCAAGTGTTTAACTTCTAAACACTGGTGTTTAATCCCTAAACACTGTTTTTACAGTGTATAATGGACGATGAGGCGAAACAGAGTGGACGATGTGGCCAATTATTCGTGTCAGTCTGAGTCGCAGGGTGATTCATAGTAACATAATATTATCCATAAACTTACTCATGAGAGAAGTGGCAGATTGGCCCCACCTTCCATTGGTCACATCGTTCTTTGGCCACATCGTCCGTTATTGTGTATTTTTTTTATTGAAACGTCATCAACTTTTCAGGAAGATGCTTTTTCCGCTCACAATAGTTTCCCCTATCTACACTGCAAAAATGGTGTTTAGATCCTAAACACAATTCTAAACATATTCTTGCAACGTTTTTGTAATCACATTAATTTCCTAAACATGTTTAGCCAAACAATGTGCTTAGCTCAAGTGTTTAGAAATGTAGGTGTTTAGGTTAAAACTTTTGTGTTTAGATATATGAATTTTAGTGTTTAGGTGTTTATGAATTTTTGTGTTTAGATGTTTAAATGATTTGATGGAGATTTAAGGTTTGCAGACATGTATGCATTAAAACACAGAGATATATTTTTTTCTCATTTACTGGGGGGGGGGGCAACAGCAGGTATTTACTTGTCAAAGTCTCCAAAGATGTCAGCCACAGTTATATACATGTACATATAGTACACACTGCATCAGAATGAGAGACTTGAGAAAGTACAACAGCTTGGCAGGAAGGAAATTGCCTTATCTATTCCAGAATAACATCAAATAGGTGTCAGTCATGGAGTTTATTGATTATTTTATGGGAATGATGGTGGCATGAGGTGAATCTAGTCAATTTTCTATTGCCCTTTCTATTCACATGACATTCTATGAAATGAAACCATGATAAACATGGGATTTGGGGACATTTGTCACATCAATTGATTATAACTGTGTGCAGATAGTCCAGTCAAAGGTAGTGCTGCTACCTGGTGTGGATTCAACATCCAAGTATCTAAACATATTGATGTTTAAATCTAAACACCTATTAATCAACTGTCTCAACTCTAAACATCTAAACATGTTTAGCATAAATGTTTATGTAGTTAGAATAAAAGTGTTCATTTCCTAAATGTGTAGTCGATGAGACACCTAACTGACCTATATGTTTAGGTTTTAAACATGTTTAGACCTAAGCATGTTTAAAATCTAAACACCATTTTTGCAGTGTAGCTATCCATAGAAGTGTGTGCATACTCAAAAATGTACAATGCTTGCTATATGATATACTATGGCTTATCCAATTGGGTTACACATAGGAGGTACAATTCCTTGATTATTGTTCATCAATTTACCAGTTACACTTTGTGGAAATGCTCATTAATCCTACAATATAGGGCAAATCAATATCCATCAATGTTGTCTTAGTATCCAATTCCCATTTGTCTTTTACAGTTCTATGACAGACTTAATCTTCAGAGGTTTCGCTGCCTATAACAGTCTGTTATCTAACTAATTTACTTGCTAGCACATATATGTGTATGATTATGTACAATGAGTATGTAATTGCTTAATTAAAACCCCATCCACTCCGTAAAGCAGGGTTTGCATGCAAATCCCATAGAGTAACAGAAACTCAGGGGTGAAAGGGTTAACTCACAGGAATGAAAACACACACACACACACACCTGTCCCTATCCGTAGATATCAGGCCCTGGGTAAAAAAAAAGAATTTAAGTTTGGTTTCCGTGACCCGACCTACCTCAGCAAAAGGGGACTGTGTTGTTGAGGAAAATTGTCATATTTTTTCATATTTTTCATAATGTTTTTCATATTAAATTCAGATTTCTAATATTCTGAGAAATTGCTTGGGTTCAAACATAGAATCAAGCATTTCTGCCCAAGATCCTACGTTTTGGCTGGTTTTAGAGATTAAATCGCTCATCTGTTGGTTCATTATCAGTAATAGCAATTCAATACATAGGCCAAAATGTGCTTTAGTAAGAACAAAAAAAAACTTTCTAAAAAAGTCCAACTTACCTACCTCAACTTTTTAAACCTTATTACTGGAAACTTACAAAGGGCCCATTTCTTTTGGCCCTAGCTTTAAGAATACAAAAGTATTTCCTTCATCTCAGAAAATATCAAGAAATTTGGCCACATCGTGCAGGGTTTGGCCACATTGTTGAGAGGGTCAAATAGTCCATTTTCCACATATCCTTTTGGCCGCATCGGCCATTCAACCTGCCCAATCAGCAATGTAGCATGGGGTCATGCTTGGCCCAATATAAACCGACTTTGGCCCAATACAAGCCGACATTGGCCCAATGTATCCTTGCTACCTGGGTGCCGACAACTGTTAACTTTTGTGTCACAGGCATTTTGTAGATGTTTACCTGCATGCTATGAGTCTTGGTTCAAACTATGCTGGTGCCCTGCATGTATTGTGGGCATATACCCGCAGGCCATGCCTGATGGGTTTCTCTCCAGATCCTAGGGAGAGCTTCACTTGAACTCCACTAGATGGGAGTATTTCTATTCTCCAATGACAGACTATATCCAAAGATCTGTATAGGAGAGACAGGTTGACCATTGGGGTGAAAAGCTGCCCCCTTGTGAGTAAGTGTGAAAACAGGGGATGATTGACAGGCAACTTCTTAGGCATGGCCTGCCTGTATACATGTCCTCAATATACAGGCAGGTAGCCAGCCACGGTTCAAGCCTCATATTCACAGGTAACCTATAAGCCAGTTTAGAGGAACAATTCCTCTTTCTACTACATGAGTTAGATGCTGACAAACATATGTTTCCTTCTATATAGGCATACATTAAAATTTCAGTTTTGTCTATGTTGGCTATTTGTAGCATTTTTGGATTATAATGCTACCAAGGAATGAATCGAAATGTGAATATAACTCCGGATATGACTCTGGCTAAAACATGCCTATATCAATTGAAACAGAGTCTGTGGGTATCTATATAATGTGATAAATGATGTCTGCAAGGGCTTAACACGTGTGTGTAACACAAACACCCTCCTCCACCCCGCCACCACCCAAACACCAATTACTACCCTTGTTAAGCTGACCGAATTCCACAGTTTTCCCGTTATACAGGGGTTGGTGATGCTGCTGCGGCTCACTATAGCGTCCCGTCACCATGGTAACGGAGACAAACAGACAGACGCTCGGTTCCTGACTCATTATCATGTAGCCTGGTACTGAGGACAGGTACACTACATCTCCCACCACATGGCACGTCCAACATAAGTTGAAATTAACAACACATCCGTATGCAATCACAGTGTTTCATAAGTAGGCCTAAAGGTAAAGATTTAATCTACCAGCATGATAATATACCATAGGCTAATGGTACCAACAGAGCTGCAATAGCCCCATAGACCCTAGGAGTAGCCTATATTGTTAACATTAACAATTAGCAATTGAGATGTGTGTAGCGCGTATATATCTAGTACGCAATGTATAGGGTATGTAGGGCGGAGCTGGTGTCTACAGCTCAGTGTAGGACCTCCTCCATGCAGGCAGTCTCCATGCTGCCACACCTGGTGAGAACAGGTGAGACACCAATGCTGAACGATAGTCTCAGAGCTCATATGTGAGGGAGGAGGGGGTGGGGCTACCGTAAATGTTCAATTTTTGAATTTACCTTTAGCTTCAAATTCGATATAGAGATGATAAGAATGGAAACCACTAATTACATTCAGTCTTCAGATAAATTGTGTATAGCCCACCACCGTGAGTTTGTATAGACACAGGACTGTATTGTACTGTATTTAGAGTTGCATTGGTATTAGGATGGGCATATAACACGGTGCAGTGCATGTCAGGACTGAATGATCAAAGATATAGTTCACTCATGCTGGGCCTACAGATACAGTTCTATGTGTACATATCCTTTACCCAGTGTCTGTTAATGCCTTTCAGTTGAATTTATATTATCATATATAGGCCTACTTGATCATATCGGCGGGAACCATGCTATTAAATATCATAGAGTATAGCTAAAGCAAAGAGATCTACTGGCACAGGTAATTTTGCTGCCAATTGAAAATAGGCAAGAAGGGGAACAGCGGAACTGTATTTTTCCTGTATTTCATGTGACTTCTAGGGTTATTAACTGGGGATCTAAGTGCCCGAGACCTCCTGGTCTCCACTGGCCGGCCTCCTCCCGGTCTGTGCCGCCTGATCCCCGCTCTGATCCCGTCCTACATGTAGTAACATGCCAGTCGTGCCTATACATCAACGTACAACTCCAACCCTTAGACTATGGTTGCCACAGAGAGTTTTTTCACAGACCATGAACTACATACAATACCAGCCCAACAGCACGTGTTGTATATTGATCTCTTTATATACAATACAATACAACGTGGGATGACCCCATCAGCAGCTGTGTATGGGCGTATCCCTCTATATGTACCTATACAGCATATAAAGGCATGTGGCTACCCTATGTCTATGGCTCATGCATCTATTCCATGTAAACAACCAGTTTGCTGCTCATCCCAGTCCAAGCACACCCATCACAATAGCTCTAGACATTTCCAGTTGTTACACAATTGGAGAATATAAGGTTTAAAACCACTCACTGTTGCTCTTCCTCCTTAACACATATCCTCCATACGTAAAACCAGTTCTCTATTTTGAATGCCTAGGGTGTACGTGCCCTGGAAGTGGCCTTGTCCATCTAAAACTCCATTAGAAATGCGAACACTGTGAGCCCACCGACTCAACTCGCCAAGTGCCGAGGCGGCAATGAACCGCAGGACTGGACGGACGCTGAACGTAGTGAGGTGTGAGTTAGTTAGCAGATCACTCCCTAGGGGGCGTGGTCGTCACGTGGTGAGGTACACTGTGTTATGAAGCAGGTGGCACAGCTGGAGGTGCAAAAAGACGATTTTGTACTTACAGGTACAGCAGCATAGATTTGTAACCTACATGTACGTGGTATTATGTCTTGCTTTAATATGAAAATGGAGATCCCCCGAGAGGATAATACATGTCCTTTTTTGTATATTTTATTGTAGTAAAGGTATATTCTGAAGATATCCATAGAAAATTGCATTATTTTACTGTCACGAGTTTATGCCTAATTCCTTTGTTGCTTATATTATGTGCATTCCTCATATCAAGCCTATACGGGGAGACATTTTAGGTGGTATTGAATACATATTTATGTATAGTTTGATTGTATCTTGACAATCATCCCCATCCTTAATTAACATATACCTCCCATAACTAAGTCTTGTTATTGACATATTGTTTGACTACTTGTATGCAGCACATAATAATACACACATTGGTAAGGAAACCCACCTGTATATATGCGAATTATTGAATAAAGAATTGATAAAAAAAAATACATACCGAATCCACAGAACCCACCCGCAGACAATTAACATAACTGATGTTTTTCCTGTTTCTATCAAAATTAATCGATCATCTTTTGTATTCCGTTTCCAATTAGACGCACAAAGCACTTTCTAGAACACATTCATATTATGTAAGGATGCGGGGAAAGAGGTTTTGAAGTACCACATGGATCTTTATATGAACGCAGCTTGATGGAGTTCTTCGGACCTCACCCGTAGTTGTAACAAAGTCATTGCCCCGAAGGGCTAAAGACAAGTCATGTACAAGATGGTTCAGATGAAAGCATTTATTAAGCTGAAAGCCAACACATTAATTTAAAAATCTAGGACTGATTATTAATGCTTTCATATAGTCCATACACACTGGGCATACAATTGATAAATATATTCACGTACATAATGTTTGTTTAGTATAATAACCTATTAAACTGACTTGAAATATTACATGTATGATAGGCCATACATACTCGACGAACTGTCTTTGAAACTCAGTTTTCCAGTATAGATGATAATTTGATGAACTCAAGCAGTGCCAGTACATGTATATCCTTTATTGTATGTGTTCAGTGACAATTCTGTGATGTAAATGGCAGTATAAAAACGTTGTTTTTTTACGTAAAAAACGTTTTCATTAGGTCTCTAAGTTTGGCAGACATTTTTGTTTTCAAACCTCAGAAGAGTAAAAACCTCAAAACGTGTACGCAAAGAAAAAAAAAACCGCTGAATGTTCAAAAGTTTCTTTTCACAAACAAAATATTTTCGACACAAGAAAACCTTTTACCCTAATAAATACATTTGCAAATGTTAAAATTACGGGGCTTTTTGCCAAGTGGGTAGGGTCGGATGTGGTAACACTCAAATGTGTTCATTTTCATTTTGTAGAATAAAGCTGGCTGTGTATAAGGCCTTTCCTAACAGAGGCACAAAGGGAGTAGTCATTGTCAACAGGGGGAGGATAAAAAGCGTTTGACCCCTACAAAGGTTACAGAATAGTTTGCCCTTTCTTCAAAAAGATTCTGGGTTAGGCCTACCTGTTGATGGGACACTTAGTAGCACGGCCTTAATCACGCTTATCCAAGGTGTTGATAAGCAATAATTAAGGAACTTCTTTCTCCGACTACATCCAATATATGCGGGTTGTATGGATAGTGAAAGAGTTGAGTTCTTGTTGCTCACTACTGTTATCTAGTGCCAAACGACGGAATCAGTTTGTCCAAGTGCATTTTCCAACAGGGGGCGTCAGTGAGTTATCTGTGACGATCTTACAATCTAACACCTTACCATAGTTTTTTTCGTATTGCATATGTTTCCTCAGGGCTAAATATAGAGGCTACTCATATCCCACTTGGCATGAATGCATTTTTTTCAATGTAAAAAACAGCGTTTCTTTTTAGGTTCCTAACTTTGTCAAACATGTGTTTTATGTCCTTACATCCCATAAAGCAGGATTTGGGCACAAATCCCATAGAGTAATAGAAATACAGGGGCGAAAGAGATCAACGTAAGAAAAACATCATCTTTAGATAGAGACAGGCTATTTGTTAAGTGTTCTATGAAAATGTTTTATTATAGATTGGAATTTAAAAATATTTTCACAAACATTGAGAAAACATTGGAAAACGAATGTTAAAATGTTTCGATTGCATTCAAAAGATTCTTTAATGAACAAAACATTTTCCCTCAAAAGAAAAACGGTTTTCAGAAAGTGCTTCTTTTACCCAAATCTAATAAAAACGTGTGCAAACGTTGCCTTTTTTTGGGCAAGTGGGATATTTCATGTACTGGTAAGGAAGACCTATTATACTTCAGCGCTTACTGAACCATTGGTTAGCCCCCCCCCCCCAAAAAAAAGGTTTGTTTCCGGTCACCCGACCGTCCTCAGCTAAATAGGGCCGACCTCAGAATTTTTCAAACTTTTACTGATTCTTTGAAGATTATTGAAGATTTTGTTTTTTCAAAATTTTCGAACATTCTCTTCCAAAATTGTTATTTTACATGTAGGGACATATTTCCCAATGGTTTTCTAATATCTCATGCAGGAAATGAACTTTTCTAACACCCACCAGTGAAAACTCAGGAAAGAATGACTATATGAGACCTTGGACCAAAAGATAATTTAAAAAAAAAATCCGACCTACCTACCTCAACTTTTTGGACCATGTTACTGGAAACACAGCTTTTTATTTTTTGCCTTATATATAGAGAGAGAGATTGGTTATCTTTTAATGGGGGTCGGGGGTCAGTGAATTTTGGCACGTGTACCGAATATCATTCAAAGATTTTTGCTCGGAATGCATAATGTCTTACCCAAGTGTATTGCTCCAAAAATGTAAAATCACATTCACAATTGCGTGTGTACGTTACGCACCCAAGACATTTTTCTATTTGAAATCTCTCCAATTGTTCCTTTTATTCAACACGAGGTATAATGTGTGATGTATTCGCAATAGTAGGTCACACCTCATGGTCTTTCAACAACACCTACAAGTTGAGTACTTTAAACCTGCTAAGACATTAATAAACAATGGGACCATCCACAAATAACGTCATGCTGGATGGGGGGGGGGGTTAGGCCAGGCATGACGGGATTAATTCTCCATATACCTTCAGCACTGCAAAATAGGGCTTATAATAAAACACTTGAGCACATGACCTATGTTAGGCCTCCATATATGTTGGACAAAGTAAGGATAAGCTTTATCCATCATCATAACTGACACGAATGGCAAGCCAAGGTGTACAATACTAGGACGACATCTAGTAGAATCACAATTACTAAAATCTCAAGTGAAAAATCAGATGGCGCCACTAGTAAGGTTCAAAGGGCGATACGTGTGTATCACAACACCAAACAGTTGTCTATAATTCTCTGACTTGGGTCAGTATCAGCCGGCTGGTCAACAAAACGTGAAACTAGCTAGGATTTGGGGTACCAAAGTAGTACAGGTACCACCAAATCAGGAACAAAAGACCATGGGGCATCCTTTGTGCAATATTGCTCTTCTTCTGTTGCTGTGTATTGGAGTGACACAAGGAAGCCTCTCCCCTCACCACCACAACACTGCCAACAATATTCAGACTCCAGATTTGGGAATCTCAGGGCCCTTCCCCTTCCAGGACCCTTCCCTGCCATGGAGTCAGAGAGTAGATGACCTAGTGGATAGGCTGACATTGGATGAGATGGTAAATCAGACAATCAGCATTTACTCCAAGCCAACTTATGGCATTCCCAGACTGGGGGTTAACTCATATGTATGGATTGCTGAGTGTCTGAGGGGACAGGTGGGCTTTTATGGCACAGCCTTCCCCCAGGCATTGGGACTTGCAGCCGCCTTCAGGTGAGTGAACATATTGACCTACATTGCCCCGCCTACCAGATTCCTCATTTAGGGTGTAATATTAAATACAATTGTCAGAGTCCGCTACAATTTTACAGATCTACAGCAAGTTACAGATTATTAATCTATTCTCCTTCATTGATACAATATACATTAATTTTGACTGAATGCTAATACTAATAAATGACATAAAAATGGGTGCACTGTAATGACAATGACAATAGGACTTTAAATAGACATTACATGACTAGACTTCATATAATAATACAGTAAATACAAAATGGCACCAATAGGCATATAATGTATAAGGGATATGCCCTCAATAAGGCTTTTAATCATTAGCATTATGCACCTCTGGTGAGTAACGATGCCAGTGTTATTAAATGTGTTATGCCTGATTTAGTACACCCGACTTGTTTATCGTAATAACTAATATCTCACATATGAGAATTGAGATGCACCCGGAGGGGGGGTGGGGCACTGACTCTATGTAGGTCACCCTCAACTGCCGCCCTACCGCCCTATCTCCCAGAGATCTAGGAATATGACCGCCCTACTTGACTGATAAGCTGGACATAGTCCGCCCCCCCCCCTTTTCCACAATCCCAAATATTGACTGGACCGCACCCCCTTCAAGCCACCAAGCTGCCTATTGTACTCATGTATTTGTATGGATCAGAATTTTTCATTGTCCAGCACTGTGTTTCTTTATCACTTTCATGCCCTCATATGTATGGTGTATAAATGATACACTATTTTTGAGATCCAATGGAATTCCACCGCCCTGCTATCAGAGATCTGATGGGAATCCACCGCCGCCCACCTTTTTCGGGAAAGCGTGGGAATCCATGGGCAAGTGCCCCCTCCGGGAGATGCACCTTACATAATATAATAAGGCGGACCCTGAAATGAAGCTAAAATTATATGGTGCAAATAGGCTCTGACGCAAGACAGATTATATAAGGCACAGCTAGCGGTTACCCAGGGGACTTATCCTCGCATATAAACGGCGTCATATATGACTATGATTCTAATGAAAATTTCAATGCTCTCTTTTTAGTGATAAGCTTATACACGATGTAGCTGAGGCAGTGTCCTACGAGGTACGAGCTCACTGGAATAATGCAACGAAGAAGGGGAGTGACTTCCCCTATGCCGGACTGAGCTGTTTTAGTCCAGTCATCAACATTGTAAGGCATCCACTATGGGGGAGAAATCAGGTAGGTCTTTGGTAAATCTTAAGAGAAATTTGATTAGGCTGTTATATCATATCTTAAATATGTGCCTACCAGAAATTGATTTGGTAGTATTCAAGATGCTGTCCTCTATATTAAATATATCACAATACAGGTGACTCAAAACAACAAAAAAGAATGACTGATTTGACAACGTTATCGTCTTACTTTTATCAGAAAATGATTTGTATATGATAGTTCTATAGACATCATCCATGAAGTTGTTAATCCTAACTATCATAGGGTATGTATGAACATCACATTCATTATTGTTTTTCCACTTTAACGATTACCGCTATCAGGAAACATATGGAGAGGACCCATATCTGAGCTCAGTGTATGCTCGGGCATTTGTCACGGGCCTGCAAGGCAACCATCCAAGATATGTGCGAGCCTCAGCTGGATGTAAACATTTTGACGTACATGGTGGGCCCGAAAATATACCTACAAGCAGATTTAGTTTTGATGCCAAGGTAACCTTTCCACAATGGGAATTATGAATACCATAGTCAAATAGGCCTTCCATTGCAATCGTCATTCCCTAGATTTCATATTTTTCTATTCAGGATAAATCAATAGTTTTCCTTGTGCCATTAACAGAGTTACATAGAATGGATCATTACAACTTCACAAATTACAAATTTATTCAATTTATCTAACTTTGGAAATATGTGTCGCAGGTTTCGATGCGTGACTGGCGGATGACATTTTTACCAGCGTTCAGGTCATGCATTGAGGCTAGGTCCTACAGCCTAATGTGCAGTTACAACAGGTAAATCAACACATTAAAGTCGAGATCTCTGAATGTACAAGAAGTGTACATAATGTTGATGATTACTTAGCAAGGTATTGAAAGTATTTTTGTTTTCAATTCAATTTGTTTATTCACAGCCTTCCAAGAGGCAAAGGCCTCACAGTTCAATGGACTGAAGAAATAAGTTGTTCTACATGCATGAAACATAGAGGAAACATAAGAAAGAAAGTGTCTGTACACCTCCTTGTACATACTGTGTTACTACATTGGATAAAACTGAGTTTGTGTATGTACATGTTTAAAAATGAATAAGTAGGAGAAAACTGTGTAAACATTTTTTTATATTTCATTGACAGGATTAATGGTGTACCTGCCTGTGCAAACAAAGAACTGCTTACTAATATCACCAGGAAGGAGATGGGCTTCACTGGTTATGTGGTCAGTGATGCTGGTGCTCTGGAGAACATATACACACAACACCACTACACCAAGGATGCCTTAACTGCTGCAGTAGCTTCAATGTCAGCTGGTTGTAATCTCGAGCTTAGCTCAACAGTTTTTACAAACATCCCAAAAGCTATCGGGGCAGGTGAGCAAAGGCATATAAATAACGTATGCACTGAGCATCGCCTGAACAAAGGGTTTTGCTAACAAGGGTAATTATGGTATGTAACAGTAGTGTTGATGATACTAGAATATGGTAAATTTTAAAAATGCTGCCATATGTGTCTTCATTAAGCTATTCTCATTCTGTGATTGGGACTCTTTACCCTTTTAGGTTTACTTACTGAAGATATAGTGCGTCAACGTGTGAGACCATTGATGTACACACGCATGAGGCTTGGAGAGTTTGATCCACTACCAATGAACCCTTACAATTCCATCACCATGTCTGTTGTGCAGAGTGCTGCCCACCAAAAACTTGCCCTGTTTGCAGCAATGAAATCTTTTGTGCTTTTGAAGAATTTACCATACAAGGGTTCTAAAGACATGACCCTACCATTGCGGAGGCAGTACAAGAGAGTCGCAGTAAGTTTTATAATTGTGTATTCCTATCTCTTTAGGAACAATAAATTACATATGGTATGATGGGCAATGTGATTTGTTACATAGATAAATGCTCCTATATATTATGGTTGATGAATTTTCATCTAGGACTCATAGAAACATTAACTCATTTTTAGATAGTGGGTCCTATGTCGGATAATGCGGAGCAGCTGTATGGAGACTATGCATCAGAAGTGAATAAAACATTAACCTCTACTCCATGGAGTGCACTGAAGGCACTTGCTGACAATGCGGTTCATTCTAATGGATGCTCAGATACTGCCTGTTCAACCTACAATAGCTCTGATGTAATGAGCACTGTCAAGGGCAGTGATCTGATTGTCATCTGTCTTGGAACAGGTAAGTATAATATTATTTTGTTGAAATAATTATAACTTCAGTTAAGCAAATAAGGTGAGTGATATCACAAAAAGTTCGCATTTCATAATGTACCAATAATAGACAATGGTTTTTGTGTTACTCTTATGTCCAGATCAACTGTTATGTAAAGCAATGATTTCAAGAATATGTATGGTTGCGATAATAAGTCTACTATTTATAGGTCAAGCTGTTGAGAGTGAAGGAAAAGACCGTCCTGACCTTGATCTGCCAGGTCATCAGCTTGATTTACTGAAGGATGCATCTACAATGAGTAAGCTGATCTTTTTTCCTTTTAATTTGTGGATTTATTTCTGCAACATTGTTTTATTGCTATTTCAAAAGTGTGGGGGAAGGGTTCAGAGATATAAGATGGGATGATGGAATTTATTGCACAGCACAACATAATTCAGTAATTCTCTCCATTTTACATAAAACAATTTCTTCTTAATTCAACAATCAAATTTAGGTGCCACAGTGGGAGCAACTGTCATTGTTCTTCTTTTCAATGCTGGACCTCTGGATGTCACTTGGGCCAAGCTGAGTCCCAATGTCCACGCCATGATGGAGTGCTTCTTCCCTGCTCAGGCAACAGGCGTAGCCCTCCTCCAGACACTACAGGGTCGTTCTGCTGATGCTGTTCCTGCAGGTCGCCTTCCTGTCACATGGCCAGCTGACTTATCACAGGTCTATAATTCCTCATTTTCACATATAAGAATATCGAGCTGATGGAATTTCACATAATATTATACCAGAATGTATTTTCAGACTAATGTTGTGAAAAGAATTTATAATGACCTTGAATGGTCATAGGTCTACCTTTTAATACACTAGTACTACACTCAATAAGTTTTGAGTGATATGATAAATCATATCTACACAGATAATTAAGTTTGATTGCCTCTCTGGCTTCTGATGAATGTATTGTTTACTGAAATATATCTACCTTGTAGGTGCCCCCAATAACGGACTATACCATGAAAGGAAGAACATACAGATATTATGAGGGCCAGCCTCTATATCCATTTGGCTATGGACTATCATATACAACCTTCAGATACAGTAATCTAAACATAACCCCACAGAAGCTCAGTGCAGGTGGCAATGTCACTATTTCTGTTAGTGTCACCAACACAGGAATCTACTCTGGCGATGAGGTGAGTTTCTTGATTCCCTTGTAATACCATAGAGATAGAAATACCAGCCCCTGGTAATACATACAAAGCTTTCAGCCATTTCTGACAAATAAAAGAGAATACATCTAAATATTTTTCTATAAATGAAGATAGCTTCCAGCTTGATGAAGCAACACTTGCAGGAACACCTCTATTCTAGTTGGTAAGACTGTGCATATCTATGCGTTCAATGGAATTACAACATCACAGCAGGTTGAAACATCCATTACCACATTGTACTCTTTCTGCAGTATTATTCCCACTGTCTCTAGAAAGTCTGACAACATGTAACTTTTAGTGTTCATATATCTTTCAAATATATTTACATTCCAGGTTGCACAGTTCTATCTTCAGTGGCCATCTGCTAATCGAGCTGCTCCTAAAATCCAACTTGTTGGTTTCCAACGCATTGGGATTGCAACACATCAGACGGTGAATTTAAATGTGACTGTTACAGCTCAGCAATTGGCAGTGTGGGTTAATGACACATTAGGCTTTAAGGTTCTTCCAGGAACAATGACAGTATATGCAGGAGGTCAACAACCAGGCCAGAGAACTGTAGCACCTTCCAATATACTTAGAGGCTATTTCTCAGTAGTGTGACAAAATGGTGTGACGAGATAAACTTTAAATAATCAGATGTTACATGTAATCTACTCAGATGTAGGTCATATGAAAATGATTTGTAACAAAGAATGCTCAATGACAAAACGCCAACTTATTCATAAAGCCAACAAATCCGACATTCCATACTCTAGGCACTTGTTTCCATAGGATGGCTATATATCAAATAGTGTAGGCCCATATATCTTCCTTTGAACAAGTAATATTGTGGTTGAAATGGATTGTTTACCTAATTGCTCATGCCTCTGGTAATTTGTACATTCTTTGAATGGTGGTTGAAATGGTTTGTACTTGCCATCATACTGCTAATGTGTCTGGTAACTCTATGATATTTGCTCATGTCCCTATAAAATTAATGTATTGCCATTGCTCTTATTGCTGCTGTATAAAACACTGGCAAGATTTGAAGTACACTGGATTAAAGTAAAACACTGGATTAAAGTTTCCACACAGTACTACATGTGGCAGCAGTCACTCCTGAAGATGTAATTCTAATTTGTAATGTCAAAAATAAAGTTCATTCCCATTATCATATATCCCGTCCTATCACATCTTTAACCTCGGTTGATAGAGCCATATCGGGTCATATCAGCAAGTTGGTTGCTTTGCAAATACGATTCCTTGAATGATATGTGTGGTACGATGTAAATGGTTTCAGAATTATGAAATAAAGATATTTTGACTAATTAATTTTCTCAGAAACTGTGTGGTTTATTTGTCTACACATTAGAGTGCTGGGCTACCGATATACCCTTAATAAGGTATCTATATAGAAGGGTGGAGAAAGGGAGGACGTACTGGTGAGAGAGTGGGATAGCCAGGGGAAAGAGAGAGAAGGAGGTGGGGGACTGGCATCCAATTAAAATGCTGGTTCCCCTTGATGTCATAGAGGCAGCACAGAGAGAAAGAGGGAGGGAAGAAAAAGAGAAGACAGATGGGAGAGGGGATACAGGGGCGTAGGAAAAGGGGGCTAGGGGGGCCTGCCCCCCCAATCATAAAGGAGGTGGGGCCTGAGTATGTCTGGCCCCCCCAAAATTTGACAAGAATTCATAATAAATTAGATAAGAAGCTAAAACTTTCATCTCAAATTAGATTAGTACAGATTAATGTGGTAATGGGATAGGAGAAATGGGGGCCTGAGCTTCAAATTAGATCTAAAAGTAATCTTCCTATACAAATTCTATAAAGATATTCATAGGCGTCATGACGCTTGAGCTGATCAAAGTGGTCGTGATGGGCTCCCAGCTGGGTGCCCCCATCCCCCCAATGAAGATTTGCTTCCTACGCCTCTGGGATATGAAGTGAGTGAAAGAGAAAAGGACAGGAAGCATTGCTTCTGTACCCATGAGAACTTATCTGCATCCAAAAGAATTGTTTCTGCACACACAAAAAAAATGTTTGTATACCAGCAGAAACGTGTCAAATTTGTTTGTGTACCCAAATATATGTTTGTGTACCGACAAAAATGTTTTTGTGAGGAAAAGTTTTTTTGCATGTCCTTTCCAGGGCTCCGTAGTACGGCGCAGGTAATGACATTTTTCCCTTTTGCAAGGCTTATAACTTTACGCTTTTTGTACTAAGGTAACACAGATTACAATTTAAGTGATCAAGTTCTTTGTCCAATAGTACAACAATCTGGTCAATACCCTGTTTGCAATAAACACTTCAGTGGTAAACGCCTCCTCTATTGACCTAGATACTTAGATCAGCAGATAATCTGAATTATTGATATGACCTTTTTTGTGATAGCAAATGGATAATATGATCAGAAAACCAATATTGCATCACAATGGTAATTTATTTGGTAGTAACAAACTTGGTCTTTCTTTGTCTTCCTCTCTGCTGTGCGTGTATAATCCATATTTATTGTTACTGACTGACCCATTTTAGTATCTACGATTGCAAGGTTGTCTTGATAATTTTAGCCAAGGTATTTGCCATAATATATTCACTTACAAATGATTCACCAATCCTAGTCTTTTCAGCTTAGTGAGTGGTAGGAATATAAAGTTGAGGGAGTGTTCACTTTTATTTAAACAGGGCAGAGGCATGGAAAAAAATGTTGCCCCCCTCCTGTTGTTAAAAATGATCACTCCCTTAATCTTGGGAATTCTGGCTATAATAAGATCACATTGCCCCAGATACCCAGCAGTCACATATCACCACACATGTGATATGTGACTGCTATATGTCTTAAACCAATACCTCTGACATAAATGTAACACAGTGGAATTTGCTAGCATTTGGAAAGCTAGTCAGTAGTGCATGTATAAACCAGATTGGTCATACGAGAATAAGTAACGTTTTTACTGTACATCTGATGGAAGCCATGCCAATTCAAACATTTCAAGTATACCAAGGATTGTACAGTATAGGATAGGTCAGTCCTATAGTGAAGGCCAACCCCCCCCCCCCCCATGAAACTAGGTGACCTTGTGTGTTCAGTATTGGGCTCTATATAGGATAAGGGGGTTTATGGAGCTATCATGTATCTTCATGAAATGGAAACCAAATGAAATGACGAGACCATCTACGCCAAAAAATCCTGCTGAATCCAAAAGTGTTGGTCTTTATTATCAGAATTCGACCAAAAGTACCCGAAAATAATGTTTGATGAGGAAAATATTTTGAAAATGTATAAAAATGATATTGAAAATGATTGCAAATCTTTAAATATAGAACACATAAATCAGAGTTTATACCTCAATCCACATATCCAAATGTCTGCCTATCTCTCAGTCAGGCAAGTTCTGGGCCTGTGCATAATTCTGCCTATCCCACATACAGCATATCAAGTGTGTGCCTATCACTCATCCTGCCTATCTCTTCAAACCGAAACATCTCGGGCCTCCCTAGCCCACTTAAAAGGGTCTATTTCTCCTTTTTCCTATCCCCTCAGGATGTGTGTGGTGCACATATGTGAGGGCACTGACACATTCCTCTGTGAAATTGTGTAATGTAGTTCTCGCCATGAATATGACCTCAGCTGTCGAAATGGCATTAAACATCTATTACTCACTCACTCACTCCGAAACATCTACAGTTCTATCTGGTTATCTCTTAAAAGGCCTAACTTATAATGCTTAACCCTCACCTTACCTTATCTCATTTGTTCCTGCTTTCCTTTAGTCTACCTATCCTCAATCTGGCTATCATTCATTTTATCTATCCCTCATGGTGACTATCCCTCAGACCATCATGTTTAATCTGCGTTGTTTCTCTGCTATATAAGCTTTTATTGTTTAATGGTACATTCCTTACCATGTCAATTTTACCTATCCCTGATAATGCCTATCATGTAGCCTACCTATCCCTCATTGTGCCTATCCCCCAAGTCTGCACATCCCTCATATTTGACTTGCATATATGTCCCTAGGATGCATGTTTTCTTTCTTTTTTTTATGTTTGCTCATCTTACAAGGTACTCTGTGCCTATTCCTTAAATTGCTAATTGCTCATACTGCCTGTCCCTCTTGCTACCCATCCTTACCTATCCCCCATGCACTCTATACAGCTCTCTTACCCACATCACCTCTCTTTACCTACCTATGTCACAACCAACCTTCATTATGATAACCATTTCTTAGTCACTCTATCACCTAACATACTCGGGCTTCCCTAGCCCACTTAAAAGGGTCTATTTCTCCTCTTTGCTATCCCCTCAGGATGTGTGTTGTGCACATGTGCGTGGGCACTGACACATTCCTCTGATATTTTGTAATGTAGTTCTCGCCATGAATATGACCTTAGCTGTCGAAATGGCGTTAAACATCAATTACTCACTCACTCACTCACTCCTAACATACTGGTTACAGTCCACCTTGTTCATACATCTACCTATTATTCATGCTGCATATCTTCAGTTTACCTATATAATGATATGAATGGAGGATAGGCATAATGGGGGATAGGTATATTTTACAAGGCATAGACCTGGAGACAGGTGGAAGAAATTGAACACAAGCTGAGATATGTATAGAGAGAGCGGGTTAGATTGACTGAGCTGACATGGTAAGAAAACCATATGGAGAACATGAGGGATAGGTATGCAAAAGGATTGGTAGCAAGGGGGATAGGTAGCATGTGCAAGATCTAGTTTGAGGGATAGGCACAGAGAGTACCTTGTAAGATGAGCAAATGTAAAACAAGAAAACATGGGTGGTAGCAACAGATGGGCAAGTCAAATATGAAGGATATGCAGAGTTGGGGGATAGGTATAATGAATGATAGGTAGGCTTTATGATAGACATTGTTAAGGATAGGTAGGATCAAAATGATAGACATGATAAGCAATGTACTGCTAACCATTAGGGCCTAAATAAACAGATGAACAATACAGTTCAAACATGGTGGTCTTAGGAATAGTCACCATGAGGGATAGGTAAAATGAATGATAGGAAGATTGAGGATAGGTATACTATGGGAAACTAGGACCAGAGAAGATTAGCTAAAGTAAGGAGTAAGCTTTAGTATCTAGGTCTTTTGGGAGATAGCCTTACTTCAAGATGCTTTGGATTTAAGAGATAGGCAGTATGAGTGATAGGTAGACTAAGGGATAGGCAGTATGTGAGATAAGCAGAGTAATGCACAATTTGAATACTTGTCAAATTGGGAGATAGGCAGACATTTGGAAATGTGCATTGAGGTACTAACTCTGGTTTACACGTGTCTATAAAGACTTCTCATTATTTTGAATATTATTTTTGTACATTTTTAAAATATTGTCTTCATCAAACCTCATTTTCGGGTACTTTTAGTCAATTTCTGAGAATCATGAAAAAAAAAATTGGATTCATCAGGATTTTCTGGTCTAGGTGGTTCCTTCTTCCCCTTTAGTATCACCCTGATAAAGGAATACCACAGCTCCATAAACCACCTAATCCTCTACAGAAATCAACAATGAAGACACAGGGGCACCTAGTTTCATGGGGGGGGGGGTAGAGGGGGTGGCCTGTCACACTCTACCCATAGACTATGCTCTCAGTGACCTCTCCTATAGTATAAGCTTCTTGAGTATACTACCAGAGGGATAGAGGAAAAGCACATAAAACATGTCAAAATGGATATTCAGCAATGGCTTGCCATAATCTTTCAGTCAATAGACGTGGCCTATTTAAGGATAGCCACGTGACATCCTGTTGAGGTACAGATCACAACAACCATGCCTCTCTGTATGTATGGGTGGTCTCTGCTTTATATCTTCACTCTGGTTATTGGGCTACAGTCATTTGCCTATGTTCCTGACAATGCAGAGCAAAAACCTCCATATAAGTCTTCACTGGGACCCTACCCGTTCCAGGATCCATCCTTGCCATGGGACAAGAGGGTGGATGATCTGGTGGAAAGACTAACTCTAGATGAACTGGTTAATCAGACAATAAGCCTCTATGGTACACCTACCCATGGCATCCCCCGACTGGGGGTTAACTCTTATGTGTGGATTGCCGAATGTCTGCGAGGGCTCAGGGATACAAACAGTACATCCTTCCCACAGGCAATAGGACTAGCAGCAACTTTCAGGTATGTCTTCATGTTAACATAAATGATGCCATCATGGGCATGTGATATTATGAAGGGATACAATGGACAGGATCTGTGAAAAGGGCCCTTAGTGCAGGGTTCATATAAGTCCCTATTCATATTGCACTTCCTGCATATCATGTCAGCTTACTACATTTAATTAAGGGCAGATAGAAGGAACCACATATCATATGTATCTTTTAAGGCATTAAAAAACTGGGTCATCCGTCATAAGGTCATTGCGGTCTCAGTTGACTATACAGATTAGAAATGGTGTCAAATAATAATAGTGACATTGATTCAGTTGATCTAACTTTAAGTTGAAATGTAATATAGCAATGCATTACAGTAAAGATGTACTCTATGATGTTGCGGAGGCCATATCATATGAGGTACGAGCCCACTGGAACAATGCAACCAGAAAAGGGACTAACATCCCTACTGTTGGACTCAGTTGCTTTAGTCCATTCATCAACATCATAAGGCATCCACTATGGGGTAGAATTCAAGTAAGTGAACAACGGCTGAATTAATTGAACCAAAGAAATTTCCATCTTATATTAAAAATCCTTCAAATCTACCTATTTTAGCTGTGCACATTTCAAACTATTTTATTTGTTAATATCATTTTCTTTTCACATAATATCTATATCTAAATGGACTTAATGATCCATTTAGGGTGAGCAGGAAGGATAGCATGGACAGTTGGGGCTGGATTTTGAGCAGTACATTTACCAGGGGTTGTGGTTTTGCAAAAGTATATTATGGCCTTGACCTTTGATCTGATTTCTAAGACCATTGTGTTTCTACACACACAAGATTCGATTCCTTTACCTTAAATGTAGGGTTATGACATAGGCACAGAAACATTTATTAAATAGAAACATTCATCATGAATAATGCGTTTATGTATATAAACCATAATCTCGCAATCATACTCAGTACTCAGTCTCATATTCTGTAGAACATTCACCTCTGTATCAATTATCTTACCATTCCACTGATAACAATTTCACAGGAAACCTATGGGGAGGACCCATATCTTACAGGCATGCTAACCAAGGCATATGTAACAGGCCTTCAGGGCAAGCATCCACGGTATGTGCGTGCCTCTTCTGGTTGTAAGGTTGTTGATGTACATTCAGGCCCAGACAACATCCCTGTCAGCAGATTCAGCTTTAATGCCAAGGTAGACTCCAGAAGCTAATGATTAGGGGCAATTTAAGTTTCATTTGGAAAGCAGAGCTATTCAAGTTCATAATGTACATGTGTACATCCAAATGTAAAGGTATGCATTAGCTCATGAGTAACCATATCATACTGTAAAATCCAGTGGACAAATTTCAGAGGTCAGATGTGGCTTATAGTGTCAGCCCAAATGTACATAAGTGGCTTTTTAATATGCAGATGTGGCTTATAAGGTCGGTTTTAGAGTAGTGTTATTTACATATGAATGGAAGCCAATTTGGCTTTAAAGGGTGGAAGCTAACTATACTGAATAATAAATTACATCTTTCAAAAATATAGGTATCAATGCGAGACTGGCGGATGACTTATATGCCAGCTTTTAAGATGTGTATTGATGCAGGCACCTATAACCTCATGTGCAGTTATAATAGGTAGGTTTTGAAATAGAAATTTTTAATTTCTTTATCTGAAATCAAACTGATCAAAGGATTGAGGGCCTAATTACACTTCGATTTTCAAGTGTCAAATGTTTTAATGTATATACTCTTTTAAAACCTAGATTCCTGAATACTATGTTAGATCTATCTAACTAAATGATCTGCCCATGTTGGTTTTGAATTCATATGTATATATATATTTATGTATATTTGGTTGTAAATTCACCATTGCTTTACATGCAGTATAAATGGTGTACCAGCCTGTGCTAATTCCGAACTGCTTACTACCATGTTGCGAGAGGAGATGGGATTCCGTGGTTATGTTGTTAGTGATGCTGCTGCCATATGGTATATTTACAAGGCACATCACTACACCAAGGATCTAGTAACAACTGCAGCTGCCTCAATGACAGCTGGAGTTAACTTGGAACTCAGCTCAGCAGTTTTCACATTTATCCCAAAAGCCATTGATGCAGGTTTGCAAAAATGCATATTCAATGATAGATCTCTTGCCCTGACCAATTTTATAACATGATAGCCATGATTTAGCTGAGAAACTCAATTGAATATAATATTGATATGATCCAAATGATATTGTGCTGATCATATTGTGCAATTTACTTATATCATAACTTCAGGTTTATTAAACCAAGACCTTGTCCGTCAACGTGTGAAACCTTTGATGTACACCCGAATGAGGCTTGGAGAATTTGATCCACCATCAATGAACCCTTACAACTTAATCAACATGTCTGTTGTTGAGAGTACAGCTCACCAGAAACTGGCTATCAAGGCAGCAATACAGTCTTTTGTGTTGTTAAAGAATGAGCTACTCAAGAACACTCAACACATGACCTTACCTTTGAAGAGGCATTATGTCAAAGTTGCAGTAAGTGTGTACAAGACACATCTCACATGTAAGACTTTGTAGATTTGCTGACAGATCTTAGAACTTCTGTTCAAATTGAGAATTTTCAGAATTAACAAACCCATGGATAGTTAAGAGCGCCTGCAGTCCCCCACCACCTGTATGGATTGAGAAAGCCTTGAGCAGATCAATGGATGAGTCCCCTCCCCTTCCCCTTCATCTCTGAGTAAAACTTTGTGCACAAGCGAGGCCATGTCCAATATTTTTTATTTGTATTTTATGCTAATCACTGTATTGGGCTTTCTGATAGGATACATCTTTAGTTTAAGGTAGACAGAGATCAGTATATCTTTGAAAGCAAGATGAAACAGACATGATGTAGACCTGTCATAGTGGGCAATTTAAATGCCCGACACTTATAGATTTTAATACCCCTCTATCACCAGCCCAGATTGGAGACTGGTACTGTTTTAGTTTTTAAGATTGATTTCAGTACCCTTTACCCACAGTTGTTACTAGATGCCCTGGTGCTTGAACAGGTCAATACAGTACAATGTATGTTGTATTGTTCTTTCCTATTTGACTATATCAGGGAACTCTCACATAATCAAGACACATTAGGTAATCAAGGTACTTATCACATCTTAACCACTGCGATATAAAATATGATGGGATTGAAAAACGTCAGTGATGTATTTTTGTTTTAGATCGTTGGACCAATGTCAGATAATGTAGCTCAGTTGTATGGAGGCTACTCTTCCAATGTGAATGCAGCTTTAACTAAGACGCCATGGCAGGCACTAAAGGTGCTTGCTGACAATGCAGCTCATTCTAATGGATGTTCAGATAATGTGTGCTCTTCATACAACAGTTCTGATGTCATTGATACTGTCAAGGGTAGTGATCTTGTTGTTGTGTGCCTTGGAACAGGTGGGTTCATATTTTATATGTAATCTTGAATATATCTCTCAACAAATCATTAAGCCTTTTCCCCTTTCTGATTATAAGAGATAAAAATCATCAGGGTTGGGCGAGCTGTTACAATATGGCAAAGATGAGACCCTGAAACAGGGACATAGAGGAAGATCGGAGCTTTGTAAATCTGAAAGAGTTTTGTAAATAGGCCAATCAGAACAAAAGTTATCATCATTTCAATTTAGGTTCCATTGTCCCTTAGAATATATTGATCAGACAATAAAATAGGAAATTACTGAAGTTTCACTCCCTTCATATAGGAGTGTAGACCCAAACCCAATTGTTAAGCCATTTTGAATATAGCTGGTGCTGCCAAACGTGGCAAGACACAGTGATAAGTCCTACAAAGCATTGAAAAAATGTACTCCCTTCTTTAATTTCAACACTTCCTCCCGTCTTCAAGATCCATTTGAAGACAGTAATATTGAGTTACCGGTAAAATATGAAAACTGGCTTAGAGCAATTTCCCCCAGAAAATAATGTTCCACCAATTTGCTTCCCTCTTCCCATCCTATCGAACACAGATGAACCTGCGAACCTGTTTCTTCTTGAAGTAATTTGCCCCCCCCCCCTCCAATCCTCTGGGACAAATTTTTTTAGAAGAAACCTGAAATGGTTTTCTGTTGTTCCTGGCCTGATAGGTTGACCATCCCCCCCCTGAAATAATGTTCTGGTACACTGGAAAAAGTCTTCCTGTCAAAATGACATGTATATCCATGTCAACTTGATTTGACACAGAGAGCACATGTTATTGGGACATGGCACATATGTCACCATGACAACTGTCTTTATTATGCATGTCAAGTGGAGTTGAAGAACCAAAGGTGAGAGTGTCAACCTCATTCAACATGCCTTTCACGCATGTCATGTGGGAGACAAACATGACCTGTGCAGTATGCGTCAAAGCAATCAGTCTTCTTTTCTCTGTGTAGTTTTGTTCTACTCAATGGATTTTCAACCTTCCTCCCCATACCGTTGAAAAAACCTCACTAAAACAATTTGCAGATTTGCTCCAGTCCTACGCTATATGGCCATCCCTGATTACAAATTGTATTGAATAAGCTTCTGACAAGGTACACACCTTTGTACCTAACTATACACCAATACACTCTACCAATAGCTGAAAATTAATGAAGGATATAAGCTTTACTTCTATCTGCATCGATAATTAATCTTTGAAAAATCATGATACAATATCTCTATTTTGGACAATTCTTTAAGGCGTAGCTGTAGAGGATGAGGGAAAAGACCGCTCGAACCTTGAGCTACCAGGACACCAACTTGATCTCTTAAAAGATGCAGCTACCACAGGTAGGCAGTTTCTAGAGAAGATACTAATTGTGAATCAGCAGATACAGTGGTCCCCCTCCTATTTGTATATAAATTATACAACCAAGGGTTTATTTGTCTTTGTTATGCTTTTATTTTGTTCATATTGTTATTTTTCTGATTTTTTTTTTCATAATGATACAGTAATCATTTATATGTACATCAATCCTTACACAATGAATCTTTTCAGTTTACACACCGACTCTTATGAATCTTACTAAATGAAGGTATATGTTAATAACTATTCGTATTGTTGTGATAGCCTTTCATTAAGACAATAAGACCCTGCTCCATCCAATCATCAGCATAGGTGTAGTGGTGTCCCCTGAAAGCAAGTGCATTTTTTTTCAAACTACCTTTAATACACTGCATATAATGTGCAGCATATACATGAGGATGGAGCCCTACACTTCCTTATACTTATAGCGCATCAACAAAGGTTAGGGTTGCAACCTATAGGAGAGGGTATGTTTTACAGTATTTAAGTGCTCAAATTCAGGTCTCTAACATGCCCTGTACCTGTCCTTTCAGCTCAGGGTGTGCCTCATATGCAGGTTGCTCCTTAGGCCTAAAGAAATTGTTGTGTTCAGGTAACGGGGTCTACAAATACTAGGGTAGGTAGGTAGGGAATTTTTTGTATTTTGGAAATCTTTTTTTTTTTTAGGCTGGCTGTAAATTTTTGCGCCTATGCTACGTGAATTTGACGTGCGAGATAGTAAAAAAACTTCCTTGTTTCCATAAGTTCAAAAATATCAGATTTTCCTCAAAATACCTATAAAAAAGTTAGGGTAGGGCCAAAAAAAATAAGAGTAGGTAGCGTTACCTGGAGGCCTTTTTACCGTATTTAATTAAATAAACACGGAAGTCCGTTTTATGTCCATATTTGAACACCTACTGCCCCCTTACCCCTCCGTATTCTTTAGAATACGGACCCTAAAACCGAAACACGGACATCCGTCTTTGCAAGGACGGACGTCCGTGTTGCAAAGACGGATGTCCATATTTGATTGATGGTATCGAACAGTGGTCATACCCTGTTCGGAGTATTGGTACTTAGGGCCTCCCACCTGTATGACCCAGTGCCCTACCTGTCACTCTCCACACACTCTCCACTCACCTGCACAGGCAGGCCCAGACAGTTCAGTTCAGTTCAGCTCTGTTTTCTTTAGCTGTTTTTTCTGTGTTTTTCATCATGGGAGTCAATTGCGACTGTTGTGAGGAACAATACCATGGGAACTCTAGACTGTGTCCGGCTTGTAAACATCCCAATCCCAAATGGGACCCACAGAACCAGTTATTGGACCAAAAGGGCCAGGGAGGACCACCAGCTGCAGTGGAGTCACCCAGTCATGGCCACCCGGCGGCCACACAGGATGCCGGGGCTCCCGGGCAGGACGCCGTGGCCACGGAGGATGCCTTTGATGTGAAAGTGAATGATTTGCAGGCACAAATTGAAGCAGAAAAGGCCAGGGAGAAACGGATACAACAATTAGGCAGTCAAGGGGAGTTAGAGCTGGAGTTGGCATCTATTCGCGCTCAAAACACACATATTTTGAAGGATATTGCCCAAGGTGAGAAAGCATGGAGTGGCCTTATGGCGGCCTTTGACTACTCTGATCCCAGTGCAATACTGCACAAATATCCACTGGTAACTGGGGATCAATTGTGAAAACCTTTGGTAAAGGACCGAGGTGGGGACCCGAACCGCGGTAGGGGGGTCCGGTACGAAGATAAGAAATGGGAATATACTGATGTATGTATTAACTGGAATTCCACTGTCTGTTCTAATGACGAATGCTCCCACAAACACATTTGCAAACACTGCAGGGGCTCCCACAAGGGAAAAAATTGTTCCGGAGTTCAGCTGTAATGGCACTTATGATATGAAACTTAGTGATATTTTTCCGTTCACCTTTGATGACATTTGTTGTTGTGTTGATTTAAATGAATTTCTTCATATGTACACAGACTATGCTCCTTTATGGGACATTAATTCACCTCATTTTCTATGTGGGGTCAGATCTCAAATGAACTTAGCAGGCTGGAGGAACATGCTTTCAGGGGGCCATAGTCAAGTATACGGCAAAGGCAATTGGGACCCTAACGTCCACTTCCTCCTAGATGGTATCTGCCACGGGTTTAAACTAACAGACCCAGGCGTGCATATAGAAGGTTACTGGTGCAAAAACTACGACTCAGCCACTGTTACAGCCTACCAGGATATTAGTGACATCATCTCTGAGGAGTTAGCCTCAGGTAAATTAACGGAAGTGAGTGTCCAGCCTCAGTGCATTCACGCTTTGGGCACAGTTAAAAAACCCTCAGGAGGCACCAGGCCAATAATCGACGCTAACTGTCCCGACTCGTGCTCAATTAACTGTCACATGAGTCAAACTTTCAGGTCATTTAGTTACAAATCGGTAGATACTGTATCGGACCATCTAAAGCCCGGCTCGTATATGGCAGTGACCGACATTACGGCAGCTTACCCCTCAATCATGGTCCGGGAGTGTGACAGAGCTAGGCAGGGCCTGTCTTGGGAGTCTAGATTTATTCAGGACAACTTCTTGTCATTCGGTACCCGCGTTGCCCCCTACGTGTTCAACAGTATTACAGACTCGGTAGCATGGTACCTTATGGCACACAGTATTTTCTGTGTCAACTACCTAGACAACATGTAGGTTATGGCAGATAGCTTTGAAGCCTGTCGGGAAGCACAGCTCTTCCTCCACAAAACATTGCGCTCCTTAGGTTTCTACATTTCCTACAATAAAGTGCGCTCCCCCAGTCAGATTCAGACTTATCTGGGAGTGGAAATTGATTCAGTAAATATGCAACTGAGACTACCTGCAGACAAATTGCGCAAACTTCATATGGAGTTGGACTTTTTCAGTGGTCGTCGCAGGACGACGAAAAAGCAACTTCAAAAACTGTGCGGAGTTCTGGCACATTGCGCGACTTTGGTTCGGGGTGGTCGCACTTTCTCCCATCGTGTTATTGCAATGTTAAGTTGTTTCACCCCCAGGAAAAGGTACATCACATTGTCCAAGTCCTTTCACCTAGATCTGGATGCATCTGGTACTGGATTCGGTGCTTACTCCGGCGTGGATTGGTTGTGCGGTAGGTGGCAGGAAGACTTCGAGATGAAGGGAGACCGCCACAACCACTGTGTCCCCCAACCGGTCCATGATGTACCTTGTAATATTAATGTTAGAGAACTGTACCCGATTCTTGAGGCCCTCACTAGATGGGGCCACATGTGGGTGGACCACCGGGTAGAATGTGTCACAGACAATACGCAGGTGGTGGCGGCTATAAACACTGGTAGGAGTGGAAATTCAGCTTCAATGCATCTCCTCCACTCAATATTTTGGCTGACAGTGATTTTCAACTGCCACCTGGTGGGAGTGTTTCTACCGGGCAAGGACAACCTGGTAGCAGATACTCTCTCCACAGCTACCCTCATCAACGAGTTACCGTTTTTTTTGTGTTGCAGAGGCCCGTCAGCGGATCCGGGAATTGGACTACTTCGCAGCGGAGCTTCGCAGTCAGGCGTGGGTGCCGAGTACCTGGAAGACTAAAGCGTCTCAGTGGCGCAAATATGTCAAATTCTGTGCATCAATTCGATGCCCGGCAGTACCCACAAACACAACCCTTATGTGCCGCTACGCAGTCAGTTTGGTTCCGGATCTGAAATATAGATCAATCCAGAATTATATCAGTGCAGTGATATCTCTGAACAATTATTCCGGTTACGACATTAAAAATGTCAGATCAGAGTTCGAGTTGATCGCCACCCTAGCGGGTATACGCCGTAAGCTTGGTGACCCAGAACCGACTTGCCCGTCTTTCACTCTTCGGGACTTATCATTGTTATCAGACTGTGTTAACTGGGATCGGGTGGAGGAGAGGGTCCTGTGGACTTGTATAGCTGTCTCGTTTCGGGGCCTGCTACGGAATCAAACATCGTCTCTGATTCGGCATCAAACCCAGTGGGTCACTATCTTCGACGCGGAGCAATAGGTCTCACACAGTGGGGCATAGAACTGAGTATCTCCTCGTCTAAGACATTGCAATATGGTCAGACAGTTCACAAGATACCTATAACTTTTAGTCGGGGCTCACCCCTTTGTGCAGCTTCCCTGGTACGGGATCACCTGGAGGAATTCCCATCCTCTGATACCATGTCCCCAGCTTTTGTAGTACCGAAGGGAAATCGCCTCGTCCCGGTGACCTACCCTATGCTGTTGGGGTACCTCAAAAAACTTATGATCTCGGCAGGCATGAACCCGCAAAGGACGGGCATGCACTCTCTAAGACAGGCAGGGGCACTCTATATGTATAGCCTTGGTCTCACCCTGGAGGATATCCGTCAAGCAGGAAACTGGAACAGCATGGCTGCCCTAATTTATCTGACAAAACCTTATCATCTCCGTGTGGACACAGATCTCGTTGTGTCTAAGTGCCTCAGTACCAATCTACAAATATGAACAATTACTCCTAGTTGGGAGTTGCCGGCGTATTCGCGCAGGCCCAAGTGGCTATTTTGTCCCTGTCTTCTCCCTCGCTAGGATCAATGGTATCGAATAGTGGTCATACCCTGTTCGGGGTATTGGTACTTAGGGCCTCCCACCTGTGTGACCCAGTGCCCTACCTGTCACTCTCTACACACTCACCTTCACAGGCAGGCCCAGACAGTTCAGTTCAGTTCAGCTCTGTTTTCTTTTTTCTTTCTCTTTGTTTGTTTTAAGTTGGTTTAATAAATAGGCCCGCGTATTCGCGCAGGCCCAAGTGGCTATCTTGTCCCTGTCTTCTCCCTTGCTAGGATCAATAAACACGGTGAAACGGCCTCCAGAACATAACATTTCTTTAGTCCTTATATGTGACACTGCACGAGTTCTCCCATTTAAGCAATTTAAAAGCTAATTAAAGTCAATGAAAAAGTGCTTAAAGTAGGATTGGCAACTTCCCTCCAACTTTAAGCAACTTTTATCCAACATTCCTTCAACTTTAATTCATGCCATAACTCCATTAAAGTAGGACCAGGTACTTTCCTACAACATTAACCAAATTAAAACAATTATATAACATTAATCTAAGCCATAAGTCCATTAAAGTAGGACCAGGAAGCTGTTTCACCACATTTAATCACAAAACATGGATGTCCGTCTTTGCAACATGAAGGTCCGTCTTTGCAAAGACGGACATCTATGTTTCGGTTTTAGGGTTGGTATATGAATACCTACTGCCCCCTACCCCCTCCGTATTCAAAATATGGACCCTAAAACTGGAACACGGACGTCCGTCTTTGAAAAAAACAGACCTCCATGTTTGATGATTAAATGCGGTGAAACGGCCTCCAGGTACTTTCCTACAACATTAACCAAATTAAAACAATTATATATCCTGCAACATTAATCTAAGCCACAACTCCATTAAAGTAGGACCAGGAACTAAAGCAGTTTTTTATCACACATTTCCTGCAACTTGAATTCATGCCCCACAGTACATTACAGTAGGGCCAGCTGAATTCCTGCAACTTTAAGCAACTTTATTGAGTATTTCCAGCAGCTTTAATCTATCAGACTAGGTCCTGGATCCTGAGCTGAATTATTATACTGTTAAATTTTTTATCTGAAAATAACATACATCATAGGTGGGTATCTATCAAACCAATGGTAATAGTGCCTATGAGTAATGCATTTATTTAGTTAACCTTGGTCATAAAGCAGACTTGGGCTGGTTGAAAATCCGCATGTATCATAGTGTTTGTAATGCTGACCTGATGAATGGGGTACATATATGATTAATATAAAGATGGTTGATTGTTATCATTTACATGAGAATTCATGCATTAATTCCCATTTATATTTGTCTATGGGGATTAACACTGAAATGACATTATGTGCATATTCTGTAATATTTATGCAGAGATAGATCATGGTTATACAGAATATGTAAAATATGAAGGTTGGTGCACACAAAGGACAAAGGATTCTTCATCTATGTTGTCTGGATGTAATTGGCAAAAGATGATGCATTGGGTGATAATAGGGAAGTAAGAAAGAACATGGTAGAAGAATGTAAGCAACTTTAAGCAAGACTTAAAGCTGGTGACTAGATGTATTTTCTGCAACTAAAAGTAACTTTAACCCACTTTCTGCAACTTTCTGCTTCTATTGCGTCTCACCTGATGGCAGTATTTCCTAATAGTTGTGCTAATCCATGATGTGTGCGACGATAATTAGGTATAATTAGCTAGTTTGATCAATGGTGGTCAAAATATTTATAAACCTTAGAGTTGACATTCACCTTTAGATGAAGTTGTGTCAAAAAAATAGAAAAGTTGTGGCCCAACGGGGGAGAACGCGCCTCCGGGGGGATTTTTAGTACTGGTTTTGGCCACAAGGGGGCAGTATGTGGGTCAAACACTGACAAATATGCTAAAAACAATTTTTTATTTTTATAAGGAATCCAGTGGTATCTCCACTGAAAATGTTCCATTTTTGGAATGTTGGTTGCCATGGACACATAGAAAATTGGTAGATAAGGCAATTTCTGGTTGCCATGGAAACCAGTCCCCTATTCCAATTGGGAATTTTTGCCACAAACCTTTTTTTTAAAATTCCTTCAGGAACCCAGAACCGAAAACAGAGCTCAAAAATTCCCTCTAGAACCAACTTTATGACAAAAACATCACATTCCTTTGGTTAGTTTTCCACAAAACTATTTTTTGCATTATAAGTGTTTATGATAGGATATAGAGCATTTAGAGCTTATTTCCCATTTTCAGTTGTACACACCAACCTATGTTTGACAAGCAATTACATCAAAGCTACCAGGGATATTTTAGCTCAAAATATCTCATTTTAAAGCCCATTACTTAAACCTTAAAAAGCCATTTCCCCGCAGGAGGCATGTTTTCCCTCACCTGGCCACAGTTGTTGATGACACTTCATTTGTAACACTGCCAACTATACTAAACACCCTTTTTGTGAAATAGGAAATAATACATATCAGTTATCCACCTGTATCACTTCATGGCACAAGGGCATGTACCTTACCAACTTAATGATGAACCCTAAAGTGGGACTAGTGGCATTTCTGACACACAAAATGTGGAGGTGTGCCAGGCCCACTTGCTGATGAAATCTAAATGCAGAATCTGGAATATCTAATGCAAAAAAAAGTAAAAGTGTACTTAAAGAATTCAATCACCTTTAAGAAAACGTCCTGGTTTGAATTTAGTCAACTTTTAGTTACTTTCAGTGAACCTCCAAGTACAAATTTAATCAGATTTCATTGACTTTAAGCAAACCTCCAAGTCCAAATATGTTAACTTTTACCCCCTTTAAGCAAACCCCCAAGTGCAAATTCAGTAAGCCATTCATCAACTTTCCGCAAAACTCAAAGTTTGTAATCAGTCAACTTTCATTGACTTCAAGCAAATCCCTAAATCTGACTTTGAATGACATTCATCAACTTTAAGCACACATGCACATATTGTCACCTTTCAACCCTTCGGAAATAAGGCCATTAATCATCCTGAAAATTGCTTAAAATCTGTGGGGAACTAGACATTTTGCTACTTTAATTTTTGCTGACATTTTGCTGAAAGTCGATTTAAGTTGCATTTTCTCTGACTTTAATCAACTTTATGCAATGAGTAAATTTACTTAAATTGAGGTTTTAGGGTATGTGGATACGTTAAACATTTACAACAGAAACAAACTATGGAAATGTTAGAATATTATACAATATTTATTTCTCACTAGGTTTTGTTTGAAATATGTTTTAGTTTTGTAAACCATTCCACATTAAAAATAGTACCCATTACATCAGACTCTTTGCAACTACAAAGTCAAACAGGAAGCTATAAATGCCTAGTGATGAGAAATATAGCCAGATTCTGTGTGTCAAAGATCTAATTATGCTGAAATCATATAATCACTTCCAAACCACTTTAAACAATTTTGCAATATTCTCCCATATATTTCTTCTTATTTCAACAATAAAATTTAGGTGCCACATCAGGGGCAACTGTCATTGTTCTTCTATTCAATGCTGGACCACTGGATGTCACCTGGGCTAAGCTGAGTCCCAATGTCCATGCTATGATGGAGTGCTTCTTCCCTGCTCAGGCAACAGGCATAGCCCTCCTCCAGACACTACAGGGTCTTTCCGCTGATGCTGTGCCTGCAGGCCGCCTTCCAGTCACTTGGCCAGCTTACCTATCACAAGTACCTATGAAATTACTTTTGTATAACTCAGGTGCAGATCCAATGGGGGGGGGGGTAGGGGGCACATGCCCTAGATCAGGTCAAGCTATGCCGCCTCAGACCAACCCTTCTAGATCTGCCCCTGATAACTATCTACAAGGGTCTTGTAGTTGTTGATCAGATAGGAAGTAAAAGCAGAATGCTACAATTATTTAAGTAGCTAACTCACAGAATAATTTGTGGGTTTATATAGTAGGTCAATAAGAATTTGAGTACACCTGTAATATTGGAGAAAAAGGAGGATGGGCAAACAGGGTTATATGGTACCATATGTCTTGCCCCTAAAAAGGTCCTTTTTTACTTAAACAAACTGTCTTTTTATAAATGTTAGTGTACTCAGAATGCTTTACATTTTAAAGGTGCCCCCAATAACAGACTATAACATGACTGGCAGGACTTATCGATACTATGAAGGTGACCCACTTTATCCCTTTGGCTATGGATTGTCATACACGACCTTCAAATACAGCAATCTACATGTGTACCAACAGAGACTAAGCAGAGGTGGAAATGTCACTGTCAATGTCAGTATCACCAACAGTGGACAATATGCTGGTGATGAGGTAAGTTGTCCTCTGTAGACAGGTTGTCATGTAGATGCATATACGATTTGAATTCATAAATCATGTAAACTTACGAAATATAATTCTAATCAAATGATTGAGGTTGAGACCTCTGAGTTGCAGGACTTCACCTACCCACCCATGTTGTGTGTAATACATGATTATGGTATAGATTACCTCATGGGCTTTGCTGTAAGGAAACTATACAGATCAATTCCCAAAGTAGTAGGGTAAAGCCGAGGCTCCATTAGCAGCACAGTGCAGCAGCGTTCCTGTCCAAAACACTTTTTCCTTTGTTCTGTTTGTTATTGTTTTCATCATCTAGTGCATTGGGGTGCCCTTTCTGCTTGTCTTCTCAACACTAATTGTAAACAATAACATATAGAACAAAGGGAAAAGTGTTTTGTGCAGGAACTCTGCCACGCTGTGATGCTAGTGGAGTCTTGGCTATAGATCACCTGGAGCTGTTTATCAGCTGTCACTCTTTGTCAGCTAGTTGAGTATCAATTATAAGTTACTAATTATTAAATATTCTTAACAACATTTTGTTGTATATTAAAATTATATTGTAAATCCTCCTAGTCTATCCCTTGAGGGTAAGGTGTTTGATATAGGTTGCCATGTAGATGCTTCTACAATTTGAATTTATGAATCATATAAACGAATATAATTCTAATCAAATGATTGAGGTTGAGACCTCTGAGTGGCAGGGCTTCACCTACCCACCCAGGTTGTGTGTTATAAATGATTATGGTATAGATCACTTCATGGGCTTTGCTGTGAGGAAACTAGACACTTTAATTCCTAAAGTAGTAGGGATAGACTGCTGAAACTGTCTATCAGCTAGGAGTGTCATTGGTATGCAATTTATTTTGATGATGATAATCACAAATTTGGTGTTGATATTTGGAATATATCAATATTCATTAAAGAATTAAATCAAATGGCGAAAAATGAATGGACTAGGGGAGGGGTAAATCTATGTTCTATTTTCTATCTATTCTTTGGGTTGGCTCATGAATTTTGCATGTATTCGCAATATAAAAAAATAGACCAATTAACAATGGGTATTGAGTTCAAAATTATATTTGGCCATAACTTCGGTTTTAATTAGAATGATTTTCAAATTTATTTTGCCATTAGAAAGGATTTGAGCCATAGATAAATGCACATATAATATTCTATCGATATAATGGGTTTGTATCGATTCCATAGGTATATATGACACTCCTACTATCAGCCAACACTCTTTGTCAGCTAGTTGATTATCAATTATAATTAACTAATTATTAAATATTCTTAACAACTATTTATTGTACATTGTATTTTAGAATTATATTGTAAATCCTCCAAGGCTATCCCTTGAGGGTAAGGTGTTTGAAATCCCTAGGCTGCAGGTCTTAGTCTATCTCATGTTCACACCATTCATCAGTGTTGTCACCTCATTGGATCTGCCATCCTCGACAATACTGATATCCTCATAAGACTGTCCTATTTGCAAGTGAATCAGGACATCTCAGTATGTCTAACTCATCCCCACTTGACATGAGAATGTCTTTTTAATGTGATTTTTTTAACAACAATACCCTGACAAAATGCTTACTTTGTACATAAATATTCACACAACTGACCCTTACCTTAGTGTTTATACTAAAGTTGTTGTTTACTTGCTTTTAGGTAGTCCAGGTCTACCTACAGTGGCCCCGTGCAAATGAAGCTGCTCCAAAGCTCCAACTTGTTGGCTTTCAACGCATTCAAATCCAGACACAACAAACTCTATCAGTAAATGTGACCATTACAGCTCAACAAATGTCAGTTTGGCTTGATGACACAACAGGCTTCAAGGTTGTGCCAGGGACAATGACTGTATATGCAGGAGGACAACAGCCAGGCCAGAGAACTGCAGCACCTTCTAATGTCCTGCAAACATACTTTACAGTTGAATGAATGAATGATCATTTACACACATGATATAATAGTTTTGAGCTACTCTGACAGATAATCTATAAAAGGGATATCTATTTGGCTGGGTTGGGCTGTCCAATGACCCGAGAGTACTATTATTCCATCTAATTCGCTTAATTTGTTAAGGCCAAAAAAAATATTGTAAGTTTCTGGTAACATGGTCCAAAAAGTTGAGGTAGGTAGGTTGGATTTTTTTTAAATAATTTATTATTTTTTTTACTAAGCAAAATTTGGGTCGAAATATTAAATTGTTATCACTAATAATCATTTCAGATATTCCATTTATTTATTATACCATCCAAAACATAGCAAGCTTGAATAATAATCTCGGTTTCCTTTACTTGGGGACAATGACAATCTCGAAATATGAAAAATATGAAATTAATGTGAAAAATCATTAAAATTATGAAAAAAATGAAAAAATGATGAAAATTCTCTTGAAAAATTCTGAGGTTGTCCCTGTTTGGCTGAGGTAGGTCGGATGACCGGAAACCAAACTTTTTTTTGGCCTAAGTAACATGTGTAAAAGTCATCACTATTTGCATCTACATTGCTGACAATACATATGCTTTAATTAATTTGATACCAAATGTGGTTACTTTTGGTCGTTTCATAAATATGCCTAGTGTATCCTCAACTCATAATGTATTATCATTACTGATGAAGTAGTTGAAGTTTTAAACTATGTATTGGCTTAAGAAAACACCCTGTTGAGTTGTTACAATCAGTTGCCTTGATAAGGCCTCATTTCATCATGTACATTCATATATGTCATAATGTGAAAATAACTTTATTTGAAACAGATGAATTGGATGAGGAATCACCTTTATTGTCATAATCCACTTTTGTTAAATTGTGTTGGACAATAAAATTAATTTTCAAACCTCAAAAAGTATGTAAATCAAATAATCACTATTAATGTCCTGTCAGTAGGTTTAACAATCGTTATAACAACAAGTGTTTTCCAAGAACATGTTGTAGGTTCACAATTATCCTATTCGAACATTTCATTACAAATTTCATAATCTACCCAGTGCCACAAGTATGTCGCTCGAAGGCAGTGCTTTGGTACAATCTCTATATATGATCTACCAGCATCTTAGGAACAAAACTACAATATTCTAAAATGGGCACAATTATTTGCTTATATATTCTTAGAGCATTTTCATGATCAAGGTATTTTGCAATATGACGTAGCTGTTTAAGTTTAGGGAGTGGTCATTATCTATCAACAGAGGGGGGCTAGTGGGTTTGAGGGGGGTGTAAAAATTTCAGACCCCTCTCATGGGGGGGTAAAAAAATTTTGACCCCTCTTGAGGGGGGGGCTAAAAAAATTACCCTCTTTTTAGCCAAAAAGCCTGAGCGCTACTATGGATCAAAGAGGGGCGCGAAGATTCTCTGTGCCTCTGGTGCGGGGGCGGCAAAAATTGTTGACCCCCCTTGGAGGGGGGCATCAAAAATTTTCGCATGTCAGTTCGAAAACCCACCACCCCCCCCTGTTGATAAATAATGACCACTCCCTTAGATATAGCTATTGCATCAATCTTCTTGCAGTGTGCCTTAAAGTTTAAGTCACTATCAATAATCACACCCAAGTAGTTGAAACTCTCGATATTAGACAATACAGAACCCTGCATACTAATATTACTAACAACACTTTGCCTCACTGAGTAACACCATAATATTTTCACATTTACTGTTAGCACATTTAATTAACACCATGTTACAATATTATCAACATCCTATTGCATTAATCTAACCATTATCTCCAGAAAATATTCACAGTGTGTTATAACATGGTGCATGGACATAATCAAGGACATCAGAAGGATTTTTACAATAAAACATCCATTTATTTTTTCATAATTGAAAGCGTATTCCCTTTTATAGACTGGTACTTTAACATGACTAGGCTATTAAAAGGATATTGGATTTGACATTGAAGTTTTTTTTGAAGTTTGATAGCCTTTAGTTTTCATAAAAAATAAACACCATTTACAATAGCATTTCCAATGATCATGTTCTCAAAAGTAGCAGGGAAAAAACAAAGGCAGGCTGCTTTTATGCTTGTTCAGCACATTTATGGCAGCAACTTTCATTGTCTTTTGTCAGGTACCCATATTGTTAAAAGTCCTTGCTACCCCCCCCCCCCCTTTAACGTCAGAGGACCTCTAGGTATCGAGCCCATGCCTCTATACTTAACTGGGTGACTTCTTCTGCTGGCTTTACTGAATCGGTGTGGTGCAAATACTAGGGGGGGGGGTTATTCTCAGTCCTGTAAATTCTGATTTACGACCAAAATGAAGTTGTTTCAAAATAATGAGTGTTGTGTTTAATTGGAATATATGTGTTTTCCTATTCATGTCGGTGTAGGAAAACTGTCGATAATGTTCCCTCAATTTCATAATCAAAAGAGGTATAAAAGGTGCGGGGTGTGCAACCTGTTGCAATGTGCGACAGAGACATTGGGAAATGCGCCAGGGATAAGGGAGATAATCTAAACTTTCTAAAGCTGAAAGAAGTTTGTGAATATTCCAATTAGAACCAAAGTTTTTGATGTTTTCAATAAAATGTTACACTGTCACTTAAATTATATTGATCAGACAGCCAACAAAAATTTGGCTATTTTGTTTCACATCCCTCATATAGAGCACTAAAGACACGTAGACTTTCCAATTTCCTTGGTCTTAAGCCACCCAAAAGACATCAAATTTTAGTGACAAAACATGGGAAATAAAAACATTGGGGGAAAACAATGTCATCTTTTTTTGAATGCATGTCCTCAGTTACATTTTGGTACCTTGCATGATAAAATAGTCCAATTAGCTGCAGAAACATTAGGATCTAACATAGGGACGTCAGCGAGAGAAATTTAGGATAGCCTTTAACTTGATTTAAGTATTGAAATGGTATGGCATAATGCATACTGTGGTCGTAGATATTTTCACTGGTATAAATTTTCGCGGAAAGAGTAAAAATCCGAATTTCGCTGGTAGGGGGCCCTACTTAAATTCACGGATTTTTAGAATTAAAGGTCTAGGGAAAAAAGACAAAATGAGTAACATTGTAGCTTTCATTTCACTTAAAAGTTGGTGACAGCAAGGTGTGGAAATTACTGCAGTCAAACAATGCCTACCAATGCACAAAGTGATTACCATCACAATTAAGATTCAATTAATGCTGTGATTATCATTTATTTCATAAGAAATATTGTAAACGCGTTCTTGATGTGTTCTAGTCAAATATAACTTGAGATATTAGTAGTCTTCCTTGGACCAAAAAACTAAAATTATTGTCCAAATCCAAATCACCAATATTTGTAGTAACAGATGGGACGAATTCCTGTTCATGACTTGTGCTGTTTTCGGGGGGTTGGCCACATTTTGCCTACCATACAACACAGGGTCCCCCCCCCCCCCCCACACTTACATAATATCTTCTGAACAAATATTCACGATGGACATAAATTCATGGACTTTTAATTTCCGTTAAATATGCGAAAATATGTACACCGTGAAATAAAGTACGACTAAAACAGCCATTAGATCTACTGGAAACATTTTTAATGATAATCACCCATAATTTTGGATCTAGATAGTTCTTTTCTGATTAAAGTTTTGGAAGACCTTATGAACAGGTCAATTAAAAAGATGAAGTCTTTATTTGAAAAGAATAAAGTTATGGTTTCCGTGACAACGGAATGTCAACAATTCAACATTGATCAATTATCCCTCAATTTGGGAAAAAACATTCTTTTTACACTATATATAAAAATGGGTTGGTAGATCGCTGGTTACAAAATCACTTTTATTGACTTCTTCAGCCTAGAATACCCTTGGGGTACCAGATGAAGCAGAATTTTCAGGCTGTGAAGCAGTGAGGAATGTGCCAGCTAACTCGACCCATGGCATGTACAAAATATTTTCAGAATTGTACAGTTTATTCCTTACTTGAACCATTCCAAAAGTTCATATTTAAGTTTTCTCTTAGTGTAACTTTGATAAAATATTTTATAGCCTCAAAAACCATTAGTCAAGGTACAATTTCCGCCATTTTGGATGAAATTCTGCTTCACATGTATTCCCTGCAACACAAGCTTCAATTTGATGTGTCATACATCAATACACCTAAACAGGGTTCCGCATGGGCCACTGCATACTAATGAGTAGTATGCAAACAAACCCAACTCACCACTCGGGCACTGCTAAATAAATCTCCAATTTTCTTTATCCCATACCCCAATTAAGATCATGATCATAGACTCACAGTCTAATGGATTCAAGTTTATTTTAGTAGAAAAAGCAATGTTTTGATTTTGAAAACAGTGCTAGAATAAATGGGTGGGCGATAATGTAGGAGTTTCCCCATTGCCTTAAACATGGCCGACACAGCGCTTCATTCGATTTGAAGCCAATCTTTGAACTCGCTTTTTTCATCTATTTGTTGTTCAAACAGCAATGAAGCTCTTTGATGTAGGTGCATACAATATTTATGAATCAGGAAATGTGGCTGACTAAGCCCCTGTCACGATCCTGATTGTGTGAAAAGCCTAAAATGTCAGTGCCCCCTTTCACCCTTTCTCCTATTATCGGTACCCCCTCGTACTGGTACTATGGTAGCGCTGACAAGGAAGACTTTGGGGGGGGGGGGGGGCTTGTTAGATATATCATATAGGGAAGGCTGTTGGATAGTTAAATTATCCATTAGATCCTTTCCCTGCCCCAAAACTCCGAGTACCTTTCTCCGGGACTTTTCTTTCTACTGAATTCTACACAGTAGAGTAGGCTACACTGATGCCTCGCCACTGATCTAATTATCAGGACAGGGTCAAAGGTTTTTGTCCCCCCCCTTCAAACCCAACAAGCCTCCAATCTGGCAATAAATGACTCTGCCCTCAATAGTACTACCACTGGTAGTTGTACAAGTTAATACCAGCTCAGACAGATCGACTGTCAATGACACAGAGCATGGAACTATTAAATGCGCGGAATGAAATCTGATCTTTGGTTGATCAACGTCATCTGTAACTAGTTTCCAACCCCCCTTTGAGGGACCTAAAATTTTTCTGTCTCCCCCCTTTTATTCTTAAGTAGCATGCAGGTTCTTTTTTCCACTTTCGGGTCGAGTTATTTAGGGAGTGGACAGTGGTTCCATCATTAGGGAGTGGTCATTATTTAGCAACAGGGGGCGGGTGGTGGGTTTCTACGCGGATGCGCGAAAATTTTTTATGCCCCCCTTTTATTCTTAAGTAGCATGCTGGTTCTTTTTCCACTTTCGGGTCGAGTTATTTAGGGAGTGGACAGTGGTTCCATCATTAGGGAGTGGTCATTATTTAGCAACAGGGGGCGGGTGGTGGGTTTCTGCGCGGATGCGCGAAAATTTTTTATGCCCCCCTCAACGACAGTCAAAATTTATTGCGCCCTCCCAAACCGGAGGCTTTGAGAATTTTCGCGCCCCTCATTGAGCTATAGTAGTGCGCGGGCTTTTTTGCTCAAAAGAGGAGGGGTCGGAAATTTTTACGCCCCCCTTAAACCCACCACCCCCCCTGTTGATAAATAATGACCACTCCCTTCCCAGGTAGCACAGAGACATTGGCATAACGTTGGCCCAACCATCGGCTTTTGGTTGGCAATGTCCTTCCAACATTGGGCCAACGTTGGCATTTGGTTGGCAAATGCCACTGGTCCAGCCTACGTAGGCCCGATGGGCAGCCAACATTGGCAAATTTTTGTGTGCTACCTGGGTTAGGGAGTGATCATTTTTTAACAACAGGGGGGGGCCGGTGGGTTTGAGGGGGGGGTCAGAATTTTTTCAACCCCTTGACCAGGGGGGTCAGAATTTTTTCAATACCTCTGATGGGGGGGGTCAAAATAATTTCACCTGTTTTCAGTGGAAAACCCCGCGCGTTACTATAGGCTAAAAGGGGACGTTCGCACGCGATTTTTGTCCCTTATGGGGGGGGTCGAAAAAAATTTACCCCCTCGAGAGGGGGGGTCGAAATTTTTTTCGCGCGTCCGCGCGCAAACCCACCAGCCCCCCCCTGTTGTTAAAAAATGATCACTCCCTTATTAGGGCCCTAGACAGGCGGATCCCATGTCCATTGTCGATTCTAAGAAATGGTTATTGTCACTTGTCTCTCAACCCCATGTCCCTTGTCAAATGTAAGAAGTGGCCTTGTCTCTTGTCTCTAAGCCCATGTCCCTTGTCGAATTTAAGAAGTGGCCTTGTCCCTTGTCTCTAAGCCCATGTCCCTTGTCGAATTAAGGAAGTGGTTTTGTCCCTTGTCTCTTAACCCCATTTCACTTGTCTAATTTAAAAAGTGGCCTTGTTCCTTTGTCGATTTTACCCGTCTGGGGCCCTATTACTTAACAACAGGGGGGGGGGCGGTGCAAAGAATTTTGACTGCTGTCGAGGGAGGATATTTTTTTGATATTGTAGGATTTTGCGCTCCTCAATTCTTTTGGTAACCTCCACTGGGGGGGGGCTTGATGGATTTTGTTGATAAATAATGACCACTCCCTAATGATGGAACCACTGTCCACTCCCTAAATAACTCGGCCTGAAAGTGGAAAAAAGAACCTGCATGCTACTTAAGAATAAAAGGGGGGGAGACAGAAAAATTTTAGGTCCCTCAAAGGGGGGTTGGAAACTAGTTACAGATGACGTTGATCAACCAAAGATCAGATTTCATTCCAGGCATTTAATAGTTCCATGCTCTGTGTCATTGACAGTCGATCTGTCTGAGCTGGTATTAACTTGTACAACTACCAGTGGTAGTACTATTGAGGGCAGAGTCATTTATTGCCAGATTGGAGGCTTGTTGGGTTTGAAGGGGGGGGGGGACAAAAACCTTTGACCCTGTCCTGATGCTTAGATCAGTGGCGAGGCATCAGTGTAGCCTACTCTACTGTGTAGAATTCAGTAGAAAGAAAAGTCCAGGAGAAAGGTACTCGGAGTTTTGGGGCAGGGAAAGGATCTAGTGGATAAATTTTATGGAAAGTCCCTCAAATAACTATCCAATAGCCTGATCTGAGAATCGTAGGATAATTTGGGGAAGGGAGCAGTTGAAAACCCACGTGGGAATAATGAAAATCAACGGGACAAATTTGTCATTTGCAAGAAATAGGGACACTGTCAAGCTAATGGAGAACTACTACGTTATAGCCCTAGTCCATTTTGATTACTGTTTTCGGTTAGTTTCTTGGCTTGTCATCATTCACATTAATCACATTATTATCGTATAACATGAAAGTGATATGTATGCATAGTGTTAACAACTTTATAGTGCATTGATGAGCCATAGTTTTAGATTTATTTACAGTCCTCCCTGCGTGCTGCTTTGAAACTCCCGGGTTTGTTTGCGTACCATGTGGAAAGTAGGTCACGACACCATGCCCATATATGGCAGACCCTGTCTGTGTGTATATCTGATGTATAGTTCCAGAGTTATGCTCATAAACTCAAAACTTCCGAAAGAATATGCTGGGGGAGTGTAAAATTGTTTGAGCTTGCTATGTTACACACTGTTGCTATGTTACGCGATGCTATGATACACGCTTCCAATTTAAGACACCAGGGGCTGCACTGTAGGTATTGATGATATTGCCCCAAACTAAAGCAGACAGGCTTCAAAAGTATGCAGGTATTGAGGATATTGCCCCCAACTATAGTAGAGAGGCTTCAGAATTATGCAGATATTGATGATATTGCCCCAAACTGTAGTGGCGAAGCTACTAGTTGCATTCTAAATAAGGTCATTTTAGAATGAAGAAAAATGTTGAAGGTTGAAAATCATTTCATTGGCCATAATTCTGTGCACAATCATATAAGTGAGTTTTTTTTTCACAGGAAACATGAGTTGGAGATAGAGTCTATGCTATAGCATAATTGGATTTCTCAGAAAAAGGTTTCTACAGACTTGTTTTCTCTTTTATTTTCACAATTTGTAGATTTGTTCCAGTGCTTCATTATTATGCCCACCCATACTGACCATGCACTTCTGATATCAGGTGTTAATTGGTTGGCACATTAGTAGTTAAATTGTTGGGTATATGTAACTATATTTGGACCAACTCCATAATTATGGCATCATAATATTTATGTAGATAAACGATAACCGTACCAACTATGTAAGATGTAACGGTGAACAAACTTATATAAACACTAATGTCGAGAACAGAAAAACAGCCCCACAAGCTCACCTTTGAAGACTAGGATGTGGCTTGTCCTGGCTTGGACAGAAGCGTTTTGGCAACTGGGAAGTCGCCAGGTCATGGTAGACAAGTAACTTTTAAAAAAAGGCCTTGCCATATGCTCAAATAATGCTGGATGTAAAGGAACCGTTGCACCAGTAAAAGTGGGAATGATTTCTCCCCTCTCTAAAATCATAGATGCATTCACAATCTCGAAAGTCATTGTAGCAACGGTCTCCTTGATTATATTTTAGTTAGATACGAACATTTTTGCCTCCATTAATTGTTCAAAATGCAGAAGCCATAAATGGTTATGTCACAAAGGTATCCCAATTCAATCACTCCCGATCAATAGTTTAGCAGATGATCTGAATATTTTATATGACCTACTCGCCTTATATAACAATGCAATCATTCGCTCATGCAACCATCGACTCAGGAATATGAGGTGTTGTATTGATAGATTTTATTGCACACAATCAAATACCTTTCTCTTGCGTGACAATGATATACATGCCTATAATGTGGTGAAGGGTAGAATAGAATCCAGCAATAGAATATGGTGTAGAATATATGACTTCGAAATTTGTGGAGTGTTTAAACACGATCCCATAATATAACAGGGAGAGGGAGGGCATAGATATTATAGCGAGACTAATACTCAACAATGGCTTGCCATAGCTACTCAATTAATGTGGCCTATTTACGGATAGCCACGAGAGATACCTGCTGAGATGGGGGTCATAACAGTCATGACTCGCTGCACAACCAGGTGTTCTCTGATTTGTATCTACATTCTGCTACTTGGACAACAGTCATTTTCTTATGTTCCTGGCAATGTAGAGGTAGAAACTCTTCACAACGCTTCACCAGGACCCTTCCCCTTCCAGGACCCATCATTACCATGGGACAAGAGGGTGAATGATCTGATAGAAAGACTTACCCTGGATGAACTGGTTAACCAAACATTGGCCATTTACCCTAACCCAACTTATGGCATCCCCAGACTGGGGATAAACTCATATGTGTAGGATGCTGAATGTCTGCGAGGACTCCAGAATACCAACAGTACAACATTTCCACAGGCAATAGGACTGGCAGCCACTTTCAGGTATATTTGCAGAGGCACTGATCAATGGCATTATCTGTTTGCTGGTTAAAAATATGACAAGCTAGCTTATATTGGCCTATATTTCAGCATACTATATATATTTTTAGGGAGTGGTTATCATCTATCAACACAGGGGTGGTGGGTTCTCGCGTGCACATATGAAAATCTTTTTACACCCCCCTCGATGGTGTCAAAAATATGGTAAGCTAGCATATAATAATAATATATTTTATTGACAGCAAAAAAGAGGTCATTACTGATCTATGTGTCATACATAAATGGTTCTTTACATATATAGCATGTATATATATAATATGTCCACTACTCTACTCTACGACTAAGTCTAAGTCTTACTATCACTCTCTTTCACTCTCTCTCCCTCTCACACACACATACACACACTAATTCTCTCTCTTTCTCCACCCCTCTCTCTCCTGGCACACATACCCACTCTTTGTTACAGTGATGATTACATAAATATCATAGTATACACATCTGTTACATAGGCTAGCAATTAGAGTTCCTGTCTCTGTCTAAATGCATTGTATATAAACTTGGCGAGAGCTTTGATGACATCAGTATCAGTATTGTTCATAGCAGAAATAAATTTCTCTACATCATTCAATTCATGATAGTTTTGATTTTTTTTCATTCATAACATTGTCAAACAACTGTCTTGATACACTATGAGAGTCACATTGGATGAGAAAATGTATTTCATCATCTACAAGGCCACTAGAACAAAATAGACAAATCCGATCACACACAGATTTTGGGGGCCGGCAATGCCTTCCTGTTTCTATACCCAGGTTATGAGAGCTGATTCTAAAACGAGCTAATGCTGTACGGTGGGCTTGGTTAGGGATACAGAATAGATAACTTTCAAGCCTAAACTCAGTTTTGAATATTTTGTATGTTCTTAGTTTTTTTTCCTTTACCAGCTGATGTTATTTCATTCATTGTTTGTTCTATATATTTCCTATTTATCGGTCCAGTTACAGCAGTGATAGCTTTAGGGTTGTCGGAAGTTGTCTGGTTAATCTAGAGTTGAATATATCGCTCACCTAGTGAGTTCAACAAGCATTTAACATTACTGCACCAATTTATCTAACCAGCATCTTCAAGCAAAGTTAGCTTCTTGTAACACTTACATAGTATGTGTGACTCTGGGAGGTTTACAATTCTTTCCCAGTACCTGAGTGCTCGAATTTCCCATTGCGCTTTTAGAGGTATCCTCCCTGTATCTGCATATACTGCAGCTGTTGTTGTCTGCTTTCTAACACTCAATATTGATTTTAAGTACCTTAGGTGTATGGACTCTGGTTTCTCCACCTTATTTCCCTTAGTCAGGCCCCATACCTCGCAGCCATAGTCAAGGCAGGGTCTTATCTGGCTATCAAATAACTTGAGCGCCATCCTAGGATCTGGTTTTCCAATATGTTGATAGCAACATGAATATGATTGATAGGCAGCTTTTCTACCCTTGTCATAAAGCTGATTGTATGCATCAAAGAAGATGTCTTTATGATTAGTTGTTAGTATAAACCCTAAGTACTTATAATTTTCTACTCTTACTAGCTGCGTGTCACCATACTTGAAGGTGTTAGTAATATCCTTCTTTTTGTGATTAAATATCATGATGTTTGACTTATTTATATTTACTAGTAGATGCCATTTTCTACAATACTGAAACAAATTGTTTAGCTGATTCTGCAGACCCCTAGCTTCCAGCTTACTATTTTCTAGTTTTCAGGAGTGGTCATTATCTATCAACAGGGGTGGTGGGCTCTCGTGTGTGTGAAAATCTTTTTACACCTCCCCATCACTGGTCAAAATCTTTTGCAGCCCCCCTCCCCCACACCGGAGGTGCAGAGAATATTTATACCTAGCTTAGAAATATAATCTCTCATCTCTCACGGCGGTACAGAGATGAGAGATTATATTTCTAAGCTAATTTATACCCATCTTTTATCTATAGGAGCATGCAGACATTCTTGCCAAAAAGAGGGTCATTTTTTTCATCCCCCCCCTCCTCAAGAGGGGTCAAAGGTTTTTGCGTCCCCGCAAACCCCCTCTGTTGATAAATAATGACCACTCCCTTTAATAGGGTTAGTTAGGGCATAATGCATTGCTGGGCTTCCACGAGGTCCTTTTATCCCCTTTATCTAGGGGATAAAAGGACCGAGTGGAAGCCTAGCAATCCACTATGGCCTTTATACCATGGTTTCAGCCATTAAATTAATTATTTTACCTTATAAAGCCATGAAATGTACCAATTTTTGTCGACACAGTCCGATGCTCCGCCATTTTGGATTTCTTGTTGATGTTCTGCCAAGTCATCGGTACACAAGCACAAATATAATCCATTTACATTGTAAAAATACAGCAAAGCTGGAGCCTTTTACAAGAGAGATGAACGTAAATACACATATATAAGTCGCACAGGGCTAGAAATCATGATGGCATATGTAGTTCTCCTAAATTTAGACATTTAGTCATAAACTACCCCAAATAAAGTGCCATCTGAATCTTATAGGATCCCCAGGATTCCCTTCAACTTAGGGTATGTATATGGTGCAAAGTAACATGAATGTTATAACTGAGCAGCATATACTAAAGCAATAGGAACAAAATTCACTAAACATTTTAGTTTCTATGCAAATGATAAATCGGAATGAAAATATACATGTTTAATTACCTGTATTTGGTGTGCTGCTTAATAACCATGAGATGCAATAAAGCTATGTATTTCAGTAAGGACATACTCCATGATGTTGCGGAGGCTATATCTTACGAGGTGCGAGCTCACTGGAACAATGCAACCAAAAAAGGGAGCAACTTCCCTACTGTTGGGCTCAGCTGCTTCAGCCCTTTTATCAACATTATTAGGCATCCATTATGGGGAAGAATTCAAGTAAGTGAAATGATAAAGAATACATAAGTCAAGGTGGGTTTTTCATCAGAACCATTGACCTGAGCTGAATTTTAGATTTTACAACTGTTGATACTTATGATACTGTATTTTCATTGCCTGGATTTATTGAATATTTTACCAATTGCGAATGGACAGGAAACCTATGGGGAGGACCCATATCTTACAGGCATGCTAACCAAGGCATATGTAACAGGCCTTCAGGGCAAGCATCCACGGTATGTGCGTGCCTCTTCTGGTTGTAAGGTTGTCGACATACATTCAGGCCCAGACAACATCCCTGTCAGTAGATTCAGCTTTGATGCCAAGGTACGCTTGAGAGACTTACAGGAAGGTGCAAATGATTGGGAGCGTATCAGCACCATAGGGTCAGCATGATGCATTATAAATACAGCACTGGCAAGTCACATCCCACCAGGGCTGCATTCATGCATCATGATGACCAATGGGCATGATAAAATAATGCTCTGTATTTATAAGGGTGATAGAAAGGGAATGATATGTTCTAAATGGAAAAATATTGATATGTATGGAGTTATTCCCACTTGGCAAAAACAAACGTATTTGTAACATTTTGAAATTGTTAGAAAATTTATATTAATTAGCATTTGTAAACATTGAACATTTCCTTACTCATTTTGACAATTTATGAAAAATGCTATGAATTAATGTGTATTTTTTAAACATCAAAATAGGTTCTGAACCCTAGAAAGAAAATGCACACATTTTTTTCCAGTTTTGACAGCAAACACCGATAAAATGAATAAACTCTACTGTCTGGTTAAAAGCCAAGGCTAAAAGTTTTATAAATTCATATATAACCATAAATTATGATTCATCAGAGTTCAAATTGACCATGTGTAGGGCTAATTAGCATTATTCAATAATTGTGCTTCTCAATACAGGTAACAATGCGAGATTGGCGGATGACTTACATGCCAGCTTTTAAGATGTGCATTGAGGCAGGGACTTATAATCTAATGTGCAGCTACAATAGGTAGGCTTCAAAACATCAACTTAGAATTACTGGAATTACAATCAAGGGGACTGATAATAAATTTTATATAAGTCATTTTAAAAAATTGTTAACAACATACACTTCATTTTTCAAATAAGGGCAGTCCCTATTTCTATTATTGTAATATCCCACATATAAAGCGCAACTTATAATAGTTCTTCCCAACCCCCACAGCAGCATTGGGAGGGGTTCAATGGTTATTCGGCGGTCCTAGTTACACATGGATTTTTGAATGTTTATTATGTTTTTCAGCCAAAGCCAGAAACTCTAGGTGTGTCTTATACACAGGGTGCAACCTATATGTGGGCACCGGCATGAGGACAATGTGTATATAGTAAGGGCATATATAACAAATAGAGGTGCACTAGGTGATTCTAGGGGCAGATAAGAAGCATGAGGCCGTAGGCCGTGTGCATTCTTATCTAGCCCATAGAATCACCGTGTGCACCTCCATTTGTTATCTATGGCGGTTTATACCATGGTTTCAACCATTAAATTAATTATTTTACCTTATAAAGCCATAAAAATCAATGTTATTTGTTGCAAGTCGACGTAATCCGTCCTCCGCCATATTGGTTTCTTGGCAAGACGACAAGATTGACTGGATACAAAGTGTTTGGTCGGCTTATGTCCTACAGGCATTTTCATAGAGCCACTGCTTGTGAGGAGTGCGCGCGACGGCCAGAATACCTTAGAGCATATGCCAATGTGACAACTTGTGTCTCGCCGCGGTAAACAATCCGTCTGCTACGCAGTCGACATGACGGCGAAAATTTCGCTCGATTCGATTTTTCTATCTTCAATACTGTTACATATACAGTTCAAATCATGGAGAATTAAAGCTAGGTGCTAGAATATAATGTCTACTTTCATCCTCTATACGCATTAAGGTCTTATTGCTATAGTTTTTTTAATATCGAATTAAAATCTTTGATGTCAACTTGCTGTCATCTCGTTTCAATCCAAGTGTCAACATGGGTTCATTTAGCGCGTACTATTCGAACTTCATTATCAGCTGTCGGCACCGTAAAATCGTTCAAGAATGTGATAACCATGGTATAACGGTTCTTATGTACACACACAGACAATGTGCTGGCCTAGGTGGTCTTATTAGGGTCGGTCACAGGACATTTTTAGAGTCGGTCAGAGGACATATCCCAGTGTGTGTTTAGGGTCAGTCACAGGACATGTTTTAGGGTTGGTCACTGGACATGCAGATTTATATGACCCTCAATACCATGGCCCAAGACACAACAGATGGATATGGCGTCAGACATTTTTCAGGCTCAGTCACAGGACATGTTTTTAACGGTTGGTCAGAGGACATCAAATTTGGGTTGGTCGGAGGACATCAAATTAGGGTTGGTCACAGGACATCAAATTAGGGTCAGTCACAGGACATGTTTTAGGGCTGGTCACAGGACATGTTTTTAGGGTTGACAGGAAATGCCTAAATACATGTTGAACCTACGTCCTGTGACTGACCATAAAGCATATATATGTCTTGTGACCAGCCCTAAATACCAACTATCAATATATGTCCCCTGACCAACCCTAAATACATGTTGAATATACATCCTGTGACCAACCCTAAAAAACTATGATATCAGTAGTAATCAAAAATATGTCCTCCAACCAACCCTAAATACACGTTGAAGATACATCCTGCAACCAGCCCTAAATACATGTGGAAGACATGTCCTCTGAACAACCATAAACAGATGTGGAATACATTTCCTGTGACCAACACTAAATACATGTTGAACATGTCCTCTGACCAACCCTAAACACATGTCCTCTGACCAAACCTAAACACCCTAAGCACACAGTCCTGTTACCTCACCTCCTGTCCTCTGACAAACCCGAAATACACATTGAACATGTCCTCTGACCAACCCTATGTGACCCTAATTTGATGTCCTGTGACCAACCCTAATTTGATGTCCTCTGACCAACCTTTAAAAACATGTCCTGTGACTGACCTTGAAATATGTGTCATGTGAACAATCCTAAAACATGTGTCCTGTAACCAACGCTAAAAAAATATGTCCTGTAACCAATGCTAACTTTGATAGGGGGGAGGGGAAAAGTTGGTCTGGGTGAGGGTTCGAACCTGCAACGGGCAAATGTAAAGTCTGGTGCCATATCCATTAGGCCACCATCTGTTGTGTGTTGGGCCATGGTATTGAGGGTCATATAAATCTGTGTGTCCTGTGACCAACCCTAAAAACAAGTGGAAGACATGTCCTCTGAACAACCCTAAACACATGTGGGATATACCCAGTCGACAAAAAACGTTATTTAACGTCAACAAACCATTTTTAACATTTAAAACGTTTGGCAATGATAAAGAGCCATAGGAAAACGTTCTTAAATGTTTTGTAACTTTTTTGTTGACTGAGTATGTTCTGTGACCAACACTAAATACACATTGAACATGTCCTCTGACCAGCCCTAAACACATGTCCTCTGACCAACCCTAAACACCCTAAACACACAGTCCTGTTATACCTCCCCTCCTCCTCCTGTCCTGTGACCAACCTAGGTTGTGTATATAAGGGGTCTTATATATACACATCCTTTCCTGTGACCAACCTTTGTTCGTGCATGTAAGGTGTCTTATATACACGACCATGTATATGTATATAAGATTCGCTATTTTCACGAGATTGTTGTGTCAATATCATCGGTCATATGTGGGGTATTACAGTAATGCATATTATCTTATCCTCTTTTCAAAACCTAGATTCCTGAATACTAGCTTAGATTTAGCTAGCTGAATAATCTTTTAATGTTGGTTTTAATTCATGTACACTTGGTTCACCATTGCTTTACATGCAGTATAAATGGTGTACCAGCCTGTGCTAATACAGAACTGCTTACTACCATGGTGCGGGAGGAAATGGGATTCCAAGGTTATGTTGTAAGTGATGCTGGTGCCTTGGAGAGAATTTACACAGCACATCACTACACCAAGGATGCTGTAAAAACTGCTGCCATCTCAATGACAGCTGGAGTTAACTTGGAGCTTAGCTCATCAGTTTTTATGAATATCCCAAAAGCCATTAATGCAGGTATGCAAAGTTTTAAGAATATTCACTCTATGAATTTACCTTTTGTCCCATTGAGTTAATAAGATTAGCATAAAAACCATGGTTCTAATGTTTTTTAGAAACAATATTTCAATCTGTATATTTGATTGAAAATATTATACTATAACTAATTCTATATAACATATATCCTAATTTCAGGCTTATTAAAGCAAGACCTTGTCCGGCAACGTGTAAAACCTTTGATGTACACCCGAATGAGGCTTGGAGAATTTGACCCACCATCAATGAACCCTTACAACTTAATCAACATGTCTGTGGTTGAGAGTATAGGTCACCAGAAACTGGCTCTCAAGGCAGCAATGCAGTCTTTTGTGCTGTTAAAGAACGAGCCATTCAGGAACACTCCACACATGACCCTTCCTTTAAAAAGACATCATGCTAAAATTGCAGTTAGTGCTTTTGTCCTACTTTATGAATATAGGATGTAGAGTGAAATCTTTATCATTTTCAATATGGACATCACAAGATGATTATATATCTCCTGACAATATATGGTAGGCTAGCAAGCAGTGTGATAATAGTTTGTGAACTGTGCTGAACAAAAACATGATTCAGGAATGTGTTCTTCTGCTTTTTATGCAATGTTTATTCTTGTTTATCTCTTATCATCATGCAGCAGGATGGATATATTGAGATTTGGGAAATACTCTCACAATCAAGACATATTGAGCCTGTAAATGTACTTTATTCCTAGTAAGTCATTTCTAGGCCCCCACCCAACTGTGGAGATGATGGTTGAAATTTCTCGCTTTTTCCCTCTAGATTGTTGGACCAATGTCAGATAATGTGGCACAGTTATATGGAGATTACTCTTCAATTGTGAACCCAGCTTTAACTAAAACACCATGGCAGGCACTAAAGGTGCTTGCTGACAATGCAGTTCACTCTAATGGTTGCTCAGATAATGTATGCGCTTCATACAACAGTTCTGATGTCATTGATACTGTCAAGGGTAGTGATCTTGTCATTGTCTGCCTAGGAACTGGTAGGTCTATATTTGATATGTAATACCAAATGTATCTCTTAACATGTAATTTTACCCTTCCCCGCCCCCCCCCCATACTGATAGCATTCAAATGAAAGAAAATAATAGTCACCCAGCTTGTCATTATTGGTCAGGATAAATGTTAAGCTAGGTGACCCTGACAACTCAGGGCTTTTTGAATTTTGAAAATACATTGGAACAAAAGCTGTGAGTTTTTTAAATGAAATGTCTCCTTTTTTCCTCCGCTCATTTAGTATAATTTTTGACAAACTTCCATCAAGGCACTGTTGTGGAGAATGAAGGAAAGGACTGCTCAGACCTTGACTTACCAGGGCACCAACTTGATCTCCTGAAGGATGCTGCTGCCACTAGTAGGTAGATTCTAAAGGGAAACTTTGCATCACGATATCTTCTCTTATTTATTGAAACAGAATCAGTGCAGCTGCAACAACTACTAGTGCTAGGTTTGCTGCTAATGACAAAGAGTCAGCATTTTTTTGTTTAAATGTGTAACAGAAACTTTAAAATACTGACAGAAACCTGATTCAACTAAATAAATTCAGGTGCCCAAACTGGAGCATCTGTCATTGTTCTTCTCTTCAATGCTGGACCTCTGGATGTCACCTGGGCCAAGCTGAGTCCCAATGTCCATGCCATGATGGAGTGCTTCTTTCCCGCCCAGGCAACAGGCCTAGCCCTCCTCCAGACACTAAAGGGCCTTTCCGCTGATGCTGTACCTGCAGGTCGCCTTCCTGTCACATGGCCAGCTTATTTATCACAGGTAAGTAGTTTCTTTACATTTTTTTTGTATAACTAACTATACTTTACAATAAACATAATTTGTACATCAGGTATGAATCAAAACTGGATGGAGTATGAATGAGATTTAACCTAAGTACATAAAAATGTGATGTGAAAAAAAATGAAAATGAAATGTAAAACAAAAAAAAATGAAAAGTCAAATGTGAAATGTAAAATCAAAATCCAAAACTGATTTTGAGGCTTACAGAAAAATCCACAGATTTTGTAGTAAATAGGTTTTAAGTAGACCTCCCAAGATGGAGAAAAAGAAGGACAGGCAAATAGAGTTTGCTACTTTACTCTGAAAGGTCCTAATGAGTAAGATTATCTCTTTTTGCATTCTAGTGCAATCTGAACTTTTTATTATATCTTAAAGGTGCCTCCAATAACAGACTACAACATGACTGGCAGGACTTATAGATACTATGAAGGTGACCCACTTTATCCCTTTGGCTATGGATTGTCATACACAACCTTCAAATACAGCAATCTGCATGTGAACCCACAGAGACTTAGCGGAGGTGGAAATGTCACTGTCAATGTCAGTATCACCAACAGTGGACAATATGCTGGTGATGAGGTAAGTTGTCCTCTGTAGACAGGTTGTCATGTAGATGCATATACGATTTGAATTCATAAATCATGTAAACTTACGAAATATAATTCTAATCAAATGATTGAGGTTGAGACCTCTGAGTTGCAGGACTTCACCTACCCACCCATGTTGTGTGTAATACATGATTACTGTATAGATTACCTCATGGGCTTTGCTGTAAGGAAACTATACAGATCAATTCCCAAAGTAGTAGGGTAAAGCCGAGGCTCCATTAGCAGCACAGTGCAGCAGCGTTCCTGTCCAAAACACTTTTTCCTTTGTTCTGTTTGTTATTGTTTTCATCATCTAGTGCATTGGGGTGCCTTTTCTGCTTGTCTTCTCAACACTAATTGTAAACAATAACATATAGAACGAAGGGGAAAAGTGTTTTGTGCAGGAACACTGCCACGCTGTGATGCTAGTGGAGTCTTGGCTATAGATCACCTGGAGCTGTCTATCAGCTGTCACTCTTTGTCAGCTAGTTGAGTATCAATTATAAGTTACTAATTATTAAATATTCTTAACAACATTTTGTTGTATATTAAAATTATATTGTAAATCCTCCTAGTCTATCCCTTGAGGGTAAGGTGTTTGATATCCCTAGGCTGCAGGTTTCCTGTTCACACCATTCATCAGTGTTGTCATCCTCATTCGTCCTGCCATCCTCGACTATACTGATGTCATCACAAGACTGCCAGGGATATGAATCCGAGATATCGTGGGGAGGTCTCAGTGGGTCTAAATCATCCCCACTTGATATAAAAACGTGTTTATTAAGGTGAAAAGGGTTTTCATTAGCTTTGCCAAACCAAAAAAAGTTTTTTTTTAGGTTCCTAAGTTTGCCAAAACGTGGGTTTTTTTTTCACGTAGAAAAACTCAAAAACGTTTTTGCAAACGCTTTCTCAAAGTTGAGAAGTTGCCAAGTGGGTCATCATCCTTGTCCTTACCCTGTCTTGGATTCCATGTCGTTGGCCTCTGCAGGTTGTGTTAGGCAAAGAATCATAGGGCATACCTGTCGGCCATTACCATGTATACTGGTATATGGATTAGAATTAGAGGTACTTGCTGCTCACCCAAGTGTCTGAGCAGAAGTGGCAACGATCTGTTCCTTCTGCTCTGCCCTCAAGGGCTGTACACAATGTAGAAAGGGTGCCAACACCTAATAGGGCAGTTAAAAGAAAAGAGAACCCTTTTTTCATGGATATTTCATTTTGTAGGTTTTATATCGAATAAAACACTGTGCCATACTTAGTGTCCCATCTGCAATGATAAGGGCAGGAAGCAGGCCTATCTGACGCATGGTATGACGTCACAATTGGTCCAAATGCACCAATTGGTGCATTGTTTAAGCTGGGAAGCTGTTGTAACCATGTCCTTAATTGTAATACTAAAGTGTCGATAATCAGCATATCATATGATATCAATTGGTAATATAAGGCTATATAGTGAATATGCAAGAAGTGTAAGAAGGCACCTATGAGTAGCATGTATTTGTAGATGGGCAGTGCTGTGCAGTCAGTATAGTGATGCATTGGACCAATTGTGACGTCATACCATGCATCAGAAAGGCCTGGTCCCTGTCCTTATCATAGCAGATGGGACATTGGGTAAAGTGTCACTGATATGGGCGATCTATCCCTGCTACTAGAGTAGGGTTCAATTGATTAGTGATTAGCCTCTTATAACCTGCTACAAGTGATTTTTGAACTGATTATTTTAGAAATTGAGTTATTGCTTACATCTAAGTTGTTGTTTACTCCAAATTTTAGGTAGTCCAGTTCTACCTCCAGTGGCCCCGTGCAAATCAAGCTGCTCCAAAGCTCCAACTTGTCAGCTTTCAACGCATTCAAATCCAGACACAACAAACCCTATCAGTAAATGTGACCATTACAGCTCAAGAAATGTCAGTTTGGCTTGATGACACAACAGGCTTCAAGGTTGCACCAGGGACAATGACTGTATATGCAGGAGGACAACAGCCAGGCCAGAGAACTGCAGCACCTTCTAATGTCCTGCAAACATACTTTACAATTTATTAAATATTTGCACACACATGACAAAATTACATTGGTCTATTTGAGAGATGAAGCTGTCTTATGATCATAGAAGAGAAAAACTGTTTGGTAGATCAGTCATAGTTGTCTTGTAGGCATATTGTGAAGAACATATATGCTTTAATTTGATATCAAATACTAGTGTGGTCATTTTGTATTGCAAAATAGAAAAGAAAAGAAAGAAACGGATCATGTTATAAGAGGTGATAATAAACGCGGTGACTGGTAATACAGATAGAATTATGGACCTTGAGGATCTTTTACTGCTTTTTTGTGGGTGTGAGGAGTGGCGTATTTGCTGTAGTGGCTTACATTGGGGTTTTAGATTATATTTCCGTACAAATTTCCCATCTCCCATGAATATCCCCCCTTATATCTTTTGCATTTTTGAAACATCTGGTAATGATCTGGTAGAAGTCTTTAAAGTTTTAGGCTGCATCAATACACCACAAGCACAGGATGCACCAATACACCACAAGCACAGGCCTGAGTTAGAGGGATTTTGGGGAGATGAAAGTACAATTGATATAAAAGAGTGACGGTTGACAAGTTTAAATAGCTGGTAGAAGGGTGCCTGAGTCCTCCATGAAAACTGATCAGAGTTGGGATACATTCTCATAGGGCGAGTAAGTGGATGTGGAAGTCATGATCAAATGGTAGACGTTATACCCTTATGGAAGGCAATAACTGATCATGGAATGAGTATAATTTGGTGGAAACTTGAGGAGTATAATCGTGGATGCGAGTGTTTATTAGAGTTTGGGCTGGATGTGGCCTGATATGTCCCTATAGAGTATTAAGTGTCCTTGAAACGTGTTGGCCTGTAAGTGGGGCGGTAGACTTTGTCCATGCCAGTCTGGGGGTCACGATGATAGAGACCATGGTAGTGAGGATTACACCGCTATAGGAAGGTGGTTGTGTTCCTCATAAACAGATCCTTTAGAGTCACGCCAGGGTGAAAGTCCGAATGGTGTCCAGTAATGAAAAGTCAGAACCACCGGTAGCCAGGAGGTATATAAACACTGTGGAGTTGTTCATTTATCGGAATTGGAAACATTAATTTTGTTAACACCGATTATATTTGTTTTACACGAGTTTGGGCATATTCACTGTTAATGATGGAGCTCACACGCTCAGTTGATTGGAGTTATTGTATTATGAAAGAAATTTGGTGGATTTGTGAATAAAGACATTGGTTATAATTGGAAATGAAGAAGTGCATTGGACATTATTTATTTTGGTGAAACCGTATTATTAATGGACTTGGTTAAATCGTAAGCATATACCCATGTATGTTTCATATCTCGAAATCTGGAGATGGACAGGCGAGATTGTATGTTATAGACACTATTATTATTATTATTATTATTATTAAAATTTGACGAAGTTATGAGTAAAGTGCAAAAGACTGACATGTATGAAAAAAGGTAATACATCATGGACCATCATTAACGAATTGAGACAATTTAAATAAAAACCCTTGGAGATGAATTACCCAGTCGTGTCTTCTTTCCCAATTGGGCAGTGGGATTTAGACATCGTTCTACCTCTTGACGCTAGCCAATAGATTCCCCTATATAGTTAATTTAAATGCAAGTGGAGGTTGGAGGAGGATTGTAAATTAATTGGTGGAAAACTCGAGTACTAACTATATTTTATTTTGAGAAGAGGTCCAACTTTAGCACATAAAACCTCTCTTTTCCCCTCCGCCTGTAATAGCCCAGGCCAGAAACTAGACTCCAACTCGTTCTCAGTGTTGCTATCTTTATTAGCTTAAAAGAAAAGTCCCTACTCTCATAAAGCCAGGAAGCAGGCCTAGTTGATGCATTGTATGCCATCACAATTGGTTGAATGCTTCAAGATAATGACTGCATGTACAGATAAATGCTACTCATGGGTGCATGTGATATTGCTTTCTTTTTTTTTTTTATCAAGCGCTCACAACAACAGATACAGGATTATACCTGGTCTACACGCTTATTTCTAACGGGGCATCCTTCATAAGTATATTGTATAGCGTTATAATAAACCTCAAGATACATTGGCGTATTTTATGTCAAACCTACAACCGACACATCCAGTCTTTGGCTGCCTAGTGCAGACTGTCAACAACTGCAACAACATATATACAGGATGAATATATACAGATGAATGAAAGGTACAAATAAAAAAATATATATCAAAAGGGATGACCCTTGTAATTAACAATGGAGACATATTGTAAGGGGGGGGGGGGGCACACACCTCTACTACGCACATCATATAACTTCAACACAGAGATGTTGACTTATTATAAGATCTGTACACCTGTACACCATATTTCTTTGTCCCTGTCTGAGACCACTTTCCACCAACCAACACATCATTACCCTTCAGTTGCCCTACAGTCAGGAACCACATTCATTTCTTCTTACTATGAGTATCTACTTTCCTCTGTGGGGGGAACACAGCCCAATACATGCTTGGCTCCACTCCCCTCAGCCACCGCTTTCTTCTTCTTCTTGCCTTCAAAAATTTGTCTCTTTTTCCTTTCATGTCCGAACCTAGAGATGTTTTATTATCTTTTTGAAGTTCTCCTTACTTGGAGTGACTTGAGTGTCTTTATCTAAAGCATTCCAAAGCAAAGTGCCTCTGTAGAAGGGACCTTTTTTGTAACCCTGTGATTTTGGCCTGATTATTTTAAAGTTTTTTTTCTTATAATCACCTCTGGTTCTGAGATGAGATTCAGGGAATGAAGTCTTTTGAGACAAAGCATACATTGTAGTTAATAACAATTCTTGCCTCCTAACTGCTTGCTTCGGATTTTCACATAATTCATGAACATTATCAGTGGATTCTTCCATAACACATGTGTACAAGCAACATCTTAGAATCCTATTCTGAGACGTCTGTAAGCGCCTGTGTGTTTCTTGAGAAGTAACATCCAGTAGGTAAGAGCAATAATCCAAATGGGGCAGGATAGTTTGTTTAACCCTTAGGTGCCCAGACGCACTTTAAAGCACGGTTTTGGGCTTTAACAATGTATATTGAAGCAAACTATAATCCAGGAATATCTGCTTGTCCAATCTGCACAGTGAGTCAAAATGTGAAATTTAGTTGTCAACTATATGATGTATTTGAGGGAAACACTCCAAGGATCATACCAATGTTTGATTATATGTTCCCTATTGCCACACTTGATCATACCCATACTTCAGCCATTCCATTTATAGGAATCATTTATAGCCATAAAAAGCATTTCATTGATTGTACCCAAGACATTATGTTTCCTCAGTGGTAGCAGCCACAGACAGTATCAGGTGATCATAGTTCTGTAAATTTGTGACATCTCCAGATTTTGGAGAAACAGCACAGAAGAGACCAGATGACCATGAATCATAACAAAAAGAATGTTTTGGTTGCTATGGTAACCTAATATGACCAGAAACTTCATGCCTCATCTGAAAGACTACATAGCTATGTCAGGACCACTCAGGAAATGTAATATAAGGTATTGGGTATTAATGAGATTATCTAAACAGTCTCAATGAATGGGATGACTATATATATGTGAAATGTATTGAAAATCATCAAATGATTCTGGGCACAAAAAGGTTAAATACCGTGATGGCTACATGTGCATTCAGGACATACCCGATCTTCCCAAGCTTGAAAGCTAACTGGTATAGTTTCTTCTGCACTCTATCCGCATTTTCCTCCATGGACAAAACCGGCTTTGATAAATTCCCGGATTCCTTTGGTTTCACCGATTCGGTGAGTATCAGAACTAGTTTTTCTGAATTCTACGGCTGCGGTTTACCGTGAGTCTGCATTGAGGTAACTCCGGGTAATTTTATACCGGTATTTGATAGATATTTGTTGGGCCACTGTACATATATAATCCTATGTGCGGTCGCTAAGATCAAACCTTGCCGTGTTGGGGCGCCTATTTATAAGTTTGATACAATTTGTCCCCGAGATATCTGTCCTTACCGGTGTCTGTCGAGGCTTCAGAATAGTAGACAATAATTGTACAAGCTATTATTGTGAAAACTATGCTAAGGTTACTTCTGGTCAAAATTATGACGAAATGTGTACAAAAATCAAATCTGATATTGAATCTGGTATGGTGAGAATGATTTCCCATAGACCTCAATGTGTACATTCATTAGGTGGTATGGTAAAGTCCGATGGCTCACTACGTCCTATAACAGATTGTTCGTCCCCTGAGGATATCAACATTAATTTGTTTATAAACGATTCATGTGACAAGTTATCCTACCACTCTATTGATGATGTCAAAATTTTGGATCCTGAGGATCACTGTGCAGTCTCCGACATCCAATCCGCATATGGAAGTCTAAATGTAATTCCCAACCACAGAGAATTCCAAGGTTTTAAATGGAACTTAGGTGAGGGGGATGCATTTTTAGTGGATTTATGCCTATGTTTTGGCCTCCGCTGCACCCCATACATTTTTACAAAGATGTCGGATTTTGTAGTAAAATGCACTCAAAATAGTGGTGTAAATAGAATTTTGAATTATTTGGACGATTACATTGTAATTGGTGCCTCATATGAGGAATGTGCTAGTGCACATAACTGTCTTCATGATGTACTCACAGATCTTGGTTTCATCATTGCTACCAAAAAGGTGGTTCCCCCTTCTACATGTATTAGATACTTGGGTATTATTATTATTGATACCACAAATATGACTTTGTCCATTGGGGAGGACAAATTGTGTGGCAGATCTTTTACACCGTCGGTGGGTTTCTCGAAAATCCTTAGACCAAACCACACGTCTCCTATCTCATTGTGCAACAGTTATCAAACGTGGTCGCACATTTATGAGACGTTTATATAATTTGTTGAGATACCGATGCTGAATGTAGATGTATTCGCCTCACAGATTTGGCTATGGCGGATATTAGGTGGTGGGCAACCTTTGTAATTTCCTTTAATGGAAAAGCAAAAATGCTACACAAAGATTGTAACAGGTGTACCTTAATCTCTGACGCGTCTTCCTCAGGGTTTGGGGCTTACAGCCTGCAGGGTTACTTCTTTGGGTTTTGGAACAACACTGATTGTATTTGTTCTCATCATGCCAGCGCTCCTACTTCAGATGTGTTTCATGATAATATAAATGTTGGGGAGCTCTGGCCAATTATTTGTGCATTACATAGATCCTATGATACCTGGAAGAACTCAGTGGTACATGTCATCACAGACAATACTCAGGTTTACTATGCTCTCCGCACAGGCAGGGTTAAAAACACTGTAACAATGTCATGGCTCAGGGAATTTTTTTGGATCTGTGTATTTTATAACATTTTTCTTGATACGACATGGTTCAAATCTGGTGACAACATCCTAGCAGACTCCTTAAGTATCCTTGTCAATTGTGACTTTCTGGACATTTGCAGCAGCCTTATTTCTGAATTATCCTATGTTGCAGAGCTAGACTCCTTGAGGAAGGACTGGTGTCATTTTAAGTCCTTATGCTGGTCAGAGGCTACCAAAAAGGCTCGTAAATCGCAGTGGAAAGGATATTTAGAATTTGCAGACACTCAGCCTTTACCTGCAACAGTGGAAACCGTGTCTATTTATAACTCACTTGACTATGTCAGGTAATATTCTATTTCATATAATATTGTTCACTTTTTAAAATTTTTGTTGTCATAGCAACAGGAAAGAACGTTTTTCCTAAATAGCTTAAACATTAACGAGGGCTTCAACAACTCACTGTCTAGTGCCGGGGACACAAAATTATTTCTCTGGACACAACTTATACCATCCTTAAACATTGAGTTGAAGAGCTGGACACACATTTACCTGCTGGACACAAATTATACTAATTTGTCGACCTCTGGATAGCTTTTCCAATGAAATATCTGATGTCATAAAATAATCTAGCCCATGCAGTTTATTTCATCTCAAAAGATCAATTTTTAACTAAGATATTTCAATTTGAAAATGGATGGTTTTGCATGATCTTTCATTTACCAGCATTATTAATACCGTAATCTCCCGCGTATAAGGCGCGTCTTATACGCCAAACAAAATGCTGCTGAGTCTTATATGTGGGAGGGACATTGCCTTGAGTTTGGGGTGCGCCTTATACCAGGGGTAATTTTTCTATAGAAATGTACTAATCTTACAAATTTCAGCATTAAAATGTGCGTCTTATACGCGAAAATGCATGTGCTAAGTTGGGGGTGCGTCTTATACGCGCAGCGCGTCTTCTACGCGGGAGATTACGGTAATGCAATATCTCATTAAGGGCTTCTGTACCCTAATTTGGCTCACTTTCTGATTTTTAGAGACAGCATATTCACCATAACTTAATATATAATTGGAATATCTAGAAAATTCTTTCGGATTCTGAAATCCCTCATCAGCCTATTCACAAAATTTCCACCTAATTAGGTCTAAAATTATTTGGTTTTGATAGACCTATATTTATGTAGAATCTGAGTCTCAACTGATTATTTTCATTTTCAGGGGTAACGAATTGTACGCTCTCCCAATGGCTACATATTTATGATGTACTCTGATAGTCTTAATTTAGCTTGCTTTTTTTGTCGTATGACAAAATAAAGGCTACTTTTATTGAGGGGTTTCACCATTTGTAGGAAGCAGACAAAACAAAACGTGTAGTTTTTGATATGCACTTGTCTTTATTTGACATGTTTGGCATTCTATTGTTGTGAACATCTGCCAAAGGAGAGAGTGACCGAGTGCAACGGTCATCATCAAAGCCGGGGTAAAAAGATCACTTTACCAGAAAAAAAGAATGAATAATGGTTCCCTTTCCTGCTAGTTGTCACCTCGAACATCGTATCACTGCCAGTCATGACCGAAGTTGTTCAGTTTACATCAAAATGCAGTTTTACAGACCATTCATTACTCCTCGTTTAATCATCAGTCTTTGGCTCATGGCATATTTATTATTACAATATTACTGCTGTCCAGGTAAATCCTTAAAATAACATTTGATTTCGCCCTGACAGAGAGGTGCCTGGCCCTACGGTTACCATGGAAACTAGGACTAGGGCTTCTGAGAAACCTCCCTTCAATGACTGTCAGCCGAAACCAAGTACTAAAATCCAGTCAGAACTTTGACAGACTACACTGTATCCCTATACAGTGCTTACATTTCATTGTCATCATTATAATTATAATAATAGCTATAAGTTTCGTTGACCATATATAGTGTACTCAGAAGTGTATTTTTTTTTATTTCTTCTAGCAGCAGCAACAGTAGCTTTTTCCCATGGATTTTTATTTTTCTCTCCATAACCATAGTTTTTTTTTTGGTGGTTGCAGCATAAACATGCACAAAACAGCTTTGACCAAAAGGTCCATCGTTTCAGTGTAGTTATTAAGAAACCACCTCACCATTCCTTCGTCTAAAACGACCAAAAGAAACCTTAACGAGAGGGTACAGTACCCAGTTATATGTTTGCAAACCCTAAGGGTGTGGGATGCGAATAGCTTGGCCAACCCCTAGCACCCCTATTCATTTGTACTGCGAATTAATCACCCCATTTCATTTATCGCATGTGCGCCCCCATTTCACATTTTACAGTAATAACGCCTTAATATCATCACAGAATAAAACAAATATCGCATCAATGCATCAAAGTCCAAACCCCCGGTTGGGCGGCGGTAAACACCATCTGACCACCAGGAAAACTGTAAGGCTGAGCCAAAGAAAAGGATATACTCTAATAACAACCAACAAAAGTCTGCCTTTTTAGTACTTGTAAAGAAAGCATTAAAATATTATATCATCGGCACACCCTTCCTGAGGTGAACCAAACCTGTCCTGATACATGTGAACTTAGAAATACTTGCTTCCATTGTCACGTTTGCATTACAAAATAAGAAGTTTGCATACATGACGTCAGCACCGAGTGACACCTGACCGGGGTGACTGCGCAAATTACAGCCTGAAGCCCCGTCCAATACTCAACTGGTATACATTGACAAGATAATTTTCATTACACCATCTCGGATATATTTCCAAATGTGATCCAAACATATCCACTTCATTCTTAAGCCTGTTTAACGGAATTCCCAAAAATTTGTATGTGTGCCTGGAGGTAACTGAGTTAAATGAGCCATATTTGTTGCAATACTCTTGTAAAAATGTAGTAATGACCGAACTGCTCAATAGTGAACAATAGCCAATATGTATTCTAGCGACAAAGAAAAGGAATAAATCAAATGATTTTATGGTAATTACACACACATAGTGTGTTTGAGTGGTGTAACCTTTTCTTTTTGATCGAATTTTGAACAGAAAAGTAACTGAAGAAATATTGAAAATAGTCAGTTAGGACTTAACAAACAGCGACTATTATAGTGATCATGTGATCAAAGGCTCAGAGTGATTGGCGGAGAGCTCCCAGAGTTGCCAGGTAGGGGTAAAAAGTGGAGCCAACATACAGCGAAGGGCAGCAATGGGTTATTACACATGGGGGACAGGTTATCCTTGGTACAGTCACCAAACCTGTACTCCACCTAGGCATAAAACATGCTACACCCATTAAATACCTCGTTTTCTTTCCTGGATTCACCAACATACAGATTACGGGTCGGTCATAAATACTACTAATACGTGTCTCACTTCGTGAAATGACACCATTTTGGTACTGAACACATTTCTGTTCATACTAGTGTCATGCTTTCTCTGGTACATTGAGTTTCATATACATCTACGTAAAATCAATATCATGAAGCTTTTCGATCATTTCGCCAAGAAACACATACACGGAGATAGAAATGCATCTGGTGGTTAAGGGGTCACTTTGTCAGGCAAAGAGGGTCTCACATCATTATCATTATAAATAGGTAATACACGGATACTAATGTTTACTAAGTCATTGGTTCACACCAGTACCTTTTATACTGATATGGTACTAGTATTTCATTCAAGGGGGATTCATCTGCTTTACCAACAGTTGCTACATTTTCATCATCAGGTAGGTATAGGTAGTTAATGAGGTGCACAGAAGTCTAATGTGAACTAATAATTGTCTTCGCATCATCATTGTCAAAAACACTATCATCACTGTTATTGTGATATCACATGGGCTCTCAAGCATTATTTATCAATATTTCTTTCCATCTCCAACTGGCTACAAGATATGATACTGGGGTGACATGGCTGCTATAAATTCTGGCTAAGAAGAGTGGAAGTCAAGCACCAAGCGTCCACAGTCAGATTACATTCATTTAGGGGATGCCAAATACTAGCAAAGCAATATTAAGGCAATTTGGGATTTGTCTCTGGTGAATAAATGCATTTAAAGTTTTAACAGATAATTCTATGAGTAATTTTCGTTAAAGGGAGTTCTTTGAAGTGACTGTTCTGTGGGCAACTTTCCCTGTGGACAGAAGGTTAACGGCAACTCTGGGGAGCTCTTCAACGACAAATCAATTCACACTAAATCCCACCTCCCAATCCCATGCCAATTCATTAGAAGTTAGCCTTTATTCTAATAGAAGGCTGAATAATCACTACTATTAAATAGTAAATAGAATAAATATTAGGTGGCTCATCAATGCCAATCACTTTGAGTCTCACTCCTAGTTCTGCCAATAAATGGCAGCAGTAACTGTTGTACAAATGTCGTCTGCTTCTCGTCCTGAGAAATACTTTTGTCATTTTGTGTTGATGGTGGTGGATATAGAAGTTGGCATAGTGACCGTGGCCGAGCGGCGGGGGTTTGGACGCGTAGAATTACAATAAAAGTACTAGAAGAGGGATAACAAATTGGGCCCGCCGTAGAAACAACGACGTACCATCTGCATGCTGGCACTCTTGGAGCACCAGATAATGGGCATTGCCTAAAGGCACAGCGTTACTGCAAACCTGCAAATAAAGACAAATGGTTAGTTTTTTTTTTGTTGTTTTTTTTTTCTTTCTAATTTCTTCGAAAACAAGACCATTGTGCACTTGAGAAGACTGAGGAGTTTGCAAGCATGTATAACCCCTTCTAATTTGGCTAGGGAATCCCATTTTTCAGACAAGTAATGTCATACATTATTCATATACATGCACAAGTACAATATTTCCCAGAACGTTGACTGTATCTAATGCAAAGGTGACTGAATCTGGTATGTCTGCCTTACCTTCAGCGAGTCGGTGTGTTTCTGCTACTCTTGTGGGGGAGGAGAGATGTGTCTGGTGAAAGCCCGGTGGTGGGTGGTGGGCCTGGGGTCCGCCCCAAGTTGGCCCTGAATCAACAGAACAATATTTCTGATAACTGTTTTGTATTGAAATTATCTACGAGTTTAGATAAATGGTGACCGTCAATGCAAACGGTGATATTACTTCAGTCACAAACAAAAGATCATTACGTGACAGGTCTATTGAAGGAACAAGAGAGCGTTTAGTTTAAAACAGTTGAGTCGAGAGTATGTCTTGGAGAGACAGAAAGGAAACGAGGCAAGGGTACAGAGCCTAGGCTAGATGACTTGCATACATGCAAACATTTCCGGGCCCCAGACCAGGAGACCTATTTGAGTATTGACCATAGAGTGAGTTTGAAGGGCATTCCCACAGAAAATTTTGAAAAACTATCTTAAAAAGAGCATTTTTTGTGAATCTTCTAAGTTGACAAAGCCTCAAAATATCTAATCCCGGGAGATTTTATATAGCTGGAAGTGCAGAAATGTTTCAAAAACCGGAAGAGTGGTGAAAAACCAGAAGAAATGGAGGGATAAATCAATGCCTGGAGAAAGCATGAAAAATTGTTAAAATCCGGGAGTCTCCCGCCCAATATGGGAGGGTTGGCATGTATGGACTTGCCCATGACTATGTCATAAGGACACATGTACCTGCTTGATTGTCTTCCTCCCTCTCCCACCCACAACTACCAGCACAGTTCTGAGTAGTGAGACATGACTGAGTACCCCCCAACCCACCTAGTGGTGTGCCAACCTACCATCCCCTCTGCCTCCCACACCCACTGATGATTGTCTGGTGGTGTCACCACCTACCCCTGCCTTTAGACCCAACTGCCTTAATTTGTGTTTAGACCCAACTGCCTTAATTTGTGTGTTACTAGTAATAAGTAGGTAATTATAGCTTAGACCAATCAAACATCAGTCATAGCTTAAAGTTCAACAAAGATCCATAAAGTTTAATAAAGATCCATAAAGTTTAATAAAGATCCATAAAGTTCAATAAAGATTCATAAAGTTCTACAAAGATCTGTAAAGTTCTACAAAAACATAAACCCAATAAAGATCCATAAAGTTTAATAAAGATCCATAAAGTTCAATAAAGATGTCCCCCGGTCTCTCGCCCCCGCCCTCCCCCTCTCCTCCATCCTTCCCATGTCTACTCCCACCCCATGTCACACTTCCTGGTCACATCCTTCCATCTGCCAGGTGTTCATGGGAAAGATCAGAAGGACCTTGAGCTTTCCCACGGTGCTCTTTCTCTTAAAGGGACTGCTGATACTTGTGTTTGATGTGTGAGCCTGCTACAGTATGTGTCTGTATGGGGCGTAATGCTTTGTCTATGAGAGAATCTTGGAATTAAACCTATCAATAAACCAAATTGGAAGGCCTTAAAAATCAACTACCGTAATCTCCCGCGTATAAGACGCGTCCTCTACGCCAAACAAAATGCTGGGGGGTCTTATAGCTTTCTCTCAAGTTGGGTGTGCGTCTTATACGAGGGGTAATTTTACTATAGAACAGTACTGGATTGACAAAAATCACCCTTAAAATGTGCGTCTTATACACGAAAATGCATGTGCTAAGTTTGGGGTGCGTCTTATACGCGCAGCACGTCTTCTACGCGGGAGGTTACAGTATATCAAAATTGTAGTTTATTGCAAGGTCAGTAATGCAGGTAATGTTGCTTGTATCAGAGAATTTAAGGTAATTGCAGTTAGTTAGACTCTCTGCTGTCCCAAAGGTCTGTCCCTTTATACTTGATAGTCTTTTCCATTACATTGTTTCTCCAGAATTAAAATCAATAGCCTTGAGCAAGTCTAGCTTGTGGTCTGACATCATCACTCCCATTCACAGACAGGAACCAACTCCAAGCAGGTGTTAAGTACTGTTATAATCCTATACTTTCACAAGACATCTGCTTGGAGGACCAGATGCTACTCACCCAGGTTATTCGCACCACCAAGCCACTATTCGCATAACTCCCGCCAAAATGGCGCTATTCGCACCACATTGCCAAAAAAGGCGGGAAAGTTGATACATGGATCAACATCATATACCTTCACCATTGGAGGCAAAAAGTGTCTTATGGCTGCCAACCAACTGACTCTGTAGAATATAGACAATTACCGTAATCTCCCGCGTAGAAGATGCGCTACGCGTATAAGACGCACCCCAAACTCAGCACATGCATTTTCGCGTATAAGACGCACATTTTAATGCTGAAATTTGTTAGATTAGTACATTTCTATAGAAAAATTACCCCTCGTATAAGACGCACCCCCAACTTGAGAGAAAGCTATAAGACTCCCCAGCATTTTGTTTGGCGTAGAGGACGCGTCTTATACGCGGGAGTTTATGGTACTCAAAATTTACAATAGTTGGTACTGAAATACCTTTTCCTGCAAGACCCCTACATCTCCTCCTTTAATGACACTACAAATTCAATAAGTTATTCTGCCTCTTATATATAAAATTTCCATCTTTTTTTAAACTTATTCGCACCACCAAAATGACTGAAAATGAGCGGACCCTAGTCGTCTCCTATAACTCTTTTCGAGTTAAAAATGCACATATGGCAACACACACTTAAGCACTGATTTCTCCATAGAGATCTTTAACAGTGAATACTTTGTTCAAATAGAGAAAATATGATCCAATTGTACCATAACCCACTGAGATGAATCCTGTACTATATATATATAGAAGTTTCAGAACGAACAATTCTGAAACAAAGGCTACAGAGGTGTATTTCTGAATCTTAAAATGCACTAATGCTAATCTGCCATAGGGCTCCAAATGATGAAATGTCTTATCTGCAAATAAAATCAAAAGTATGAGATATATTCTGAAAATTCCTTCACTGATAAGTGAACTACTGTTGTTATAACATTAGAATAGTGAGCAGGAATAGTCCATGGCAGAGGAGCCACAAACAAAAATAGATTGCAAGGCCTCCCTATCTCTTACATCGTGGCGACTGTGAACCATACACTAGTCTACTCATCTCACGAGAAGTACTCACTAGTCGCCACACTAAAAACCAAGTTTCAGTAAATGATAGAATGCCTCACCTCTGAAGGGGAATTGGTGAACAAATGGCAGCCTATGGTTTGTGTTGTCTTCTGTCAGGTGATGAAGGGAGGCCATCCAGTGTGGAGGAGTGTCATCAGAGAGACTAGTACCTGCAACGACAACCAAAGTGAACACTTAAAATCCACAATATCCATATTGTTCTATATCAAACACCTTCCACCAGCTGTTGTAGCCCCAGTAAAGCCTTTTTGCCCTGCAAGACTGATGAATGTATTAGCCATGGCTACGTGTTACAGTCTCAGGACTACGGGAAAAGTGGCGGATTCAGAGATGCCACTCGCTGGCTCACAAAATGCAGGAAAACTTACGATTTTGGTTACCTTTTCACGGGAAATAGAATTCAATACAGAACATTCTGAAACACCAAGAAAAGTGGCATCTCTGTGGAATGCACTAGAAAATGGGGTTTATTTCAAGTGAGGTTGAGTGACAAACAGCTGACCAGTATGGCAAGCTACTTGCTGGAGGATCACAAATCAACTAAATCCCAAGCACAAAGCTTTACCATCCAAACACTTATAATCATAAACAGGCACAAGACATTATTGGTAGCACAGCCTTTTCGTAGACTTTACTGAAGAATTTCAGCTCATAAATACTCTGCTAGATTCAATTTTATAGTTTATTTTTACTGTCTCAGAAGGACTACCGTTTTTCACTTAATTAGCGCATATGCCTGAATAAGCCCACACCCCTCTTTTTAGTTACCGGTACATCTTAGGCTAAAAATGACCCCAAAAACTTCCATTTTGAGGCACCAAGAAACTACTACAAAGAGATTTTGGATATTTTCAAAGGTATGTTTATCATGTCTAACAAAGTAATAGGGTTAGTTGTTAAATAACAGCATGGCGCACCAAACATACACAGCTATTACACGTAAAAGCACATACACACACTATCATACTGACTGGGGAGAAACTAGCAGTGGATCTACAGCCAATCAACTGCAATTTTAGGAGTGGTCCTCTGTATACATATTTTTGGAGCTTAATAAAAACCTGGTTTGGCTATAAGGGACTTCATATAGCTTACATACCACAAAAAGTAAATTTGTGATGGCTTTTTAAATATGGTGAAAATCTTTATATCAATGTACATGTAATGATGAAAAGTAATTTCCAAAGGGCAGCCTTCCACCCTCTCTTTGGATGGCATACCACCTTATAGAGCCCACATATAAGCCGCGAATCATAGACCATTTCAGAGGTTTCTGCAGCTTATAAATATGGCCTTCATGAGCTTATAGTGTCGCTTATATGCTTTAGTAAGGAATGGGGCATTATTTCAGACCTTTGCTGTGCTGAGTTTCCGCGCAATATCAGGGTTTGGCTTGAACTATGCAGTTGCTGCTTATACACTGTTTTTAAGGTAATATATCCTGAGATGGATACAGACAAAGAGTTCATTCTGTCTAGTTTTAAGTTTTAAGTACAGTCAATGTTGAGTGCTAAAATATCTTGCATATAAGGCATGGCTTATACACCAAGATGGACCCCTGGTGTGCCTATGGGATCTTCCTAAGCTCAGGGTGCTGTGCATTGTATAGGCGAGGATTTTATAGTACAAACAGTATAAAAACTTGGTCCCAGGTGTGCCTTATAGGTCTTGCATGAACTCAAGGTGCACTAGATAAACCCTGCAGGGTCGGCATAATGCATCACACACTAAAGCATTATCAGCCCTGAAGTGACCATAGGGTACTTATTATACGTTTCTCTAAGCAGTGTAGCAATGACGCTAAGTGTCCTAAACACATGTGTTTAAAGCGAAGCCTTAAACTAAAATAAGCAATGAGAGACCCATTTTCTACAAGTCTAACAGAACTTAGGGCCCAGTTAATGAGGTACATGTACTAAGACATTTAAACCAAAGACGAGAGTATTTAGCAAAACTATTGACCTAGCATGTTACTATTGATCAAGTAATGATCCTACTTTCACTACTGATCTAACACAATATTATTCATCTACGCAATCACCGATGATAAAGCAAACCAGTGCCAATATTGTTTTACTCTTGATCTGGAATAGCACTTAAATTGATTAATTGATTTGTTTAACGTCCATAGGTGCTAACACGTGATGGGGACTGCTTCATTACTTTCCAGACATCCAGTCCTTTCTTTTCTCAGTCTGGCCAGGTATTTAAAAACTGCTTGTCCAAAACAGCTAGACAGGCAGTTCATCACAGCAATAATCGCTTCTATGGACAAAATTTGAGACAAATGATTGAATCTATGGGTGAGGGAGAAAACTACTACCGGGCACACCCCATACTCTCTTTGAAAATTAGCAAGTGTTCTTTTATTTGCCTGGTTTCATAGACAGGGCCAGACAAACAACAGCTTTTGATTACTCAAGACAAGGTTCAACGAGGGGAAATGCCTCGACAAAACACAAGCATGTAGGCCTGGACCTATGCAAATGGACACCAGCTGCCCACATGCTCATCTCAATGCACTAGAAAGCTAGTGTTTGTTGCCCTTTTCGAACCCAGTTTGCCCACTGTTAGTTTGGATTCCTCCTCCATGGACTCTGATGAAGTTACTTTGCTTTTCCATGCCCTCTTCATGAAGGGTAGCACTTGAAATCATTTGATGTCGTTTTCTATGGATTACCTGTCTGATCTTCAAATTTCCCAATTTCTGGAAATTTCCTAAAGAATATCATGCATGCTCATGTATAAGGCGCACTTTGACTTCAATCCTACCTATTAGGCGCACCTTGGCTTAGGGGTTGATTTTGAGCAGTGTTGTGCTGTTCTCAAGCATATCCTTACAAGTAAGGCATACCGTATTCGACGTAATTAGCGCACATATCCTACCTAATAAGTGCACACCCCCATTTTTAGCACTAGGTGCACATCTATGTCATATAGATATAACTATATTTGGGACTGTAATAGTCTGGTGAAGGCCAGCAATATGCACTGATGCAGCATGTTTTCACACCTTTGGCAGGTGGGGAATGCTTTACACCATTCAGTATTCACACCTACATGTGTTACGGCTCTGCAGGTGTGAAGTGTGACTGGTAGGCATGTAGTCTACAATGGGTTTCCACAACTCTGAGCCCTGCACTATAAAGAATATAATGGGGGGGGGGGGGTGCGCTTATTGGAATTAAATTTTGTTTGAAGTTTGATAGGAAAATGCAATTTTCTAAGCGCACTGTGCGCTAATTACGTCGAATACGGTATCCTGACTTCAGGCATATTCTATTAGGCGCACCAAGGGTCTGTCCTCACATAAACCGTGTCTTATACGAGAGGCACTATGGTAGTAATTTGCTATGCCTTGACTAGGAGCACCCATGGCATCTTGGTTAGTAACAACCCCTTCCACCAGCTGGGGCTACCAGCCACTCACTTTTACTGCCCTATCACATCAACACACAAGGAGGGAGTTAGTGAGACACCCTACCACCAGAGAGCGCGACCTAAGCCACGCAGCCTTAAAGCTAGTCATACAGGGATTAAAAAAAAAAAAAAGAAGAACACAGCAGTGCCTGGCATGGACCAACGAGAGGTAGGGCCTGCGGGGCAGAGTGTCGCCTAGAGACACACTTACTGTGAGTGATATTTCCCGAGATGACGATGGCAGGGTCCTGGGGTAAATCTGTAGAGGGGGAGTTGGAGGAGTTGGACCAGTCTGAAAAACAAGCAAGGACAACACCAAGCATTACAACTGTCTTAAATGACGCTGAGGGGATTGGGATTGTTGCTGCATCGCGAGGAGGAAATCTTCGGGATGAGATGCACCGAAGATTACACACCACATCACAGACATTTAACATAACATGCTAGGGCTTTAAATCAAGCATGCAAAAATAATTGTACCAACAATATGAATGTTACAGACAAAAAGAACCAGATTATACATCAGCTGCTATCTCAAGTGTTCTCGCTTTTTTATCTTTACTAGTAGGGAATATGTTTAGTTAATTGTCGATGTTTAATCCATTGTAAAATTCCTTCCATATCCCGATTTTGAATTTTTTTTTAATGTCAAAATAGTTGCCACTAAAATTCCTCATTGCCACATCTCTAATCCCATGAAAACTTCGTAGGTCTGAATTCTGACAAAAACATCTGAAATAGGAATTACGCCAACATAGAGCTATCATAAGCTTTCCTCAACCTTATATGGCAGGGCGGCTATCAGCTCAATTTCTCTTAGACCTCAACCTTCACTCTACATGCTATAAAACATCCAACATGCAGTAGGTGCTACACAGTGGGGTGTGGGTGTAGGGACAAAGCTAAATCTGGAATACCATCCTATTAAGTCACTCTGCACCTTCTTTGTCACCTACCTTTGTGAGAGTGTGGCCGCATCTGTTGTTGTTGTTGTTGTTGTTGTTGTGGGTGATGATGATGTTGTTGTTGTTGGGGGTGAGGTTGTGGTGGGTGTTGGTGGTTGGGAGGTGTTATGGGCGCAGTGGGTGCGCCAAAGCTGATGTTGATGTTGGGTAGAAGAGCACGCAGTCCGTCCTGCCAGTCCTGCACGTTAACATTGGCATTCTGAAACCATACAGACAACTTGGATGTTTATCACAGCTGATTTCATAACATTGAGGAAACTTCTTTTTTTCACCAGAACAAGAAACTTGATTGTTCTAAGAGTTAACCTTTGAATCTGTGTTTACACCTACATCCTGGTTTGTGTATAAGGCGCACGTCATGTATAAGGTGTACCCTGGGTTTATGTCAGTTTTGAGCAGTTTTAGACTGTTCCATTGTAAAACGTCCTCCCCTAAAAGGCTCACACTGACTTCAAGCGGATGTTATGAGGCACAGCAAGGGGTATCCTCCCGCATAAGCCACTCCTTACACACAAGGTGTTGCGATATGAACATAAGCCCATATCTGTGCAACAGTTTGTGAAGAAATTCTTAAGATTATTTCAGTTTGTGACTTACTTGTGTGTTGTGATGTGTTGTGTGGTTGTCACCGCTCATGGATGATAGGGAGATGTCCGACAGCATATCATGGTATGTATTTTGTGAGTTATGGTTCGCCATGGGAGCAAACTGAAGACCCATCATTTTACTGGCACCTACAAGGAGTGAGTAATAGATGTTTAACGCCATTTAGACAGCTAAGGTCATATTCATGGAGAGAACTATGTGTCAGTGCCCGCGTATATGTGCACCACACACATCCGGGGGGATAGGGAAGAGGAGATATAGACCCTTTTAAGTGGGCTAGGGAAGCCCGGCACCTACAAGGAGAGAATACTGGCACTTTCAAGGAAAGAATCCCCAAGTTCTACTGATGGTCAAAAGTTTGGTGCACCAAGACAATGTTTTCATTTCAGCTATGTGTGCACTTGATTTAACAGATGAACTTTTTCTATATGTAACTAAAAGTGTCTTACCTGGCCGGGGTATTTGGTTGGTGTAAGCACCTATGTGGTTTGGGGCAAAGCCCGGAGGGAGGTTCTTTGCGTACTGGTCATTGTTAGGCCCATTGTTCATCAGTCCGCTCAAGCGGCTGTGTTCACTTGTATAAGGGTACTGGGGGTAACTCTCCTTCTCAATGAGGTCTGCAAGTGCCTTGGATGACTCGTCCCAAGGATCAAAGCCAAGGTCATCATCATGTGGTTCAACATGATTGTGTGAGGAGCTTGAGAAGCCAAAAGCGGCTGACCAGTCTGTGGTGCTTGACACTGGGATTGTGTCTGGGATTTCTATAGCTGAGATTCCCTCTGAAAGACACAGAAATGACAATTCATTAATCAGTTCCTTTCTACTTTTGAATAGAATTCCTATGTCTAATCAGTGATATTGATGAAAAATGTTAACACATGAGTCATAGATAAAAAAGTTACATACTTGTTGTGTCTAAATATTTTCTCAAGACCATAGTGCACATGAGCTGCCTGCTGAGAACTCCCTTAATTTTATGGGTTAAATCATGGTCAATATCTTTAATGCAACCTGCACTAGAATACATTTACATCTGTAGTGCATCATGGCGACTAGTTATTTGTCAGGTAGGTAAACATCATATCAAGTACGATATGACGCCTACCTGTTGTGGTTGTGGTGGCAACTGCAGGCTTGTTGGGATTGCGCATAGTTGGGAAGCCACTGTTGCTGAATAACGACAGAGAGTCTGATGTGTCAAATGGTGAGCGTCTACTGGTGCCGATCGGGCTCTGTGTAAGGGGAGGCACCACCCCGGGCACCTGTGGCACCTGGCTGGGTGGTGGGGACACCTGATGTAGTGGCGGAGAAGCTTGCAGCGACAGATGGGGTGGTGGAGATTGTGCCGACAGAGGACTGATGACGTTTCGGGAGTTGTTACCCTGTGTGCCCTTTTTACTGCAAAATAAAAAAAAACCCACATTATATCACATTGCTTAATGACTATAACTAGACAGCAATTTAAAGTGAGAGCAGTTTAAATGGTAACCAGTTACCAGTATGGGGCCCGTGGAGTGAGTGAGTGAGTAATAGATGTTTAACGCCATTTCGACAGCTAAGGTCATATTCATGGCGAGAACTACATTACACAATTTCAGAGGAATGTGTCAGTGCCCACGCATATGTGCACCACACACATCCTGAGGGGATAGTAAAGAGGAGATATAGACCCTTTTAAGTGGGCTAGGGAAGCCCGGGGGCCCGTGGAACATGAGAGCAGAGAAAGTGGGGAAAAACCAGGATTGCATCAGTCCGAACCTATAGTTATATACAACCTTACTGATATCTTAACATCAATCTACACCTGTAGCATGATACAGGTATATACTCTTACTGAGATCTGAGTGGTGCTGGATGGGACCCTCCCCCCTCCCACTCACACCCACCGCAGCTACATTGATAGCCCCTGTGGGGATCTACTAAGCCACTGACCCTACTCCTGCCCAACCAGGCCTACTGAGGCATGACTGAAATTTATGTGTCACACACTATTCTCAGATTTACTGAATTTACCTTGGTATGTTCGCTATTCAGCGAACTTCTACCCGAAGCTGATGTCAGCAAAAGTTTCCATCACTTCACTATAGAGTGCAGGAAAGTATCACTTATGAAGGAAACCTTTGACACAGAATATATTTATTTCAACACAAGACCTGAACACCAACCTGTTGCTGTGATTGTGTGAGTTGTGTGGCTCTATGTTGGTGTGGTTGTTACTCCGGTGGTGGCCCGGTGCCCTGTTCTGTGCATTTTGTACATCCTGTTTGTGAGCTGATGATGATGATGACGTCGACGATGTCGATGACGTCGAGGACCCTGACGACAACGAGGACGTTGACGATTGTGAAGTGGGAGACTGTGAAGGGGGGTGTGGTGCTTTATTACCATTGGTAAGTCGCTCTGGTCGACCCCCACTATTGTTACTACCACCGCTGCTACTCAACGAGGGCCATGCCTCCTTGTTTGTGTTTGGAGGCGGGTGACTGGAGTTGGACCCACCACTAGGTTGTATTGTGGGAGGACTTGACGTTTTTTTCCTATGCAAAAAAATGACATTGCCATTAATAATAGATGCTACCAGTCAAGCAATAGTTAAAGTGTACACACATGAAGCTTATGTTCCAAATTTAGTATCTCTTACCCAGTGTAATGTACATAAATATAGGACAGCATTTTGCAATGCAAGTAACCCAAAAGGGCACTTAATCTCTTTAGGCCCCTTCTGATACTATCCTCATGTTTTCTTCGAGCGTTATCACTGTCAATGGTTAAGCCTATGGAGAATGCATCCATTATCGCTTGTATGTTTCATTGGCGAATAACTCCTCTCTTGGCGAGTTAAGCATTGCACAATACCAGGAGGTGTTGAATAATGATCCATATTAACCATAAAAATGCATGAGACGGTGTAATTCTCCTCCATTTTGTTACAATCCAGCAGTTTGCATGGCACCGTGAGTTGATCGTCTCGCTGTCCGCCATTTTGGATTTTGATGTTCTGTGCGCATGCGTGACCCCTCCTTGCCGGAAGTAGCATTTTCGACGAAGAAATGATATATTCTATCGATTTAACTTGAAATTAATGGCTTTTTGAATACAATCCATGCATCTTTGGCAATATCAATCGAATTGAATCGAATACACCCTGTCTTTTTACTGTTATAGCCCCACAAATTGATTGTCTCGCTGTCCGCCATGTTGGATTTTGGTTCGCTCTGTGCATGCCCGACCCAATTTCCATGGTTATTTGGGTCAATTTGCACGACCACGGCTTTGTGATGCGAATTAACGACAGGGCGAACTCATAATTTTTTTTTACATTTTTAATGAAACATATCGATTCAAATCATATGCTTTTGCCATTCTTTATCATATTTCTATATTATAACACTGAATAATTGAAATTGTTTTTTAGTAAAGACGACTATTACGACAATAGAGATGCACGGACGGATCGAATGATGGCAAATTCATCAACGTCGGATCAATTTTTTTTACCCAAAATGCCATGGTCCGCACTATGTCAGTCCAAAAACGCGGGAATGTTGATTATTCACACCTCCTATGGGGCCTTAACCATTGGAAACAAAAGCATCTTAACTACAATGGAGGATTATGCACCCCTACCCTTACCTGTTTTGATAAAGATTCTAGCTAATCTGCTGCACATAAGAATACAATCTCTCTATTAAGGTAAGCCTCACATATTTAACTAATGTTAAATTAGCAAGATAATAAAACAAATGTTTGATTTCACCCATATTTTGCCAAAAAGAAATTGGTTTGTATCTTCGTTTTTTCAACCGGAAGTAGGCACTGAAAATGACCTAGTTTTTACCCCGGCTCTTATAACCCTTTTGGGTTAATAATGACAATTATTTATGACACATTATGTGCTGTCAAGAGCAATACTTATGGCAAAAGGTTAGAGAGAATAAAACTTTTCTAGGAAATCTGCAATCAACTGAAGATTTGAATTTACCAACATGAAAATTTAATCGCGGTCAAAGGTGGCAATAAAACCCAGGTCTGGATACCCTGTAGCTTCCTATTACATAATTTGTAAATTTGCTCAGACATAGAGAAGCTTTACCTTTGAGCTTTACTGGATGCTGTGTTGTTGGAGGAGTTGGTTGTGGTGGTGGAGTTGGTTGTGCTGGATGGTACTGTGGGTAGACTGCTATTTGATGGAGGCAGAGTTTGGTGATTGCTTAAATTCTGACTATTCATAAAGCCTTCATATAACTTCTGCTCATATTCTTGATGTTTCCTGAAAGGTAGCAGGAAATAAATGGTCATCACAATGACATAACTATATGTACAACTTTACAATACGATTCCAAAATATTCTGGCACCCTTCTTTTTTTTCCATTTCACTCTACTTTAAGGGCAAATGCCCTCCCTTTTTCGTTTTCGTTACAGCTGGTAGTTCCTGGTGAAATCCACTAAAGTAGGCAATGCAACCTCTAGTATTTGCCATGCACGCCTATTTTATTATATATTTATATTGTATTAAATATAAATACATACCCTTGTTGCATCTCCTCTTTCGTGAAACTCGCAGCTTCCTCCCCTAACTCGTGTAAATACATACAATCCTGCAATAAAGCAAAGAATTCATTAGGCTTGGGTGTTTATAACTGCCAGCTGCAAGAAGAATCAGATTAGAGCTTCTAACGATCTTATTATAAAAAAAAAAAAAGAAAAAAAGAAAGAATACTCCCAATGACCCAATTATCTCATTCATTTCTAGCACGATTTCTCCCCAATCACAGAGAGTGATATCTAGAAAGAATTGCTATTGAAAACTTTAGAGATAAACTTTGATTGTTATATAAATATGAAACCAAGCTCTGTAACAATGAAAAGAAACATCTTTTAATACCAACCGGTTTTGGGCATTGTGCGCCTCTGAGGAAGTGACTACAATACTTGGTGGTGCCAAGCGAGGCTTTGAGGGTCCGACCGTCTACGTATATATTGTTGACGGCTTGGATAGCCCGTAGCGCATCCTCTGGCTTGTGATACGTCACATAGGCACTGGCACTCGGACCCTGTAATCAAATTGCCTTGTGAACTACCAAAGGGTACTTGTAGCACCCTCTAAGGTGTTAAGCCGTCTCTCTCCAAAACAGGGGTACACTAACAAAGATCTTAAACGTGCCAATCACTGGACATAGACCCCTCTAATTTTTCTCCTGTCATTTAAACCGAAGAATTTATACAACCCTTTGTCATTCCAATTCGATAAATGTAAGTGCCTATCAACCTCACTAATATATATGGAACTTTCCTTGAAATCGAAATTTTACATTCACTTTGCCCAACTAAAAAGTGCCCTTTCCTTACATCCGTCACTTCTACTTTCATTGTTTGTGGTGGTGCCACCTAGTTGGAAGCAGGAGGAGGTCTGTCCCGTCACTATGCTAATGGTCTCTAGGAGGACACCTTGGGGTGTCTGTCACCATGGCAACAAGTCATTATGACCCTGCTGGCAGTGGTAGCAGCAGCAGTGTAGGCTGTGGGTGTGAATGTCCGGGGTGGTGGTGGAAGTAGAGGGGAGAGCAGCAGTGGCCACAGTGCTACTCACCAATATAGGTCTAGACTCCAGCGCCTGAGCCAAATATACAATCCTGGAGGGGGGGGGGGAGTAGAGGCAGGGTGGTGTTCTTAACTCACACACTTCCATAGTTTTAGAGTAGGGAGGAATGGGACAGGGACTTAGGGTTCCCTTGTTATAATTGGGTTTAACTACTTTAATTCAGTATCATAGACTATACATTGAGACTCAATGGAGTCCTAATAGATGCTGTGCCTAAAGGTACAGCCACAATCGATCAGAACTAGTGTTTTCTACATTTCACAATGCCGGTCATTGCTGTGGTCACAAATTAACATTCATCTAACAATACTTAAAAGATACAGCTTCTCATTCTTCCTATGTCATTAACACTTGTTTTACAAAAAAAAAAACCCAAAAAAACTCTTTGTGAGTCTGTTGGACCTTTCTGTTCAAGGAACCTATCTGCTCTGCGATTCAAATGCCTACCTCTCTCACCGGGTATGCTTATTTCCTAAAGCCTGATTCAAACAGCAGCTATGAGTAAATTGATATTAAGCGCCATTTTACATATATTTACTTAGCAATTAATTAACCCCATCTTCTATTGCTATAACTAATTTCCTACTTGATTCTTATTGGACTTCATCCCATTTCATTGATATTTGCTACCACAGTATACTGTAACTTGACGAGAAATTGGGATGGATAGTTGATATACAATGTATGAGTTTGTCAGTGAATGTAGGCTCTGGGTGGAGATGTTAATGGTTTGCGTTTAGAAAGAAATGGGGGTTTTATTTGCAAAAAGAACCTCCACAGGAAAAATACCCAGTGAAATAAGTAATAACAAAATTCTCCAATCCAAGATGCTGGGTTAGGTCTGAATAGTGAACACTTATGGCCATTCAAGTAATAGAAAACAAAATAGCAGTATCATTTTCTTAGCCACAAACAGTATGTCATTCCTCAAAATTCAAATGCTATCTTATTTTTGTATAGTATCATTTAATATGCACGCACTTCAATGTTGCTCAGAATTTTATGGCTGTAAAGTTAAGGTTAGGAGATGTAGTAGAAGCTCCTTATATTTATTGATACATAGGACTTTAGATAGGTTCAGAGGTGAGGGCAAACTTAATTAAGTGTAAGAATGACATTTAATACTAATTTACTTCTGGATGCTCAATTTGGAATAATGATATACAAATTGATGCACAAGACGAGGAAAATATTCAAAATAATCAGTTATTCATTGTCGGCAAAAATGGTAAAATACAAACAATCTATCAGAGTAGTCATTTAATTATGTCTTTGACTGGAGTGAGCGTGTTACTATATATGTATAATTATTATTGACAAACTATTACTACAAACTGCGGCGGTCAGGTGAAGACCAGTCGTTTTACTCTTCTTCGCATGGCATGGCTTATAAGATGTCCACACGCTCCTCTTGATGGGAAATAGGGAGTCACTAAAAGGAGTTGTGGAGAGTCGGTCTTATATGTATAGATCAGGGTGAATATTGTGTGTCTGGAGGTGCCGTAACCAGAAAGGGGGAAGCCATGCATACTTCAAGACACACTTTCTAAGAGGCTAAAAGGAAAGCTTGCAGTAACAATGCTTAGGTCATGTCAGTTGTCGGATAGAACTTAAAATCTCAAGGGAGCATGTTTTGAGTCCCTTGTGTTTTTGCGTCAAAATTTTGTCGCCTTTCACATTTTGGTGTCACCTATTGCTAAAATTGAAAAGAATTATCCTTTCAAGTAAAAATTGAGGGTATGAATGTCATAGGCTTTTGTTTTTGTCAAATGTAGGGTGTGAGTATTTTTGAAGATGGGTGGGTATTTTAGTGTTTTGATTTTTGTTATGTTGATCCCATAAGAGACCCTTACACCACACAGATTATCAATTTCAGTAGAGACCAGCGGTGGTGGCACTTCCAGGTTAGCCCTTGTCTGGAAGTCTTGCACACCGCCGAGGAGAATGAACGGGACGAGAACCAGCGGCTCAGTGTTTCAGACTCTAGCCACAGGGGGCGCCATGCATCATGCAGAACGGAGCAAACCAAGCGCGGGCGTTCACCTTGACCTTCACAGTGCGTCACCGCTCCTCACACACAGACCATTTAGGCGGGAAAAATGAAAAATCACCACAAAAAATCCCCTAAATTAAACAGACACAAATGTTTATTTCCTTAAAAGATAAAAATCCCAAACAATCTCCTAAAAAAAGAGGAAATCAAAAAAAAAGTTTTTACCTCTTATTGTATTGGGTAGACAATAAACGATCTCGAATTGTTTTCCAAATATCAAATGGGACAATTAATGCTTCAAAAGAGCTACCTAAAGCTTTAAAAATGTGAAATTAGATGGGGTCAAAGACTTCATTAAACGTTCAGAAAACAGCTCACCCAGATTTCACAAAATCTACCCTAAGAAAAATTACTACCAGTTAATTTGATCCCTTCATGAAAGATAGAAATGAAAGTAGGAAGGAGGCCCTCGCTTTCTATTGGGTTGGTCAGTAACTGACCACTGTTACTAAAATGCTGGCCCGGTGTGTGTGTGAGGGGTGACAGGTGTTGAGAAGAGGCAGTAAGGCGGGGATACGGACCGTACGCACCTGGGCGCCCGCATACGACGTGCTGTGGTTGATCACAACTTTGTGGATCTTGCCAAACTTTCCGAAGTACTCATGTTTTTTGAGTACCTCAGGGTCGGCAAGCCGTTGTGAAAGCCCAACCACGAACACCAGATTCCTTTGAACAACCCTGAAACGAGAGCAAAACAACAACCATATATTCACAAACCTCTGTAATGCAACTGATGGACATTGAAATTAATTCTTTAATGCCCCCTGGGGCGATTTGACTTAAAACACAGACAAAAGTGACACATATTGACACAAAGTTCGTGACTGACAACAGAATTTCCAAAGATGCCATGATTTTCACTGGCGATTTTATTTTCCCTGACTTTCCCTGACATTTGGGAAGCATGCATATTTAAAATTTCGACATGTCATCTGCAAGATCCTAGATTTACATAAAAATGACAATTGTGACTTTAATTTCAACATTTCTACATGTGAAAACATTCAAAGAAATTGGTTTGCCTTGAGCCAATTACTGATTTCTAATCGTGCTCTGTTCAGGTTAAGATATATATTGCTAAGGGCCACTGAATTGAATTAAGTGAGTGAGTGAGTAATAGATGTTTAACGCCATTTCGACAGCTAAGGTCATATTCATGGCGAGAACGACATTACACAATTTCACAGAGGAATGTGTCAGTGCCCGCGCATATGTGCACCACACACATCTGAGGGGATAGGAAAGAGGAGAAATAGACCCTTTTAAGTGGGCTAGGGAAGCCCGAATTGAATTAAGAGATATATCTTAGATTGACATTTCTGAATACAGTATATAAAACTTCCTACACTCACCGGACATTTGCCAAATGTTTTCTGTTTTCTGCGGCTTTCTGTTTCCGCTGGAGGTCCTTCTGGCGTCTCTCCTTCTTGATCCTCTGTAACCTGTGAGATAGAAAAAAAACCTTAGTTATCAAGCAAACAGGACCTTTCCTTCTTCTTTCTTCTTTACCCCAAAAGGCTAGCTTTTTTTTTGTGTTTTATTTAGAAAGAGTTTGTTTGTTTGTTTGTTTAGTTTTACGTCCGGGGGCCATCGAGGAACTCAGACATTCAAGAATTTTAAACTATTCAATAGTAATGGTAGGCTGCGGGCCTACCTCGGGTTTGCGCATATGAGTGGGTGTGTGTGTGTGTGCGCGCGTGCATATATTTATGAGTCTGCTTGTAGCAGTGGGACACGGCTCGTAGTGGTGAAATACCACTCGTGGCTCAAGGCCCCTCTTTATCGTGCTGCCTCACGCAGGTAACATGTCGCAAAAGAGTTTAATGTGTCCAGATTTGTGTGAAGAGTGGTTTTGTCGCCTGTGGCGGTGTGAATCAAATCCTAAATCAATTCAATTCGATTCACCAAATCAAATTTTTTGTATACATGACTATTGTATGGAGAAATTGAAACCAGATAATATTTTATACATCTTTATGTTCGACATCGTGCATTGTATCCATACACATCTGGGATACACATGTATGCGGGTGCCTTATATAGTAGGCATTCAACAACACCACATGTGTCAGGGCAATGTAAATCTACCATTACTGTACCTCTATATTATAGACTTAGTCTGCAGGTATGATAGCCTTCTCAGACATTAATACACTATCCATTAAACATGTAGGCCTACATGCATTACAAATCACACCCTCCCCCAAGTATCACTGGCTTATCTTAGCGCAAAGAATAAACCAGAACAAGTCCCACACTGAAAGATTGCAAGATTGCAGACCCACCCACATATTAGCTCCACAAATGGTATGGTACCAGTATAATATATTTTCAGTTGATATTGATGGGAATATCCTTACCCACCCCTTGCCATACCATTACTTTAGTTGGCTGCCGTCTCTTGTGCTGCAGCCCTGACAATGCCAACATAAACAGTGCTAAGATCCATACAGGACTCAAGCATAGGTCTTCAGGCATAGGGTAGATTAACCTAAAGACAACCACATACCTAGAGTCGACCACCTGGCAGCTTGTTTTTCTCACTTTTAAATGTAATGCATTGGTCTTAAACCCTCATATTATTGAAATAGAGGTGTTATAGTACCCCATAGAATGATGTCCTGGAATATATGAAGTAATTGTCATTGCATAATAATACACTAAAGTTCCCATGTTTTAATGGTTTTTACCATGACCAGCTGGTCATTTCATCAGAATTCTCCAACTTTGGTTTGATAATTTGAAGATGACAAGTGCTCACACATACAACATTTTGAATCTAGGCATAGATAAATATATTTGCTAAATGATAGCATAAGGAAAAGTGCAGAAATGTTAAATACTTTCTGTACAGGATTTATTTCCTAGAACATACCAATTTCACCTTGAGATGACCACCACTTCACCTTGAGATAACCACTCCTTATACACCTATTTGTGCATTTAATTGAATAGAAACCATTGATTATGTACGATTACATCGCAAGATTCATGGCCAGAATAGTTTGAGATAGAAATCTTCAAAGGATTATCCTCTGATGCATTCATTTCTATCTCTACTGTAATGCTACAATTATTACTATATAGAGGAACTATTTGATACTGAGAGTGTGATGATAAAGTTAAGTAATGGATTATTATAGTCTATTGAAGGTCTATCAAAGTACATTTAAAACAAAGCCTCTATAATGCAGGGTTGGATATACCACTTCTTTTTTGAAGAGATTTACAATATCCATGGCCATAAAATTGCCTCCAATTTCCATTCTAATTGAATCACTATAAAAACATTTTCTTATGATGCAATAGTTTTAATTACGCCATTTTACTGCATATATATAGAAGACACTTATTCTTTTTTTTTTCAAATGATAGTTTAATGAACATAGCCCCATTAAAAGGGTAGTTATCAAGTGGTCAGCACAAGGTGCAAGGTGGTCGTCTCAAGGTGAAAATAAACTAACTGAGATGGTCTTAGAAATGATGAAAAACAATAGATACTGGATTTATACATGGATTTGAGAAAGGTCATTGGTCCAAAAGCCCAAATAATCGTCTTTCACTTAGTACCTTGGGGAACCCTAAGGACCTATTAGACTCAAAGATATTAGCTACTACATTTCCCTTACTGAAATCCTGCACAGGAACGGCCGTCTTTAGGTTAATCTACCCTACTACCACTAGAAAGTCTTCCTTCCCTAAGCCCATTGTCAGACATACTTATAGTGCTACAAATGGTTAGTCCTTTACAAATGGTCAAACCTTTATTAATGTGTAATCTGCACTAATCATATCATAAGATGTATCTAACAATAACATGTCTACCCTTTGATACACCCTTCCACCTGTAGCCTTATTTTAATCACAGTATCTATGTTAAATCAATAATGCTCGCCAGGTCCCGACATCAGGAATTTGTGTAGTTTTTTTGCAGTTTCGCCTGTGGCATCACCTTTTCAGTGCGAACATGAAGTATGCCATAATTAAATGGTTGTCAAATCTACCTTTATACTTTATCTACAATGTCTGCCCTTCGGTGTAAAACCTGTCCCTTCGTGTTATGAAGATTTTGTCAGCTCTCACTGTCTCTAAGTTCTAACTGCATCACAGACTTCTGGCATTACCTCACCCCTACAGCCATAAAATTCTTATATGATATCTAATTTTTTTTGGTCTTTTTTTTTTTTTTAAATCAAAATGTAGAAAAGGCAAGTGTGAACAACATACGTCAAGGGTCAGTTCACATAATTCACAGTGAAATATTCAATAAAGGCACTAAATGGTATCTTTAGTCTTTTACTACACCAATCTAAGAATGCCTTTCATAGACCTACCACGCATTATGTCAGATTGCCCTCTCGGATACCCACTGGAGTAAGAGACCACATACCTTGTAATGTAATAAGACAGTGGTAGCATGGTCGTTAGTACTAACGACCATATATATATATATATATATATATATATATATATATATATATATATATATATATATATATATACCGTAATCTCCCGCGTAGAAGGCGCAGCTCGCGTAGAAGGCACACCCCCAACTCAGAGAAGGCCTTTTCACGTAGAAGGCGCACGTACCTCCTCTGGATCGATTTCTGGAAAAACCCGCGTATAAGGCGCCCCCCCAACTCACAGGGGGGCTGTTTCGCGTAGAAGGCGCCCCCCCCCCTCCCCACCCCCCTATATGAGTTCAAGCTGTCATCGGCACACGGTCGGCGTAAAAAACGGCGAGCAAATCTACAGCGACCGGTCTGCCGCGGTGCTGGCTATATGAGTTCAAGCTGTCATCGGCACACGGTCGGCGTAAAAAAACGGCGAGCAAATCTACAGCGAACGGTCTGCCGCGGTGCTGGCTATATGAGTTCAAGCTGTCATCGGCACACGGTCGGCGTCAAACCCGCCGAGCAAATCTATACAGCGACCGGGCTGCCGCGCTTGGCGCTATGAGTTCAAGCTGTCATCGGCACACGGGCGGCGTCAAACCCGCTGAGCGCCTGTACTCCGCTGCCGCGCTGCTGGCTATATGAGTTCAAGCTGTCACCGGCACACGGTCAGCGTCAAACCCGCTGAGCGCCCGTCGACACCTCCTGGTCTGCCGCGCTGCTGGCTATATGAGTTCAAGCTGTCATCGGCGTATGGTGGGCCTTATCCCCGGCGAGCGCGTCGACACCTCCCGGTCTGCCGCGGCGCTAGCGCTATGAGTCGATGCTGTCATCGGCCCACGTGTTCCCTACACCCCGGCAAGCCACACCGCATTGTCAACCTGTTGAGTCTATGCTGTCATCGGCACACGGTCGGCTTGAACCCGCCAAGCGCGTTGACACCTCCAGGTCTGCCGCGGTGCTGGCGCTATGAGTTCAAGCTGTCATCGGCGCATTTTCCCAAATGAGATGTTGGAAAAACCCGCGTATAAGGCGCACCCCAAACTCAAGGCAATTTACCTCCCGCGTATAAGACCCAGCAGCATTTTGTTTGGCGTAGAAGACGCGCCTTCTACGCGGGAGATTACGGTATATATATATATATATATATATATATATATATATATATATATTATATAGTACGCTCCTCAGGATGTTGCTGTATCGTGTTAGTTGCTGTATCGTGTCAGCTATTGTTTAAATCTACTTCACTATTACTGAGTGCTGTACCTATGTGACTGACTGCTTCTGCTGCAGGCAGCTAACATGTCACAAGCACATTCTAGAATTGCTCAACTCCTGAGGACTGTATTGCATCAATACCTCTATAGTCTGTCTCTTAGCTCATTTTGTGGCAGGCGTTTTCTAGCTCATATCCGGTATATCGACACAGGGGATTCCATGAGTGAAGAGCTCTCTGGATGTTCCAATTTCACTGGTGTGTATCTCATTCAATAGATAGATCTAAGATACTTTGTTCATTCAGAGAGATATCTTTGCCAATACAATACACAAAACTAACAATGGTATTTCTAGTCTAAAAAAGGTTCAGCGAAGGGTTGCGGTTATACTTATTGCCTCACATATGAGGTGTGACTTGTACGCCAGGATAGACTCTTGAGCCTTGATACAGTATTCCACTCTGCTCAGCCTCGTGGAATAGGGCTTTAAGGCTAACTCATAAAGAAACACTCATAGTGGGGCAAACCTCGTGAACCTCTGTCTATATATCACATTGATATCACCATGGTATAGAGGTGTAGCTCTCTGGAATGCCCTACCTGAGAACATTCATAAAGCTACCACTAAAGTAAAGTTCAAAGAAGAATTGTTGAAAATACCAAATATAAGGCTGAATCTGAAGATGGGATATAATTAATTAATAACTTCAAGCAGGTGTAGAAACTGCGCCGCTTCACTTTATCAGATTATTACTTTATTATGATTTCACTATAATTCAACTCAACTCATTTCAATTGAAACGTTGTTATTTCAATTTACCGTAATCTCCTGCTTAGAAGATGCGGTGCGCGTATAGGACGCCCCCCCTTCTTGGGAGAAGCATTTTCGCGTATAAGACGCACCTCTTAGGTACCAATTCTGTAAATTCAGTACATTTCTATAGTAAAATTACCCCTTGTATAAGACGCACCCCCTTCTTGGGAGAATGCTATAAGACGCCCCAGCATTTTGTTTGGCGTAGAGGACGCGTCTTATACGCGGGAGATTACGGTACTATCAATTTTTGAATTTGTATTGTTCCTGAATATTCAAACGGATACGTATACTTATATCAATATGTATAAATGTGATGTTGGACCTGTTCAATATCTATAATTATGAGGAGAAGAAATGAATTATATTGTGAGCTTACAACTATACCTATTATATTTTTGCTCACATTGTATTGAAAATTTATATCTTTGAATACTCCTCTAATAATGACAGTGGTCATTCAACATGGGTTCCCAGCCCCTACTCCTTTATTGTGTATATATGGACAGATGTCATGAAATGTGAAGTTATTGTATAGTTAAATTTTGAAGAAAATTTCAATAAACTTGGTCTGCTCTACAGCATTATTTAAATGAACATCACAGTTCATTAATGCAATGAGCAAGTCCAAAAAAAAAATTGATTACAAAAAGAGGCAAGTACCAAGGCCATTCACTGGTCAACCAGTCAGTGACTCAATACCTCTATATGGCCTCATGTTAATGCACTAAAACAGTCTGACTCACTGTAACTCTATATATGGCAATGCTCTGATAATCTTATCTGTATCGTACCATGAGGTTTGCTAAGCCTGTATGTGGATATCAAGACATGTTCTTTACATCTCAAAAATGGAGATACTGTATTGTCGTCACACCGCCATTACTTTTAAAAACACTTCGCCATGGTACACTTGATATATCTTCTTTATAAAGTATACATTATGCGGCAAATGACATCTATTTCATACAATAATTCTGCTCCCGTGTACTCATCTATCCAAGTTCATGTGTCTTCTCCATGTCTTAACTGTCAGCATTCTCACACATATACATTGCTGCAGTGTCCCTGTTCTGGGAATACCTGAGAGACCAATACTCTTCCCAGCTACAGTAGTTCATGTCCCAGACCGCTCGTGTGTCGTCTCCCTAACCAGACACTGCGGTAAATAAGTAAACACCCCACGCCCACTATCTTACTAGTACACCGTCCACCATTGCACGTACAAGCTATGATCAAATTAGGTACATTCTCAAGTAGACCTTAGGAGTTGATAAAAGTGGGGCAAGGAGGGTGGAGTGTCTATTGGTCAATCATCCGAGGCTAATTTGAAATTAAGAGTTTGTTCGTTTTTTTCTTCTTTTGTTTTTTAGAAATAAATTCTTATTGATGCCAAAGGGTTTATTAGGTTTCTGTGTTTGTGACAGGCTTCTTAATTCTTTTACAGCCTTTCACCCACTTATTATACTACCGGTATACATCACACCAGTTGGCAAACCAGTGTCTCCGGGGTCATAAGAACTCATTTTCAACATGAACACATATACCTTATGCATAAGGCACAGCCTATGCATTAGGCACATCTGAGTTAATGTTCGATTGATTGATTACTTTAAAGTCTCAGCACACACAAAGTACCTTAAACAAGGATGCCACTCGCTGGCCAAGAAAACAGGAAAACTGGCGATTTCAGACACCTTTCCCCTGGAAATTAACATGATTCAAGTGAGATTTTCTCAACAGAAAATCAGGAATTTCTGGTTACCCAGGAAAAGTTGCACCTCTGCTTAAGAGTCTTCCCGGGAGTCTTCCCAATGTTGCTGGACATTAGTCCTGGTCAGGTATTTAAAAGCAGCCCCCCCCCATGTCATCCATTCAAACCGAGGCCAAACCCCCCAACACAGCGCATCTAGTGGGCTCCATCGTTCCGTATAAGCTGCGCCTTGTACATGGTGTATTACCGGTAGGCCTGAATGCTGAATAGTTCCAGCTATAGCTTTAACCAAAGCCTTGTCAAGCAGTGGTGGATCCAGGAAAAGGAGTTGGCGCGCCCCTTGTTTGATACCCTTATGGGGTCAAGAGGGGGGGGGGGGATAAATTACAGGCAAAAAGGAGGGGGTGCACGCCCCCTGTCTAAATCCACCACTGTCAAGGGTAGTTAAGTCATCGTGAATTCAATCTATGGTCATATCTGTCCTTGTGCAGCAGATTAGCCATGTGTGAGTAAACAATGATAGAAAATGCCATCTCTTGCCAAAACCAACAAATCGTAAGGACCCTATTTAGTTTTAGACCGTATCATGAATAAACGCATATCCCAACCGACTACTTTTTCTCCGCGGGCTATTTCTCTGCCTTACTTTAGCTGTTCCATATACTCGGGACGTTCCAGTGAGGTTACAGCCCGCTGTGGTGATACATAGATTTTCCAACGACCCCTGTTGCACATAAAAACGGTTGAAAGTCAAATCTGATTGCAACTGACTGACAATCGAAGATTTTGTGATCGTTTATAACTTATGTACAGGTATATAGTTGTACCTAGGCAAACCTAGACGATCCCATGCATGTCAGACTATCAAGAAACTGTCAATCGAAGTCTCGCCACTGTATTCAATAGATACATCTATTTTTCATTGTTTGACAATGTAAAATATTGCAAATTAAGTTATTTTCCACTGTATCTACATGTATAAGGCTATTTTACAAAGCTCTGCTTGGAGCATAGTTGTACGGTTCCGGAAATGAATGGCCCGCTGTTTCCGGCCAGCTGCTGCCAACCTCACCAGATGTCGCCACTAGTATATCAGACACCACGCTCTCCAAGCACGAATCCAGTCCATGCTGAGCACATGTAGTGAGTGACAGGGGATTGTTTGAAGGTTTCGATAAAAGAAAAGCTTGGCTTGTTACCTGACGACAGAGAAATATGGTGAGCAGGGTGCACCAACTGATGACTGACTGCAATGTGCTGGGCGGCCACAGGTCACATGTGTCTAATGTGAAGTCACTTCAAACTGATAACCAATCAAGGGCGCAGTTCTACTGGTAATATGCATTTTGCTCAACTGTTGGCATGAACCACGAATGCAGCCCAGTGCCTGGTGAGTATCTTGCCAGGGCTGCATTCATTATTGCATCATGACGAGCTACAGGGTTTATACACTCTCGAATGATGTACCATTCTAGTGCTGTTGAGCTTCTTAGCAACACTACAGCGGTGGATGATACTAGTATATGTAGTTCGCTTCATCCCTGGGACATCAGTTGCAATTCTAAGACCATTAGTATTTCTCATTTCTATTGTGGTAGGGCTGGGAGAAGTGGGGGTGTGGATGGGGGGTCCCCCATGTCACATGTCAATTTTAAGAAATGGTTATGTCACATGTCACTTAAATCCCCATGTCCCATGTCACCTCTAAGAACCTCTCATGTCACATGTCGATTTTAAGAAATGGTTATGTCACATGTCACTTAAATCCGCATGTCCCATGTCACCTCTAAGAACCTCTCATGTCACATGTCGATTTTAAGAAATTGCCATGTCACCATGTCAAATTTAGTGGTCCACACCCATAGAAGTGGAACAGAACTCCAGACAGCATGGAACCTTTCTGCTGACGAAGCACATTGTGCTTTAGAACACGGGCAGTCTATCATATAATGGTTTCGTCGCTCCAGGCAGTGTCCAAGAACTCATACATTAGAGGAACACTATATATTAGGGTATCAGAGTAATAGTACAACAACCCGCCTCACACCCATCCACTAATACCTCTGTCAGCACTTCCTATCTTTGCTGATAACCACCATACCCACTGGCACTGCTTTCCTGGGCTGCTGTCCCCTGGTGAGTGCCACACTAACTAGATATTGATCTGCGCTGGTGCCCGCAGGGTCACCAAAAGCATTGCCTATGACTTGCCGGAACAAGCTTTGGCTGCTGCTGTCGTCTGCTGCGGCAGGGCAATGGCACAGTGACGGAACTTATCACTGTAATTCAAATTACGGTGTTTCAAGATGGCTGCAGAGCACTTTGTATAAAAAATGAAAGGCTGTGATTTAGTACATTAAGAGGGAATCCAGTAAGTTCATGTTGCTCAAACAAGTAGTCCAGAAACAGGCCTAGCCTTAGCTTAGCCATGTTAGCTGCCATGAGCTATGGTTTTTGTGTGGGAGGCATCAGTATTTTTCTCTGGTATCACTGTAATCAGGGATGAAAGTGACCTTTCACAACAATCTAGGAAAATATATCAGATACGCAAGTTAACATATGACTGACTGCCTGTTGCTGTGACTGTGAGGGGTGTGGATATGAAAAGAAGAGGGCAAGAACCCGTCTTAACATGACCAAAGCCACTGGGGTTCTCCAGGAGAATCTCCTTTACTAAACATTAGTATTTGATATCTAGGTAAACACCAGAAATCATGCACCGTTGTCTTGATATTTTGACAGAAACAGGCCAATATTGTCCTATGGGATAATTCTGATGAATCATGTATTTTGTCTTACGGTAATGGTTGATTCATCTCATCTGCCCCAGTCCACATCGTCACGCATTTAGAGGTTATTTCAGTCATCGAGCAAAGTACTACTGGATATATTCTTAAATTACCTTGTATGTTTACGTCTAAGACGCGGTATATATGCTAGGATGGCTTTTAACTGCACTCTAAAGGATCTTCCAGAGCTCGGACAGCGGGTTTCAAACCTGATGGCTTCAACTATGCCTTATAGGATTTTCTTTACGTCAGGGTGCGTCTTATATTCAAAGGTGCATACTGTTATGTCTACTATTGTTTTTTTACAGGCTACTGGTGCTTTACATGTTTTACAGGGTCATGGCCATGGTTACCAGAGCGGTGGGGCTGGTCACGCCCTCTATCTCTGGGAGATAAGCAAAAATAAAAATATATACCCCCCCCCGGTAATAAGCATTCGGATCCTGGACTTATCCCTTATTTAGATGTTTCCCAGACGAGTGAAAACAACATGGATAACGGAGGTTATTACGTGAGGGCTGTTACTGTCAGGTGATGTCATGTCTTGGTAACAACACCGAGGAGGAGGACGGGTAGGCTCACCATTACACACAGACCAGGGATTGGTAGAGGTAGTCTGTTCTCGTCTTACTGCAAGCTACAAGCGGCATATTTGCTGAGGCAATTAGTCTAAAGCAAGATAACTCTCTTGGCTTGTAGCCAAGTTGTATCCTTCAAAGCTCAACCTCATGTTGGTTGCAGTGATTTATTCAACTTTTCTCTCTCTCTTTTTTTTTTACAATGTCATTGGGACCTTACAAATATAGGATAGCAATGAGCATTGCAGGTAACTCGAAAAGCCAACGTCTTTTTTGGAGTTGCTTGGGCCGGGAGCGCAATTTGTGACGTCATACGTCGGCCGTGACGTCACACGTCGGCCGCATAGTGGCAAGTCGTGCTGGAGGGATAGGAGTGGCAACTCCTATCCGTGGTCCTTGCCACATTTTTCTTGTTTTTATATAGTATAGATCTATAGCTCTACCAAGGTCTCGTGGACAATGTGAGTGTTATCCCTCCTGTACTACTGGTATTGTGTAATGTACCATTTGAACACCCAAGAGTCACTCTCCCAGCACAGACCATATGATTCATATATGAAGTAGGCATGGATGAGGGAACTGCTTGGAGAGTGGCCTAGAGGCTGTCATGTCTGATGACATCAGCATCTGGGGTGACTATTCGCACCACATGCCTCTCTTTGGGCCTCATTTACATAGATCTGCACCCCCAATGCCTGTTCGCACCACCTCAGTCAAAAAAGGCGGGAATGTTGATCTATGGATCAACATCCCATAGACTCAGCATAGGGCCCCAAAATCACCTTAAGTGTACAGGCCTGAAAATGAGACTGACTACTGTTGCTGTTTCAATCAATATCTCCCAAAATACAAAACATAGAAACTTCAATCTTTCAATATGTGAAAGAGAACATTCTAATCTCAAATACCATGAATTTTTTTACTTTTAACCCCATTTTCATAATAAATTTGAGGCTTCTACTTTCACTTTCGGCCATTTGGCAGCCACCAAACCAAACCTCTTAGGTGCTTTTTTTTTTACCCAGCTCTTATAACTCGCTTTTCCGAGTTAATTAATGCCATAAAAGTAACATCTCTTATTGATGATACTGATGTCTGATTAAAATCTGGACGTGGAGTTTCTGTTGCCGTGTGAGGTTGGACATTTAAGACTTGCATGAATATGTAGGGAGTCAGAGTTCACTTAGTTATCATGGCTATAATCCAAGAATCCCCAGGAATGTTTCAGCCGAATTGATGAACATTCATCAAGACTAAATTGCCAACAGTATCTATTAAGGTGTAAACCAGAGGCTACCTGATCTACCCCTTCTCCATTCACTCATCATACCTGATCTCCAATTTAGCAGCCTTTCAGTCAGCCTCAGCCATGCTGGACTTACATAACTCACACACACCTGTGTGTGGACCCAAAATAAGAGTGCAACTCAGAGATCAGGTTTATACCAACACAGGTATCTGCTACCTACTTGGTAGGTCTGTTACCAAGGTTGCAGGAGAAAGCACCCCCCATGGAGGCCATAGTGACTGGCTTACTGGAGTAACCCTAGAATGGCAGGTGGTGGTAGGGTTTCACTTACACTGGAGGAAATATAGTTCTCAGGAAATAAACCCTTTGTTGATCTAAGTCTGTGAGCTGTGATCCGGCTCGGTCCTGCAGGGACCTGTTCGTCTTTTGTGGGCTTCAAGTTCATCATCAACCCCTGAGATGACATATCCTCTATATCTAGCCTGGAATTTGATGTGCGATCATCGTAAAGCCACCCCATTTTCAGCCCAAAATATAGCTTGACTAATCTCCATTTGGGCGCCACCTGCAAGCACATGGTTACGAGCTTGGATGGGGAATTCTCTGATTTACATGATGGCGCTGTATCAGACGCCAGTAAATAATTCATGCCCCTGAGTGTCTAGGTGGAGGACTATGTAAGCACGAACTGGTCCAAGTGGTACTGACTCCTGGTGCTGACGATGTAATACGGAGACTTCTCATTGAGATGAAAGTCACTCATCCCTAAAAACTGAGAGAACATACATGCCATACTTACCATGTGATAACATACTTACATGCAGGGAAATTTAGATAATACACCAGAAGAGCAGAATGATCGAGTGAGAAGGATAAGAGTATAAATGTAATACATGTAATTATATTTGTGTTAGTTCACCTGGTGTGTGATCTCTGTCACCATGGACTGTACAAACAGTACCAGGGGGTAGGCGTGTTTACAACTCTACATGCTCTGTGCACAGTTAACCCTTTAGGGGAAGCACAACACCTTAATGCACAATGCCCATTTCTCATCAGCTTCAGGATGGTTGAATGGAGCCCTAGCGAACAGAATGAGCCTCATCTGCCATGACTATTATAATGATGTTCTGTCCTCCCATGGTGCTCGCCATGCTGCTAACACGAACGTGTAGACTTTTATTATGACCATAAAGGAACATGAACCTACAAGGGAAACACGTGGCCCAGGTTTAACCTGCTAACCACAGCCAGCACTGCACCCATTAACTAACAATAACTGTAAATGGTACAGGTGATCAGTAAGTAGGTATAAAGACTCCAGCCTGTTGTGTTACCGTATGCAATAAGTAGGGATCACACAGCCATTCTCATGGATATTCATAATTAACTGAACATTAAATCAAGTACCCACCATAGTTTACTTAGTTCTCTATCCTTCTCTGTCATTCTTTTTAATACTCATTTTACATGTATTACATAAATCAACGTGGTTGTTTACAGTCCACAAACCAAGTAGATATGTCACATGATATTGATAATTTAAGCTGGCATAAAATTCACTTCTTAGCGTCTTTCAATGCATGGGGACTTGTGCTGACTTTGGACAAGGGAAGCATATTACAGTTAACTTTCTTTTCCTTGTATTAATTGGAAAGTAATTACAAAGGGCTACTCCTCAATCCATGTTCCAATAGGCCTAATATAAGCCCACTTAGTGAGAATGAGTTATGAATGCCTTTCAGGGGCAATCCGCCCCCAACTAAACTCATAGCCAAAGTTATTACACGCCTTCTGTAATTTTGGGTGCTTTTTCTGGATATTCCCATGCACATACCTGTCGATATTGCACACCATGATGCATGCATCATAACTTTTGTAAGGAGGCATGTTATCCATGTAAGGAGGCATGTTATCCATGGATAACATGCCTCCTTACATGTCATATGTTAAAACCTACAAAATTTTTCATTGCCAGGGTAGGGGTCGAACCTGCAGTCTCAGATCCCAAATCCAACTCCCTATGCATCGCGCCACAGGGACTGACGAGAAGTGGTTCGCTAGAACCAGGTCTTGATATGATACAAAGCCCAGGGAGGGTACTCACATATAACTATTATACATTCAAAGTGTGAAAATACCCTGAAGTCTGGGTTGTGCCCCCCCCCCCAAGCTTTGTTGCTGCTGCTGCCATAACCGCAGGACGCGTTCAAAGCAAACCAAGCCAAGCCGGGCGCCGAGGTGAGACCCGGTGGTCTAGTGGTTAGCGCATTGCGCTCAGCTGCTAGAGGTAGGCGGGATGAGTCGCGGTCCGGGCGAATCTTTTTTTTTTTTTTTTTGTGGATAAAGGATAATTACACTCAGGAACACACACGCATCATGAATTATCCATTGATTACTTGTTCACTATAGAATCCTACCTATACCGTAGTACCTCGTTCATAAGGCACATCGTACAAGGCGCATGTGCTGCTTAACCTTACATGCATATAAGCTGTGCCCTATACATGTACGTGAGACACTATGGTATTGCCAAGATAAATACCAGAACATTGACCTCTCGTGACTACATATTTCTGGCTTGTTAACTAACTGAGGACTGTCTACAACTGACAGTTCAGGCTTGAGCCTCCTTTTCATGAGTTTCTGAAACAAGGGGGATCTAAAAGAACATGTATGAATGGGGCGAAAGAGCTCACTCATGGTCCCATTTTCAGAGGCGTAGGAAGCAAATTTTCATTGGAGGGGCCCAGTGGGGGGTCCATCCGGGACCCCAGCGTGACCACCTTGTATTGTCGAAATAATGGCGATTACACCTATACATATCTATGTAGATTTTGTATAGACGTGTTATTTTTGGTGATTTTAAGGTCTAATTTGAAGCTCTAGCCTCCATTTTCCCTATCCCATTACCATATAAATCTATCCTGAAATGCAGTATTTTTGATGCTTATGTATTTTATTATGAGGTCTTGACAAATGTTGGGGGGGCCCAGACATACTCAGGCCCCACCTGCTTTGTGATTGGGGGGCATTGGGGGGGGCCTAGGCCCCCCCTGCTCCCCCTTTTCCTAAGCCCCTGCATTTTGACTACCATGAACCATAGTGACACGTAACCACTAACACTGCCTGTGTGTGCCCATGCCGGCAGCTCTATGTGGTTAGGTAGGAGCTGGTATGTCAGCTATGTTTCTCTACCTGACACTGCCACTCTACCAACAATCAAATTCTTACTTTCTGCTATTTGCGTCCCACTCTCTATAGAACGATAAAATAAAGACACCAGGTAGTGGAGCTTATTTGTAGTTTAAGGCTTGATCCAGAGTACCTAGATATGTTTCAGGTAAAGGGGAATTCCTTCACCCGGTGGTTGGTGGCCTATTTGATATTAGATATCAATATGTTGTATTCTCCCTACCTGCCGATGGTGGAAGAGTTAGAGGATTAGGATAAAGCTCGCTAGGATGCACCATCTCACCACAGTGAAGGAGGACACCAAAGGTGTTTGTGGTATGTAAGGTGGAGAAGAGTGGGGGCGGGGGTGGCACAAAAAGTAAGTCACACCCGGTATTGGTGATACAACCTATATTTACCTATGGCTTTCTTAGAGGAAAAACATCTATGCTTTAGATGTAGACTACGGCAACTTTTTAATTTTCAGACCTACTCAAGCTCATGCTGATTTCATTTGATTAATATGGTGGACTACAAATGCTGTCGTATGTTCCAGATGGCCAGGAGTTGAAATAGATCTCCCTTTATCTATTCAATTATTTCATCTTTGCGATTGAATGACTCTTCCCTGTCTCTAACAGGTTAGTCAGTGGTATGTTGGGAGAGTACTGTACTCAAGTTTTGTAATTTTCCTTTTGGTGGTCTCCATCGACGTTCCTGTTCATACAGTGCCTGGCACACAGTCCTTTCTTACGGCTAGTCTCCTGTCCATATAAGCTCAACAAGCCTCTAACTGCCGAGATCTTAGTATGTGTACACGACTGGAGCATAAGTAAGAGGAGACAAGGCCACAGACACACTGTATGAACACACAGCATTGATTAGCTTCTTTGTGACCGGAGACTGGTCTATGGTCTGTGTTTCTACCATATGTCTGTGAACTATATGTACCCAATAATTGTAGTCTAGTTATCGTACCTAAAACGACTACATGGTGTACTTTACGCCATTTAGTGCTCTGTGGATTCGATATAGGCAACGTGTATGGCACTTGTGATATACAAGACTCCCTTGTGAGAAAATAGATCAACACCCCCTAACTTAAAAGAAAATACAGACCTTTATTCCTTTTAATTGGAGAGTAAGGGTGGTGGAAGTTACCTATCACAATCACCCGGTACATCATCATATAACTTCGGTGTTATACGGTCCAATATTTTTCACACTGTATTAAGTTTATCTAATCGTAGATCTCAATCATTGAATACAAACAGGTGAATCTTGAGGATATATAGCCTCATAAGGAGAAAATCTATCAGTTAGCCTATGACTAACAGAACAGGTATTTACAGGGGTGTGACTGTACCAAGGTGACGCTGGGAGTGGATCCAAGTCCCACAACCTGAACCTGTACCCTGAGCCTTGTGTCACAAACAGTCCACTCCAGACATCACCTTATCTCTTGGTATCACTACCAAATGAGCTATCTAAATGCCCTACGTACCTCATTCCACGCTATCTATATTCATGAACTCCAATTGAAGTGTGTGCATACTCAGTGCATAATATGCCTTCAATAGTCGTAGATCACTAGGGAGATCAGCATCAAGCCATGTTATTGTATGGTTAGGGGTGGGGCATGACTTTCGAGAGGCACGAATCTATTTCCACAATTTTATAAACTCTCCATATCTGGGGTTGCAGAAGCATGGTACTATCGAGCTCCTTCTGTGTGTAAAGCCAAGACCCGACAAGCATGGTTCTCTCAGCAGGTTATGTCATACTGTAGTATTATTTTACTAAACCCACTTCCACCAATGATGCCAATTTCATTTTGGTAATGCAGGGGCGGATAACAAATTGTATGTCTCTCTATGAAGTTTTAAGTACACGTGAGACCTTCTGGGCCAACTTTAAAACACTAGCAACGTTCCTCTATCCCAACTCTGCCAGTCCCCGACTAACACTTGCCTCAGACAATCTTGGCATCCAGTGACATTGGCAAGTCTATAAAAGACTTAAACGGTCTGAATGTGGTGGCCTTCTGGTCAATAGCAGGCAGCGGTGACGGCTCTGCTGGTGCTAGGCTACCCTGTTGTTGCCACTCCAGGGTATAATAGTCAGTGTGGACAGTGGTCAGCACAGCCCCATGGGGCAGTTCTCCAGACCACAGTGTCTACCAACACCCAGTAGCATGAGTCCTGCGCATTTTCTCTGATCTCTGTGTAATATATGGATTCTGATTACACATCTGTTAGGCATAAGAACAAAAGGTGATGCGTTTCAGGTAAAATGCTGAAAAATAGATTTCTTACAATAATCACTGACCAAGTCGAGAGGTACCAGACCATGCTATTGGTGTAGTATGTCTGACCTCAGTTTAGTCAGAGTATCCCGTATTTTAGTCATACCTATTTTTTGTTGTTGTTGACTAATCGTCTAGAGTGCCAACCAGATACAACTAGCATAATATACATCGACAATGTGTATTTCACATAAGGTGAGCTACTTTGGTAAGTGCCTCAGTTTTTCCAGGTGAAGTCATCCCTTGGGAAAACGTACGTCTACATGTTACACCAAATTGCTCGTATGGACTTCAATCGCCTACAAATATCAAAGGCATTTAAGAAGGTCACCGTCAGCAACAGTATGCAAGAATTGATAAAGATTTTTAGGAGGACTGTAGAATTTGGGAAGATGTAAGCTCAAATAGGCTAGAACCACTTATCGGTAATTCATTTCCTTAGTGCGTCATTATGGATGGTTTAAACACCAGTATGCTATATACAAGGTTCCCACAGGAATCTTTAATTGAATTTCCCTGATTTTCCCTTTCTCTCCCTAGCCAAGTGACGTATTTTAGGAGACTTTCCCCTGAGGCTGACTGACCGCAATTTTTTTTTTTGGTAAAATTCCCTGATTTTCCCAGAAATACTGTTAGAATAGAGCCTCTCCCCTCCCAATCCTGATCCTTTTAATGTGACACGTCCCCAGGCACGTAGCCACATTGGCCAGACTAAAGCACCTTGTGTCTGGGTGAGGTAGTACTCAGGGATCTAGCCTGACTCATCTCCACACCCACACACGTACACTGTGTGAAGCCTACCGTCAGTATCCACCTCAATCAGCATCAACCTACACATGTAACTCACGTTAGTATTATACTACATAGGGTAATTCTGGAAGCAGAAGGGGGGGGGGGGGTGTCTACGAGCAGCTAACTGTCTGCCAGCTAGCAAAGTGCCACCACTAGTGTTACAATAGCAGACTGCTTTCTTAGTGACATAGTATCTAACGAAGAAACACAACTACAGAAATCATGACGATACTACTTTGATAGGGCAAAGCCAATCTTGACATAATGAAGAACGTATTTTGATAGGAGTGCACAATGGAAGCACTGTACCATGGCACGTTCAGCGAACACCTGGCTACATAGAGTTGAAGTATTCAATCAGCGCATCCCTTCAAATCCCATGGCGATGGGGGTCAGACACCATCCAACGCAGGCGGTGCTTTGTTGGAACATGCACATAATTTACAATTACTGTATTCACTGACTTTTACCAATATGAACACTACCGTAATCTCCCGCGTATAAGGCGCGCCCTATACATGAACCAGAGGCTCCCTGCACCTTATAGAACCAGCCCAAAGTCTGGGTGCATCTTATAGGCAAGATATTCTTACTATAGAACAGTACTGACCCTGCTAAAATCGGCCCCTTATAGGTTTTCCTTCAACTCAGGGTGGGTCTTATACACGAGATGCGCCTTATACGTGGGAGATTATGGTAGGATGATAGAGACGGGTTTTATGATGCGATAATGTGGTGCTGGCAAGTAGACTCGCCAGCACTGCATTGGTGCATCATGACGATAAAGAAAAGTAGAGTGGAAGCATGTAGCCGGGTTGTCACACAGCCTGCCCCCTTCCCTGTGCCAGAATCCATCTATTATTGGTGGTGGCCTCCCGTGGTTGGGTCAGTGTGTATCGGCCAGCTGTGGCCAGTGTTCGCTGCTGCCGATCCCAGACAAATAAATCCCTGCCTCGGTCAATTATGGGCCCATTCCAACCCACAGCTGTCTTCCACCAGACACCATGTAATCATCCGTCCATATCTATAAGCACTGGGACACTCTTCACAACGATATGGTAGACCCCGGGTGGTAGACCCAGATATTGTCAGATCTAGAAATGTCCAAATGTCTGATCGAGGTGGTTGCTGTTACCATAAGAGTAGTTAAGCCATATGATGGCTGTCAAATTGAAAGCAGTGAACATGAGATTAAACGCCAAGAGGCTTTGCTGGAGGATCGATACCGTCTAGGAGAGGAAGTATGGGCTAGAGATCCACAAAAGCACTCTACCCACTACCCTCAACCCCACGAGAGCTACACATGAGCGGAACCATGCCTCGCTTCCAGCGCGTTCTATGTGTTGCTAAGCAACCATGGGGCGTTTCCATCTCACGAGACCTCGGGACCGGTGCCCGATGTGACCTTCGTGCAACACGACCTTGATCCAAGCACACAAGGACCCCACTACCCTGTTTGTCTATTGCACTCTCCGGAACAGATCAATGTATGTTGGAGTGTGGAGCCATTGGCCGAACCAGTGAATGGAGAGCGATTTCCATTTGGAGGCCTACATGCCTACTTCCTGTGTGCTGACCGGCCTTGTCCTATCCTGGTTCCGGGGGAGGGGCCGGGATGGACGGGTGGGGGGAGGGGCTGGGTTGGTAAGGAGGCTGGTGCCGTGGCATGGGTCCAAGCCGCCTCTCCTTCTCTACACCTCACTCACTGGGTCAAACTTTCATGTCTGGGAGGTGATTTCATTTTGAGTAGAAAACCACATTTTCCCAAAAATATCGTACCCATCGGCCCCATAAATATAACAGAATTAAGCTTATTATGAACCAGATTTCTGATGCCAATAAACCTGTTGTCCGGTTACAACGTTGAACACAACTTGCATCTGGATCCTATTCTACCATGTCTTTCTATGACCTTCAATCGTGTATCGTGTATCGCCAATTGCTGTCACATTTAAAGACAACACTGCCGTCATCGATAGATATACTGCAAAATGCAGAAGTGGGACCAATGGAGAAAAAAAAAACGCACACACAAACACTTAATCATCACGTGTGATTCATTCAGTTTTCTTTCTATAATACCCCCCTCCCCTCCCCCAGTATCATTTCAGTCTTACTACAGTCGACCCTTGCTTCCTCAGATATGGGAGATGCAAGGAAAAATGTCTGAGGAAGCAAATTATCTGAGGAGTTCAGTCCAAATACAATAGGAAACATAGAGGTAATTCCAGATGTTCGAGTAATCAAAGGGTCGAGAAAGTAAGGGTTGACTGTATACACATATCCTGTTCTAGAGCAGCATACCAGGACTGCTTTCTGACCATGTACAATGACTGTGCACTTAAAGGAGCACCTACCTGGCCTCCAAACCACATTAAAGCAATTCCTTCAAGGTGATTTTGAAAATTGCTATTGCCTCCAGAGACTTCAAATACATCCCAACTTAACTGCACAGCAATCGGCATTCCTATCTATGAACAATACTTGTAACTACTCTGATCAAGGGTTACCAATTACTTTTCTCTGCAACTACTTACATGGGGAGTAGGGAAAGGGGCATGCTCTATACCTGACCTTGATGTTAGGGCTGGGGCACAGACATTTAAAAATACCCCATTCACTAGGTGGACACAGGTATATCAGTATAGTAAGTGCTTCTGTCCTCGCTGTCCTTGGTACCTCTCAGGTGCCCACCACTCTGTATGCTGCTATAAAGGTACAGAGAGGACCTACTGGACATGCAACAGAAGCAGTCCTAGGCTTGGTCCTGACAGCCGAACTGAGGCTAGACCCCCCAATGATCAACACCCTCTTCTGGTGACAGTGGGGAACTGCAGGTTTGCAAATTCCCGTCAGTGGCACTGCCAACAACGGCAAGGGCTGCTATACTGCCCCTCCTATTTCACCAAAATCCTACATGATTACTCATAAGCAAACTTGACATACACCTACATCTTCTGTCACTTATGCAGTCCACATCCTATGATTAACAGCCAGAGAGTCTTCTCAGGGACAAACTGTGTTCTTCCCTATGGCTGTAGTGCAGATTTGGGACGTGGGGAGTGGCAGCTGTGCCCTGGGTTAATCTGGGAGGTTAAATGTCTGCTGACCTCGCCAATATAGTGCTGGTCTAGTCTGGACATGAGGAGGAGTGTGTGTGTATGGGGGGGGGGGGGGTGTTACTACAGGTATGTGGCTATTTACAGGCTGACAGGTTGGAAGGCAGACCTGTGTTGGTATGTAGGGGTCAGGTTGGTATCTGACCACCTTACCGCCATGGGCAGGCTGACAGTTAGTTCATAATGTGACAACGGGGAGGCTAATTCTTGGAGCTGAAATACGTCACAGTTATTCATACTTCCTGTAGCCAGTTTTTTTCTGCTTGTGGTTGTGTCTGTGGACATCTGTGATATCAGATCAGTGGATAGTCTTAGGATCTGTCTTGAAATTCCATACTGCACATGGAACACAATTTTTTTTTTTTCCACTTTGAACACAATTTTATCTTCAGTTGTTGTGTGAGACAGTTCAAAATTATATCACTGCTAAGGAGGTGGCCTCGGGTGGTCGTTGGGTACCATTGAAAAATAGTACCTGTAACATGGGGTGGGTGGGCTCAGTTGAAAGAAGTTTTTGAAAGAAGTTTTTGAAAGATTATCACATTTCAATACTGCAAAAAAACCGGTATATTACACAATAAGTCACAACAGGGTAATTTTCCTAGATATGATATCTCTAATCATTACCGAATACCATTCATTTGACCACACAAATTCCCTTGTGCCATCCCATTAATCGCAGTATACTACCAAAGCTAACATTCATCCCTAGATGCTATCTATAAATCATAAGAAGTGCGAGGCTCATTCGGGAAAGTATCCCATGGGAAATTGCTCCTATGGTAGTTACAGCAATACCAGGATATTAGGATAGCTCATAGGGTGTACATAATCATTATGATTACAGGGTCACTATGTACATAGGTTCCTTCTCATTATGTGAAGTACCACAGCAGTAATGTCCTACATGTATGTACATGCGAATGTTAATAGAACAGAGGTACCGTAAATTCTCCCGTATAAGCCGAACCCTCGTATAGGCCGCACCCTGTGTTACAAAGCAATATATAAGCTGCATCTGAGGCCTGAAAATTGTAGATTTAGTACTATTCTATTGTGCCAAATACCCCCCTATAAGCCTCACCTTGACTTTGGGCCAATCCTATAATTTTGATTTAAATTCTGGTATAAGCCACGGATTATACGAGAGATATACTATGTTTGGTTATGCACCTCATATCAAAAATACTTACACAAAACCTTAATTAGAACATTTGGCCATGGAGGGTTGGGTAATTTTTAGGATTCACTGCAAAACCTTGTTATAAGTTGCATCTCACATTATAAGCCCCGCTCTGACTAAAGAAGAATCCAATAAGCCAGGCGAGGCCCTGGTCATTTGTATTTTGTGTAGGATGAGGGTAAGTCCCATGAATTATCCTTTCCTATGGCTGAAACTTGCATCTCACATCAGGTTCTCCATTTCATACATAGAGAGATTTTCCCCTAATACAGTATGTACTTACTCATCTTCTGTTAGTGGTTTGAACTCTGCCGGGTCCTCTGGATATTGCTGTAAAGAGAGAAAAAAAAACAGACGTTAGAGAGGAAAATTTTGAGTTAAGAATACCTCTATTTTTGTATGGTACTGATTGATTAATTGATTTGGTACTTTTCTGTCAGGAGGGGCCTTTCCAGATTTGATTTGAAATAATTTATCTATTTGCTCCAACGGTGTAAATACATGGTCTTGTCAAAATCATAGCACCGAATCTTGGGTTAGCCCTTGGCTGTACTTCTAGCCATTTCCGTTTCTAAATTCATACGACTTATGTTTCTAAATATAAATTACACAGTACTTTGCCAAAAGGTGATCCATTGAAAAGGCAACGTCTAGTCATTTACATCAGGACGTTTATAGATTGGTATTAGCCTAATCCAAGGGGTCACAGAGGGGTGAACTCAGACTTCATTCCTTAAATACATTGCAACATGGACAACTGGACAGTCCCCCCCCCCCCAGGGCCTGAATTTATCATATTTAAGTCCATGTACAACCACAGAGATCAAAATATCTGGCTATACCCAAAATGTGCACCATATCATGATGTGGCCTTTTGCAGAGTATATCCTGGGATCCATTCAGAATGCTACTGTATAGCTGTATTCTAAGGTTCTTTTCGGATAGCATACCCAAAATATGCACCACATGATATACTGGTAGTGCTGCTTTTGCAGAACATGACCTATGTCCAAGTACAATGTTAAAAGTATAGAGATATGTCAAAGGGTGCAGGGAATAAATGAGCAATATTGTTACATGGTGAAAGCATATCACACAGAAAAGGGGTATACTATCCAACACTCTTCTAGCATAGGAACTATGGCTTGCTGCTAAGACTGCATTGAAGAGTGGAACAAACACCAATATAGAGGAAAGTTTTTAAGGAAAAACTTGAGAATCCTTGAAAACCTTGAACTAAAAACGGGCAGTGTTATGGGACCTGACTGTGTGCATGTATGGGGCCTCTGGAGGTAATTTGTGACTCCTTTAACCTGTTTTATGAGGATTTACAAGAATACTTATTTTTCTTTAGTGAGTGAAAAAAAAAACCTTGAAATCAGGGAAAACCTTGAACTCTTTCATTCTTGGTGTAATTACTGGTGTATTCACTGTTGGCCTGTCACCATGGCAACCAATGATGACGACTGAGCTCCACACAATATTCGTTGGTTTGTAATCTCTACTTTATCCCACATAGACATGTAACTATGATGCACAAACAGGCACTAGTCCGTGGGGCAGATAATCCAGTACTATATGGACAAGATTAGCTCTCACAATATGGTGGTGACTGGATGGATGACACTGATAGTAGAGATAAGGACTTTATGATCATATGACACCACCCATCACGATGACAGCAATGTGACCACACATGTACATAGTTGTACATCTATACCGGTTGTCGCTTACCTGACAGCATAGTTGGAAGGGAAAGGGGTGTTCCACTGAAATCTCTTTGCAAGAATGCCCAGGACTAAATGTACAATTAGTTCTTGATACTCTTATTTTAACACAAAACAATAATTGATTGATTTATGACACCTAATCCAGCGGACACATTTTCCCAAGAGTTATTTGGAGATTTTTAAAACCTTTTTTATTCAGTTTTTTGGGCTTATATTTTCTTAAGAAATGCCAGACTTGACCTTGTTTGGTGATTTGCAGAGGAAACGCTAAGATGGTGAGTACTTGAGGGTCCTCGCTAAGGGTGCATTGATGGAGTAGAGAGGGCGGAGTTCAGGTGAGGACGTGAGCCCCACCCTTCACGGTCATTAACAACTACGGTATAGCGTGCCTCTCTGCCCCACCCACCTCCATGACCATGTGTAGCAGGTGATGTATCAAATCTACACTACTTCATAGTACATACTGGTAATAGCTACCTGAATGGTAGCGAGACATCTTGCTGTTGTCATCCCTTACAGATAGTAACCAGTCCTTCGCTTAGTACAGCATGTACATTCCAGAGGTATTTAAAATACGGTGAGAGATATCAACCAATATCATTCAAAGGCACGACCACCACCACTCCCTATTAAAAAGCATGAGGCTGGCCAGCGAGGAGAGCAAGTTAAGCCATAGAAGGCTGTATGAGACGGTGCTGGAGGCTCGCTGGTCACAGAGCCAATGGCCCGTATATATGTACACGAGTACTTTCTATAATCCTTGATACAGCTTACTCAAATATCTCGCTTATATGACGTTAATATAGGCCCACAGACTGGTGGAAATGAATTCCTACAAATCACCTCCCTTGTAGAAAAGTTTTAAACCAACGAATAATGGTCGCTTAATGCCTTTTCAACAGCTTAGGCCATATTCATGGATAGAAAAGTACAATGCATATCAATCGATGATTGCATGTGTCGGTATCCATGGGTTCATGCACCATTAGCGAATATACACGTACAGCCATTTTACAACAAAGTCAATGTCTAAATTTTTCATCTTGGTCATGTGTCCCATTGTCGGGACTGCAGTGGCAAAGTCAGATTTGTTCATTTATTTCCAACTCTTGTCATCCCCTGAACTGTGCTGGTTTGTGGGACTGTGTTTCCTGCTTGTTTTCTCATTAAGTGTCACCCACTCCACCACTCAAATAATTCCCATTCCCAGACCATCATTCTTGAATGACCTTTCAATATATGTGCTAAGATTTTCATTAAATAGACGTCATATTTCGATGATGTTGAAGCAGAAGTGGCCCACCCACCCTCCGTGCTCACCGCCAGTGACTACTATAAAACCTACCCATTTCCATTGGAAATTCCAGTTGACTATTTCCATGTCCCTGACACCTGTTGGTATATCCCTGGTGGTTGGAAGAGCACCGACGATATGCCTGGTGCCTGCAGTACCTCCAGTATCCACTGTGGGCCTGTATACAGAGGTGTACAACATGACTGGAGGGAGGTGACCACAGCACTAATGCTGCCACCTAGATCAGACCCCACCACCTCCACCACCCAGCGTCCTGGCAACCTGTTACGTATACACCCAGCATGCTGCCTGCCATATAGGGGAGACGTCACTCACCTCTGGATCATTCAAAACGATCCTAGGAATGGCATCAACCCCGTGTTATTATCCAATCACTGGACAAAGTTAGGTTAGCTGGATACACTTGGAGATTTAACATGTAAAAGCTCGAGCATGTAAACAGTCAATGTGTTATTTATTACAAACCCTTTCTATTGTGTAGGTCCATGTACCCCCCCCCCCTCCCTCCCAAGCCACCCTCCTTAATGCTGATCCATACAGGCTACATGTGGGCTGCTGCCTAGGTCGGCAAGTCTGGGTAAACCTGGCCCTCCCTAAGTTATTACAGCACAGGTGAGGCATGAATCATCCAGGTATACATATATACATGTACACTGGAGGAAGGTGGTGCATTATGTACTCTGAGTCATGTGGCTAGGTGTCCCATGGTTACATATGGATAAGGGCGAGGGTAGGTGGGTTACATGTGTGCACTTCATGGTAGGGCATAGGGGCATGATTAGCCCCTCCCAGCCTTATCATCATATCACCGACCTATGGTTCTACATGATGAGTTTGATGTAACTGGAGCTCGTCATACTCAGTGGTATCGGTCTCAGCTCAGACATGTATATTTTTGAGAGCTCTGAACTTACGTTTTATGTTATGTGCAACTTCACTCGTAACATATTGACCTAGACACCACCCCCTGATCTGCCTGCCTGTGAGACTGTGACCAGTCCCCACCCATCGCTGTAGTATATGTGTGTATGACTTCATACATGATGGTGTGTGTGGGTATATTCATGTGTACTAATGATGAATGGTGGCCTACAGCCAGAGCCAACACCTACCGGTACTAACCATATAGGGCCTCACATCTGACTCTCTACAGGCAACATACTTGGCATTTTCATGCACTATTCTTTAAATATGCCTCACTGCATTTATGAATAATGTCGCCTATTTGATAAACGCTTTATTGGTCTATTTGATGGAATTAGGAAAAATAACATTAAATGGGCCCTTGATACACCATGCGGACCTTAAAGGGTTAGCTACCCCCCAGCATAAATTCACACATGTATATAGAAAGGACCCATATGGATCCTTGCTCCTAAACTAGAGTCCCCTTTAAGAGCCCCAACACTGGACACAGTTTTAGGCATACCGTAGTGCTTGTAGTTCAGGGACGGGTCTATGGTACAATGTAGAGTAGAAAAGTCTACATGACTGTAAGAGGTCAGTGAGAGGTGCCCTTGGTTGTGTGGCTATATACATACACTAAGGGAGGGTATTATTAAACACTGAGGTATCAATGTGTAGTCGTGGCCATTCTGCTGACAAATAAGTGAGGCGATGTGTAAAGATTGTACCCGTGTTTTGTTTTTTTTGGAGTGTAGATTTAGACTGGGGGCATGTGCCCCCTCCTTTTTGCCGTACCGTGCCCCCTCTCTTTTCCCAGTACTTAAAGAGTTAAATTGAATATTTTTTCACCTTAAAATTTACTCAAAATTAGAGGGTGCGCTACTACCTTCAATTGGGGATTACCACGTGGATAAAAGAGTTATCATATGCATATTCATTTCTTCCTCATCTGATTTTTTTTTCTTTTTTAGATTGTCGTCCCTCTCAAATCACCATTCAGACCGCACGTATTACAGTGTGCAGCAATTTATGTATGTGTAGTCTATACAGGGTGTAAGGCAGTAACAGGAGGAGTTTTTCACACAGTATAGTGCTGACAAACTGACCCATCCCCACACCCACACACCACGCCTGTCTGTGTGTCTGCAGCCTGTGTGAGGCTGCAAGGGAGATTGAGGCTGGAGGGAGGATGAACACGCCCACACAATCCACAACTGTTATAACACTCTCAGAATGTACACCAGCCTAAAAACAATGAATCCTCCGTTTCAGTAGAATTACTCAAGTCTCTTGGTTTTAATGTAAGATAATTGAAATTATATAGTGATATTATGAAGAACTCATGATCGCCTGTTTTAAACAGAACAATTAAGAAGACCTTTAGTAAATCAACCTAGGTTCAGCCAGCGACATGACTTGAGGAGTAGGGTGAGTAGGGTACTGAGTACATGTAGTCGTTTCTTTTTTTTTGTATCTTTTTTAATATATATATATACTCTAAATCCTTTTCTCTTTTCCCACATCTTTTACTTTTTTCCCCCCATTTTCTAGTAGTAACAGCTCTTTATCTCCAAAAGAGGATGGTTTTGGCACTAATAACTTTAGTCCCCTAAATCCATTACAATTGTCAAAGAAAGTTGCATTAAAATCTAAAAACCAGTGAAGAATTTGGTAGCAAAGTTCATGATCAGCTCTACCTAATACATAATAGCTCCATCATAAGTGGAATATGTGACTGCCGTTGACAGCTGGTTGGTAAATGATATAACCTTGTCTGGCTGACTCCACACTGAACCCCCACTACACCAGGACAATCTATCCACACCTGCTCAATACTAATTTTATTCAATGTTTGAAAAAAATAGTTTAATTTGATCCTCCCACAAAGGGAACAAAGTGGAAAACGAGAATACAAAGCCTTGTATACATTATACCGTAGTCAAGTAGAGTTAATTGACAACAATAATAGGATTGTGCTAGTTTCGTTATAAGCCCCTTGTTTTTCATTAGTCCCCTCAGTGCAACATGTAAGTGAACTGGAGTGCCACGCTCCCTCACAGTGCGTCCCTGCTCAGCATTTTACAGGGTGGGTCTCTGCCCTAGGATACATGTAAGGGTACAATTGTGCGTGTTGTAAGGGGTAGTCACCGGGTAGTGTCCTTCCACCTACTATACACATGTAGATACTAAGGGAGTTTTACCATGGTGACCTTTTGGAGTTTCCCTGCCTGCTTCTACCTAATATCATGAGTCACCTCTGTCCTTTTTGGGGGTATAATTTCTTTATCCCAGTAAACTATTTACTGCTTGATATTTATATCCTCATTCTCCACGACTGCATGCAACACATGAAGGAACTCAGTCTGTAGTACCTCTGAAATTTGCTGCTGGTTTTCACCCCCCCCCCCACCCCACACCTCAGACACATTGAATGAATTGACGTTGTGGCTTTAAGCAAACATGGCTCAGGGTCGGTTATCCACACAACACCACAAGTACCTATCCATGTCCATACATGTACTATACCTCCAACACTCATAAGATTGTGTGATATAGATCAGAAAATCACTTTATAAACCCTTTTTCTATCTTTTTTGTACACTAAAGTTTTTATTCTTGGTCAAAACTGAAATATGATGATCTAATATTGATCTCCATAATGTACTACCTCAAAACGATATATTACAATGGCTTGTACTCCTATTACTAACAGAGATAGCAATTGTCAAGATAAACATGCCGGTAATGCCAATACCACGACTAAACATGCACATCTGCACTCTCTTTAAGATTCATGGTGATTATGCTAACAGTTGGTGGACACAGTGGACTATTCAACTACTAAACATACACTGCTTCTAGTAGAAATAGATGGAAACAGCTGGAGCCAGTGGGTGGACAGTCAATGTGTGGTGTAGGGGGCATGTTCTCTGGAGGGAAAAAATACTGCAGATCCATACCCCACAAGGCATAGTTACTAAAATAAAAGATGGCGGATTGCTGTATTTATAGTAGAGTTCTCGCACATACGGAGAATTGACGAGAGCAAGAATTGTTGCGCCAATTTCAAAATTTCTATCTTGGAGTAGAAATTGTCATCTCACAAGGCAAAGCCGTCTTAATTTCAGACGCTTTGCATTACTTCCTGGAACGTTTACTATTGGACTCTATGCCCGGGGGGGCCACTCCCTATGTGATCTATAGTAACCATATGCGTACAAAAACTAAAGGGAAAGGGGTACCTTTTTGAGCAATTTTTGGCCTAAACGGGTAGGTTTTTGGACCCAAATTATCAATGAAAATCTTTGAAATTTTCAGTAAAATAGGGTAAAAATTGGTGGAATTTCAGGGGGATATATATTTGCTTTTTTGGAGATGCCATGCTAAAAGGGGCATGATTTTAATCACTTTCTGAGAAGATCCCTTCAAAAGCTCTGAAAGGGGTATCATTTTTGCAAATTTTTGGGGGTTTCCACACCAAAAGGGGTATGTTTTCAGGAATTTTCACCCACTATAAGGGTAGGAAATCCAGGGTGATGTACGCACATAGTATCCATAAAATCGAGTGGCCCCCCTGGGACTCTATGAGGAATTGACTTGAGAAGAAATTAGCTTACATATAGGTTTCAATGGGAAACGAAAAAGTTTGCTTTTCAGCTGTTTTCCACAGTGACATTTTGAATTTTTTTTTTTTATGAATAAATATAAACCAGTTTTATTTGAACTTCGGTCACAGTAACAATATGATCTTTTCTACTTATATTCGATACTTTTGTTATACAATATGCTCATTTTTTTATTGAAAATATGCAAATCAAAAGTTTATACCATTTGATTTGAAATGGACCCTGCCTACCCGGCAGCCTTGACTAAGGGAGATCCTGAGCCAATGACATTCATAATCCGGCCGGTCGACTCGAGCAAAACATGATGTAATAGTAACTCGAAAAGCAAATATTTTTTCTGCTTTATCAAACCCCCGATTAGGCTCTAAAACTCAAAGTTCCCATCGTAGACATTCTTAGTGGTTAAGTCTGTGGGCAATTTCACTGATTATCGCTCATCTTCTCGTCCTCTTGACAGGAGGCCTAGGACTACATTGTACTAGGTGGTGAACCTCTCTGGGTGCATTTGACAATGTAAGAAGGTCTTAAATAAGGGCCTATATTATCAACAAACGGACTAAGACGTCTCAAATCAATCCCAATGAGCTGTAATGAACATGTTTCATTTATGAAGGGTGCGAGTGCGTCTGCTGTTGATCCAACTTTGATGTATTTGCCACCATTTGTCCCGCCGTGGGACCCCAATGTCGTAATCTTGGTGCGAACAGGAGTTATTGACTTGATCCTAAATGATACTTTTTTTTACGGAATCTCATAGAGTTCAATTGGATTCAGAGACTCCACACAAATGCCCCCCAAGGGTTGAATATAGCTGACGCCCCTTTTGGCGCTGGTTAAAAATTTGGGGGAACCATTTGACCCCTTGGTGGACCCACAGATACCATTAGTTTCTAAAGGTCAATATAAACCTCACCCCGCACAACCATGTTGCTCAACATAGCCTCGTCCCAAAAATTTTACTCTTAAAATTTTGGGGACCGTGAGTAATTGGGTGAAGGTCCTTACTTTGCGCGACAGACAAGTCTGACATACAAACAGGAACACCGATAAGGGAACAAGCAACTGAGACCCTAGCAACCAAAAAATTGAACAATTCCACCAGAATTATTTCAATTTTATATGGATTTGATACTCTATGGAATCCCTTACACTGAGAGAGACTGCCTCACCCAGTGACACTAACAGAAATATACTTTTTGTTAATTGTCCAATTTATAACATCAACTCTATAATTAGAATTGAGACCACTGGCAATTTTGCCACTTTAAATGCACAAAACTAATGCCTGATGAGTCCCCATAGGACGAAACTGCTCTTAGAAACCATATAACTCAAAGTTGTTGGTTGTACTATGGTTGCCATGCAACCATAGATACTGTGGACAGCTCTCCATGGAGAAATGTCACAAGTGGCTGTTGCTATGCAACGGTGTTCCTGATGACATCACAGATTTTGATCCCAACTGTCATTTGAAGTGGTAGCATTGTGCTGGAAGGACGTTCAATCCTAGCCTTGTCGATAATATTGCTAAATGACTAAGAGAATGTGATTTGAGAAGATTGCTGCTGCCTTTAAAAAATAAAAAAGATTATCTATACACACTGCGTCATCAGCAATGTCGTTAATTCGCATCCCTTTATTCCCACCTATTCACACCACCATTGGATGAAAGCGTGGGAGTGTTGATCCGCACAATACCTTTACCATTGGGCTATCAAAACGCCTTAACTCCCCTTCACCCCTACCCTTTGGCATACTGATAACCTTGCTTTGTAGGTAAGGCTAACATATTCTACCACCTTACTATCACAGTAATTAGACGGAAAATGTCTGATTTTACCCCTTTTTCCCAAAAAACAAAATCGTTTATTCCCTTCACTTTTGCTAGCGGATGTAGCGTATTAAAATCTCTTCTGCATACCCGGCTCCTATAACTCACTTTTCGAGTCAACATACAGGCACTATTCATCGCATGTGCCTATTTCCTACTGTCACATCCCCATTCTGCCTTCCAGTCCTTTCACCTTGGCCCGGTCACAAGAAAGCATGCTAATAGCCTAATCAGCAGTCGTTCCCCCTCTGCCAGCTAGCTTCCACCCAGACAAAAGCCGTGTCCGTCTGGAGGCCCTCACTAAAGGTTGAAGCTGGGGAGGGATGGGGGGGGGGGGCTTCTCAGCACGCCCAGAGTCTGCTCTGGTAAGCTGATTAGGTGGCACTGAACCACGCCCCGTGTCTAAAGGCTAAAGCCGTATGGAGCCAGAGGGTAGGAAAGGGCAGGGCTGGGTAGGGTAGAGTGGGACAAGACAGGGCAGGGAAGGAAAAGGTAGGGCAAGGTAAGACAGGATTTCATTTTTATCAAATGGTATAGTGTTGAAATGTAGAAGGATAAGGCAAATGCAGCTACCATATCCAGTGGTGGCCTGAGTATGCTAAGTAATCAACCACACTGCCAGTAGGTGACGCGATAATAGACTAATCTAGGAACAGGGCATGTCAACAGTGGCGGATTCAGAGGGGTTTTCCCCCTGTACTTAAGAGTTTAACTAAATCTTTTTACCCACGAATTTAGCCAAAATAAGGGGCTAAATGAGGAGCGTGCCCCCCCCCTTTCAAAATCCTGGATCCGACCCTGCAATGTCTAACAACATGTGTCCTATTATATCCACTAATGACATACGGATCTGGTAGCACTACATAAAAGTAACTATCTGAACCCATGCTTGTTCTATTTGTAGTTTCTATCTGGATTATGCATACCCGTCTCGTCAAGCAATTAAAGCAGAGAAAATACCCATGTTTCGACAGTCCTTGCCCTTTTCAATAGGAGTTAGCGCCCCCTCCACACCCACACACATATCCCACTTGGCAAAAAACGACGTTTTTTAATTTATGTTTCTTTTACGTTAACCTGATATAAAAACGTTTTTATAAAAACTTCAAAATAACGTGTTTTTTAAAGTACATGTAAAAACGTTATTTTGACGTTGAAAAAACAACAACAATGTTTTTTTGACATAAAAAAAGAAGTTTTTTCTGCCAAGTGCGATAAATGTACAATGTATGTACAAGCAGCACGATCTTCATTCCTATGTGTTTGGGGGAAATGTTTAGAACTGATTAAGCTAGGGTGAGATATGCATTTATGCAATGTGCACCTTCAACAGACAGACAGCATCCAAATTGAAAACAGAATTATAAATGCAGGAAGTGAGATAGCCAGAGGAAGTAGAGTATGAAAGAAATTCTAATATTGAACGGTGGTGTTTGGATCAGCCACACAGCCTCAAGGTTAGCTGCAATGGGTCGTCTATAATAAGAGATTTGGACACTGGCACACCGGCTATGTACACATACAAACATAGATAGTCTCAGGTGGGCGGGTACCCAAAGGTGACCACGGTGTGCCCAATCTATGGGCAATGTACAATTAGGGCTGCTACCCTACAGGCTGAAGGCTTCAGGGGGCATTGACATTGTAGACATTCTCCTGGTTTGCTGTTGCCAATGACAAGTGTTCTCCACACACACAGACACAGACACACACACACATAACAAGTTGCCCTATGGTGGGAGACCCCTGCCCCGCTGACCTTGCACTCGAAAATATGGTAAAAAAACAACAACCGTAATCTCCCGCGTATAAGACGCATCCCGCGTATAAGGCGCACCCAGAGTTTCAGAATATGGTCAAAAAAAAATAAAAATTCATAACTTTTGTTCTAATGAATGGATTTTCAAAATTCAAAAAGCTATGTGTTGTTTTGACCCCCGTGACCCTCCTGGACCCCAAATGCAGCAGATGAGCTTATATGGGAGTGTAATATATCAAAAGAAAGGTCTTGGTGTCCCCCTTGTGGATCCAATGAGAACTAAAACCCCCCGTATAAGACGCGCCTTATACGCGGGAGATTACGGAACATAAAAATCACTGCTTGTAATATGCATGTCGTGAGACAACTTTGAGACAACGCTATAAGGTCATGTGGGCCTGATTGTACCCATTTGCACCCATTATAAGTCTAACAGATTTCAGTAGTGGTCAAATAACAAATATAGTGCAGTAATGTGAATTGCTGATAACTCGAAAGGAAATTTAGAGTGAGTGAGTAATAGATGTTTAACGCCATTTCGATAGCTAAGGTCATATTCATGGCGAGAACTTCATTACACAATTTCACAGGGCGAATGTGCCAGTGCCCACACATATGTGCATCACACACATCTGAGTGGAGAGGAAAGATGAGATATAGACCCCTTTAAGTGGGCTAGGGAAGCCCGAAGAAATTTAGAAACCTTTTAACCCCTGTGTTTCCCAATAACAGTGTTATGCACGTGATTAAGTCTAAAATCATAAACAAGAAAAGTACATGCCCAAATACAGGCCATGGTTTAATTGGCACTATTTGCACCACCAACCTCTTTCTGACCATGATGATGCACTGTCCGCAACCCATTTGTACCATGTGGCAAAAAAATGCCGGAATTCTATACATTTCCTATTAGAACCTCAAGGTGTCTTAAATTGACCTACTTTTGTACAGCACATTTGAAATCAAATTGCTCATAAAAAAGTGAATTTTTCAAGGATATCACTGTTCCTGCATGGGCTATACAACGTTTTCTATATACCTGCAGTGCAATTTAAACCCATTTAACTACTGCAGCTATTTTTATTTTTTACATTTCTCCTGGCTGTTCACACCACCTCAACTATCTTAAAATCTGGGTCCCTCCCCTGTCTCCTAGTATAACTCTCTTTTCGAGTTAATAAAAAATGCCTGACATAAGATGGACATTAAGTTAAGTGACATCATATCATATGGTATACGCACAAGACGTAAGTTTCATGTATATATAGTGGCTTATATGTAAAATACTAATATACTATGAAAGTATCGGCATGGGTCACAACTATTATACAGCTGCCTCCTCAGGCTCAAGCCTGTGGAGGAACCATGCGGAACAAGCTGGGACAAGATGTTAGCCTACAGAGAGAGAGAGAGAGAGAGAGAGAGAGAGAGAGAGAGAGAGAGAGAGAGAGAGAGAGAGCAGTTATATCCTATTACAGTCTCTCTTCAACACTCAATGCTATGTAATAGGCTTTTGGTAAATTAACATTTGGCGATTGAGCGGCATTAATTACATATTAGATATAGGCAATGTGCATGGATGAAGAATATATCACAGGGGTCACAGGGGCCTCATAACCCTCTTAATTAGCCCTTTTCAATTTGGACCTAAACCCTTTGGATCAGCAGGCTCTACTTTAATACCCTTTCTATGATCACCTAACAGTTTGGTTTGGTTTGGTTGATTTTACGTCCACTAATAGTACTTAAAAGTTAGCAGACATTTCTGTGGTTCGCGGACAACAAGTCCTTTCTTTTCTTTTTGGACAGGTTTTTAAAAGCTGCTTGTCCAAACAGCTAGACAGGTATTTATATGCTGCTTGCCCGACACAGCAGTGACCGAATCTATGAATGATCGAATCTATGAGATGAATGACCGCATCTATGAGGAGGGGTGAGGGGGAAAACTGCTACCGGGGCTTCATTCCCCTACTCTTTTTCGAAGGATAGCAAGTGTTCTTTTATTTGCCTGGTCCCATATACAGGGCCAGACAAACCACGGCCTTTGATCACTCAGACGTGGTTCACTGAGGGGGAATCCCATGGCTAAAGGCAAGCATGTACGCCCGGGCCCGCGCATATGGACACCAGCTGCCCACATGCTCACCCCAAGACACAAGAAACCCCAAGTTTGTCGCCTTTTACGAATCTGGTATGCCCACTGGTAGAATGGAAGGAGGAAAATTCCTCCTTCGTGGACTCCCAATGAAGTTATTCTGCTCCTCCATGCCCTCACATGAAGGTCCCCACTCCACAGGGGGATCACCTAACAGAAGCCATAGCTTACTCAATATACTGGTATGTGATTTTTTCCCCCTTCTGTTCTTAGGTAATTCATAATAGTATAATAGTAAGACTAGTTCCTGTCTTTGATCTATTTCCCTATTATTCTATTCATCTATTTCCAGTCTCAGTGGTGGATCAGGGATTTCAAAAAGGAGGGAGCCGAGTCCAAAAGGTGGAGACGCACCCCCTAGATTTTTGCATTTTTTGGGAACAAAATAGCAAATAAACTCTTAAGTACAGGCAAAAGGGAGGGGGCGCGCCCACCCTCCCCCCTTCTCAATCCGACATTATCTATTTTCTTTTACAGAAACTCTTAAGGTAGTGGTATTCATGAATGGGTGCGCATCAGCAGTGCTGGTGGGTGTAATGGCCTTCTACCGGGAGAGGTGGGGGGGGGGGCACTGATTGCCAATGGTCATATGCATTCGACATACAAAGATTTAAATTTTTATCTCTAATGCAACAGTAGGTGCCGTTGGCAAGGTGACCATGTGATTATTGACAACCGCTCAATATACAGAAATATAATGCAGCAATGTAAATTGCTGATAACTTGAAAAGTGAAAGGTTTTTTTGTTTGTTTGGATGAGTTGAGTAATTTCATGTACTGTTGAGCTATGAATGTGAATATGAAATAAAACACAAAGTCATTGGTTTTGACTTAAATCATTCATTGGAGTCTTTTTCTTTATTTGCTCAACAGAGCAGGAGATAAATATTGCAATCAATAAATTGGAATGTGGGATGGGGCTGCAGGCACTGCTGGAGTAAGCCAGGGGGAGGGCGTTCTGATGTAAGACAGCCACTACTTGCCTGTGATTGGCTCCCATGAGTTGTGCACTCATCCTGTTGCATCAGCACTCCCTCACCCAGGTTATTGGCACCACCAAGCCACTATTCGCATAACTCCCGCCAAAACTGCACCATTCACACCACATTGCCAAAAAAGGCGGGAAAGTTGATACATGGATCAACATCATATACCTTCACCATTGGAGGCAAAAAGTAAGTATCTTATGGCTGCCAACCAACTGACTCTGTAGAATATAGACAATTACTCAAAATTTACAATAGTTGGTACTGAAATACCTTTTCCTGCAAGACCCCTACATCTCCTCCTTTAATGGCACTACAAATTCATAAAGTAATTCTGCCTTTTATATATAAAATTTCCATCTTTTTTAAAACTTATTCGCACCACCAAAATGACTAAAAATGAGGGGACCCTAGTCGTCTCCTATTACTCTTTTCGAGTTAATGAGGTTATTTGTGTTGAGGCAATTTACTAATGGCAGGTTATTGGTTCTTTTTTCGGTTGTGCCTCACTTTGTAAATGTCTGAGCTGCTCCCTGTACGTTGAGTTTTGCTCACTGGGTACAGAACTGGTGACCATGCTGGGAAAACACCACAAGGCAGGAGGACATAAAAAGATACGCCACCCCCATCCTCACAAACACACCTCCTTGACTCACCGCACTAGTATTCCGTGAGAAAACGCCATGACCTGAGCCAGTCCCTTCCCACATCATACTCCACGAGGCTGCAGGGTAAAGGGAGAACACACTGGGGCAAAATACTACTGTAAAACTAAAACAAAGGGAGCTAACAAAACACCACGAGTAGTGAGCACGGGTACTAGGACGTGTGTGTGGGGGTGTTCACTGGTGCTCACCTTTACATTAGCCTCTACATTCTACATCATTCCCAGGGATGCACCCATCTAATGGAGTCCCACGCTATCCTCATCTATCTTTCACGATTCCAATTCCCTGTTTGACCACTTCTTGTGCTAAATGCACCATAACACGCTGCATTGGCGGCAATTACCCTTTTTCTCCTTTTCATATTTCACTCTGGACCAACCTTTGATGACGCAGGTAACGTTCTCATCTCACGGGAGGCACACTAAGGGAGTGATCATTTTTTAACAACAGGGTAGGGGGGTGGGGTCAGAATTTTTTCAACCCCTCTAATGGGGGGGGGTCAAAATAATTTCACCTGTTTTCAGTGGAAAAACCAGTGCGTTACTATAGGGACATTCGCGTGCGATTTTCGGCCCTTGTGGGGGGGGGGTCAAAATCTTTTTACCCCATCAAGAGGGGGGGGGGGTCGGAATTTTTTTCATGTGTCCGCGCGCAAACCCACCAGCCCCCTCCCCCCTGTTGTTAAAAAATGATCACTCCCTAAATAGAGCATTCTTTGGACGAAGAACTGATTATTACCCTTCTCTATCTCTTTTCTTTGTAAATACATGTAAGTATTACTGTCAACTCTGGTGGCGGCTAAACCTCTACATGAGTACATGTGGCTTATACATATGAATGTCTGAAATGGCTTGTGACAGTTTCTTATAGACATGTATACATATCTATTCTGTGAGTTGTAGGATTCACAGTAGTCGGGTCATGGGAAAGGATGTCAAGCTGTATCAAGACAGAAACCTCCCGCTGCACTCCCCACTGCCCCGCACTCACTGTCTTGTCTATATATGTACGCTAGCTCAAAGGTTTCGACTTTCTTCTGGCGGATCCCTCAATCCCTTCATCCTTTTGAACTTTCAAAAGGCTTTATCACTTTTGTTCCTTCGGCCTTGCTGAGGTGCGTACGTTATAATCAAGGGGAGTACAATGTTGAAATTCAATACCATATGACCAACACGACTCAAAGATCACTCCTTTTCTAGGAACTCTTCTACACACATGATGTTAGTCCCAATGCCCATATTAGTTATATTTCTTTTCGTGCATTTGTCAAAGCTTGATTACATCATATTATGTAATACTTATTTATCATATCATAATTCATATGATATCGTTATTATTTATGCCCTCATAATTCCACAATACCATGCATTCATGTTATTGGGTCGAAAGACGGGATCCATGCCTTTCAGAAATGGGAGTCTACTAAGGGGGTCTGCTATTCCTGTTTCTTTAGTAGTTTGGCCTACAGAGCGTTGGAAAGACAAGCTAGTTTTTGTAAAAGTGCAGCGATTTTCACGGGAGTGCAGTGCTCCTACTTATTGGCTATATGATAAGCGATCATTGTACATCAAATGGACCCTATTATATGGGGAATCGATGGGACAACTGCTAAAGAACTAATGCATGTACAGGGGCGTAGGAAGCAAATTTTTATTGGGGGGGGGCAGGGGTCTCGGTTGGGGGGGGCCTGCTATATTTTTATATACCCGGACCAAAATGCAGTAGAAAATCAGTATTTAAACAGTAGAAAAACAGTGTGGTGTGACAGTAGTCATTCAGTGTGAAAGCAGCATCAGAAACAGTACCATATCAGCATCTACTGGCATTCTACTGCTCAGCACACAGAACATGGCAGCAGTGGTTCAGTAGCAGAACAGTAGTATTAGCAGCATGCAAGCAGTATTGAATCAGTTGTCCCAATTATGTAAATGAGATGGCAGCATTTAAACAGTATCTACTTATTTAATGCTGCATGACCATATATGGGGTTGGGGCAGTGTTCAATCAGCACTACTGCATGACTGCTGCTATAGCAGTAGGTGAGCAGTAGATCATACTGAAAACTACTGCTGGGGGCAGGTAGAAGCATAAAAGGAGCAGCCGCTGCTTTAGTACTAGCACTACCAATGCCTTTCTAGGTGGTCCTTGCTGGATTTGAACTTGGGATCTTCTGATTACTGTACCAACGCATTAGCCCCCTGAGCCACCACCCTATCAGCTATGTGGAGCTGTCATTACTCCCTAGTAGTGATTGCAACTCATATAGGAGGGGGACAGTATTGATTCAGTAGTATTGGGTAACTTCTATCATAGAAGAAGGTAAGAGTAGGCATGTCTGATAAAGTACTGCTATAGTAGAATGCCTTGCATTTTATTGATGTTATGGTGATAAGACAGCAGCTTTGTAATTATTAATGATACATGTATACTATGTAGGAAAAAAAAGTGGCATGATGGTGACCAAAATAATACTTGATGATTCAGTACATTTATGCCCTACATAAAGTCAGTGACTAATTCCTCGCTTTCACACACCCCAACATCCATTTGTATCCATTACTGGCACTCAATAACATAATCATATGCAAAGGTATAATTATGCTTTTCTTAACAAACACTGGATAGTTTCAGAATTTCATAACTGAATCTTTTGTTTACAATCATACTGACATTCACACTATGGACTGTCTCAGAAGCATCAGGTCAGTAGCCCAATAAATAAGCGATGAATGGACAGAGCGATACCAGTAGATAGTCAGTAGACTACTGCATCTATGCTGCTGCACAGAGTGTGACATTTTTGGTATCTATTAAGATTCAGTTGAGAGTCAGTAGACTACTGATTCTAGCCTGAAAATGCAGTGCATACTCAGTTGATAGTCAGTACACTACTGAGTCGATACTGAAAATGAAGTGTAGAGTCAGCTGTTTTGGAAGTATTTCAGCAGTACCTACTGCAAAATGCAGTTGTTGATCAGCATATTCTCAGTAGCTACTGATAGGAGAAGTAGATACTGCCTTCTGGTCCGGGTAGGCTTATATAGGGAACCTCCTCATTATTGTGGGGGGGGGGGGCTAGGCCCCCCTGCCCCCCCCCCTTGCCCTACGCCCCTGATGTACTGTATACTGAGGATGACAAACATCATGTTCATGTTAAGCAGAGCAGCATAGCATATGACACCTACCTCTGGAAATAGGTGTGATGGTGTAGGGTGGATCTCCCAGGTGGATCTATAGGGATCAGAGGAGACTATCTTTGTCTGTCTGCCCCACCCTTACTGGTCTGGTTATTTTTAGTATTCATTGATACATCACCATTAATATCGTAACGGTTTGTGTGGTACATGGCCATAGGCACACTGTTCCATCACAGACTATAGTATAGGGCAACGGGGTGTGGCGCGTTATGATTATCACGCCCATAGTTTGACACATGTCAAGTCAATCTCTATGAACTATGATAGCCCTAGTGCCCAACATGCGATATCTACAGTGCTCTAGGCAGGCTGACTGACCTAGATGTAGAGATGTACACTTTGTCAGTAGGGCAGAGTATACAGTGTAAGTGTATGAGCTGGTAGCAGGGAGAGCCCTGTCCTATCTATGCTAACTACTGCCATGGATACTCGATGTGCTGGATGGGGGGTAGCAGCTGATGGGCCCAGTACTACCGTAACAGGGATCTATGACACCTTTGGTGTCTACATCACATGTTGACATTAATAGACACTGTCTAACGTCAGCCTCAACTAGGGTAGAGGCACCCATTTCGGACGCTCCTGACCACACAGGAGGTGGCCATATTTGGTGCTCAGATTTTGTACCCTAAAAAGTGTTGAATTCTACTTTCCATTTAACCAGTTGGTACATGATACTTTACTCTCAAAATGCCTGAAGAGGTTTCTATGAAACTCCCCAATACATATGAATAAACGGGCTGTACATATTTAGTCTCTAAAACATCAAATTGCACCTCAAGTCAGACAGCTCATGCCAGAGGTGACCCTAGAGTCAGACACTATGTTATCTAATTGATACAGACACAATGGGTCACTCTATCTGAAATATTCTATAAAGGCACATAACATCTAATACTAAGGAATCTAAGCTAATACAATACTCTTCTCCAGGATACTCTTAGATGTTTAATTTTGCATACTTATAACAGGTCAGTCTACAGGCGAGATGAGCATGACTTCTATGGGCAGACTGAGTAATGATTAGGTTTAGGTGTTAGATAGTAGGTAAACCAAACACAGATTAACTATTCAGATCTGGGAGTACAGGTATATTATGAAGGATTCTGTTTGTAATGAAATGTCCATTATATAAGTATTGAAATCATGATATAATTGTGTCCCAGGTGGGGTGTAATCGGTGTCCGACTGTAGGTGTAATCTGAAGGTCATAGAAGAATAACTCACATACTGTAACATGAGGGATGTATTCAGGTTTGTCAAATCAAATTATTAGCAAAAATGTGTATATTGCCATTGACATGTATAGAAATTCTATAAGCATGGAGGGTAGGACATGACAAATTGACAAATCAAACCAGGATCTCCATTCACTCCCCATTCTTCATCCTCAGAATATAACATAAACACCCTGGGTTTGTACAGTTGTAAAACCATGTATGACAGGGGTTTTACATGTTATTCCTCATTTGTTAGAGAGTATGATGCCTGAGTTTTCATGTCTAATTCAAATGATAGCTGAATCTTTCATATCTATTATGTAATTCAATGCAAAAGGTGTCCAACTTTAGGTGTCTGTCTGACTCAGGGTGCCTCTACCCTATAGGGAGGCGCACGGCTCTATCGTAGGCTCTGGGACTATACAAATGTAACCCACTACCCATGCCTACATGTGATCTAAATGTATTGTGTATGTGTATATTGTATGTGGGGTGGCAAAGGCGTAGGAAGAAAACTTTTGATGTTGAACTCCTCATAATGCCATCTGCTAAGGAGAACTGCATAGCATTTACATACACACATCACCGCAATACATCACACATGGTTCAGATTCTATGTGCTCAAATATACATGTACATAGTCAATGTACCAGTAGATATGTACTTGTTGAACGATTATATGGGCTGACACATTCTACATACAATGTAGTACAGGGTTCACTCCCACTCTTCATATCACATTAATATCCAAAGTACCACTTACAGGACCACATCTAGTGTAGCCTTACTGCCATACATCTACCACTCTGACCTCCGAGTATATATCAGCATAATATAACTTGATCCTTTCCTCCTATAAAACCATTATGAAAATAGCTGCTTGTGGCAGGCAGACAGGCAGAAGGGCAGCCTGCTCAAACATACGGCACACATTCCGCAGTGGAGGACGGAAACCTACCAGAATAAACTAACCTCTGTCGGAAGGGGTGGTGGCTCTAGTGAGTAGGACTGGAGAGACTTACACACACCTCAGTACACCTACCACTACCTTCTGTACATTCACCTTACCACCTGACAGTCCCATATTATATTATATCATATTATATTATAGGTGATAAACTGGTCACCCTGGAAAGGCTACCATTTTGTCCCCAATATGGGAAGGAGAGGTGTCCACTGTAAAGAGGCCCTGGCCTTGGCTGTCATATGCAAGTTCTCACCTGGTTCACTGAAGCAAATCACTCGACGAGGTAAAGCAGATGTGTTGAAAGACCAGCCTCGAATGCACAATCGATTTTTAATTGCACCACATTATTATACATGGACTTAAATGTTGCAATACCACGTATACATGCATTTGCGTTGGGTTCATGGTGATTCAAGTGCCAGTTTCCTTCACATGGTTGCCACGCCCCCCCTCCCGACGGGAAATGGACTTGTTTAACTGCCATAGATACAAATTACAACCACCGTTCAGTGCACATACGGGCTTCCCTAGCTCACTTAAAAGGGTCTAATTCTCATCTTTCCTATCCCCTCAGGATGTGTGTGGTACACATATGCGTGGGCACTGACACATTCCTTTGTGAAATCGTGTATTGTTCTCGCCATGAATATGACCTTAGCTGTCGAAATGGCGTTAAACATCTATTACTCACTCACTCACTCACTCAGTGCACATACACTATTTACTATCTATTACATATACATATCCACATACAACATTAGTCACTCTGCGTGACCTAGATGATCAAAGCTACCCGACTTGCCCTCCACAAAGCAGACACATTTAATCAGTGTAAGCTAACTGACTAGTATTCAGGTCACAGCTTCATCTCCACATCCAGTCATAACCAGGCTCCACAGCCTGCTAGCAGCCGCTGAGTCGTGCCATCAAACTCTTTGACATATGCATTATGCGACAATTAAAGGGTTAAGCTTTCACAGAAAAGTACCACTGGGACTTGTCTAATCATGTGACTCGTCATGATAACTTTTCTGCATGCCTATTATATCTCGTGGGCTTCCTGTTAGGAAGTGTAGTGGTATTAAAACAAGTGAACAATTCTCCCTGCTTGTCCTTAGGACCCAGGTGGGAATCTGTTGGGAATGACAATGTAGAAATGGTTCTCGCGTTAGAAAAAAAAAAGACACGTGACGTCCTTACTCATGGGAGAAGACACAAACCACATGACAGAACCCCTGAGAACATACAACGCGGGTCTGTTATAGACATTTCTGCATTCCAAGATTTTATTTAACGGCATCATGTAGCATAATACCCGAGTCTTTCATTGGCATGATGTGTAAGTGCATTTCTTTTGGGTAACTCAATAAGCCTCATGCATCATGCCGTCCTCCATGGGTTACATGCAGGGACGTAGGAAAAGGGGGGTCAGGGGGGCCTCCCCCCCAATAATGAGGAGGTTCCCTAAATAAGCCTATATAAAAATAAAGCAGCCCCCCCCCAACCGAGACCCCTGGGCACCCCCAATAAAAATTTGCTTCCTATGGCCCTGACATGCAGCGATATAAAGAGTAATAATGCGTCTGGAAAGTGTGCAAGATGTCACACTTCATTCCAGCAAGGAAGTATCCTTGTATAGAGTCTGCATAGTGTACGAAAACTTGTGATTTACCGGATAAATTGACTTTTACTATGAAGTATGGTCTAACATACCCCCCCCCCCCCCCACAACCACCACCTTCTGGATCCCTTCAGTTCAAAAGCTGCATCCTCCACAATATTCACACGTTACCCAGTATTGAGCAATCAGTATTCAGCCAGTCTAGACAGCAGTATCCCCAGAGCACTACCACCCCTCCTCCAGTCTCCACCTCTGCCCTCAATGAATGGGTCCTCTGTCTGCTGACACTGACAGCGGCACTATTCAGAGGTAGCAGGTTGTTGCATGGGCGCAGCCATTGCTGGAGCTTGTTACCAGCAAGTTCTACTGATAAGACCTATCAGATGGATACCAGTTGACGCCCGAGAGGGCCACATGCAATAGTTGGGATTATCTCATTGGCTAATGATTAATCCTGCTAAGTCCGTATAGTCTAGGGTTAAGCATTGCAGGTGGGCATGATGCCCCAGATTTCAGATTCTCTTTTTGATTTAAAAGTACAAATGAGGCACACTGGTAAATAACCTACCAACACTGGATTGGTGTATTATATCAGGTCTCTCACTAAATCAGCTCTATTGTGTCGGCATTAAGTTACCAGAATTGGGTATTCATGTCGGCAGAAGGTCATAAAGCGTTAAAACACCCTGCTGTTCTTTAAAAGTACGTGGGCGATGGTTGGAATTGAAGTGTAAGTCTGGATGTAAGTACACTGTGTATCATCTGAAAACCTTTAGATCCTGACAATATTACTATTTGTGTTTCTTTTCTTCATTCACACAATTCGTCAAGTACCGTAATCTCCCGCGTATAAGGCGCGTCTTATACGAGAGGTTTTAGTTGTTTCTGGATCCACAAGGGGGAGATCAAGACCTTCATTTTGATATCTTACACTCCCATATAACCTTATCAGCTGAATATGGGGTCCAGGGGGGTCTGGGGGGTCCATGCAACACATAGGTTTTTGAATTTTCAAAATCCATTCAGTAGAACAAAAGTTATGAATCTTTTATTTTTCTGGTCAAATCTCTAAACTCTGGGTGCGCCTTATACGCGGGCTGCGCCTTATACGCGGGAGATTACGGTAGACCGACTTATTAGAATGGTGCTAACAGTAGTACCGGTACTGGTATAAGATTTTAGTGTTGTTCTTCATAGCTTAATTGTTGTCCCATTCTCTCCCCCCAGTATTTGACTTTCATTTTCTCTCATTTCTTTATATTTTTCTTGTGCTGCATCTAATACGTGTATTGTTGAACAGCTGGTGCCATTCAGTGAAGGCATGGGGCATAAGGACACACGCAAGTCAGGACAGGCGGACAGGGACCTACAATATATCTACACAGGTATATTGTTATGTGACTAACATTCATTCGGCACATCTATACATTACACAACACATAACCACAAGCAACTCAATACTATGGGTGTGGACCACTAAATTTGACATGGTGACATGGCAATTTCTTAAAATCGACATGTGACATGAGAGGTTCTTAGAGGTGACATGGGACATGGGGATTTAAGTGACATGTGACATAACCATTTCTTAAAATCGACATGTGACATGAGAGGTTCTTAGAGGTGACATGGGACATGGGAATTTAAGTGACATGTGACATAACCATTTCTTAAAATTGACATGTGACATGGGGGACCCCCCATCCACACCCCCAATACTGGATGAGAAGAGGCATTACAATGCCAAAGACACTGAAACGAATTTACAGCACATGAGGAGTTATCATGAAGATATAGCATCTACCATACCCTATTACATGAATGTGTTTCATCCAACATGATGTACAGGTGTCAAATAGGGGAGTGGTAGGATGGTCATTACTTGACATGTGTGTCTATATCTGCTGTCACGAGTGTACCTACATGTAGCAGGACTTCCTCGGTACTTCATTATGTCACAGGTAGTAGTACATTCATACAACATGACAGCTTATGACACTGACACTTTGCCCTTGTCGAGGCAACAGCTGTCACTGTGACATCTCTAGATGATTGATATATACTTCTTTTTTTTTAAAAAAAAAAAAAACTTTATACGCCAAAATTCTAGTTAGTATTAGTATACTCTAGTCAAATACCGTAAATTTTCTCCTTTTCTAACTTAACAGGTTTGACTGTACATATACATGAGTGCTGTTATTCAGTATTGGTTTGTTGCCTTATTCTGTGTCTTATTTTGATCTTTATTTTACGTTTTTGAGCCACATACCTACACGTAGAGATGTGTGGGACGTGTCTATCATGATCCAATGACCTAATGGCCCATTGCCTGCACATACACAGTCGTCTCCGCCTCCCTCTACTGTCGTGACCATATGGTAGTCATGTAATGAATATGTTCACCTCACATCATGGAATCAATGAAACTGACACATACTTACACATTTCATGTGAAGGTGAAATCCTAAATATATGCTAGGTATTCTGCCAAGGTGATTTGAACCACATAAAAGCTATTCCGAAGAGAAATCCAGATTCCTAGTTTTCTCCCTGCCCCAACCAGTCTATACATTTACAGACACATAGCCTCATAGATGTTTCAGCTATTATAATAGCAGAATGTGCTGAATACTAGATGTATCTACTTGGAGACCACCATCACCCCCCCCCCACCCAAGAGTAAGGTGCATAGCCAAGTAATTACAGACATTATATCATCATTATGAGTATAAGTACATAGGGGCCACAGAGACTACCGAACCATCACTTAGGTCACGTGACTTCCTGCCCTGGAGGAGAACTGTGTGGTGTGTATGGAGGAGGTGGACGTGGACGCACTGGAGGAAGATAGGGAGTAGCGGTAAATAGGTGGGAGTGAGTGAGTAATAGATGTTAAACGCCATTTCGACAGCTAAGGTCATATTCATGGCGAGAACTACATTACACAATTTCGCAGAGAAACGTGTTGGTGCCCACACATATGTGCACCACACACATCTGAGTGGATAGGAAAGATGAGATATAGACCCTTTTAAGTGGGCTAGGGAAGCCCGGTAAATAGGTGGGAGGGATTGAAGTGGTGGTGGTATACCGGTTGGTATCATGGGTGTGTATTGGGAGAGGTGAATATATGCGTGCTGCTGACACCAGGAGTTGGAGGTAAAACCGGTATAGGAGGGAGCTAAAGCCACAAAAGACAGAGTGGTTACATCCGCCATGGGGAGGCCAGCTTGAGCCATGGAGGGGGAGGCCTAAATCAATAATCAGTGCTATTGGCACAGGAGGCTGGCCGCATTTAGGTACAGGATGAGTGGTTCTAGTGGTGGGACGTGCACTCTAATACCACTCACTACCAGGATCAATGTGGAACCAGGGTCAGCAGGGAACACTGGAAACGTCTATGTGTGTGGGTGGGTGAGGGGAGGGGCTATAACACTGCAGTCTATCACATGTATCATGAAAGACATGATGGGGCAGGGTTCTACGGTAGTGACTAGTGGGAAATAGGGGGCATCTGAGGTGAGCCTCAGTCAGTGTGCTCTAATGTTTGTAGGGATGGGATGGGAAGGCTGTAAGTGTATGTGGATGTGGAGAAGCGGAGGGGAGTGGGGTAACCTGCTGCTTTGGGTTGGGAGCTACAAGTCGAATCAAGGAGGGTGGGGCAGGGCAGGGGATGGTGGGGTACGTATGGGGCCGGGTGCCGGCCGGGATGGTTCATCACAGGAGCATGTAACGTGATAGGGCCAGTAGTGCATGGAGTGGGGCGCAAGGAGCAGCAAAGCCACCACCACCACCACCACTGCTAATACTATCCAGTGGCAGGCAGTAGAGCTACTCTACCCCCTGTCCCTGAGCTGCTCCTACTCCCTGAGCTGCTCCCCTTATATGTGTGTCGACGCCGCGTGCTCAGTAGCAGCTCATACCGGCAAGTGAGCTGCTCACTGACTGACAATGCTGACTCCACATACCCTCACTTATTGACGATGCTTGAATAAACAAACTCTAACCTCATCACTTGGGGCTGCCCCACTCCGATGCCTTTATATTTCAAGCGTCTTCTCAGACTCGCTCAATTGGGGACATTGCTTGGAGACAGGTCGGGATATCCTTCAACAGCAATCCCTCTTAACATTAATACCATGCATAAGAGGTGCACCTGGCATAAAAGGTGCGGGCTGGGTTGAGGAGAATGTCCATGGCGCATTGTAGGACCTGGTTTTGTGCAATTTATTTCTATTAATATAACATAACCTCACCTACAAGGGCGAAGGCACGCCCGGGCATCTGGCAGATTCTCTAAGGCACAGCCAGGGGTTTTCCTCACATATAAGCTGCGCAGGTTATTACGGTAGAACCATTATATTAATATTTCATGCATCAGATCTTCTCTGGTTCACATAGAATACTCACAGGCACTCAATGTTAGTGACACTGTTTCACATATTTTAGAATATAGTGACACCAAAATAAGTCCTTTAGACTCGCACCCACCTTTCTGGTCCCAGTGACTTTGAACATGTTGATGGCGAGCATCGCTGGCCCCTGTGTGTGTATAGTAATTATTTCAATCACAGTTTCTTGTGGCTGTCGAGAGGCGTTTAGCGTCTCATTTATCCTTTCAGTATAATGATGTGTACATATATGTCTTATGATGACTAACTGACTGTTAACAATAACAAGAATGATAACAAGAATAATACTATAATAATGATCACTGTGGCGCTGATGACTGTCATGTAACAAAGGGTAATAATAATAATATTCTTGTTGGCCTCGCGTGTTGACCACAATATTGTTGGTACTAATGACGTTGACAATATTGTTGGTAGCAGTGCTGATCACAATACTGTTGATCTGTGTGTCAGGTTATAAGACAAGATGAATACTAATGTGTCGCAGTAGTTAGTAAATCTTGAGTGTCCACTTTAGTCCTCAGTCGGGTGGCACCGTTTCTGTATTGGTCACCTTCTAATACTGATGGCACCACCAGCCGGAGAGCGCTGGAGGTTGACCATGGAGGATACATCAATCAGCAGTAAGATCCATACAAATTGTCTATACCACTACAGCATTGGGGTGCCCACCCATCATGTCGCCAGTTAGCCATAGTCAGTATCGTTAATACACTAACAGCTCCAATACACAGACGTCCACCTCCTGCATAACCTCCTCCAATATATTTAACCTCCTCCTCCTCCCTCCACTGTCAGTCCGTCAGCCTTACCACACGCCCACCACTACCGGCACCTACCACCACAACCAGTGACCTGTATGGCCGCTCCTTCCTCCAGCTCAGTACTGGAGGAATACATGCACACACGCACACACAGTGGGGTGTCTCACTCCCACTTCGTCTGGGTGCCTCCAAGAGGGGCAGGCAGGCAGCAGGTGTCAGGTATCTCCTCCCGGGTAATCTCTGGCCTGGAAGCAAGGCAGGCGTCTGACAGACTGCCTATCAATGGAACTGTACAGGCAGTAGAGGTGATGTCAAGGGGGTGTGGCGTTCAAGCTGTGTAGTATTTGATGTTTGATATTGGATAATGGTCGTGACACAAGTGGCTAGTGCCTGAAAACCAAACGGGTCTTACGGAGGCGTGACAGTAACTGCGCCAATAGGTGTCAGAGGTGTGGTTCCAGTATAAATGTCACTGTCAGTAGTTCATACTCCACTGTCAGTACTGGCTCCACTGGAATTGACAGTTATAGTCCCACTATCAGTGTCACTCCCGCAGTCCTTCCTCTGACAGAGGTCAGACCATGGAGGGAGGGAGGAAGCAGCAGCCTGACAACCAACAAGTGCCGGCTCCCTGCTGTCACACTGTCGGACACTCACTGCCCTCCCTTCCCCTGCAGTGCCCCCATGTGGCACTTCCTCCTCCTGGGTGTGAGCACCAGACACAATATGGTGGTGGCCTCATCCAGTACCTCTCTGCCCACCTCCTGTTGATCCTGCCTGCTACTGGATGATACGTGTACTGGGTTCTACAGCAGCTGGTGTCTGATCCTCATGTCTGTTGTGGGGTGGGGTTGCAGCAGCTGCTGGCCTTACTTACAGTATGTGTAGTAAGGGTTGAGAGGAGGGTGGGTCTGCTCCTGCTGCTCCTGCTACTGATAACTCACTTACTCTCACACTCCTCGGGGAGCTGGTGGTGTGAGTGTGAGTGGGCCTGGGGTGGGTTGGGATGGAGGTTTCTCCTCGATCCCTCCTTGGTTGTATCTCTAAGCCTGAGCACACCCACACTGTACTAGGCTACCAGCGGCTTACTGTCGACCAACCAAACAGACCGTCTATATGCACCCGCCCACCCAACCGGTGAGGTGAGGTGAGGTTGGATGGGAGGGGGGATCAGTCAGTGACTGGGGCCGGCGGCGGGTTGGATCGTCAGTCAGTGAGGACGAGGATTGAGAGGAGTGGAGTTAGGTCCTGATCTGTCCCCCTTCTTTAATACTCCAAACACCAGCAACAGGCTGTTCCACCACCGGTCTCTTTCTAGTCTGTTCTATCAGTATCACGTTGTCTGAACCCCTGTGGTCTCAGATCCTGCCACTAGCAGTTCTCTGCACTAACCTTAGTTTCTACCAGTGGGGGCCAACTTTCTCCACTTCCATAGAACACATCCAGCACGCCTACAGCAGCCCCACCTCCAAGTCCACAGCACCAGTAGCTGCCGTCAGACACCGGTGTGTCCTTGTAGCCTGCCGTCCCCACTGCTACCAGAGACCGGCCGGCGAACAGGACCCACCACTACAGCCACGTACAGACACGGCCCCGCCCCCTTCACCCCCTCCCACCCAGACATGGCCCCCTCCCCCTCCCCCATTCACACACAAATACACTATAGTCAGGAGCCAGCAAGTGCCGCCATCTAGTGGGAAAGGATGGAACTACAGGATGGTCTATACAGCCACCCGAGGTTGGATTGCTGTAGTCTAATATCTATAATCATATGCAAGCATTTATTCGTTCCATTGCATATGTTACCGGTAACTATTAAATATATGCCAATGGTTTTACAGTACTATAATTCACTCTTTTTCGGGCGCTGGTGTTATTTGAGACTTTTAGTCAATTTCGCAATCATAGTCTATTATTAAAGAAAAAATAGGGCCAAAAATGCATAAAGGCGTCTTCATGTACATTTGTTCATTTCACATACATGTAATACAGTATAGGGGACATCACGTGCAATATGTAACACCAATAGCGTGGTGCCAATATGTAGTTATCTTATCATAATAAGTGGTACTGCCCAAGTGTGTCAATATGGCAGCTGACTAGACATGGTGGTCCCGGTCATTAGTCTACATCAAAGTGTCATTCGTGTACCGGATGTGGTTTCTATTACTTTGAGCACTACTTGACTTATCTTTTTTTTTTTTTTTTTTTTTAAATTCACCCCCCCCCCATTTTCTATCAAGGTGTCATCACATCGTCTCGGTTAAAGTCTATTTTTTTTTTTTATCAAACATGCATTTACTCTGCCATTACCTGATGGAAAAAATATCGACAAGTAACCTCCATGGTCTAAGGAGAGAGGGTATTTTTAATCAATCACTTGTCTACACCTGCTCTAGCTGGTCAAAGGCAGTCTCCTCAAGAGGGATTTTCTAACCTTTCTTCATAAAGCCATACAGCTCACTCTTCACGAGGTCGAGGTTCTTGTTTGTCATGTTTAATTAGTATCGGCACTAAGGAGTGGGTCATATACCTTCTACCAGGAGTTTCATTTTACTTCTGGACCTATCAAGGGCCGCTGATGCATTGATGCATCATGCCCATTTGTCATCATGATGCACCAATAAGGTGCTGGAGAGACTGCTTGCCGGCACTGCTTACCAGCACTTCATTGGAGCATCATGCTGACCCTCCGGGAGTATATTATATCAACCCCATAAGGGGTTATGCTCTGATGAAGTGTTGGTGAGCAGTCTCTCCAGCACCTTATTGGTGCATAATGACAACCAATTGGCATGTTGCATTAAAACATAAGCAGCCTTTAAACGGATGGCTTGTGTGGGCCTCCTTCCGCTGTGATATATTTGGACCACAAAATATCTTGATACTATGGTGTCAGTAGCACTCATAACTGATGAAGGTATAATTCAGTGGATACCGTAATCGCAGTGAAGAGCGCAAAAGTGCACCCCCCCCCCTCTTTTTGGTCACATTCTAGATAAGAAATAGCCTAAAATTCTTCATCTTTAGAGGTCCATTAAAATCTTAAGTACTAGAAATGTATTTCAGATATCTTTCAAGTGCACAGTGCGCTAATTACGTTGAATACGGTATTTCAAAATCATGTTCAGGTGAACCTCTGCACTGACCAAATGGCGCCCTCCACGGCCCCAACACACACTACTAGGCCACTACGGGGGAACATCCGATCGTGTCACCTGGCGTGAAGAACAGCAAACATCTAGGATTTGTGTGAATGGATGTGAACGATTTATGATTCCATGGTAATTTCAGTAGAGAGAAGGATGACTTATGGTTCACACATAAATGAACACATATACATCACACTCGAGTGTAGCCATTTTATTTTTGTCTGGTCATCTATTGATTCTTCTATTCGTTCATTCATTTGCAAACTCCTTTTTTTTCCCCTTCCAATCTAAATAAACAAAGCAAACACATACTGGTAAATCATAAGTCAATATCTCATTTGTAAAGAAAGTTCTCAATCGAGCAATTGCCGACAAACAGAGACTATCTGTCACACAAATCATTAACATTTTAAAAATGTGAACATGTCTACCTCTCTTAGCTACCGCTACCTGCGTTCATAAGACCATGAGACTTACCAACAAAGACTAGCAGTACATCTGTCCATTTCATAATACATTTTCGTCGGATGAAGTAAAAAAATAATTTACAAAAAAAAGTATATGAAAATACCTATAAATAAATTTAAAGAAAGGGACAAATTTCACATCTCTGGCGGTCGGTGGTACAGATACCCCCCCCCCCCCCGAGGTACCCTCCAACTTCCATCCCTTTTAGACCTGCCAACCAGTCCCTAGTGGACATGGGAGCGGTAGACGGTGTGAAATCCCTACACTAATCCCTTCATATGTGTGAAAATGCCAGGGCTTACTCGCAGGGTTTTAAAGTGCTGCGTTTTCTTCTATGTGAATACTATTATGTACAAGGACAGACACTCTTGTAGAGTGGAATGACTATAATGCCCTGGTAATGTCATTTTCCTAAAAGGTCGTCCACTGCCAGTCTGCTCCCATCTCCTACCCATTTCACCCTCCTCAGCTCGATCTCATATGGGGAGATGTCTGGGCGCTGGGATCAATGCCAGACCCTAAGGAAGGCCCCGGTGTATATGTTGTCGTGTCGGCTGTACTGCTGGTGGTCTGATGGCCCTACACCAATTCCCTGAACCAACACCAGTCTCCTGACCCTCCACTGGTCTGCAAACCCAATCTGGTCTGCTCCTCCACTAGCATATCAACCACCCCTGGCCCTGGGCGGATGACCTTTCTGATCTGGAATGCCAATGCTGTCCCTCTGCTGGGCTGCTGACCCAAAACCAGCATGCCAGCCCAGTGTTGGCTGATGACCCCATATCTTTTCTAACCCTCTGCTGGGCTGCTGACCAACCCATTTTAGGCGGATGACCCAATCGTTGTCTTCTCACCCTCCATCATTGGTCCAGTACCAGTCGTATCATCTGATGGGCCACTGACTCTCTACTGCAAACCGACTTTGGGCTAATGGCCCATCCCAGGCTACTCCCCCTTTTTATATTACTCAATAAGGGCTAATCAGTCTTGTTTGTTGATTACACACTGATCTGCTGAACCCATGCGAGTCCGGCGATGATCTGCCGAACCCTTCCCACTCTATTGACACCTCGCCAGCCTAGTTATTGTAACCAAGGAGCCTAGGACTACCGGTGGGTACTGTTATTTCTCTGCTGTAACTCACTAGCGGTTGCCGACACAAAATCAGACAAATGATTTATGACGAACCATACAATCTTATACCTTTATTATTTGGTGGTGAGTAGGTATCCTAGTCAACTGTGGCATGTTACCTAATAGTGCATACATGACCCCGCCCACTCCCGCACCCACTGTCTATCTGATATTCAGCGTCCCCACCCCTGTAGAACAGTTATATGTGGTTCACAAAATCACAGGTCTGTCAGAAGGTATTTGTCCCGGACAGGGAACCGTTCATGATGAGCTGAACCTTGGTGCACAGAGGCGGTGAACACAGAGGGACGAGCAGGGGGGTAGTATTCTACACGATGCCATCCCTGTAGTCTACCCCCCCCCCCCACTCAGCGAGTGGCTAAAACACCACCAGGCATTATGCCATCACCTCCTACACCACTCCTTACGCTACATCTCCCAACTGTTGGCAAAGGTAACAAAAATGCCTCAAAATGATAAACAGCCCATCAGGATACATCCCAAATTTAATACGAGATGTTATGATGATAAAACCATTTTAATCACATTGTAATTAATAGCTGTCCCAATATTTGTGTACCATGAAATTCTTTTTCTTTTCCTCGAGTTGGTAAGTAATGGGCATCTGGAAATATGTTAAGAAAACTACCAGGCAAATAAGAGAATTCGATTGATGAGAAATTTCACAACCAAATCATACTGTAAGTTGGGTAGGAAGATGCCATTGGTTCAACCAGAAGCGACAGTATTTTATTCTTTCCATTGGTTGTGTCATCAACGATATTGTGGACTGCCTTCAGCTTGGCACATTCCCTCACATGTCTCACCCTAGTTAATGCTCTCACCAAAACCAAGTTTAATGCCCTTGTCATGAAATGCTGGCAAATCCTCAAGGATCAACATTAGTAACACTTTGCACCATTTCGACCACCACCAGTACAGGATTGAGTTTGTCATCATGAGGCACCACCACCACAGGGTACAACAGCCAGGGGTGGTGGTGGTGGTGGAGGATGTGGTACTGCAGTGGTGCCCATGGTGGTGGTACAGTGGCTGCTATATTAACCCAGTGGCCTAGAGCCCAGAGATGTGGTGGTAGTGGTGGTAGGTTGAGGAGGGGTGGATATATGAGGAGGTAGGAGGAGGGGCTCCTCTTGTGTCTGAGCTCCTCCTACTACTCTATTCAAAGTATACAAATACTGCATAAAGCACCTCAGGGTATACTGTATGAGGGAGGGAATGGGGTGAGCTGCTCTCAGAGCTATCTGTTATTGTCACCGTGACCTGTACTTATACAGGGTCATACCAGCCTGAGGTGTATAGTATACACACATACCCGGTACACCTAGACTCGGGCACCAGCCTCGATAGTGGAGGTCGAGTTGGGTGGGGGAGTGTGGCTGTGCGTGTTGTCCTTTGATGCCAGGACTCATAGACAGACCTAACTGTCTTTTCAAAATGTTCTTTTTTCTGCCCCTCCCGTTATTTTATTTTGTCTGAGGGCATGAAAATATAAGAAGCCGCCTTGTGTAACACAGACTTTTATTCTAGGTTATACCAGACAATCTACGCCAGATCTATTTCTGTTTCACAGTTTGGTAATATGGAGATTACCGTAATCTCCCGCGTATAAGGCGCGTCTTATACGGGGGGTTTTAGTTCTCATTTAATCCAGAAGGGGGACACCAAGACCTTTCTTTTGATATCTTACATGCCCCCTTGGTCAAAATAGGACAAAATGGGGCCCAGGAGGGCCCAAAGTGGCCCAAGCTACCCATAGATTTTTGAATTTTGAAAATTCATTCAGTAGAACCAAAGTTATGAATTTTTCATTTTTTTGAGAATTTTCCAAAACTCTAGGTGCGCCTTATACGCGGGCTGCGCCTTATACGCGGGAGATTACGGTAGCGTTATGTCAGACATACAAGTGCGCCAACAGATACTCTGAGACATGGCTTATGCACAAAATCCCATTATCTGTGTTGTCTGTGTACCTTGTGATGGCCACTGTTATCTCAAACACTCTTCTGATCAGGTGAGATGTGTCTAATCCATACAGATCGAATTGACGTGCACAGGAATGTCATTTTGGCCAATGTGTAGGAACCTTGATCAGACAACATGTCTGCGGCTCATTTGGAATTCAAAAAGTTTTCTCACTGGATCTGTGAAAATCACGAGGGTCAACTTTTTGACCCTGAATTGTAGGAAATCCTACAGATGTAGGAGAAATCACATCCCTGGTGCACTACGTCAATTCCCCCAAGTTTCCAGGTTTGATACCAAATTGAAGGTCTGCTATAATCATAATGCCATCAAGACCTGAAAAGGTAGCTAACAAGGCCAACAACTCTACGTCGCAAGAGGGAATCTTATCGTACTTCATGTTTCAAGTCAGTTAGTAAATAGACCATTGTATAGAATCACAGAATCAACAGTGATCCCAATTTTCTTGCTGCTTCCTCTGTTTGATTGCATTAATCCCTGTGCCGGTCATGTCTGCAAATAGGTTTATATTTATTTTTCTAATTTCCCCTTTATCGTCCTTCCTCTTCTCTGTTTAGGCCGTCTTATTACTTGTATTACATATCCACCACTGAGATTCTTTCCACAAATTAAAATGTTTTCTCTTGCTTTTGGTCGCCGTTTTTTTAAAGTTTTTTTTTTTTTTTTAGATTTTGTGGCCAGCACCCCCCCCCCCTGAAATTCTCCACATCGTCGCCTTAGTGCAAGAAGGCTGTAACTGCGTCTGGGTCAACAGGCCTCTCGTTTTCATTATATAGCCCCAAATGTACATATGAAGGTTCAAAATGCTTTTACTTGGCCGCCTTGCCTTAATTCCTCTTGCAGCTTCCTGTTCTGCCTAATCATTAATTAGAACCGATATTGCGACCCACAAATTTTAAGTGCTGCTAATATACAGGGTTTGACAGTAAATTGCTTGCTCTGACTTACCTTTCTGCAGGCTGGACACAAACCGTTCTCGTCTGTCCGTATCCGGTGCCAACAGAATCTGCATATCTGAAAAACAAATTAAGAAAACTAGTAAGCATCAATTGATGAAAGAGACTTATGCTTACAGTTCATTCATCGGGGTTTAAATGGCGAGGAAAACTGCATACCCGGTACATCAAAAGGCTTAAACTGTACTAGGAGTAGACACCAATGCTGTCCCGGGAGCCATCGGCCCATGATTTTAAGCCTGGGCCCATGATTTTCTGAAAATTTCATTTAAAGAAATCGCCATGGCCCATAGAAGCCCCAAAATCTACCCCTGCTCTCCTATTACTCAAGAGCGCTGATGGTAACAGAATCAACGAAACGAGGAAAAATACTTGACAGAAACCCTGGCCTTATACACTCTAACTCACACATTTATTCCCCTCCCCATAAAAACCAGGGATAAAAGTCACAGAGCACGAAAATCCCTGAAATGGTCCAATATACGCCCCAAAAGCCTGGGTTTCTATGTGATTGTATAGGGCCCTGGAACTTCAAAATCCCTTAAATCAGGGAATTCCCTGAAGACTTTCATCCCTGAAAAACTACAAACATGAATTACAGGTACCGGTGCAGGTACAGCACAAAATGTGTAGTTGCACTTAAATTATGTATACAATCAGAGGTCAAAACAGGACTGCTACAAAGACCCTTCAAACTTGTTAGATGTAATAGTCTGGAATAGCTATGTCATCATTTACCGAGTGCCATCAGCAGGTACAAAGGGGCCGCTTGGACTGTTATTCTCACCTAGATTAGGGATCCACTGACGAGATTTTTGGCAATATCAATACCCTTGCCCCCCAAACTAATGATTTAAGGGAGTTGTCATTATCTATCAACAGGAGATGGGGGAAGGAGGGGAGTGGGTTCAAGGGGGTGGGGCGTAAAAAGAAAAATTTCTGTGCTTCTACGCAAAACTCCCCACCCCCACCATTCCTGGAACGATACAGGTTTGTCCATTGATAATCAGGTGATTCTGACCTTACATCAAAGACAGCTGGTGGTCACTTGACAATGGATGGGTCACCATAACACTGCCCACTGTCACCTCCATCCACCCGAACTCTGTGTTTGGTGAGTCAGAGGGGATGGCCTACTTGTGGTATGGTAGTTGAACAGGCCACCAAAGTGACCAAAGGCTTCACTAAGGTTAACATGATCAATACTGGCCCAACGTATTGGGTCACTTTCCACAAGCCTGCAACATATATATATAGTCTAGGGGAAATACTGGTACCCCGCTATCCTTGAGCCTATGTAAAGGTAGTCACTGGGCGCGACTCAGTTAAGGACTGAGTCGCTGGGACTGGCATACCTAAAACTTTCAGGTGCTCTAGAAACGGCACGTTTCTAAGAATAACATTTGACAGAAATAAATCCCCAACAATCAGCTTATGGTATTGACAAGAGTACCACCTTAGTTTTGCTGTCTGTGAGTGGGAAAAGCGTCTTTTGTTGGAAACTTTTAGATCGCACCCTTTTCCAAGATTTGGCACATGCCATGTGGGTTGCACAGGTAGCTATCAGCAGGTGCATTTTCTGTCAGACAGGAAGTCAATCTCCACTTTCCAAGCAGATTCTCATGAATAACATTATTTCATGAATAACACCTCTGTTGTGAGACCTGAAACCACATCCAACATGGCCGACCGTGGCAGCTAAACTTGCTATGAAGGCTAACAGATTTGCGAGAACCAAATAATCTGTGCCCCCGTATTAAAGGTTTCTCACAAAATGGCAACAAACATATCTTAGGAAGCCATCTTTAAGAGGAAATCGACATAAAAAATTTATGTCCTACAATTTCAGCCACCTGACAAATGAGCCCTATGCAGGAAGCCTGACTCTCCGGTCAGGTAAGAGTCAGCGCCCGCCGGACAAATGTAAAGGTTGAGGCAATGGTGGGGTAGTGGGCTGAATGCTGCAAATGAGATAAGGCCACACCAAATGAAAAAGTTGGTCTATGGATTTTCCTTTTGAAAAAATGGAGAGGGAGGACGAATTTTTTTTCTTGAATTTTTTTTTGGCCAATAGTTGTGATGAGGGCTATTTTTTGTTGTTGATGACCAATGATTTCCCAGGTGATATTTCTTTTAAGCTACGATAATATATTAAATGGCAAAAACGTAAAAATCATGGCAAAAAAAAATATGGTGCGGACGCAATCCATAGACAAAACAATTTTCAAAGAATTTTTTTTGATTTCCGAAAATGTGGCACAGGAAATCCATAGACCAACTTTTTATTTTAGACTGGCCTAATCATGGCAACACGTTTTTTCCCCTTCCCCCAAACCTCCAATCCTGGATGCGCCACACTAATACACTTATCGTATCGTCGTGAATAAGCGCTTCAGTACTTTTTGATGTGGAGGGGGCATTACCCCCGGCCCTTATACAAGACAGGCAGTTATCAAGATCCAGTTTTAGTGTTTAAGAGGTATTTCAGCACCCCAATACCCCCAGTGCTTATTTGAGACAGGCGCTCATTCAAAACCTGGCGCTTAAACACGATGATACAGGGGCGTAGGAAAAAAAAAATTGCCAAGAATTCATAATAAATTGAACAAGAAGCTAAAACTTTGCATCTCAAATTAGATTGATATAGTAATGGGATATGGAAAATCGGGGCCTGGGCCTCAAATCAGATCTAAAATTCATCAAAAATTACTTTTATATACAAATTTTATGTAGGTATGTATAGGTGCTATTGCGCTTGAGCTGACAATTCAAGGTGATCGAGGTGGGGGCTTCTAATGAGGATTTGCTTCCTACGCCTCTGTGATATGACAATATTCATTTGCAGTAATATACATATACACAGAATCAGAGCTAAAACCACAATGGTCATATCAAGTGAGGTCAGAGGCCACAACACCAGTGAGAACTCCCTTGAGCGTCTTAATTGGTCTAGGGTCAACTCTGAAGCATTGGCTCGGTTACAGCTGGGACTGCGTTAGGGAGTGGTCATTATTTATCAACAGGGGGGGGTGGTGGGTTTTCGCGCAGACGCGTGGAAATTTTTTACGCCCCCCCTCGACGACAGTCAAAATTTTTTTAGCCGCCCCCGCGCCGGAGGCGCGGGGAGTTTTCGCGCCCCTCTTTGATCTATAGTAGCGCGCGGGCTTTTTTGCTAAAAAGAGGGTGAATTTTTTTAAGCCCCCCCCCCCCAAGAGGGGTCAACATTATTTTAGCCCCCCCCCCTCGGGAGGGGTCTGAAAATTTTACGGTTGGGTGACTGCACAAATGCTGCATCTGCTTGGAGAGTGGAGCTTCGTCACTGCAGCGGCGAACCACTCAGGATAAGGTCTGAAGCCAGCCCGTAGTGTGACGGGCTGGTGAGGGCGAGCCTGGGATCTGATTGAAGTTGAATGTGTATTGGTCCTCCCTGACCCCAGTCTCCCGTTGTTCTGTCGGTAGAGTGACCCACATACAGAGTATGTTACCTGTGGGTATAGTGGAGGGACGGAACACCCACAGCTGGCCAGTGTAGACTATCATCTTTGGTGGGAAGGGAAACCACTTGGTTAATTAGTTCTGGTCACAGCCTCCTGGCGGCAGCACTGAGTGGTGTCTGCTCTGCTGCCAGGCATCCAAATTGAATTCACCACCATTATAGAATACTCTACTTTATGGCTTCAGATGGAGCCACTGTGCTGGTACAATCAAGACTGCTTCTTGACATGAATAAAATGCTGGAAGCATTTTATTTCTACACACATGTATGCTTGAATTTGACATGGTTAGAATGCACTGAATAGATTGAGATTTTGGCAGGACACTCTCACAAGTGGGGTGATGATAGATATGCAGAAGTTGGAAAATCTATATATTTCAGATCTTGTCCCAACTTTAATTGGTCCCCATTATGCTGGCTGTTATCAGTGCTTATCTCTCCAGGTCAAGCAATAGCTACATGATGATCTTAACAGCAGTGGAAAGTGGACCTGGGTGAAAGAAGGGGATGAGGGGTGATGAGCTCCCCTGGCAGATGACTCCAGGGAGGGGCCTGGTTACACTGATCAATCTGTGGTAGTTCCGTCCCTCCACAATACCCACAGAGAACAGGGTCTGTATGTGGGTCACTCTACCGACGGATGGACGGGAGACTGAGGGCAGGGAGGGCTAATACACATTCTCTTTAACTTATTACTTTTAATGACCCCCTTTGATCTAGATAAGAATCTGATTGATCTAAGATGTGTATTACAGCCACGCACCTCATTCCCCCTCCCCTCCTCCCCGCCTACAGATAAGGATCTGATTGAAGTTGAATGTGTATTAGCCCTCCCTGCCCTCAGTCTCCCGTCCATCCGTCGGTAGAGTGACCCATATACAGACCCTGTTCTCTGTGGGTATTGTGGAGGGACGAAACACCCACAGATTGATCAGTGTAGGGCCTGGTAAACTAGTGGGTGTTGTGCATTGGTGCACAGAAGGCTCAGGGGTGGGTTCTGGACCACACCACACCAGGAATGCACTAGGCGTGAAGAGGGTGGTGCCGTGTGCAAAAGGAAGAAAGCATGGCATGTGTAAACATAGGTTAGGACGTCTGGAATTCAGACAGAGACTTCTCCTGCTCTTTTTCAAATGTGTACAACATTCAACACCCAATGAAATTCAGTCGTTTTGAGACTGCTATATAGGACTATAGAGAGAAGTCTCTCGCTACCTGATACAAAATTTAACAATTAACATTTTTTATCACCAAATTTTGATACATTATGCACATCTAGTTTCCTTCAACATTTCACATGATACAGTTATTGGAACGAAAAACCATATCTAAGATGGATGATATATACATCTTTTATTCTGGTCAACTAAAATTTTAGAAATGCCACCACCTACCCAGCGGTATAGGGGGGGGGCCTTGAGCCAATAAAACATAATGTATGGCCCAATGTATGTAACAAACAGAGTTGTAGGCCTTTGGCCAACAACAACGGGTATTCTGCAGCTCGAGGGAGGACATACACTAACCAAATACCCAGGTCAGGTCAAACCGACACAATCTCAAACTAGGTTTGATCGTATAGGCACAATACCAGTTGACATATAAGCCAGATTTTCGTAAAAGTCTCACCCTGAGTTTGTGAATAAGCTAAAAGCCGCATATGAGGCTTCAATGTTGCTGCTCTACATGCTGAATGTATGAGTTTGATAACAAGTAAGACATTAGGGGTCTGTCCAATTGTAAACAATTGGGGGAGACGATAGAAATTACAAACATTCCCCCAGCTGTGTTACTTATATAATATATGTAGCCTCATGAAACAATGGGGTGTGGATGGGGGGTCCCCCTTGTCATATGTCGATTTTAAAAAATGGTCATGGCACTTGTCACTTAAATCCTATGATCCATGTAGATTTTAAGAAATGGCCATGTCACCATGTCGAATTTAGTGGTCCATACCCATTTAGGCTATTGAGGTTTCCCATAATACACTCTGTTCGTGGAGGTTTCCTGCTAATTACCATAAGTAGGTCAGTCATGTGACCAATGCCATTGGCCAGAACAGGTCATGTGACTGACCTAATTATGGTAATTAACAGTAAACCTCCACAAACAGAGTGTATTATGGGAAACCTAAATAGCATGAATGAACAAGCCAGTTTCCCATCAGAATAGGACCCAGTTTGCCATAATAGGCACATGCAGTAAGGACAGTGAGGTGGCACCATCTAGTGAGTATTGAAAGAACTAAGACTAAGTCCCACCAGCTAAACCCAGGCCCTATCTGCATGCTACCTATTGCAAAAACAGTCAACTAAATTCAACACATTGGATCAAAGAGAGAAAAATCTTCTCAACCAATCACAGCACAGCAATAATTCAATGCGGAACACCACAATATTATGCAAATAAGCTGTATTTGAGTGTAAACTATAATGGGAGCCGGCCTATGTTATAACTACTAAAGACCTGATTAGGTAATTAAGAAAGGTTATTCATAACAAAATGTCTCCTATAAAAAAATATACGGCTAAGCAGCTTCTTAACAATCGCCATATGATTATTACAGTGATATCTCATGCATAAGGGGAGGGGGGCTGGGTGGTCAAATTGCTGCATGTATTATCACTGTAGTGCAGAATAAGCCTTAGAACTCCCCTTTATAGGATACATATTTAGATCAAGAAGGAGGACTACGCACTCAGAGATGCTAACTTGAGCCACATCAAAATTATCATGATTTTTTTGGACCTAAAATCGCAACAATTTATGCCAAAAATCGTTAAAGAAATCATAACAATAGAAAACTGTTCTGGAATGGATATGCAAAAATAAATTGGTACTTTTTTCCTCAAAAAGGGAAGTTTGAGCATTTTAGATTTCGTTTCTAATACATGTATTACATATTCCAAAAAAAAAAAAAAATCATCAACAAACATTCTACAATCAGTTATATAATTATTGATCAGGAAATGTTCAGAAAGCATTTAACATTAGGCCACACCAAATCAAAATATAGGTCTATGGATTTCCCGCACCTTATTTTCCAAAAAGCTAATTTTATTTTTCTAAGAATATTTATTTGTCTATGGATTCCGCCCGCATCATTTTCTGGAAAATTGCAATTTTTTTTTTAACAAGAAGCTGCAATACAGGGTCAGTCAATGAAGGTACAGAAATGGAAGACCACTCATTGGATAGGTAAAAGAACATCACCTGTTTCATTATATAGGCCTATTCTGCATTTAGAAAAAAAAAAACACGAATATTTGAGAAAAGGAACCCCACCCCCCCAACCAAATTTTTTTTTTTTAATTTGGCCTCTCCACATTTTTGACATGCAGAATCCATAGACAGATACATTTTCTTAAAAAGATAAAATAAAAATTCCACCCTCCTGCTCCATTTTCTAAAAATGAAAATCCATAGACCAAGTTTTTTATTTGGTGTGGCCTTAAATAAAAATAATTAAATAAAATATGCAAAAATAGATTGGTACTTTCTTCCTCAAAAAGGGAAGTTTAAGCCTGGTCAAAAAATGTTCAGAAAGCATTTACAATTAAATAAAAAGATGATTATATATCTGTTTTGGGACTACTTAGGCCACACCAAATAAAAAAATTGGTCTATGGATTTTCATTTTGAGAATATGGTGCGGAAGGCGAAATTTTTATTTTTATTTTCTAGAAACTAATTACTGTCTATGGATTCTGAACATCATAAATATGGAGAGGGCGATTTTTTTTTTTTTTTTTTTTTTTTTTTTTTGCCATTGCATATTTATGCCTATCCAATGAGGGGTCTGCCATTCCTGTACCTTTATTATTAAACATATATTTATTGCTTGATCAAAAAAAAAAAAAAAAAAAATGAAAATCCCTGCAAATGAGGCGGGCGGGATACATAGATATGTTATTTTTCAAATAAAAATAAAATTTTAATTTCTGAAAAACAGGGGCGGGAAATCCATAGACCAATCTTTTAACTTGGTGTGGCCTTAGGGTGCTTTTATTGGCCGTAGAATACGGCACAAGATTATTACATGGGGTGTGAAATATGGAGCTTTAATGTTAAGCTTATGGGGCTGCCATATTCTACTGTTTCCAACATGAATATTAGGAAGAAATAACTGTTGGCTTTGTCTTTGCAGCTCCATGGATGTCACAGCCAATGAACGGAACTAAGAGAATGTAAATTTGCTCCATTATCATTAAATCTTTTCAAATCATAATTATTAGAGCTGGCTTAGCAGTAATATACCCTCACTAAGATCCAATATACCGTAATCTCCCGCGTATAAGGCGCACCTCGCGTATAAGGCGCACCTAGACTTTTGGAATATGTTCAAATAAATTGAAAATTCATAACTTTTGTTCTACTGAATGGATTGTGAAAATTCAAAAAGCTATGTGTACTTAAGTCACTCAGGAACCTCCTAAACCCACCTATGTCATATTATGACTTAGTGGGAGTGTAAGATATCAAAAGAAAGCTCTTGATCTCCCCCTTGTGGATGCAGGGATAACTAAAACCTCGCATATAAGACGCGCCTTATACGCGAGAGATTACGGTATCTTCGATCACTTGTGCGAAATTACCACAGCAAAGAGATTGTTTATAAGATTTTTTTTGAATGGGCCAATGGTGCACCTAAAGCCAAAATGATGCGCAAAATCTATGGGTCATTATTTATCACATACATGCCACACAATTTTCACTATATTTTGTTTTACAATAATATTACGCCTTTAGTCTAAGGAAAAGTTTTATTTTCATTTTATAATACCGGCATGTAAATGGCAGTTTCCCCAACGTTGTAAGCTTTCTACTAAAGGTTTTGAAGGGAGACAGGTTTTCCCTGGTTGATGATTAAGGGCCCATGAGTGCAAAATTCAGCATTTAATGCACCATTTGGTATTAAAATCAGGAATGCGATTTCATTTTGACCGATTTGTAGGAAACTAGATCAGATAACATGACAGCAGCTCATTTTGTACGTGGTAGCCTAAAATATCAAAGTCAACCCCCCCCCATACAATTGTTTTATCAGTTTGATACACTAGATGGCGTCCTAGTCGACCCCTAGGCTACAGGGGCTACACACCCACCCAGTCCCTGCGGCCCCATAGGCCCATTGAGGAGGCAGAAACACCTCTCACAATTGAACTGTTTTGAAATTGAAAAAACGGTTCCAAGAGCTTAGAAATCAGATATCCAGAGAGAAAGAGTGTATCTAGGTATCCCATCAATATCAGATTGAAAAATCAAACCAAACACCTTCTGTAGCATTTTAGATTTTGAGGTACACTGTGCAGTGAGTAAGAGAGGAACTCACCATGCCCCTGTAGCAGGAGCAATTTGGCTTGGTCGACACTAACACCATCTACTGTATATCCTTGATAGAACCTTCGTATAAATTGGTATGAAATTTTCTCATTACATCTGGGGAAATCGCAAGGGTCATCTTTTTGGCACTTGTGATGCACTCAGATGCACTCATGCATTATAGGCCAACAGACAGTCTCGATGTGAAGAAAATCGTTGTCTATTCTCTAAATGACGAATGTCACGATAAACTTACCTGGTAGCCACAAGTGCATGGGAAGAAATTGATATCATCCATTTCTAATGGTTCCATGCACAGCGGGCACTGCAAGAGAATGACAACAGGTTTTAATTCTTCAATGTATTTTCCTTACCAGATATAGTCAAGCTTAGAGCAAATTGTGGATAGAGACGTTCATCTCACTGTACTTTTGTTACGTACATCAATCAAAATGTGTTAAATCTGGGGTATCTAAAATCGTAGATAGTGGCTTTCATCTCACTGTACTTTATTATGTACATTAGTTAAAATGTGTTTACTCTGCAGTATCTAAAGCAGCCTATGAATTGAAAAAAATGCAGTTGTATATGCCATACTCTACCAGCTTTTCATTATTGACCAGTACTGAAATGAATATATTATATTGAATCAATCATGCACACAGCCCACTTAATTGACCAATTTAAATCACGACATTCTTTTTGTATATTCTAGTCTAATGATTGGTACAAAAAAATATAGTAGTGTGTACACATAGTGGATGGCTTAAATACAGTACTTTTTTGGGCGCCTTTTTTTTAAAATTCAAAACAGCTCTGCACATACAGATGTTCGGATACTTATAAATGGAGTGGGTTGCCTACTGCAAAATGATATTAACCTACCTCCGTATTTTCTTCTCCACAAGACATGATGATCACAGATTGGGGAAGTTTTCAGCTGTAAAAGAAGAAAATAATTCTATTTATCATTTAAGCACAACCCTAGTTGTCAGTGTTGTCAAAACGACACCGGCATGCCGGAAAAAGCCGAATAGTTTATATATATATATATATATATATATATATATATATATATATGGATAGGTAGTATCTATATAGATAGGACAGGAAATCAATCGGCATGCCAGCATAGAATTTTTCAAATCGGCCTATTAGAAGCAGTGATAGGACAATTTTTGTCAATTTACTTTATATTCAAACATTTTCCTAATTATTTTAATTTACAATTAAGTTTACATGGGAACCTTAGAATATAATAATAGATGTTCAAAAGGCCTACGTGTGAGGGAAATGGCCTGGGTAAGGTGCCAAGATGCAGGCCATTTTGCCTGGTGTTGACTGTTGATAAAAGGTTTTCGGCAACACTCGAGTTGTTTTATGTTGTTTTTTGTTTTTTTTTCCCCTCTTTTTTAACAGTACTAAGAGAGTGGTCTCTTTCTTTTTTTAACAACAGGGGCAGGGGGGATGGGAGTTGTAGTGGTGGTGTGTTTTCCCAGAAATCATTTTGCCCTTCCCCCCTCAGAGGAACTAAACAAAATTTGTCCACCCCCAGTGAAGGGGGTTGAAAAAAAATTGTCACTCCCTAAACTGAGCCTCATAGGGATATTGCTAGTTTTTATAAGGCCTAAAAAAGAAAAAAAAAAGGTGGGTTCAGGTATCCCGACCTACCCTAATTTTTTGGCCTGACCCTAATTTTTATTTTTTTTTAAATTTTTGGTAAATTTGACCCAAAATTAAAGAAAAATGTAAAAAAGTGTCAATATATAGGCATGTTTGCTATCAAATTAAAGCGTTAAGCCCATGGCCTCACGTATGCTACTAACATATAAAATAACCATCATTTTTAGTTTGTTTTTTTATTTGGTCAATAAAAAATAAAATATGATTTGCTTATGTTTTTGACAGTTTTCAGGATCCAGGAACTATAAAAAAAAAAAAAAAAATCCGACCTACCTACATGTTACCTGAACACAAGAATTTTTTTTTTTTTTAGGCCTAATGAGCCAATGGCGCATTCATAGGAGGAAATGATGCGCCATTCCAAGGAATCATGTGCCATAACCATTTTTCTGGACTCTGGTAATTTACACCATCATATATGCCAATGGGAGAAAAGTTTTCCCGGGGATCCTTTCCCTTATATGTAGGCCTATATTTTTTAAGATTGATTTCCTGTCCTATCTATCTAGATACTACTGTAATCTCCCGTGTATAAGAAGAGTCTTATACGCGAGGTTTTAGTTCTCCCTGGATCCGCAAGGGGGACACCAAGAGCTTTATTTTGACATATTACACTCCCCCTAAGTCATATTATGACATAGATGGCTCCAGTGGTGTCTGGGAGGCCAGAACTACACATAGCTTCTTAAATTTTGAAAATCCATTCAGTAGGAGAAAAGTTATGAATATTTCATTCTTTTGGGCATAATCCAAAACTCTAAGTGCGTATTATATGCGCACTGCGTCTTATACGCGGGAGAGTGAGTGAGTAATAGATGTTTAACGCCATTTCGACAGCTAAGGTCATATTCATGGCGAGAACTACATTACACAATTTACAGGGGAATGTGTCAGTGCCCGCACATATGTGCACCACACACATCCCGAGGGGATAGGAAAGAGGAGAAATAGACCCTTTTAAGTGAGCTAGGGAAGCCCGTATACGCGGGAGATTACGGTACCTGTGTATATATATATATATATATATATATATATATATATATATATATATATATATATATATATATACTTTTCGCCCTAAGATCAAGTAAATGATCATTTGCATACTCAAAAGTGCTTGGTGTCAACAATACCTGTATACTGTAGCAGGCACTTGCACAAAATTCTCAAAGCGTTTTGAAATTTATAGAATCAACTTGGCAATATAGATTTATTTGATAACTTTTCAGATCTCTTTGTATCCCGGGGGCCCCTGAGAGAGTGCATAGCAACAACCGGACATAAGCTTTAGCACAGGGTAGCAGGAAGTTTAAAAATTCAAAAATTCACCCATCTCTATACAGCAAATGAGCACAGGTCTCACAATATAAACACCAGGTAAAGCAAAGACTGAAATATATACGTGGTAAGTGCAGATGCACTGAAATGGGCCACTAGTTGCCATTACGGACCAGTAAGGTATTCTTGGGTAGCGGGATCCTTACTGGCGTGACCCCTGTTTAATCTGGTACCTTGCGTGAAATGGACTGATAACAGCCAATGTGATGGGTACAAGGTGTTATGTAATGCACAATGAAAAGTCTGCAATTAATGAAAGGGATATTCTGATTGGTCAATATTATCCATATACTAAGGTCAGAATATATCATGTATGAGGTCTATAATCTATGTGGGTTATGGACCATTCGTACTACTGCCAGTTTGCCCTAGATCATTGGCTCTACTATAAAAAAAATCCTCCATTTCATATATATTTTGGTCTATAGCAAACTCTTAACCTATCCTCAACTGCTATGGTTATGAGAAAGTACCGTAAACTCCCGCGTAGAAGACGCGCTGCACGTATAGGACGCACCCCAAACTTAGCAGAGGCATTTTCACGTATAAGACGCACCTCTTAGGGCTCAATTTTGTAAATCCAGTACATTTCTATAGTAAAATTACCCCTCGTATAAGACGCACCCCAAACTTCAGTAGATCCTATAAGACGCACCAGGCATTTGTTTGGCGTAGAGGATGCGTCTTATACGCGGGAGTTTACGGTAGTGCAAATGGTCTAGGTTGCAGAGCGAATCTGTGTGTGTAGACGGGTCAGACAGGAGATGGTCGATTCTCTCTAAAACCTATTCACCCTACATACACATTCGCTCTACACCCTGGACTACACTCAGGCTTGACCATCCACACTATTTTTTTTAGCGCCTCCCACGCCGCATAGCGGCGGTACCGCGAAGCAGTACGGGAGTGCGCTATGATGATTGCATTTGCCCCATGTGATGAGGTCTCACAATACAAAATTACTGAATAGAGAAATTGATAATTGTGAAATCTTCTTTATGTCTGCTTTTATGAGACATTTCATCAAACACTGGTATACCGACATTAATGGCGGGAGGCGTTTTTTTACGCGGTGACAACCGCATTTCTTGTTTTGATTAATCATGGTTCCCAATTCTAAGAATTAATCCTCATTTTCACAGCAGTTGAAGGTAAGTTAAGGGTTCGCTATGGACATAAAATATGAAATTGAGGACTTTGTGTAAGTTTTACAAGAGCAAATGATCTAGGGCAAACAGGCAGTACCGTAAATTACCTCGTATAAGCCACACCCCTCGTAGATCTATATTATAAGCCGCACCCTGAGAGGAGGTTACATCTGCCATCTGGGGCTTGAAAATTGAGGGTTTAGTACTGTTCTATGGTGTCAAACCCCCTCAGGCTCATATAAGCTGCATCCCGACTTTGGGCTGAACCTTTAAGCCTGATTTTGATCTGGGTTCTGGTATAAGCCGCGGCTTATACAAGAGAATTTATGGTAATGTGAATGGTCCATAACCTGTGTAGACTCAGTGTAGGGCGAACTGGTCATAGACATAGAGCGAAAAGACCATTTTTCTCAAAATGGTTTCCTCAAGTTTCAACATGATAAGGACTAAGTATGTGATATCGACACAGTCGGGGTGGGAGCAATACACGTCCTTGGGCTTGTTCGGGAACCGGGCCTGTCCATTGACAGGACTACTATAGTCATGTGTCAGCGTCGTGGGAGTGGGTCTTCCCCCGAGCTGTCAGACTCAGAGGGGTCGCCGTCTACTATCAACAATGTTTGAGTGACCTCTTTGGATGTAAACATACCGACTTATAGACGCTGATGACATGTTATTAACAGCAGAATTATGTGCCCTCTACACGCAAATACAGGGATAAATGCACTTTCGATGACGACCACGTTCTATCGTTGGCAACAGACAACTTGTTCCAAAATTAGTGGTGTGAGTGGCCAAACGAAATGTGGGTTATCGCGCAGGCTGGGCTCAGTCTATGGCGACAACTACGTCATAGATACCGGCCATGTTTCTTTTCACAGTGAAGCTAAATTGGGCTAGTATTCATGTCCATGTTCATCCAAGGCTTGACCAAGGCATTTATATACAAGGGATTTTTTTTAAATCTTCCTGATATTTTATTTTGGCTAAATTCGAAGGCAAAGATCTCCGTGTAACTGAAGGTGACCTTAGATCCAGTTTACAAGTTGATTTTTATATAGTTTCCAAATGGAAAGTGGTCTTAATGAGGGCCTGTAGCATTGTTTGATATCTTAGCTATAGTCTCCAGTCGGTTTCGATCTCGTCGGTTATTGTCATTACTTAAATTTTACTTACGAACTGGACAAGTCTCCTCTCGGGATTCACCAACTTGATATTTGACGACAAATGTGTGCGTCGGCGCACAATTTTGACGCAGGTTGCCCGGATGTGCCAGGTATTTCCTTCAACTACGCAGACTAAACCATTAATCATAGGTAGCTTTGCGTCATGACGGGTTGTATATTGAAAAAACGGTTATAAAAAAGAAGTGGACTTTAAGCTACAGATAAAATGTTGTAAACATTGCAATCTCGTGGACACGATGACTGAATTCAAGATGGCGGCTTCCACGAATGAGAATTGAACACTTCCGGTAGAGTGTGCACTGTAAACATGTCTTTCAAACGTGAGGGAAACGATGACCAGTGGCTCTCTAGGTTAAAGGTATGTGTTCAAGTCCCTCACTAGGTGATGAATTTCTGACAATACAGTAGTAACTCAATCAGTGTTAGCTGTACATGTCATGTTTTTTTTTGATGTCCTTTTACTAGAATGAGTGTCACTGTCTGTACGGTAACACAGTCAACAGTCACTCAGTAGTAGGGAGTTCAGGTGAATTTTATACATGGTTCAGATCCTTTAACCAACTAACAGGCCTGGTAGAGCTCAGTCATACGATTCTAATGCACCAAGAATCAAGTCTCTACTGCTATTATTTGCTGAGATATTTACATTTGAACATCCAAGATTTGGCCTTTTTTGGTGACAACCTCCCAATGGTTAAGGAACCTCAAATGTGGCACATTTCTTGATACTGAGGGACCACAGCCATTGGAACCAGCCAGAATAGCAAAATGTAATGAATTTGATATTGGTGTATTTCAAGAACTGTCCAATATATTGGCTGGAAATTTTCGGCATATACCCGCCTAAGGTTCTGGTGCCTGCCAGTTATGTGTCAGTGACCTTGACCTTGGCTCAAGGTCAAATGTCACAACTAACAGGTTTTGAGGTCAAATGGCCCAAAATCATTATATTTCCCATAATTATACTCAATAATCATGAACTAGCATACAAAATACATCAGAGAACTATGCAAAGGGTTTACATGACATTCAGCACCAATCAAGGTCACACTATAAGCAAGGTCAAGGTCAGAGACTTGTTTTCGCAAGAATTTAGCAAAAAAACAATAGTTTTGCACACTGGATACTGTTTTCATGGTGGTTTAGTGTACAATTTATACAAATGGGTACATTTTTCTTTTTTCTTAATATTTATTATATGGCCAGAGGTCATAAGTCAAGGTCATAGAAATCTTCAATAATAAATATCTCAGCAAATATATGGAGTAGAGACTTGATTCCAAGTGCACTGAAATCGTAAATGCGTATTCTACAAGACCTGTTGGTTGGCTAAAGGATCTGGAGCATATCTAAATGTGACCTAAACTTCCTATATAACAAATTCAACTCACTGCTGAGTTGACCAACCATGTCACTTTAGTCGGGCGCCGATATCTGCCGGTTTATGCTTCAAAACAATTCAACTATCTATTATCATATATATGCACATATATGACCTCAAGTCACCCAAGGGATTCAAAGCAAACAATAGGGCACAGATATGCATTCCATAGCCATTTGTAAGTTTCCTGTTCACAGTCCCCCCACGACAGCAGTCAATATTTTTTGCCCCACAGTCATAGAGACGCGTAGCATTTTCGCGCCCCTCTTTGATCTATACTAGCGCGCATGCTTTTTTGCTAAAAAAGAGGGTACATATTTTTAGCCCCCTCAAAAGGGATCAACATTTTTTTAGGCCCCCCTCGGGAGGGGTCTGACATTTTTACGCCCCCCTTCAAACCCACCACCCCCCTGTTGATAAATAATGACCACTCTCTAAATAATGACTTCCATATAGGGAGTGCTCATTTTTTAACAACAGAGGGGGGAGGGGGGGCTGGTGGGTTTGACGGGGGGTCAGAATTATTTTGACCTCTTGACAAGGATGGGTCAAAATAATTTCACCTGTTTTCAACGAAAAAGTCTGCGTGTTACTATACGATAAAAGGGCGCATTTGCACACGATATTTGGCCCTTCGAGGGGTAAAAAAAAATTTGACCTAAAAGGGGGGGCAAAATGTTTTTTGCCTAAACACACCAGCCCCCCCCCCCAAGTTGTTAAAAAATAATCACTCCCTTACTATGAAACAAAGGGGCCTATCATGTAAATTTTGGCACGTCGGGGGAGGATTTCATTTTCAATCCCTCCTAAGAGAGAGGGGGGGGCAAAAAAATAGCATCTGCACAAAATCCACCAACCCCCTCTACTTTAATAATAAGCACTCCCTCGGTGAAACAAATATTCTAGTGTCCTATTGAATGCTTCATTGTGAAAACCTCATAGGGATAGCATTGGGATGGTGCAAAGAGAAAATTCTTCAAATTTTAATCTTCAATTCCGGCACCCTAAAATTCATCCTACAGGTCTGTTCTTGGGCTTATTTTAAAGAATAAGTAATAAATAATATAAATATCAGTGAGGCTTCAATAATGAAATACATATATTCCTGCTAAACAGTAGTTTGTGCATTGCTAAGATGAAAAAGCGTCACAGGGTGTGCTGCGCTCCATAGGCTTAACATAGGGACGGCAAAATTCCAACTTTCCAAAATTTAAAACTCAATTCCGGCTAACTAATATTTATCCCACAGGGGTCTATGTAGACTCATTTGAAAGAAGAGACTGAATAATTCATATACCGGTGAGGGAAGGTTGACATTTTATTCTATAACCATGATATAACTGCGTTTTTGTCAATTTCTTACCTTATTTTAGACTTAACTTTACATGAGCACAGAAACGCATCAAATTGTCACCCAAACTTCCACCAAATATCTCCTTGTAGCTTAACTCGACATCTGTTTAATGAAACCGGTCAGGTGTATACCAGTGTATACAGGTGATTAACCCACCAATCAGAAACCAGCATACATACAGCCTAAACTGGTGCCCGGCAGCACTCAGCCACCATGCAGTGACCAGCAAATGTGCCACTTCCTCAGAAGCAAAATGTCAACAAGCACTCCATCTTCCAACAGCTCCAGCTCCCGTAATATTTATCTCAGGCGTCTAACAAACATTTTTAGAATGCCAAGACAATAATAAAAACAACCAGATACCTCCCAAGTCTGAGTTCCAAAGATAATGCCTGTTTTGAAGCAAAAACCGGCCAAAATCGGCACTCGGCGATCGTGACCCAGTTTGTCACTGACTCACGTTTGCGAGTTGAACATGCTATCAGTAGGCACTTGCATAAACCACTGCCGCGTCCGCGCTGCGTGTAGCGCTGTTACTGTTATCAAAACAACTTCCCATGCTGCTACAGTACAAGCAGCAGGTAATAGGGGCTGGAGGGCTTAATATTTGGGCTAGAATAAAAGTTAATATACCAAATTGAAGCTTAGAATTAGGCGATTACAATGAGAGGTGTATATTTGATGTCCGTAGAATGTATGGTCGTGGTTTTTTTAATTATTTTTTATTTTAAAATGACCAAAATTAAGGGAAAAAAAAGGTTCACCAAAGTTCACCTACATATGATAGTTGTGTTCCTAAATATCCTAAGTATATTCCCTGCAAATTTCAAGTCTGAAGGAATAAGCCCAACGAAGCCCCAGCCATAACAGTTTACTCTTGTCAATGCAGCTTCAGTGCAGGCAACCTAGACACTGGGACTATAGCATAGTATAGGGACTGAGCCATTCTATGGGCATAAGATAAAGTGTATATTATAGATATATTAACATCCCTTTGATGTTGTTTTAAAAGAAATGGTGCTTATGATGCCTTCACACCCACTCACACTTCTGAGGGGTGTGAACACATCTAAGAGAAATGCTCACTTTGATGCCTTTACACCCTCTCACACTTCTGAGGGGTGTAAAACACATCTAAGGGAAATGCTGTTATCTTTTACATTTGTTCTATTATGCTGTAGTGTATTAGTAAAGCATGTCTGCCCTTCGAATTCCAGGGGATTAATTATTGAGTGGCTCCTATGGAGCCCCTCTATTCAACATGGTAGTATCAAAATGAAAGCCGTACTATACTGGCCCACAGTAATAATTGACCTTCTCTTCTAGGTCAAATTTATTCAGAAATGGACATATACTTCTAGGTCAAAGGTCAATGTACACAAACACATTGACTTTTGTCAAAGACATTTATTAGTCCAGACCCTAGTGAAGAAGTTATCTACAATTTACCTTTCCCTGGTAATCCACATTTCGACTTGCCCTATTTCAACTAGGTTGACCTATTTATGTATTGACCTTATTTTACTAGGTCAAAGGTCAATACACACAAACTTGATAGGTATCAAAATATGTACATCTTGCTGTTGGTGCTTCATGCAAAAATTCATGTGATTAATTAGGTCATGCATGGATTAATCAGGTCAAAGGTCAAATTTAAGGTCAAGATATATAACATGCATGAGAATTCTGATAAATGAGAATACATTAGGGAGCATACAGATTCTCATCTCAACAGGTCCATTGTGTTCAGGTACTTAGCTATGTTTTGGCTTCATAGCCTGACCTTGAAGGTCAAAGGTCAATTATAGGTTCATGGAGGTTGACCTTACTATCATACATCATTTATCAGTAGGATAAATGTTAATTCTGATGGCAAGTACACAAATTATGAGAAACCTCTGGTAGTTATCATAGTTTGAACAAATTGACCTAGTTAATTAGGTCAAAGGTCAATCATAAGTAGGTTACAGGTCAAATGGGCATGGAGGAACAAGGGCATGATATCTGAATAATATATACTGAAAATTTTATGCAAAATTATGAATTATTGGCTGAGTTATGTTAAAAAAACCTCTTTCCTCTGTCTATTCTGGCCCTATCTGGATTCCAATTTGATAACAGTCCTCTTATCAGCTTAACCATTGTGTCAATGGGGATCGAATGTCCATCAATTTTGGATCTTAGATTAAGATTGCTCAGGAACTATATACAGTAGAAAGACAATCTAAACAGATCTGAAACGCTGGCAACGAGCTCTACAGGATAGGGCCCATAATCAAATGTTTCAAACAATTAAAAAAAATGATGCAAGTCCCTACACTCAGTGAATCACACCATGGAACTATAGACCCTCACGGGAAAGCTTGCCCTGGGATGGCGAGAAATATGTGACGCACACTGCAGGGCCCTCACCGGCAGGGACAGCAACAGCCACAGCCACAGCTTTTTACGGTAAACATGCGGTAAACATGGCTTACAAACTTCAGTCTTTTTCAGCTAAGTTGCGACCATTTTGAGCTATATAGCTGCCAAATTGTCGTGATCAATTTGTCAAAGTGAACTGCCGTGGCTGAAGCGGAGAGCAGAGTGCAGACAGGCCCTTCCCGGTGCATCGGTAGACGCCTTGCAAAATACTGGTCAAAATAAGTTGACATCCTAAGCGCATCACCTGGGTTGTGCTTGCCAATAGCATGAGTTTGAAGGGATCCTGAGAAGTTTTCCATGAGTAAAGAAATGGTCTTTTGACTGGTTTTTGAAAGTCTATCCCCCGAGCCTAGCCCAGCCTATTGGTATGGTAATTAAGATGGCCCGTGGGCTGGGACCTTACCCCTATAATATACTGCCCTCTACAATATAGTAGACTCTCAGTCTACTTATAAGCTAATTTATAAAACCTTGCCTAAAAAGGGCAAATGACAACATACTTCTCCCATGGAGAATACACTCGAATTCATCCATATTTTGAGATTGGCAAGCTTGTGGTGACGACTGTTTAAAGCATTTCCTACACTTTCCTTGAAGTCATAATGTGTTTATCACCACATATTTTCAGTTTCTTCTGACACCATGTTTAAAAGCATGACACAACTCATGTCTGCCATTACCAGAAGTAACCGGAAGTCACTGGCTTCAAGTTTATTAAGGAAAACACTAGATATCGCAACATCTCCTCCTTTAAGTTATAGATATATCATTTGAATAACAGATAACCATAAATGTCATACAAAAATACAAACACAATTCACTGATAAAAGTAACAATTAATCCTTAGAAAAATACAGATCAAATCACATTTAAGTTACAGAAAAATACAGATCAAATCACATTAAAGTGTATCTGGCCGGACGTTTAACCTCGCGCCCACTCCTTGTAACTCTTTGAGGAACATTTGGGGTTTTTGGCTTTGCAGCCTGAATTGGTTCTCGAACAGGAGATTGAACCTTGGCGGGAGTTGGGGCCTTTTTAGGAGTTGAGGCCTTTTCAGGTGTTCTAACTCTGACAGGAGATTTAACAGGAGTTTGGACTCTTACAGGAGTTTGAACTCTTACAGGAGACTTTGATTTTGACCTTACAGGAGTTACTGGTGGTGTTGGTGTGACTCTTACTGGAATGTCTTTTTCACCTACTAGATCTTTCTGTGGCATTATGTCTCTTCTGTTTCTCCTATATATTCTATCCCCCTTTTTAACATGGTATGAGCGCGGCTCTGGACCAACTTTGGTCACATTACCAGGAACCCAACCAACTTTGGTTCTGATCCTAACCTTATCTCCTACTTTGAGATTCTCCCTCTCATCCTTCAAAGCAGTTCTGTCATAATACTGCTTATTACGCTCGGCTTTCTTCTCTAACATATCAGAGAGATTAATTTGTACAGGCTTTGGTCTGAGCTGATATGTAGTACTCGGAATAGTTGACCTGAGGCGTCTACCCATGTTCAACTGTGCCGGTGAACCAAGTCCCTCGATTGGAGTATTTCTCCATTCTAATAATGCTAAGTATACATCTGTACCAGACTGTTTTGATTTCTTTAGAATCGCTTTCAAGATTTTGACTTGGCTCTCCGCAAAGCCGTTACTTTGGGGATACTTAGTTCTTTTCAGATTGGGTCAACACTCTTGATGCATACGCGACTGGTTTGTTACATTGAAACATACACGCACCGAGTCCGTAACTTGAGAATCTACAGAGATCGTAATTTTCTCTTTAAGACTATAGTATGCTAACACTGGAGCACTTGATATGGTACTTTTTAACTCTCGGAATGCCTTTTCTTGGGGTTCATCCCAGTGCCATTCTATCTTACTATTCTGCAATATCCTTAACGGTGCTGCGATTTTCGAGAGATTCTGATCAAACTTACCCACATAGGTTACCATTCCCAACCACCTGGTAATGTCATCAACATTCTCTGGTGTTGGAAAATCTGTGATTGCTTTCACTTTCTCGGGATCAATTTCGACACCTTTGTCTGAAAAGATATGTCCCTGATACACAACAGAACTAACCGCAATGGGACATTTGTCATGGTTTAGACCAAGACCACGTTCTAACGCTTGATCTAATACATTCTCTAGAATTTTGTTGTGTTCTTTCTGGTCTCTTCCCGCGATCAGTATATCGTCTCTGATTATCTCTACACCTTCGATCCCTTCTAACACTTCAGTCACGGTTTGTTCCCACACTTCAGACGCTGAGGAGATACCAAACGGCACTCTTTTGAACCTATATCTACCGAAAGCAGAGTTGAAAGTCATCAACTTTGAGGTTTCTTCTATGACCCTTATTTGATAGAATGCTTGCCCCGCATCTGAAATGGAGAACACTTTCTTATCAGATAGACATGCTGCAACATCTTCGACACTTCTCATTGGATAATGCTCGCATATAATCCCTTTGTTTAATTCTTTCGGATCGATACATAACCTCAATTTTCCATTTGCTTTCTCAATTATTACTAGAGAATTCACCCATTCGGTCGGTTCAGTTACTGGTTCTATAACATCTTGCTCGACCAACGCGTCTAGAGCTTCTTTCAACCTTTCTAACATGGCATGCAGAACTTACACCGAAACCCGCTGGCGCTCTCAGTCCCTAGTGGCCGCTAGCGCTATATGACACTGATATCACACTATTTGGATCCGCCAAAAGTGGCTGGAAGTGGCTTGAGCCTCAAACCACCCATTTTGTTCTATTTTTTCAAAATATTTCTCACTGTAACTACTGTTCAGTTGTATTTATAGGTTTTGACAAGAATAAATACCGTAATCTCCCGCGTAGAAGACGCGCTGCGCGTATAGGACGCACCCCCTTCTTGGTAGAAGCATTTTCGCGTATAAGACGCACCTCTTAGGGCTCAATTTTGTAAATTTAGTACATTTCTATAGTAAAATTACCCCTCGTATAAGACGCACCCCCTTCTTGAGAGTATGCTATAAGACGCACCAGCATTTTGTTTGGCGTAGAGGACGCGTCTTATACGCGAGAGATTAGGGTATTTTAGATGCCCAGTAGTAGAAATTTCTGTCATATCCTAATATTTATCAGTTTTTATACACAAAGGTTTGAGACTACAGGTGCTCAAATCAAAACAACCCAAAAGCAAGATGGTGGCCAACAGTTTCTCAAGGCCATTCTTGACTGACTTCAAGCAACTGTTACTCTTTTGGATCTTAAATTCAAACAACCATTTCTTGACTAGGGCTAGATAACTATCATGAAAGTAGCCTTGTAAGATTAAAATATTGTCTGGACATCTCTAAAGTACCAAACTCGAATGTCAACAAAGGGATTTGTTACGCACGGACATAAGGGGGTCGCACAGGACGTGAACACAGCGCCTCCTGAATCCAGGCGCTGTGTGGCACAGACGTATGCGGAACTCTTCTTGGGGGATTTACAACCAGTTTGACATTGGGATCCATTTTACAATCATAGACTGTCCCCTTTATGCAACCCAAACCAGTAAACACTTTGTTGTACTTTGGGTTCGCCAAAAGGGACTTGGGGTCGGTCTTTTTTACTTCGCATGTGCGCTTAATCAACCCCATCTCAGCACATGTTCCTAAACCAAGGACTGGGGTTCCTCGGTGAACTACCATGAATTCTACAGCATAAAGCTTATCCCTATGGAGAATTTCAAGAACTACGGTCCCATACGGTCTAACTTTAGTTCCGAAATAGCCAACTAACTTTGATTTGGTAGGTCTCAGATAATTGTTTTTCGCAAAGTCACGGTCATATAAATCTTTGGGCATTGTGTTTACCTCACTACCTGTGTCCAATTTGAATGTTACCTTTTTACCTTCCGCGGACACATTGACCGTCCAATCTTTCGGTTTCGCGGCTGACTGCACTTCATGTACTTTCTGAAACTTAACATTTTCATCCACATTTTTCGGTACATTTTCATTGACATTTTCAACTTTAATTGTTTCAACAAACAAATAATCATCATAATCATCATTTCCCCCATAATCTTCAGTCTCATCATATAGTTCATGAGTATTTCTCGAATAGCACATCTTCGAGTAATGTCCAATGTTCTTACACTTGTGGCATTTTGCATTTGCTGCTGGGCACACGTTGCGGTAGTGAAACGCATAACCACACTGTTCGCATGGCTCAACCTGGTCATCTTGGCGTTGACGATGACCGTAACCGCCACGACCTCTACCGCGTCCACGACCTCGGCCACGATTACCACGACTGGAACCATGACCTCGGCCACGACTACCACTATAGTCATCACCTCGATCATCACTACCTTGTCGATGGACTGCATCAACACTAGCACTTGCTGACGATTTCTCGAATAGCACAACTCATATCTGCCATTACCGGAAGTAACCGGAAGTCACCGGCTTCAAGTTGGGTCGCTGCAGTGTTCGTCACATCAGAAAATCTACACTGGGGCTCTGCTCTATGCTAAATACTTAGGGAGCATAAAGAGCACAGGTGAAGTCAGCTATCCCTTTAGGATATATACGTCCATGGTCACACTCACAGCCACACTCACACACCCCTGCACCCACTCCAGCGAGTCCCTACCTGTCACCGTAGGCCTCAGTCCCATGAGGCCTACGGCCTTAGGACGTTAAACAAATCAATCAATCAATCTATTTTAGGGCTCTTTTCCACTGTCAAAATTAATCATATTCCTGTATTAAGGACAAAAATAACCAAGGAATCAGAATTTATGGGTCATTTTACTCTACATGCAGTCATTGATTTAATAGGGGATAGTGTAAACGGCCCTCATAATGTTAGGGAGTGGACACTTTTTTAACAATAGAAGAAGGATGGTGGATTTGGGGGAGGGCCCTAGACAGGGTCCCATGTCCCTTGTGAGGGTTGTCGATTTTAACTATCTGGGGCCCTCTCTCACCCTCCGCCAGCTCTGCGTGTAACCCCGACATCCTCCGCCAGCTCCGCGTCTAACCCCGACAACCTCCACCATCCAACCTCTCCCCACTTCTAACCTAGACACCTTCCGCCAGCTCCGCGTCTAACCCCAACACCTTCCGTCAGCTCCACATCTAACCCGGACACCCCCCACATGCTCTGCGTCTAACCCCAACACCTTCTGCCAGCCCCACATCTAACCCCGACACCTTTCGCCAGACCCGTGTCTAACCCCGACACCCTGCGTCTCACCCCAACACCCCCACATGCTCCGCGTCTAACCCCAATGTTCACCTTCCGCCAGCCCCACGTCTTACCCCAACACCCCCCGTCTAACCCCGACACCCTGTGTCTAACCCCGACACCCCCACATGCTCCGTGTCTAACCCCGACACCTCCCGCCAGCCCCGCCTCTAACCCCGACACCCCACGTCTAACCCCGCCACCCTCTGCCAGCCCGCCTCTAACCCCAACACCTTCCGCCAGCCCCTTGTCTAACCCTGACACCCTCCGCCAGCTCCGTGTCTAACCCCAGCACCTTTACCCTGTGTCTAACCCCGACACCCTGCGTCTAACCCCGACACCCCCACATGCTCCGCATCTAACCCCGACACCTTCCGCCAGCCCCATGTCTTACCCCAACACCCGTGTCTAAACCCGACACCCCCACATGCTCCGTGTCTAACCCCGACACCTTCCGCCAGCCCCCCTCTAACCTCGACACCCCACGTCTAACCCCGCCACCCTCTGCCAGCCCCGCCTCTAACCCCGATGCCCTCCGCCAGCTCCGTGTCTAACCCCAACACCCGCGTCTAAACCCGACACCCCCACATGCTCCGTGTCTAACCCCGACACCTTCCGCCAGCCCCGCCTCTAACCTCGACACCCCACGTCTAACCCCGCCACCCTCTGCCAGCCCCGCCTCTAACCCCGATGCCCTCCGCCAGCTCCGTGTCTAACCCCTACACCCTCCACCAGCTCTATATCTAACCCCGACACCCTCCGCCAGCTCTGCGTGTAACCCAAATGCCCTCCACCAGCTCTGCGTGTAACCCCGGCACCCTCCACCAGCTCCGTGTGTAACCCAGACACGCGGCGTCTAACCCCGACACCCCCTCATGCTCTGCGTCTAAACCTGACACCTTCCGCCAGCCCAGCGTCTTACCCTGACACCCCGCGTCTAACCCTGACACCCCCGCATGCTCCGTGTCTAACCCCGACACCTTCTGCCAGCCCCGAGTCTAACCCCGACACCCTGTGCAAGCTCTGTGTGTAACCCCAACGCCCTTTCAACACCAAAACTTCTGGTCCGCATGTGGTGCCACCACACCAAAAGCACTGCAACTCCTATAGTTGTAACTGTGTGCTTGTCACACAACTTCTACTGTTTTCTAACTCCCTGGATCACTTTCGCTGGTTGCTGTCAGAGTGAATGTGAGTTGCCAACTATGGGAATAGCCAACGTTGAAGCCAACGACTTCGGGGGTAGCCGTTTTGTTAAAGTTAGTGGAATCAGTTCTCAAGGGGTATTGGTGTGTGCAGAGTGGATTTTCTATAAAACCTTGAAATATAAAATGCTGATATTTTTGTTAATTCTTGGTCCATTTTTACATTTTCGACCTCTATTGAAAGCTTAAGACATTATCAGTTACTATAGAGGGAGAAATACTGAAATATCTGGAGAGATGGTATACATTTCAGAAGAGTTTTGAATTAAACCCGAAAATATCGAAACTAAATATTTTCGTAACTTTTTTATAAAGGGATAGGTCTAACCACAACAGTGTGTACTTTCAGGATCTTTAATCAGCTATTTATTATCTATTAGCCAAAATTAGCCCAAAGTTAAAGAGCATAGGAGAGTTGAGCAAAAAATCCAAAAATTTCAGGTCAGCTTATCACACTGCAATTTAGAAAATTTTTACTTTCCAACATGATCTATAATATTTATCTTAGTTCCTTTTGATGCAGAATATAGCCCATTAATCACCAAACTGTTGTGCTTACAGTGGTATAATTGGTTACTCTCTATGATTATTCAATCATATTTAATTTGAAATTAAGTAAAGCAACGTCTGACATGTGTGAGAACCAGTGCAGCCTGTGTGCAGTGGGCAGGGACTGATAAGACCCACAGTGGCTGGGAATCCACTGACAGAAAATTTAATAGAAATCACATATTCAATCTCTCATAGCTTCTAGTTAGTTAGTGTTTTACGGCACGTCAGCTACTGGTGATGGCTATTTGTGCCTTCTCATAGCTTCTGTTCTAATACTAATAGAAAGACAATTCAAACAGCATTATAATACTCATGGTGCATGCTTTCCGCTGGTGTAAAATAATTCGGGAGAATGCAGATAAAAATGTTGGCGTGTAACTAACCATTTTTGTATACATGTGTCGCAGGTCTTTTTAAACTTGTTCCTGAGCTTCAAAATATTGGAACCGTTCCGTACACCCAACATAAAAATTAAAATGAATAAAAACAAACTATCTTCATGCACGTCAGCTTATGGCCTGACAACTGACAGAACATTGGAGGAGACTTTCATTTATTGCCCAGAAGGAACAAGAGAAACTAACCAGGTGTGCAGTGGGGGATCTGCAGGTACCACAATGCTAAGCCCGCCAGTCAAGGAGATGTGTCAAAGTGTTGGGTATGTAGCCGAGCCCATACATCCAGAAATGATTGCAGAGCCAGGGCCCGGAGCTGTGAAGCATGGACCTTTACCTGTGGCAAATGCTCCATCAAGGGCCATTTCACCAATTGCTGCAGCAAGTGCATATCCTATGGTGCTTGTGGCCATCTGGACAAATCAGCCAGAGTCTGCCAAAAGGGTGGGGGCAGGAAGGATGTCCAGAAAGAGGCCATTTCTACAGAATCCGCGACAAACTCAGTCCATGATAGTGCCTCCTATGCCTATGATCAGAACTTTGTGCTCTGCCTCAAGTGGTGCTGGTCACTGCAAGTCTGCATGTAGTCGTGCCTGGCCATCCAAACCTCACCCGATGCTCTTAGTGAAACTGATGCCAATTCCTGGTGATCATGCTAATTTTGGGCACCCCATTGAACACTCCACCAACCTGTCATCAATCATGCTGCCTATGGTTGCTGACACAGGATGTCAGAGCAGCATCATTCCCCTCAAGTCTGCTGCTGCTATGGGTGTCATGAAGTCTGACCTCATCCCAGTAAAACTCACCATGCATGGTGCCATCAAAGAGGACCTTGGGGTCATTGGTGCTGTCGTTGTACACGCTGCTACACAAGAGCAAGGCGGGGCCATCCATTCTACTTGCCTAATTTGTTGTGTCTGACACAATGCTGAAAGCCTTCCTCTGCAGGGAGGCCCTGATTGCTCTGGGCATCATTCACCCTGACTTCGCTTTTATTTGCCTGGTGCCATAGTGGGAGAGAGCTTATCACATTTTAGGGCCTTACAATATTTCAATGAAACTGAAGAAAAAAATCGAGTTAACTTAGAATTTAGTACATATAGCTTGCCCCTGAGCTTGTACTTGGCAAGCACTCCACTCTTTCAATAGAAGAGGTCGGGGATAGATACAAGCAACGAAGCAACCCCGTTTTTAATATGGCGTAAAAATTGTATCGGAGCTTAAGAAGTATGATGGGGAGAAATATATCAGAGAAGTAAACATTCCAGTTATTGACAGCACAACTCTTCATATCCTAATTGTTAAAGCTTGGTCCAACCAATCAGCATCCATTTGACATTCCCCCAATTATATGCCATGTGTAATACATATAAATGATTACCTGCTGGTCACCGTACTGACTGTGACTTCATGTACTGCCCCAGGGTTTGGATATGAACCCTGGTGCAGCCGCAGTTAATCATCATTCGCCTCCAGGTGGTCAATATTGATATACTTCTTCAATAAATCACATTCCTTCACAGTGTAGGAGGTGGGGGACACTCAGCTACTCGTCAGCAGTCTTGGGTGGGTGGGGGACTACTCAGTCATGCCTCAGTAGTCCTGGTTGGATAGGAGTAGGGTCAGTGGCTTAGTAGATCCCCACAGGGGCTATCAATGTAGCTGCGGTGGGTGTGAGTGGGAGGGGGGAGGGTCCCATCCAGCACCACTCTCAGGTCTCAGTAAGAGTGTATACCTGTATCATGCTACAGGTGTAGATTGATGTTAAGATATCAGTAAGGCTGTATTATAACTATAGGGTCGAACTGATGCAATCCTGGTTTTTCCCCACTTTCTATGCTCTTTTGTTCAATGGCCCCCCATACTGGTAACTGGTTACCATTTGGACTGCTCTCATTTAAATTGCTATCTAGTTTCTTTTATGGGAGATCTGTTGAATTCCACATGTGCTGTCACTCTCAGTGGTTTAGTGTGGAATTCCATATGATCTCGCATTAGTTGATACGGTCATAGATCGGCCTTATATAGGCATTGCATTTTTGGTGTTCCCCCGTTACTGGTTTGGTGTGCTGTGATTGGCTGGTAATAAACAAATATTGAAGTTCTGACTTTGACACCAAAGGGCACCACAAGATGGATGTTCTTCAGCTGCACTTGCTCCACTTTCACACTAGGGGCCCCCACAAAACTGCAATTGCAACTACCGGGTAGAAATGCATCAGAACTGTTCTCTATAGCACTGATACACTGTTACAGTTCTGTGGATCTCCCATATTTGATTTATCAAATGCCCCTGTCCTCACATCCTTCTTGTTTTTTTTTTGGTTCCTTTTTTTTCTAAATGCAGAATAGGCTTAATATTGTAGCGGTAACTCGGCGGCTAGCGCTGCGGGTAACTCGGCGGCTGCGGGTAACTCAGCGGCTAGCGCTGCGGGTAACGGTGGTTCGGCCTCACTCCACCAGGGGGCACGCCTAGGGCAGCACTATATAAGTGGCTGCAGGGCGCTGCCTCCCCAGTCGTATCCAAGGCTCCAAATGGTGCAGGTCGTACCAGCCTTACCCGCAGTGATACGGCTGAAGGAAGGACGTTGGCATTCCAGCTTGATGTTAATAGATGTTCCATGATTGTTACACTACTAGTTACCATTCAGTAGAAAAGAAGGGACAGCCGTCTCTATTGTCAACCATACTCGGGTAGCTGTCTTGTTGTTCTTTCCACCAGACCCTCAAATACCGTTGCAGTGGTGACAGCGGTGGTTTGACTAACCTGTCAAATAAAAAGGACCCGCACTTCGGTAGAGGAGAAAAGCTTTCTAGCAGGGGAGGAAAGGGAGGAACTAATGGCAGGTGTCAAGGGATCGCTTGTGTAATGTAGTTCTCGCCATGAATATGACCTCAGCTGTCGAAATGGCGTTAAACATCTATTACTCACTCACTCACTCAGATTGAAGCAGGGGATGATGTTTTTTTGCGCAAGGAAGGCGGTTACCCGCAATTACCCGCAGCGGAGAATTACCCGCACTTGATGAGCCAAAACAATTACCCGCATTTACCCACATTACCCGCAGCCAGTAGTTACCCGCAGCCAGTGGGCCTGCCTCGTACCTGCACTGCCTCACCGGAGGGAGCTCAGGTAGAGGGGGATGGAGAGACCCTCAGTGGGGTCCTGGACGAGACAGGAGACATGGCCCAGGTCCTCTCCCAGGCTCAGGAGGGGGACGATTCCCTGACGGGGGAGGGGCCCCGAGAGAGGGGGGCGGCCGGACTTTCCCGTGACACGTTCCCCTAGGGCTGCAGCACCTCTCAGGAAAGGAGTGAGGCTAGGGGGAAGTGCCCGCCCTCCGGTTCCGCCCAGGGCACCAACCGGGTCAGAGGCGGCCACGTACCTCCTTCCCTCACGGAGAGGGGGCAAATGGGTGGGCCACCCAGAATGACGGGTCCCTGGGCAGGAGGGGTTGCCGACCACCCCTGTGTGGAGCGTAGGCCACCCCCTGGACTATTCCCTCCGGGGGAAGGGGCGGCCGCTTCCCTCTTTACACAGCAGGGTCGGGGAGGTGCCCCTCCCCCTCCGCTTCAATGGTCCCAGGAACCCGCCGGGCAGTTGGCACCAGGAGCGGGACGGTCGTCACCCGTCCAGAATAACGCACCTTTCCCCAAGCCCCCGCAGTATCCCACGGCTCCGCACAGTTTCTCCGAAGAAGAGGAACGAGAAGTTAGGAGACAGACCGAGTGGGTACGCTGCTGGAGGGAGCAGGAGGACCACACGATGGAGAAGGTCCGGGAGAGGGAAAGGTGCTTAAGGGAGGCCGAACGTCGCTGCTTTGAGGAGGCCAAGAGGGAGACTGCGGAGAAAGAGAGGGTGCGCAGGCTTGAAGAGGATAAACGGGTAGAGACCCTTCAAAGGGAGGCCCAGGAAAGGGAAAGAGAAATTCTGGAGTTGCACCTCCTTCTAGAAGAACGGAAGGTGGAGGTAGCCCTTCGAGAGAAGGAGGGCCAGGAGGCTCGTGGTTTAGCTGACCAGGTGTCTGGCCTCCGGGTGGCGGAGGAGGAGCTGGCGCCTTCCCCATCCGGTTCCCTCCAGGAGAGGGTAGATCAAATCATCCCCGAGGCGGGACAGGCTCTGGAAGAATGGAAACTGTCGGCGGCAGCACATAATATTCCTGTGCCGTGGAGGGATGGCGCCGCCCCAGTGACCTCACCGGCAGCGGTCCCGTCCAGGGGAGTCCCGATGTCGTCTACCCCCCGCCCGGAGGGCATAGTAGGGGGCATGGTGGGATCAGTTGATCCGCCTACCCTTCCAACATGGGATGTAGCGGCCACTTCCCGGGAGTGGGGCAGAGCAGACCGTCTGCCTAAGCCCATAGTTACCCCGGGCAAGTTCGACGGGTCGGGTCACTTCTCTGTTCGACCTCTGCCGACGGGTAAATGGCTGGACGAATGCAGACGCCGGAGCTTTCTTGGGGCTAAGCCTCACTGGAATTGCACGGCGGCTCCTATTGGGACTGCAGCCGGCGTCCGAGGAGGGATACTTCCGCCTTCGGGCATCATTAATAAATCGTTTCCAGCCATCAAATCAAAGCGATATGTACAAGAGTCAGCTAGCTAAGTTGGAGCTGGCCCCCGGCGCTTGTATCTAGTCTCACTCCGAGGAGATACAGCGCTACATGCGCCTGGCATACCCTAACGCCGATGAGGCCACTATCGACGTCATGTGTAAAGACCGTTTTATAGAGAGCTTGCCGGAGGAGAGAATGCGGAACTGGGTAAACCAGTCCATTCCGAAGAAGCTCTTGGAGGCCGTCGAGGTGGCCCTCCATGCCGACGCATGCTTACACTCGAAATCCGGAGGAAAGTCTGCTCCGGCGGCCCGTGCGACGGTCACGGTAGCAGAGGAAGTAGCTGCCCTCCGAAAGATGTTGGAGAAGAATCAGGAGAAGACCGACAGCCAGTTGAACAAACTGGAATCGTCCAAGCCTAGGGAGGGGCGTAAGGCAACAATCGATCAAGGTCACCCTTCCAGTGCTTCTGCTGCGCAGAATTAGGGCACACCCGGCGCGACTGCCCCGAGTGGAAGGCCCGCGTAGAGAAGGCTAAGGCCACAGCTGGCCAGAAGAGGCTGGCGGAAAACTAGAGCCGGTCCTGGCTGACTGCCAAGTCAGGACCGGAAACGAGGTGCGAGAGGTAGTCGAAATAAGAGGCAGACTAGAATTAGGGGGGGCAGGGCTCCTGGTAGAGGGGGAGGTCGGGGGTAGGCCCATACACTGTCTGGTGGACACGGGCGCTACTGTGAATCTTCTGTCCCTCACCTGGTGGAGGCGCCATGGGGGCGAGCAGGAGCTCCCCTCCTCCCGCGAGAAAGTATATTCGGTCGAGGGGCGACCGCTCCAGCTGAGTGGGCAATTCGACACGGCACTAACACTGGGAACAAAGTCATGGCCAGTGACCTTCCAGGTAGTGGATATTCCGTCAGAAGCCATCTTAGGCTCGCGGTTCATTAGGGCCTCCCACCTCCTAGTGGATATGGCGGGGCAGAAATTGGTCGTCTCCAGGGAGACAGGGCTATCTCTAGGTGCCACAGTCTCCTGCCGGATGGTTAGTGGGAGCACGGCCGTTCTAGCCCCCGGAGCAGAGACTGTGGTGGAAAGTCATGTGGTAGGCAAGTGGCCCGGTGGACACGTGGGGCTAGTGGAGGGACTCCGGGAGAAGGAGACCGACAGGGGCTTCCTCGTGGGGAGGGGCCTCATTGACCCCACTGAGGGAGGAGCACCTCTGCGCCTATACAACCCGGGCCAGGATCCAGTAATTATTTACAGAGACATGGAGCTGGCCTCCGTGGAGGAGGTAGGGGAGATACCGGAGGAAGGGGGAGAGGAGGATGTTCCTCCTGCTCAGTGCCGTGTGGTCTCCTCCGGAGACCCACGGGTGGAGGCAGTAGTAGAAAAGCTGGTAGAGGGCACTAGCGGGGAAGTCAGGGAGAAGTTGTCCTCCTTAGTCAGGGGTCATTCGGCAGCGTTTCAGTTGGAGCTGGGGGACATCGGGAGAGCCACCCTGGTCCAGCATCGGATCCGGACGGGTGACCACCCACCCATTAAACTGCCGCCCCGCAGGCTCGCCCCTCACCGAAGGGCTTTGGTCGATACTGAGGTCGATAAGATGCTGGAGTCTGGCACTATAGAACCTGCGGAAGGTCCCTGGGCGTCGCCGGTAGTCCTGGTCCGCAAGAAGGATGGGTCCATGCGCTTCTGCGTGGACTACCGGCGGCTGAACCAGGCCACCATCAAAGACGCCTATCCCTTGCCCCGGATAGACGATAGCCTGGATACCCTGGCTGGGTCCGAGTGGTTTTCCACCATGGACCTGGTCAGTGGATATTGGCAGGTGGCCATGGCCCCGGAGGACCGGGAGAAGACTGCATTCACCACTCACCGGGGGCTCTACCAGTTCACAGTCATGCCATTTAGCCTGTGTAATGCCCCCGGTACCTTTGAGCGCCTGATGGAGGTGGCCATGCGGGGACTACAGTGGACATCCTGCCTGGTCTATCTGGACGATATCGTAGTTTTCTCCCGCTCCTTCGAGGAGCATTTATCCAGGTTAGGGGAGGTCTTGTCCCGGTTGGAAGAGGCGGGATTAAAGGTGAAGCCTTCCAAATGTCATCTGGCAAAGCCAAAGGTCCACTTCCATGGCCAAGTGGTTAGCAAGGAAGGTTCTCCACTGACCCGGCGAAGGTCTCGGCAGTGCGAGACTGGCCCACCCCCCTCACACTGACGGAGGTCCGGAGCTTTCTCGGGCTTGCAGGCTACTACCGGAGCTTTCTCCCCGATTTTGCAACGATCGCAAAGCCTCTGACCACCTTGGCAGATAAAGGAAAAGTGTTCCGGTGGAGTAAGGAGTGTGAGCTGGCTTTGCGGGAAGTAAAAAGGTTACTCTCACAGGCCCCCGTCCTTGGGTATCCGCAGGAAGAAGGCCAGATCCTTCTGGATACGGACACCTCTGACACGGGACTAGGCGCCGTCTTGTCCCAAAACCAGGACGCCGGGGAGGTGGTCCTCTCCTACGGAAGTCGGACACTGACAAAACCCGAGCACAATTATTGCGTCACGCGTCGGGAGCTGCTTGCAGTTGTCTTCGGCCTCAAAAAGTTCCGCCATTATCTACTTGGCCGGCATGTCCTCATCCGGACGGACCACGCTGTGCTCAAGTGGGTAATGGCCTTCAAGGAACCAGAAGGTCAGGTGGCCCGGTGGTTGCAGGTACTCGACATGTTCAATTTCCGGGTGGAACACCGACCCGGCCGTCGCCATGGCATTGCAGACGGGCTTTCACGCATACCTTGTCGGCAGTGCGGACGTGCAAACGATGGTCCCGGGGAGATCCTGGGGGAGGAGGGCCCGGTGGCCTACGTGCGGGCTCTGACCCGGGTAGGGTCCTCCGATCCTGACAAGGTGGACTCCGTACGGGAGGAGTGGCGTACTGACCAGGAAGCCGATCCCATCCTAGGGAAGGCCTATGCCTGGGTGCGGGACGGGTCCACCCCCTCCTCGGCAGACTTGAGGGGGGAGCCCTACACAGTTCGGGCCCTGGCAGCACAACTGCAGAGGCTCGAGTTAAAGGACGGCCTCTTGGGCCGGTAGTGGTTCCTCCCAGGCACCACCCGCCACTTCCAGATACTTGTCCCCGCAAAACGCCGGCGGGAGGTGTGGGAGTTGTGCCATGGTGGGGGCATCATCAGTCACTTCGGGCGTGACCGTACTATTCGGAAGTGTTCCGAACGATGGTACTGGCCTGAGTTCAGGCGGGACCTAACGTATGGCAGTCGACGTTATGGGCCCCCTGCCACTCACGATCTGGGGGAGCAGGTACATAGTGGTTATGGTGGACTACCTGACTAAGTGGGCAGAGGCCGTAGCCATTCCCAACCAGGAGGCGGCCACAGTGGCGCGGGTCTTTGTAGAGACGGTGGTTTGTCGGCTAGGCCCGCCGGCTACGCTCCACTCGGACCAGGGAAGAAACTTCCAAAGTCAGCTCTTCCGGGAAGTGGTGTCGCTTGTGGGGGTACGGCAAACACGAACCTGCGCCTTCAACCCGAAATCCGACGGTCTGGTAGAGCGAGCCAACCGGACCATCGAGGCCCTCCTGGCAGACACTGTGGCGCGGGACCAGTCTGACTGGGACCTCCAATTGCCCTTTGCCCTTGCCGCATACCGGGCCTCTGCCCACTCGTCCACCGGGGTTACGCCTAACATGATGATGCTGGGGCGGGAGACTATGACCCCTCTCACTGTCCTCTATCCGGAAAGGAAGGAAAGGATAGGGGAAGGGGCCGCCGGCTACGTGGTGGGCCTTCAAAGGTCCCTGGCTACAGCACATGAGGTGGCGCTCTCATCTTTGGGGACTGCGGTGGCCAGGCAAGAAAAGAATTACAACTTGCATGCTAGAGAAGGAACTGCAGAGGTGGGGGACACGGTTTACTATCTGCATCCCATTCGGACGAAAGGGTTGTGTCCCAAATTGCAGAGTGTATGGACGGGGCCCTGGGAGATAACCAGACTCCTTTCTAGGTCCGTGTATGAAATAAAACAGGGCCGGAAAGCTAAGATAGTGCACTCCGACTCTATCAAGGTAGTTCCCCCCGCCCCCTGGGGCGGCCCCCCTTCCCCCCTCCAACCCTCCCCCGGAGGAAGAGGACCCTGGAGGAGAGGTAGGGACTGAGCAGGTCAGGTGTGTCCACACCCGAAGTCTAGAGGGGACTTTCTTCAGGGGGGAGAGTGTTACCCGCTTACCCGCAGTTAGGGCTTACCCGCAGCGTTCCTTCTGGCCAATCAACGTCCTTGGACGTTAGTGACGTTGTCAAGGAGAGTGCCATGTCTGTTTGGGACCAGCTGGGACAGAGGTCAGCAGTTATGCTGGATAAAAAGAGGCAAATTAAGTCGTACATAATCCCAAAGGTGAAGAAAGTTGCACAAGAGTTTGGGGAAAAGGAGGAAGCCGCTTCCAAGGAAAAAGGCTGAAGAAAAGGCCATGGAAAGGAGGGGTGGCAGCTCGAGGAAGGGGAAGAGGGAGAGGCCAACCCCCCACTCACTGAAGTCAGTCTTTTGGCAAGCAAGGTAAAAGAAAAATCTCCCCCTTGCTACAGTTAGAAAGGGAAGTATCCCCAGGGAGTACTTTTAGAAGGATTGTCCCCTGGTACGGAGCAGCCACAAAAAGCGGTACCTGCGTTACCCGCAGTCGGTCAGTGAGCCCTGCGCAGTAGCAGAACCGCCACCCGCGGTACCCGCGTTACCCGCAGTCGGTCAGCGAGCCCTGCACGCGGGGGGAGTAAAACAGAACAGCGGTCCAATCGGCGGCAGACCCGCAGTCGTTCGGCGAGCCCTGCACGCGGAGGGGGTGGAAAAGAAGCTGGAACAGCCGGAAAAGGCGGGGGGAGTTAGAAGGAAAAGCGGTCCGATCGGCGGCAGACCCGCGGTCGTTCAGCGAGCCCTGCACGCGGCGGCAGCAGCAGAACCGCGAGCCGCAATACCCACAGTCGGTCAGCGAGCCCGGCACGCGGAGGGGGTGGAAAAGAAGCTGGAACGGCCGCTAACCACGGGGGGAGTAAAACAGAACAGCGGTCCGATCGGCGGCAGACCCGCAGTCATTTGGCGAGCCCTGCACGCGGCGGCAGCAGCCGAACCGCGAGCCGCATTACCCACGGTCGATCAGCGAGCCCAGCACGCGGAGGGGGTGGAAAAGAAGCTGGAATGGCCGCTAACCGCGGGGGGAGTAAAACAGAACAGCAGTCCGATCGTCGGCAGGCCCGCAGTCTTCACCGAACCCTGCACGCGGCGGCAGCAGCAGAACCGCTAACCGCGTTACCCGCAGTCGATCGGCGAGCCCTGCTTGCGGAGGGGGTGGAAAAGAAGCTGGAACGGGCGCAAACCGCGGGCGGTCCAATCGCGTTACCCGCAGCCAGTCAGCGAGCCCTGCATGCGGAGGGGGTGGAAAAGAAGCTGGAACGGGCGCAAACCGCGGGCGGTCCAATCGGCGGCAGACCCGCAGTCGATCGCCGAGCCCTGCACGCGGCAGCAGCAGAACCGCTAACCGCGTTACCCGCAGCCAGTCAGCGAGCCCTGCACGCGGCGGCAGCAGAACCGCAGAGCGCCGTGCACGGTCCAGCAGCGGCAGAACCGCGGGCTGCATTACCCGCAGCCGGTCGAAAAGTTCCACTCGCAGTCGCAGCACTGAAACCCCTGACGCTCCCCTGACGTGTGTCCACGGCATCACGCCTTTCCCTCCAGTATGTCTCGGCACAACAGCAGGGTCCACACGAAGAAAGCGAAGAAAGGATGGTTGTGCCCTTTCCGCGAGTTGGACGGGTGCACTTATGGCACAGAGCGCTCGGAAGATATTAGGCGGCACATTAAGAACCGCCATCGGGACGTAGGGGGGCGGACCATTTCTGAGTTCGCCGGCCGAAGGATATGCCTGCAGCTCAGCCACTCCCCTCGCTCCCGACCACCCCAGCCACCTCCCCGGCCATACCCAAGGTGACTCCCCGCAGGAGGGGGGAAGAGTCGTCTAGCGAGGATGAGGGCTCGTCAGAGGGATCGTCCAAGGAGGAGGAGGAGGGTGCCCACTCTTCCAGCGGTACCTCCCAGTCCTCCCCGGAAAAGGAGTCCCCTCGGAAGCCCCGCACTTCCGCGACCCGGCGCCGGTCCCTCTCCGCCTTCGCAGTCAGTGAAAAGTCCAACCCCGGGGGTGGCCACGACTTAGGAGCCTCACCTTCCATCCAGTTGGGGTCTCCGGTGGCCCCCTCCACCTCCAAGGGTGCAGGTGGTTCCCGGAAGAAGGGCGCTACACCGGAAGGTCGCTCCCGGTCCCATCTCCCCGGTAGTAAGGGGCCTAGTCAGGCTCCTCCTCAGGTCCGGATCCCCCAGACCAAGAGGAAGGCTAGCACCGCTAGGGAGTCACCCAGGGCCCCCCCCCCACCAAGAAGGTGAGGACGCCTGCGTCCCCCACTAGTGGGGCAAAGGAGCGAAGACCGGCGAAGGCGACAGTGAAAACTTCCTCCGGGGGTAGGCCCCTGCCCCGACCTGACAGGGAACCGACTAGGCCTGCGGAAAAGCCCCGCCAGGCCACTCCTCCTCAGCAGGGAGGGTCGGAGACCTCGAGGAAGGAGTCGCAGCCGCCCCCACCTCAACCGGTAGACACCGCCGTGAAAACCGTGGTCGCCTTTGGGCCCTCCGCGGGGTCCCTGTCCCAGGCGGCGGAGCTGAGCAGCACGGACATTAAAACTCTGCTGGCCGCCTACCTGGCGGGGGGAGAGGGGGGTGAGGGCATGGACGCTCGACGGGCGGAGATGCGGTTGCTCCTCTCGGAGTCAACGTCCCGCCCCCAGGAGCCAACCCCAGTGACTTACCAACCGGTGGAGCTCAGTACAAACGAGGAGGCGGACGAGGGACTTCATACCGGAGTGGCGCCTCCCTCCCAGCCTCCCCCCGGCACAGAGTTCACCACCTTCTGCCCGACCAGCGAGGAGGCTACAGTGGTGGGGGGAGACAGCGGGGAGCCGTCCGCCCCTACCCACCCCGGTTCCTCTCCCCACCCCGCCGGTACCCCAGTGCTGCCGAGTGACTCCGTCAGCAGCCAGCAGCCAGGGGATGCGGCCCGGGAGGGGGAGACCCCGGACCAGCGTCCGGAGGATAGCGCCCATCCTGGCGGCACTCCCCAGCGCCACCACCAGCTGGCGGAGGCGGAGGTCCTGACAGTCTCGGAGTAGCTCCCCTCCGTCATCCTACAAGAGGAAGCGTCGGAGAGTCTGCGGGGGGCCTGTACGTGGCTGGCGCCCGACAGTCCCAGCGTCACCTCGAGGGTGGCTCAGCTCCGTGACGAGAAGGAACCGTCGACTGCCACCCACACCGGTTCCTCTTCCAACCCCATCGGTATCCTGTCACTGTCGAGCGACTCCGCGAGCAGCCGGCAGTCGGCAGTACATCCCTGGAGGAGGACCCGCTGGGGGAGCGGAGGGGGGCCCATACGGGGTCTGCGCCCGACGAGCCCAGCCTGGAGCTTAGTGCACAGCTTACCCTCCTGGTTGGGGCCGGGTCGGACGCGCACATCCAGATCCACCCGGAGCAGGGGGCCGCCATGGGGATTGCCACCCCCGAAGAACTGCCACACTGTTCGGGAGCACCTCCACCGTCCCCTAGCAACCGCACGGATCCGGTGGGGTCCGAGGTCCTGAACCGGGAAGAGACCGAGGTAGCGGTGGCCAACCTCCTGGCCTCTCAGGTCTACCTCTCACCTCAACCCCTGCTTGACCCCCTTAGTGGCCAGCCGCATGTAATACTGACGGAGGAGCAGCTCGAGGCGGTGGCAGAGGTTCCCGGCATGACCCGAGTGGTGACCCCCATCACTATGTCTGCCGAGGAGTTTGCGGGCTTGCACCGGGCCTGGGATAAGGTTAGTCCCGTCCAGTTCAACATCATCGGGACCAGGCCCACACCTCTCGCTCCCGCTCCACCCCAGCGTTGGCCCGGAGGCGGCATCTTACCCGAGGAAAGAGCGGCTCTGGAGGCGCTGACAAAGGCCCAGCCGAGTTCTCTCCTCTGTCCCTCCGATGAGGAGTCGGTTCCTCTGCCCCCGGAGTGGCGGACACCTCCAGCCTCTCCGCGGAAAGGCAAGACAGGGAAGCCGAGGGAAAGGCGTGGCGGAGCACCCCGCTAACCAGCCCCGGCCCCGAGGGACGGCCCCGAGACCCGTAAGGCACCTGCAGCACCCTCCGGTCCAGCCCCGTGGTCCTCCTTCTGGGGGACCCCGACTAGTGCACGGCGCCGCCGCCGCCCGCCAGCCCCGCCCGAGGCTGCAGGAACATCCTCCAGGGTCTTTGTGGACATGCCCTGGTGGCACGTGGTGGGCCGTCAACCCACCCCCTTGGAGCGCTTTGCGGCCTACCTGGTGCCCCCCCCCCCCCCCCCCGGGACCTGGGCCCGGAGTATGAGTCGGTCGCGGGAGACATTAGTTCCCGCTGCCGGGTCATCGACCACAACACGGTGGAGACTTCGTCCCACACCTCCACCCGGTGGTGTCGTCGGAGCCACCCGGAGCAGTCGACGCAGACAGAACGCCCATCGCGGGAGGACCCCCCGTCCCCGGTGAGTGACTAAGCGTATGCCTAGCCCCCATACCGATGCTTTCTAGATGTAAGATGTCATGATCATGGGTAGTAATTCTCGAATGATTTACTGTGATAACTTAAGGACCCCTCCTTCTGAGGTACAGCTGTGAGAACCCAGGGGGGGGAAGTAGGGGGACGCCCACGAGTTTTGAGGCCTGGAAGGGATGATAATCATTGTTGTCTCTTTGCAGGAGGGTCAGGCCCCTGCTGCCCCACCGCAGTAGTGGACCTGGTGGACGGCGTGAGGTCCCCCGAGCGGGCAGACGCGTCCGGCAAAGCGTCCCGGAACCAGGGTGGTTCTGGCGGTGGCCACCTCTCAGCCGGACCGGAGGATGGCATACAGGAGTAGTCAAGGACGATACAAGTGGAGTTTTGTTCGAGTTCAGATCCGCCTTGTGATCCTAGTTATTAGACAGTTCATCTGTTTACCCCCCCCCCCCAGTCGTCACTGGATCCTTTGGAGGAGCCGTCAAGTTCAAGTTCAAGTGCACCAGCTGTTTATTAAGTAGCTCCTCAAGTAGTTGGCGTGATAGGGGACGCCGTTTTGCGATATATCTGTTTACCTTTACTGTTAACTTATAGTAGTAGTACACCTATATCTGTTTACCTTTCCTGTTAACTTAAAGTAGTAGTACACCTCCCTCTTTTTGTATCAGTCATATGTGTAAATAACAAGGGTAGAGTGTAGCGGTAACTCGGCGGCTAGCGCTGCGGGTAACGGTGGTTCGGCCTCACTCCACCAGGGGGCACGCCTAGGGCAGCACTATATAAGTGGCTGCAGGGCGTTGCCTCCCCTCAAATACCGTTACAATATATAATGAAACTGGTGACGCTCTTACCAATCCAATGAGTGGTCTGCCATTTCTGTGCCTTCATTGATTGACCCTACAAGCTCCTTGCAAAAAAAACCTGCAATTTTCCAGAAAATGATGCGGGTGGAATCCATAGACAAATAAATTTTCTTAAATGGTTCGCACACACAGGGAGCGTTTGCTAAAATGCCTCTAGTGAAAAAAATTATTTTGCTTATTCTTTTTCAAAACCAATTTTTAGGGGGGCATGTTCTTTCGTCGCCTTTCTGTGTTTTATTCAGTAGGGCCTATTTAAGCCTACTCACTATTTGTCAGCAATTACCGTAAACTCCCGCGTATAAGACACGTCCTCTACGCCAAACAAAATGCTGGGGAGTCTTATAGGATTTTTTCAAGTTGGGTGTGCATCTTATACGAGGGGTAATTTTACTATAGAAATGTACTAATCTTACAAATTTCAGCCTTAAAGTGTGCGTCTTATACGCGAAAATGCATGTGCTAAGTTTGGGGTGCGTCTTATATGTGCAACACGTCTTCTACGCGGGAGATTACGGTAGTAAATATATGTCAGTACTTACTCAATATTTGTCAGTAATTAGTCAATGTATGTCAGTACTTAGATGTAATACACTTTGATATCTGTCAATAAACAGCTGAGAAATAAGCATTGATTCATTGGTGCATCATGCTTTGCCTGGCATCATGTCAAGATTCGAAACAATTTTTTTTCGGCAGGGGTTCATAATTTGGACTTGTAGTATGTCTCATTGCGTTCAGCACATTCGATTTACCCTATTTTCAGAGTTTGTGCATCCTGATGCGATCAAAGGAACCCGCTAAAGATTCGAAAAAAAAAGATTTCAGTGGGGGTTCATAATGCGGACTGGTAATACGTCTCATTGCGTTCAGCACTTTCGATTTACATTGTTTTCATAGTTTTTGGTGGTCCGAGACTGGCTATTGGTTGGTTACCTTCTTTGCTTCTGGGGTTTAATAACCTGAAAACATCGCTGTAGAGGCCAGATTTCTTGATAACTTTTGATACATTTGTCACACATGAAAATAAACGTTACCACGATGATCACCAACTCAAAATACCCTATAGTCATAGGTCACACTATATGGGATTTTTTGGCCTCCACCCCCCTCAAGTCCTCCCACCCCCCAGTCCCCCCTTTCCTCCCGAAAAAAAACACATTTTTACTTCTCTAAAATGATTAGATTTTTAGCCAGTCAACTCCGCAAAAAGAGCCTTTTAGATAGGTACACTCTGACTGGTTCGCACACACGGGGAGCGTTTGCTAAAATGCCTCTAGTGAAAAAAATTATTTCGCTTATTCTTTTTCAAAACCAATTTTTAGGGGGGCATGTTTTTTAGGGGGACGAAACACCCCAGATTGATACCGAACCCTGCATATCCACTGCATATCCATGCATATTATTTGCATAATTAGCATTATTATACAATGTCGTGGTACTTTTCAATATACATAAATATGTTCTATTGCTCCTTTGTAGAATTCATATGATAACAAATTAAAACTACTAATACATGGTGACTAAGTATTGATATTAAATAGATTAATAGCCTTTAATTCATTGGTGGATCATGCCTTAGCTTGCATGATGCACTCTATCTCAGAAACCATCAGGAATATAGATCTAAAAAATTAAAAAATGGAATCGGCATGGTTGAAAATCTTGAAATTGATATATACATGTCCAAATCTGCCAATAAACTACAGAGTAATAGGCATTGATTCATTTGTGCATTATGTTTTACCTGGCATGATGCACTCTAACTCAAAAAGTATCAGGAATATGGGTCTATAAGTTAAAAAAAAATAGAATCAGTATGCATAAAAACATTAAAATCGATATATTACACTTTGAAATCTGTCAATAAACAGCTGAGAAGTTGGCATTGATTCGTTGGTGCATCATGCCCAGATTGGCATGATGCACTCTATCTCTGAATCCATCAGGAATATGGATCTAAATGTTAGAAAAAGGGAATCTGCATGGTTAAAACATTATAATTGATATATTACACTTTGAAATCTGTTGATAGACAGCAGAGAAATGTGCATTGATTCATTTGTGCATCATGTTCAGATTGACATGATGCACTCTATCTCTGAATCCATCAGGAATATGGATCTAAAAGTTTAAAAATGGAATAGGCATGGTCGAAAACCTTGAAATTGAAATGTTACCATAATCTCCTGCGTATAAGGCGCAGCCCACATATAAGGCGCACCCCCAACTCAGGGAGGCCTGTCCCATGTATAAGGTGCACCTCTAAGGGCAGATTTTTGTTAATTTAGTACTGTTCTATAGTAACAATACCCCCCTATAAGGCGCACCCCAAACTCAAGGCAATGTCCCTCCCAAGTATAAGACACAGCAGCATTTTGTTTGGCATATAAGACGCACCTTATACGCGGGAGATTACGGTACACTTTGAAATGTGTTGATAAACTGCAGAGAAAAGTGCATTGATTCATTGGTGCATCATGCCCAGATAGGCGGCGGTGGCCAAGGGGGCAGGTATGGGGCCACCCCAGCAGCACAGTCACCACCACCGTTCAGAGGTGGGCAAGAGGGGGCAATGACCAGTGCAGAGGATTATGAGGGAGCAGTGCTTTGTATTAGAACACAGGGCTATTCCTTTGGCCTCTGTCACTACTTCAGTGACCAGGATTCACCACCAGTACTACCACCACACTACTCCCACCCCTCACACACATTCCAAGGAACTCAGGCAATAATAGGTCCAGCACCACCACCACCGCCACCACTACTAGTTACTAAGTAGGAAAGCATCACTATTCTGTGCTTGTACTGTAGCAATGGGACAGGATTATACATGGAGAGCGAGGAAGCACCACATTGAGAGCTTGTATTTAAAGCTGGGACAAGATCTGAAATATATAGATTTTCCAACGTCTGCATATCTATCATCACCCCACTTGTGAGAGTGTCCTGCCAAAATCTCAATCTAGTCAATGCATTCTAACCATGTCAAATTCAAGCATACATGTGTGTAGAAATAAAATGCTTCCAGCATTTTATTCATGTCAACAAGCAGTCTTGATTGTACCAGCACAGTGGCTCCATCTGAAGCCATAAAGCAGAGTATTCTATAATGGTGGTGAATTCAATTTGGATGCCTGGCAGCAGAGCAGACACCACTCAGTGCTGTCGCCAGGAGGCTGTGACTAGAACTAAATAACCAAGTGGTTTCCCTTCCGACCAAAGATGATAGACCAGCTGAAACTAAAGTCCAATGGTGTGCACATAATGAGCCATATCATGTCATAATCAGTGGCACCCTATGACTTGGGAAGGGGTATATAATCCTCTGAAATACATATCAGACAATACTATATTAGCTTTTATACCAGCTTTAAGATTAGGTAACTTGATAACAAGTGATCTTTTTTCCTTGTATCGTAATAGGAATACGCACAGCATTACAGCATTGCTGTGTTTACACTCCTGAAAGTACGCTATAAATTAATAAATTGCAAAACACACAACATAAGAAGGGCTTTTAGATTTTGTATTAAAATCATATTTGTTCCGAAAATTTTGATCTAAGATCCTATTAAAAATGTCGTCAATCGATTCTATACTTCTTAGAATATAATATGAATACGCACTGCATTACAGCTGTGCTGTGTTTTGTTGGCTGAAAATATTGGATAATTTTCTAACCCACGAAACGCACAGCAATTCAACTGCTTTTAAAATTAGTATTAAACTGAGGTCCTTTAATGTTTAACCTTTAATCATCCTATATTGTATTTTGTTTCCAGAAGCGTCGTGTCTCTGAGTTATTGGCAGATGACATCCCTGAAGATGAAGCTCTTCTCATGAAAAATGGCAGGTACGTGTGGCTATGTGGCTACCTATCAATAGGAGATTTTGCATGGGGAATTGAACATGGGGTTTAATTGAACCATATACATTTACTAGAGCAACCTGTTCATTATAAACCTTAGCGTATGCTTTTGACATTTTTCAGGTTATGCTGTATGGTGTGTCATCATCGCCCTACCTTTGACACACTTGAAATGCTAAGCATTCACCGTAGAGGGAAGAAGCACGAAACCAGTAAGCACAGATTATTCTCATGAAAATAACTCACACATCTAACCTTTGTAAGACTCCTATTCTTACTTATAATTTTTTTATTGACGAGGGGAAAAATAACAGTCCCAACAGAAAAAAAAAGAGGAAAAATCCATAGTTAGAGAAGAGAAGCAAATAGCTATCAACAAATCTGTCCAATGACCGACAGACATATTTTACTGTTGGTAGTTCTGCCTGGAAGGAAAGATAATATTTCTGAATTGTTAATTACATGTATATAGGCATATACATGTATTGGATATCTTGTACACACAAATGGAAATGCATTGATACGATCCTTTTTAGCGCGGCAACTAGTGAGTACTACTCGTGAGATGAGTAGACTAGTGTATGGTTCACAGTCGCCACGGTGTAAGGGATAGGGAGGCCTTGCAATCTATTTTTGTTTGTGGCTCCTCTGCTATGGACTATTCCTGCTCACTATTCTAATGTAATAACAACAGTGTGTGTACTTTACTTATCAGTGAAGGAATTTTCAGAATATATCTCATACTTTTGATTTTATTTGCAGATAAGACATTTCATCATTTGGAGCCCTATGGCAGATTAGCATTAGAGCATTTTAAGATTCAGAAATGCATCCCTGTAGCCTTTGTTTTAGAATTGTTCGTTTTGAAACTACTATATATATGTAGTACAGGTTTTATCTCAGTGGGTTATGGTACAATTGGATCATATTTTCTGTATTTGAACAAAGTATTCACTGTCAAAGATCTCTATGGAGAAATCAGTGCTAAAGTGTGTGTTGCCATATGTGCATTTTTGTAAATCAGAGGAGGTTGAAGTGTAAGGCCACCTTGTGGAACTGCTACATTCTTTTCTGTGTAAAATTTTTAGTTTACATTGAAATAATGCTTTCTCAGAATATGTATCTACTATTGGTGATGAAAGATTAATTTGATTACTCCTTTCATTATATAAACGATTTTGTGGAACACTGAAAAGATGTATGTACTTACACTGTGCTCCCCCTCTACAGAGAGGTGGAGTGATCTGGCCGGTTTGCTGACCACTGGCCCGTGACGAGGTACAGACTATTAAAAGTGATTGGCAGTTAGGTGTGTGTGTGGGGGGGGGTAGGCAGAGCAGGCTCCTGGCAATCTGAGACGGTGTACACTCATAATGACACACCTGTTGACTATGGAATTGAACATTGAATAAGACAGGTCCCTGTGGCAGCTGAGTGAGGTGCATGCAGAATGAACAGTCTACAGACTATTAGTACTTAGCTGCAGTGGGTAGTTCAGGTTGAATTTGTGCTATATAGTACCAAAAGCCCAGATGATAGTATGCCCTATCTGTCTCACCAACTGAAACTAGACACAAGATTACAAGTCGCCGCGCCATGTCTCACAGAACTATTCTCTACTATTGTATTAAAATCTATAACACTATGGTTTTATTTATGTAAATATGCACTGCCTTCAAAACTATGCACTCAATTCACCTATATTAACACGTCCAGTGACCAACATAACTACCGGTATGTCAAATTTCCATGTACCCATGAACTGGACCATTGTTACAAGTCAGGTTTTTGAAACTATTTTTTCCAAGGAATTTTCTGTTCCTGATTATTGGCGTGATCATCAGAGTTATCATGGGAGTGATCATCAGGATGATCATTGGAGTGATCACCGTGGGAGTGGTCATCATGGGAGATATCATTGGGTGATCATGGGAGTGATCAAGCTGATCATGGGAGTGATCAAGCTGATCATTTGAGTGATCATGGGAGTGATCAAGCTGATCATTTGAGTGATCATGGAAGTGACCATCAAGCTGATCATTGGAGTGATCATTGGGCGTGATCATTGGAGTGATCATCAGGGTAATCAATGGAGTGATCATCAGGGTGATCAATAGAGTAATCATGGGACATGTGCGGCATCTGTGTGGCACCTATGTAGCATCGGAGGATCATGGGGGGCAGTCATGGACTCATGGGAAAGTCATAGTGTCATGGGAAATTCACGGTCACATTCATGGCAAGAAAGCAAAGTCATATGAAAGTCACTCTGAAACTGGATGTGTTCCTTTTTGGTTTACAAACAAGCAACTTAGAGAAATTTTAAAGCAAACACATTCTTGTTACTAGATCGACCTTAGCTTTGTTTTTGTACAATTTTCCAGATGCGGCCATATTTCATGGGAAGCAAAGAGAACTCATCGAACTGAAAGAGAAACACTGTCACGTAATGTACATCAAAGATGGGACGGTATGTGTTATTTGGCTATTACAGTAGCAGGAGCCAATAACTTGAATCTTATGTGCTGTTTACGGAATATGGATGATATTGAACCCCACTGTAACAATTTGAATTAACCATCTACCCGGTATTTTAAACAAAGAAATGACTTTCCCATGTGCTGCTTTTGATGTTACAGATGTATTTGCATGCTTGAATTAATATCTATCCTTTTACAAATGTATCTGTATATATGTTCACGGACCTGAAAGACCTGTTTCAGGTCCATGATATGTTTATCTGATTCCGTTTCAGACCTTAGGTTTTGGAGCAGAAGGAAGTAGTTCCAGTTTTCTTAAAGCAGAGCCCTATAATCCACAATCAAAAAGAAAGCGGCTGAAGCCCAATGAGAGGAAACATGTAGTGCAGCTATTTGACAATGGTCCTACAGAGGAAGACCGTATACCTAACACTACCAAGCTCTCACAATTACCTGGACACCATGGGCGATATGAGAGCCCCCACGGCTCAGCAACGACCACTGTGGGTCGTTTATCCACTGTTGAACCTCCACCAATGACAGATAAATCAGCTCTTCACGGTCCCATTATAAATGGACCAAATCAAAAACTTCCACAAACTATATCAGAATATGTTAAACGGACAGCTACTATGAACAGAGCTCCCATCGTAGTGAGGCCGTATATGAGTAGAACTCAGGAACAGGTGTCGGTTAGTGAGGAAAATGACGTCACACCTACTGGTCCAATTGCACTATTTAACACACAGGAAATGAATTCTCAATGTGGGGCCAAAAGCTCCGAGCATAAAAGTAAAAAAGGGAACAAGAAAGGTCGTCTTAACTCAGAAACGCCACAGAAAGACTCGAATGTTGACGAAGAGAAGAAACGTAATGCACAGAAATACTTACAGGCAACAAGGTCAGTGGTCATTACAAATACTACCGGTAATACAAAAACGTGTTCTCCCCCAATATCAAATGGTAGCATGAAGCTAGAAGGGACATTTGGCTCTTGTCTTGCCCTAATCTGTTTTTAGAATGTTGTTTTAAGGCCTGTTGAAGATAAGATTTGGAACACCATAGTTGCAGGAGTGAGGTATTCAGACATTCCTCAGCTTTTACTCCCTCTGCCAAATGATTTTGCTAATAAAGCAGCAGCGTGCTTTTGATATATGCTTCAAGTACGTCTTCCAGTCTCCTGTCACTACTGTGAAATACAGTTGATATGAAGAACAAAGGACTTCACACCTTTTATATATTGCATACAACTGAAGCTTCCCTAAGGAAGGCCTGCAAAGGCCGAAACTACCGTAAACTCCGCGTATAAGACGCGTCCTCTACGCCAAACAAATGCCTTGTGCGTCTTATAGGATGTACTGAAATTGAGGGTGCGTCTTATACGAGGGGTAATTTTACTATAGAAATGTATTGAATTTACAAATATCAGCATTAAAATGTGCGTCTTATACGCGAAAATGCTCCTGCTGAGTTTGGGGTGCGTCCTATATGCACAACGCGTCTTCTACGTGGGAGATTACGGTATTTGGAATTTCAACTCACACACTGTGGTCCTTTGTACACCTTTTATAAACAAAAAAAAAACATTTCTGGATTTATAAAGGGAATATATTCTATCGACTGGATTGCATACAACTACCGTAATCTCTCGCGTATAAGGCATGTCTTATACACGGGTATTTAGTTGTCCCTGGATCCAGGGTGACACCAAAACCTAGCTTTTGATATGTTATACTCCCATATAATCCCATCTGCTGCATATGGGATGGGGGGGGGGGTCCCAGTGGTCCAAGCGACACATAGTTTTTTGAATTTTGAAAATTCATATAATAGAACAAGAGCTATAAATTTTAATTTTTTAACCATGTTCTGTAACTCTAGGTGCGTCCTATACGCAGGATGCACCTCGTACGCAGGAGATAACGGTAGCCTATATGGCTGTCTTCAATATATAGCTTTCGGCAGGATCCACATCCTATATCCGCCAAAGACATGGCACATCCCGCACTCAGGGGCTTCTATAATGGTGCACCTCTGGCTTGATTTTACATCTAACATAAGTGTAATGTGAACTTAGGTGGAAAGCTTCTGAGTGCAGTTCTACCATGTGTATGTAGAAATAAACGATGCATGCTCACTTTATCCCATTTCTTCCTTCGCAGCTCTGGCTGGAAGCTGGATTGGACAAGACAAAAGTGGGTGCGGGATGAGGATGTCGAGTTTGACTCTGATGAGGAACCACCTGAATTACCTGACAAAGATTTTTAAGGAATGTAATCTCAAGAGGACCCTTTTTGCCCATGAGGCGGAATTGCTTTTGTTCGGCAGTATTATAATTTTGTATACCAGATACCCTCATCTGCCACCACATGGATGGTTTCCTATCATGGAAGGCTTATTTTTGTAGAACACTATGTACACCTAGAGGAATAGTGTTAACTCTCCTCCATTTTCATCTTAACTAGAAATCCGAAAGCAACTCCGAACGACTTGAAACACCGCCACCCAAATTGCTCATACATATTTTGACATTGGGCCACTTTTCTGATTTTCCCAAGTAACTGTGATTTTGATGGCCAGCTTCGCATCAGTCTACAAGAATCCAGTTGAGATAAGTTGTAAGAAGTGGACGAAAAAGTTACTGAATTGATATGGTGATGATAAACTTTTAAAAGCCCCTCATCTAGGGAGACAGACCTCAAATACTCCGGTTGGGTCTAACATTTAGAAATTGTAATCAAACCAATGTTTTCCATACTCCACCATACACCGGTTGACATTAGTTTGCTCCACCAAATGGCTTTAAAACTGATCTAAAACCTATGGAGGGAAGTCGGGGCTATATACTGGGTGCCCGGTACTATCAGTATCTGATAGTATACACTTGGCGCAATTGCATATTCAAAATGAAAATTTGGATACCATAACTCTGATGGTAAAGTTTTCCTCTAAGTGAATTTGAAAAATCATGTCGTCCTCTTAATGCAATAAAGTTGTAACTGATATGTGGGCAAAATTGAGTTCTTTTCTATTGACCCTCATAAACCTGCTATCAAAGTACTGGAGTTCTATGACATGCATGTCTACAGGTCCTAATACAATATTTGTTATGTCAACTTGGTGCTATAGTAATTAGCGCGGTGACTCGGTCTATGTATCAGACTAGTAGAGTAGGACTGGTGTATGTTCAGTCGCCAAGCTGTAAAGGATAGGGAGGCCCCACAATTGATTTTTCCTGTGGCTCCTGTGCTATGGACTATTCCTGCACAATATTCTAATGTGATAACAACAGTGCGTGTACTTACTACCAGTGAAGGCATTTTTTGGATATATATCATACTTTTGATTTTATTCACTGATTAGACATTCCATCATTTGAAGCCCTATGGCAGATTAGCATTGTATGAAATTTAGATTAAGAAAAACATCTCTGTAGGCTGTGTTTCAGACTTGGTTGTTCTGAATATGCTATACATATGTAGTACAGCTTTCAACTCAGGGGGTTATGATACATTTGGTTCATATTTTCTGTATTTGAAGAGGATATTCACTGTTTAAAATCTCTATCAATCTCTATGCAGAGGTCAATGCTAAAGTTTGTGTATGCAGTCTACAGAGGGGAGGGGGTGACTGGCTGGGAGAGGGGATTGTACCTCTTTGCAGCCCCTGCAAAGGTGATACAGTGTATTGGCCACAACAGTCAACCACCAACAATACCGACTTTGCATGTTTACCAGTGGGTGCTAGTACCATGCTGGTAGTGCATGCAGGTGAGACTACACTGCAGCCACCAGCTCAGGCCTAATTTACATGCATTCTCGTGAAATTTGCAGCTTCAGGGGTCAAGAAGCTTCTCTATGCATGGGTTAGTTTCCACACCTGGAGGTGTGAAGACTCCACACCTGGAGGTGTGATCAGTGATAACCTACACTAACCATACCTTTGAAGTTGTATTTATATTATTAAGCCACTGCGTTAATTAATGAGTATGAATACCATAATCTCCCGCGTATAAGACGCGTCCTCTAGGCCAAACAATTGCATTGTGCGTCTTATAGGATTTCTTCAAGTTGGGGGTGCGTCTTATATGAGGGGTAATTTTACTATAGAACAGTACTGGATTGACAAAAATCACCCTTAAAATGTGCGTCTTATACGCGAAAATGCATGTGCTAAGTTTGGGGTGCGTCTTATACACGCAGCGCGTCTTCTACGCGGGAGATTACGGTAGTACTTCTGTGTGTAGGATGGGACAGAGTGGATTCCCACCAGGTATTACATAACTGTACCCTACAACCAGTGTAAGGTACATGCTGGTGGCCAGCTTCAGCTAGACACTACGGCGCCACCCCTATCCCGCTAGGTCGGAATAGGGTTGTCAAGCAGTTCTACTAAGCAATCTATTCGTGGACAATGTACCATACGCCCCACACACACACGTATACACTCATGGGGATCATGTAGGTTTAGGAGTAAGCAGTCCTGTAATGGGACACTTTCTTTTTTTCACCTAAATCATTAAACATTTTATCTCATTGGCCCAGGTCCTCCTGGGTCATTGGCAGCGCCTTTTCAGCATTTTACATTCAATCAAGATGGCTGACTTTAGGTGGGAATATCTTCTACAAAATATGGGTCTAAAAACTAATGGAAAGTTGATGCATGTTCCTTAGGTCCTTGTCTTTCTTTACAGGGTAACAATTCCCATAGAAAACAATTATTTACCTGTGAAAAAGGGTGAGGAACAAAACTTACATTTTTTGACATTTTTCTGAGGAAAACCTATCTCCATTGGATTGCATTGTGCGATAGATTTTTGCGATGGGCATAACACATGGCCTCCTATGGGAATTGTCCAATTAAGACGCTTTTTTCAGCAGGTAAGTTGAAGACCATTCATAGAATGCGATGGTTTCAAGAAAAGAGGAGTCAATTTTCGTATAGGACCGGTTAAGACCGTTCATGTGTTCATAAGACCACCATGTTTTTGTTATGGTTATCACACCTCCGGCATGGCGCGTTTATATTCTGCAATGCTTAACTCGCCAGGAGAGGAGTTATTCGCTAATGATAAATGAGAGCGAAAATGGATGCATTCTCCATAGCCTTAACCATTGACGACTTGGACATGAATGTCTGAGTTCCTTGATGGCCCCCGGACGTAAAAATAAACAAACAAACACTGTCACTATATTGACAGTCCCCTACGGTAAGTAGCGGAAGACCTGGGCCAGTCGTGCATTGCACGCGTTCAATCTTTTTTTAAGTCAGTGCCATATTTCAAAATGGAGCATAGATGCTTGTATTGACCCTAATTAGCCATGTGCTTCATTACTGGTAGTAGGCACAAGAGAGTACAGAAATGGGTAGTGTGAGTTTTGGTCTTTTAACACTACACAGCTGAGACCGCGGGCTCACTGGTAGGGATCACATAGCCTGCATAGAGCCTGCATTCAGCATAAATCAGACACTTGATTTAACCAACAGCCCCCTATCTATCCTATATCTGCAGCCAGGAATGATGCAGTGAGAAGGCAGAATTAAGTACAAGCACAGCAGTATCTGAATAGTTTGAAAGGTGTAGTACTGGTAAGCTGTAATGTGAGAAGCTTAAGTGAGAAAAAGCTGGTTAACATTAAACTTAGTTTGGATTGCGACTTCTCCTGTGACATCAGTCATGAAGGGATGCTGAACTGCATGGTGGCAGACCATTATGCCATTTATGCCTGGGAAAAGAAGCCCCCGAGAGGAAAACTGCCCATAAACCTTTACTAGCCGGTCTTATTGTATTTATGATTGTGACGATTGAGTTTTTGATTGACCTCGATTGGTCTCATCTATTACTCTGGCAAATCGTAATTCCAATGGCAGTATTAGAGGTGCCAAGTTACCCTTCCCAAAAATCATAATTTTGAGGTCAAAAATCGTAATTCTATGTACCATAAATCATAATTCATCTTATAACAATAGGAATGTACTTTAAATGCAAACAAATACATTATATTACATATTGTTAAACATATTTAGATGCCCTTGTAATATTATATTCAAGGATATTTCTAGTCATTCCAACTATTCTTCTACTGACCTTTCAACTAAATATCATAACACTCTTTCCTATACAAAAAAATACCATGGCTGGAGAACTCAAAAATCGTAATTTTGGCACCTAAAATCGTAATGGTCGTAATAGGGTGAAAAATCACAACAACTACGAAAAAATCATAACACTTGGTACCTCTGCTGTATATTTATGAACACCTAGTGGAATATTTAGACAGTGTGTCCTGTGAGGATCTTTAAAATGAAAAAGGAACCAAAGCCATGGATAACTAGAGAAATAATACAGCCGGTCAATGAAAGGTTGGAATTACTAGCCAAGTTAAAGCTAAATTCATAGCAGGGATGTATTGAAGGTACTATGGCGGATGAGAAATCACAACCGTTGCCAATTAGAGCATGCCCAAGGTGATTTTGTACTAAGGACACTGGAGGAATCAACGGGAGGTCCTCATAGGTTCTGGCAGGAGGTCAGTGCTCTAGTGAATCCTACAACTAAGAACCTAACTATACAGTTAGTTAATGATTTAACAGTTGAAACAATACCAGCTGAGAAAACTGCTGAATATATTAATAATTATTTGATGCCATACATAGTATCACCTGAGCCCTTGGAAAGCATGCTAAGCCAACCAGCTGGTTTAAATTGAGATGCTATGCCATAGATGTGATGAGTATAAGCAGGGCTCCATAAAGGGAGATAGTCAGCATATATAGAAAGCAAATGCTGGATGCTATCACCATAAATTAAATCCTGGCTAGAAGCCAGCCCGTAGTTGTCTACATCACATTGCACATCCAACTTTAAGAAGGTGACTGTCTCTGGGAGGTCACCCCCCCCCTGCTGTTGAACACCATAGTGGGTATGAGCCTGTTGCTGATACTGATAATTGAGGTGGCTCTGTTGCTAAGGATTATTCTGATAAAATCTGTTGTCATGGTAACCCCCGATAGCTTGGTTATTGCACCCCCTCTTGTTTTGTGGTTACCTTGGCAAACGCAGCATACATGCGCTTTGTTGCATGGATTCCAGTTACAAGTAGTACAATTCCAGGATGCACAAATGTCATTGGGACACCAGATTCTGGAAGTGCTCCCTGACTTGTTGTTACCCTGGTGACCACCTGTGTTTTGTGAATGATTTTGAATGTTCTGCAGATCTTTCATAGCAGCGTTGTAGGCCTTGGTATTGTCAATACCAAAATGTTCTTTGTAATGACATCATATTTGGCAACTTAGGCGCTAAGTAGGCTTAATCTCTTTATATGTGACGCATTTTATGTGGTCAAGGTAATCGTCGGTACTAAAGCGGTCATTAGAGAGTTTTAGCAGGCCCGACGTGAAAGTATCCATACTGTGTAACCTAGCAACGATGTGCGTTACGTCATCAAATCATGTGCAGCCCAGTAGAGCTATGTACGTCCATGATGTAGCAAAGCAGCTAGATACGTTCTGTATGTACGTAGCTCCATAGTGGAGGTGCGTGTACGGATACGTCCACGTCGGCTTTGCTAAAACTCTCTATTATTGGACTTTCTGATACTTTGAGCCACACATACCATGCAATACAGTACCAATAAAACCACCCTCACCTGCTGTATTCAATTCTGAAGTGTCACCCCCGAACCCTAGAGCCTGCAGGCCTAAGCCCACTGACTGAAGGCCCGCTTGTAGAGTGGTTGCTGCGTCAGGCTGAAGTCCTGAGTAAGGTCTACAGTCTTCATAGTAGAGCAGATTACCTGGCATGTGGTACATGGACTCAGAAGGACCTCCTCCAACGCCGAGAAAAGGTGATTTCTGCTGCTGAACCAGCTGTGAAGACTTGCCACCATTTTGCACTGAAGCTGGTTGCCGGCCGGGGAGTGAAGCAATGTCTGACCTAGATTTCGCAATGTTTTTTCTCCAACTCAATGTTTTGAGAATTGATGGCTGCTAAGCGGTGTTCCAAATCCACGACCTCCGGGCTAACTCCTCTAAATGGGATTGCTTTTATGCTGCTAATTCAATCTGCTTCTCAAGCTGTTCCTGCCAGTCAATGGACAGGGAAACGGGCTCCTCCATGTTGGCTATTTTTAAAATGAAGTCCTAGTCTTCGTTTTGTGGAGCGTTTAAAGTGGCCTTCAGCTTATTGTAATCCAAACCACATTAAGAGCACTGAGATTTACACCTATCATACTGAAAACCACATGAAGAGGTCACCATTTTCAAAATTTTTCAAAGCAATAAGCAAGCAGCAAGCATGGCGGTCTATGAACACCTGCACGTCAGGGGTCAGTAGTGTGGCATCTCTGTACCACTCATCAATACCCGAAACAACATGTAGTTGTTTCTTACCATTTTTGCCAACATTGGCCAGAGGCATAGGAAGCAAATCTTCATTGGGGGGGCCCAGTGGGGGCCCCACCTCGACAACCTTGAATTGTCGGCTCAAGCGCAATAGTGCCTATACATACCTATATAAAATTTGTATAGGAAAGTAATTTTTGATGAATTTTAGATCTGAATTGAGGCCCAGGCCCCCATTTCCCTATCCCATTACTATATGAAACTGATTTGAGATGGAAAGTTTTAGCTTCTTGTTCAATTCATTATGAATTCTTGGTAAATTTTGGGGGGGCCCAGACATACTCAGGCCCCACCTCCTTTATGATTGGGGGGGCCCAGGCCCCCCTGGCCCCCCCTTTTCCTACGCCCCTGTTGGCCAAGATCCATTTAGTAAGTTGCCTGCAGCTGTTCTAATGGTTGGCAGTATGCAGCCAAATATTGACGACAATGAAAATATGGAGGATCTTGATTTGAATAAGCTTATAACTATTGATACTGTCCCGGCACCTGCACTTGCACGTCTGTTGGACACCATCTGCATTACCAGAATTGGAAATCCCTATCTACTGATTTTGGAGCAAAATAGGTACCCTGTTTTTAGTTTAATCAATGATTTTTGAAGCTTCACCCTTTACAAAACACTGACAAGTATTATTATTATGACAAGTATTAATGTTCTTCTCGACAAGTATTATTGTTCTTATCAATCCCAGACTAGACATCTTAAAGATGAATAATTGGTTAGATTTACTTGATTTATATATATTATATACTTGGATGTATGTTACCATGATTTGTGCATTCAAAAAGTCACCCTATTACAGAGGTGTGAAGTTATGGGATATCCTAAATGAAGATAGAGAGCGATTACCAACCAAAAGGCGCTTTAAAACTGCCATAGTCAAATTGAACATCTATGACTAATGTATTGTCGGGACCATTTACACTCTCCCTAATTAGCCTATTGACTCGTCGAAACTCTGGGAAAGGATAAACAAAGTCGCCACTGCCGTTTAGCCGACTGTCACAAGTGACTGGCACTTTATGAAGAGAGAAATAGAGAAAAAAAAAAACAACCAAAGTTCTTGTCCTGCCTGCCATGTGCCGCTGCTGCTTGCTGAACTGCTGTCACCCCTGCTGTGGGGGGAGAGTGTGAGGGGGTAACTGTTCTAAACTACACCAGGTGGAGGTGGTGCAGTGTCTCAAAGTCAATAGGCCAATAGATCACCCGGGTGATCTATTTGGACCATTGACTCGTCGAAACTCTGGGAAAGGATAAACAAAGTCGCCACTGCCGTTTAGCCGACGGTCACAAGTGACCGGCATGTTTAGAACTTCGACGAGTCCAAGTTAAGCATATACAACTCAAAAGGTCATTTCAATAATGCGGACGATATAACATTGTCAAGTTTGATTCTCGTAACCATAGGCTTTGCTAGGTATATGAGCGCTGTCAATCTTGCCCAATCCCCTGCCTGCCGAATATCCTCCAATGGAATGCCTGACTCATGAAAGAAAACTGCACCCGCCCTTCGTAAACTATGCACTCCGGCCCTATCAGGGTTCACCCCAATGCCCTTAATTAGTCCCTTTAGGAACTTGAGCAGGACCAAGTAACTGAGGGGAACTTCTCGCCCTCCTTTATGAATAACAAATAATGGTGAGTCTGGTGAAGCGGGAACGTCAATCATTTGCTTTCGAATCAATGAGGCTGCACAGAAAGGTGATCCCGGGGTGTAGGTTATGGGAACCAGATGAACTCTCTGCCCATATTTGATTGTCTTTGAACTACTAATCTCAAGCAACATGCCCCAAGGGTGAAAGGTGACTGACTTCCTTTTCAGGAAGTGGCCTGACAAGTCAGAAATTGAATTAGGTACCAAGTTACTTTTCCTCAGCAAGGAGCGAAAACTCAGAACTATGCAAGCCCACATAACACCGATTTGAACATGTCACACAAGTTAGCAAAAGTTAATGTCACTCTCCGTGACACAAACCGTGAAGCAAATTCTTGGCGAATCCATATCTCATATCCAAAATAGCGGTTTAAGCTAATTACACCGCTCACATAATTATTGATAATGCTGTAGCTCAGTCAGAAAAGTACATAATATAACGAGTCATAGTTAGCACATCCGTAGGGAGAACTTTCACTCCGAGCCAAGTGCAGAACACAATGTAGCATTTCCACGGAGATGACTTGGTGCGCCAGGTTGATGGAGACCAAACGAAGGCTCTGGCCTCTGCTGCTAGCCTATCCAACTTCATACACCGCTGGGAAACCACTACAACATAAAAATAGAGGAAAATCTGCACTACCATCCAGTAATCTTGATAACTTATCCGCCAAAACATTGAGGCGGCCAGGAATGTGGCGTGCCACTACATGGCAATTGTACAACACTGATAGCCAGAAGACTCGCCTCAAGATTGCCATAGCAACCTTATTTTCACTGCGCCCTGAGTTTATTGCTGCCACTACTTGGGTATTGTCTGAGTTCACAATGACCTTGTTATCTCTGAATATAGGGCCCCACCTCCAGAGAGACTCAATTAGAGGGTAGAACTCCTGTACATTTATGTTGTCGCATATGACCGTGGAGGTCTACCACATTTTCCAAAGAACCGTGCCATGCTCCGGCCAACCAGTCTCCCATACACTCAACTCCATAACCCTTGCCTAAAGCATCCATGGATAGAGTTAACTCCTGCTCAGTGTCTGACGTAATGATACGGGCTTCCCCGTTGAACCATCTAGAGAATGATGTCCACCAGTCCAAATCCTTGTGAAAACCTTTAGTCAAGGAGATATACCGCTTACTCTGAAAACCTTTCAGCATCTCGATAACTCGATGTGAGAATGTACGACCGCCTTTTACCAAAGAGGAGCAATGCGGCAGAATGCCACAAAGTCTTTGCAGTTGCTTACGTGTTGCCTTTCAGCATCTTGATAACTCGATGTGAGAATGTACGACCGCCTTTTACCAAAGAGGAGCAATGCGACAGAATGCCACAAAGTCTTTGCAGTTGCTTACGTGTTGCCTTGCGGCGACCATTGAAAAACGCAAGCTCCTGCTTCAACTTCGCCAATTTCTCCTCTGGTAATCTAAGCTTCGAATTGATCGTATCAATCTCGATTCCTAGGTACCGCTGAACTCTAGAAGGGCTTGGCACCTTTTTGTATGCCACATAGAAGCCGAGCTTCAGTAGCAAAGAATGTAGGGTCAATTGTGCCACTCGACATTGTTCATATGAATGTCCCATTAATAAAAAATCATCAAGGTAGTTGAAACAAATAAAGCCGCTCTTGCACATAAATCTTGAAATAGAATCGGTCAAGCGATTAAAGATGTAAGGGGCAGCTCTGGTACCAAATGATAGAAAATTGTCCACCAAATACTGGTCCTTTCCATCAATTGACTAACGCAACCCCTGAAACTTCCTGTCCTCCTGCCTAACCAAAACTGAACGGTAAGCCGCCGAGATATCTGTCATTGCTAGAAACATGTCACGGCATAACTGATCGCACACATCATCAATCTTGGTGAATTGAAAATGTTGAAAAGTTTGTTTCATGTAAGAATTAATCGATCTGTCCATCGGGCGACTTGCATTGGTGATAGGGCGAAAGCCCCCCGACGCCTTAGGGACCGCCCCCCAAGGCGTGAACACATAAGGGTTTGTCCGACACAATGTCTAATTTACCCCTTGTATACTCGTCATGTAATAAGTTGTCAATAAACGAGTGAGCCTGGACAGTGGCGGATTTATAGTTGGGGGTTTCATAATTGTCCACTTCTGCAAGGGGATCCACTATTTTGAAACCGTTCATGACCCCATCCAGGATGAAGTGACTATCAATATCAGGGTCCGTATCAAATAATAACATGTCTCTCCAACCTGCTGGCTTGAGTTGGGAACAGACACCTGCCACCACATGAACATAGTTACAGTCCCACAAAGGCACATAATTATCATACAAAGCTAATAAGGCATTCAAACTGTCAGAACATAGCAATTCCTCACAATTATGCACATGGATGGAATCAAAGGGGCAAAAATTCACATCCGCTAGCCCCACTCAGGTTTGTCTCTGGGAACCTGGAGAGGCCTGGTAACCAAGCTGCTAGTAATTTTGCTGCTGACCAAAATAATGTGCCTGGTTCCCTACTGTGCCCTGATACTGGTTGGCGGACTGGTTTTGGGGGTTTTGGTAGCAATTTTTCGTCGGGTGCGAGCGTCCCCCACAAACTGCGCATGAGTGCTGCTTGGTAAAGTTGACAAAATCGCAGACAGTGAAATTAAATTTTTTTGCACAAATGCTCCGGGCAGGGGATCATGAATTTTGAATGTGAGTGACCCTGACCTTGACCTTGGTGAGACTGATTGGCGGATTTCAACTACTGCGGCAACTTCATGGCTTTGTCTAATTCTTGTTGCATTTTTATATATGCTAATGTTTTTTCAATACCAAGATTCTCTGCCATAGACCGATGCTCCGCTGCTACGAAACCCGGGATTTCCTTTTTCAGAACTTTATCAGTCACATCATATTCATATTGACACATGACTTTCAGTGAATATGTGGGCTTAATTTCTCTGAGAGCGATAAATTTCATATGCTGCAGGTAGGACATGGCGGTTAACTGGGGGTTATTGGTGAGCAATAAACTCTGAAGCACATTAAGCATACCATACATTAGTTCCCTGTAACTCATCTCATCATAGAATTTATCCTTAGGAATGTGGTAATCAGGACGTAACCATATTTTTGACCTTTTCCTCTTAGTTGCTACACTAGCTGCATGTAAGGTGGTTAACAGGTCATCCTCCCCCTGAAGTTTACCTGTCGTAGTGTTGAACAGACTCTCCACATCCCCGTTTGGAATGCCAATGTTACCTAGACCTAGACCAGCAGAAGCTAGTCCTGTCTGCAGGGTGTGGAGAGATTGCTGCTATTGCGAACCAACATGAACACTGGTATCGACAGGCATCCGCTGTTTAAGTAGATCTAGTAGCTGTTGTTGTAGACCACCCTGGGCAGTGGTGTTGACTGGTGCGTGTTGATAACCACCCTGGGCAGTGGTGTTGACCGGTACGTGCTGAGCGAGTAGATCCAAAAGCTGCTGCTGTAGACCACCCTGGTTAGTGGTGTTGACTGGTACATGTTGATTACCAACCTGGGTATTGGTGCTGGCAAGTCCCTGTTGCTGTTGCAGCTGTTGCTGTTTCCAGGCCAAAAACTGCTGATATTCATCCAAGGTAGCCTGGGAGTAGGTGGATTGAGGTGTCCGTGTGCCTAGAGGTGCACCTACATTAATGTCATTGCCACTGGACATGGCTGTTGGACCCACAAAACCACCACCAGCACTCACAATGTTTGTGCGCGCCGGTTGGTTTGTACCGGGTACCCCGTGGCCATTGCTCGGTACCGCTCGGGTCCCAGAGAGGAAATCATTGCCCACATTTTGCAAATTAACATTGTTCATACCTGTTATGAGCTGCTGGAGGCCTGTAGGGGCCTGTGGATGGCCAATATCTCCTGAACTCATCCATGGGGAAGCTGTAGCATTGCAAACCGGAAGGCCCGGTCCACCATCTTGACTGTTTTGGTGACCCGGCGCATTCGAGCCCCCTTTTTGGTCACTTACTGCTATTTCCTGCACTGGTCCCCGTACTCCCTGCAGTAACTCGCCAGATACCAGCGGATACTTGTGTGGTATCGTACTGGGGTCCGAATAGTCAAACGCTGCCATGAGGCCACTCCATGCGCGTTCACCCTGGGCAATATCCTTCAAAATATGTGTTTTCTGAGCACGAATAGATGCTAATTCTAATTCTTTTTGCTTCCCTAATGGTTGTATTTGCTTTTCCCTGGCTTTTTCCGCCTCAATCTGTGCCTGCAAATCCTGTACTTTTTCATCAAAGGCATCGTCTGTATTCCCGGTCCGCATTGATGATTGTTGGCCGGTGGTCCGGCCATCCTGCCCCGGCGTCCTGCATGGCCCCGGGGTGGTCATGGCTGGCTGACTCCGTAGTAGCCGGTGGTCCTCCATGGCCTGCTTGCTCCTTTAGGGCCCCCAACTGCTGCTGCGGGTCCCATTTGGGGTTAGGGTGCTTGCATGCAGGACACAATCTGGAGTTCCCGTGGTACTGTTCCTCGCAGGAGTCACAAATGACTCCCATAATGAAGAAAATTAACCAAAAAAAACAAAGTTCTTGTCCTGCCTGCCATGTGCGGCTGCTGCTTGCTGAACTGCTGTCACCCCTGCTGTGGGGGGAGAGTGTGAGGGGGTAACTGTTCTAAACTACACCAGGTGGAGTTGGTGCAGTGTCTCAAAGTCAATAGGCCAATAGATCACCTGGGTGATACTTTGGACCATTTTTTATAGTGGTATTTACAAAACAGTAATTATGTATCATAATGGCTCATTGATACTGGGTATATCATACCTGGTTATAATAATCATGATATTCTTATAAGTTTCAAAGGTGAGGAGTGAGGTAGGTTGTACAAGTTATGATGTAACAGTCCAGGCAAAAAGATTTTACCTGTTGACATTATATATAAGAAAGCATTAGTCTGCCACCCGATAGAATAATATCAGACCAATATGTGACCAATGCACAGTGCAGACACTGTTACAGTTTACCTGAATCTACCCTTCTGCCTGCATGTACCACCCCAGACCAGTAGTGTTTGATCCCCAATCAGGCAGGGTAATTATAACCACTCACCCAGAAATAAAACTCTGCACTACCCATATTATGTACTGCCTTCACTGGTCATTCTGGGCCTCTCTGGTGCATGGTCATGGGTCATTGACCACCATTAACTCTTTAAAGGTTACATAGTGCTATATGTTGTCATCATGCATGAGTAGTGCCATGGGTGTGCCCAATGCCTCTTTGATTGAATCTGTTAAACCAATTTTTCATCATTCTATCACCTACTAAAACTAGACACAAGATTCCAAGTCGCCGCGCCATGTCTCACAGGCCGCGTCATATCTCTACCATTCTACCATTCTATTGAAATCTACAACACTACGTTTTTTTTGAAAACTTCTTTTGGCTCTCCTGCAAAACTTGAAAAAATGCAGTTACAAACTACTTGCACTAACGCGATGGCATATGAAATTGTCTTGTGAAATATTTACCATAATGCTAACATAAATGATATTACAAATTCATTTATTTCATATTTTTGGTTTGTGTACATGAAAAGGTGTGTGTGTTTATTTACAAAATGGCATGTCGACGAAGTGTTCCATGATTGCAGATAGATAACCAGAGTAGTTTGAATAGGACTACTCATCAGTATTGATCTTAATGAACCGTGCCACATATAAGAAATATCACAGTTGACTATGAATAAATTATAACCTTGATGAGAAAGGTTGAAGGTTTTACATGGATCTATACATTTTATAAATTGCGATCACCGTAAGTGTTGTTTTTAGCATGCACCAATGACGTGCTTGTAAAGTATGCATAGGTTAGACAAGGTTTGAAAGTCTAAAATATGCATACTTTAGACTTCCAAGATTTCCATCTATCTCAAAAGTTCTGTAATTCTAAAGGGAAAAGAGAAAACGACAGGGCTTAAGGAGCCCACGTGACGACTTTAACAGCTATGGAGGCGGCTTTGACCACGGCAGGTATTTCGTCTTCTAGTCTGGCCTTGATCTGTGGATATAATACGGAGATCTTTAGTGATGAGTTCATTGTGTCGAGGGAAAAGAATAACAAACAGAAAACTCCCAAAATCTCTGTAATTAAGCATTAATGTATTGGCCTGCATACATGCCGGTCCTTTAAATGAGTGCCAGGATGCAGTATTACTCACCACTTTTTAGTGGATATGGCCCACATATTACCATAATTTTGCTCGTATAAGCCGGATCCCTCGTATAAACCACACCCTGACTTGGGTCATATTTTTTATGCTTCCCCTTGAATTGAGTTCTAGTATAAGCCGAGGCTTATACGAGAGAATATACGGTACTAAATAATAAAGTTGGGTCAGAATTTAAGGCCCCTCTGAGCAGTGTTTGGGGATGGAAAGATTTATGGTACACGTTCAAAAGTTCACGAACACCATTATCAAAGTACACAAAAAAAAACACATCAATATCTGTCACTGGTTGAATAAAACCTACTTTGTCAACGTTTTCTAATAGTATTTTGCGTCCTTCTGGTGCTTCTGATAAGCAGGTTAGAGCCTGGAACAGAAAATAAACAAGGCTGCAGTGTGCAAACAACGAGCTGATACAGTGAAAATATTTGCATTGGCTTAGCAGGTTAAGATATGATCACTGATATATACACTATCAAGACGGGTACTGTGCACCCTAATCTAGAGATTGGGAAGTTATGCGAGGGGTGTTTTCATGTTTATTGTATTTATTCAGAATAATATACATAAGCACAGAGAAAAATACCTTGAGTGCGTTCAGCCGGACTTCACTGACAGGGTCATCTACCAAAGATACAAGAGGTTCTATGGCCTCAGCTTCCAGCGCTGTGTATTTTCCTTTTGTTGTGATTGTGATGCTGTAAAACATTTCAATGTTAGGCTGCATAAAATTGATAATCAGCTTTGCGGACAGCGCTCTCACCCCTTAAAAAGGGCCTCATGGACACTTTTTATCATAGTACAAAAAAAATGACCTACAAAAATGCGCACCCCTTCAAAAAATAATAAAAATATACCCTCACCACCATTGTAGTACTTCTACTTGATCAATTTTCATAATTCAAAAGGCTTTGGAATCCCTATAATGTGTTCTATCTCATCATAAAACTGGCTTATTACCGTAATCTCCCGCGTAGAAGGCGCAGCTCGCGTAGAAGGCGCCCCCCCAACTCAGAGAAGGCCTTTTCACGTAGAAGGCGCACGTACCTCTTCTGGATCAATTTCCGGAAAAACCTGCGTATAAGGCGCCCCCCCAACTCACAGGGGGGCTGTTTCACGTAGAAGGCGCCCCCCCCTCCCCACCCCCTATATGAGTTCAAGCTGTCATCGGCACACAGTCGGCGTAAAAAAACGGCGAGCAAATCTACAGCGACCGGTCTGCCGCGGTGCTGGCTATATGAGTTCAAGCTGTCATCGGCACACGGTCGGCGTCAAACCCGCCGAGCGCCTGTACACCTCCCGGTCTGCCGCGCTGCTGGCTATATGAGTTCAAGCTGTCATCGGCACACGGTCGCCGTCAAACCCGCCGAGCAAATCTACAGCGACTGGGCTGCCGCGCTTGGCGCTATGAGTGCAAGCTGTCAGCGGCACACGGTCGGCGTCAAACCCGCCGAGCGCCCGTCGACACCTCCCGGTCTGCCGCGCTGCTGGCTATATGAGTTCAAGCTGTCATCGGCGTATGGTGGGCCTTATCCCCGGCGAGCGCGTCGACACCTCCCGGTCTGCCGCGGCGCTAGCGCTATGAGTCGATGCTGTCATCGGCCCACATGTTCCCTACACCCCGGCAAGCCACACCGCATTGTCAACCTGTTGAGTCTATGCTGTCATCGGCACACGGTCAGCTTGAACCCGCCAAGCGCGTTGACACCTCCCGGTCTGCCGCGGTGCTGGCGCTATGAGTTCAAGCTGTCATCGGCGCATTTTCCCAAATGAGATGTTGGAAAAACCCGCGTATAAGGCGCACCCCAAACTCAAGGCAATTTATCTCCCGCGTATAAGACCCATGAACGATCTGATTCGCGTATAAGACGCGCCTTCTACGCGGGAGATTACGGTAATCAAGAGAGTGGTTGATATTCTGCACAATGAATAATTAGGAAACATATTTTGCAGGGCATTGGAGAGCACATCAAAGCCACAGCAGCATAATACAAGAATAATTAAACATGAAAATAATAAAAATAAAAATATACCTCCCTCATTGTTTCAAATAAGGGAAAAAATAAAAAAAGTTACCTCCCTCATTGACAAAATATCATAGAACAAATAAAATAAAAAGCCTCACTTCATTTTTTTTCAAAAAGTGCCGCAAAGCTGAAAATCGATTTTATGCAGCCTTATGCAATAAATTTCCGTATATCACTTTTTATCTTGTCTGATTATACTATTCCCGTCCACTAAGTAAGTCAACTACAGGAAAGAAAACCCGATATTAACGGCTATTTTACTTGATAGAGCAGCCATAGATATCTTATCTCAAGTTGATGAACATAATCCCTCACATTTTTCCCAGCTCGTTTTCTCAGAAAGTCTCCTTTAAGTGATGCTCTAGGTCTACCTGTTCAAAATGATACTAAAAGAATATCCTCTTACGTCATTAGGGCACCAGCTGCATTTGCACGAACATCTGGTTCTGAGTCCTTGAGTAGACCAACTAAGACAGGCACACACTTTACTTCTACAGCCTTGTCTTTACCGGCCAACGGAACACTGCATATATGAAAATAAAGAAATATGTTTGTAAAGGTGTAATTCTGCATGTATAAATACTGTAGATCATTGGCTCAGGGATTCCCTGAGTTAAGGCTGCCGGGTAGGCAGTGCCCGTTTTGGATGAACATTTTAACAGGAGGTTAAATCTTCAAAGGTCATGTTGGATGAAGTCCCTCGAAATGTTGATGGTTGTATGTATGTGAAAATAAACTTTAACAACAAACCTTCAAAAACTGCTCATTTTCAAGATTTCCAGTTCCCCATTGAAACCTATGTCTGATGTAATTTCTGGTCTCTCTCAATTCTTATATTGAGCTGCCAGGTCAACCTCAAACCGTCTGAAGTTACGACGCTTTTGTATACAATCCTTCAGTTTCCTGCCTTTTTTGGGGACTCCACACAACCAACCATACACAAAAGTCAATTCATTGAATCTTGATGCACCCTCAAAGCCCTAGAGGCCTGAGCCATTTGTGCTAAGTAGGACAACGTCCATTCATTCCCTTAAAACCCACACTCATAATTTGATATTACCCGATACATATGATGCACCAGAATATATGCCAGTCTGAATATATCGAGTTTCCGTAAAATCTAAAGGCTGAATGGTTCAACATTGCGATTTGTCCAGATCCATTGAAAAATAATTCCCAATCACTCAAATTGGGGATTTCAGGAATTTTTGCACAAAGATATCATGTGAATGAGCCATATAATGTTGCAGTTCTAGGTTGTTTAAAGGTTAAATGGAAAATAAATTTCATTAGACATTTTCATCATAAAATCGGCAATAGTCGTTCAGATTGAAGCTACTGCTTCTTCTTACCTGAGATCCATGATATCTCTAGCTGCTTTGGCACGAATGACCGCAGACTCATGTGATAGCAGACTTGTGAACACCTCCATAGCTTGGTTTCCGAGCGCATGCTTGGTGTCCACCCTCATACAGTAATGAAGTGTATCAAGAATAAGCTCCTGTTGGCAAGAATAGCAAATATTGAAACCACCGAAATGACACAATGAGAACCTGCTATGTTATGTGCATCTTCCATTATGCATGGCGGTGTTGTCAGGGACCACTGAACCTTTAAGGGTATTGTGACACGTGCTGAATGTTATTCGTTGGAGCTTATGTATTTAAATGGTAGATTGGACATGACTTTTTTTCTAACCTCACAGACCCATGTCTTTGCGTAAAACGTACCTTGATTTCGTCGTGTTCAGATTTGAGTTTCTCAACCAACTTTGGCACAAGCTCAGCCTGAACAATTCCCTCTGCTCCTGGAAGATAAAAATAATTCAAAATTTTAATTTTGACTGTTTAAACCCAAGTTCAAATCAAGGGCAAGAAACTCATAGAACCCCCTCCCCTCACCCCAAGAAGTAGGTCCACAGAAAGGGGAGTAATTTTACCGCTGGGCTACGAAGGTCTTTGTTAGCAGGCGACCTGCTTCAACTTCCATACTTATAAGATGGGTCGGGTGTTGAATCAGTCTAAGGTATTTTATACAACATATATTATGCGCCTTTAGGACAATCTAGTGTATGGCAGTGCGAGACTATGGAGGCCCGTGTAGTGAGAGGGGAGGATAATGGACAAAAGAGAAAATGGATGAGGAAGACACCCGTTATGATGGGCTGGGATAATAGATGGTAATCACACTCCACATTCGTATGAATACCACTACTGTAGGCACTTACCTAGTTTTCAAGACTTTGTCCCATGCATTTTATCTTTTAAGCAATGGATAAATCTCATCAAAAGAAATGGATTTGCTCTTTAAATGAAGTCTTTATGCCAAGTATTAGGGAAGTTATGAATGATCAAATACCCCAAATTTGAACCCAAAATTCTGCCACTGTTAGGAGTTTAAATAGGGCCCAGATTTGTGATCAAGCATATCTGATACAGGAGTGGCTACATCTCTTAAATCATTATTTTGGACTATTTTCTTTTCATGTATGGAAGAGTTCCCCATAAAAGGTTGAAAATCAATGTATCATATCAAAATTTAACAATTTAAAGGGATTTTATCTTGACCTAATATCATCTGCAATTTAGCGATCTCACAGAATTGGCGCAAAATTATGGAGTTGATATGAGATCTTTAATCGGTCAGAATTTCCCTTTAAATTGATGTAAAGACATCATTTAAAAAGGAAATCCACTTATTTTTATCAGCTTTATCCATTGCTGTATAAATGATATACATAGGATTGGATTCTAGCAAAAAGACAAGGACCTAATATGGAGAAGCTGGTGGAAGGGTGATAGCGAATGGCACGCTAAAATTTTTGTGGGGTCTGGCAAACATCCTGTTCCCCTATGAAATGAAAAAACCCTAGACAGTTTCTAAACCATTTTTTCTGTAGAAAGTGTGGGAACTATTCTCTTTTATGTGAGATTTGGCCTTTATACCAAAAAAATACTTTCAAAGTTATGGGTTAACTTCACTTGGGGAGAATGGGATGTTTATCTGAATCAATTATTTCTCAAATAGATTCTTATTAAACCCCTAATCAATCCCTTTAAAATGAGCCCATGTTTGTTAAGATCCCCCAATAAATAGCTACACAATGAGCTGTCAAAGAAAGGAGAGTTTAGCACTCCTCAGTTTCAGCTTTATCACAGTTTCACACCTCCACTGCAGCAGAAGCATGCACTGGGGGTAGGTAAGTGCCTAACTACTGAGTAAATAGAAATACACCTTTCATGTTAAAAGCATTTAAATTCAAATGCAATTTAAAAATAAAAATAAATGCGTTACCTGGAGGAGTTTCAGAGATCATTTCTGTAGCTTGGTGTGCATTCTTGCGGACAATATCCTCAGCATCATCAAACAGCTTGGATAATGGAGGGATGACTCCTCCATCAAGGAATGCATCGCGACCAATGGCATGACCTGTACATGAATAACTAACTTGGTGAGCTTACCTCATACACATGGTTTATTGTTGTGCAATATAAGGCTGACCCGTTTGTTGACCAACATGAAGATGCTTTTTTTTTTTTAAAATAAATAAGAAATGAACTAAAAATCATACTACCGGTACCATGTAGCTGTGTTATCTATCTATTCTATTTTGACAGACATTACCAATAAATGTAAGGTAATGGAAAATAATCCGGTATGGACCTGGATACTGATTTACACCCGGGGGGGGGGGCACTCTCTATGTGATGTATACACATATGTGCAGCTGGCAAGGGTACTTTTTCAAGGAAAAGTCACTAGCAAGCCTCCAGTTTCAGCCACAAATGTCCCTAGCAAGGGTCTACTTTTGAGCAAAAATGGCCCTAGCAAGGGTCAACATTGGGCGAAATACCCTGATTCACGCGGAAAATTTAGAAATTTTCACAAATATTTTCCAAGTTTTCATGAAAATAGCATGAACAAAATACAACTTTCTCCCGAACAAGTTCATTTTAAGACATTTTGAGCAAAATCTAAGACTATTATGTACAAAGTTCCCTAGAAAGGGTAGGGTTTGGAAGAAAAACCCGCGAACAAGTGCCCTAGCAAGGGTAAGGGTAGTCAGGGGTTCAGCCACACACCTGTATCAAAAAAAATTGAAGTGCCCCCCCCCGGGATTTACAGTTTCGGATAACTTACCTCCAATTACGTAAAAACATTCTGTACTTTTCTGCCGTACAGTCACATCTTTGTCTGCGAGTAATCCCTTCAAGCTATCAGCAATTCCTATGGAAGGAACATGCATAATTGTGAACGGCAAAAGTATAGGTTTTGTGAAAATATATGGCTGTGGCATAAGGGAAATACATCATCGTTTAGTCTAAGAAATGTTAAATGGGATTAAAGTAGCTGACAGTTATTACCGGGAGTTAAGATCTCCAAGGATCACAGGGTACCGTGGACCATAGACACGTGCAACAACAGTAGTGAATGAATGAAAGAGAAAGCTAATAGATGGATAAATATGGCATTGAGGGGAATTAGTTCAGAAAGATTTGTCTATTCACCTTCTCTGAGTGCAGCTGCAATGTGTTCTGGGTCATGAAGGTAATCACACAGTGACATGACAGCCCTCTGTCTTGTCATAAGTGTGTTGTCTTTCAGTTCGCGATTCTATAAGGAAATGTACAAGGTTATTGAAAAAAAAAAAAAATCTTGTTACTATAGTATACATTTTACATCACGACACTTATAGTAATAACGAGAGCGTACACACACTAGTGACTAGTCTAGACGTGCTAACTTCAGTGTAAGCCCTGCTGGGCTACTGAGGTTAACCATGCCTTAATTGGTGCCTGTCTAATGAAATTAAGATTTAAAAAAAAGGTGTACCTGCACGAATTAGTTCTTTAGACTTAGTGGCAAAAGGCGGGGGGCGGTCATGAAAACTTTAATATTTTATAATAATGGTGTAATGTTCTATGGGCTATGACATGAATAATCCATGAATTTAACTCCTGTAGATGCACACACAACACTGAACCAAAATGGCTGCTGGACTCAAACTCCTCACCATCTAACTCAGCTCTGTAAGCCTTGGCCTTCCGATTGGGATGCCGTGATAGATAGTCAGACGGGTTGTCTTTTCCTGGTCTGTATAGAACTATCATGTCATACCTCTGGAGTCTTAGAGTCCATCTGTGCAGGTGGATTTGCATGATGATTGTTATAAGTGAAAGGACTGCCCAGTACATACAGATGATATCGCTCACGACCAAAGACAACTCCAAGTGCTTCTCTCTCTCTATCTGTGAGTATCTCTGTTCCACTGGAGACAGTGCTCTACTTGCAAAACTAACTACGACATTCTCTCCATGGTACATGCATACAATATGCAAAAGGACACTGACTGATATATCTGATATATACGAGAAGATGCTAACATGGTTTACCATAGACATTCTTAACTGACAGTATATATTCTGAACATTTGAACAGTACTTTCATGCTGTCTTTATCCTAAATATGTGTTTCAACATAACGAATAACCCAAGGTTTATTCTAAAAAGGGAGAGATGTGGATTTGAGCCAACGGCCAATCACAGACCAGTATTCAGGTCATGTGACCTCTTGTGAATAAAAAATGAGTTTGAGTCCGGCATCCATTTTGGTCCAGTGTTGTGTGTGCATCTCCAGGAGTTAAATTCGTGGATTATTCAGGTCATAGCCCATAGAACATTACAGATGAGATGGGATAGATAAAAAGGGGGGAAATGCCCACAAAAAACTGAAAAAAAAAACACCTCTCCAAGCTGGCAGCAAGTCACTTCTGACTTAGTCTTAGATGTGACAGGCGTATTGAACTCCTCACACTGTCACTGACACTGAAAGGACAGTACCTAGCCTAGACTGAGCATCACTGAGTGACTGTACTAGAGAGGAACGAAGAGAGGAACGGGAGAAGTGGCTATCGTGCTATTTCGCTAGGCCTATCATAGGTCTGATCAGGCCCCTTACACTAACGTTACAGGGGCCTGAGCCGCATAACTACCTGGGAATAAAGACCTCTGTAAACTGTGGCTTGCACACATTTAGATGGTTCTGTCTACATATTTCTCCTCTCCTTAGGGTTATCAAGCACTTGGCTATATATATTAAATTCCTGGCATTACCTGTATTTTCTGAGGGCCCTATTTCTGTCAGGTATCTGCAACTTTTCTTCAACTTAAATCCACCGCCATATTGTTTTTATACACCTGAACATGTGCCCACCAGGTGATTAGATGTATTAGGCGCCCTCTAAGAGAGGTAGGAGGGAGACAAAATGTGACAACAAGGTCATGCCCACAGGAAGTAAGTGTGGCTTAGGTACCAAACTTTAAATGTAAAAACACAAAATTCCATTCAATATACCTTTGATATTATGATGTATTTCTGTCATCCTAGGGCTAAAGGTGCTATGAATCCTGCTAGTATGTATCATGTCCCCAAATATTCAAAATGCCCATTGTTTACAGCTCTGTGTACCAAATGAAAACGAGGTATGTTGTGATATGAGTTCTACTTCCGCTTCAATGGTGCCAACTTTGAAAACGTAATTTGAACACTTGCTCATCATATCTATCTGAAATGCCACCATTTTAGATATTGCGTATCGAATAAACAATGGTGAATGGAGGGATTACAGAGGACTATTCCAGGAACAAATACAAGGAAATGTTATTCAATTTGGTCCTGACTCCTGCCATTCGAGAAATTGTAGAGGGTGAAGTGGAGAAGGTAGGCTCTTTGACATTTTGCTGTATAGAGAAGCCAGGCCTATGGCTATGCTACATTGTACTCGTAGGCCAAACAGGCCTAGGCCTAGGGCCAGGCCTACCATAGGCATAGACTGAGTATCGTCTGAGTCACGGCCCAGGTGGGCCTTTCTTTTGTAGGGCTACGAGAGTGGCTAGGCCTACCACGGTGATTAGGCATTACCACGGCCGCGGGAGTAATTCATGGACAACCTACCAAACGAGGTAATGCGCGGTCCCCATATGCCAGAGGTGTTCTTGTAGGATCCACCAGGGGTGGATACTTTGCAGAAATCACAGTCTGGGCCATTTTGCTGTGTTGTTGATGGGCTCGGGTGAAGTGGCAGATTAAATCAAGATGTGTATCCCCCTTGGCCTTGCTGCCTTCGCTATCCAGGAGATCCCGAGCGGTGTCGCGCCCGCTTCGGCCCACAGACCACCTTTGAAAATCATATGAATCACTTCATTACATGATTGCATACATCTCTCAGATTGCTTAAATACTACCAGCTAAAAACATAATGTCATCAATATACCAATACAGATTTTACAGTTTAAAAGCGACAAACTTACCTGAAAATGATATCTCAAAAGGTAAACAACCGGATGTATCGTTGGTTGCTAGGCTTTGCACTACTGCGCATGCGCTGGACTAGTGTTAGTATATATTTTCGTATATTTATTGATAAATTTGCATCAGTCCTTTATTCACATGTTTCTGAATTTGTGTTGAAATTGAAATATACAGGAATAGTAATATGTATCCTACAATGTTTATAGTAATATCTATGGTCGTGTACTACGAAACAACATGAGAGCACAAACTGAATGGAACTGGAAGGTGTTGTTGTCTCATGATCAGACAGCGTTTTGACTTTAGTGTTTCAACTTTGATTTTTGCCTGTTTGATCTATCTCATCTAAAGTATGAAACGTGTTAAAATATGGCATGGACATGGTAAGTTTATATGCCCAGATAAGCTCAGATACAATACAGTAGTATTACTATTAGATACCAATTAGGCCTTATGCTGGTGCCATCACTCATCACTGCCAAAATTAATTAGAATATTTTAGTGGTAGGGAGGTTTTATCTAAAGAAAATGAGTCCGTCTATTCTTGGGAGCAGCAGTGACGTTGTGACAACAGATTGGAGAATGTTTACCATTTTCTCTTTCTTGACAGAAGACCCTTGTGCCAGATATAAGATGATAAGGTGATTTGATAATGGTTCACTGCTCCTGACACCCTGAACTAATTACCCGGTACATGGAATAAGAAAATGGTAATTGGAATTACAGAAAAATGTGCTTTGCGATCTGTTTTGGCCACCAAGATTATTGAAAATGAAGTTTACCATAATCTCCCGCGTATATAAGGCGGAGCTCATGTATAAGGTGCACCCTTAACTCAGGGATGTGTGTTTTGCATATAAGGCACACCTACTGCTTCTGGATTAATATTTTAAAAAACCCTTGTACCTTTACAGCATTCATTAGCTTTACCCATAGGTGTGATGGAGGTGGGGGAGTAGTATAATAGATGGTCTTTTCTGAATATTATCCAGAAAAGACCATCATATTTGGATTATCCAGAGAAGACCTCCTATTTTTAGATTATTTATAAAAGAGGTCGTTTATAGATATATTTAATTTATCTATAAAAGAGGTCGTTTATAGATATATTTAATTTATCTATAAAAGAGGTCGTTTATAGATATATTTAATTTATCTATAAAAGAGGTCGTTTATAGATATATTTAGAATCCAGAAAAGACCTGTATTTTTGAGAAAATGTAGATTGCAAGTGAAACGAGAAGTCATAATATTTTTATTTTTTCTTTATTGTTCTTTTTGAGACATATCATATAGTCAGACAATCCAACAGATAATCCAATTTATTCCTTTATCGTTTATGAATAGAGAGGCGGAGAATGAGTTACAATAACAATGAATAACATAATTGGAATCTTCATGAATAATGTGATTTATTGAACCAATACCATAGTAAATTTTCGCCACCTAGTTCTTTGTTAGAATCAACTTTAAGAATTCCTCTAAAGACATTAATTCATTTTCGGAGGGGTCGATTTCATGAGAACCTTTTTCATCGGTTGGTTCTTCTTCCGCCGAATAAAATTCTTGTTCTTCAGACGACGTTTCATCAGCTAAATGAGATTGTTCTATATCTGATTCTTCAGACGAGTCACTTTCTCCAGAATCACTTTCTTCATAGTCGTTTTTTTCTTTCAATGAAGCAGATATCTTTTTGCCTGATCCAAAACCTTGATCATTTCTTTCGGTTTTATCAGGTGTATATACTTCTTCTAGCTCAGGGATGAGAATTTTTTCTAATATTATTTGAGCTATTTGATCTCCATGTTTTATTTCGAAGACCTCATTTCCAAAATTAAACAGCAAAACACCAATTTTTCCCCTGTAGTCTTCATCTATTACCCCTGCTCCTACATCGATGAAATGATTAAGAGCAAGTCCTGATTTTGGTGCTATGCGACCATAGCATCCTGCAGGTATGCAAAGTATTATATCAGTTTGTACCAATTTTTTTTCTTTAGCAGGAATAATATAATCATAAGCACTATATAAATCAAACCCTGCAGATTTTTTTGTGGATCTGGTTGGCTTCAATGCTTTTGTTGATGCTTTAACATAATGCATAATAGGTTGGAGAATAGGTGAGGCAGGCAGTAAAGCAGATTTTTTACATGTTGTTACTAACAGTGTATTTGGTTTGTCTTTTACAAGAGTAATATAGAAAGAATCTTGACAACGCGCCATTTTGCTGAACGTTATTTCAGTTGTTTTGTTGTTTAATATAACGCTATTCACAGAGATGTTTTCTTTGTTTTAGTTCATTTAAGACGATCTTTGCTGTAATATTTAAGATTTTCATTGTAAATTTCTTCATATATTTTGCTGTAAGCTAATTGAGAGATTTTTTCACCTTTTTCAGTGTTTTCAAGCTTAGAACGTTCTTCTAATTTTATAGGATAAATTTTTTGTAAAACAAGTCGTGCAACAGCATCACCACTTTTTATTTTTAGGTCTTCTTCTCCGAAGTTAAATAAAACAATGGTAATATACCCTCTGTAATCTTCGTCTATTATTTTTTGGTTGATTAACACAAAGTTATGTTTTCTTGATTTGCATAGAGGTAAAATTATACCATAATAACCTTTAGGGATAGCAAGTTTAACTTCTGTTGTAATTGTACATGCTGTATTATTAGGAACAGTATGGTCATATGAACTGTACATTTGAATCCCTATGTTATTTTCCTCTTTAGTAGGAGAGAAGGAACCTGCTATTTTACTGTATTTTAGAACAGACATTTTCGTTCAGTTTTATATGACATGATGTGATGCCTATTATTATGATTCTCAAGTAAGTAAATAACCAAACAAACAAAATGAAATAATTTTTTATATGATTTTATTTTGATTGTCACATGTGTAAAGACAGTTTTTCATTTTCAGTTTGTTCCTGTTCTTTTATCGAATTCAAGGAATATCATGTTTAGCACATCATTTCTTTTCATGTCGTATACTGCTTTCATCAGTTGATGAGTAGCACTGTACTTAGATCTTTGCCACATTTTTAAGACATTGAAGGTTAATTGAGCTATGTCTTGTTCGGGCTGGGACGATATTGTTCTTCTTTCGTCAGACGTGATATGTAGATATGTAGCTATGTCCTTCCAGTCTCTTGACATTTTTTCACTCAATAAGCTGAAATACATTTGCACGGAGGTCGATTCCACGTCATACTCTTCTAGTTTTTTTTCTTTGAAGAAATTTTCAGTTAATTCCACCAAGTCTATTCTGTGGTTTTCCTTTAAACTTTTCATCAGTTCTTCTGTTCGTAAGTAGTAAGGAACTTCTCTCCACCATTTATTCAGCATCTCTATGCCCATAGCAGTTGGAGTTTTCGTCTTGTTCATGCTTTCAAGTTTAGCATGAGGGATGCCAAGATATACTCCTAAGGTCATCCATTGACGTGCTAACGATACAGAGATTTTTTGAAGAAAGATATCTGAATATCCTAAATCATCTTGAAAGTAATAAGTAGGTAAAGGCATTTTTTACCTTCAAAGGATTAGAGTGACAATCAAAAGTAGGAAAAGAAATAAATCAAAAATACATAGACCAATGATTTAAATAACACATGTACTTCCTCAACAATATGTACTTATGAAGAACTTTAGATGCTCTTAACATGAGGCTTATATTTTATCTCAAGGAAGTAAAATTAAGTTCCAGACTGTTACAAAAAAGGTATATCGGGTAAATGTATACTAAGCATAAATAGACATAATGACATAGAAGAAAAGAAAACAGGATAAAAGATTATAGTAGTTATTAATCCATATATGAAATAGTATATAACGCTCATGAATCCATATGTAGTACAAAACAAAAGAAACAAAAACAAAAAAAATTTATATATTTTAAGACTATCAATATTTTTCTTTTTAATCATTTTTTTTTATTTAGATAAGTTGCAAGACAAAATATCTTTCCATGAAGACAGATATTCTTTCACTTTTTCTTTATCTTCTTCAGTATATCTTTCTAAGTATATTGGATTTATGTCCAAAAAATTGGTGATAGAAAGATCTCCGTCTAAAATACCATGAACATTTATTTCTTCTGGCTTCAGATCTCGTTCTGCATGACAAGCTAACATGTCTATCACACTTTCAATTAAAGCATATTTTCTCATATTTCCTTCTCTGTAATATTCAGGATGATGATCATTGTTTTCATAGTGATGAAATAAAGCATTTTCCCAAGTTGTTTTTTCTTGAGAATTTTTTGGTCCATTTTTAGTATGGAACTTAAAGGTGTAACCTATGGCTTCTCTCATTGAAAACTTAGATAAGTCATGCACCATTATTCGTTCTGTTAAACACATTTTATCTTTTTTGTCAAATACGTTTTCTAAAAGGTAAAAAGTGAAACATATCATTTGTCTATGCCTTAAAACCTGTTCGAAATGTTGCAAGAGAAGTTTCAAGAAAGAATTGTTGCAAGTTATTTTTTCTTTTTTAGATTTTATGTATTTAATGGCTATATCGTCTTCCCAGTTTGTGTGTTTCAACAGTTTTTTTATTTTAAAAGTGTACTTTCCCATATCAGCGTAGTGTTCTGCTCATGAAGCCAGACAAAAGTTTCTCTTGTTTTTCTGTGATTCGTTGCACAAGAATATTATTTTTGTTTCCTAAAGATTTTATTATTTCTTGATTCTTTTTTCTCTCTGCTCTAAGAATGCGAAATTGGTTTTGTTGCCTTTTTCTTGTTTCTTCAAGGGTTTCTATCTTATGTATGCAATCAGGACACACCCCGTCTTCTAGCGAAGGCTTCCAATCAGAATAACTGTTCATGTTACTTTGACGCAGATCAATGTTCACATAAAGTATGTTTGTTCACTTATCTCATCTATGTTTTTATTTCTTAATCACTTTCATGTTTTTTTTCTGAATTTAAATGAAAAGCTTCGTTTGGCTTATTCCTATAAGTCTCCATTAAAACATCAGAAGGCATAGAATCTGGCACATCACAAGTTTCGCCGTCTGCTACAATTTTACTGCCTTCTTCTGAGTCATCACCGTCGGCTACTGTACGACCATATGGATAAGAACCTCTCCTGATGTTATATATTCTCTCTGCTTTAGCTAAGTTGTATGCCTTCCTGTGAGCCATTAAATTCATATTTTCATTTCGTGCTTCTCTTAATTGTAAAGTAAGATGGAGATTATTTTTTTCTTCCTCTTTTATGATATTAATGTGTTCACGTCTTTCTTCTTCTAACAGAGATATATAAGTGCCTTGATGTAAGCATATTTTTTCAAGTATTTCATTGCGCTTTACTTCAAAAATCATATTGTTCCCTTTTGTATCCATGATTAAGACTTGAGAAATAATCTTAATTTATATATTTTTTTTAGGTCTCACACGAGAAAGATGTTCATTCTTATAATTATTTGAGTATCTCAGGATCTTTTGTTTCTTCAGTGAATACATTTGAGTCGGGCAAATGTTCTTGATTTGCAATAGTAGTTAGTAATTGATTATTTTTTTCGTACATTATGTTATCAATATCTCGGTTTTCATTTATTTGAGTAGATTTTAAGTCATGGTTAGAAACAGAAGATCCTATGACAGGATATGTCCATGTTTTTCTGTGATTTACATTAGTTACAAAACAAGACAGGAAAGTTTGAGTTTTTTCATTGTTATGATAAATATTTCCGCTTTCTGTACAAGACAAAAATATTTCATCTCCTTTCTGTAAAGAAGGGGAGATAGATTGTTTACGCGTTTCTAAGATAATGACTACGATGCTTAAAATAAGAGTAAAAACTATTCCTCCTGCTCCTACTTTCCCGTTTGAAATCAAATTATTTATTTTGCTTAAACTTTTCATGCTTCGTTCTTTTGTTTCATGTTTGCTCATTTTTTTAAAAAAAATATCTTTTTATGATGATCAGTTCCAACAAATCGGCAAATAATTTCCAAGACAAGATGAAAAAGAAATAATACATTAATCTTTTTTTCTTTTTTGTGTTGCTCTTAGAAAATTATTTTTTGTAGAACAAATTTGTTTGTTACAAAACAAGGATTTCTTTTTGCTTCGATTATTTTGTTTTTTCTTTAAAAAGTATTGTTTTACTTTACTGTCATTCCAATCAGGATCTGAAGTGAAGCTAGATATAACTTGTTGCATTGTCTTATTCTCAGCTCGTTTTTCTAAAAAGAACAAGCAATATAAACCACAAGTCATAGAAAAAAGTCCTTGAATAGAATGAGAGGAATATTTATATTTTTTTGGCAAAGCTTTCAGAAAACTCTTTCGCATAGGACTGAAGCCATATGAATCGAAATATTCAGCTAGTTTACGTGGTTTTTCATAATAAAAAGCTACCCAATGTTCTCCGGGTAAGTTACTGTTGTCGGTGTTGACTACATAACCTGTAGGAAATGATTTCACTGCAGGTATAGTGTCAGCTGAATAAACACCATAATTTCCTCCTTTTTTTCTTTTAATTTTCTGCAAGAAAAAATTTATTTCCGCTCCATTCATTTTTAGGAATTATGCTGTTTCAGATTTTGCTCTTAATATATTGCTAGAATCTAATCTCAGGAGTTCATGATGTTCTAAATATACGATAGCTGCTACTCCATGGGTTAATTCTTCTTCTAGTTTTATGACAAATCCTAAAGAACCATTTTCTGAATATTCGAATGTGCCTGACGTTATTCCGTTTTTAGATATGTCAAAACAGTAAAGACAATGTCCTTTTTTGAATTCGTCGAAAGAAATATCTATCGTATCGTCTCTGAAAATTGAACCTGTAGACCGTATAAGAGCTAGGTAGGCCATATTGTATAAATCATTAGGGTAATCTAATTCATAGTGATAAAAAGGAGTTCCACCGTCGTTCACTTTCAGTTCTATTTCCTTAGCTTTGAAGTGCTCAAATTGAAACGGATTACGATTATGACTTCCTGTAAAGGCATCTAAATGAACTAACCCTATGATGACTCTTTTTGGAAGAGGAGTGTTGTTCACTATATGAGAGGCTTGCAAAATAGATTTCTGAGGACCAAAAGTGACGTATTTCATGTCTATTTTGTTCACAGGATAATCCCAATACGGAGTAACCATTCTAGCATCCATTATTTTTTTATGGAATTTTTCAGACACTCTTATTCTTTTTATGAATAAATGTATGCCCTGTATGTCTATTATGTATTTTTGTGTTCCTAATTTAGACATCAAACAAAAGTCTTCGTCTGCTCTATCAAATTCTATAGTAAGAGGCAGATCTCCAGGTAACACTTTGACCTGAGCAAAAAGGTCATTATGAATTCGTCCTATGACTTCAAATAATTTCCCGTTTTTAGTTTTGTTATAACGTGCTTTCACTCCAGAATTATGATCGTCGCTGTTAACATTTGTTACTTCGTTGAAATCTTTATCGTCTTTGTAATACATAGCCAAAGCTCCCAAGTGTTTAGCAGTGGTTGGATCATAACTTAAAATATATTCCAGAATAGATCTATATCCGTGCAAATCATTGCTGTCTGATATTCGTATTCCTGCTATAGAAAGTTTCACATTTTTAAACATAGTAGAAGCAAAATAATTCACTGGAAAAACTTTAGCTTTATCGTTTATTGTCCCATCGTTAGCTGGAGCATCTGGATTTTGTTTGTCAGCTTTTAATATTTTGCCAGACACTCGAATAAAACTGTCGTGCAAAGAAATGAAATCTGTATGTTTAGATTTTAAAGTGAATTGAACTGTAGTGCTGTTAGGAGAAGCAGTGGGCTCAACTTTTTCATAATAAGTTTTAACTCTACTTATATCTGTTGGAGGAACATGAGTAAAATCAAATTCCGAGGCTACACAAAAACAAGGATCTTCGTCTAACAATGACATTTTTTTAAGGTGATGAACAAACTTCACAAATATTTGTTTGTTTTTCTCTTCTTTTCAGTAATCTCAGGTTATTTTATGTTAACCAAAGATATCTTTTTTGAAATTTCTTCTAAATCTATTTCTTTTTTTATTTGTGATCGTTTTATTAACTTTTCTTTTCTTGGTTACATGTGAAATAACTTCTTTGCCTAAATCAGACAAAGTTTCTTGAGCTTCTCTTTTTAAAGCTCGTTTAAAGTTTTCACCTTTCATGACATTTTTTGCTACTTTAATTCCTCCTGTTAAGGCTCTTTTTCCTATTCCTTTTGCGGCTGATGCCACAACAGGTTTCACCAAAGGAATAACTGTCTTAAACAATCCTTTTAAAATACCACCTAGCCCATAACCTTTTTGATTTCTGCTTCCTACGAAGGGGGTTAAAGAATAGTATCCTTTTCCATACTGTACATCATAAGGATAAGATCGCTTAGTTAAAAAATGTTTATAATATATATCTTCAGGTGAATCGTTAGAATACATTTTGATGTATTTTTATTTATTTTTTTTTGATTTATCTCAAAACAATTTATCTCTACCAGTCAGATGCCCATTCCTTAGAAGAATATCTTGGGTTTTTTTTGGTTCTTCTTCCAGATCGAGTAGAATAAGGTGACGGCTTTCCTGACAAATTTTTGTTTGTTTTAATTTTCCCGAAGACGTCTTCTTGTGGGCTTGGGTAAGATATTTTTACGTCTCTTTCTTTGCTGGGTTGCTTTTCTTCGAAAGGGAGAGGAGGGATATTTTTTATTGGAGTTTTCACTATGCCTCCGCTGGCTTCTCCTATTTTGTCTTCTTCATTTGCAGAAAGATAGTCGGTGTCGTTATTTTTATCTTCAGTATCTTCTGTAGTTGTTTTTTTTCAGAAGGGGCTTTTCTTTTTCTTGAAGAAGAGTTTCATCCAAATTGCCGTCTTCAGAAAATTCATCGTCTGTAGCATCTGTAGAATAATTGCTTTCTTTTCTTTGTTTGTCTTCCATGTTTTGATCTTCTAAAGGATATTTTTTTATGATATAAGGACGATTGTTTTTTTTAGTTATTTTTGGCTTATTTAAAAACCACGATTTAGGAATATGATTAGATATATTAACCCAAAGTTCTTCTGTTCCTATAGGTTCTGTTTTTATGCTTGCATTTGAAAAGAATTTCATGATGCTTATCACATTAGAATTTCTGATTAGTTTACCTCTGATGATAATTTCACCATGTTCATTCCATAGATAGTTCAGTTCTATCATTTTTTTGAGAATTTCTTTTATGTAAGGAATTTGTGCTTGTCTTATGTTGGATAAGATCTCAAGTATTGATATACCTGGTATTATTTCTTGTTTTTTTTCTGTAGGAGCAGAATACATGAAAGCTGAGTCTTTAGCTATATTTTGATTTGTGCTTAATATCTTATACGGTTTCACGTTATACATTCTTTGCGCTAATAATTCTTGTTGCCTTTCGAGAGCAGGATTTTTTTCTTGGTCAGTGTTTTTTTCATTAGCATGATTTTTTGCTGAAGATAATTTTTTGTAAGTTGCTAAAGGTATAACTATACTTTTTTTGAAGCTAGCCATAATATTAATTTTTTGCACCTGCCAATCCTCCTATTAAGGACACTGCTAAAGGGAGGAGAAGAGAGAGAAATCCACCTTTTTGTTTTAAAACTGCTTTCCTTTTTTTGTTATTCACACGTCTATTAATAAGATATCTTAAAGTGTTCTTGTATTTTTTTAACTTTGAATAAGACACTGAATTTAATTTAATGTTTCCTGTAAGAACATTAAAAATGCACTGACATATAGAATCTAAATCTTCTTTATCTGCATATTCTATTAACAAATCTCTTTTTCTTTTGTTTTTTGTGTTTCCTAACATTGTCAAAAAAGCTAATCTTTTGACTGATCTGATGTTTGCTGCTTTCTTCTTGATTTTTCTTTTTGGTCGTTTGCAGCTAGTTCTTTTTTTTCTTTTTGCTACAACTGATTTCTTTTTTATTGTTTTTTTTCCTTTTCTTTTAGAAACAGGCATTTTTTTCTTTAACGGTGGCATTCTTATAAATCAACTATCACACAAAAACTTTTATTTTTTTCATATGTTTTATTCAATCTCACGAACTTTATGTTGGTTCATACATGTATAGTTGTTTTCTGTTTTATGTTTTGTTAGGTATATACACCTCTTGTCCTATGTCAAATATGTTGCTCCTAAATCTGTATTCTTGAGGAGTTTTTTGATGACCATCTATTAAAAGATAGGAATGTGGTTTCCTAGTTGCTTCATTAAAAATATTAACGAAAGTTTTATAATTTTTAGGCAACAGTTTTCTCCCTAATGTTAGAGGGACAGTTTGATCTAAAGGTGAATTAAAAATAACTAAATACGTCGCATTTCTATTAACAGTTTGCCTTTCTTTTCCTTCAGAATAATAATTTTGTGAAATATATATAACATTTATCGATTCATGATGACATGTTTGAGTGAAAAGTTTTCCTATTTCAGGATTATTTCCACATTCTTTCATTAAATCATCTAAAATAACAAGTCCATTAAGGTCAGGTTTTATATATTTATCAAAAGAAGAAGGAATACCGTTCAAAAATGTTATGCTTTTCCCCTCCATGAAGTCTTTTTTAGCAGGAGGGGTTTGACCATAACACCATATGACATAGTCTATTTTTTTTTCTATTATTCGCTCATTATTTTTTAAAAGATCATACACAAAAGTAGTTTTTCCACTGTTGCTTGGTCCTGCTATGATCATAGAAAATGGAATTCTAATACATGCATTGAAAACAGGGAATTCTATGTCTTCCATTTTTTATTTTCCTTTTATTTTGTTTAATTCTTCTTTATAAAAACTACCACTCAATATTTCATTATTTTTGTCTGTTAACACATAAGTAGCAGGCCATGTTCTAAGAACATATGCTATTTGAAAAATTTCTTCTTTCCAATGAGAAGAATACCCTCTTCTGAAAGCAGTCTTATATTTACTTATTCGTACTTTATCTCCTACTTTAAAAGGCAGTTTCTTTTGCTGTACAAATATTTTCCGTATTGCTTTAACCATATTTTTTTTTCGTTTGATTTGGTTACTTCAGAAGGACTTATTCCTAATGTTCTATGTTTACTATGATTATAACTTTTAACTAAATCCTGTAGAACGTCTATATATCTCAGACTCTTTTTGAAAGAAAGATATTTATATATTTTGTCTTGTATGGTACGATTGAATCTTTCTACTATAGCACATTTAGTGTCTTGAGAAGTACTGAAAAATTTTATTTCATTTTCTTTTAAAAAATTTTGAAAAACACCTTTAAATTCGCTTCCTTCATCTAATTGTATTAAGTTGGGCTTAACATTGCTTTTTAACAAAATTTTTTTGAAGCCGTCTAGAGTGACATATGCAGTTTTGTTCACTAAAGGTTCAACATAAGCATAACATGAAAAACAATCTATACAGGCTAATAAATATTTTATTCCATTGTTTTGATCTTTAAGGTTAAAAATACTTATTAAATCAATTTGCCATTGATCGTTTATGCCTTTCACTATTGTTTTTCTTCGAAGAAATTTATATATTATTTTCTTATGTGAAGTATAAGTTCTAGTGTTACGGAGAAAATTTAGCACGTCCTTTCTCGTTATATTTTCATCTATTTTTTTAGCTGCTTCATATAATTTTTTCACAGAAGAAAAAGATGAAGGATGAGAAGGAGTGAAATAAATTTTTTTCAAAATATTTTCTTTGTCCATGTTTGAAAAATATTTGCTTATGAACATGAAAATAGAACCATCTCAGAGTAGTAGGTGATATAATTTTTGATGAATGAACGACATCTTTTGCAACAGCATTCAGACAAAATATTTTTCACAACATTTTTAAATAAATGAATGACACAACTTTTTTCGTGCACGCGAAACAAAATGGAAATCCGATACGCGTCCATTCCAAGAAAAAAAAGGTAGAGACATATTTTATCCCCTTATCAGTTGAGCAAGAGCACAAATTTCTCTTTCGAGATGTACTTTTTGCTGACACATAGGTTTTAAAATATATGTACCATAAAAAACTTGGCATTAGCGCAAGTTCCTCCATTGAGGTGTACTTTCTGCCAATGCATAAATTCACAGAATGGGGCATATTAGCACAGATTTTAACCCATTTTTACGCGTGAAAAAAGTCATTAAATGCAATGCAAGTTTCCGGATTTCCGTGAAAAAATGAAATAAAAAAATCTTTTTGCCTTATAAAAAAAATATTATTCTATAGCATAGATATTAGTGTATATAGGAATAAACCCATCAGGTATTCTAGTTTGGTTTGTGTTAGTTCCTATAGTTTTTTGTGCATGTTTTCTTACGTTTCCAGTTTTCTTCAACACAGTTTTACCTTTAGTGGAACAAATAGTTTTCTGTTTTTTTCCTTTCTTGACTTCTTTTTCTTCTTTCTCACTTTCTTCATCTTCTGTCATGCTAGTCCCTGCTTTTCTTTTATTTCTTTTTTTGCTTCGATTTTCATTTTCGTCTTCAGGCAAAGGAGAGGCTGTCAGGTTGTCTTTTCCTTCTGATTCTTCGGAGCTAGAGTTTTCTGTGTCGCTGATTTTTTCGTCGATAATTAGCTTCAATTTATTTTGAGCAGACTTAGCTTTGTTCCTCATTTTTTCTTTGAGATATTGTGTATGGCATGAATTACATCTCAAATGATTTTCGTCAGAAGAAAAATAATGGAGAGAATGAAAAGGTTTATGACACCTTATGCATTCTTGAACCATGCTTTTTTGACATTTTTCACAATATTTTTTATCTTGAACTATTCTCCCTTTTCTTCCACAATATTCACACTTAACAGGCATTTTATGTATATTTTTATCTAATTCAAAACAAAGATACTTTGACCGTAGATATCTTGTAATCTTTTTTGCTGTAGCTCTTATCTCACTAAGGTTTTCAATCGCTGTCACTGTCACTAGAGGCTATGTTATCGTCGCTGCTGCTGTCGCTATGAGACTTTGATTTTTCTTTCTTTTTCTTAGTGTTCTTAGTCTTTCCAGGCTTTTCTTCTTCACTCATTTTTTTAATTTTATCTATTTTTTTATCTATTTTATTCCTTAGTTCAAAGAGTAAATCATATTCTTCTTTAAGGAGAGAAATACTTTTGTCTTTTACCATATCATGAAAATGTAAGTATATTTTTCCTTTTAATTTATTTATGTCTATTCTTTTCCTTTTGCCAAAAGCTAAAGTAGGATATTTAGATGATTTACTCATTTTGTTTGTTTGCAGATAGTTTGCTATTGTATTTTTGTCTTTATCTCACAAACTTTTCTTCTTTTTGAATGAATATCTTCAAAAGGAATTTCTTTCATTTTTCTTTTTAAAGGGGGAATCTTATAATGACCATATGCGTAAGATTTAATTCCTCCTCTTCTCAAATATCTTTTATCTTCAAAAGGAGAAAGAGATATCTTTCTTTGAGACATAGTGTACACTTTGTGTTTTATGCTTCTTATGTTATCGAATTCTGCTTCTTTTATTCTATTTTGGACTAAAGTAAGCTTAAAGTCATTGTGCCTTATAGTTTCTATGCTACTTTTTTTGACTCCCTTTATTTTTTTCTCTTCTTCCCCCTTCTCAAACAAAATTGAATACATTTTTGGCCTGAGAGCTATAAATTCTTTTATTTTTTTCCCTCCTGCTTCATCTTTAAATTTACCTAAGACCTTTTTGTTTGTTTCATCATACAAAAAATGATCTTTAGGTAAATTAGAAAAATCAAAAAAATTATTTAGATCTTTTATTTTTTTAAGATAATTTGTATCTTTTATGTAATACACTAAAGAATCTGTGTCTGTATATAACAGTTGAATATGTACGTCTTTGAATTTAGGCAACATGATATTATAATGGAAATTAAACATCCATAGTTTAGATAACTCTAAAACAGAAAACCCAATGTAGATCGGTTTGTCTAGTAAAAGTTTTTCTTTGCTGCTTTGTATTCCTACAAAGTCCTTTTGAAATATATGAAGAGATTTAAAAGTAGGTTTTTTTATAAGATTTTCACTTTCTTTAGGGTCTGAAGTTAATTTCATGTTAGTTCTTTTCTTGACATTTTCCATTGTTTTACCAAATGCTGCATTATTTAATAACTTAAAGAATTCTTTTTCGAAAGCAGAGGTAGCCAAAGTTCGTTCTCTGTTATTGAACAAAATGTAAGATTTCATCCAATCTTTCTGATGAAAGCTTAAAACACGATGAATTTTATTTATCTTTAAACCTAATGCAAGGTATAATTTTAAATTACGATAATGCACTACATAATTTTTTTTGTCTTTTAAATTGCATATAAGCTTTTTTCCTCCTTTTTTGTAGGACGTTTCAGTTTTTTTCAATATTTCTTTTGCATACGGAGATAATTCTTGTTCTTCTATTTCTATTTTTTGTGGAGCTAGAGGAAAATCGTTGTGCATGTCATGAAGACAGTCAGGGTAAGTTAAACTTACCTCCAGTATGTATCCTGTTTCATTATGATCTGAAATGCTTTCTATGTTTAGTTTTTGAATTTGATTTTGGGTTAGCCATTTGAAATTTGAGTGAGGCAAAAAATCTGCTAAACATTTGCCGTAAAGGTTATTGCAGTCTATGTAAAAGATGATTTCGTCGGAAGAATTAGCTTTCGCATACCTATGAGAAACATTAGTAATGCCACCCCTTATACCGCCTTCTATAAAATTATATATTTCGATGTCAGAAAGCAACTCTAGTTCAACTTCTGTATGTTTCAACATAGCTTGATAACTCAAACTAGGTGCCGTTAGAAAATGAGCAGGGTCTAAACCGTAATAACTTAAGGCCTTTTCTCTGAAAGATTCAAAAACGTCACATAAAAGCAAAACGTCTATTTTCAAGTAGGCTTTCAAATAATCTTTTATGTTTCTACATTTTAATGCTTTAAACATATGAATAGCATGACAGTAATCGTCCTCAGTTATATTTTTTTTGGTTAAAGTAGAATAAAATTTGTCTATAGGCGGCAATTTTTTTTCTTTCAAAACAGACCAAGAATCAATGTAATCATAGCACATGACACCTTTTCTTATCATATAAGGAATCATTTTTTTGTTTGAAGTATGTTTTTTTGTTTGAACGAAATCTTTTAAACCTTTCTCTTGCAAAAGTTCAGCTAATTTTGAAAGGGACGTAGGTAAAAATTGGAAGGAATCTATAATTCTAAAATTTTCGAAACTTAAAGTAAGAAATTTTTCAGATGATTTAGCAATCACAGATATGGTGCTCTGGTTTATATATTTATATAATTTTTGGATGAGAAAATGAGTGTCATAATTCATGCTGTTGTGAATAATAATTGGTATCTTTAAATTGTCCATCCTAAGACTAGTGTAAGTAAGATTACATCTATTGCAAGCATAATTTAAATCTCTTCCTTTTCCTTCTTGTCCTATGTGAGCATGATCTAAAACTTTTCTTATACCTTTTTCGGTGAAAGATATCCCGCATATGTAACAATTTTTTTGCTTCACTATATGTGAAATATCGTCAGAAGACAAAGACAAAGGTTTTCTCTTATGATCTAAAATATACGAAATTTCAGCTCTTTTTTTATATAAGTAAGAAACAAATTTTTCTATAACATTTTTTCCTACGTATATAACAGGATCTTGACTGTATTTTTCATATTTAGAAATTAATATAGCTCCAAAGGCATTTAATTTGTGTTCTTTGGAGCAACACGATTTCCCTTTGTATATTTTGCTTATAGTGCGATTATAACATTCAAAATCTGCATATATCACAAAAGGACTTTTAACTTTAAATTTATGGTCAACGAATTTCAAGAAAGTCCCTTTCGGTGGAGTAGAATAACCCTGACCACTGTATACATTAGTTTTGCAATTGTTGTTAACGTGCATTTCATATTTTTTTTTTGAGCAAAATGATATCAAACATTTGTAACAAAAGTACCTAGTTTTTTTCCAAAAGAATGGTCTGATAAATTTATGTAAATTTCTGATAAGATAATAGTGATCATTAAATAACAATAAATCAATATGTCTTCCTTCAGTAAGGGGAGAAGAAAGGACTGAAATATACATAGGGAAAGGCTGAAATTCTTTTTTTTCAGATACTAAAAGGCCAAAGACATTTACAGTAAGATTATTTTTCTTTTCGAACTTTGGAATTTCACTCAATTTCACAGGAAAAGAAAGAAAAGAAAGGTTTAATTTTTCTAAAAAAATATCGTACGACTTAGCCAAGTTTGCATTGTGAGGAATTTTATGTAATCCTGCTAAAACAGAGTACACGAAGCATTTTTTGCCGCTTCCTTTTATATTAAGAACTGATTTTTTTCTTTGAATAATGCTTTCTTTCCCTTTTTTCTCACCTCCAAAAGGATTATATTTAAAAACAGAGAGGCGTAACACTTTTATTTCTCTTAAAAACCATCCTGACCCCATGTGCAAAAAAGCATCGAAAAAACCTAATATCACAGAAAAGGAATTTCTTATTAATTCCTCTACGTTATGAGAATCAAAGTTTACTTGAACAGGACTTTGGAACCATGGTTGAATTTCAAAATATTCATTGTTTTCTAGATTATATTTTCCTAACACTGTGCATAACGATAATTGAAATTTAACCCCCCCTTCTTTTTTTTTTTTCTTCAAAATTAATTTTTTAATTTTTTTGGTCTGATTAAGTAAAAATAAATCAGGATCATATTTGTGAAGAGCAGGAGTTAAATCATATTCTACGATTAAATTTCTGAAAGCTTTACTTTTTTTCATTTCTTACAGGTCTAAAATGAAGAACTAAAAAAACTGTTCCATATTCAAATTGAACCAACTTTCCCACATCGTCACATATAGTTATTTCGATTTCTTGTATTTCACTTTTTTTCACCTTTTTATAGTACGGAGAGACAAAAACTTCCTTTATATCGTCTCCGAATTTTTCACTGCAACGAATAGTTCTCAATAAAGGAATTTGAAGATCGCCTACAATTTCATTTGCAACTATATCAGTATAAATATAAATATTAGAAGAAACGTGATGCAAATTAGGAACACCTCCCGCATGAAAATATTTATAATGTTTGTATCTTAAAGTAGTGCTCATTAAAATCTGAAAATCTAATAAACTATTCAATGGAAGCCCTGAAAAAGTTATAACGTCGCTGTTTTCGATCTCAGCTTCGTTGTCTATTTCTTCAGATATATCCAATCTCAGTACATTACTTAAATATTTAGACATAACAACTTTGTCTCCTCTCCCTACCTTTAAAATGGGTTTTAAATTTGCAGCTCAGTTTTCACATATGGTTCTCTACTTTTTCGAAAAAATTCATCGTCAGGGTATGCGTCTATTTTTTTCAAGGCTGCATTTATGCTTTTTATTAAACTATCTAAAGAAGTATAATTTCCATATGGAATTTTTTGCACGACATATCTTTTTTTTATTTCTATTTCATCTAATGAAGTTATTTTATTCACGTCTTGCTTCAACCTGAAATCTTTTTTTTCTACTACCAAAGTCCTATTTTTTTCTGGAAATTCTGGGAAATTATACCAGGAAACTGGTATGTTTACTTCTACTAATCCCACTTCCCATTCTCCTTGTAAAATTAAAATAGAAGGTAATTTAACCCAAAATTTGCTTGTTTTGTTTTCTCGAGAGGGATGAATAGTATTAGAAGGTAAATTAATGTAAAAAGGAGAAGAAACATTCATTTTAAAAATATATCTTATTTTTAAACAATAAAATCTTTTTTTGATAACTTTGAAAGTATTTCTTATCTCAGGGAAAAAAAACCACTGGTGGCTCATATGAACAGGATATTTTCTGTTAACTGAAGACCTCTAGTGAGCATTCCTAAAATTATCTTAAACTATACCATATTTAGCACTCTATAGACCTGTAGAGGCTAGGACTGACATTACTTTACTAGATCAGCGAAGACCTCTAGTGAGAGTCACTAAAACTATGTGCATGGTTTTACACTGAAGACTTCTGGTGGCTGATATAAATTATGTGCATGGTTTTACACTGAAGACCTCTGGTGGCTGATATAAATTATGTGCATGGTTTTACACTGAAGACCTCTGGTGGCTTATAGAAGGCATTTTCTACTTACTGAAGATCTCTAGTGAGCATTCCTAAAACTATCTTAAACTATACCATATTTAGCACTCTATAGACCTCTAGAGGCTAGGACTGACATTACTTTACTAGATCAGCGGAGACCTCTAGTGTGAGTCACTAAAACTATGTGCATGGTTTTACACTGAAGACCTCTGGTGGCTGATATAAATTATGTGCATGGTTTTACACTGAAGACCTCTGGTGGCTTATAGAAGGCATTTTCTGCTTACTGAAGACCTCTAGTGAGCATTCCTAAAACTATCTTAAACTATAGGTCTCAGTGAAGGAAATCCCGCAGAAAACCGGAAGTCATATACGATTTTGGTCAGAAGTGAATACTGCAGGCACACTGAATGGTCAATAACCATGTTGAAAATAATGCCAATAAATATAAAACCACTACACATGTTGTTGAACATTTGCTGCTTTGAATAAAATACCAGGAGGGCATTTCTCAAAGTGCTTACCTATTTTTTCAAAGGTTAAATTGGAAAAAGTGAATCTACATTTTATTCAGTGCAGATTTAGGCAGAATCAGGGTGTTTTTACGCTATAGTCCAGTGCTCAAAATTTTCGTGGTCAATTCATATTTTAAGTCAGCCTATATTATGAAGGAAGGATGTATCTATTAATTCTGGAGTGATTTTTAGAAAATGAACATGTTCCAATGGGTACTATCGCATTTCGCGCTACATTAAATTATAGTGCGGAACCAATTCCTTCTCTGAGACCTAAAGCATATGGGGGATTAGCATGAAAAAGGAAAATACCCCTCAAATCAGTTTTTTTCTATATTAATTATTTAAAGAAGGATTGTTTTTGCCAAATTCTATGGAAAATGTGTTCATAGGTCTCTAAAATGTGTCCAAAATTAAGGAAAAATCATGTTTATATTGATGTCGGAGTGGTCCGCAGGCCGCGCTGCAGGTTCATTTCAGTCTAGGGCCACTGGCATAGTGCAGATTATTTTGATAGGCCCGATTTATTTTTACCTTATTCTTAACAGGGTAGGCATTTCGTATCTGTGTAGTATTGGCCACTTGCAGCTAGTCTAGGTAGTACAGAGAGGGGTTATTTTTGCGCTTTGACATATCATCTGTATTAGTTAAGTTAGGCACTGACACCGCAAATGGTATATCTACCGCTTCAAGAAAACTATCCAGGGTATAATATTTTGGGACATTTCCTTGAAATCATCTAGAAATGTAGGATTGTATTACCCAGTATCCATGTTACATACTCTCATAAATCTTCCCAGGCATGGCATGTGAATATTGTGTACTTTTTGCAGTGATTTTTATGTATTTTTCTACAATTTTTCATAATTTGTCAATTATATCCACAGTAAACTGCAACAAGGACACTTACACAATATAGAGAAAAATCAAAAGAATATCCATGCCAAATTTGATAATCCTAGAGGCACTGCTTGTCATGAAAATGACTCAAAGATGAAGAGGGCGGTGTCCTCGGACAGAGACATAGAAATCAGGCTGATTTTGGGTATTACTTGGCCTGAAAGGCACCCTATATCATGAGATAGAGCGGTCCAAGGAGCATAAAACCTAGGGGCCTGTGTAAAAACATCTATTGGATTATAAAAATCTCAATTATAGACAAGACATGCACACAGCCCATTAATAGTAGGTCTCAGTGAAGGAAATCCCGCAGAAAACCGGAAGTCATATACGATTGTGGTCAGAAGTGAATACTGCAGGCACACTGAATGGTCAATAACCATGTTGAAAATAATGCCAATAAATATAAAACCACTACACATGTTGTTGAACATTTGCTGCTTTGAATAAAATACCAGGAGGGCATTTCTCAAAGTGCTTACCTATTTTTTCAAAGGTTAAATTGGAAAAAGTGAATCTACATTTTATTCAGTGCAGATTTAGGCAGAATCAGGGTGTTTTTACGCTATAGTCCAGTGCTCAAAATTTTCGTGGTCAATTCATATTTTAAGTCAGCCTATATTATGAAGGAAGGATGTATCTATTAATTCTGGGGTGATTTTTAGAAAATGAACATGTTCCAATGGGTACTATCGCATTTCGCGCTACATTAAATTATAGTGCGGAACCAATTCCTTCTCTGAGACCTATACCATATTTAGCACTCTATAGACCTCTAGAGGCTAGGACTGACATTACTTTACTAAATCAGCGGAGACCTCTAGTGTGAGTCACTAAAACTATGTGCATGGTTTTACACTGAAGACCTCTGGTGACTAATATAAACAAGGCATTTTCTGCTTACTGAAGACCTCTAGTGAGCATTTCTAAAACTATCTTAAACTATACGATACTTAGCACACTGAAGACCTCTAGAGGCTATGACTAATATTTCTTTACTAGATTAGCGAAAAGCTACTTTTGTGAGTTTGTTGCGAATCGTTCCCATACAAGCATTGTTACAATTAATTTTACCACAAATTGTATGTATGTAACAGGAATTAATTATGTGAAAATGAAACAAATTTAATTTTTAGCTCTCAGTGAACAGTTGACTCAACAGCAATTTTTAATGAACTCACAAAAGCAAATCTTTAGCTTTACCTTTAAAGCATTAATCGCAATGCTTTTCCTGCAAAGAATTCCCTGTAGTCTGCGTCAGAAAAGTTCATCTGATTTCGCTGCCTCCTTCATTTACTTTGTTACCTTATTCGTTGTCATATAACTTTGCTGCCTTATTGGTTAACTTCGTTGCCTTATTCGTTATACTGTATTACCTTAAGTTATTGTAGTTTTGTTTCTTTATTCTCAGAGACTTTTTGTAAGCTACTGCTGTATATGTTATAAAATATTTCATTTTTAAAATGTAACATAAGACAAAAATATTTGTTTCAAACTTTTTATTTCTTATCAAATAAACAAACTTTTGGTTGTTTTTTTTTGATTTAACAAGGAAGTGTCAGATGATTTTCTCATTAACCATAACAAACATTCATGACCAACCCGTGGTTTTTCATGTACCCATTCAATGGAACAGTAAGGACATTTTATTGTTTCAGTCCTATGATACAAATTTGATTTTTGAATAAAATCATCAAAACATTTTTGATGTACTGGCTTATTGCAACAAATCATATAAGCAATGTTTCTAGTTTTTGTAGAAATAATCATTTCAGTGTTGCATAATTTACAAAGCATGTATTCTAGTGACATTTTATGCAATCTTTGTCTTGTTTTATTTCTCAATTCTTTTGTTATTTCTGATAAAACATATTCACTAGGATCTAAAGTGTCATCATGTTTTCTTTTTTTAGGTTTCATTAATGTTTCTACATGATAAATATATGGGATTTCGAGTAAGTCACAAGCAAAATCCATCATAGTAAAATAAAAATGTTGATAAGGCATTAATATGCAACACATTTTAAGGACTCGCGGTAAAAGCATAATATTTGATAAAACTAAATTGCCTATTTCATCCTGCAAATAAAAAGACAGGAAATAATCAGCGAAATATACAAGCGCCTCTACTTTGATTTTTTTTAACCGTGGCAAAGAATCAAAATAAGACAAAGCCGAAATAATTTGTTCAGCTTCCTTGACTGACATATAAGGCTGGGAAGGAAAACTGACATCTATTATATCCTTTTCGTTGTCTTTGAAATGTATTCTACCTTCGAAATAAGAAATTCTAGTTTTTAATAGTTCATAATTAATTTTTATGATCATTTTTTTCCAAATCTTTTATCTAAAATTCAAATAATTTACTTTCACAAACTCAGGTTATCCTCTCTAAACTCGTAAATAGAGCAAAATGTAATATTCGGACAATATCTTTGTCCTTTGTGGTTGTTTTTTGTCAACAACCCAAACCTTAGGACATCTTAAAAATTGATCTTTTATTGTGATTATTATGTCAACAAACCACAACTTAGATATGGATCCCTTGTGCGATTATTTTTGTTATGGATCCCTTGTTGCGATTATTTTCGTCAACAAATCACAACCAACACAAATGCAACATTAGGACATCTTAGATATATGAGTCCCTTGTTGTGATTATTTCTGTTGACAAACCAAACAATCAAAATAATTTGATATTAGTCCCTTTGTTGTAATTATTTTGTAGACAAACCACAACTGACACATATGTAATATCAGGACAACTTAAATATTAGTCCCTTCTAAATCCAACTTTGTGTTTAATCTCAAAAACATTTCTGAGAGTTCTAAATTCAGAATAACTCAGTAGAGGTCACAGTCAAGTTTCTAAAGCTAACAGAAAACTTTAGACAATTGAAACTTTCATAAAGTTATAAGAAAGCTATTCTAAGACCACTAAATCCCAACTGACACAACAATTTTCAGTGATATTGAAAGCCTACCTAGCCTAAACTGATATAAATATCAAAATCTGACTGAGTACTTACCCTTAGAGACTATCACACTATTAAATCCAAAATAACGCAATATCCAATAAAAATGTTTCCATAGGCAGAGCCTTTTCTACAAAGGTGGGAGAAATGTTTATTGAGACCAATAAAGCTTAAGAAACTTAAACAATAAATACCTATCCTAAGTTAATAAAAATGTGTTGACTGAGTATTTACTTTTAGAAACTCTCAAACTAGTAAATAAAACTGGCAAGATGCTATGAAAGCCTACCTAGCCTAAACTGATATAAATATTAAAGTCTGAATGAGTATTAGTTCTTAGAGACTCTCACTATTAAATCCAAAATAACACAATATCCAATGAAAATGTTTCTGCAGGCAGAGCCTTTTTTTACAAAGGTGAGAGAAAAGTTTTCTGAGACCATTGATGTCAAAGAAACTCAAGCAATAAATACCTAGCCTAAGCTGACAGAAATGTCCAACTGAGAATTTACTCTCAGACTAGTAAATTCAAAATAATGCAATATGTTATGAAAACCTCTCTAAAGTCAGGGGGAAACTGATAGCTCATCACAGCAATTGCAGGTGGGACCATAACCAATCTGTCCCTTTGCACCAGCATTATGTTTTGTGTTGGTTATGCTAGGAATCGAACCCAGTTACCTTCAAGGGCTGTGATTGGCTGTCAAAATTCGGTGTGCAGAAATCTTTCTGAAGCTAGGACAAATCAATTTTAAAAGTATAGAAACTTCAATGAACGCATGAAAATTCTTTTCTGAAACTGCTGAATTAAAACTAACACAGCAAAATTTAATTCCATACAAACCATCCCTAGCCTCAGCTTGAGAAAATAGCTTAATTCAGAATAACTAAGAAACTCTCAGACGTGTAAATTTAAAGCCAAAGCAAAGGATAAACGAGAGTTTTACCTGTTCTGCCTTCAACCAAAAATAGCCATAGGCTGGCTACAGCCAATCTGCTCAGCACAGTACAGGGGCGTACCTCTGGTAGCCCAAGCAGTGCACTGTCCAGAATAGTCTACCTCCTCCAGTACAGTGGCGTATCACCATGAAAGCCAAAGCAGTGGAGAAACTAGAGAGTTAGTTTTACTTGTTCCCCCTTCGACCAAAATAGCCATAGGCTGGCTACAGCCAATCTGCTCAGCACAGTACAGGGGCGTACCTCTGGTAGCCCAAGCAGTGCACTGTCCAGAATAGTCTACCTCCTCCAGTACAGTGGCGTATCACCATGAAAGCCAAAGCAGTGGAGAAACTAGAGAGTTAGTTTTACTTGTTCCGCCTTCGACCAAAATAGCCATAGGCTGGCTACAGCCAATCTGCTCAGCACAGTACAGGGGCGTACCTCTGGTAGCCCAAGCAGTGCACTGTCCAGAATAGTCTACCTCCTCCAGTACAGTGGCGTATCACCATGAAAGCCAAAGCAGTGGAGAAACTAGAGAGTTAGTTTTACTTGTTCCGCCTTCGACCAAAATAGCCATAGGCTGGCTACAGCCAATCTGCTCAGCACAGTACAGGGGCGTACCTCTGGTAGCCCAAGCAGTGCACTGTCCAGAATAGTCTACCTCCTCCAGTACAGTGGCGTATCACCATGAAAGCCAAAGCAGTGGAGAAACTAGAGAGTTAGTTTTACTTGTTCAGCCTTCGACCAAAATAGCCATGGGCTGGCTACAGCCAATCTGCTCAGCACAGTACAGGGGCGTACCTCTGGTAGCCCAAGCAGTGCACTGTCCAGAATAGTCTACCTCCTCCAGTACAGTGGCGTATCACCATGAAAGCCAAAGCAGTGGAGAAACTAGAGAGTTAGTTTTACCTGTTCCGCCTTCGACCAAAATAGCCATGGGCTGGCTACAGCCAATCTGCTCAGCACAGTACAGGGGCGTACCTCTGGTAGCCCAAGCAGTGCACTGTCCAGAATAGTCTACCTCCTCCAGTACAGTGGCGTATCACCATGAAAGCCAAAGCAGTGGAGAAACTAGAGAGTTAGTTTTACCTGTTCTGCCTTCGACCAAAATAGCCATAGGCTGGCTACAGCCAATCTGCTCAGCACAGTACAGGGGCGTACCTCTGGTAGCCCAAGCAGTGCACTGTCCAGAATAGTCTACCTCCTCCAGTACAGTGGCGTATCACCATGAAAGCCAAAGCAGTGGAGAAACTAGAGAGTTAGTTTTACTTGTTTCGCCTTCGACCAAAATAGCCATAGGCTGGCTACAGCCAATCTGCTCAGCACAGTACAGGAGCGTACCTCTGGTAGCCCAAGCAGTGCACTGTCCAGAATAGTCTACCTCCTCCAGTACAGTGGCGTATCACCATGAAAGCCAAAGCAGTGGAGAAACTAGAGAGTTAGTTTTACTTGTTCCGCCTTCGACCAAAATAGCCATGGGCTGGCTACAGCCAATCTGCTCAGCACAGTACAGGGGCGTACCTCTGGTAGCCCAAGCAGTGCACTGTCCAGAATAGTCTACCTCCTCCAGTACAGTGGCGTATCACCATGAAAGCCAAAGCAGTGGAGAAACTAGAGAGATAGTTTTACCTGTTCTGCCTTCAACCAAAATAGCCATGAGTGGCTACAGTCCATCTGCTCAGCACAGTACAGGAGGGTACCTCTGGTAGCCCAAGCAAAGCACTTTCCAGAAAAGTGACTTCAGCTTCAATGGCGTTATCCTGCTGACAAAAGATTTTATGTATTATCACACAATGCTCTGATTCATTATTATACACTATTCCTGTTTTAATCCAATCCCTCAATGACTAATCATATCAAACTCATAAGCTATTCAACTTTCCCATATTTCAGAGCCTCCCATCGCCTTCGACCAAAATAGCCATAGGCTGGCTACAGCCAATCTGCTCAGCACAGTACAGGGGCGTACCTCTGGTAGCCCAAGCAGTGCACTGTCCAGAATAGTCTACCTCCTCCAGTACAGTGGCGTATCACCATGAAAGCCAAAGCAGTGGAGAAACTAGAGAGTTAGTTTTACCTGTTCCGCCTTCGACCAAAATAGCCATAGGCTGGCTACAGCCAATCTGCTCAGCACAGTACAGGGGCGTACCTCTGGTAGCCCAAGCAGTGCACTGTCCAGAATAGTCTACCTCCTCTAGTACAGTGGCGTATCACCATGAAAGCCAAAGCAGTGGAGAAACTAGAGAGTTAGTTTTACCTGTTCCGCCTTCGACCAAAATAGCCATAGGCTGGCTACAGCCAATCTGCTCAGCACAGTACAGGGGCGTACCTCTGGTAGCCCAAGCAGTGCACTGTCCAGAATAGTCTACCTCCTCCAGTACAGTGGCGTATCACCATGAAAGCCAAAGCAGTGGAGAAACTAGAGAGTTAGTTTTACTTGTTCCGCCTTCGACCAAAATAGCCATGGGCTGGCTACAGCCAATCTGCTCAGCACAGTACAGGGGCGTACCTCTGGTAGCCCAAGCAGTGCACTGTCCAGAATAGTCTACCTCCTCCAGTACAGTGGCATATCACCATGAAAGCCAAAGCAGTGGAGAAACTAGAGAGTTAGTTTTACCTGTTCCGCCTTCGACCAAAATAGCCATAGGCTGGCTACAGCCAATCTGCTCAGCACAGTACAGGGGCGTACCTCTGGTAGCCCAAGCAGTGCACTGTCCAGAATAGTCTACCTCCTCCAGTACAGTGGCGTATCACCATGAAAGCCAAAGCAGTGGAGAAACTAGAGAGTTAGTTTTACTTGTTCCGCCTTCGACCAAAATAGCCATGGGCTGGCTACAGCCAATCTGCTCAGCACAGTACAGGGGCGTACCTCTGGTAGCCCAAGCAGTGCACTGTCCAGAATAGTCTACCTCCTCCAGTACAGTGGCGTATCACCATGAAAGCCAAAGCAGTGGAGAAACTAGAGAGATAGTTTTACCTGTTCTGCCTTCAACCAAAATAGCCATGAGTGGCTACAGTCCATCTGCTCAGCACAGTACAGGAGGGTACCTCTGGTAGCCCAAGCAAAGCACTTTCCAGAAAAGTGACTTCAGCTTCAATGGCGTTATCCTGCTGACAAAAGATTTTATGTATTATCACACAATGCTCTGATTCATTATTATACACTATTCCTGTTTTAATCCAATCCCTCAATGACTAATCATATCAAACTCATTAGCTATTAAACTTTCCCATATTTCAGAGCCTCCCAGCCTTAGCTAGGAAAAACATTTAATTGCAACTCTGTATTCAATCTTAGAAACATTTTTGAAAGTTCTAAATTCAAAATAACTTAGTTGAGACCTTTGCTTCAGAAGGCCTTTCTTAGACTGCTAAATCCTAAACTAACACAACAATATTCAATAATATTAAGAGCCAACCTAGTCTAAGCTTATAGATGTAACAAAGTCCCACTGAGTACTTACCCTTAGAAACTTTGACATGATAGCACAGTATCCAATGAACACCTTTCTATTCTCAGAGGCATTTCTGTAAATGTGGCAGAAACCTAGCCTATGCTAAGAAAAATGCCCAATTGAGCATTTAGTATCGGAAACTTTCAAACTGTTAAATTCAAAGTAGCAAACATTTTCTGAAACTATCAAATCTGAAGAAAGTCATACAATAAATATCCAGCCTAAGCTTACAAAAATGCCCAACTGATTATTTACTCTCAAAACCTCTCAGGGCACTTAAATTAAAATAAAACAATATGGCATGAAAACTTCTCTAAGGCGAGAGAAATTTCTACAAAGGTGACAGAAACATTTTCTTAGATCATCAAATCCATGAAAAACTTAAGCAATAAATACCTAGCCTAAGCTTTCATAAATGTTCATGGAGTCCAACAGTTTAAAATCCAAAGTATCCAGACAGAAAACTTTCTAAGTCCAGCTTTGCATTTAACTCCAAGCCTCAAGCCTACAGTTAAGTCTAACTGAGAAAACTTTCTAAGATATAAATTGTCCAAACAGAAACACTTCTAAAACTTCCTAAGTCAAAATATAGAAACAACTTTACCTTGCTGAAGTTTCCCTCTAGTGGTCAGGGTGAGACTGAGAGCCTGCGCCTTATATAGCTCTACTCAAAGTTCTAAAAATGAATTTTCACGAAATAAACATAATATGCTGTGGAGGACCAATGGCTGAGCAGAAGAGGTGGGACTCCTACCAAGAAAGACCAATCAAATTTCAGTCCAAAAATTTATAATCTAAAATCTTTCTCAGCATATTCAAAGTAAATAAGTATCATAAAATAAATAGAAACTTTTCAAAGCAGAGAGAAAACCTCTCTGAGATTCAAAGTATCCAAACAAAAGCCTTTCTAAAACTTTCTAAGTCCAGCTCTGCATTTACACTTTTCTACACCCAGAGGCATTTTTGTAAAGGTGGCAGAAACCTAGCCTATGTTGAGAAAAATTTCCAAGCGAGCATTTACTATCGGAAACTTTCAAACTATTAAATTCAAAGTAGCAAACATTTTCTGAAACTATTAAATCTGAAGAAAGTCATACAATAAATACCCAGCCTAAGCTTATAAAAATGTCCAACTGATTATTTACTCTCAAAATCTCTCAGGGCACTTAAATTAAAATAAAACAATATGCCATGAAAACTTCTCTAAGGCGAGAGAAATGTCTACAAAGGTGACAGAAACATTTTCTTAGACCATCAAATCCATGAAAAACTTAAGCAATAAATACCTAGCCTAAGCTTTCATAAATGTTCATGGAGTCCAACAGTTTAAAATCCAAAGTATCCAGACAGAAAACTTTCTAAGTCCAGCTCTGCATTTACCTCCAAGCCCCAAGCCTACAGCTAAGTCTAACAGTTTGCTTTTACCTAACTTAATACCTATGCCTCAAACCTACAGCTAAGTCTAACAGAGAAAACTCCTCTGAGATCTAAAGCACCAAAAGCTTTTATCTATCAGAACATAGAAATAGACTCACTTTGCAAATGCTGCTCCCAAGTGCCTAATGCCCAAGTGCTCAGTGTCCATGTACCTTTTATAGGTCCAAAAGAGGAGGAGCCATATAATCTATGCAGAAGAGGCGGTGTCCATGTACCTTATATAGACCCAAAAGAGGAGGAGCCATGTAAGCTATGCAGAATAGGCGGGACTCCTTAGTACCCTTAACATAATATATGCATTACATCATGGAATTTTCCTGAAGCACACTTCCATCTGGTGAGATTCATAGGAACCATCCTGCAGCTCTCTGCACCTTTCAATGTAGCTTGTCTCTTTGAATGCTATAATAAAAAACTCGTGTGAGCAACTCATGAAACCAAAGCATACAGTGTACCATTATGCTACTCATCTTCCATCTGGTGGGATTCATAGGAACAATCCTGCAGCTCTCTGCACCTTTCCATAATACTTGTCTCTATAAGTATCATAATAAAAAACTCATGTGAGTTACTCATGAAAACAAAGCATACAGTGTATGCTATAACACTGTATAGTAATTTTTTATTACTATATTATAACTACGCAGTTCCTTTCAGCAATGGAATTTTCAATTACAAACTGCGCAATTTCTTTTCAGCTAGCTCATAGAGGGATAGGAAACATTGTTTTTGTTCCAAAATTTTCACTTTAGACCTTTATTCCATGCATCACAGTAGAATAGTCCCTATAGCTCTCTGTGCTGGATCATTGCTGAAGGGTTCCTACTCCACCCATCATCCCTGCTATATAAGCTATAGATGGCTACCATCTCCAATCTGTAATAATGTGTGCATGTATGTATTGTTAGAGTCTTTTAAAGTATCTCTACCTCTGTGTTATCCTATGTGCAAGACAGCATTGTTAGAGATATACAAACCTGTATGTGTGTCTATGTATCTCTGCTAGTCCTGTGTATTACTACTACTACATAGCCCTGCTCACACCAGTAACCTAGTTACACACGAGTGGCAGAGCTAGTGTTTACAGTAACAAAGTGAGTCCTCTGGCTGCAGCTGTCTGTGTTTCCCATTAGTACCAGGAGTATCCATACAGGAGGAGGAGGGACCTACCATGAAACCTCTGTCCTATCTATGATACTGCCCTCTTTGTAGGCATTATTAAAAAACTGTTATGAGTTACTCATGAGTTGCAATGCAGCTTATAGTGAGAAAAACGAGTGTAAACAAAATGCAGTCTTGGACTGCTTCTAACTTTGTCTATGGACCAATCAATGCAATTTCTTCTTGTACATGTTTAAGGGTATTAGACACACAATTCGTTTAATGTAATTGTGTGTCTATATCAAGCTTTTCTAGGAGAAAAGTTGAGTTTAGCTCCATTTACGTTTTGCATGATTCTGAGTTTGTTTACCAACCGATTTTCAAGCTGATTTTTTCTTCTTAAAGGACAACTCGGGGGCTACATTTTATTTTATATAGTCCAGCATCTATCTCTAGTCCTTGTATGTTAAAATGACTAAAACGGCAAAATACAAGTATCAAAATGCACTGCATTAATAGATTGAAGTAAATTTCAGTCCAAAAATTTATAATCTAAAATTTGTCTCAGCAAATTCAAAGTAATTAAGTATCATAAAAGAAAAAGAAACTTTCCAAAGCAGAGAGAAAACCTCTCTGAGATCCAAAGTATCCAAAAAGAAGCCTTTCTAAAACTTTCTAAGTCCAGCTCTGCATCAACATAATATATTCTCTTCCTTATAAGGCGTAAAAAGTAAGACGTAGAAAACCATATACGGCATAACATATCAACATAATATATTCTCTTCCTTATAAGGCGTAAAAAGTAAGATGTAGAAAACCATATACGGCATAACATATCAACATAATATATTCTCTTCCTTATAAGGCGTAAAAAGTAAGACGTAGAAAACCATATACGGCATAACATATGCAGAACGTAACTCATGCTGCTCCTCTCCTTCTCACACAAACATACTAACACACATACACAGCAGGCTTGGAACCGTGTGACTCAGTGACATAGCCACCATGGAGCTACTATTTACAGTGCACCTTTTTACCACAGATAAAAAGTCAGGTTAAAAAATAACTACGCAGTGCCTTATTCTAACCTAACTGCGCAATAAGAATAAGATTTTCCCACCCTGTTTTTGTCAAGTATATTAGCATAATACATGCATTCTTACTGCGTAGTTCCTGTTTTTGTAAGGCATATTAACATAATACATGTATTTACACTGCGTATTTCCTGTTTTTGTCAGGTATATTAGCATAATACATGCATTCTTACTGCGTAGTTCCTGTTTTTGTCAGGCATATTAACATAATACATGTATTTACACTGCGTAGTTCCTATTTTTATAAGCTATATTAACATAATACATGTATTGTCTTTGCGTAGTAGATGGACATTTTACTTAAGACGTAAAAGCTAACTGGTTTCATCCAGATAACAAGTGGTCTAGTAAAAACACAGCTAGCTCGTTTTTAGCTCTACACAGTAAAAACTGGATAGTCTATCCCTTATGGTTGCAGGCTAAACAATGACGGTTACAATGTATCAAATCAAACGGACTAGCAAATCATATTTGAATGCTAATACATAAACAGCAAACTATAGGTAGCCTTTTACAGTGAGCAGCTAAAACTCTGTATAAGCTGCTCACTGCAACTATATAGCGAGCACTTCATTTTGATATGTGTATGGCCACAACCCATATCTAAAAAGTCAAGAGAGTAACTCATGCCGCTCCTCTCCTTCTCACACAAACATACTAACACCCCTACACAGCCAACATAGAAAGCTAGATGAGAAACATAAATGGGACCGTTATGTCAAATACTCATGTATAGGTCAGGCTCTGTATGTAAGCCTGTTCCATGCATAGGTCTGGGTGAAAAGGTTCTCAATGTTATATAAACCGATCAACCTTGAGTAAAAGCTCTACCCATCTCTCTCTTAGGCTTTACCTGACTCTCTTAGTCTTCGCAGGTCTCCCTCTCAAGCTTTGCCCTTAGGGGAAACAGCCTCCTCAGTGTGTATCAATATTTAATATAATTCACATTTTAGATTGTAACATGTACTTTTCCCTTTTGCCCATGGCTTTATTATAAGCTGCTCGCTATAGTTGCTCTAAACACTTCATTTTAAAACAGAGCATTGTGATAACACTATAATTACATAGTGAGCAGCTTAAATCCCTTCTGCTCATAACTTTATTATAAGCTGCTCACTGTGATGGGATTGTGATTGCACTTCATTTTAGAGCAGAGCATCATGATGATACTGGTACTGCATGTCATCCCATCTGGAGGGACATATAAGAACTATCTTAAATCCCTTTTGCCTATCATTTAAGAGCAAAGCATCATGATGACACTGCTGCTACACGTCCTCCCATCTGGAGGGATCTATAAGAACTATAACTACATAGATAGCTCTCCCATCTGGAGGCATTTAAAAGAACTAATTAAAAGCACAAGGAGATGTTAATCTAAATTATATATATATATATATATATATATATATATATATATATATATATATATATATATATATATATATGTATAAGTATATATATCTATAAACGATCTCTTTTATAGATATATTTATAGATGACCTCTTTTATAAATAATCTAAATATATCTATAAACAACCTCTTTTATAAATAATCTAAATATATCTATAAACGACCTCTTTTATAGATAAATTAAATATATCTATAAACGACCTCTTTTATAAATAATCTAAATATATCTATAAACCACCTCTTTTATAGATAAATTAAATATATCTATAAACGACCTCTTTTATAAATAATCTAAAAATAGGAGGTCTTCTCTGGATAATCCAAATATGATGGTCTTTTCTGGATAATATTCAGAAAAGACCATCTATTATACTACTTGGGGGGGCTATTTACATGTTTTTCAGGGTAAATCATTTTATGTATCAAATGATATTTGAATAAACCCCACGTATAAGATGCACCCTTAACTCAGGCTGATCCTATAATAAGGCGCACCTGGGCTCTAAAAGGGTCTATATCTCCTCTTTCCTATCCCCTCAGGATGTGTGTCGTGCACATATGTGCGGGCACTGACACATTCCTCTGTTAAATTATCAACCTGTGAAGCACGGGATAGCCACTTAGTGCCGCTAAAGTGCTGTAAAACACAAATCAATCAATCAATCAACCTGGGCTCTGATTCGCACATAGGTCTAAGACACGCTTTATATGCAAGACATTATGGTAGTCAGGACTAAAACATTCCTAAATACAAACTTCATGCAAGAGAATACATTTTTATTAGGGAGTGATCATTTTTTAACAACACGGGGGGGGGGGCCAGTGGGTTTGAGGGGGGGGTCAGAATTTTTTCAACCCCTTGACCGGGGGGGTCGGATTTTTTTCAATACCTCTGATGGGGGGGTCAAAATAATTTCACCTGTTTTCAGTGGAAAACCCTGCGCGTTACTATAGGCTAAAAGGGGACGTTCGCGCATGATTTTTGTCCCTTATGGGGGGGGTGAAAAAATTTTACCCCCTCGAGAGGGGGGGGTCGAAATCTTTTTGCGCGTCCGCGCGCAAACCCACCAGCCCCCCCCTGTTGTTAAAAAATGATCACTCCCTTACTGTACCACATTAGTTAAGTAGTACAGCATGGGAGCAATAATAATGGAGTATGAGAGTATCTCCCAAGAATGTTTTTGGAATTTCTGGAGCCAACTTCATATTCTCATTTGATCTTTTGAATTTGCTCCTACAGTGTGCCTTATCCACAAATCACACATTGTATATGGGAGGCACTATTGAATTTTAAAAATATAATCATGAGCACCTTTAAGCAACGTCTAAAGGAGCACCAGGTCTAGTGATGTAAGCAAGTTGTTCTAACACTCGAGTGCAGTTGGGTCGCCTTTCCTGCAATCTGATTGGTTGAGAGCGCATGTTGGGTCAGGGGATCCATAAAAGCACTTCCGGTCTCACTTCCTGTTTGTGGCTTTTCTGTCTTATTTGTGAATTATTTTAAGGAAAATCAAAGCTTTTTCTCGTGTCAGAACGTAAACAAAGGGCTCCGGTTTGTGTCTGTTCCGGAAACCCAAGGCCCTCGGTCCTCAGGCTGGGCTGATCGCCTTCGGCAATTGTTGGATACTCTATTGAGCAAACATTTAGACGATTAGTTCTTGAAGTTCTTTAATGTAGAGTAGACTTGTAGTGTTACAAATTCAGTTTCAGCCACATGTTGACATGCTGATCTCCGCTTCCTAAACCCCCAAAGTTGTGTCCCACTCAACCCACTTACTTTACTTTTTAGTTCCCCACACAGTCACTGGTGGTAGCACCATATAGACATACCGGTCATACCACATCTCCCTTTTTTTTGGAAAATGAGAAGTTCACTTATTAGTCTCTTTGTCTTGAAATGTTCATAGATGAATAATACCTATCGATCAAAATGAGTAGCTCACTTATCAGTCTCTTTGTCTTGAAATGTTCATGAATGAATAATACTTATCAACCAAATAAGAACATGATTATAGCTAGTATCTTGCTATGAAATTATCTCTCAAGTTAAACTAAACTGATATCTCATTGAGTCTTTCAAATGTTTTCAATCAGACGCTTAGGTGCAGATCTGGCTCTCCCAGACCTATGAGGCTCAGTAATATCAGCCCCTGGCGGGTCATCAGGTTCATTCACATATGAAGGGGTACCCGGCTGATCAATCCTCAGTGTTGGTTTGTCAGGTGAGTCAACCCTAGGGGTGACTGCATATGATGGTATGTCACGTCTTGGTGTAGGAGGATGAACTGCTGGAATAGGTCCTGTATTAGGTGGACCTGGTATTGGTAGTGTAGCAGGTGGTAGTCCAACATTTCTAGTCATACGGCGGTTTCGCCTCAGCAGGCCTGTTGGGGTTGAGATGACATATGATCTCGGTCCATTGGCTTTGCCTACAATTGTGCCATGAGTCTTGAGATCAGGGAGCCACACTTTGTCACCTGCTGATAACTCTCCGGCTTCTTTCACGCGGTGTCGTTGGTCATAGTTCAGTTTCATACTGGCTCTATACATCCTCTCCTTTTTTCGTACAACAACCGGGTCTGGTGTGCTTGGTAAGAGTTCAGATGGATAGCAGGGGACTCTGGTCTTTAATTTCCTGCCCATATTTAGTTGCGCTGGTGAGAAGCCATTATGGAGTGGTGTGTTTTGGTACATTAATAATGCATCAGTAGCTTTGTTGAGAATACCTTTGACTGTCTGTACGGCTCGCTTGGCCTCACCATTTGACTGTGGATGTCTCAGCGAAGATGTTACATGCACAAATTTTCACTCATATACAAAGTTTGCAAAGTCTCTTGCACTGAACTGAGGTCCATTGTCTGTGACAAGTATATCGGGGATGCCCTGATGAACAAATATTTTCTTAAGTTTGGCGACAGTCTCTGCGGCGTCAACTCCTTTAGTGACTTTGCTTGTCTCAATATCCCTTAAGTAGTAGTCAACAACTACTAGGTAGTTTGTTCCAACATGATAACAGAAGTCAGCAGCAATTCGAGACCAAGGACGGTCGGGGAACTCAGTTCCTTTCATTGGTTTGATTCTTTCTCTCCTGTACTACTGGCCCAGCCCTCGGACCTCGGGCCTTGGGTCTCCGGACAGAGACGCACCGTCGCCCTTTGTTATTACGTCTTCCCTTCGAAAATCGCATCGTTTTGCCGCGGCGCGCATCGGAAATTCACTCCGTCCCGACGCACGATCTCAGCGCGACGAAATCCCTAATTACGACCAATTAATCTGTTTTTATAGTTTGTACCAACATGATTAAATGGATATGAATGATAGGTAATAAGAAAATGTCGGGCAAAATTGTGGCTGCAATCATTAACAAGTACTATTACTTGGTGGAGAATTGTGAACTTTGCGCCGCCCCTCAGGAATAGGTTGAAAAAAAATGACCCCCCCCTCACAATAGGCTAAAAAAAATGACCCCCCCCTCTGAATACCCCTAAAAATTTTGACCCCCCCCTCATTTGCTCACCCACCCCTGCCATAAATAATGAACGCTCCCTAATTAGAATATTTTAGTGGTAGGGAGGTTTTATCTAAAGAAAATGAGTCCGTCTATTCTTGGGAGCAGCAGTGACGTTGTCATATGCAAAATGTTGCTCCGTGAGCAATGTTTCCGTGAAAAATCAAGTTACACTTTGCATTAATCATAGTTCTAAGGTGTAGCCTTAGGGGCAGTATCATTAGGGTTGTTGTTTTTTCGATTTCTATTAGAGGAGAGGGATATTATCATGGTTTCTTCCTTTCAATAAAAAAAACTACTTGTTTCGAGATTAAGCTAACTTTGTCACTCTCCCAGCACATCTTTCAATCCTAGCGCCATACAATTTAGAGGTTGCAAATTCTGTTAGGAGAACGCTGGAAACATTTTGCATGGTAGCGACATTCTGCATGCGACAACGTCATAGCAACCAGTGAGGCCCTTATCAGGCTTATCGCCCTACTGATAAGTATCCTCATGAAGGGTTATTTTATATAGGAAATGGTCTAGGAAAAGGTGATAAAAATCAGAAAATGTTTTATCAGAAAAGATCTGAACATCCAACAGTCAATTGCATTATAAAATCTAAAATATTTTGAAAATCTGCATCACATACTTGATGTACTATTTTCTAATCCCAATATTAAAAAAAGAAAACAGCGAAAAGGTTACCTTTCCTAGTACATTGCCTATATAAATTGACCCTTTGTCAGGTCCCTAGCAACCAGGGTTCTGCTCCCGAGAATACACAAAGTCTTTGCCACTCACTGCAAAGTCTATAGCGCTCAGTATGGAGGTCTGGTGGGTCCGCCATTGCCTGATCTGGCACCTGGTGAGATAAGCGCTGATATTAGAAGCAGCATGATGGGGACCAGATGATAAATTATGTGCCCAAAAAGTCTGCAGTGAATACAAGGAATTATCTGATTGGTATTATAATGCATTCCGGGTCAACCCAATAAGTACACTCTACCACAGAGACTAGAGTAAGTCTCTACTTTCTATGACTCCTATTCTCGGGGCACCTGTACATAGCTTAGGGAGTGGTCATTGGCTCAGGGATTCCCTGAGTCATGGCTGCCGGGTAGGCAGGGCCCATTTCAAGTCACAGAAGGTTTAAATCTAAATCTCCAATTAAAATTAGGGTTCCTAAATATTTTGTCATCTAATTCACATCTGACAAAAGTAAACACCTTAAACCTGACAATGTACCAACTTCCAAGAAAAGAAAAAGCCTGCTTCACTTCAAAAATAAAGCTTGAAGTTTGACCTTCAAAAACAGCTCATTTTCAAACTTTCCACTTGCCCATTGAAACCTTTGTCTAAGGCAATTCCTGGTCCCTTTCAATTCCTAAACAGTGCTGTCAGGTCAACCTGAGACCGTCTGAAATTACGACGCTTTTGGTTGAGAAGCTAATTCCCTGTCAATTCTTATCCATCAGTTGTTATTGTGTATTGAAAAGCCATGAGTGTTGCCATTTTCTTCTACTCTGGTTATTCTTTTTTGTGGGGTATGGATCTGCAGTACTTTTTCCCTCCGATCAGCCTTACACCATCGAAAATTTGTTTTGAAAAAAAAAAGATTTTGACTAAGAAACATTTTTATCAAACACCAAACGGCAACTGTTTCAAACACACCCCCTACACCACATATTGACTGACCACCCACTGGCTTCAGCTGTTCTAACTATTTCTATTGGAAGCAGTGTGTGTTTAGTAGTTGAATAGTAGTCTGTGTCCAACAACTGGTAGCGTAAACAAAATGAGGGTTAAAGGGAGCGCAGATGTGCATTTTTAGTCCTGGTACTGGCATTACCGGCATGTTTAATTTGACAATTTCTATCTCTGTTAATAATAGGAGTACAAGCTATTGTAATATATCGTTTTGAGGTAGCACATTATGGAGATCAATTTTAAATCATCATATTTCAGTTTTGAGCAAGATTAAAAAACTTGAGTGTACAAAAAAAATAGAAAAAGGGTTTATAAAGTGATTATGTCATCAATATTACACGCTCATTCTTATGAATGTTGGGGCTCTGGTACATGTATGGACAGGGATAGGTACATGTGGTGTTGTGTGGATAACCGCCCCTGAGCCATCTGTATGATTAATAACATACAGAGTTGATTTTTGTTTATAATACCATATGTTTGTACATAACCCAAAAAGAAAAATTTTACGGTTCAGATATGGACCCGTATAATAATTTTTTTTAAACACAGTTTACAGTAACTGTGGGTTTTCGTATTTATATTTATATCTACCACTATCAACTGTTACTAATTAATGAACACATTTGGTTTGTACCTGAGTGCTATAATATGGAGTGTACTTAGAAAAATATACTTCTCGAAATGGATTTCGAGTTACAGATCTAGTAGCTTTATAGCACCAATTAACATTTTTATAGTAATAAATATTTTTAGAGATCGAACTTAGTAAGGTATATTAGGTTCGATATGTATATGAAGTAACTTTTATACATAGGTACATAATAGTGGTAATGGATATTAGACAATATGTTAAACTATAGCAGCCCACCGGTGTAGCAGGTCTGCTGTACAATGATAATAAACTTCAGGGTGTCTTTGGGGTTAACTGCTTGTCTGCAGATCCATTCGGCGATTGAAGGACTTTGCGGTGGCAAGCCGCATCACTGTTGTGGTGTGCCCTGAAGAAGATGGGAAGATGTAGATTCGTCCATTGGGTCTCCTGGGTCTACATCCGTCCGGGGTTCCTCAGTCAAGCACAGATCAGATATACATAACATATTATGTTCAATAATTCCCTAAAAAAATTGGGTCACCCTTATGAATCAATCTCTCATATATCAAACATCAGTCTCCATCACCCTTTCACCAGTAGTGGCTTCCAGCTCAGGGTCCAGATTTATCAGATTGTGAGCCACGGGGACTGGATCGGGTGTAGCAACCGTAGGGGTTGCTTCGAGGTGGGAACTCGAGGCGTAAAATCAACCAAACCAAACTCGGACATGAAGGTGTAGGTTCATTCCTTTGTCACTCCTTGAACCCTACCAGACCAAACAGAATCGGGTAAGCAGTTTGCGATCTGATTCGATCGTCCTCGCAGATAGCATCACTGATACACATTGCTTCAGCCAGTCCGAAAAAGTTCTCGAACCAGATGTCAGCAATATCGGAGACTCCTAGATCGGTGCACCCTCGACAGATCCTTGTCTGCAGGTCTTAGGGAATCAATCGAGGTGGCTCACCTTTGAGTCCTAGATACTGTGGTGGGCAGTATCTATTTTTACCTGTGGCCATCCAGATAAACCCTTTGGTCACATTCACATATCCGACGGCTGGGGGTCGGTCGGGCAGAGTCACAGGGACTGCGATAATCACCAAAGGCGTACTTCCCTCAGGCGTATTTGATGTTGGGCTCGCTGGGGCGGTCAGTTCTGCACCTACAGGGATGCTCAAGGTGCTCGAAATCATCTCGGGAAGCGTCTGTTCTATCTCAGAGGTGTCCATCAGCTCTACAGCAGGACTTTGAGGTGCTTCATCTTGAGCTCGGAGTGGGGTGGGGTGCCCCTCAAGATTGGCCGTAACAGTCGCCACCACCTCCGACTGAGCCATATTTCGGACTCAAACGGCTCAGGGCTTGCCCTCCCTTGTTTGAGAACTAAGGAGGTGCAAGATATTCGTGGATATCTGGGTTTCTTGGCTAATAAATGTGGAGAGAAACAGCGGCACGGCTTACCACTGTAAGACATAAGATATTGGGGTCACAACAAGCGAAGCGGGTCCAATGCGCATGCGCGACTGCACTGCGCCACTCCGGGTTCCCTGTTCACTAGCGCCCCCTTTTCCGCTTGCGGCAGGCGTCCGTACTACCCCGGATAACCAGGGTTCGAAGTTTTGTTTTCTCCATAGGCCGTTGGTGGGACTACCTCCTTCTCTGTTTATTTCGACGGGAGTTTGGCAGAAGAACATGTAGCATCAAACATACACGCCAGGCTAGCTGTCTGCCACCCACAGGGACCATAAACAGGGTGATGATATGCGTTGTGGTCGTATTTAGAATCGTTCACGAGGTATCTCAACCTCTAAACACATAACTATACATGTGAACAGGACTCTATACTCGTTGTGATTTCGGAACATTGAGTAACGGCAGTCCGCCCAGCAATTCTGGGACTGTGCTTCACCTCTCTACCTTGGTTTTTCAACTGAGTATCATTGGAAGATGCCAACTTCTTCCCCCTACCTCGGATTCTCCATTCCGCTGAGACATTTTTATCACAATTAGGTCTTAAATTTGTGTCGGTGTCGACCTTCTTAGGTCGTCCCCTTCTAGCCTTCGCATCACTGATCTTCTTACAGGGTCGGCCCCTCATGTTTCGGGGCGTTTCCCTTCAATTTCCTTGCCAATTCATTAGTCTTGACTAGGATCTCGTCTTTCTCTTCATTCAATCTTTTTGAAATTTCTTCACATTCGATGTTAGCGGCATCGCGCCCTCTCCACCTCCTCATTCTGCACACATTATTCATTCGGCCAGTTGCCAAACTCTTCAGCATCACAGTACTTTCTGATATAATCCGAGTGACCACATGTGGGCCATCCCAGCTGGAAATTAGTTTCTTACACCTTAAAGGTTCATGTATTCTGAATACTTGATCGCCAACACTGAAATGGCGCATCTTCAGATTAGTAACAAATCCAACTTTTTGCCATTGTGCATTCTTTAGTAGCTCATAATTATGCTCTCTTGAACTGGTCTCTAAGAGATTCCAGAAACATCACTGTACATGGGGCTTCAGGGCTTATCTCTATAACTCCATATACTAAATCCGTGGGCATTATGATATCTTCCCCAAATGCTAATAAATTTGGAGAGCAGTTCGTTGTAGAATGTATGGTGCTATTTTAAGCATTCACCATGAAGTCACATTGTTCATCCCAATCGTCCTGGCAAGCATTTACCAAGGGTTTTAGGACTTGTATCAATGTTCGATTAAATCTCTCTACTTGTCCATCAGACTGGGGTCTGTATCAGTTAGTTCGAGTTTTACAGATGGCTAAATAGTGGCAAATTTCCTGCCACAAGTTAGATTCGTACTCTCTCCCTTGATCACTGTGCATCATCCAGGGATGAAAGAGTTCAAGGTTTTCCTTGATTTCAAGTTTTTTTTCACTCACTTAGGAAAAATAAGTTTTCTTGAAAATCCTTTGAAAACAGGATAAAGGAGTCACAAATTAGCTCCAGAGGTTGCATACATGCACACAGTCAGGTCCCATAAAACTGCATACAGTGGCAGCATGCCAGTATTTAGTTCAAGGTTTTCAAGGATTCTCAAGTTTTTCCTTGAAAACTTTCCCCTCTACATTGGTGTTTGTTCCACTCTTCAGTGTAGTCTTAGCAGCAAGCTATAGTTCCTATGCTAGAAGAGTGTCGGATAGTATACCCCTTTTCTGCGCGTTATGCTTTCACCATGTAACTATATTGGTCATATATTCCCTGCACCATTTGACCTATCTGCATACATTTAACATTGTACTTGGACCATAGGTCGTGTTGTGCAAAAACACCACTACCAGGTGGTGCATATTTTGGGTATGCTATCCGAACAAGACCTTAGAAAACAGCTATACAGTAGCATTCTGAAGGGATCCTAGGTCATACTCTGCAAAAGGGCCATAATGTGCACATTTTGGGTATAGTATCCGAACAACATCTTGAAAACAGCTTTTCCTGTTATTTGAGGACAAACTACATCCTTATACAACCCCTACTGCACCCCCCCCCCTCCCAAAAAAAAACAACAAAAAAACAAAAAACACACAAACCCTGTAACACACTTATGGATGGGACTGGAGGGCATATACAATGCATTTAAAGTTGTTTCATTTTTCAAGGTTTTTTGTCATTGTTGACTTTCATCCCTGATCATCAATGGAGCCCTAAATGTAGGACCCATCCTCTCACAAAAGCACTTGCACAAGAGGCAGCCTTGTGATCAGGTAAAGGGTATACTTGGGTGTACTTAGTGTAATAATCGGTCACTACCATCATACAAGTGTTTCCACGTTGAGTAGGTTCGATTCCACTAATGATATCAATTGCTACCCGAGCAAATCTAACACCAAATAGTTCCTGCATCAGGGGTATTTTTCCCATTCCAGGACCAGGTTTTTTTTCCCCGCATTCCGGGCAAGTCATTACCCATCTCGTGATGTCACTGTGCATGCCCAGCCAGTAATATCTGCATGCAAGGCGTTCCAATGTTCTCTTCTTCCCGAAATGTCCACTGGTTTTATGTCCATGACAATAGAACATAATATCGCGTCTCAGTGCCATAGGTATCACTATCTGTAGAACCTTTTCCTTAGTAGGACAGGTTTTCCATCGACACAGCAACCCGTCACGAACTTCCAGCTCGGTCCATTGAACCAAGAACTTACGGGTCTCTCTGTCTTTGAGGGACAATGCAGGCCGCTCAGGCTTAGCATTTTTGGTCAAGAATAAAATCACCCTTTTGATTGCAGGATCAGTTTGTTGAAAGTGTTGGATGGTCTCTACTGGCCATTCGACAACATTTTCCATACAGGCATACGATAGGGGTTCAAATTGTTTACATTGAACTCCAGCAACTACCGCATTGTGAGCTCCACAATCATCACAATCAATCTTTTGGCACTTTCTGATAGGCCTTCGGGATAGGGCGTCATCATTAATATGCTTCGAACCTGCTCAATGTTGGATCTGGCTATGCTCCAACCCAAATTCTGACAGATGTGCCAGCCAACGACCTATCATTCCTTTTGCATCCTTAAAATTAAGTGCCCCACAGGAAATGCCGAAAACTTCTTAGTATACACCACCACAGCCAGTAACTCTCTTTAGTGGTGCAATAGTTTCGTTGTGCCCTGTTCAATGTGTTACTAGCAAAAGCAATAGGTACTTCGACTCCACCCTGGACCTGCGATAGAGCCACACCAATGCTATCATTGCTAGCATCCGTGCCCAATATGAAATGATCATTAACAGTGGGATATTTCAATACTGGCATGTTACTAAACAGGTGTTTTATTTGCTCGAAGGCTAAGTCTTGTTCATCACCCCAGGGAAAGCGTTCCTTTGCTCTATCCGGGGTCCAATGTGCTAATATCTGCAGGGGATAGCTCACTTTGGAATAGTTTGGGATGAAGTCTCGAAGGTACGCGCAGAACCGTACGAAGGATCTAATTTTCTTTGCATTTATGGGTTTCTGCAATTCGGACACTGTCTGAAGATTTTCAGGGTCGGCTTTTACACCGTCGGGAGTTATTATACGACCAAGATAAGTAATGAATGTTTTAAACAGATTACATTTCTTAGCCTTTAGCTTCAAACTGTTAGCTAGTATCTGTTTTAAGACGAGTTTGAAGTTATGGGCACAATCCTCAAATGTCTTTCCAAATACTATGACGTCTTCGAGATATACCAAGCAACTCTTCCACAGAAGGTCACTTAGCATTTCCTCCATCATAGCCTCAAATGTGGCTGGTGCATTACACAGCCCGAAAGGTAGAACATTATATTGAAATAAGCCCATATGGCTCGAAAAGGCTGTCTTCTCTATATCTTTCGGGTCCATCCCGATTTGCCAATACCCGGAATGGAGATCTAAAGTACAAAAGTATTTATTCCCCCAAGCGAGTCTAATGTCTCGTCTATCCTAGGTAGAGGATAAGAATTCTTTTTAGTTAAGCCATTTAACTTCAGATAGTCTATGCAAAACCGGATGGTTCCGTCCTTCTTCGTAGTCATACATACGGGGCTGGACCAAGGGTTTGTGCTAGGCACAATAACTCCCTTCTCCAGCTGGTCCAAAATTTGCCTCTTGGCCTCTAATTTCTTCCGAGGTAATCTCCGATAAGGTATCTTGAATGGCTTGGCATCGCCAGTGTCAATCGTGTGCAGTAGGTGGCTAGCAATGTTCGAAGTTGTTCCCTCTACTAACTTCTTCATGTCATCGGGTAATTCTCAAACTGTATCCTCAGGCAGTTCGATTCGAAATTGGGCCTCCAAAATATGTTCAGTCAGGAACATTTCTCTGATTTTCTCATTTTTCTTCAAATAGATAGGGGTTTGACCTCTATTTATTATCTGGACTACTGTCCATGATCCGTTTCCCACCAAAGTGTCTACAGACTCCAAATGTAGACTAGATAGCACCTCAGGGTGAGGTTCAAATACAGCATTCGAGCCTCGGAAAGCATTATTTGATGAGCACAACACATTGCAGGCCATTCCGGCTGGAATTTTCACAGTCTGCACCACGGTGGCCACCGAGGACACATGTCTCAATATGCACGGGATCTCGCAATTGTATGGTTGCCGAATCTTCAACATCCCAAAACGGTTTTCATCTGGCTACAGTCGGCCGTGCAAGCATTAACACCAACAGATGGTGTTTCATGGTTGCCGGACACCAGGCTAAAGAATTTTCTCGAGACACATGAATGGCTGGCACCAGTGTCAATAAAAAATTCCCCAGTCCGCCCCTTCACCGATAAAGTAACGTACCAACGTTTCCCCCCCAAAGGAGAGGAGTTCTGTGCGAATCGGAGTTGTTCTTTAAAATCACCGATCTCCCATCCAAAACCTTTCAGGAAAGTTACACACGGATGGTTCAGGGGGAGGTGTGCCGCACTCACACGCGTCAACTCTTCAACCCAACCTCCCTCTTCGACACAGGATCTCTCCCCTGGGTTCCGAATCTCACCTGTCCCTACCCCGTGGGAGCCCCCCTGCTAGGACTGGGGTGGGAGGATCCTTCCCACATACCAGTCCCCCGGAAGGTACTGACTCACCAGTGATGGCATTTTGGCAGATTTTCGTGTTACGGATCACATCCTTTGCCAAAGATGTGATCCTCTTTAGTTTTCCTCCTCTACTGTCTCCTCCACAGTATTAACTCTGGTTAGCACAGGTTTCGGAGCTGTGTACTCATGGGCATAATGCCCCAATTCCTGGCAGCGGTAGCAACGCAGTCTGGTTCTGTCTACCCTTCGTCGTTTGGGTCAATCTCGATGATTTCGAAATCATTGTCCACGACCTCAGGGTGAGTCAGTTGATGTATCCCTGACATGGGGGCCGTAGTCGTACTTGCACAGACTTTGGTGTTTGAAGTCTTCATCTCTACCTTCCCTGCCATGAGGGTCTTCTTCACTGTCCTGCACTCGATCCCCTCAAATAGGTCCATTAATGTAGGGTTTCTACCTTTCCAAGCGTCCAATGCCGCTTGCTGTTGGTCCTCATCACGGAGTCCGTGCACGAATTGGGGCAACAAGTTGTTCAGGAAGTATTTATCAGAAGGATCGGTGCCTCTTTGTAGTATCTTATTTGACTTTTTCAGATTCACTTCGACCAGATTTATGCGTGGGGTCATATACACCATCGTTTCGGACATGGACCTCTGCATTGTCATTAACAAAAGGGTCATATCGGTCTGGTTTCCTCAAAGCTTCAGCTGGTGTTGAAGTCACTATAGGTGCTGTACCCTTTGTAAAGGTTGTATCCGAAGGTATATCCTTATCCAATATTTCCTGTTGGTACTTCAAGTCCAATTGTGTTACTGATGCACTGGTGTCAGTTTCGAATGATCCGTTATGTTCATTCCCATTTCCATCATCAGGACTTGTTGTTACGTGATCCTCTATTCCCGACACTTATGTGTCTAGAGTATGTTTCCTTTTTTGTCAAGTTAGCAATCTCGAGACATAGCTCTTGCTGCTTCAGGAATAAGTCATGATTGCTATCTTTCATTGAATTCATTATATCCTCATTTTTTAAGATGCACTGATCTCGAAGTTCTAATACCTTACTCACTTCATACTTGTACTGTTCCATTTTGGCCTTTATTTGGTCTGCCTCATTTCTCAATTCGATGTTTCGAATTGTAGAGATGGCTTCCTGTTCTTCGACATCAACTTCCTGTTTGAGTTTCTCATTCTCCCATTCGGATCTAGCAAGTTCAAGTTTCTTCTGAATCACATATACTTGGTGTTCGAGGTTTCTATTTAATCTCTGTTTTTCTCCTAATTCTTCAAATTTGTCCATCAATCGTTGTTGTTCGATTTCATATTGATTTTCCAGGTTCCTTAGTCTTAAGACTTTTCTTTCAGAGTCTTCGACTCGTGATAATCCCTGGTGTAGTCAAACTTTATTCATTGCATCATCTCTTAACCTTGCTGGCTCATGCAAGTATTTAGCTGCTGATTCTTTAACATTTCTCGAACCTCCTATATCGAATACCGAAACATTTAAGGCATCCAAGGATCGTCTAGTATCAGGTGTGTAAGTTTCTGCTGTGGCCGAGGCCTTTCGTTGGGCGTCAGCAGTCATCATGGTTATCGGTGTCATTTGTTCCGAGGAATCCATACTTATTCTGTATGTAGAATTTGCAGCTGGAGCAAGCCTTTCTCATGTTAGAGGTTTTCGAATCACTTGCTCCACTTTTGGTCCCATTTTTGAGGTGTACCCTTTCATCCATTTTTGGCTTGCACCATCAATATTTCTTTTACAGTGGTTGTGGATCCCGAGGCATTCAGAGCTCGATCTCGGGATCCATCCTGCTCGTGTTCGGCCTCCAGGGCCGCGCACTAAACACCAAGAACTGGTCACGGCACCAGTGTAATGGTTCGGATTATTAACTCGTATGGTTCGAAGTAAAACCAGACAAGGTATCTCGGGTTAGTGCGACAGGCACGTATTTATTTCTGTAAAGGTTCACATCCACCTTGAGGTTGACCGCTAAGTAAAGTTACTAGCTCAGAGAAAAGTGGTCCGACTCCGATCATAGGCAGAGCCAGACTAACGCCTTCCCCGGCCCCAGGTAGGAGCTGGAGCAGCGCGAACAGTGCTGCCACCACCCCGCAGTGACCAGTGGTCGTTATGACCTCTAGTGGCTACCGGTGATGGGCGCACCACTCGAACCGCCCTCTCGAGGAAGACGCTCACACTATATCACGCTCTACGAGCCCCTACATTTTTTTTTGTACCAACTCATTATTTCATTGTAAATATATCATACCTTATACATAATTAGGCAGCGAAAAGTGGATATCACCTACATTACAGATAGTAATTCACTTACGTTATGCTCACTGCTATATAAACACTCTTGTAACTCAAGGAGGTTGATCCGCAGAATTAATCGGGTAAACCATGACAAAACATTATATATGTGTTGTGAGCGATTAAATAAAAAAAAAAGGTCCATGGCTGGAGCATATGTGATGGTGCCACATAAGGGAGTGGCCCGGGGGGAGGGGGATAGCTACAATAACTTTTGCAAGCAGTTTGGTAAATTGAGATTAAATTATGACCAAAATAATACTCTTTCATGTCTTTTTGTCAGTTGCTGGTACAAACCCATGAAGTGAGATTTACATGGAAAGAGGAAAGATCATCCGACAACGAGAAAGTCCTGAACAGCGTGAGGCAGTTCTAAAACGTAAGTAAACCTACCTCAGCTAGCAATTGGGCCTATGGTGGGTGACTGGGGTTGGATGCAGAACGTCAGTTTGCCCATCTAATTTCCCAATCAGCTAACACAAGAAACTGACATACTGCCAACGTTGGCCAAGGTATTTACACATGAGGTTGGAGTGTTGGTCCCCCGGGTTGGTCCCCTGCCCAACCCATGAGGCCAGGGCCGCAAGGAATTGGTCAGGGCACCAACACTCCAATTAAATGGCCGAGTGGGTTGGTCAGCGGATCCAACACTCAAACCCAATGTGTAAATATGGTTGTATCAGTGTCTCACATTAACTGAATATTATATAACCAACCTACAAATGTCCCTGAATTCCCTATTCAATGGGTACACCATGCAGTCGAGTAATAAATTATCTGCTGGGAGAGTGAGGAAATGACATTACCACAGTGCATTGGTCCTCTGACCAACACCACTGTTTCTTATGGGACTGCACTGCTGACTATAATAGAACCAATGTCTAGTCAACAGCAATCAACTTTGGGCTAATATCTGATGTTGGGCCAACATCAGAACATCAACATAGGGTCAACATTCTTTTATCTGTCCAATTTACAGATGAGTCAATGTTGCCTTGTCAGTGATGTTGGGTTAAAGTTTGACCAGCATTGTGCAAACTTATCAGATACTGATGTTGTACCAATATCTAGACAACAACTTTGTAGTTGTCTATGAACAACGTGTGCATGCCATTTAAAGTTGAACACGTCTACAACTTAAATGTAAGCATCTCTTCATAAAGCCCACAATGCTCTCTGGTGGATGTTGGAGTGTTTTGCCAGTGTTGGACAAACGTTTGTAACTTCCCTATTATTGGAAGGCCTGCCAATGTTGGCACAACTAGAAACTGCCAACAATGATACAATAGCAATTACCTGACGTTGTACCAACATTGGCAGATCACTGGGAGTATTGCTGATGTTGGCACAGTAGACCATTATAGTCAATACTACTTTTGTAATTTGCCAACATGGCATTGACGTCAGACTCTCAACGTTGGCCATCATTGGAATATTGCCTGCGATAGTGCCGACAATTGCCAACGTTATGTATCCTTGACGGGTTCTTTGAATTGATGAATTACTATGGAATAAATGCTACTATGATTTGATAAGATAATATTCCTTAGAATCTGAATCTCGCCCCAGACTGTTAAGGAGTGTCATAAAGGTACCGCCAATTTGATGCCCATTCCATAAACCGTCACCAACCCACGTCTCTCTCAGTGTGACAATGACGGAGTAGACTAAAACATATGGGAAAGTTGGCATGATTTTAGTTGCAACTACGAAAAGGATGATCAACCCCATTCTGTCCTCTCATTACTTCAGTCTTTAGAGCAAGGCTGCAGCACACGAAATCAAGTAAGTAACCAGGGGACCCTCTGATTTTTTTTAATAGCATAGATTCCAGAGTTTCTACTGATAATCCCCATCTATAGATATACATAGTTTCTATCAGAGAATTCTTAGACAAAGAACCTTTTTTTTCAGATGATTCACATCTAAATATTTATTTAATATATTAGTTACCCGTTAAATTTCATCATTAAATGATTTATGGCAATACTTACGTTATTTATGTTTATGAAAATGTTGCTTGAAGGCTCTAATCCATTGTTATTTAAACCAATTACATGTACATTGTATACCCAAATAATTTGGAATGTGTTTTATAGACAACACTTTGCAATTTTCAATTTCAATATAAAGATATAAAATAATCCTATCGACCCAGCCTCATTTTCTCTAATATCCCTCTGAAGTTGACCTGAATTGTTCCTAAATCTACAAATAAGCGCACGGAGCTGAATTAGATGTACCTGAGAGTACCTCTGGCATGGTGAAGCAGACCGGTGCACAGAATCCGCGTGCTAAGCGGCGCAAGACGCGCACTGAGAGAGATAAGCTTCGTGCCACCACAGCTGCCACCGCTACATCTACGGCTTTATCCAAGGAACATCACGGTAGACATGAGAAGAGTGGTGATATGAACAATTTGGAGGATGTAGCGGCTGACCACGCCTGTACCAATTTACCAGTAAGTGACTTCTATGTAAATCACAAATCCTGAATGTATATAGTTCCTTTGCCAAAAGCTGTTTACTGGCTTGTGTTTCTCGCTCATTGGGAAAAATGTTATGTGTGTCCATAAGTCAAGTCATAACCTCCATAAGAAAGTTTATGGATCCGATCATGGATTTTGCAGCAAAAGAAAGAGGAAAATGTATACCCTGTGCAGTTCATGTGTGTGTGGTCATATAATTCTTCCACAAGAGTGAGTAAGTGAGTAATGGTTGTTTAATGCCATTTCGACAGCTAAGGTCATATTCATGGCAAGAAGTACATTACAATTTCACAGAGGAATGTGTGGGTGCCCGCGCATATGTGCACCACACACATCCGAGGGGATAGGAAAGAGGAGAAATAGACCCTTTTAAGTGGGCTAGGGAAGCCCGTCTTCCACAAGAGACCAGGTGAATGAGAGATTAAATTAAATAGGGACATATAATTATTTACTCCTGGGCGTCACTTCGCATATATATGAAAGTAACTGGCGGCGGACCCTCCCCCACCCATTTGCTTAACAATTATAGAAAGGCCATGTGACAGAAATCTGATTGTTATTTTGTAACTGATAGTGTATCGGAATCACCTACCTTCCAGTAACCATTGTCAATCACCATTCATTTTTACATTTGACAACTGCAGTGCAGAGACAAGACAGCAGCATTTGGGAGAACTGTCAAGAAGGGAACCAATAATACCCAAGTAGGTAGCAAGCACTGATTATAAAGATACAATTGACTATTGACTAAATCTATTAACTTGGTGCACGTGACTGTGTATATCATGGGAGACCTCACTCGACCCCCATGCAGGGGGTGCACATGTGATACATGTCTGGTTCAAACGAACAGAGTGATACACATACTTTATTGGGTTAATTTACTAGACATCTTATTTCTGTTGCTTTAACAGATGAAGCCGTATGATATCCCCGGTAATGCTATCACTGCAAACAGAATGACGGTAAGAACAGAAGATCCTGTCCATATTTCCATTCCATATCACCCGTGTAAAATTTTGGTAGTTACCAGTGTAAATATTTATTTGCCAGTGATATACCGTCAAACATTTGAATGTTATATTCCAAGATATACACTTCAAAGTGATGTACTTGCTTGTATTGTAATCACATCATTAAGACAAGAAATGACTTCTTCAGGTGGGGTTGGGCATATTCAACCGAGGAAAGGTTTCAAATAAAATTCAAAGAGGTTAGTGCGATTGTTTCTCATATTCTTTATGTCTGATACCATACAAGGTATTGACATGCATATAGCACTAAGGCTGGTCGAAATACATACATTACATGTATATAGTTTGCAGTTTATGCCAGTAGAATCTGGCATAAATCTACATAGATGATAGGGTATTTCCATTTTGTATAGAAAGCTTTGACATCTTGAAAAAAAGACCTGTTCATTCACGTTTTTGAGATTTGTCATCAGAATTTTCGCCGCTCATTTCTCTTTATTCAGAACCATTGGTGATGCCAAACCGAGTAAAGGAGAAAGCAGACAATGATATCAAGCGCGTTCTAGACATTCCAGATGATAATCTCTCCATTAAGTATGTGATCTAGCCTTAAAAATAGCCTTATGTTATGGCATATCCTGTAGCTACATCCTTTGCACCAGAACGACGTTTCATCAGAATTCCCACTCGGTTAACATTTCATCTGATTTTCAGAATGCAAATATACACTTAAGCCATTAGACAGTCAAAAATGCTCAATGTATAAGAGGAATATACTGGGTGGTTGATCCGCTCGACTATACAGTACTAATATAATACAATACAATGAGAAGACTCTTGTTATGTCAAATATCCCCTTGATTTCAGTGTCCATTATTCTTTGTGATTAGCCACCTTCGATATATCCGCTTTATTGACAATAATCAATTAATTCCCTTCTTTTTGTTGGCAGTGGAGATGATGACATTCTACATTTGGGAGGCGGTGACAGCAACACTTACCACTCCTTATCTGCAAAAAGCTCCTTCTCACTCCCATTGTAAGACTTAATTCTCACATTCATACATTCATTGGTCAAATTCTTCAAGAATTGCTCTGACCGAGGGTTGTGTCATGTGACAGCCGGAGACAAAGCCTGTGTGTCTATCTCATATACATGTATTTTAGTCAAAGATGCTCAAAGTTCCATTTATTTGGTATAACAATTTATATGGCTATTTATGATGGCACAAATGGGTATGGTTATTGCATGGGGAGTACATTATGGGGCTCTTTGCATAACCATATGGAGCTCTCAAGAGGAAGTTTTTAATTCAATGATTTATCGCAAATGGCACCATAATGTCAATAGTGTACTATGCATGATAAACGTAGATATTGGGTTTTATTTCTCCTTTTTTTTTGTGGAATGTGTATTCATTATAGTCATACAATTATGAAAACCTGAATATGTCATCTATGGCAAACCTTTGATATAACACCAAACAGAACCCCGGGTGATGATTGTCTTTTTGAGGCAATTCCGGCTGCAACACAATCAAGGCATCAGAATAGCAGCTCAAATTCACTACCAGCAGTGAGTATATTCAAACACGATTATATTAAAATCAGCTTCATCAATATAGGTCTGGGTCTGCATGTGATGTCTTTCTTCTGAAAGAGTATGTGTAGCAGTATAATGATACTCAAGTTCAAGTTCAAAATTTATTTCGGTTGCTGCAGTATAGGATCAGGTCTTGTAATTGTTTCTACAACAACAGTTGATAGTCAGATCGTGTAACACATAAATGTCAGCTGTTCAAGAAATATAAGAATGTTTGTTCACAATAGAAGGTTAGTTATCATGACAGTAAATTATGAGTACCAATAACTCAATAGGGTTAGTCCTGGTCTAGGAAACGTTAGTTCTGGTAAATACTATTATGATTGTGGATACATCTATGGTATAGGTATATTACTGATCTTTCTGTGAATTTCTATTTCAGTCACCAGATATGAAGCAGATAGCACAGACATTGGCATCCACGATCAAACCCATCACCATGTTTCCTAGTGGGAGTAAGTTCATGATGTGTTACTCTGCATCCTTGTTTGCCTCCATTATTCCAGATATTCTAAAGAAGCTACAAAATAAGTGCTTGCAAATTCAAAAGTTAATAACTTTTTATTACTCATTAGAACATGGCTGCTTAGATTGATGCACATGAAATGTCAACAGGTTATCCTTTGTGTCAACCTTGCAGATTATTTTGAGGAAGTACGAGCCAGACTCTACAGATTATATATACAAAAGTAAGTACTCGTAACATCAAACTAAGATTCATCTAGCCCTGTGTGCATGTCCTTACTGTCACAGCAGGCCATAGAATCTACCCTTAGCATCATTCTCCATATATGGGCAAAGGAGGTTACAATCTCAAGTGTTGACAGCTCAGAGCTGATAACAGCTGGAGAAGCCAATAATTGGAATACCAACACAATTTTAAAAAGAGCAAAAAAACAACAACAAAACAAATAGGAAATGACTCCAAGAAAAGTTTCTATGCCTAGCAACATTTTTAAGTTTATAAAGTGAAATCTATTTGAAGTAGACACATAAATCCAACATACCTGTGACAAACAATGCACTAAAATGTATTCAGCCGAACAAATCTGAAACGGTGCCTTAATATCATTCTATTAGCACCCTGGCTTTGGGAACTTCCTGTAAGATGTGGCAAGAAGCCTCTAAGGCGCTGCTGATTATACATGAGAATTAATACCGTTATCTCTCGTGTAGAAGGCGCGTCTTATACACCAAACAAAATGCTGCTGGGTCTTATATGCGGGAGGGACATTGCCTTGAGTTGGGGGTGTGCCTTTTTTTTTATTACAGAAAATTACTAATCTTACAAAATTCAGCCTTTATGGGTCCGCCATCTACGTGAACCAGCCTTATCTGAGTTGGAAGTGCACCTTCTACGCGAGCTGCGCCTTCTATGCAGGAGATTACGGTATATGGTATGAGGTACACTGACATGACATACACTGTACACCTTTACAGTTTGTAAAAATTGCTTCAAGCATCTTATTTTTCATTCTAGAGCTGAGTTATGGTGCAGGAACATGGCCAGACTGATCTCATCAATGGGTATTTCTGCAGTGGTACTCCCCACATATCTAACAGGGTAGGGTGGAGAACAGGTAGCAGGGATACAAAGGGTTCTTCTAGCCACATGGCTCAGTATAGGGTAGGTGTCTGCCCTGACCCCCCACCAGGATAGGGCACAGGTGCCTCCTTTAGCATCCTGCTCACTCCTATATCTCTGTATCTCTTCTCTAATCTGTTCATCTGGTGTCATCTTAGATACTGCTTTGCCTGAACCACTTAAAACATCAGCCAAGAAGCTCAGATCATCACCCATCTCCTCTGAACTATCCTTCAAGGAGCCACACTTGCCACTAGTCTCCCCTGGTTCTTGTTTGATGTTGAGCAATCGCTCAAATGTAGTGAGCGAATGCAAAGCCTCTCGATATAGACTCTCATAAGCAGCTTCCTTACCATCTTTATCCATCCAGTCTAGAGATTTGAGTCTAGGGTTGATGGCAGTAACTGTTTGCAGCAGCTGTTCTGCTTTAGTATTTTCATAGGCTGAAGTTAACATCTCCTTCAGTTTAAGCTTCATTTTTGTGACAATAACACCATCTGAATCAGTCGCTGTGAGATGGCGGTTAACTAGTTTGAAGATTGTTGGGAGGATAAGAGAAGCACTGCCAGTACGGGATGACATGAGCATATCAAGAGCTGTCTGGAAGGATTGAAGAATCTTAACAACTGCAGTGATGATGTCCAATTCACCAGCATCCTCTTTATTTGACTGCTGTAGACGAGGGTCCTCTGCATACAGATTCAGAAGGTTCAGCACAATAGTCCACTGATTGGGATGTATGCTTCCTTTTGACAAGTCATTCAACACGTTTAGAGAACAACTCTGTGACACTCTCTGGTTTACACTAGATTTTTTTAGTAGGGAAGTCAAACATTGTGCGATGATATCGACAATTCCAGTTTGTTGAAGACAACTTACAATGGCTGTGTTCACTGTAGCTTCAAAACACAGCAAGACTGTTGTACTTAATTCAGTTTGAGCTTTTGGTGATGAGCGAATAATTATTGGGAACTTGAGGTGCCAGGACTGTAGAACATTTTCGAGGTCGGCATCAGAGATGGAATCAGGTACAGTTTGAATGATGTGACTCTTGGGCTTGAAGTCTTCTGTGATGTAGGAGGCAATGAGAGTAGCACAGTGTCTTGGTGGTTCAGGTTTATGGACTGAAGTCAGCAGTGGCCATCCGTGTACAATTACTGTATGCTGAGGTGCTTGCCAGAAACCATCAATCTCTAGCTTGGTTTTTGTATCCTCAAGGCAGCGTTGAAGTATGGTATTCTTGAAGTACTCAGGAGAAGGCAATCGGTACATTGGCTCAATAATTTGCATCAAGTTAACAAAACTGTTGCTTTTCACATGAGAAGCTGGCAAGAGTTCTCCAATGAAGTACTGACTAAGTGCATTTGTTATTGTAGCTAACCGCGCTGAGCTGATATTCATCCGATCTGAGCTGAAAGTGGAGGGCATTTTCCGTTTGAAGCCTACATCACTTGTTGTTGTGACATGGTCAGGTGTCGAGTTGTAGGTTGTGGCCATACCTAGGCCATTGAGGTTAGAGGGGCCACTGGAGTTGTCACCTCCAGGTGAGCTGGATAGGCTTCTCTCCCTCTGCTGTACCTCAGCTGCTGCTGCATGCAGAATCTGATTCACCCTCTCCATGCAGTCACTGGAGGTGCCCTGTGCCAACTCAGGGTCATGGGAAGTGAGGATACCATCAATGCCATGGTACCTTGACAGGTGGTTGGCCAGGTTTGTTGTGTTACCATTGTACCTCATACTGGTCTGGCACAGTCTACAAACTGTCTCAGACTTGTCTATATATTGACCATCTGCAGTGGCATAAAACCCAAAATAGTCCCAGACCACACTCCGCTTACTCTTACTCCAGTGTTCCACCATGGTCACATCAGGTCTTGGCAGTTTGCTGGGAGGTTCCTGGAGACTGCTGTCACCTGAGAGACCCAAAGGGCTTGGTGGCACCTCATACTCCACCTCTATCTTAGGGGAAGTGATAGTATTACTTGGTGCCCCTATGCCATGGTTTCGGAGGTGGTGGGCCAGGTTGGTAGTATTGCCTATATATCTGACTGGCTGGTAACATACGCGGCATATGGCACTGTTGTGGTCCTTGTACTTACCATCTTCATCTGCATTAAACCCAAAATACCTCCACACAAAACTGGTGGCACGTTTACCCCAAAAGTTCAGAAGGGGATGTCCTTGGTTAGAATCAGCCATTTTTCTCTGATATTACAGGGACGTAACTGGCGTAGATATTGCTACACAAATGTGTTTGCTGTGGATATATTGAAATGAATGTTAAGAGTCAGGTCGCCACCCTCTCTATAATATGAGCGATAAAGGGTTTTAGTTACCCTATCTAGTCGTGATAGAGGATACTGATAATCCATACAGATAATCAATCTCCCCATTCGTGTATTGGTGCAGAAGTAAATGCTATCAGCTAGTCCTATGTAGATCCATGTATCGACTATAGCCGACTGAGAATCCCCCAGTCTCCCTTTGACATTCAATACTCTGTGAATGAAGGTTCGATGTATTCAATTCTCGTGTACTGATTATGGTACGAGCAGAACGACCATATTCCCCTTTACACTGTGTTTCAGTTTATGTAAATATGCCTGTATTACCCAGCAGAATCGCCAAAGTCGTCCTATATCCATTCCCTATCTCAGCTCTCCTATCCCCAGCCGCTTGCTGCAGTCAGGTATATGCAGACGACATTTGGCACAGATCGATCCATCCATCCTTTACGCCGCACGTCATTGGCTGCCCGCATGCTCCCCGCATGCGAGACTATGCTATTTCTAGCGCGGCGATTATCGGCAGTATCAATCAGGATCAGTCGATGCGGCGTCCTTCCCTACCAGGCATCATTGATCGCCGCCCGTCCTAGTGGCCGGACGCCGAATTGATTATCCAGCACCCTTAGCCCGGGGCAAGTACACAGAAGGGAAAGGGGGGGGGGCACTCCGTGTATTTTGCCAGACGAATTTTGGTGCGACCACCACATCTTTAGGGAGTGATCATTTTTTAACAACGGGGGGGGGGGGGCTGGAGGGTTTGAGGGGGGGTCAGAATTTTTTCAACCCCACGACCAGGGGGGGGTCAGAATTTTTTCAACACCTCTGATGGGGGGGTCAAAATAATTTCTGTTTTCAGTGGAAAAGCCAGCACGTTACTATAGGCTAAAAGGGGACGTTCGCGCATGATTTTTGTCCCTTATGGGGGGTCGAAAAAATTTTACCTCCTCAAGAGGAGGGTTGAAATTTTTTTCGCATGTCCACGCGCTAACCCACCAGCCCCCCCCCCCTTGTTAAAAAATGATCACTCCCTTATGTGTAAACATTTTCCCTAGCATGTCCACTTGGGGAGTGGTCATTATATTTATTAACGGGGGAGGATGACTTTTCGCGTGGACGCGCAGACATTTTTTTATGCCCCCTCCTCGATGGCAGTCAAAATCTGTTGTGCCCCCCACACCGAAAGTGCGAAAAATTTTCATGCCCCTCTTGATTGAGGCCAAATTATTTACGGGAAATTACGCTCCACCCCATAAGATGGTTCAAAAGTCTCTATGCCCCCCCCCCCCTCAAGCCCACCACCTGCCTGTTCCCTATGTTGATAAATGATGACCGCTCCATTACAGAAAATATCAATTCATTTTTAATGAAAATGCATATAGAATAGACTGAAGACTTACTTCGGCATTCCCACGTCAGAAAAGAGGGTCATCGATTATTATTTTTTCTCAACTCAGTCTTCCTAGGGAACGTTATCAGTGGAGTAGCCCCCCCCCCCTCCGCGGTATTGGATGGACTTTATGTTTCGATCGATAGCAACAAAGTCGATACACGCACACTCAAGGGATCGATATGGCGTGGGTCGTATAAAGGTTTGGATAGGGGAGGGGGATTCGATTGAATGACTTGTGAATATTAAAATAATGGGGGGGGGGGTCCTGCTTTACGAAATATAGGTCAGCTCCTGAATATAGATATGGAAACCTCACCTGTTTTGCAACTTTTGGGATCCTTTTATTTTCGGCCATTAATTGTGTTTTGGAACATTTTTCTACAGATTTGATATAACGCCAGGTAAAATCAATATGCCGGTAAATGTAACCTTGTTAACTAGGGAAAACATATTCGATTTGGGTTCAACTTTATGACTAAAAATGCATGTAGATCTACACGACCCCCATCCCCCGTTCCTTTCATAAGCTCTCCCTATATATACTTGTATATAGATCACCATTACCCAACGACTCTCCCAGTCATCCATGGCGGATTCAGCGTTTAGAAAATCATTTTCTAAATGCAGAATCACAGGCACTGCATGTGAGCGTGCGTGTAAGGGGGGGGGGGGGTTGAAAGAAAAGACCACCTTATTTTCAAGATGGCTTCATTTGATAGGTTTTATATTGAATAGAAATATGGTGGCATACTTTGTATCATATCCGCTATTGTAAAGGCAGGAAGCAGGCCTATCTGACGCATTGTATGAGGTCACAATTGGTCAAAATTGGTCAAAATGCATCAAGCTTAGTTGTGTATTGTTTAAGCTTGGAGGCCTGTTGCATCCATATGCTTGATTATGATAATTATATGTACATCATCATTTTATTTCACAAGATAGCTCTATAGGGTTTTGTAATGCTAATTATAAAAGAAAATATGAAAGCAATATCATATGCACCCATGAGTAGCATTTCTTTATAGATGGGCAGTGCTGTGCTGTCAAGTCATACAATGCATCAGATAGGCCTGCTTCCTGGCTCTATGGTTGCAGATAGGATACAAATTATGCCACCATATTTTTATTCAAATGAAGTCATCATGAAAAAAGGGTGGTCTTTTCTTTTAAGGCATTTTCAGTCAGACTTTTATGGGCAAATACATGTAGATATCACAAAAACGAAATTTTCCCATTTAAGGGCTGTACGCTACACACTTTCTGCAAAATCCGCCACTGTCATTATCAGGACTCCCACTGCCTAAGTGATGGAATGTTTAACTCGAAAAGTGAGTTATAAGGAGACACCCTGGGGCCCTGCACTTTCAGTCATTTTGGTGGTGTGAATAAGTTTAAAAAAAGATGGAAATTTTGTATATAAGAGGCAGAATTACTTAATGAATTTGTAGTGCTATTAAAGGAGGAGATGTAGGGGTCTTGCAGGAAAAGGTATTTCATTACAAAGTTTTGTAAATTTTGAGAAATTGTCAATATTGTACAGACTCAGTTGGTTGGCAGCCATACGACGCTTTTTGCCTCCAATGGTGAAGGTATATGATGTTGATCCATGTATCAACTTTCCCGCCTTTTTTGGGAATGTGGTGCAAATAACGCAGTTTTGGTGGGAGTTATGCAAATAGTGGCTTGGTGGTGCAAATAACCTGGGTAAGGGAGTGCTGTTGCAACAGGATGAGTGCACAACTCATGGGAGCCAATCACAGGCTTTTCACATTTTTCGAGTTATCAGCAATTTACATTGCTGAATTATATTATAGAATAAACGTGTTCTCAGAGAAATTTTGTCATGAGTCAGGAAAAAATGCCAAATAGGAAAACTGAGTACTTAAAGCAAAATCCATTAAAATCCATCTCACTTTACTGATAGATTTGAGATACTTTCCTGGGGCTATTCAGGCATGACTGTGTCCAAAAGTAAATGCCGGGTGTGTCAGGGAAAGAGGTACTTCGATGCCTTGGAATTTCAGTATGAAAATTCCTTGGGAACTACGGTAGTATAATCGAATTGTATAATGACGAAGAGAGTTCTTCACCATGGTTACTATCGCCAATGTTAATTGTCTAGATGGGACTCAACCTCGTTTTACCAGGTGACTTTTGCTGATGTAACGCTCTGGTGGAAAGTTATTGGCATTTTTGTGATTTTTTCATGGTCTAGAATTTTTGTTATCAGTCAAAAGTGAAGTGTGATCCGTTAGGGGTAATCCTCTCAAAAAACTGATAAAATTGATGTGCTGCACGTCCCTGTGCGACCAATAGTAAGGCCAGACCAAATGAAAAAGTTGGTCTATGGATTTTCAATTTGAAAATATGGTGCGGGAGGGCGAAAATTTTTTTTTCATTTTTTAAAAATATTTCCACGTCTATGGATTTTCCACCTGAAAGATAGGGGCGGGATTTATTTTTTGTGGGGCTGGGGGGGGGGGCATGCCTTTCACGAATTTGAGATTGAGATGTAGCACGGGGATCAGTATTTGTGAGATCTATGCAAATTACCTATCTAATGAGTGGTCTGCTGTTTCTGTACCTTAATTACTTGTTCAAAAAAAATCAGATTGTCCAGAAAATGAAGCGGGCGGAATCCATGGACATGTTATTTTTCAAATAAAAATTAAATTTGAATTTGTTAAGATAACATGCGGGAAATCCATAGACCAATCTTTTAATTTGGCGTGGCCTAAGGGAAATATGATGGTTTTTGTAAAACTGACGGTTCTTGGACCTTTCTGCCAGTGCCTGGACTGCTGTCTGCCCCCGCATCCCAAAAAAACCTTTATTTCGATCCGTTCCTTCCTCAAACCTGCCCTTTTTCGCTGGTGATGCTTAAAACAGATAGTTTTTGGCTGGAGGTAGGGCGCATACACACTGTGGTAAGGGCACAGGTGGATAGGCTGGGGCCGAAAAGGCTCCTAGTCAAAAAAATTATTTCACTTATTCTTTTTCGAAACAAATCTTTTAGGGGGGCATGTTCTTTAGGGGGAAGAAAGACCCCAGATTCATACCGAACACTCCATATCCGTGCATATTATTTGCATAATTAGCATAGTCCTGGTACTTTTTAATAATTATACATAGATATGTTCCATTGCTCCTTTCTAGAATTCATATGCTAACAATTTGAAACTACTAATACATGGTGACTGAGTGTGCAGTGTTTTGTCGCCTTTCTTTGTTTTAATAAGTAGAGCCTATTTAAGCCTACTCACTATTTGTCAGCAATTAGTCAATGTATGTCAGTACTTAGATATAATACACTTTGATATCTGTCAATAAACAGCTGAGAAATACAGGGATGAAAGTCTTCAGGGAATTCCCTGATTTCAGGGATTTTGAAGTTCCAGGGCCCTATACATTCATATAGAAACCCTGGTTTTTGGGGCGAATATTTGACCATTTCAGGGATTTTCGTGCTCTGTGACTTTCATCCCTGGAAATAAGCATTGATTCATTGGTGCATCATGCTTTGCCTGGCATCATGTCAAGATTCGAAACAAATTTTTTTTCAGCTGGGTTCATGATTCGGACTTGTAGTATGTCTCATTGTATTTGGCACTTTCGATTTACCCTATTTTCAGAGTTTGTGCATCCTGATGCGATCAAGGGAACCCGATAAAGTCGACCTTAAAGTAGGCATCACGTCAAGATTCGAAACAATTTTTTTTTTGCGGCAGGGGTTCATAATTCGGACTTGTAGTATGTCTCATTGCGTTTGGCAGGTTCGATTTACTCTATTTTCATAATATTTGCATTCCGATGTGATCAAAGGAACCCGCTAAAGTTGACCTTAAAGTACCGTAATCTCCCACGTGTAAGGCGCGTCTTATAGGCCAAACAAAATGCTGCTGGGTCTTGTACGGGGGAGGTAAATTGCCTTGAGTTTGGGGTGCGCCTTATAGGGGGGTATCTTTTACTATAGAACAGTACTAAATTAACAAAAATCTGCCCTCTGAGGTGCGCCTTACACGTTATAACAGACCTCCCTGAGTTGGGGGTGCGCCTTATAGGCGAGGTGCGCCTTATACGCGAGAGATTACGGTAGGCATCACATCAAGATTTAAAACTTTTTTTTTTCGGCGGGGATTCATAGTATGTTTCATTGCGTTCGGCATGTTCGATTTACCCTATTTTCATAGTTTGTGCATTCCGATACGATCAAAGGAACCCGCTAAAGTCGACCTTAAAGTAGGCATCATGGCAAGATTCGAATCAATTTTTTTTATCGGTGGGGGTTCATAAATTGGACTTGTAGTACGTCTCATTGCATTCAGCACATTCGATTTACCCTATTCTTTTTATCATTCTTTCATTAATACCCTCAAACCATCGCTGTAGAGGTCAAATTTATTGATAACTTTGGACACATTTGTCTGAGATGAAAATAAATGTCACCACGATGATCGCCACCTCGAGTTACCCTTAAGTCAACGGTCACATTATGGGGGAACTCCTATATGAGCATTTCAGCCCCCCCCCTCCAGGCAAATTTTTTGCCAGTCCCTCACTGGCATCAACCCCGCCCCCTCAAAAAACCCTTTTTCAACCTCTTCCTGCCTTAAACATAGCCTTTTTTTCACCAGTTGAGTGCAAAAGAGTAGCTTTTGGCTGAAGGAAGTGCGCGTGCACACCGTGGAAAGGGCACAGGTGGACCAGCTGGGGCCGAAAAGGCTCCTAGTCAAAAAAATTATTTCGCTTATTCTTTTTCTAAACAAATTTTTTGGGGGGCCTGTTCTTTAGGGGGACGAAACACCCCAGATTCATACTAAACACTCAATATCCATGCATATTATTTGCATAATTAACATAATTATGCAGTGTCTTGGTACTTTTCAATATGTAGACATTTTCTATTGGTCCCTTATAGAATCCATATGCTAGCAAATTTCTGATGCATGGTGACTAAGTATTGATATTAAAAAGATTAATAGCCTATAATTCTTTGGTGTTTCATGCCTTAGCTTGGATGATGCACTCTCGGAAACCATCAGGAATATGGGTCTATACATTGAAAAACTGGAATAAGTGTGCTTTAAAACATTAAAATCCATATATTACACTTTGCAATCTGTCAATAAACAGCTGAGAAATAGGCATTGATTCATTGGTGCATAATGCCCAGATTGGCATGATGAACTCTATCTCTGAATCCATCAAGAATATGGGTCTATAAGGCCACACCAAATTAAATACTTGGTCTATGGATTACCCACATCATATTTTCAGAAATACAAATTTTTAATTTTTTTGAAAATTATTTTGTCTATGGATTGCGCCCGCACCTTTTTCTGCAAAAATCTGATTTTTTTTTTATTTTTCTTTGTCATAATTTTTGAACAAACAATGGCAGATACAATACTAGCTTTAAGGTGTCACCACCCCAAATGCCTTGTGGCCTCCAAAAAATCACAGGTCTTCCACCTTTGACCTGATATTGAAAATACTTAAAATTCTCACAGTGCTTAGCAACCTACACCATATTTTAGCTTATGAAATGGAGAAAAAAATAAGATAGGTCCACATAAACATAGTCAGGCTAGATTTTGCACAAATTGCCATGGTAACCAGGTAGTGACTTTTGCATGGTGAGGCCTGATCAGCGCATGAATACACATCAGGACCCCTTCACCCCATAAACTTCCACTGAATTTATGTTTTGAACAAAAAATATTCTGGGACCATTGAAACACTCACCAAACTAGTGGCTTCGCCACTAGATTGTGTGGCCGTACATACCCCCCCATCCCCCTTTAATGCTGAGAACGGTATTCCTCCCCCCGGGTCCCTCCCACTGATATCACCCCCCTTATCGTCATATCTTTCTGCCACCACCACGACCAGCGCGGGAAAGTGGTGCAGCGTCTGTCTAACCCAGATCCTATCAGCGACCGCAGTCATAGCAACGTAGCTCTCCAAGCACATATTCTCGGAAGGTCCCGACTCAAAAGTTTGGACTAATGTATCTTGATCATTATCAGTTCAGCGTATTCTGTGGCCCTGTTGCCAAGTACTCTTGAGATAGAATGTCTTTCTTTGCTTTATGTTTTTTCCCCTTTATGTACCATTGAAATGGTAGAATTTGTTTTTGAGAATGATGTTTTATTTAATTCAGGATCCGTCTATCACAATAGATTTTGACATTTTCAAGAAAAATTGAGTTAACTTTGAAAAAAGTACATAATTGTATCTAGTCTCTTTTGGTTCATCTGTTCCTGGCAAGCAGTCAAGCTTATTTCAATGAGGTGGGGACCAGTGACAAGCAACCCCTTTTTATATATAGGGTAATAACAATGGGTTTGGCCCCTCTTTCCCTTCCCTTGGGGCCAAATTCCTCAAAATAACTAAGTTCAGAAGGGACTATTTGGCCAGTAAACCCGGAAGTGGTCCGATTTAGGGTGGTGACACCTTAAAAACTGACCAACTCCTCTCAACTCCCTTCCTGGGAAATCTTTGGTTATCAAAAAAAAAAAAAAAAATCGCCCTCTCCACATCTGTGATTACCAGAATCCATTGACAAAAAAAAAAAAATTCGCCCTCCCTCTCCATTTTTTCAAAATGAAAATCCATAGACCAACTTTTTAATTTGGTGTGGCCTAAGTTGAAAAAATAGAATCAGTATGCTTGAAAACATTAAAATTGATATATTACACTTTGAAATCTGTCAATAAACAGCTGAGAAATAGGCATTGATTCATTGGTGCATCATGCCCAGATTGGCATGATGCACTCTATCTCTGAATCCATCAAGAATATGGGTCTATAAGTTGAAAAAAAAGAATCAGTATGCTTGAAAACATTTAAATTGATATATTACACTTTGAAATCTGTCAATAAACAGCTGAGAAATTGTCATTGATTCATTTGTGCATCATGCCTTGACTGGTATGATGCACCCTATTTCAGCAACCATTGGGAATATGGGTTTGAAAGTTTGAAAAATATAATTGGCATAGTGAAACCCTTGAAATCGATATATTACATGTTCAAATCTGTAAATAAACAGTTGAGAAATGTGCATTGATTCATTCATCATGCTTTGCCTGGCATGATGCACTTTACCTCAGCAGTGCCACCTACAGGGCCATTATGAAAACAACTACAGCAAGTGCAAACGGTGTTTTAGACCAACTACGGCAGCTGCCTGTTTCTTTCTCGATCGATAACTACCTTAAATAATTTATTGAAGTGGAAATAAATAATGAATCCAAACATTGTGACTATTAAGGAACCCAGAGAAAGTAAAGACTTGGATAAATACACAACACAACTTTTAGATCTATATTCCTGATTGTTGCTGAGAAAGACTACACCGAAACCCGCTTAGCGCTGTCAGTGCCTAGTGGCCGCTAGCACTATATGGATCCTGAATCCAGGCGCTGTGAGGCACGGACGTAGAGAAAGACTGCATCATGCCAATCAGGGCATGATGCATCAATGTACTAGTCTTGAAAGAAGAACTCTCCTCGTTTGTTACAGTCCCCAAGACTACAGTATTTTAGTTTTAAGTTTTAAAGGCTTGCTTCGCTTGCTTGTTGTTCTTTGCTTCACAGTTTGGGGAGCACCTCACCCACAGCCGACCTCAGCCTCCGTATTGCCGTGACACCTGGTGGTGAGGAGCAGAACCAGCCAGCTTCACACACCTCCAATAGTCAACAGGTAGACACACGTGAGTACCATATACCGTATTTCCCCGATTATAAGCCCAGGCTCATACTGATTTCAAATGGAAGATTGACCAGGCTTATAACCGGGGCAGGCTTATATTTAAGGCAGACTTATAATTTTTAGACTTCGAAAACACTATTTAGGGAATAATGCACGGGGCATGGCTGTGGGAGTGCTCTAGACTTTATTTTATGTGAATAACTTCTTCCCATAGAGATAGCATTGCAGGGCCGATCCGCACACCCCCAGTGGTGTAACGTGTGCCGATCCACCACAGCGGCCGATCCACCACTGCAGCCTCGTTCTGGGTGCATGTAAACATTCAAAATGGCGGACCGCCGCTCGTACGGGGCACTACGGTAACAAATTTTGTTAATTTTCAGTTATTAAAAACTCTAAAAACATAAAATAAATATAGAACTAAACTCCCCTGGTGTCCTCGGTGGCCGATCCACCCCTCGGGGGGAGTCTCCCCCTCGTGGTGGATTGGCCACCTTGTACACCACGGTTCTATCTATGTATTGAGACATCAAGGGGTCTAGAGCACGATGGCAGCCATGACCAAGTGCATTATTCCCATTATAACACAGAAAAATAACCCATCAGCCACCTGACAACATATGAATATCAATTGAAAAGTCTAAATGTCAGATGAAGTTGACCTCCTGTGCTGGGAGTGCATTATCCATCTAGATAATGCACGGTCAATTAGCCAATCAGAATGCAGCATTCAGGATAATGCACTCTGGCTTCGCCCAGTAGTGTTATAAAGAACACTATCTAAATATTGATATTTCTCCACTTTTTCTACATATGTATCTCGGATAATTCCCACTTTATGGTGATAACTATCAACTCCATCGCTCTTACAGGTGTAAAATAATATAAAGAAAGGGATCTTAACTCAACAAAACTGAACAAATTATGAAAATAGTCCAAATAAAAGTGAAGTCATGCTCCTTTATGGGGTATTTAAGGCATTTGTCTCTTCTGACCAGGCTTATATTTGGGCCCCGGCTTGTAATCGAGGAAATACGTTATGCATGCCCACATAATTATATACCCTGCCACATGTGCATGATCTTATTGGTATGTTTTCTTCTCCGGTTTCACTTCAAACATTTCCTGCGAGAGGTTATTACAAATTGCACGTAAAAACATCTCTTAATTTCAAGGACTCACACTTTTTCTTTTCCGCTGTCCCGGGTGGTTGTCCATGTTATTGGTATATCGCAAATAGAAACAAACGTCAGAAACAGGACAGACGTCATTTGTATTAATCTATATGTCTCTTTGTTGAAGCGGACCATTGTTCTTTCAGTTCGTCATAGTGGGGTCACATGAATTCATTATGTATAGTATGGTTTTAGAACTTAGAACTTTTAGTCCTTTACACTGTTATCTGTACTGGGTGTACTCTGCAGGTCCAAGGGATATGTACCCCTGCGTATAGTCCGGCAGCAAAATTCATGAAGAAAAAAAAAGAAGAACGAAAATAGATATAGTTCTCTGTAGAATGGCAACGAATATCTTATTTACCTGGTTAGTACCGGGGTTAGTATCTGCTCACTGCCATATGGGACATGGGCTTTAATTTACGAACGACCTTGTGATAATGACATCACCACTCCCCCTCCAGCCCCTCTCCCTCCCTCCCCTCATACGTCACACTTATCCACCCATTCAGCACTATTAGTAGTAGAGAAGTCCAAGAACAACTGGTGACAAAGAGATGATAAACTAGCGCTCAAGTGCATCTGTTAGGTTTCATTTTCTCTGACAGCACAGCTGCTAGAGAAAAAAAAATCACATGTCCCTACCAACTATGAATCGAGTTAAAACGATATTACTCTGCATCTTAACATGACTACGTATATCAAATCATCAAATATTAAATAGCACACATATGAGCACTCTTCTTTTCATAGATTTTATGTAAAACTATGGACAAAGGAAGGCCATAGAAGGAAATGGCATGGATAGAATATTACCACATAACCCATCCCCAAGCCCATCCCAATTCTGAGAGAATAATATGAGTTGATACTGTACATGTAAATAGCGGATATACACTAGTCAGTGCTATCCACAAGAACATGGTACAGATGTAACCCGGTCTGCACCTACTGAGCAGGACACAGCTTTATATATGGGGAGGGCGTGGGTGGAGAGCAGATGGACAGATCAAGCACTGTCCATCTGCTCTCCACCCTCGAAATTAGGGTTGGTGGCCCCCAGGTCTCATGGCCTCCACTCCCATCGCCCTCCTGTCATCTTGTCCAACAGATGTATGGCCCTCATAATACGTCACCATACCTACCAGTATGTCACCATACCTATCTTTTTGTCCACGTACCTATCCATACCTACCCCCATATACCAAATACCATCCTTTTCCAGGCCCATACAACCCATACCTACCATACCTATCAAAATACAATCCTGTACCAGGCCAGTACCAACCCGTACCAACCATACCTATCAAAATACCATCCTGTACCAGGCCAGTACCAACCCATACCAATCCATACCTACCATACCTATCAAAATACCATCCTGTACCAGGCCAGTACCAACCCATACCAATCCATACCTACCATACATATCAAAATACCATCCTGTACCAGGCCCGTACCAACCATACCAATCAAAATACCATCCTGTACCAGGCCTGTACCAACCATACCTATCAAAATACCATCCTGTACCAGGCCAGTACCAATCGATACCTAAAATACCTATCAAAATACCATCCTGTACCAGGCCAGTACCAACCATACCTATCAAAATACCATCCTGTACCAGGCCTGTACCAACCATACCTATCAAAATACCATCCTGTACCAGGCCAGTTCCAACCCATACCAATCCATACCTACCATACATATCAAAATACCATCCTGTACCAGGCCCGTACCAACCATACCTATCAAAATACCATCCTGTACCAGGCCAGTACCAACCACACCTATCAAAATACCATCCTGTACCATACCTATCAAAATACCATGTACCAGGCCAGTACCAACCCATACCAATCCATACCTACCATACATATCAAAATACCATCCTGTACCAGGCCTGTACCAACCATACCTATCAAAATACCATCCTGTACCAGGCCAGTACCAATCGATACCTAAAATACCTATCAAAATACCATCCTGTACCAGGCCAGTACCAACCATACCTATCAAAATACCATCCTGTACCAGGCCTGTACCAACCATACCTATCAAAATACCATCCTGTACCAGGCCAGTTCCAACCCATACCAATCCATACCTACCATACATATCAAAATACCATCCTGTACCAGGCCCGTACCAACCATACCTATCAAAATACCATCCTGTACCAGGCCAGTACCAACCATACCTATCAAAATACCATCCTGTACCATACCTATCAAAATACCATGTACCAGGCCAGTACCAACCCATACCAATCCATACCTACCATACATATCAAAATACCATCCTGTACCAGGCCCGTACCAACCATACCTATCAAAATACCATCCTGTACCAGGCCTGTACCAACCATACCTATCAAAATACCATCCTGTACCAGGCCAGTTCCAACCCATACCAATCCATACCTACCATACATATCAAAATACCATCCTGTACCAGGCCCGTACCAACCATACCTATCAAAATACTATCCTGTACCAGGCCAGTACCAACCATACCTATCAAAATACCATCCTGTACCAGGCCTGTACCAACCATACCTATCAAAATACCATCCTGTACCAACCATACCTATCAAAATACCATCCTGTACCAGGCCAGTTCCAACCCATACCAATCCATACCTATCAAAATACCATCCTGTACCAGGCTTGTACCAACCATACCTATCAAAATACCATCCTGTACCAGGCCAGTTCCAACCCATACCAACCATACCTATCAAAATACCATCCTGTACCAGGCCAGTACCAACCATACCTATCAAAATACCATCCTGTACCAGGCCAGTACCAACCATACCTATCAAAATACCATCATGTACCAGGCCAGTACCAACCATACCTATCAAAATACCATCCTGTAACAGGTCAGTACCAACCATACCTATCAAAATACCATCCTGTACCAGGCCAGTTCCAACCCATACCAATCCATACCTACCATACCTATCAAAATACCATCCTGTACCAGGCCAGTACCAACCCATACCAATCCATACCTACCATACATATCAAAATACCATCCTGTACCAGGCCAGTACCAACCCGTACCTACCATACCTATCAAAATACCATTCTGTACCAGGCCAGTTCCAACCCATACCAATCCATATCTAAAATACCTATCAAAATACCATCCTGTACCAGGCCAGTACCAACCATACCTATCAAAATACCATCCTGTACCAGGCTTGTACCAACTATACCTATCAAAATACCATCCTGTACCAGGTCAGTACCAACCCGCACCAATCCATCAAAATACCCAGCTAGCACTACTCATGCAATTTACATCATTCTTACATGAAAACTCATCTTATTTACATAAAAAAGACATTATTTGGATGAGAATTTTTCCATCTCCATCTGAATTTTATTGTCCCCCCTTTTATTCTTTAGGGGCACTTAGGCTTTAAAAAAATTCGCTCAGAAGGGGTGAAAACTTTTTGGTCCCACCCCTAAAAGGGGTCTGAAAATTTTTTGTTCCCCCCTGTTGTTAAAAAATGACTACTCCCTAATTTTGTCATTTGTTATACAACTCATTTCCGGTTACTGATACTCTTGACCCTGTGACGGCATACTCATAGCCCTAGCTGCTGGCTCAACTCACAATGTGAGCACAGAATAGAATGAAGATGGTGTCTGAGGCTAGAACCTATGCTCCTCGGAATCAGGTTAAAGTTTCCCATCATAAATTGTCAACAACAACAACAAAAAACATGGCCGAAAAAATTAGCAGAAATATGGCAAATAATCTCATGTAGGGGGTACAAAAATATTTGAAAACATTCTCGATTCAGTCACGTCAGAATTTTGATTAAATGTCTCAATTGGTGCATCATGCCGAGTTTGTTGACGTTTTTTGGCCTTCTTGGAATACTTTGACAGTGACCAGTGGTAGGGTACTGGTATGTATGGGTTAGTATGGATTGGTACTGGGTGGGTATGGGTTGGTATGGATTGGTACCGGTTGGTACTGGGTAGGTATAGGTTGGTATGGATAGGTACTGAGGTAGGAATGGGTTGGTATGGATAGGTACTGATTATTATTATAGGGCTTACAAGGAAGGATGAATTGCATCATTTTTTTTCAGTAAAAAGAGATATTGGGAATAAGAAAAGACGTAAAGGTGTTTTAGGAGTGAATTATTTATGTTTTAGGTCCTAATAACTGCTTTTTCAGATATAAGAATGGGGGCTAAGGGGGAGTGGGGCCGATCCACTGCAGGGCTACGGGACAGTGGGCTATATGGGTGGGGGCCATGAGACTTGGGGGCTATGCACCCCAAAGTGCGGACGGTGGGTGGTCGTAGATCCTCTAACATAATTTTTTTCCCATTTTATTCAAAGTTGTTTTACTCGGATAGCATAGGTATTTCCTTTTATTTGGCATGTCTACACATTACCGGGGCACACGATCTGTTCAACATTGGTCAATGTGGGCATTGCCCATGTACGTCTAATGTACGTGGTGCTGACATACTAATACATAAACTAAGCCAATACAGCCCGCTCACTGGAGTAGAAAAAAAGTGGGTGGGGGGGGGGGGTAATACCACGTCCACAGATCTACTGGACTTTATATCCATGCCAATATATCACAGAGAGATTACAGATTATACATGTTATTGTAGCTTTACAGTGCTACATTCTCCAGGCAAGGATCGAGCCAGTGTGTGTGTGTGTGGAGAGTGATTGTGGTATGGCTGAACCAGGAAGTGAAAATAGTCCTGACTTTGGCGTCCTTCCATAGCGTTTATATAACCCAGTTAACAAGTAGACACAAGCAGTACATTTCTTGTGAATCAACCAAGGATTAAACGTATTTGAGTTGCAAAAAGTATAGGGGTGTGGTTGGCCACATAGGTATGAGGTTTTTTTTATCTATATTTTATCAGAACTTTAACCCTTTCTGGACGACACCATGCATCAAGGTACATATTTACTTCACCGGTGAATTATGCCGAATTTTAGGAGTGTATCAATATCCTATTCATATATAGGTAGTTGAAATAAATATCTGTGCCTGTCTTGTATTGGGGGTAATGGTGCCTCCAAATTTATAAGCGCTGGGGTATCCGTGTCATATCACCCCGCATATCATCTTGTGGTTAAAGTTCATAACCCACAGTGGTGCATGATACTGCTGTTTAAAAACATTTTAAGTGATAAAAAGGGAGAAGATAGCTCCTAACAATTTCTGATTCTCCACTTAAGGGTCACTTTTCTGTATATAGAACATTCTTGAATGTCCTGGGGACCTGTACTGCTATGTGATATGTTGTATCAATGCCATGGCAGAAAGCTCCCAGTCTTTTGAGACCTACGTAGGGTCAGTGGCGTTTAATGACTAAAAACAATCAGCCATGTGGTCAGTCACAACACCGCCTAGGGGTCTAAGGGTTCTTGATCAAATTAGTTATTTTAAACGCTAATCAGTCTACCCAATTGCAACGTTTGATTTGATAGGGGTCTAACATGCTTAAGTCTGCATTCTTGCATGTACAGTCAGCCCTTGCCTGCTCGGATATGAAGAATTTCTGAGGAAGCAAATTATCTATGGATCTAGTTTGAGTTTGCGAAATTTAAGTCCAAATATAATAGAAAAAATAGAGTCAGTTCCAAATTTTCTGTCTCGGGTAATTAGGGATCACAGGAAGCAAAGGGTCGAGGAAGTGGGGGTTGGTTGTATTGCCTAACAATTTTAAAGCAGGAATTATAGGGATTTATAATTTATGGTCGGGTTGGAGGGGTATAGATCTACTGTCCTCTCAATCATCAAGAATGAAGGAGGCAATGTACGGTACCTATAAAAGTTGGGTGGATCTTAGGGAGTAAGTTTTCAATTGGATAGTCGTATATATATAGGGCGTTTATATAAGAAATTAGAGGAGTGGTGTTTTGTCATGACACACTGTCCCCTAAAAACCTAGATCTAGTAACACATGAGACACTGACAGCCTATATCCTCGTACTTTGTTTTCCTTAGATTTCTTCTTTCTCTATCTGTTAACCCATTGAGGGCTAGCATCAACTAAAGTCGACACCATGGCAGGCCTAGCATCAACTATAGTCGACACCATGGCAGGCATAGCGTCGACTATACTCGACGCCCATTATATAGGATTAGTATAGGAATTGAAAATAGGCTCGTCGTCTAGGAACTATACTTTTTTCAGAGGCCGTCCCCATGGCCAGGGCAACAATTTTTGCTCTGCCCTTAAAGGGTTAACAACACACATTGGTATAATTGTACATAATTCCATTTGTGGATAGCCCCGAAAATATCAAAGATGTATGGAATACACACCTTGTAAAACCATCAGGCATACTTTTCATATTGCCACTCAAATGAGGGAGAGAGAACACTGGTTTTATTCTCCCAAGAAATGATGATGAAAAAAAAAGACTGTCAAATGACAACGGGATATTGCCCACCTTAAATCAGCATTTGAGGGAACAATTAAAAACTGCCCTGTACATGTACACTGCTTATTGTTTGTTTTTTATTTGTTATAAGAAGCTCCTCCTCCTGAAGCTCAGTCGGCGACAAATGAGAAAGATGTCCTCAGTCCATCACAGGGGCAAACAGCACCACAAGAAATGGAAACTCAAAGTTCACTCCAAGCAGCTACTTCCAGATGCAGTCAGCAGGACCAGCAAACTGATGTTGCAGCCCTCCCGGGCAATGCCACCCTGACTGAAGAATTAAGTGTTCCTATGGAGTTTAAGGATATGCTGGAATACAATGAGAAGGCAATGATGTTGCTACAACAAAAACAGCAACAACAGCAACTGCAGCAGCAGCAATTACATCAGCAACACGATAGATTTAATGGCTTGTACTTTATGGACACTGAAACCACTGGGTGTGAAACAGGAATGGCAGGAGGTGACCCAGGGTGGCAGCAGTATCCATTGGGTTGCAGGCCAGAGGCTTCAGCTATGGACCTCAAGTACACTCAGACCAGGGACACTCATAGGCATTCTCTACCGTCTTCCCTTGGCACCAGAGCTCAGGAACATGCACAGGGTGTGCGGAATGCTTATTCTGCTCTGGCTGCTCAGAGCAGGTTGGGTTCGTTGAATGAAGGATCTGGGACTATAAGTCATGACCATAGCTACTTGCACTCTGTACACCATCCACACCAACGAGCACCCCACATGACTTCTGGGTATTCAGATGATGTAAGTGTGTTTATAACATATCTTCTGAAGTCTCAAGATGTTTTCTATTTTTCCATTCTAAACTGATATTCACAACTAATATGCCCAATATATTCATTGTCATGCATGTAGTAAACATCACCAAGTACACATTGTATTAAAATCCCATTGCTCAAACCGATACTTGTGATTTTCATGAGGAGAATACACAGACAGGCAGAGTAGAATCATTCATGGTACGTGAACTCAAATTCAAATACCTCTAAATTACACGGTGTATTGTCACCATTGGTGTTCCGTGGTAACACTGAGATATGGTGCCATAGTTCTATGGTATCATGTTCACTAATCAGGTGATAAGAGACCAGGAAGTTTTGATATCAGTAATCATTGCACGTGGCACCAACGCCCTTATCTGCTTATCACTACTTTGTAATAGGATATGATGAATGTAAGTTACACTGAGTGGGAAACAAAAAAAAGCGATGTCTTGGTATCCGAGAGTGCAAGTACATTTTGACATGGAAATGTACTTCCCCTGTGCCACTGAGTTATATAGAATAATGAAATTCTTGGAGCATCAAGTGATATGACTAAAAGTGTTTGTTTTTCACCGCTAATCAAGCAATATCTTCGTTTCATTTCCAACTATCATAGCAATTAGTGCTGAAATTCACTATCTCGTAGACTAAATTAACATACCTTGTATTTGTTCCTCAGGCAGCAGTTATAACAGAATACAACTGTAATGTCTTGGACACCAACTGTCCCTTACCTCATCAACTCATGTACCAGGAACCAAGGCATCAACATCAGGTATGATATATATATATATATATATATATATATATATATATATATATATATATATATATATATATATATATATATATATATATATATACACATATATAGCTTTCTGACCTCATAGATTATATTCAAAATTCATAGCAGTCACATTCAACAAGAAATACAATGCATAACCTAACTTCTACTATCAATATCAATAAAAGTGCTACTAAAATCCACCTCTGGAAAACAAGACGAATAAAGGTGATCTCATGCCTGATTTCATCGACCATGTTCTTTTTCAGGAGGCAATGACACTTGACTTATTGGACATGCTTGATCATGATCCTGTGAGAAGTAACTTACAACCCGTCAGGAGCCAGATCTACTTGTCGCAGCCTCCTGTGGGATCCATGGTGTCCTCAATGGGTCTAAGGTTTGAGCTGCATGAGTCGGACGACTCCCCATGTTGGGCTGCAAAGCCTTTGTCCCATCATAAACCACCAGAAGACTCACCCACGTCCCCTCCAAGGTTGTACCCCCACAGACTCTATTGAGGCATGTTGCACTGCTGTGTGGATTAAGTCACATAAAATCATTTACACAATTCCATTGTTTTGGATACCCTAGAATTGCAACCAGAAATGTGTGTTGCTATCTCATTTATACTACTGATATCGGTAGTTAGGAAATTGGCAAAATAGTCACTGCTGATATTGGAGAATGCCTCTAGCCATTACAATACAATGATCACATATTATACCCCCACGATTATATCCAAGTTTAGATGAAATGATATACTGTATGAAATTAGTCTAATACACAAGAGTTAGAATATCATTGAAAAGTTATAATATAATGAGATTTTGAGTGGATTGTATATATGAAAGGAGAGACTAAATGCCCGCCGTTTTTTCTCTGCTATTTTACAAAGAATGCACATAATTGATATACCTTAGTTGTTAATTTTTACTGCATTGAACTGGGATATATTGAGAATATTTCAGTTGTAAATAACTCAAAATCAATTGCATAGCTCAATATATGATAACCAATTGGTGAAGTAACTATTGCCAGGGCCCTGCTCGCCCAACTGTTCATACATGTGTATTAACTGGTAAGTTGCGAGCATTGTTTAGACTAAGGATAATCAGATTGAGCAGGATAAACTGTCCTGCGTTTATTCACATCTGGATGTGTGTAGAAGGTCCTCACTTCATGCTGCTAAAGATGTGTTTATTCACAATTCTTAGAGGATGCTTGAAGCTTATGTTGTACATGTAATTTGTTTTCTATTGCAACAAAATTGAAACTTGAATATGTAACATCAATATTATTACAGAAAGGATGATAATTTTCTCTATGTAAACGGAATGAAATGTTTAGAAAAATAAAACGTGTTATTTCTAACTTAGACCCTGCTTGCCATTGTTCCTATTTCCTCAATTATTCACCAAATAAATCTAGCATAGTACCCCTGGACCACAGACCCCCAGTCACTTCCCCCATCCCCGGTCATTTGGTCCCTTTGACGATTTATAAAGATAGTTTGTACTTAGTTAGATTTAGGGTGGGGCCTGAATGACCAAAGGTCCTGATCCCTATGGGGGAGGTAAATGGGACCTGGAGGACCAGAGGGTTGAGAGAGATTTGTGTTGGTGTAACTGAAATATAACCCTCTTTTGAGGAATGGACCCGGGATATGGACAGGAGCCAAGGGGGTGGGATATACTAAAACCACCATCTTGTTGGTAGTTTAAGTATTATTCTATAGTTTGAAATCTAACTAGCTTGATGTATAAGGTGCACCCCTAGCTTTGATTCAATAAGGCACAATAGGGTGTAACTGTCGGGTGTAACATTAATGAAGCGAACGATTTTTTTTCTTTCTAAATGCAATTTATTTACTACATTTGTACTATTAACATCAACAGTTTACATTTAATGCTGCTCCTATTTTTGTAAGTGGTGGCCAGATAAGCTCTTCCTATGTGTACTGCCGTATTTGTACAGAAAAGGTCACGATGATTGACACTATACGCCTGTCCAGCAAGCTAAATAAAAAGTATAAAGATATTCTGGCACGCAAAAAGGAAAAAAAGAAGAAATCAAGTTTAAAATGATTTAATTACCCTGCTCACAAAGTTCAACCTTGGGTATCCCTACGATGACAATACTGAATTACAAACTTCTCCGATAATGATAGAATAAATACAACTTAACATGTTGTTATATCATAACTTGGGTGAGGCGTACAGTGAACTGTGAGAGTACGTGTACTATATCAATGCAACACTGCATATTTAACATTTATTCTGACTCACATCAACAATTTAATCCCTTCTTCTATAGAAGATATGCTTCCAGCTGCAATTTGATATATACATGTATTTGTGTGCAACCTTTACATAAATCCTTAATTAGTATCCATGTGTTATGAGAGACGTAAAGTTTCAAATGAAATTATAGGGCCTATACGGATCACACGCTCCATATTTTCAGTGATGCTAAGAAAACCGAAATTCTTGGCCCAGCTTCTTCTCTCTGCTTTTTTGGGCCCTAAGAGTTGTTTTTATTATCATTATTTTCTACCATTGCTGTTCCTGAGGGAATCGATATGTAAAACTTCCAGTATCCATTTCACATTTACTGGAGGAACAATTACATACATAAGTGTAAGTAAATGTAAGCAGTCATGATATAGCATGCGTAGGTGTACAGCAGAGCACTTTTACATGCCAGATTCAGTCCCATCTTCTAGTCAAGGTTCTTGAATGATTTCTAACAATCATTATTCTTAGTGAGGGAATGGCGAAAGCACATGTTTAAACTACAATGTTCATATGAAAAAAAAGAGTAATATTAAAAAAAAGTATTTCGCTTTATATATTACATGTGCCAAGATAACTAGAACAAACAATCAAATACAACTAAAAGATACAATACTTCAATACTACATTGTAGTTAAGAGTAACATATGTTTTACTGGAAGGGTGTGCCTGCTATTCTAGGGAAGATTAGCTGTGAATTTTGAAATCATAGCATTATAATTGTGATGTGTTTTCACAAAACCAGTTGGAAGTCGCACATGCTAGACCAGAGATAATGAGCCTAAAAGGTCAAAAATGGTCATTCTCACGAAACAGGGGTTTTTGGGTATCTAAATTAATCATTATGTTTGCCTTACTATTAATGAAGAAATAATGCAAAAGTATGCCTAGAAATAGCAGATATTGGGTGATTTGATCTTTGGAGTCAATCATTTTTCTTAGAATTTATGTCAAAATTTACCCGGTACTTTCTCAAAACCATGCTTTTTTTACCTATCTATTCTCAAGAACTCTACCTGAACATTTTCAAATAGCCAGGCTTTTTCTCTTTGCATTGTTACCAAGCTTATTCCATTTGTATCTGACACATTTTAACTGGCATGAGGGACATGATGGCATATCTGTTCTCTGTGTACATTTACATCAATGAAAGGTCCTGTGTTTAAGGCCCTATTCCCAACAATTTGTGTCTGAGAATTTTGGATTCTGAAAATTCACCAAAAATTGGAAAATATTGATATGATGATGGATTAAAAAGTGAATTGAAGCTTAAGATATGCTCTATGCAGTAGGATACACTTGTGGGGCTATTATTATGGTTATGGCATTGTATAAGGGAGGTACCTGGGACTGCTGAGCCATGACCAAGCAGTACAGGGGGGGTAGCTCAGGGCCATGCAGGCAGGAAACCCCGGGGGGGGGGCGGGGGCACTTGTAGATATGTGGAAACCATGTCCGTACAAAAACGAGCAGGAAAGGGGATACTTTTTGGACTATAGGAGCAGACCCAACCGGACCCGTTGTAAGGGGTCCTCTTGGGCCCAATTTGGGCAAAAAGGGGAACATTATTAAAGAATTTTTCAAAGGCGAAAGAATTTTTCAAATATTCCAATTAGAACCAAAGTTAGACTTTGATATTAAAAGGTATATTTTTTCCTTAAAATCACGACTTTTTTCAGGCAAATCCTCATAATATGGCCGGGAAAGGGGTACTTTTTCCAGGAAATTCTGATATTTTTGGCCGGGAAAGGGGTATCTTTTTCTGAAAAATCTCAAAATATGGCCGGGAAAAGGGTACATTTTATGTGAAAAATCTGTTGAAAGGGTGCTCAAATTGCAAGTTTGTCTTCTTGCACTCTAACAGCAGCAAAAGGGGTGCTTTTCCAAGCTGATTCCCATCAAAAGGGGTATATTTTGGTTGAATTTACCCCTGCTAAAAGGGCAACAAGTCAAGGGGCATGTATGCAAATGGTTACTATTGAACATATTGGGAGTGCCCCCTCCCCCAGGCAGGAAACCTCTGCAGGCAATCTAGAGCCATACAGAAAATCAATTTAGTCTTTGATTTTAACCCCCCTGAAAACACCTTTTTTTTAATAAATATTTTGAAAAAATGAAAAAAGAATAGGAAGGACATCTATGTCAAGCATTAGATGACTGATAGATTGAAGAGATAATTCACCTCTACATAGCTTTTTTCTGAGCAGAAGCGATCTTCCATTTGAGACCATTCTACCCACCCCAACAACAATAAGGGTGGGCCTTCTCTATATATAGATATAGAACAGGCACACCCTAATAATCTATAACAGGTGTCATGTATTATTAACACCCTTGTACCCTGCATGTACGGTAATCCTGCAATTAAGGTGCAACCTGACTTTGAATATGGTGAACCTAGAGTTTGAACTTTGAGAATATCCTACAAGGATATTAAGCCACGACGTATTTCTGAGGTAGGACATTTAGGGACGAGTGATTTATTGCCAGCTGGGGGGGGGGGGGCTTGATGGATTTTGGGGGATCGGCAGATCTTTTTCCGACCCCCCCCCCCACCACTATGACAAAAATGATTGTGACTCCCCCCCTTCCATTAAGAACTGATTTTGCAAAATGACCCTCCCCCCCTCTCTAAAAAAAAAGAGGATATGTGCATCTAACAAGCCCCCCCCCCACCTGGCAATAAATGACTCGCCCCTTATGGGAATATGAAATATGATATGCAGTGCAAGAGAGGCGTATCATCCAAACGAGATATAAACTCATACATTATCATATAGAATGTAGATGCAGTAAGTGTCACATTTGACCCTATAATAGTTGCCTTTTAGAGCCGCCATAGGTCAAGAGATGCATTGAAGACGGGAACATTTATATTAAATTAGTATCAAGGTTCCTATCAAAGTAAGGGTGCACCTCATACGCGGGTATGCCTTAAAGACAAGGTACTATGGATACATCCTGTACTCTTTCAGTCGTGATACAATACAGCTACTTTCCTATTTATAACAACAAAACTGTGAGGACCTCTGATATAAGGAGACCTTGCTTATAAGGAGCATAAATTAGCTCAAATTTCCCCATTCTTTTCTATAGTAAAACGTCGTTAGTTTAAGGGACATTCTCTCTCTAAACCGGATTATAAGGAGGGAATTTTGGCACAAGTGTGTATATTTCAAAAGAGACGCTTCCTAAGCTGATTTTGGGACCGCTGTTTGGGTCAAGGGGTACAACTGAGTAGCCACTCACTACAGAACAGTACTGTATAGACTTCCATACCCCTACAACCGTCCAAGGCACAAGGGTGGCGGGTGTAGATTAGATGCCCTATCACATCCCCTAATACCTCTTAGATCTCCCCTGACGCTATAGCTGCTCCACTCACACCCATATATCTCATTGAGTATGCTGACCTTGCTTATAAGGAGCAAATTCACTTTTCTTCGGGCCCTCCTTATAACTAGGTTTTACTTTATAAAGGTATCATCCCTTGCCTACACAATCTTTTATAATTAGTCGTTGCCTGCAATGACGTCTTGTGCCTGCATTGCTTGTAATTGTATGTTGGGAAGTAACAGTTTCCTGGTACGCGGTTGGTATTATATAGGTGGGATAATGGATGTCTTTAAAAGTTATTCTACATAATTATCAAGGTTAGTGTAACATTTGGCGCAGTCAGATACTGTATTCATAATCGGTTAGATATGGTTATATTTGTGCTCAGAGGTAGGCTTTTCATAACGTTGAGCTATGTTCATGGTGCTGTCTACTGGGCAGAAGTAACAATGTCTATTTTATTATCTAGAATGATACAAGGAGGTTCATGCTAAGTAATATCTCCTAAGCATTAATGTTTGTCCGAAATGGCATTTTGTTATTATCATCCAGTAGCCATTAGAAAGAGGGGTCGCTTGACTTTTTCCTCTATTTTTTCCTCATTTTAACTCCAATGTGAAAATATCCTTTGTGGAAACCAATTGGAACATTTTTCTCTGAAAATAAGACTGGCTGGAAGTGAGTGGTCTGTATATTTGCATGATGGTTTTCTCGATCCTTGTTTTCGACGTAAGCACCAAACGTAAGAATAAGTAGGTCCAGGCAATACTCAGCCATATGTACATGGAAATACTGGTAGAACAGAGTCAGGAGCAGGAATTGGTCATCCGAATAATGGGTGCTTCCTGCTGTTCTGTGAATCTTTCCTTGTTGCCCTTTATATCGACAATCATTTTTTTGGGCTCTAACATCATGTACATGATATCTTGCCAATGTTCCCGCCATCGAAAGGCCACAATGCCTCGCATCCACATAGGGATATCCTCGTCGGTAGAGCCTGGGAAGAGCACCGGCAAAAAACGTCTGTTGGTTGAGCCCTGGCTTAAAAACTCAGTTTGCATTAAATTGTGGATATACCTGCAGCACCTGAAAATTGAATCAGTTGAATTGTCAGTTCTCTAGACGATGTGTGAAAGTTAGTTTAGGTATAGCGCCGTATACAAATGTATTCTCATTCAATGGAAAAGATTTTGAACAGTAAGAAAAGATGATTCATAAATTCAGATACTGATAGGTAACATAATTGTATCATATTTCTTTTTTTATACGCCACCTGGCTCTGCACCATATTGTTCCTACTGTAGGTTTATTTCCACATTCTACAGTTGGGTGGCCAGCAGGAGGTTTTATGAATTACGTCAGTTCTGGCAGGAGGTTTTGTGAATTGGGTCTGGCCTGGGAGGAGGTTTTGTGAAATAGGCCAAGCGAAGCAGGAGGTTTATGAATAAGGTCATTTTTGAACAGCAGATGTAATTCTTATGAAAATTCTATGGGATTGGTACCCATGCACTAGACAGTGCCGGGATCCATGAGTCCTCAGGTGATACTGTGGGTGATAGAACATCTACTGAATGGTGATATGCTACTCCTATGACTGAGTAATCAATTATAGATAAACAGGGTAATTTTACTTTGAAAGTTTGACTGGTGTTTAAGTCTAGTGGTTAAGGCCTGGGACTAGAAATCTAGACCACACATGTTCAAACCCCTGGTGTGATTTTGTTTTATTCTCGGTTGACCACTGTCATTTTTGCAACAAATTCTAAAAAGTAATGTATTATAATGAACATTCTCTGATTTCCAATATGATAAAGGGGGCTTCAGGGGGGCCTTTTACAAAGACTCCTTTTAACTTGTATGTGTAAGTTAAAAACACTTTCCCCATTCAGTCTTGAACCCACATTCTGTGTTTCAAAGTCAGACATGCTAACCATTATACTATTGAGACTGCTGGTGATTGTAGACTGGAACACCATATATTTATCATAGCTTTGTATCATAGCCAGTGTAGAAGATAGGTCAGTTCTGGCAGGAGGTTGTGTGAATTGGGTCAGGACTGGGAGGAGGTTTTGTGAACTGACCTAATTCATAAAACCTCCTGCTGGCCCCCCAACTGTAGAATGTGGAAATAAACCTACAGTAGGAACAATAGCGTGCAGAGCCAGGTGGAGTATAACTATCCAGAGGATACATCAGCACACCGCAGGCATATTGTGACCACAGTGTCGGATCAAGGATTTTGAAAAGGAGGGTGTGCACCCTTTATTTAGCGCCTCTATTTTAGGCTGAGTTTGAGAGTTAAACGAGGCAGATAGACTCTAAACTACAGGCAAAAAGCAGGGGGTGCGCGCCCTTATGCCCCCATCCAAATCCGCCACTGAATTGTCCCCACCATTACTCTTTGTATTATCATTACACATGGCCCTATATGGGGGAAAACAATGAAACCTTGCAGCATCGCACTATATACACATGTACATGTATTATATTGCTCTCAAGTGATTAGCGTCATCATCTGTAACTCACCTGCTGTGGTTAGTTTGGCGTATTTGAGACAAGTTGTCATGGTGATCAACATCTTTCTTATATTGAGGCGAAATACATACAATGACGAAGTGAGCCTGAAATGTATATTGTGAATAGTGATCGAGGAACAACTCAGGTATCATTTTGTTACCATCATTGCTATCATCAAAAGCTTAATTTGATTTAGGCCAAAAAGAAATCATTTGTTTTAGGTAACATGCTGAAAAAAAATTAGGTAGGGTAGGTCGTTTTTTTTTGCAAGTTTTTTTTTTAAATTGCTGCAGTGACTTGGGGATGAATCGCGATGACTCGGGGATGTCGCGGTGACTCAGATATGACAAAATCATGTAGAAAAATGTTAGGGTCGGCTATGTTATGCTAGGTAGGGACGGGTTACCTGAAACAAACAATTATTATTTTTGGGCCTTAATATAAATTGCAGGATCAAATGAAACATTGCCGACCTTGCCAGCTAATGACCATAATACAGTCGTGCACTAGCAGCCCTTACTGAGTTAATAGATATTTAGAACACAATGTTTTAAAACCCCATGTGTTACACTGAAAACTTAAGCTTATACGAAAGTCCTCTGTGCAGAGGACCTTAGGTCCTCTTTCAGAATTGATGACCTCAAGTCATCAATTTGAAGATGGGGTCATCATTTTGAAGACAATACTTTTTTCCACCAGGGGGCCCCACTAAGCTGTAGCGTAATCTATATTTCATACTGTAGGTCCTCCTATAGATAATTCTGTTAGTTAATAATGTACTTATCTACATCACGAATGTTGCAATAGCCATTTATATTTATGCTGGATTGGAAATACAGCAAGAAATTTTGCTCAAGTATTTTGAAGGGAGTTATGGGGTCTCTATGTGCTTGAACACCTTTTATGTGTCTGAAGACTTAATTAGAAGTGCACAGACTGGCTAGAAACTGTTGTTTACATATAATACCAATCACTTGGCCTACCAGAAGGACAATACATCTAATAAAAGTCTGGCTATGGTGGGGGTGGGGGATTCTAAAGTTAATCTACTTACTATTTCATAATTAATAGAAATTAAAAATGAATGTCATTGAATTGACTACCCACACTCATCATATTGATTGCATAGCTTCATCATAAAAGGTCCTCAAATTGAGGACATTAGGTCCTCAAATTGAGGACTTTAGTGAGGACCTGGTACTCCCCCCAGGACCCATCAATTTGCGGGCCCAAAGTCCTCAAATTGAGGACCCAAAGTCCTCTGCACAGAGGACCTATTTCACCAACAGGTTTTCAGTGTAGACGGGGTGTTATATATCGCAATAGCAAGTTTGGTGTAAATATAAACATAAAGTAAACTGCAAGGGTGGCCAACGTCGGAAATACTGGAGCAAAATCTGAAAGGTCTGGAGCAAATGATGTAGCTCTCTATATATAAAACCTACCTTTTCAATGCACCTTTACCTTTTGAAAGAGCTTTAAGTCAGATCTGGCTCTTGAATATTCCTGTTCTACAGACTTACAGAATCGATGCCTACCATGCCTTTCAGGGACATATCCAGAATATTGATGAGGGAGAGGGGGAGGGAGGTGTACAATCACTATCTCTGTAAATAACCACTATCTGTAGTATTACAGTTAGAGGCTGACCATCCAACCGCTATTTGTGTAAAAGTAACGCTATCTGTATCAAATGCAGTGTGCCAAACAGCTGTTATTAATAGCAAAGACACTTTAGATTTCCCCCTACATTAACTATATCAATATTGCTTGTGTGCCTTAACATATTGTTGGAAAGGTTTCTACAGATAGCGTTAATGTACACAGATAGTGGTTGGGTGGTTGATGAAGATAATGTTCATTTTTATACAGATAGTGGCTGGATGCTCGATCTCTATGTATAGTACTTCAGATAGCGGTCGTTTACACAGATAGTGGTCTACCTAAAGATAGAATTCACCAAATGTGACAGGATCTGCGAAAAGGGACCAAATGGTGTACATGACAACTGTGGTAGTCATCAACATCCCATTCTAAGAATATTTTGAAATTCAATTTGTGAATTTTATTTTTTTAAGACACCAATTTTGCTAAAATGAGAAATTGAGTATACCCATGCTTGTTGAGTTGGGGTATAGGGGCCGCTAGGAAAATGTGAATTACAGCTACCCGGAAGATTGCATATTAAAAAAGTTGGAAAACTCAGGATGGCAAGTAGGTGGGGATGACAGGGGCATACCTTTATCATCAATAATTAGTAGACAAACTTTTTTAGACAGTGCAAAAATAGGGGTAGAAAGCTGATATGCCCTCCTCTTAGAGTAAACTTGAGTATTTTCAACTACAAGCCAAATCCTCGGTTTGGGCTAATCCTATAAGAAGAATCATGCTTATCTAAAGGGTTTATTCTGTGATGATGTTAGTGGTGTTAAGGAGATTGCCAATAGTTAAATCTCTCAGGACGCAGATGCAAAATTTTGAAAAAGGGCAACTGGGGCCATATATTTTGGCCATAGGATGTAGGGGAAGGTTGCCTAATTTGGACCGGCTCCTAAATTGGACCACCCTTGTTTCCCCTAGTGGCAGTAAAAGGAACTAGGTTCCAATGCTGCCATTTTTTAGTCAATATCACTAAAGTTCCTAATAACTTCCAAAAATGTAATTTTTCTGAAATTTTATACACATTTTTCGTGGAAAATGGTTTTTGGACCTCTTGATCTTATTTCCGTCACCACTTACTTAAGCCCTCCTGGTTGCTAGGCAACATTCTTTTGTTCAAAATCCTTTAAAATTTTTAGATGTCAAATTATACTTTTAGACTAAAATGAAATTTGATAAAAACCATTGTCATGTTTTAGAAAACAAATTATCAATTAGAAAGATGAAAAGTTGCCTAAATTGGACCAGCTTGAGTTGCCTAAATTGGACCATAGTTGTGATATTGGATCCAATTTAGTTGCCTAAATTGGACCACGCGGTGGGGCCTATGCCTAGTTTTCTAAATTGGATCAACGTGTAACCTTTTTCTTACTCCAATACAGAGTAAATTCACAGGATATTGATAGAAACACTAAGAGGACATCTGATATCATATATCAAAAGTTCCTTAGTTTTATATATTTTTCAATATAATGAAAGTATAAGGAAATACAGAACAATAGTGCATATTGGTCCAAATTAGGATACCAACTGGTCCAATTTAGGCAACCAGGTGCCTAAATTGGACCATTAGGCTTTGATTTTAAATTGCACACCCTGACTAGAGAAATTCAAATTCCTAGATTTCTATGCTATGACCATAAAGCTATAAGGTACCATCACAAAATGTATAAATTTTACATTCAAATTCATAGAAATAATTACTGGACAGGAAAAAGTTCTTAGGGGGTCCAAATTAGGCAACTTTCCCTAGTTGAACTGTTTGATGGATTCATCCCAAGTGAGGTAGAGGGAATTTGAATTCTGAATTCTAGACAGCATCTGGTGCATTTGTAGACTCCAATTATGAGGCTACTCTAAGTCTCATTTGATATAAAATTCTGAAATAAGAACTGAGGGTAAGGGTATAAGGAAAGTGGGGGTGAAGTATTGGTGGGACTTTGTGGAGGGTAAGAGTTAGACTCGTAGTAGAAGAGGAGCTGACTGTTTGGATAGAGTGATACTGTTAATAGGGTACTTAATTTGGCTGAAAGCAGGATGAGACTATCAGCAGGGGAACGTTACATGGGACTGGCGTGAGGGTAGATTGAGACTGTTATCAGGGGAACGTTGGGGCTTGGGGTGAGGGTATAATGAGGCTGAGTGTTGGGGATGTTAGGGCTAATTTGGGGAGATCCGATTCCAGAGAAAATATTCTGAAAATTCCATCGTCAATTTGTGCATTCTGATGACTTCTGTGAATGATTTCATAACTTTGGTTCTACTTGGAATATTTGAAAGATTCTTTCAGTTTTTGTTTTTTTGTGTGCAAAATTGCGAGTTGGCCAGCCCTGTTAAAACACAGCCCCTGGTGGGGCAAGTGACCCCTGAAATCTCGTATTTACAATATAAAAATATAAACACCTATACCTTAGGCGCTGGTTGTGTTGCCTTTCGTGAAAATAAAAACAAAAAACAATCGCATAGTAGAGCCCCCACTTATGTCAACATTGCGATTACGAGGTAGTGGCTAAAATCGCAACAGGTTGCAAATCGCAGAAATGGTAGAGCTCTAATTCGCCATGTGGGATTCGACCTTGGGGTGGATAAAATATCTAACAATGTTATCACCTGAAAAGGGTTGTAATTAAAAGAATACAATTCTTACGTCTCTATATCGTGTATCTATCCATGTCTGGATGTTTCTGTTGAACTCTCGTTCGTCCTTGAAGTCGAGGAATGGCAGAAAATCATTCTTTTTCAAGCAGTTGTATAGGACAGTCAGCTCCTTTTTGTGGGTTTTCATATCATTTGGACCAATCGTGTACGTCAGAAAAACCTTTACGGGCTTCCCTGTTTGAAGAATGGTGTACTCACTACATTTTGGTATGTATTACCATTAGCTGTATTCATTTGGTGGGTAATTTGTTAAGTACTATGGTAAATATGACGCAAATCAGGGTTTGGTTTTTTTAGCACAGAGACTGAAGCTTTGACAGAAGTTAGTTCGTAGCTAATGGTAAAATATTTACTCGGCTGCACCCCTGCATTTATTGTTGCCGATATTCGAGGAAAGATTTCTGGGTAAGCTTTTTTTTTAATGTTTCAAGTTACAATATAATGGAAAATATATAAATATATGGCCCCACTACCAAAATCATTAAAAAGACTTTTCTTACTTACTTTGGAAAGGAGGCGGTTTGCTGTCTTTGTCAACCGAGGTGCTTGGTACGTGGAACATTGGCCTTGACTTGACTGGTTCTGGCTTTGGAGATTGTTGTGTCTCCTTCGTCTCCTTGTTGCTCATCGGCCATGTGTAGCGCTTTGGTCGTAGTTGCTTCCCTGATAAATTTGATATTGATGTTTCAGCACAAAGTACGGCATAAGGGTTGAGTGGTATTATCACTCCCCAAAGGTCAGGCAGAGGGAGTGGCATCACTAGTTGATTGCTATGGTCAGTAATTGCCTAGCAACCCACTGATATCAGTAAGAAAATCTTAGATATGCTTAGCAACGAATGTTTGGCCTGGTTCTTAGATGATTTTACAGTTTACCTACTCAGCAGTACAATTTTAGTCATGCAATTCATGTTAGAGCATGTGTAGTGTATTGACTATATGAACTCACTGAGTTCAAGTTCAAGTTTCATAGATTTTTATTGGCTAGAAAAACGTACAGCTCGCCCTTTCGACGCTCCACCTGTATTGTTCTTCTAGGAGTAGGCTGGAGTCATACCCCTCACTGACAAAAATTATTTGACCAATATGTTACATATTATGCTTATATAATTGACTCCATGCCTCTCATACCTTATGGGCATAACCAATGATTATATTTTGTCAGTGATACAGACATTTAGGCACATCACATTGAAAGAAAGGGATGTATACATCCCTTTCTTTAAAGTCATGGAGTTTGTTGCCAAACGATAACACCCACCCCCTTCCCTTTTTTGACCCAAGGAATTGTGACGTCCTTTCTGTGCACGAGGTGCAGGGACCAGGTGAAAATTCTAGACATGTACCTACCACAAAGCAGACTCAGTTGAATCATAGGGATAAAGAGATAACTTCGTTGGTTGTGTTCTGATAAGTTTAGGCTTTGTATGATTTAAGTTTCAAACACTTTTAGTTAAAACTCGGAGTAGGTAATATTATCTCACCCTGGAGTTTCTGAGTTGGTCGTTCCTCAAGGGAGTGTGCACGCTGTTCGGTCTCTTCTTCATCTTTCACTGTTGCAGGACTGGACATCTGAGATAAGTCCCCTGGTGAGGCACAAGGTAGAGAGTTACACTGGGGACCTGCCTGGATAACACTCTCTCTAGGCTGGCTACTCTGAAGTTGTGGAGTAACTCCTACCTGTACACGATCAGGGACAGCGTCACCCACCTCCATTGGTTTGGCATCCTCATTCTTTTCCTGTTTGATAGCAATGTCCCCTGGAGGAAGGGCACCTTGGGGTATGGTAGGACGAGCCGGTTGAGATACGAGTGGGAAAGCGTCTCTAACTAGACTGCCCGATGGCAGCCTTGTATAGCTCGCTTGTGACCTGTTGAGAAAACTATCATACGAAAGGTGTTGAAAGGAAGATTGTTGCTGGGTTGGTGTTGTGTTTGTGGGATGTGGATGGACAGGGAAATGTATGTCCGAGCGGCTGAGTCTAGTATTGTCAGATACAGTAATGTCCATAAGTTCAGGCCGAAGACTGCACTCTGATGTTGGCTTCGAAGGTCGGTCTGATATAGGAGCAATAACCATGGGTTCTGGCGTTAACGAGGCAACATTGTTCTCTCCACGAGCCAGAACCTCTGTGAATTCAGCTGGATATTCTTTTGGTACCGAAAGGGGTGTGCTTGGTATACCCCAACTCGGATTTATACTTCTAAGAGAATCCATTTGTGGTTCAAGGCTGGGGTTAGATTCAGGAGAATGAGGTCTATATTGGTCCGCAAAACCTATTGGGAAGTCTTTATCTGTTCGCCTGTTGAAATTTTGGTACAGATTAATTGGAGCCGTCAGAGACAATTGCTTTTTGAGGTTCATAGGGGTTTCTTGGACATGATTTGGAAACTGCTGTGCTCGTAAATGTCTCTGCAGATTGGCTATCTGCTCAGGCTTAGGTACATACACTGCCTGGTCAGGTGGCCTGGTGTTTCTAGGTTGACCAGCAGAGATCAACATCGACTGCTGCTGATGTTGCAGTAGCAGCTGCTGATGCTGCTGTTGCTGCAGATAAAGGGCATGTTGCTGTAGTTCCTGTATTTGTCTTTGCTGCTGTAGAATTATATCTTGTTGTGACTGGTGGGTTGTGTTCTGCTGTGCTGTGGGCTCTGGACCGTACTCTCGTGTATTTCTGGCTCTGATATCTTGAACAAAGGAGACGTTAGACATAATAGCATGGATAATGATTTTCCAATATGAAATGAGATTAGACCCAGGTCATTCAATTTCCCGTTGGCTGGGAGAATGGCTTTGAGAGGTTTCATGCTGTGCTTCATATTGATATAATCTTCAAGTGAGCCTTACAGGCCATATATCCCACAATGACCTCAGCAAACTAAACAAATATTTTGGTCCAGCAATTTTGTGGCAATTTTGCGTGTATAGAGCTGGGCCTTTTTTGCCCTGAACGTCTAATGCTACAGTTGGTGAGATGATTTTAGGAACTATATAAATATGTACTATGTTGATTTCAGAAGGACTTGTGTCCTTGTATGCATTTGGTACATTTTTTTTCAGCAGGCTGTTCACCAAACAATATATTGTTTAGGGCTTGTAAAGTAATACATGTAAGCACATTTCAGAGGCGTAGGAAAAGGGGGGAGGGCAGGGGGGCCCGCCCCCCTAATCATGAAGGAGGTGGGGCCTGAGTATGTCCCCCTTAAAATTTTCCAAGAACTCATAACAAAATGGAAAAGAAGCCAAAACTTTGCATCACAAATTAGATTAATATGGTGACAGAATAGGGAAAATAGGGCTCTGAGCCTAAAATCAGATCCAAAATTACTTTACTAGGTAAATTCTATATACATATGTTTAAGCGTCATCGCACTTGCGCCAAATATTCAAAATGGTCATGATGGGGTCCTTGTTGCCCCCCCCCCCAAATGAAGATTTGCCTAATTCCTACGCCTCTTTCATTTCCTCTCAGTTTTAGTCCACTTTGGTTTTATCGTGCAGGTAGAATTAGTGAAGAAAATCATGAATAGTACCTTCATATTTATTCTTCAAAATTTGGAGGGCATCTAGACTCTTGAGTTTATCCAATGCACGTGCAACTTGATGGAAGTCACCACCATTAGTTCTACGCACATACTGCTCAAACATGATGATTGTGTTGCTGCCAGACTCATGTCTGATGCACTTGATATGCTGCAAGGCAATTTCAGGCAAACGTCAAAGATACTGAGAGACAGGTATAATGTTTGAATCAATTCTGCTTTAGACCGCCATTGGCAAACAGCTTATAATAAGAATCTAGAACCCCGGTGGCTCTTTTTAACAAAAAGAAGACACGCCCTTCCCAGCATGTTTCTCTACAGATTTATTGAATTTGTGAAAGGTAGGGTAGGTTGGTATGTGTATATGCATAGCCTAGGTGAAAAGTTTAAAGGGTAGACTTCTTCTGGCTGTCAAAGTACTAGAATACAATTTAAATGGTGCACGATCAAATAATGAACAGCGTCAGCATCAGCGAATAATATTACACCTAGTTTCTGTTTTTTTTTGTTGTTTTTTTGAACCACCTTGAAAAAACTGGAGTCCCCAAAACGAACTGTTAGAGTTAGACCTCATTAAAAGAAAAGTGTGTTGGCAGGTTAATGTCACTTAACCGGATCCATGATCATGTGGATCCGGGGGAGCACTGCAAAGTGGTCCATAGAGAGTGATTGGTGATCTTCAGACAATTGAAAGGGTTGTCCGTGGCAGTTGCCCTCTTTTGGAGTTTGACAAAATCTAAAAAGAGACAGTTATTTCTAAGAAAGCGTACAAACTCTAGTATATTGAACAGGAAAACGAACGTGGACTACTGCCTTCTTAACAGTACCTACCTCTATATCTCTCATCTTGAATTCCAATTCCGCTGCTAAAGCTTCCCAGTTATTGAAACGGGTATATGACGGAGGATCCAGACATGCGGCAAGCTCATTCCAATATGGCTTTGCCACAGAAAAACGTATCCATTCCGGTCCATCCATCCTGGCGTGGTGACAGCTTCTGTGGGAAGGACGAAAGGGGTAAATTTGACATACACTGTACAAAAGATGCTTGGAACATGAACACAATGCATTTCCTTTCAGCCTTTGTTTTTGTAATTACAGTACCTTGCTAAAATATATACTTCAATGATTTGCTTAGCTAAGGTTCTTAGATTTGCAGGTGTTTATAGAATTGTACATGTTGTATATCGTCACACAGTCTCCCAGTCTTGCATATATGGGCGGGGAAGGCATTATTGATTAAAAAAATCAAATCGAAAGGGAGAAATTAGAAGAAGCTTGCTAGGAGACCGTAGTTTAGCCAAAGGGGTTTGAAATGTGTCACTGATAATGTTATCTTGATGCCAACAGAGCAGTTTCTGGGACAATGATGACCATAACCATCACATTTATAAGTCTTAAGAACACATTAGAGGTTATCTTATATAGAACATGACCCTGTCCTTCTGTTGATATTATCTCTAGCCTAATACAGAAAGAAAGGGTGCTTTTTGAGAGATTAACAAGTTGATTGTACTTTTCTGGAGAACATTTTGAGAAGAATGTAAATACGACACTAACATACTAATAGCAATAGGCTATAAAGGATTATATACAGCCAGTTGGGGAACTCAGTATAGGATCATGTACTAACTTTACAGTATACGTATAAGTGAAGTCTGTTTACGAAGGGAAAGAAAGGACTGTAAATGAGAGGACTGGACACATCTGTTACAATTGATATAAATTGAGTAATGGATAATGTACAATGGAGCCGACAGCAGCGAGACTTAAACGAGGTCACACTTTCTAATGATTTTATTTTTACACCGCTCGATATAAAGTGATGTCTAACTATTTTATGACACCACCCTGTGTAGTTCAAGATCTTTAATTTAGTCACACTGAAAACCTACGGGACCCAGAACTTGTCAATGGTGACGACTTTAGGTCCTCAGGTTGACAATACCTACACAGAAAAAAATAATGTTCAAAATCTTAGTCAGATGTTAGTCAAAAAGGCTAACTTTCTAATAATACCTAGTCAAAAGCACATGCCTAAGTGTCCAAGTTTTTCTTAGTCAAAAACGACTAACCATTAGTCAAGTTGCCCAACTTGCCTTGGCTTGCCTGATTGTGACTAAGATTCCTTGGTGGTTTTGACTAAGCATGCAATCTAATACTTTTGGTTTTAATCAAATGGTGAGTGTAAACCCTATATAGGATCCACATCCCACAAAACATTGTAACATCATTTAGGAAGCATGTGAAATGCCTCACATCATTTCCATTAGAACCCCTGAGTCAAGTTACTCTGGGTTTCCCACAAAGAAGCAGGTACATCTGTGGATATTTCACTTATCTAGACTCCCACAGAAAAGGTGTAACTACCTGTCTACCTAGTTCATTTAACAAATCATCAACCTATTGGATATATTTTGTCAAGCTTGATGTTATATTGAATTGCGAAAGCCTCAAATGTATACAGTGCCTGAAAACCACCATCATTTTGACATCTATCAAACAATTGATGGTACGAATCCACCAGAAAAATCCTGTTTCAAACCACACTGCCACCTGGTGTGTAAAAGCAACACTATGCCACTATACCTTAGTCAAGGTGACTAAGGGATCTTTGTCAAAGTGACTAAGTGACAGTGGCTAAGATAAGTTAGTTTGCCTGAAACTCCCAGCAGATACCTTGTTCAAGATTGTGCTTGGAGAGAGAAACTGATTTGGGTAGTCAATGTGACTAACATAAACTAGACATTGTTAGTCACACATTAGTCATAGATACTAACTAAGATTATTTGGCCGTTTCGACTAAGTTAAGTTAGACTGACTAACATAGATTTTTTTCTGTGTAAATCTACAGATTTAGGTCGTCATTGGGTCATCGTAGGTGACGACCTTGGGTCGTCTATGCAAAAATTACATACATGCTAGTATTCTAGAATTAACCAATATTAATCCACTATCATGGGTTCAGTTGAACATTATGTAGTGCTACTATAAATGTCTTAGACACTTAGACTGGACTGGATCCTGCTTCGTCGGGTGTCTATATCCTGTAGAAACCCCATAAAAGTCTCTATCCCATATGCATGCTATGCAAGCTCATACGGGGTAGGTGTGAATAGTTTCGCAGTTACCGCTGGAATGGCACTTTTTTGAAAAAAGTGCCCTTTTATAGTGCTTGTCATGTGACCACAGTTGACCAACCACAACAAGGATGTGTTGCTATGGTTTGTTTGTGGAGGAACGGTTGCCAAGGCGGCATGTACCGGGTCCTCTGATTGGTTCCCTATCCCTGGGGATTAATTTGAGGAACTGGGCGGTTTCATGCTATGTATTTGGGGAGTGGTCATTTAGGACCTGGAGGTGATTAGGCTGACCACAGTACCATGATGAGTCCCCCTATGTGAATATTACAGATTGTGTACAGACACCAAGGATGGCCTGCTGCTTTGTCTATTAACTTTGCCTTTGGCAGTGGGGCCAAATCCTTAGGTATTAACTTTAGTACCTACATGCCTAGTCATATAATATCTACCCGTATTTCCACAAATAAGGGGAAGTATCCACACCCTATCAAAAACGTGGTATTTCACTTTCATTGTACCACTTAAGTTTTTATAGAAAGGCAGAGTGTTACCAGTAATCAGAGCATAGGATATATAGTCTAGTAGGAACGGGGGGTTCCCATGCACCCCAAGAGTACTTATTTTTCACTAACTTTTTTGAAATCCTAGATATCTGTACTTTTCAATTTTTGTTGTTCCCAATGCGAAAAATTGTCCCATCACTGTTTTCTTGGATTTTCAATGAGAATTTAGGGACTTCTGTGGAAACTCACATTTTCCTTCATAATTTCTGAACTGCTAAAGATACAATTAACAAATTTGGACAGGAAACACATATTTGGGGCCCCTTTAAATGGATTAGAGCAATATGACCTTGACCAATGTCAAGGTCACCAAAGTTGACCTTGATATTGTAAAAATCACCAAAAATGGGCATATGACAACATTTCAGCTCCTGCCAAAATGCAAAAGATGGCAATTCAGTCCATTTTAGGGCTAAAATGCATAAAACACATCAGTGCCTTGTTACACAGTCAATTTGAAGCGAGTTTTGATAACGGTTGCCATGGTAACCAAACAATGATAATTTTCAAAGTAATTGCACTAATGAGCCAGATTTTGTAGGTATTTTGGTTCTAGTTTACAAGATAATTATGCTATTTGTACAGAGAGGTGTATCTAAGTAGGAACTATACTGATACTGAATGCCGATGACCTTGACCAAGGTCAAGGTCACCAAGCTTGACCTTGAATAGGGAAAAAATGACCAAATTAGAGCATCTGACTACATTTCAACTATTGCCATAGTGCAGAAATTGGACATTTGGTTGATTTTAGGACTTATAAACATAGAACATATCATTACCTTGTTAAACAATGTGATTAATGTTGTCATGGTTACCGTGCAATATAGTTTTTCAAAGAATTTCACTTAGGAGCCAGAAATTGCAGGTGTTTTGGATCTAGAATACAAGATAATTGTGTCATATGTATGATTTTGGCACAGATGTGTATCTAAGTAGGTACTATTTATAAGCTTCTTGAATATGGATTACCTTAACCAAGGTCAAGGTCATCAAACTTGACCTTGAATCAGGAGAAAATGACCAAATTAGGACATGTGACTAGATTTCAACTACTGCCATGATACAAAAAGTTGATATTTGAGCTATTTTATGACCTATACACTTAGAACACATTAGTATCATGTTTAACAATTGATTGGCAGTGATATTTGATTACTGTTGCCATGGTTACCATGCAATATTGTTTATTTAATAATTTCATCTATGAGCCTGATTATATAGCTTTATTGGATCTGGTATACAAAAAAAATTGTGCTATGTGTTTAATTTTTGACACAGATATGTATCTAAGAAGGGACTATAAGGACCCTGAATACGGATGACTTTGACCAAGAGAGTGTCATGGCTGTGAGTTTTAGAACTCTAGATAATATCCAAAGTATCACAAATCGAGTACTTTAGGGATACGTAATGCTTAGATCTGTTTTATGCCTAGATATATGGTTCATTAGCAGTGGCAGATCCAGGATTTAGAAAAGGGGGGGCACAGCCCCCAATTTTTGGGCAAATTTTGGGATCCAAAATATGTAGTTAAACTCTTAAGTACTGGGAAAAAGGGGGGGGCATCCCCCTCTAAATCCGCCACTGATTAGTAGGGATATTTATACTCTGTTGCCATGGTAAGCACACAATATTGATGTTTTTAAAATAGATCTCATTTATTCTTGAAAATGCAAATATATTTGAATCTGGTATACAGGTACATATCATGTCAAGTGGCTGATCGTTTTGTCCCATCTATTTGGGACATTTTGAATCCAGAATACTGATGACCTTGAACAAGGTCATAGAAACTTGAAATTGTATAGGGCTTCTATCCCGCCTTCTCAAAAGTAATTTTTTTAATGTGTATATTGCTTTGTTTGTACAATCAAAATTCATTTGCTTGTCCCAAGCACTTGGTTATAATGGAAATTTCTGTTTAAGATTATTGTGTGTGATTAAATCCTATTACCTCCTGTATAATATGTGAGTTTGACAAGCTCTATACCAGGGTAGATGCATCGGTAAACTGTTGCTGATATAAATTAGCAGTGGTCCAAATTTGTGGTATGAGTGCTAGTGAGATCTTACATGATGCCCCCTGCCCCTCATTCCAAAACATTTCTGGGCCAGTCTATGACTAGCACAACCTTGTCTCATGCTTCCCCTCCCCTCCCCATATCATTTGAGTACTGACCAGGCCACTATCTAAAAGCATGCTAAAAGAACACTGATACCATTCTGAAGTGGACAGAGACCACAGTCTTGAGGATGATATATGTGAAAGGTGTTGGTAGGTAAAAAAAAAAAAGGTTCCTCTAACATGATCCAAAACAGTACTGTTTGTTACCCCTTATTAGCATTTGTTATTAGCATTTTAAACTACTGCTCGGGCAGCAGTTTGATTGGGACTATTTACTGCCCCATAGACTGCAAGGCAAATGAATGTTTCCTTTGGCCCAGGGGGATTGGTATGAAGCCTATTTTGCCCCCCTCCCTCCCTCCCATGTTGGTGACACGCAGAGTATTGCCAGCTATACTTGATTCTTGACCCAGACATTTTCCCTGACCCCTGATCATGAGGCCATCTAGAGGGTACAGGCATTTGGGATGTGATTGCACCTTTCCAGATTGTCCTTCGTAGCTCCCAATAGTTAGAGAGTGATATTCCTATAAGAAGACAGGGGCTGGGTGAGACTGATGAGCAGGGGGGGCATATTTTTTTTCAGACCATCAGCGAAAAAGTCTGCATGTTACCACTATTATATGGGTCAGTCCACCGAAAGTGGGCACTTGGGTCTTTTTTGGATACAGGGGGCTGTAGAATAAAAAATAATTAACCATTTTTCTTATTTCTGGTTTCATTTGAAAGAAAACACCTTGAGCTTCAAAAGAAGGGCAAAGTTACGTATGTGGGCCTGCTTTTTTTAGATATGGTGGCCCAAAGTTGAAATATAGCCAAAGATTGCCTTCTTTTTCAATTTCCACCTCATTCCAGGCTCTATACCATCAAGCCAAGCAGCAACAGACCAATATAATTTTATCTATTCCTTAGTGGGGGGAGGGGGTCCTATCTAACATTTTTATGTGGTTTGGAGGTGCTCTGGTTGGTATTCTTTTTCCCCTGTTCATTTTTGTAACCAAATACAGTTGATGTAATGGTCATGAGCAAAATAAAAGTACACTGGTAGGCCTACTAAAACGCTATCCTCAATCTTCTTATTTCCACCAAGATTAGGGTCGTCATAGGGGTTTTTCTGGTACAGAAGCATAGGGTCTACTTGCAGACATGACTTTGCAATACATATTCAAGTATTTTCAAGTCCATTTTGCTCACCCCATTACATTCATATTTCAGCATCCAGGACAAATACTATCAAAGTTTCTTTCTTTCAACCAGCCTAATGTGAAGATCTATTGTTAATAAGTCATTTCAAAAATAGACTGGAGTCTCTACATCCCTTGGTTATGCCAAACAGAGGGGTCAACTGACAGATGTAATGGGCATGAGTGTAATGGGCGTGAGCGTAATGGGCCTGAGTAAAATGCAGTGCAAGAATGTTGGCAGGCTGGATGCCTTCCAAATGCACCCTATATGTATTCTTAAATTATTTCTATTGCCTAAATCAATGCTGGTTGAGGTTATATTACTGAGTGGCTGTCTGAAGCCTGGAAAAGTTGTTTCGCTCATGCCCATTATTCTCACTCCCATTACATTCATATTATTTCCTTATGTAATGTCAATATCAATATTTTTTCCTTTTTTTCTTCATAGTGTTTCTTTGGGACCTTTTGTCAAATATCTTTACTGAAAATTATGTTGTTCTGACAAATATTTCTGTGATTTAGAGAATAATTCATTTTGCTCATGCCCATTACATTTTCATAATTTTGAATATTTGCAATAAAAACTGACCGCTTGGGAGTTTGTGACTTGAATGAACCTTTCCAAAGAGCCATTCTGAGTTTTCAAAAATCACCCTCTACCATAGACAAGTGCCCACTTTCAGTGGAATAATACCCCATATACACCAGGGAGGCTATAAGAAATTTCTTTTGTACCAACTCATCGATTCATTGTAAATACACCATTGCTATATGTATAGTTAGTCAAGTTAGCAGTCTGTATTAGGCAGCAAAAGGCGGATATCACCTGGGTATGAGAGATAGTATGGTCACTTATGCTCAATGTTTTATGTATGCTTCTGCACCTCTTGAAAGATGATCCGTGGAAAGTTAATCGGGTAGACCATAGGTGAGGCTCCACTACGCGATTTTTTGGTAGTCTCACCTAATTTTATCCCTACAGTGCCTAAGGTATAGGGTGTTGACATTCTTATATTGTAAACACGAGATTCAAAATTGTAAACATGAGATTTCAGGGGTTATTTTATGGGTGATCTCTCTCCTTGTGTGCTATATTTACCAACTAACCTGCACCTGCATAGACTCTGTGATTGGGTGGGAGTTCAATATATAAACATCAACACAGCAAAATATAAATAACAACACAGCGGTCACACAGATCACAGGTCTTGTACTGCAAAAATCAAACCTGTCTGATATTGAGTTGCAGAGAGTCATCAGTGTGAAAGTCTGCAATATTTACATTAGGTCAACTTCATTTAGTAAACAAAAACATCTTTTGGCAACAAAAATGTGCCTGAGATTGTACACAAAGCCTTCCCCACATAAACAGAAAGCTCTCTCAATCTTCTAATTTACACCTTGAAATGATAACAAATACCACTCTATAATCTGTGTTTGTGTCTGCTTTTGTGAGAATAGCTCCGATTTCCAGCAAAAATTGCGTAGTGGAGCCTCACCTCATGACTGAACACGTTTATGTGTTGTGAGCGATTAATAAAAAACAAATCGGCCACTGTGATAGCTATGTAGGCCTAATGGTCGTCAAATGGTGCACACCTGTGAGGTTTTATTAGAGATTACGTCATTAGTGTTACAGCATAATGCTATTCAGAAACGACAGCCGTCTACTTTTAACTTATATTGTGCCTAGATTATACATGTATGATAGGAATAGGAGCGTTCATAAAGTTGTAGCGTGACAACCAGAGGCCTAGGAAGCAAATCTTCATGGGGGGGGGGGGGGCAGCGAGGGCCCCATCGCGACCACCTTGAATTGTCAGCTGAAGCGCGATGACGTCTATACATACGTGTATAGAATTTGTATAAAACTTTACAACTGTGGTGACATTCCTCTACTTTCCAATTAAGGAAGTGATCATTTTTTAACAACAGGGGGGGGGGGACTGGTGGGTTTGGAGGGGGGGGGGTCCGAGTTTTTTCGACCCCTTGACCAGGGGGGGGGAGGGTCAGAATTTTTCGCGCACGGTTTTCAGTCCCTGATGGGGGGGGGGGTAAAAAAATTTTGACCCATCTAGAGGGGGGCCGATATTTTTTTCGCGTGTCCATGCGCAAACCCACCAGCCCCCTTGTTGTTAAAAAATGATCCATGGATCATACCAAGCCCGTTGTCGGCCTCGCCAGGTTCTGGTGGACAACCTTTAGTCCCTGTTTTACTCGAGCTATAACTGGGACACGTATACCCAGAGTCAAGACAAACGTAGTCAGTAAACCAACGCATCAGCTAAATCAAAAGGAACATTATTTGAGTTTGGAGCTCACGATAGTCTAATGTTATAAGTCTACAGCGTAACATTAGCGTCGATACAGGTATGGTCCACTCCCCTGTGCCGATACAGGTATCGCCCCACTACCCTGTGCCGATACAGGTATCGTCCCACTCCCATGTGCCGACACGTCTAAACTAAAGGCGTTGGCATTATTACCTACTCGATAGGGACTTCTGTTTCAGGTGACATGAGTTACTGGGATCTCCAATAGTTCTGACATATCCACACGTTTGTAGAGACGTCTTCACATTTACGTATCTCCTTGGGGCTCCAAGTCTAGTAGTACCAGTAGTGTTGCCCTTTTGGTATACTTGCAATATTTTTATATAAAAGCTCCAATATGGATGTTGTTGATATCACATTGTAGACCTAATAACAGTCACTGTAGAGATGTGTTCCAGTCAGCTGTATGTGTATAATGGTATACATGAATCCCAGGCGAGACGTCCTGTGTCTACATCATGATATACAATGTACCACTGCACCTACTGGGATCCAACTTTACTCCAGTACATGTAACAGGGCTTTAATGCACCAGTCTGCTCCCGTACTCACTCTTCGTGATACTTGTATCGCCCCACCTGGTTTAATAATAAAACTTCCCTCTCGAGGTAAAACTTGAAAGTCAGATGGAGTGGTGGATCTGTTCCGCTCTAAAAATCACCTGCTTGGTGTAGGGTGAGATGTGGAAAATAGTTGAGAAGGAGGGGCAGGGAGAAACGTATATGATGGTGTATGGGAGGTAGGTAGGCAACTGGTTCCACTAGATATGACCCAGTGATCACACACACTGCATGGGAGGCCATGCATGTCAAACATTACTAGTGGTAGTGAGAACAGAGCCACTGCAAAAGGACTGAACAGTATGGAAAGATTGGCCTACAACGGGCTGCCCTACATTTAAGAATTTGAGTGATTGATGTGAGCTTATGGTTCAGAAGTCCAATGATTGATTGGGTCAAATTATTAGATAGGCCGAACGACATCACAATCTTAAAGAGATATAGGCCTACTCTAAGGTAGGCTCATGTAAATGAACCTAAGTTTGGGGAGTTGCTTAAGCTTTTCCGCAAGAGACATTTTAAATCACAGATGACATTCCAGAAGAGGAAAATGGTAAGAGGAGTTTTTCAAATTTAAAAAAAAGTATTTTTTGACCCCATTATTTCAATTTTGGCACAACTATTAATCCGGGCTTCCCTAGCCCACTTAAAAGGATCTATTTCTCCTCTTTCCTATCCCCTCGGGATGTGTGTGGTGCACATATGCGCGGGCACTGACACATTCTCCTGTGAAATTGTGTAATTTAGTTCTCGCCATGAATATGACCTTAGCTGTCGAAATGGCGTTAAACATCTATTACTCACTCACTCACAACTATTAATCACATGCATTTAACAAAAAATCACTCTAAAACATTAATGTACATTCTAGAACTATTCTAGAATTCTTCAAAAAGATAGCATTAAAAAAGGACAAGCCCTGAAAATTCCTAAGATCCTCTGGTAACACAGAATAATAAGGATGAATTTAGTATCAGGTCTTGAGCACAATGCTGGAGTATCCACATTTGTACACATTTAGAAACTCTATCTCTATGATTGGTGCATTCAGCGATATTCTCACATTTGCTTTTTTCCTATTGGGATTCGGTATGTAAAACGTTCGGACCACGACCCCCCCTCCCCCCAAAAAAAATAAAAAAAATAAATAAATAAATAAACACAAAAAAGCCACAAAAAAACAACAACAAAAACAAAACAAACATTAAAACAACATTAAAACAACAACATTGTCACAGGCTAATTTGATTTTCATAAGCATACTATATATGGTCCATGAGGCTGCTGACCACATCACACTATTGTACGAAGGTGGTTTTCCATAGGAGGTGGTGAAGATGGTAGTGTGTATGTTATTTGACATGTACAGATAGCATGGCCTACCGATGGCTAAGTCCGGCCTCGGGTGCGTTCGCATAACCTTGCGTTAAATAAACTTCCTGTTTGATCGACATTGGTGTTATCCTAGTAGATCAAGTACAGAAGTACATGAATTCAGGGCTGGACACATCTGAAAATCCTGGAGCCAATGCTCAAGGGGCTGTAGCCTAGGACCACGTAGGATACAGGAGCGGATCAAATTTTGAGAAAGGGGGTAAATTATCTTGGCCAAGGAATATGATTAAATGGGCTGACATGGTGACAGACACATCAAAAGCGAGGCATACTTAATTCACAATCAAAATGAGGCAACAATGGTAGGGGGTCTTTTGATATGCCGTTAAGAATATTCAAATTTTAGAGGGAATTTAGTGCATTCTGGGGCATTTTAAATATAGATCCTACTCTAAACAATTTACCACAATGTTCCAGGGGGCAGAGTAAGGCCGGGCACACATTTTGGCAAAGGGAACTAGTCCTAGCTCAATAGGTAGATGAGATCCCCCCCCCCCGAAAAAAAAAACAACAAGAAAAACTACTTTTTCCTCTAAAGGTTGTGTCCTATAGAATTTAATGGGTAGATTACTTTGAGGAAATTTTCAGATTCAGCTTCAAAACATTTAATGGTGTTTTAGAGGAACAGGTGGAAAATTGCTGTCAGAAGATTCTCAAGTTTTATGTTTAAAATGAATGGGTTTGCAACATCTTTGTGGAAAACTCCTCCCCATTACAGATGCTATAAGTTGATCTAAATAAAAATTGGTGTGTTCTAACTGATTTAGAGACAAATATTTCCAAATTGCTCTAAGAAAACTTTTCGATTCTACCTCAAAGCATTGTGTGTTCTAGGGATTTAGGTGGCAAACTGCTACAAGAAAATCATTCAGATTCTGCCTTTAAAATTGATGTGATCTTAAGGTTATTGGAGGCTTATTGCTCCAAGTAAATCTTCAGATTCTGCCTACAAAATTGATTATGATCTTGATATTTTTGGAGGCATATTGCTCCAAGAAAATTTTCAGAATCTGAACAGGTATCCATTCCAGAAGATTTGGGAGCAAATGAGGAGTATATTGCTCCAAGGTGACAGTGAGAGTTCAATCATTAGCTAACTAGACCTCAAGGTGAAATCACAGGAATATTTAGATTCTAACTAAATTTGTGTTTTAAAAGAATTTGGGATACTATACACTATGAAAAGTAGGAATTCCACACTTAAAGAGAAGATACACACCCTTTGGTGGTGACCCCTAGTGTTTCAATTGGTTACTCCACCTTGGTATTGAAGGAATAACACTGCAATGCCTAGTAATAGGTACACATAATAGAGGTGGGTTATAAACATAGCCTCTATGAAGCAGTGGTAGAGTGTTGGACTCTAAATGTGTAGGTTGGTAGTTCTAGTCCAGTAGAATAGTACTTATTTTCTTCTAGTTAATGGATTGTTTATCATAAAATTACAAATATGCTCTGATAGTGACTAGAACCCTCAACCTTTAGATTGAGAGTCACACACACTACCACTACACCACCAAGGCTGTACTACTAGTTACCCTTGTGTACCATAATTATTCCCTCTGTCACTGTCTGTGCAGTTGATTGGTCCAGGTAGACAATCTATATAACAGAAAACTTTGTTAGACAATTACATTGATATCTTAGTATATTTTGAATTGCAATTTAGGTAGCTAACAGACAACAGGAGAAGGTAGCTGTAATAATATCGCTGATCACTGGCATCCAGCGACGGGACCTCCGGAGGTGACGTCACTCTTGTTGGAGTGCTCTGCGAAGCTTCGTTATCATCTTGCGCACACGTGGCACTAATGTTTGTAAACAGAGGCACATGGCTAGACGCATGCATGACTCTTGGACTGGCGCTCAGCTGTCACACCTTCGGTGCGTTGTCGGTAGAAGAGGTATCCTTTGAGGTGCATGAGCGTGCCTTATGATCACCGCGACACACCGCACAAACACGCGCTTTGGTGCATCTTGAGAAGTTGCAGTGGGTGAAGTTGTACTTCGCACACACATCTGCTGGGACCTCAATCCTATATTTCTGCTTGTCCTTACCCGACATTTTCTGCATGAGGGCTTTAATGGCCTCCTGGAGGGCTTTGGTGCCACCGGCATCCAGCTCTTTATTGAACGAGCTGTTGTCTGACTCAACATAGCCCGTTAAGGTTCCTTCAATAACTTTGGCAGTAACACTATGCTCATACTCTCGTCGGTATATGTACCCCCCATGGCCTTGAAGAGCACGTATTTTATATGTGACAGATATGACAGAACATCTAGTTTTTCTATCTTAGCCTTGAAAATGAACTCCAACATGCAGGTTATACCATAGGCCAACTCGCTGGCTGTCATCTTACTGTACTCTTTGTCTATTGTTATGTAATGGTCAGGGTACGGCGGATGGTTTGACCTTTTGCGCTTGGCAGTCATGGAGAGTAATTGAAGACCCGTCAATAGGTCCACACTCTTACCTAGATTGGATAGGTTAGGCAGTGGTGATTGGCTGTTAGTGGCTTTAAGTGCATCCAGGCCTAAGCCGGCACTACTAAGACCTGCAGCTAGTGTAGCTAATTGAGTTATAGGGAATTGAGAAGAGCGACAAGTCGATCGCTATTGTTTGGGGAGTTACAATAGTAATTCTGGAAATAATATAAAGACGCGGGGTTCCTTCATACTAAGTGTCTGCAGGTATATTCCCGTAGTATACATAAATGTTTACTATAAAGTATGATACAAAGAAAGAAAACTTTTGAATGAGATATGTCACCGGGAATAGTTAAAGAATGTCACTATAAGTCCTTAGTCACATGAAGTCTAGAGTGGGCGCAGCGTGTTATTGCCCTATAGGATGCCAGGAGTGGCTGTGAAGGCTGAGTCATTGTTTTGGACTTTGCCCATGTAGGTCCTGGGGGTCCCGGTGGCAGCAGTGGAGATTATATCCTTATGAGTGGATGGGTGTGTCCTCTATGAATGATCTGTTAGAGCACCACCAGGTTTAAAGTCCACAGGGTGTCGGATGGCAAAAGATCAGAACCACCGGCGGTCTGGGAGTATTTAAGGCTGGAACTGAAGGGGTTGGGTGCAGGCTGTGCTCAGGAGTAAGGGATTCAAGGTCTGCCCTGGAATTATAGGGGAAGAGATTTATATTGGACAGTCCACAAGTAGGAATCAATTGAAATTCTGAATAGTATTTACTGGAGCTTTGGTCACTGTCTAGAGTGCTTTCTGAGGCCTTAACTTCATTCAATTGGAGATCTAGACACACACTCAAAGGGATCTGTTTATTACATAGAGGAACCACACATCAGAAGGACTTAGATTTGGTTGGCTTTCATTTGGTGTCACTACCCATTACTATATTCTCAATGCTCACTTGAACATCTCACTATGGAGTTATTGATTTAACTTGGAGTTATGCCATGATGGAATTTAAAGACACCAACAGTTTGTGATTGTGTATTGTGATAGCCATTTGTGATTATTGATTTAACTTGAAGTTATGACATAATGGAATTCATATTGATTTAACTTGGAGTAATGCCATACGGGAATAATCATGTACATGCGGTTTTTTTTCACACTTTATCAAATAAGTACGATTTCCACTGACAGCAAATGGCTGCAATTATGGAATCAGCCAATTTATTCACAATCCTAATGATATCATGTTTTGACGGCAACTGGCCGCAACCTGCAATTACAGAATCTCCAGACTCTTCATAAATGCAACCTATTCATAGTGCAGTAGGATGGCGACTTGCCACAATCTGCAAAGACAGTCAACCACAGTTTTTTCATTGTGGCGACTCATTTATGTGGAGCATAGTCAGCAACTTGCTGTGATGTCCTCTTGAGACAGCCATGATTCATATCATGATCTGATGGTGTTAAACTTGACTAACTCTTTCATATAGTGTGCATGAACTTTGCTATGATATTTTTGCGTCATTCATCTGTAAATATTGTACTTTGATATCTAATTAAATGTGTTTTTTTTTCTAAAATATGGTCCATCACCTGGATTTCTGGTTTAATGTGAAACACTCATTTCCAACAATATTGAATTAAATGATTTATTAATGATTAACTCATAACCATCATGGTCCTTGTATATTTGTATTCTTTCCTGGCACTTCCTTTTTGTAAATGTCCTAATACAGTTATAAATGATTTGATCTTGCGACCCTTTGACCTTGATATTTTTTTTGTTTGTAATTTTACTGGTGCTATCTGACTTGATTGGTCAAATGCTGTTAAGTTGGTTATTTTTCTCTCTCCCCTGATTATGCTAGTTGTTTATTTTATCATTCTAATGGTTTTTAACAATGTACTTATTTTCAAAAATAATTCCCCATCTTGTATCAAGAGAAATGGTGCATGAGTACCATCTCTCTCTTTTTCTGTATGTATGTACCGTAATCTCCCGCGTATAAGGCGCTTCTTATACATGAATCAAAGGCCTACTGCACCTTATGGAACCTCTCAGAGAAGGGGGTGCATCTTAAAGGCGGGGTATTTTTACTTTTGAACTCAGGGTGGGCCTTATACATGAGGTGCGCCTTATATGTGGGAGATTAGGGTAATTACAATGCACTGATTGCATGACAACAATAATATGCTATTTAGAACACTCAGGCCTAAGTGATTCTATACATGGATGTAAAAATCCTTATTGTTTGGCAAACCTGTTACGTAATCAATAACCCACCTATAGTGATGCCTCAAGTATCTTTCAGTAGCCCCTTTCTAGACGTAACTTGTATATAATATTTTTATAAATTTATGTTTATTTTATCCATCCCCCAGATTAGTGTTCTCCATTTGAGAATTACACTCTGGGGGAATCGCTTTTCTTTGCCTGCTCTAGGTTAGATTAGTTATGTCATTTGTTTTCTTTCTTTGTACTTGTTTGTCATGACCACTACATTAAAGGAGCTATGGGAACTGAAGGGCTATCAGTTGTATAGGCAGGACCAGAATGTCAAGAAAGGTGGTGGAGTGGCTATCTATGTCCGGAATGCCTTGGCAAAATCTGTTAGGAAGATAGATGAGTTCTCATACATCTGTCCGGAAATGGAAATGATCACCATCCGCTTTGAACAAGAGGGGCGAAAGTCTCTGGTTCTTTCAACAGTATATCGACCACCAAAATGTACAGTAGGTGATTTCATAGATAAGCTAGAGGCCCACCACATCGCCTTCTCGAACCCAAACAATGAGTTATGGGTCCTTGGTGATACTAACATTAACACCCTAGATGAGACTGTTAACGAAGCAGCAAAGTTATATGATCTGTGTCGGGACTATGGTCTGCGAAATTTGAATAACCAATATACAAGACCATTTGAGAACAAAGGTACATGTATTGACCACATTATTACAAACACTAGTAAGCCTCTGGTTAGTGGTGTTCTCAATTATCTGGTTAGTGACCATTTACCTGTTTTTGCCGCCCTAACGGAAGAAAAGCTCCCAGACATTATCTGGGAATATGAATGCAGGAGTTATAGAAATCACTCAGATGATAACCTAGCCGATTGGGTTGAATTCTGGGACTGGGACCCAATATGGGAGGGTAATGACATTGATGAGATGTGGTTATGTCTAACATCTTGTATGCTTCAGTACTTGGACCAATTTTGTCCAATAGAAAAAAGATCTTATAAAGACAAGGGTAAAGACTGGATGACCAATGAAATCCTATGAAATCCTATGAAATCCTGAGATTGAGTGACAAACGTGATAACCTCATGACTGAATTTTTCAAAAGTAAAAACAGGGCCAAACTTCTAGAAGCTAAAACGTGTAAGGTGTCAAATTTCTCAAAAAACTAAATATGCAAGGGCAAGCAACTCCATCAATGCCCTAGAAGAAAACAGTGGTAACCCAAAAGCCTCCTGGCAAATCCTGAATGGCAATCTCAAGCCTAAGGGAGAGGTCTTACCACCTACACTCAAGGGCGCTGATGGCAAGTTGAAGTCTGACATGGAATCAGTAGAGTACATGAATGATTACTTTGCAAATATAGGGGAGGAGTTATCTAACCAATTGACAAATGAAGGACAGCAACTGGCTGACCTAGATTGTTCATATGAACGTGACCCAGAAACTGATGACTTGCATGACGTCCTAAAGGTATTACCTGAAGAAGTTTGGTGGATGAAATCAATCAAAAACTCTGGGATGGATCATGTTAGTGCCAAATTCCTAAAAACATTCTTACAAAAGTTGTTAGACCATTTCACGGAACTCCTAAATGCATCATTCCGTTTAGGGCAATTTCCAGAGGAGTGGAAACATGCTAGAGTCACTCCAATCCCAAAGGGCGGTGATACCCAGGATGTGAATAATTGGAGGCCTATTTCTCTGCTGTGCGTTGCCTCGAAAATAGCTGAAAAGCTAATGTATGTACATCTGTTATCTAGAATGGATGATTTAGGAGCAATTTCTGACCGGCAATTCGGGTATCGTAGTAATCTTGGGACCGGAGATGCTATTTTCAGTCTGGCCACCAGTCTATATACAAATAGAGATGATGGCCTCATCACAGCACTCTGTTATGTCGACCTGAAGAAGGCGTTTGACTCTGTTAACCACTCCTATTTGCTGTATAAAAGGAAATCTCTTCGATTGCACAAAAGCAGTTAAGATTGGGTGTTTAGTTAGCTCAGCGTCTTGTTATGTCTATTATTTGTCACTAGATTAACAAAATCATTTTTTTTTTATGCCAAGTTGATAGGGACGATTTGTCACCTATATTGAACAACAAGCCAGATTACAAATCTTAAGATTAGTAATAATTTTTATTTATTTGTTTGTATTTGTTTATGTTAAACTTGATTCTCTTGTTTATTTGTGTCTTCGTTCTCATCTTTTATAACCCATATCAAACTAGTATGCACCAATGAAACCTGTTCCCAAATTAGTTAACTGCATTATTATCACCTCTTCGCGTAGTGGAGCGATTAATAAACACTTCAGTAAGAAAAAAAAAATTCCAGTCCTTATCTCAATGGAGCGCCTTAGATGCTCATCTCCATTGGATTATTGAAATGGACCTGTTTAGATGTCAAATAGAAAATAGGATCGAATTATTCTTCCACCAGTACACAGAATTTCTTTTCCAAATGTTAGTCAAATACCAGTCAAAACGTCTGACCAGAGGTTAGTCAAAATGCTGTCTGCAAACATCAATCTTTTTCTTAGTCAAATATAACTAACCATTAGACAAAGTGGCCAACTTGCCTTGGCTTGCCTGATTTTGACTAGGATTCCTTTGCAGTTTTAACTAAGTACACTACCTGATATTTTTAGTTCAATTCAAAGGGTGATTGTCTGTTAAGCTCTATGTAGGATTCACACCCCACAGATCAGAGTCTTCTCATTTAGTAAGCATTTCAAATGCCTCACATCATATTAGTATAGAACCCCTGAGCCAAGTTGCTCTGGGTTTGCCACAAAGAAGCAAATTTTAAATGTGGATATTATATTTATCTAGATTACCACAGAATATGTGTTTCTATCTGACTACCTATTTCATTTGACAAGGCATCAACCTATTTGGTACATTTTGCCAAGTGTAATTGAATTTTTTTTCCCATGGAACTATTTATGGTACATACCCACCAGAAAAATCCTGTTTCAAACCACGCTGCCATCTGTTGTGTTAAGGCAACACCATATGTCTATCCCTTAGTAAAATTTTACTAACGGATCTTGGTCAAAGTGACTAAGATCTCTTAGTGAAAGTGACTAAGACAAGTTAGCTTGCCTGAAACTCCCAGCAGATACCCTGTTCAAGATTGTGCTCAGAGAGTGAAACTGATTTGGGTAGCCAATGTGACTAAGAAAACTTAGACCTCCTTGGTCATTTGTTAGTCATAAGTACCAAGGAGTACCAAGCTCTTTTACGTCCCTGTAAGTACTAACTAAGAATAATAAGTCACTTTGTCTAAGTTTTCTTAGGTACTTTTTTGTATGTATTGGAGAGCTTATACCCATCAATTGTTATTTAAAGGTAGTCTGATCTAATCTGCAGGGGCTCGAGTCAGAGATTTGGAGTGAATACCATGGCGCTTTAATGGAGAAAACTATGGATAATGGATCTAAAGGACGTTTGGAAGCGTTTGATGTATTGTGATATGATGTGAAGAGGTGTATATGAAGGAGATGTTATTTGACGTGATCACTGGGTATCCTGACAGCAGTCACAATTATACACACCCCTATTTGATCTATTGGGGTGTGCAGGCTTTTTTTGCTAAAAAGAGGCTAATTTGTTTACGCCCCACCTCAAGAGCGGTTAAAAGTTTTTATGCCCCCCACCACCTCGGGAGGGGTCAAAAGTTTTTTATACACCAGCTCAAACCAACCACCCCCAACCTGTTGATAAATAATGATCACTCCCAAAGTAAATCTTATAAATCATGAATTCGAATGACCAATACCATATACACAAACACAGCTTTATTTATCGAAAAGGTATTTAGGCTTGATATAATTTAATTATCATTCCCCATAAATCATTCTGATATATGATACATTGTTTCTTCCATTTGAAATGAAACTGTTGCAACAGTCACAGGTTTGCCTCAAAATTCCTCTTCATGCCTTGTCTTGGCTTCCAAAATGTTTAGATTATTTAGTTGATGAATATTTTCCTAGGATTTTCTTCAGGCGTACCCCCAAATCTCCACAGTCAGCATTGCATAAATGAGATTTTCACTACACAGTTTCAGTACTAGATCTACACCTGAGGCTACAGGAATGTGTTAGAACATACTTTGGTATCTAAATTAACAAGAAATGCGGTTGTGACCGCGTAAAAAAAACGCCTCCCGCCGTTAATGTCGGTATACCAGTGTTTGATGACATGTCTCATAAAAGCAGACATAAAGATTTCACAATTATCAATTTCTCTATTCAGTAATTTTGTATTGTGGCCTCTCTGGTGGAAGCTCCAGAAATTAACTAATGAAATGATAGGCTTTGTGGGGGAGGGGGTGCAAACATCAACAATATTTTATGACAGCTGCATTACCCACTCTTACCTGCATACTTTAATGTCGCATATAGGTGCCGAGCCTTGAATAACTGCCTCCCTTGAATAGGGGATAATAGGCGCCGGGGTGAGCTAAAAGGGCGGTGAATGCAATAAGAGCCAGGAAGGCGTTCCAGACCTTTCCGCAGATGACATAGTTCAACTGTAGGAGCAATTTTGCGTTCCACAGGTGCCTCCGCAGATCACTAGATGTTCCAGAGACGTCTGGCTATATCTATGGGGAGGTTCCATAATGGCAAAAATCCCATAAATAGGGGTGAATCTGTCACCTCCTATTTAGGTGGTTATAAATCTTAGTTTGCCAATAAAACCTGGTGCTATCTTTCTAAAAGTTATGCTATTGGTTCAAAATTTTTGTGCCCCCCCATGCCCAAGTTTCGAAAATTTTCAAACTCTTCCCCACTCCCCCCCCCCATTTGATAAATTATAACCACTCTCTTAGGCCTATAGTGGCTGGGGGCAAGGAAATTTCGTTGCTTTTGTCTAGTTTTGAGCAAAAAAAAAAAAAACAGCGCGCCACTAAAGAGTAAAAAGGCATTCGACACATTATTGTACCTCCAAATCAAAAGTTGTATTCAAGAATTGTTATACATCTAACTGGTTTCTGTAATGTCCAAACCATGGTAATAATACTCACCTCACGAGTTATAAATGTCATAAACATTTCCCCCCTATGCGCAGGTCGGTCACGACAAATGTAAAGGGAAAATCATGACAATAAACATGGTTATGAGTTTCAAACCAAAAAAAAAGGCGGGGGGGGGGACAGAAAAATTTCAGACCTTTCTATGGACGGAGGGCATAGAAACATTTTCGCCACAAAAGTGATGCACGGAACTGGTGAATGTTCTTGGGTGTGCCGAAATAACCCTTCTTGGAGGCCGGTCAGACTGGTCATAGGAAGATGAGAGCTACGTGATTTTTCGGCTGAAAAATCGGGAATGGAATCGTACAGTGTGGCATAAGCCCTGAGCTAGGGCCTATATGTAGATCTAGGCCCTAAGCTACAATAGCCTTCATAGACTATCATGCAGTGTGTATGATTTAAAGCTACACAGCTGCTAGAACTTTGTCAAAAATACACCAAGTGAAAACACTTAATTCCCGTGTGAAAATATCATTAGGCAACTCTCCATGTAAATGCCAGTAACTAAGCAACAGTCTAGGGAAACCCTGAGTAAAATACAAATTCATGACTTTGTAGTCGGAATATACCATATATATATATATATATATATATATATATATATATATATATATATATATATATATATATATATAGAACCTCCATAAAGCCACATTTGCAGTTGCGTTATTTTCTCTTGAATGCCAACTCGCACCACTCCCGCAATACAAGCTCCCATAGTTAACTGTGGAAGGCGTTATTTACAGACTGTCGTGGAACACACTCCAGGTCTTGAATAGGGGTAGGGACAGTGCCGTCCTTCAACAGTTATCAAAGTCCGACTGGATGGCTGTTCTTGTAACACATGTAAGCATATTCACCCGGGGGGGGGGGCACTTGCCCATAAAATGGATATCGACTGCAGCCCGACTCCCGAGAGCGGTGGCGGCGGTGGATTCCCATACGATCCCGAAAAAGGGGGGCGGTGGATTCCCATTAGATCTCTAATAGCAGGGCGGTGGAATTCCATTAGATCTCAAAAAGAGTGCATTATTTATACACCATACATATGAGGGCATGAAAGTGATAAAAAACATAGTGCTGGACAATGAAAAATTCTGATCCATACAAATACATGAGTACAATAGGCAGCTTGGTGGCTTGAAGGGGGGTGCGGTCAGTCAATATTTGGGATTGTGGAAAAAAGGGGGGCGGTCACTGTCCAGCTTATCAGTCAAGTAGGGCGGTCAGATTTCTAGATCACTGGGAGATAGGGCGGTAGGGCGGCAGTTGAGGGTGACCTACATAGAGTCAGTGCCCCCCCCCCCGGCATATTCACCAAATAACTATTTGACAATAGCATCAACATTGTTTTATTGGGTAAGAAAATAACATTGTGAGTGATTGACTAGTGTAATGTTTCTATTTTATTTCTTTAGAATGACCCTCTGTACGTGTATTTGCCATCACACACATGTATCCTAATCATATATCTCAGTAATGGGATAACTATATGTAGGCCTACAAATAACTCCTATTCACATGTCCATCCAAATTACATATGTTAGGGGGAGGTTGAAACCACCCACTCCGGTTAGATTTGGAATAGGGGGTGGAATCAAGTCCTTTCCCCTTAACATTTATATTACTCTTTATACTATATTCCAGTTACTAATAACTATCAAAATCCTTGGGATCTAAATGTATTACTCCATATCAAAAGGGAGCTATAATGCGGTTTCATAATACATTTATTGGTGTTATTCACTATCTCGAGAGATATCTTTATCAATATGTCACAAATTATTCTCAATAGTTTCAATTATCTACAACTCTCAATTTACATTCCAAATGTCAAACAATATCTCCATAGCACATAGCTATATCACTCAGATTACAACAATCTGCACCTACAAAACCATTAGCACAGTGGATGTACAACAACTGTTCCAACACCATAGAGCAAGGATACAATACAAAGCAGAATCAAAGTAAAGATCACAATACCTTATTGGGCAAAATGCCTTCCTAGCACCTCACCCACCCGAGACAGTCCAGGCTGGCCTCCACAGTTCCAAGGTGTAACTCAACCTCATACCTGCCTAAGGTCCTTTTGTTGGGACTACTGCACCTATGTAACTGTTCCTGGCCCAGGACAGAGCTACACCCAAACCTCAACCATGCCTCCTCCATGGTGCTCTTGGCTGCTGTGTGCTGTCCTGATCTCCTGTCCTGACTCTGGTAAGGGGTGTGTCTCTCCACTGAGAAATCAACTCTATATGTACTCCTCCTCTAGGAGATTTCACACATTGCTATTACACCTTCCATTATACCTAGCTTCCCACACCCTGGAGTAAGTCCCAGCTTGCACCACTACAGCCTGTATGGATTATGGCTAAATCTGACAAGTTTTCACACCTTTTCCTAACTCCACCTCCAAGTAGTCTGTAGTAACCACAGGCTACCACAAACATTTCAATGTAAGCAAACAAATGTGCATTAAAATACAGTATTCTTACAATATCATAAATGATTCCACATATATAAGTTTCAATTTATATAATGTTACATCATTATAATGAATCCACGCACATATATCCCAATACATACATATGGATTAACCTACAACATAACTTACAAGGTATAGGCACTAGTTTCATAATAATACCCCTCCATCTTTGTCACCACATAGACCCAATTGGTCCACTATATATACTGGTAACATCACATCCATTCACCTATTAATACATGTGCCACCTATAAATGTGTGGCACATTGGTATCCATATTAAACAAAGACCGCATCTTTTTATCAAAAATGGACCACACAGAATCCTCTTGATTTTCCAGTGGAGGCGTCCTGTGTGTCCATAGCATTAAAAATGTCTACAGCAGTGGCCCAGCACTCCTCTGTATCCGGCCACGTGTCGAGGATAAGAAATCTGTCACTGCTCTCATGGTAAGCACCAAGGGGGCTATGGTGGCCCCCAAAACCCTCCCCCTGTCCAAGCGTTTCCATGTGGTAATTACATACAACACCAGATTTCGATGTACCACTTGCCAAGGCTGCTGTTGCCTCCAGTCTGAACTCCTCAACATTGGAATCACTAGCAAAGTATGTCTTCACAACAAAGCCATGGGAGGTCAAGACATCTGCAACAGACTCCAGGGATAAGCCACCCGAAGCTACAACTGCTTGATTCGTCACTTTTAGAGTTTCTTCTAGGTCAAACATCTGAGACTCGGATATGGGAGGGGTGAGAGAGGTTCCTGGTCGGGAGACTTCAGTGCCGTTAGTACCTAGTTTAGCAGCACCTATCAGTAAGGCACACGTTTGGATGCCACAGTTGCTCCTCCCAATCTGCTTAGAGAAGATGCCCTGGAGAAGGGGCTGGTTGAATCTCTTCTCCTCAAAAACTTCTTTCAGCAAAATCTGTCCTGCCTCTGATCCCAAATCCAAAAGGTTCGCCATTTTATCTGAAATGAAGAAACAAGGTGACATGCATTATATTTAATAGAGAATAGAAGGGTGTCTGGAATCCATTAAAAAAACGAGTCAAGTACCGTAATCTCCCGCGTATAAGGCGTGTCTTATACGGGGGGGTTTAGATCTCATTGCAACCACAAGGGGGACTCCAAGACCTTTCTTTTGATATGTTACATGCCCCCTTAGCCAGGATAGGATATGTGGGGGCCCAGGGGGGTCTATGGGGCCCAAGTTATACATAGGTCTTTGAATTTTGAAAATTCATTCAGTAGAACCAAAGTCATAAAATTTTCATTTTTTTGAGAATTTCCCAAAACTCTAGGTGTGCCTTATAAGCGGGCTGCGCCTTATATGCGGGAGATTACGGTAGGTGACTTGTGCTGCCCTCTATAGTGTTGTCATTTTCATAGAGATAACTTAAGAATAAAATTTGGCTGTATCCCTGTCTCTGTAAGGGTGTTATTTCACATCAAGTAGCATTGCTTTGTGATGTTTTTTGGTAACTACTGGAAAAATAACTTTTCCCCCCAAAAAAATGGTAAAAAAAAGAAATGAAAGATAAAACAAATATCCTATGACCTATATATCATTTTCAACTTGTTTCATGCATATTTTCTAGGACATAGAACCATAAATATAGAAATGGGACAGAAAACATTGATATTGAAAAGGCCCTTCAGAAAACTAGTTCAAGTAACCAATAGAGCCGTTAGATGTAGATCAAGTAGATCTATGGTATTACTTGACTCATTAATTAATTCTCAATCAAAGATATGGAAATATGAAGATTAGGCTTTTTATTCAGAGAAAATCGAGCCTGCAGGCCATAGACTATTTTTCGATGCGCACATAGTATGGAGCGATCACCTACTTGGAAAAAGCACGCTTTTTAATGTTTGCAAATGTTTGGATTAGTATTTAGTAAAGAAACCTATTTGTGATATCGTTTTTCTTGCATTGAAAAACTCTTTTCAATGTAATTTAAGCATTTCTTCCAAAGTACGTCTTACATGCCTGTAAAAATGTTATTGACTTACTTTTAGGTTAAAATCACATATTTTTTCAAACCTACAGTAAAACGTTTTTATAGAGCGTTTTTAAATAGCACATTTCTTCGAGTACATGTTTCGATTATTTTAAACGTTTAAAACAAACATTTGGAGGACTTAGGAACCTAAGAAAAAACGTTTTTTTAAACGTTGAAGACTGTGTTTTCTTTTTACCAAGTGGGAACCAGCAACCCAGTTTACACATGTGTCAGTACACCATAAACAGAAATAACCACAAAGCAGGAAATCTGGATAATATGGTCCGTGTCAGTAGGCCATCTAGAGGGTGACATGTAGATGGCCTAGATAGTGACCATTTACCTCTGACAGTCTCATCCACTCGCTCTGATAAATGATAGGCAGCTATATGAGAATTTGTATTAATATAACCAAACTTGTGCCATACAGTACGTTGGACTGTTGACTGTTCTAGTATAAAGGTGGTCTCTGGATATTGTGCTCCTGTAATACATACAGGGGGAGACACTAACTTTTACAGCTACTGGCCACCCAGGCCATTGCTTCAGAAATCTATGGGCCAGAAGCTAAAGCTATGGACCAAGAACAACTAGTTTAACTTGTTTTAAAGATAAACTCTTCAGCAATCGTCATCAGTCACATTATAACATAGCAAGGTTGGCCAGATTCCTGATGATTTTCTCTTTCCAATGACATATAACATGCTATACTCAATTAAATAAATTTTTATAAGGATTATTCTATCAGCTTCTGTGGACCATTCCAGGCCCATAGGAGGGTTACTCCTGAGAAAACTATGGGCCAGCACCTAAAACTACGGGCCATTGTCCCCCCGGGCCAGCGTTAGTGTCTACCCCTGTACATATATTCATAGAATGTATATTGGTTTACTTGTTATGAGAGATGATTGAAAAAAGGTAAAGAAATATTAAATCTATGACTACGTGTTAACTTCGGTACTATTTCAAGTCTGTATACCGAGGGGATACCACAGTAGGCCTATGTGATATTACTGTAATATTTAAAGATGAGTGAGTCGGTACAAAATGTACATGAATATGGATTGAACAAGAAATTTAGCGTGTTGCAAGGTAGAGAATAGGAATGAAGGACAGCAAGGTTTGTAAGAGGCTACCGGCCAAAATAGCCCCGTATTACCTAAAAATTGAGCAATTTTTTCAGTAAATGCCTAATATTTTTAGCAAAATTCAAATACTTTATATTTTTCCATTATTATATCTTAGAATATGATATTATATGGAACTTATACATATTCAAGTCATTTCTCCCCATTATTTCATGACTGTCTGTAATAAAGTTCGAGGTATGATGAAATTTTTCATAAATTTTGAGGTCATGTGACAAAAGATGATCTTTCTTCTCAAAAACATCAAAATACAATCTAAGATGCTTGAATATATGATATCAAAACTAAATATCCAGTTATTTTCATCTGTGCTTCTTAATTTTTCATCTACTGGTCATTTTCCGCGCCTGTGCGATGAAAATTTTTCCGTCCCCCCCTCCGAGGGGTCTGAAATTTTTCCGTCCTCCTCTTTTCTTTAGTTGCGCGTGGGCTTTTTCGCTGAAAAGGGGCAAAGTTTTTTTGTCCCCCCCCCCCTAAGAGGGGTCTAAAATTTTTTTGTTCCCCCCATACCCTTAAGTGAATTATGAACTTTTTCGGAGGGTGGCCAAAATAGCCCCCGCAGGCCAAAATAGCCCCGTTTTACGGTGTTAGTCAAAGTGAGTGACCAACTTCTCTTGGTTTGCCTGCTAATTACTACTGGCTTATGGACCATCTAAGCGGTGTATTTTAGCTTATAAATAACATTGTCCTAAACTTAGGGAGTGGTCATTATTTACCAACGGGGGGGGGGGCGTAAAAAATTCAGACCCCTCTTGAGGGGTGGTTTTTTTTTCTGCGCTGCGGAGGGTGGGGGTCACTAAAAAATTTTGACTGGGTTGCCAACTTCTGAGAATGGAAATGAGTGAGACATTGGCGAATTTCAAACATCAGCGCATTGCACTGGCCTTGCTATGTATATCTATGGGCACTGCATAGCAGCATACCGGTCCTCAATATGCCACTAGGGACACATTTAAAGACAAACGCTACCCGGTACACAGAAGCCACCTGGTGGCAGAAATCAGAACTCATCAGTTTTACCATTTTAATGATTTTTCTCAATCTAAGTGGATCACTTTACCTCTACATATTTTTTTTTCAGTGCATTTCTGATCACTATAGACAAGTTTAAGATCTTTATATGCCACTAAAGATGTCCTTTATATATTCAGAGAGTCTTGTAGATGAATCAATAGAAGGTCATTCACTATGATGCAAACTATGAAAAAATGATATTCAAATTCATTTCTATAGTTAAGGCATTTTCAATTAAATGGTCATGAAATAAAAATAAACACGGTGACATAGGGATTTTTTTCTTTTTTTTGCATTTTCCTATTCTTTATACATCAAAGTAATACTACCCAGAGTTATTTGTTACCGACCCTTATCTATGAAACCTCCCCCGCCTCCGACGGCAGTGGACCTAGAGTCTGTCTGTTCGTCTGCTGTTTTCACGCATTGACGTGACTGCTTTTATCAAGACATCTCTATAATTATTCACTTTCAATCCACCCATTCTTCTTTTCTCTCAACCCTGCATGTATTTCTATCTGAATTTGAAATAATAACAGATATTTGACAGCCTGATAGTTGGTTTTGGGCCAAAGTGTCAGTCTCACTTTATGCTCATTGAGGCAGTCCCAGCATGCATCATTATCATGAGTCTGATGCAACTGAAAGTTCACCCGAAGTCAACAGATAGGTGTGACACCACTAGCCGAAACCAGCGGCAAAGTTTTCCGCCGCTCAGTCAACGTACACCGGGCTCATTGTGAATATAGCGCAACTGAGGGATCAGCCAAAAGCGAACTTTTCCCATTATAATCACAGCGCCGTAGGCGCTGGTGTTTATCAATAGAAGATCTAGCATTGGTCAGCCTGTGGCGTTCGTCTTTAAAACGTTGACCTGAACTAAAATTGTGCATGCAAAAGTGGGCGTGTCTAAGCATCCCATCATCGACTATTTCTCCCGGCTATTTCTATGGCTGTTGCCGTCCTTGTAGATGACTATGTGGAAGACATGCACTGTTTAATCCGAGGAAGTGAAATTCTGTGCGTAAACCTACCTAATATCAAACGAAATACCGCTTACCTTGGATTTGAGTTTGAGGTTGTATTTTGTGAATTGTAGGCTGCTCGTGCCATAAGCAATACGCTGGGCATCTGCGGTCTGTATAACTACCGCAGGCATAGGGCTCCACCCCCAACCCCTCACTTCCTCCTGTATCAAGGTCAGGTCACAGACAGGGAGAGGGGGGATTTAATACAGAAATATAATCTTGTTATATCAAAGAGATTCTTATCCTAATCCTTTAATTGGGGGTGATTAGTGGATGTTTATTCTGCACTCTATCTGTCTCAGTCTCATTTCAAACTCTCCCCCACATATTCAGATAAGGGAGTGGTCATTATTTATCAACAGGGGGGGTGGTGGATTTTCGTGCGGATGCGCGGAAATTTTTTACGCCCCCCCCCCTCGACGGCAGTCAAAATTTTTTGCGCCCCCCCCCGCACCGGAGGCACAGAGATTTTTTGCGCCCCTCTTTGATCTATAGTAGCGTGTGGTCTTTTTTGCTAAAAAGAGGGTGAATTTTTTTAGCCCCTCCCTCAAGAGGAGCCAAAATTTTTTTAGTCCCCCCCCCTCGGGAGGGGTCTGAAAATTTTATGCCCCCCCTCAAACCCCCCCCCCCCCCCGTTGATAAATAATGACCACTCCCTAACCTACATTGATTCTCCCGGATTTGATTTCTCCACTCAATTCTCCCGGATTTACACAAATCTCCCGATTTTGTAAAGGTCATGGCACTTCTAACATAGAAAATCTCCCGGATTTGGATGGTGGGGCACTTTTTGAACTGAGGAAATTCTAAGAATTTTCACTTTTGAATCTCAAATTTTCCCACTAAACCCCCAAACTCCTGCCAATGTAGAGTATGTTTAGAAAGGTCGTCATAATTTCCAAAAGTCTCCTGGTTTTGGGATCAGGAATGTTGGCATGTATGAGAGTGTGCTCACTCATGCATAAAAGCATGGCTCAAGCTCGAGTGTACACTCTGAGGTGTACACTTTCAGGTGTACACTCTGAAGGCCGTGTACTTTCAGGTGTACACTCTGAAGGCCGTGTACAAAAGCAAGTCACGTATTGCAAGCTTGCTAGCTAGGCATGCATCCTCGAACAGCTCAATCAGTCGGTGCAATGACATTTTTGGCAAAAGTAGTCCTAAGGCGTAGGGACAGTATCCTTAGCCCTTTAATTGTCTCTAGTTCTGTTAGAGCTTAGTTGGATCGGCGCCCAACTCACATACTTGTTGTGAGTTGGGCGTACTGGGGCCTCAGTTTTTGAGATTGGGTGCGCCTTGAGATTCGGCGCAATCTCCTGCATTTATTTCTGGTTTAAATTAAACATATCTTGCATTTCTGGATAATTTGAACCCTTAAGTTGCACCACAATCAATTTCATTAAGATGGGATATGTTTTACCTGCCGAAAATGAGATTTTAAAAATCCTGGCATTATTTTCTTTAGAAATAACATGGCGGCCATGTTGGATTTTCAGAAATTCAATCGGCAAACTTCCATCTCATGTAGCATACAAAATACCTGGAGTTATGGTTTAATTCTTTGAAAACTTTTAGAAATATGCCTAAATATTAATCGACTTTCATGATTTTGTTCAATTCTCTTTGTAAATGTACAAACCAAGCACATGTAAACAAAGTATGTGCCACTTCCAGTTCTACCACTGTCAGTCTCATCTACTTGTACAGGGGTCACTGAGACCCTAAAACGTAGTGTCATTAGGGTCTCAGATCTGTGACTATTAGAGCTTGGAGTATGATTATTTGGTTCACTATTAATCCCAAATGCCAATGTTTTGTATGACCATGAGCATGCTATGAGTAGTGTAAATGGGTCCCAGCTGCCCCCCCCCCCCTCGACAGCAGTCAAAAATTTGTGCCCCACTCTCGGGAGGGGTACGGTATGAAATTTCCATGCCCCTCCCTTAAACCCCCCCCCCCCCCCTTTGATAAAAAATGACCACTCCCTAAATACGCTAACCCTGAAACTTAAGTGTACACTTCAGAGTGTACACCTCAGAGTGTACACTCGATCTCGAGCCATGGTGCATTCCACTTATGCACATCCAACAGTTTCCAACAAGTTGGCCAAGGCTTCCACCTGCCCCTTATGTAGTGGGAGAGTAGCGGGAGCAGAATTCAGGGGTAGGTTTCCAGCCTACATAAGCAAAACAAACACTGTTGCCTCCTGGTGTCTGAAGTGCGAACTGTTCCGCACTCTTCAACCGTAGGCATTTTCTGGCAACTGCAATTTTTGGTAAAAACTCAGGCAGGAGATTGAATACACGCCGACGCGACTTCCGGTAAAACAACCATGGCGGCGAAAAGAAAGGCCGACAACACGCCGGCAGGGGAGGAAAGTGACCAGCTTATTATCAAACCTTTGTGAGTTTTGCTAAATGTCTTTGTCCAAACACACGGTTTCCCAATAAAGCTAGCAATGTGTGACCATATAACGATGTACGATGTCTTTGGTCGGAACCAAAGTCTTAAGACCAAACTCAAACCCAGAGACTCAGCCTCAGCTTCACTTCCAAGTTCAGACTCAATGAGCGTTTATTATTTAGGGAGTGGTCCTTATTTATCAACAGGGGGGGGGGGTGGTGGGTTTGAGGGTGGGGTATAAAAATTTCAGACCCCTCCCGAGGGGGGGGCTAACAAAATTTTGACCCCTCTTGAGGGGGGGGCTAAAAATATTTACCCTCTTTTGAGCAAAAAAGCCCGTGCGCTACTATACTATAGGCTATACTATACTATAGTATAGCTCAAAGAGGGGCGCGAAAATTGTCCGCGCCTCCGGTTTGGGGGGGCGCAAAAAATTTTGACTTGTCGAGGGGGGGCGTAAAAAATTTCCGCGCGGAAACCCACCACCCGCCCCCTGTTGATAAATAATGACCACTCCCTTATCATCAGGCTTATGGCGGGGGGGGGGTGGGTGCCAAACTGGCAGAACGAATACGTAAAAAAATTAACCCCCCCTCAGGAATAGGTTGAAAAAAGCGCCCCCCCTTAGGAATGGGTTGATACAAAAATGCCCCCCCCCCTTTAATAGCTAGGTCTTTTAGGTAGGCACTGAAATACCTCCACTGTGTGAGTCTGCTGCAGGAGAGGTGTGAAACTGCGATAAAGCTGAAACTGGGTAGTGTTAAACTCTCCTTTCTTTGCAAGCTTATTCTGAAGCTATTTACTGGAGGATCTTTACAAACAAGAGCTCATTTTAACAGGCTTGGCTCGACCTTTAAAATGATTATTTTTTGTACAAGATTAAATGCAGGGAATTTTGCCTTTAACCCCATCAAAGTTCAACTAAAAGTTTAGAACCATTTTATGATGAGAAGATCATTGAGCACCTAAAAATAAATGGTCCCCACCTGTTCTATGGTTAAAAATGATCTAGAAAATGCTTTCATTTTCTTTTTCTAAGGGGCTGCAGTATGTTTGACAGACCCTGCAAACTTTTTGGGCGAGATTATCTCTAGACACTTATCCCAACCTCTCCAAAGTTGGGCACTTACCTATCAATTAAGACCTTATTGTATGTATTTTATATGGTGGGAAATTGATAGCTATGATAAAAATAAGTGGTTTTGCTTTTTAAATGAAGTTATTATGTCAATTTAAATGGAAGTTATGATCATTCAAACATCCTGAGTCAAAGACGATATTCTGCCGTGGTGTCAGAGCGCACAGTTCAAGAGAAAGGATGACATCAAAAATTTGCTTTTACATTGTTTGTGTAGGGGCATGGTTTGTAATAAGCGTCACATAGGTACGAGTTGGGCAGTTCCCGAGTGGGGTGTACACTCGGGTCTGAGAACGGTATGCTGGGGCGAGCGGTGGCAGCACTGCTCTCCGAGCTTCCTGCCTTAGACTCGAGAGGTCACCACCCAACCTTAGGCTATATAAGGCCAGGTCGGTAGCTGCCAGGGGGAGAACCCTCGCGGGCTCTGTACGGTCAGTAAGCACTTCCCTCCTCTGGTTACGAGAACTTACCTAGTAACTCATTGTCTGATTGTCTGAATACCCTGATACGAATATGTTTGAACTCAGAAGCCCTTAGTCAGATTGTAAGCAGGAATCTGAATAAACCTTGTTGCCTCTTCTGTACCGGAGATTGTCGTTCGGTAGTTCTTTCCGGATTAGAAATACAAACCCCAAGACAGAATACTTGACCATTACATTTGATTATGATAAAATGTATCATTATTTACATTCTTGAGGGTATAGCTTGCTTATCTGAAAAGAAAATTGCCCAAAATATTCATTTTTGTGATCTAGTATACCTTGGATTCATCTTGCTTGATCACAAAATTAGATCCAAATTAAACTCTTAACTATGGCAGAATTCTGGGTCTGATTTGGTACCTTTGACCGGTCGTAATTCCACTTAAAATTGACATAGAGACTTCATTTAAAAAGCAAATCCACTTCTTTTCTCGAGATCCATCCATTGATCATTAGATAGGTTTAATGGGATAAAGTCTTGAAATATTAGGTAAGTGCCTATTTTAGGGAGTGTTCATTTTTTAACATCGGGGAGGGGGGGGGGGGTCGGTGAGTTTTCGTTTTGACCCCTGAAAATATTTTCCGCCCCCCCCCCCTTGAGAGGTGCCAAAATATTTTCGCCCACCCCCCTTAATATCGAGTTGTCTTGCATTGTACAGCATCATATCACACTCAATTGTATTGTTTTACTGAAGTAAAAGGTAAAAGGATCACTTCACTGAGACTGAGTTATCATCTATTCGAATGCAAGAAATAGAAAAAGGGGTTCCACTACTCAAGACCAATTTCATCAGTAGCTGCAGTGTGACTCACACACTACTTAATCTTACATCTTTTGTTTGAAAAGGAGCCAGGCCAAGCTAAGTATAGAAATCGAAAGCGAAATCTGGTTGGATGACCGTCATGGCCTCCCTCCCACCAAAATTTGTTATTGAAAATCATGGCAATAAACGTGTTATCAGTAATAACAAAAAAAAAAAAAGGTCAACTCTTCCGAACACAACAAATCAGCTAAGATCAAAACCTGTACAAATTAATCTCTCTGATGTGTTGGAAAAGAAAGCTGAGCGTAACAAACATTATTACGATAAAACAGCTTTGAACAATGAGAGAGAGAATTTCAAGGTAGGGGAAAAGGTAAGAGTCAGAACTAAAGTTGGTTGGGTCCCTGCAAAAGTGACCAAGGTAGGTCCAGAGCCGCGATCTTTCCATGTTTAAAAGGGGGATATAGTGTATAGGAAAAACCATAGAGACATTATGCCAGCAAAAGACCTGGAGGGTGAAAAACAAAATGTTCCACCAGATATTCCAAACAGAAAAGAATCTCCTGTAAGAGTCACACCTACTCCGATAACTCCAGTTAGATTAAAATCAAAATCTCCTGTAATAGTTCAGACTCCTGTTAGATCTCCCACTAGAGTTCAATCACCTATAAAGGCTCCACCTCCGACTCCTACCAAGGTTCAATCTCCGGTTAGAAAACCAGTGCAGGCTGCAAAGCCAAAAACACCAAATATTCCTCCTAGAGTTACAAGGAGTGGTCGTGAGCTCAAACGTCCGGCCAGATATACTTAAATGTGATTAATAAGTGACCAGTATTTTCTAAGAATTTATCGTTACTGTTATCAGTTATATGTATTTGTATTTTGTAAGACATTTATGGTTATCTGTCATCCAAATGATATATCTATGACTTTGTAGGGGCAGTAATTCCCCGTACCTGGTGGAGATACCGAGTGGTCCCGCCTCGCGAGGGGGATCTCTAGAGTGCTCGGTACCAGGTAATCACTGCCCCCTAGTGTGTGTATCATACCGATCCAGGTGTAGTTGGAGGTAGAGAATGTCAGGCCAGGGGAAGTAGCTCAGGGGTAGAGCTGGAGGGTCCCGGGTTCAAGTCCCGGTTTCTCCATGACATTTTCCGCTGACCACTACATTGGTGGAGAAACCGAGCATTCTAATGCAATCACGGATTGAAGGTACGGGAACCCCGTATCTTAACGCAATCATGGATTGAGGACTAGGGAACTGGGCCGATATGATACAGATGACGCTTCGACCAATCCGGTAATTGTACCAGTACATCCACTGGGAAGTCAGGAGTGCCCCAACACTGCTTGATAAAGCCTCAATTTCCAGGTAACTGGTTTGAGGGGGAATGCCGGGTGCTAGTGGATGGGGGTTGAAGCTGATGGGGAGGAGTGTAGGGGCAGTAATTCCCTGTACCTGGTGGAGATATCGAGTGGTCCCGCCTCGCGAGGGGGATCTCTAGAGAGCTCGGTACCAGGTAATCACTGCCCCCTAGTGTGTGTATCATACCGATCCAGGTGTAGTTGGAAGGTAGAGAATGTCAGGCCAGGGGAAGTGGCTCAGGGGTAGAGCTTCCGCTTCGAAGTTGGAGGGTCCCGGGTTTGAGTCCCAGGGCTTTTGACAGGATTTTTTGCAATGGGCCAATTGCACACTTCCTAGCAAAAACAATGCGCCATTCTGTAAATGAATGGCCATTCTAGCCATATAAATGCGACATTTAAGCATTAAATGTGTGAATTACGCACTGCGCAGCCCTGTCAAAAGCCCTGGAGTCCCGGTTTCTCCATGACATTTTCCGCTGACCACTACAACTTAATGGAGGAGATGTTACAAGATTATGTGTCGCAGCACCATCTGATGTTTTCTGTAATAAACGCAGAGCTGGTAACTTCCAGTAATGAAAAAATGACCCCCCCCCCTATATCTAACAAGAGCCCCCACCTTGCAATAAATGACTGGTCCCTTTCTTCCATGCAGTTTATTTCATAGTGGATACAACGACTCCACAGAGTTAACGAAGGAAGTCTGTATTCCATGGGGCCATGGTATTCAATATTTCTGTATTCCATGGACAGGTCATGTGACTATATGATGATGTAACTTAAGCAAGATGATCTTAGCTGCAATTCAGTGGAATTTCTTTAGTTTCAGATTGTAAAACCATGAAATAAATGAGCATATGTCCATGACCAGGGAATAAATTTGCATCGTATTCACCAAGGTGAGGCTGTCTCTTCAATGACGCCTTATAGGCGGAGTTGAATGCGGACAGGCCTCACTGAGGTGAATACGATGCAAATTTATTCCCCTGGAATGGACATTTGCATTTATGTCATGGCCTTCAGGGTTAAATTGCTTTTAAATAAAGAAAATCGGCTCAGCTCTGTTCAAAATCCAAGATGGCGGATACACATTGAATACAGCCACATTGTATTCCTTGTCCCCATTGAATACAACATGTCCAGTACTGTTCTATAGTAACGGTCGTATCTGCCATGACATAAATGCCCATATAGTAGATATACTGGTAATGGCTTCGTGGGATACTTCAGTCCCACCTTGGGGAATACGATGCAGAAATATTCGATGGTCGTGGACATTTGCTTATGTATTTCTTTCCCAAATGGGAAGACCAAATCTCCTATTTACAACTTGGCTGGTCAGCCTGCAGTGGCTGCTGGATAATCTAGGTTAAAACAGGTCACAACAATTAAGTGAAGGTGTTCCAGGGACCATGCAGCCTGCAGTTTACATTGGATTGTTGCTCAGTCATGCATGGCAATCAGGTGACCCCCAAGTAATTAGGACAGGAAGTAACAGAAAGGTCATAAATCAGCCATGTTGGCCAAATGGAACCATGTAGGTCTTCACTTCAGCAGGGAAATGTTGAATATTCCAGGTACCGGTATTGGCACTTCATTGACATTACCGGGGTACTGTTAGAGCAACAAGTGGTATGTAGCACTAACAATAATACATGCACTCATGTAGTACAATCTGTGCACCTGTGTAATGCAATACACACAGACCAAACTACTGATTGCACTGCCTAGGCACCACCACACTGAATACACTACACTGTATGTAACTACCCCTGTGCTGACGACTACAGTGACTACACTAGGCCCTGGGGCTAGGCTTTCAGTTGATCGAGTCCAACTTAAGCCTAGGATCCACTACTGCTAAAAAAGCTGCATTTTCTTTGTAGCATGTATGGAAACTAGAGAGTTGCAGCAGTAGATTCACTGCTACAACAAAGAAACAGTGGTTGGCGAGTGATGTGCGACAGAAAAGGCAAATATCAATGGCTATTAATCAGCTTTTGATATTTGTGACAGCTGTTGGACGTTCTGTTGTATGTTGACAAACGCAATGTGAAACGGAGTAGTGGATCACACATTTTTCTTAGTACTTTTTCTGAAAGTGAAACCTCTGCAGGTTTGGCTGACACATCAAGGAGATTGTCATTGTTTTATCAACAGAGGGGGTGGGATGTTGCGCAGCTGTGTGAATTTTGTTTATGCCTCCCCCCAGTGCCCCCACAATGGCAGTCAACATTTTTTTACAAATAACGGTATGGGTCGGCCCTGTTTCGCTAATAGGGTCAGGTTACCTGAAACAAATTTCTTTTGGCCTACCGGTAATAGTAACTTCAGAATTACATTTTGTGAAGTAATCTTATCCTATTTATCTTGCAGAGGGGCTGGTCAGGAAGTGGGGCGATCATGTCACATACTAAAATTCAAAGGCAAAACAATCATGGTGAGTGCATTGCAATTCGCATAGAGTTTATCATCTGTTGATATGTATTGCGACCAAGTAACAGAAGCAGAATAGCGGTCACGCTGTACATTTTAATTTGTGTTTTTCCACCATAGTCAAATGGTACACTGAAAGGATTCATACATTTTGTGAATATCTAAGTATTAAAAGAAGAATGCATCACAGTGTTTCAGTAGAATATGGTACGAGCATGTTAAATTTGTGTCATAGTTCTTAATAGTCCTGTAAAATCCTACTATCTGATGCACCCATATATAGCTGGACATCGGGATCCACCCTGGGATGTCCGGGCTCGACGCTCTACCCTACACTGATCTTATCGACCCTGAAGAAATAGATCTTCTACTTGTCAGTCAGTGAGTCTCTAGAACTTTACATCTAAATCAAAAACCAATCTCGGAGGACGAAAATTAAAAACATCCACACCTCTACACAATAAAAAAAAAAAAAAAAACTAAATCAAAAACCACATTTTCATATTTCGCTTTGGTCTATCTTGACTCGATCCGACCTGATCTTTTCATGTGAATGATTGTTTAGAGTTTTGCATATATAACCCTCGCAAATAGTCAGATTGAACTTGGCGAGGTTGATCAGATAAGTTTATAGCAAAAGATTCAAAGGTGACAAGGGCTTTAAGGGGGCTGATGCTGTTTCTAATTTATTTACTATATGTGTATATATCTCAAGAAAGCAGCACAATTCATATAGTAAATCTTCATATGCTAAAGCAAGTCTGTGCATTTATGATATGACTTGCAGTTTTCACCTTGACCATTGCGGTGCATTACCATGGTTCCTAGAGAAGACAGTATTCCGTGGACGGTGCTTCATGACGCATGCTACCAAAGCCATCTATCGGTGGTTACTGTCTGATTACGTCAAGGTCAGGTGGGTAGATTCTTTGTTAGAGTCAACCTATATCATGGTAAACGGTCACACTATAGTTATTTCGATACATTTAGTGATGCAAATGGCCTAGACGGAGTTGACCATTCTTTCTAGAGGACATTTGACTATATATGTGTGTATGTGCTTTTCATACATTTAAATTGAAATGCTGGTATGTATATACACGTATGTATGTAAATTCGTTCATTTATATATACTGAAGGAGTGTAGAATATGCTGTAATTCTTAGAACTCCAGTTTGAATGTTGAAATGGTGTTAACTGTTGCTTTTTGTATATTCCTCTTTATAGTAACATAGCTACAGAAGCCATGTTATACTCAGAGTCCGATATTGAGAACAGTATGGACAAAATAGAGACCATCAATTTCCATCAGGTGAGTTTTAGGCAGTAAAATTACCCATCGATGTTACCGAAGGTTAATTTGTTATGTGCACTCCCAGTAATAAATGTAAAATGATGCACATGTATCTTAAAAATCATGGTTTGAACCATAATACCCGTTAGTTTAGTTATGAGAGCCGAACAGTTGTGGGGATTTTAGTTAATTAAGTTCTGGTACAAAATGTTGGTTCATTGAATGGTAAAGTAACGGTTATCTCTATCCTTAGGAGACGGATGTGAATGGTATCAAGTTCTGGGCCTACAACGCGGGCCACGTTCTGGGTGCTGCCATGTTCATGATTGAGATCGCTGGTGTAAAGGTAGGACAATGTCTGATCTTGATTAATCTGATTATACTCTTAAAAAAAAACAAAATTGGAATCTTAGTGAACAATACATGTGTTAGGGTGGTAAAACATTTCTCGTCCAACAAGTGAAGTACATGGAGGCTTTCACTGAATTTAGGAGAAAAAAGTATGACCCATAAGGTTCCTCGTGCTGGTCATTGTACCTGGATGTCCCTAACTTATGTTCAATATTCTAAGTGAGAATATAAATTGCATTTGTAGATTCTGTATACTGGAGACTTTTCTCGTCAAGAAGACCGGCATTTGATGGCAGCCGAGGTGCCGAATGTTCGACCTGATGTTCTAATCATTGTAAGTAAATCTTCAGTAACTAAAAAGCTTAACATTCAAAAGTTTAAAGACAAGTGTGAATTTGTTACTTTTTATAAAGTGGTCCCATAACATGACAGTGAGTTAGGGGGAATTTTGGAAAAACAGCATACACTAGATATAAAGACGATAGGGAAACGAGTCTTTAATAGTTAGCATAAGAAAATAACAATTGAATAGAGCCATGCGTGATATTGAATATATTTAATGAAGCCGGCATCATAGCATGTATTAAGGACACTGGGGCTGTAAGGCCAACAGTAGAGATTAATGTGCTGTCAGAGTGGAAACGGATGTCCATTGTTCTCTGTTTGGTGAAAGTGGCTGCGTAGTTTCTGGAAACATGGAGTAGCTGCGTGTCAGGGGGCAAAGTCTACCTGTTAGTCAGAGAAGGGGACAGAAGAGTCAGTAGTAGAGGGCTTGGGAGGCAGACCTCACTAGGAGGCAGACCTGACGGGACTAGGACATGGACTTAAGACGGACGACAAGCTGACGGGACTAGAATGCCAATACAGATGACTGACTGAGCGAATCACTGGGGGGGGGGGAGGGGGTAGAAGGAGTAATGGGCTAAAGTGCTGTGGGATCTTTTGGAGTGCCACCACACACTTATTTAGGACCAACAGCCACCTGTATTAGGGTATGTGTCACGTTGTTCTTACATGTATCATATGGTTTGTGCTACTCATTTGGAACTGAACTTGTAATGTCTATTTGTCTATTAAGTACCATCATTAAAAATGTATAACTCCCCCTGGAGATGGCTGTGTTGTGTCCACTGTGTCCTTTTCCCAAAATGGGCTGTGGGCATAGCTCCACTACTTGATGCTAGCTACCCCAGCTAAACAATATTTACTGAGTGGAGGAGAGAGGGAATATTAGTATAATAAGATTCATGGTGGAGACTGTGTAACGACCTTACTATGTTCTAAATTCAAGATTCCCAAAATTATATCATAAACCAACTCACTCAACCCTCTTCTTCCTATAGCCCAACAGCAAAATGGGATTTTCCTACGGTAGTTTACATGCCGATTCAATGAGTAACGTTCTCTAATTTGATAATTAATATCACAGAATGATACGTCTAGTCACGACTAAGATAATGCTGAATATTCATATAAAATCAATATCTTTGTATATCATTAAACAAAATAGAATAGAGACTAATAAATCTCCACTTCCTGTCTAGGAGTCTACATATGGGACACATGTACATGAACCACGGGAAGAGCGGGAGGGGCGTTTCACAGGGCTCGTCCATGATATCGTTAACAGAGGGGGTCGTTGCCTCATCCCAGTCTTTGCTCTTGGTCGGGCACAGGAGCTTCTTCTTATCCTGGGTGAGTTGTCTGTTCAACTTAATACATAAACTAGAATACTGTGATAATTATTCTGCATATGGGCATGACATATTTGCGAGTATAAAGTCCTAGTGCCCCTAATACACGTATCACACGTTTGAGGTTATCTTATGGGCGAGAATAACATACTTTAGAACAGTACTAAAGTGTTCAAAACCTAGCTCCATGGTTTGGGGTGCGTCTTATAGATAGGTTGCGCCTTATACAGGAGGAATTATGGTATATTGAGTCCAAATCAATATGTAGCACCCTCAAACTCTCCATGTCTGCTAGATCAAAGGTATTCACTTTTTCACTCGAAGATTACCAGAATATAGACCCGGTTCTTTAATCACAAATAATATCCTTACTTCGACTTAAGATGTAAAATGTCACATTGTAGTTTAACAAAACTATTTGTTACTTTACTAACTGACCACATTGCTAAGTGTTTCGTGATATATTTCATTTGCAGATGAGTACTGGGGTAATCATCCTGAATTACATGACATCCCAATCTACTACGCCTCATCTCTCGCAAAGAAGTGTATGAGTGTCTACCAGACCTACATCAATGCTATGAACGAGAAGATCCGCAAACAAATCACCATCAGCAACCCCTTTGTCTTCAAACACATCTCAAACCTCAAAGTAAGTCATTATATTTCTGTATGGCCTATTAGACAATGAGTACCGCACCTAGAGTTTTAAGATTTGGCCAGAAAAATTCACAACTCCTTTCCTACTGAATGAATTTTCAAAATTTAAAAAGCCGTGTGTTTCTTGGACCCCCTGGACCCCATATACTGCTGATTGGGTTTCATGGGAGTGTCACATATCAAAAGAAAGGTCTTGGTGTCCCCCTTGTGGATCCAGGGAGAACTAAACCCCCCGTATAAGACGCGCCTTATACGCGGGAGATTACAGTATGTATGATTTATGTTGACGTAATGCAGGGTTTCCGGCGACCCTACTTTTCATACATTTTCCTTTTTTTTTTTTATTTTGCTATTTTTCCTACTTTTTCTCCAAAATATCTACTTTTTCCTACTTTTTTATTTTGCTTTGGCGCGTGCAATATAAAAATACCGTTAGTTGCTTTGAAGCACATCTTGCTTGTGTCAGTACATGTTTATAGTAACTTATGTCAAGTGAAATCAACCCTCAAGTCTTAATGTGTGCCATGCATAGGCTATTGTAGTTCCCAATGAGGTACCTGAGGGAACTTATCACAGGCATGGTAAATTATTCTCTGATAACATCTGCCAAAAAATTTAAATTTTATTTCTTTTCAATTTACAAGCAATGCACATTGCTGCCCTATATTTCCATACCAATGATACAGGTACCGTAATCTCCCGCGTATAAGGCGCGTCTTATACGCGAATCAGACCGTGGATTGGTCTTATACGCGGGAAGCATGCTGCCTTGAGTTGGGAGTGCGCCTTATACGCGGGTTTTTCCCATACCTCAATTGAGATCAAGTTGGGTATGATGCTGAACATATGTTGTTTTTTTTTTATGCCACAAATGAGGTGTGACCAGAAGTAGAACTTATCTCTAACATTGTATCATCAGTTCTTTTGATTTCTCTTCCTACATTCATGCATATTATCAATGTTGTAGCATGTTAGGGAATGAATTTAAATCAAAACATTATCTAAACATAGTTTGAACATCTATTCTTAAGTCAAACACATAGCAAGTGTATATAAATGGTATACTGGCTCCATCTGGTGGCACTTCTAGGAATCATTCCTATTGAATACATGATTATAAATGATCATGATTAAGGTACAGTTTGAGGTAAATTTCAATTGTATACTATCTTCTGACACAGTTTTGACAAATCAACCACATCATGAGGACCTATTGACATGATAACATGAAATGTATCATGTAAAACAGTCATCTAAGCATGGATAACCTAAAATCCATTTACAACTACAGTACTGGGAATACAATCTAACACATAATAATAATGCAAACTACCGTAAACTCCCGCGTAGAAGACGCGCTGCACGTATAAGACGCACCCCAAACTCAGCACATGCATTTTCGCGTATAAGACGCACATTTTAAGACTGAAATTTGTAAGATTAGTACATTTCTATAGTAAAATTACCCCTCGTATAAGACGCACCTCAAACTTAAAAAAATCCTATAACACCCCCCAGGCATTTGTTTGGCGTAGAGGACGCGTCTTATACGCGTGAGTTTACGGTATATCTGAGTTGGGGGTGCGCCTTCTACGCGAGAGATTACGGTACAAACTGAGCACCATTTAGATATGTTCTGGAATATTATCCTAATAGATTCTACATATATAAGCTTTTCAATTCTGAGGATAAATAGGTTTGTTACACATGCATTGTTTATTCTACATATGTCCTATTTTTTCTTATATTTTCCTACTTTTGTAGGAAAATACTACCGTAAACTCCCGCGTATAAGACGCGTCCTCTAGGCCAAACAAAATGCTGGGGGGTCTTATAGGATGTACTGAAATTGGGGGTGCGTCTTATACAATGGGTAATTTTATTATAGAAATGTACTAATCTTACAAATTTCAGCCTTAAAATGTGCGTCTTATACGCGAAAATGCATGTGCTAAGTTTGGGGTGCGTCTTATACGCGCAGCGCGTCTTCTACGCGGGAGTTTACGGTACTTTTTGAAAATTTTCAGTCCTACTTTTGTCCTACTTTTCCAAAGGGGTCTGCCAGACACTGCGTAATGTTTTTTTTTTCTCTTTCCGACTGGACTTTCGAGCTTTATGTTAACATGCTGATTTTAATCATTCGCTGTCGGTTATAGAAAATACAGTTTGGTTTGTTATATTACAGAGCATGGACCACTTTGAGGACATTGGTCCATCCGTGGTGATGGCTAGTCCAGGTATGATGCAGAGTGGACTGTCAAGGGAACTATTTGAGAGTTGGTGTACAGACAAACGTAATGGAACAATTATTGCTGGTTACTGTGTGGAGGGCACTCTGGCCAAGGTATGTTACACGCTATTACCTTAACGTATTTGTGCAATAAGGTATGTTACACGCTATCTCCTTAAAGTATTTGTGCAATAAGGTATGTTACACGCTATCTCCTTAAGGTATTCATGCAATTCTATATTATTTTTGGCAAGTTCTCAAAATGAGGGTGCAACTTGGATGTAATCAATAACGCCACACTTCTTTCATCATAAAGATGTCTACTTGTAAGAAAACTGCATTGGCCTTAATGGAATTCTTGTAAAAAGAAAAATAAGAGAGGCACAGTGGCCTTAACAACCATTACTCATTGACTATTGCATTTTTTCTATTGATAAGTTTAACATTTTTGCCCATTCTGTACTCCAGCATGTGCTGTCTGAGCCAGATGAGATCCTAACGATGAATGGACAGAAGTTGCCGCTGCGGTGTTCAGTGGACTACATCTCCTTCTCTGCCCATACTGACTACCAACAAACAAGTGAATTCATCCGTGAACTAAAGCCGCCACATATTGTGAGTATTCTGTATGATTGTATCTATGTAACAATAAGATGAGTTGAAAATAACGATAATCATATTCAAATTTTTAACATATTGAGTGAACAATAATTCAAATTTTTCAAACCTATCATGTTCAAGCACCAGTGTACCTTACTAGCACATCAGTATTGTATTTATGGTTATGACTTGTAGGTTCTAGTTCACGGAGAGGCGAATGAAATGAATAGGCTCAAAAATGCACTAATCCGTGAGTATGAAGACGACCCAGAGTACAACATTGAAGTACACAACCCACGAAACACACAAGCTGTAGAATTATACTTCAGGGGAGAGAAAATGGCCAAGGTATGTAGCCACCATAAGTAGCAATGACAAGTTGGATGAACTCAGATTGACAAAAAGTCCCCTGTTTATACCAATTCACTACTGACGATTCACCAGTGAAAAGTACATGCCTGTAAAAATCAGTGACGACCAAGGTTTTGATTATTCAGGATACGAATTTGATATTTACACCTGCATTTCTCATTGAAATAGAATCATTTGAATTCGAGTTGTTTCTCGTGTGATTATAAGACACTCCTACACTTCACTCAGGTGGTTGGAAGCCTGGCCTCACAGAAGAGCACTGACAACAAGGTGTCGGGCATCCTCGTAAAACGGAACTTTAATTACCACATCTTGGCACCCAAAGATTTACCAAGTAAGATACACTTCTACTTTTCTGATGGGCTACTCCCCCTAACAGTCTTTTTATATGCTTTCCCTTTCTCTGCTGCTTCCCTAGCCCACTTAAAAGGGTCTATTTCTCCTCTTTCCTATCCCCTCGGATGTGTGTGGTGCACATATATGTGCGGGCGCTGACAAATTCCTCTGTGAAATTGTGTAATGTTGTTCTCGCCATGAATATGACCTTAGCTGTCGAAATGGTGTTAAACCTCTATTACTTACTCACTCACTCCCTTTCTCTGGTCAAGTGTTTTTGTTAGGCATGTAAGAGTTATCGTCTCTCAACATAAGATACCTGACCAAACATTAGGATCTTGTATAAAAATTTACTGAGCCACAACCGTGATTGATCGGATCTTGCGCACTCTTCTTCAGCGGCCATGCATGAGTACTTTAGAAAGCAGAGTCTAGTTAAAATGATGTAAGAAAATATACCCAAAACCCTCTTCGGGTTTCACTAATCTATAAATGAACACAAAATTGGTAGGATTAAAGTTATGAGTCGACGTTTCGAACCTTGCGGTTCTTCATCAGGACTACTTTATTATTTTGTAAACATGGCAGTGGTGCAACTCTAGAGCCCTTTTGCAGGAGTCATTAGATTGGAGCTGTTTTAACAATTGTTTTTCTTATGGCATATACAGTTGTGAACATGGACAACAATGGAATATGATATAATATGATATAACAATATTATTAATATAATATACCGTAAACTCCCGCGTATAAGACGCGTCCTCTACGCCAAACAAATGCCTTGTGCGTCTTATAGGATCTCTTCAAGTTGGGGGTGCGTCTTATACGAGGGGTAATTTTACTATAGAAATGTACTAATCTTACAAATTCCATCCTTAAAATGTGCGTCTTATACGCGAAAATGCCTCTGCTGAGTTTGGGGTGCGTCCTATACGCGCAGCGCGTCTTCTACGCGGGAGAATACGGTAACAATATTATACATTGTATAAGTTATATGATTTTTAAAAAAAACCTTTGTAAAGGGTTGGCCTGAGATCTCTAGATCTCCTGAGTCTAGTTCTCCTAGATCTCCTGAGTCTAGTTGAATCTAGAAACGATGACCAGAAAGTGCGGGAAGCCTTTGTAAAATAATTGAGACCTATTTTGCTAAACGCTGACTATATGATGAGCCCTCTCACTTACCATTCTCCTATGAAAAATAGATATCGGAATTGGTTCCTCCATTGAGTTATGGGCAAAAGGCCTCCTGTTTTATATCTGCAGTAAGAACTCCTGTTATTTACAGATTACACAGACCTAGCAATGAGTACAGTAACACAACGGCAGAGCATAGCCTTCACTGGCACATATCCACTTCTCTACTTCTACCTCAACCAACTCTCTGGGGATGTCAAGGAAGTCGACGCCGCCAAATCCGACAAACAATCCTTACTTGTGTTTGATGCGATAACAGTGACATACGACACAAGGATGGTTACATTAGAGGTACTGAGCCTATTCTGGATAAAAAATATTTTGTGAATGTGCGATATGTACGGTATTATATAGCCTCTTGTAAATGTGTTTAATACTCATATAGAGTGTATGGTTGTGAATTGAATTCAAGAACTGATATCTTACCTTTTAGTGGGTGGCTAACCCTGTCAGTGACATGTATGCAGATGCCGTGCTGACAGTCGTGCTCAAGGCAGAACAAGACCCCAGTCCACAAAAAGGTGAACTATGCCAAGTTTCAGTATTCTATACATATCATATATGGTGATAGTCAGATAGCTGGTAATGGCGAATTTCATACACCCACATTTCTCTCACAACACTTAGTTTGTATGTAGCTACAGTGTGTTCTTGATGTGGTAGAGGAATACGGTCCTGGATACAAACATTGTCTCATCTAGGGACATATTGTTCATGACCGGACAAACACTGTTTAAAACTATTAAGGCCACACCAAATTAAAATATTGGTCTGGATTTCCCGCACCTTATTTTCCAAAAAGCAATTATTTTTTTTTAAGAATATTTATTTGTCTATGGATTCCGCTCGCATCATTTTCTGGAAAATTACAGATCTTTTGATTTTTTTTAACAAGCAGCTTTAATACAGGGTCAGTCAATGGAGGTACAGAAATGGTAGACAACTCATTGGATGGGTAAAAACATCACCTGTCTCATTATTGGCCGAGAGACTTGTCTCCTCGGCCATATGTACATCATGTAGAAGGGGGACAGCAGGTCATGTCAAAAACAGCCAAAAGCCCTCTACTATAGATCAGCTACTGAAATCAGTCAACCATGATGAAGACTGTGGTGTACCAGTGTACCAGTGAATTGCTATTATTCCAGGTCATTCTGGGACAGGCTGATAGCTTCCACACCCACTCTAGGCGCCTCTAAGTACCTGTAGTCAATTGCTATTGTCCCAGGTCATCCAACAGCACCACAGCTCTGTCCCCTAGAGTCTCTGAGTGTTTGTTCAATCACTTCATAATTAGATGTCTCTACTACGATCTCTCGGCCATTACATCTGTGATGTACAATTCACTCTTAATAATGTCCTCAACCAAGCGTGATCTCGTATAGGCCTTTTCTGCATTTAGAAAAAAATGATTATTTGAGCAAAGGAACCCCGCCCCCCAACAAAAATAATAAATAAATAAATTGGCCTCTCCACATTTTTGATATGCAGAATCCATAGATACATTTTCTTAAAAAAATAAAATAAAAATTTCGCCCTCCTGCTCCATTTTCTAAAAATGAAAATCCATAGACCAACTTTTTTATTTGGTGTGGCCTAAGAAGTAAATGAATGATACACTTCATACAAACTGGACAGCCCACACCTGTGTGTGTAAGCTGCATGCTGACTTAAGGAATACTATAGGCTCTAGTGGGCCTCTGAAATGGTCTACAAGCTGCGGCTTATCCACAGGGTTTTATGGTACCGGTAGTTAAATGTTAAAGCAGATGTTTTAAACAATTGACATTTATTTTGAAGATTGTTCTCATGTCTGGTTATGGAGCGAACTGACCCCAGCCACGTCTATGACCCTACTTTGATAAGATAAGCTGTAAAAGCTTCCAATAACCCAGATATTGAATTTTTAGACTAAAAATATTTAAAAAAAACAGTGAAGATAGACGGGTTACAAAATTTCCTGATATGATTGTTTCAGCACTACCAATACCATTCACTGTGGACAAGACCCACTTCAGGGAGTGTCTGCTTGAGACGCTGAGCGAGATGTTTGGAGCCGAGAGCGTCAGTCCATTCATCAAAGGTGATAAACTGACCGTGAGCGTAGACAACCAGGTTGCAGTTGTCAACCTGAACACCATGGTGAGTAAATAGTACCTTGAACTAGTGTACCATAGTATCCCGTGTATAAGGTAACCCTACATATAAAGAGGTATCTAGAGTTTATGGATTTTTCCCTACATTACATTTGTTCAACTCAATGAATTTTGAAAATTCAAAGAGCTGTTTTTCCAGACATAACATTTGTTTAACTCAATGAAAATTCAAAGAGCTTATAATGTGCACCTGAAGGCCCTGGACCCCGCTATGCTGCCCATTATATGAGACAGGCATGTTAATTCTATAAGGCGCACTGGGAGTCTATCCTCGTGTATATATGCGCTATATGCACATAGAGACATGAAATACATGTAGGCCTACCGTAAACTCCCGTGTAGTAGACGCGCCGTGCGTATAAGACGCACCCCAAACTCAGCACATGCATTTTCGCGTATAAGACGCACATTTTAAGGCTGAAATTTGTAAGATTAGTACATTTCTATAGTAAAATTACCCCTCGTATAAGACGCACACCCAACTTGAGAGAAAGCTATAAGACCCCCCAGTATTTTGTTTGGCGTAGAGGACGTGTCTTATACACGGGAGATTACGGTACTAAACATTCATGATGCACGTAGCACAGAGTTTTACCAAAAATATGTCTGGACAACTTGATAAGACACATTGGTCTTTCTTGGCATCTTTGTTGGTGCCTTGGATAAATCCATTCAGCACATCAGTACACTTTTGTAAGTGATAGGAAGTGCAGTGCATGTAAGGGTCAGGCCTATGTCTGTACTGCTCTATCGTGAGTGGCTAGTCACTTGTACACCTAGAGGGCCAATCCTATGACAGGGAAGCTTCATTGATTTAGCGGATTCTTTTGAACTGTGGTATTATTAATTTAAATCAATTCACGAGATTGATCTCGTGAATTTCACCACATTTCAATTGTTTGAATGTGAAATTCACGAGATTGATCTTGTGAATTCACATGAATTTGTGAGCCGTAGATCATGTGAATTCACGTGAAACATGAAGTTCTCATGAATTCATGTGTGTGGGTGTAAAATGTGAAAAACACATGGAATTCACAATAATTCACGAGATTTTCTACACACCAAATTTTCACCCATTTTTACTCGTGTCAAAATATCGTTCATTGTTTCCAGGGTAGTGTATCACCATCTATAAAATCTTTGTAATGACATTTTGTTGCCTTTGTAGGAGGTGAAATGTGACGAGGACTACATCCTACAACAGACGGTACACACAGCTGTTAACAAACTACACCTGGCCATCGCAGGCACCAAGGCCACCTAACATCTGCTTAACTATAGGGGCTGGGGCTTATACAGGACTACTGGAGGGGGGTGGGATGTGGCATGGGTTATGGGCACAGGCTATGATGGGTGGTTTTACGTAAGGGATGGGGGGGGGGTGCAAAAGAGACTCACACGCTTTATCAGGAACCGTTTTTGTGAATTTTCTACCCTGGGACAAATTGTGATCCATCAACCGAACTGAGAGCGAAGGAGCTGGAAACAGTCGAATGTGTTCATTCACTTTATGGACAGAATGCATTAAAGATGTCAAACATGTTCCATTTCTTTTTACAATAAACTGCCTTTATAAACCTATTTGAAATGAAGTAGGATATTATTATTTGAGGTACACAATTTTGTTATAGTGAGAAGTAATCATGTCATGGTACGACATATAGGTGACAGGAAGTCATGAACACTGAATGCTTAAGGTGTGTATGTTTGAGGCCATCCTTAAAAATACGTCCGTTTCCTGTCCAGAGGATGGTATTTTTTAGACCCATGAGGGAGGGAGGGAAAACAGGGTGTCCGGCAGACCCCTTTGAAAAAGTAGGACTGAAAATTTTCAAAAAGTAGCACTTAAGTAGGAAAATATAAGAAAAAGTAGGACATATGTAGAATAAACAATGCATGTGTAACAAACCTATTTATCCTCGAAATTGATAAGCTTATATGTAGAATCTATTAGGATAATATTCCAGAACATATTTAAATAGTGCTCAGTTTGTACCTGTATCATTGGTATGTGAAACATGATATATAGTGTTTTCATGAAGGCATTTACTGCAAGTCTGCTATGTCAAAATGATTTACAGTGGCCATGTTGGAGCACAATGCGTGAAATAAAACAGTAAATTGTTTCCTTGTCATAAATTGTTACCAATGTCCTATTACTGATTACTGATCCTAGATTGAGATTGAGAAATCAGCTAGTTGTTTCAGCACACTAACAGGTGAATCTTGTAATGGTAAGTCTATGGCAAAAGTTTTGCCTCAACATGGCTGCCATACAAGATCTGTGAGGTACTAACCCCTCTATAGAACTTACTTAATAGACACAGTTTTTGTACAATGTATTCATGTACTACACAGAGGGTATGTCACAATATCACTCTCTATGTGGACGGACCCCTGTCTATCACTCCCCCTGTGGTGACCCCTCATCTCCATCTGACTGAAATTCCCTATCTATTTGATTGCAGACAACACTGACACCATTAGTCTTACCGTAAACTCCCGCGTATAAGACGCGTCCTCTACGCCAAACAAAATGCTGGGGAGTCTTCTAGGATCTTTTCAAGTTGGGGGGGCGTCTTATACGAGGGGTAATTTTACTATAGAAATGTACTGGATTTACAAAATTGAGCCCTAAGAGGTGCGTCTTATACGTGAAAATGCCTCTGCTGAGTTTGGGGTGCGTCCTATACGCGCAGCGCGTCTTCTACGCGAGAGAATACGGTATATTGACGTTTCATGTAGCCACATTTTGATATTACCTCCCTGATCTCTATCAGTCAGGTGTTTGCACATATTCTGTTAAAGGGTTTATGAGTGAAACATTAGTATAATACTAGTTCTAATGCTCAAAGCATATATGTCCACCAAGTCAATCACTAACCATCACCACACAACTAACTTTAGCATAATCAAACATCAATTGATGCATCAATGGTGTCAGAATTGGCTCTTTCATTCCACAAGCCAATATCTCTGAATCTTTAATGAAGATGTGATTAATAAATACTGCAAATTGCAATGATACAACTCACAAGCTGAGTCATAGATATTTTAGATAACAGTAAAACTGCACCATTCATAAACCACGTGGAGGCTAAATGTAGTAGGTTCTTGCAAGTACTAAAGGAGCACGACAGACATGGCAAAATTTGAGTACCAGATAATAATGCAAATGATATTACAGAATTTGCTATCTACCCAAAGTAATGTTACTAGCCAGTACCATAGTTTTGGTAATAAAATCAGGTACTCCTCAATAATTTACCATGCCTGTGATAAGTTCCCTCTGGTACCTCATTGGGAACTACAATAGCCTATGCATTGCACACATTAAGACTTGAGGGTTGATTTCACTTGACATAAGTTATTATAAACATGTACTGACACAAGCAAGATGTGCTTCAAAGCAACTAATGGTATTTTTATATTGCATGCACCAAAGGAAAATAAAAAAGTAGGAAAAAGTAAGTTTTTTTGGAGAAAAAGTAGGAAAACTAGCAAAATCATAAAAAAATAGGAAAAAGTAGGATCGCCGGACACCCTGGGAAAATCTTTTTTTTTTTTTAGGGAAAATATTTTTATTTGTCATGAGCATTGTAAGCGGGGACGGCATGAATTTGCCATCACATTCTAAGATTTAGTGATTGGAAACCTAGATTCTTGTACTGATGGACGAAAAAAATAAATTGTTTTTCAGAACTCAGGAAAATTTTTTCCCATTCTCACAAAAAAATCCACCAGGCCTCTGGACAGGAAACGAAAATATTTTTAAGGGTGGCCTGATGTATTTCTATGAAATGAGTTAAAGCTGGGACAAGATATGAAATATATAGATTTTCCAACTTCTGCATATCTATCATCACCCCACTTGTGAGAGTGTCCTGCCAAAATCTCAATCTATTCAGTGCATTCTAACCATGTCAAATTCAAGCATACATGTGTGTAGAAATTAAATGCTTCCAGCATTTTATTCATGTCAACAAGCAGTCTTGATTGTACCAGCACAGTGGCTCCATCTGAAGCCATAAAGCAGAGTATTGGCCCAGCTCCTGCTGGGTCATTGGCGGCGCCTTGTCGGTCGTAAACTGATGGTCATGAATTGGAACTTTAGATGGGAATTGCTCATCGAAATTGGGGGATAATTAAACAAAAAATCATGGAAACATGTTCTTTAGGATCTAGTCTTTCATTGTACATGCACAATTCCTGGGAAAAAAATTTCTTTAGCTATGAAAGTAGCTGAAGAAAAAAACCTGACATATTTAACCTACTTTCTCAAGAAAACGAGGCTCCATAGGATTGCATTGCGCGGTCCATTTTGGCGGTCGAAAGGGGGTCAAAATAACACATTGACTCCTATGGGAGTAGGGAAATTAAGACGCTTTTTTTCAGCAGGTAAGGTGGGATTTCCGGCACAGGAGGGGTTAAGACCGTTGATATATGAGTGTGTAAATCGGACCACCATAATTTTGTTATGTCGAAAGCCTCACTTCCGGTCTGGAGATTTGACGCATGCGCGCAGAGTAACCAGTCGTCATATTTTATTTTTTGTTTAATAGTAAATTGAGGTGTATTCGATTCAATTCGATTGATATTGCCAAAGATGCATGGATTATATTAAAAAAGCCAATAATTTCAAGTTAAATCGATAGAATCTATCATTTCTCCATCGAAAATGCGACTTCCGGCATGCGCACAGTACATCTAAATCCAAAATGGCGGACAGCGAGACGATCGACTCACGGTGCCATCGAAACTGCTGGATTATAACAAAATGGAGGAGAATTACATTGTCTCATGTGTTTGTATGGTTAATATGGATCCTTATTTAAGCCCACCTGGTATTCTGCAATGCTTAACTCGCCAGGAGAGGAGTTATTCGCCAATGAAACATACGAGCGATAATGGGTGCATTTCCCATAGGCTCAAGCATTGACGGCACTCAGACATACTGTCACTATGGTGTATTCGATTCAAATTGATTAATATTGCCCGAAATGAATGGATTATATTCAAAAACGCATTAATTTCAAGTTAAATCAATAGAATATATCATTTCTCCATCGAAAATTCCACTTCCGGCAAGGATGGGTCGCGCATGCGCATAGAACATAAAAATCCAAAATGACGGACAAAGAGACGATCGACATACTGTCACCATAGTGTCAACAGTTAGGTAGGTTCTATTTCTACATTCTTTTATGATATTTGGTGGAAGACCTGGGCCATAAGTGCTCTATAGCACGCGTTCAATTTTTCTATAATGGTGGTGAATTCAATTTGGATGCCTGGCAGCAGAGCAGACACCACTCAGTGCTGCCGCCAGGAGGCTGTGACCAGAACTAATTAACCAAGTGGTTCCCCTCCCACCAAAGATGATAGACCAGCTGAAACTAAAGTCCAATGGTGTGCACATAATGAGCCATATCATGTCGTAATCAGTGGCACCCTATGACTTGGGAAGGGGTATATAATCCTCTGAAATACATATCAGACAATACTATATTAGCTTTTATACCAGCTTTAAAGGATATGAATGGAGTTGTGAGAATTGTAATGGAGCACAGTGAACGGAATAAATGTGGATACTACAAATATATGTCATTGATTATCGTCAGGACTGATGCATGCTTGTATGTGGGGTACTTTCAGTATATAAATTGATTGAATGAATTTTTATCTCACCTCGTGCCTTCCTTACGGCCGACACTCAAGGGTGAGAGGTCCCGCGGGTTGTATCCACACCGAAGTGAGATTACCCTTGTGGCGTATTTGCCCGGACCCTATTCTAGTGGGGAGGGGGGATGATGGTGACCGAATCTATGGGAAGTTATACCATGGCTATCATGTTCTTGAATGATTTTACGGTGCCTGGAGCTGATAATGAAGTTCGAATATTACGTGCTAAATGAACCCATGTTGACACTTGGATTGAAACGAGATGACAGCAAGTTGACATCAAAGATTTTAATTCGATATTAAAAAAACTATAGCAATAAGACCTTAATGCGTATAGAGGATGATAAGAAGGCACTCGGCCTACGGCCTCGTGCTTCTTATCAGCCCATAGAATCACCTAGTGCACCTCTATTTGTTATATATGCCCTTAATAGAAAGCACGCCCCTACACATTTACCGAGGCAATGGTTCTTTAACATCCGTCACTACATAGGCATAGTGAGAGATGGACAGGCCTGTTTTAAGTCATTTGTCTGCCATGACCCCCAAGAGACTTTCCAGCACAGCCTAGCCAGAGCAGGGAGGAACTCAAACGACACCTTACGGCAACGTTTGGAACCACCACTGTGCCCCGGCCGAGCCTGGAACTGAACCTACGACCTTATGGCCCGTGAGCGGACGCGCTACCGACTGCGCCACGCCTCCCAGCTGTATATAAATTGTTATGATGCAGATCATATAATTTTCAGAATGCAACAAATGAGGTGTGAACACAAGTAGATCTTACCTCTACAATTGTATCATTAGTTTTCTTGTTTTTTTTTCCCATTTGAACACTCCATCAATGTTTTGGCATGTTAGGGAATGAATTTAGATCATCACATTATCTAAACATAGATAGAATTTTGCTCACACCTCATTTGTGGCACTCACAAAATTATATACTAAGCATCTGAGCATGAGAGCTGGGAGGCGTGGCGCAGTCAGTAGCGCGTCCGCTCACAGGCCGTGAGGTCGTGGGTTCAGTTCCCGGGCCGGCCGGGGCACAGTGGTGGCTCCAAACGTCGCCGTAAGGTGTTGTTTGAGTTCCTCCCTGCTCTGGCTAGGCTGTGCTGGAAAGACTCTCGGAGGTCATGGCAGACAAATGACTTAAAATGTTTAAGGTTAGGGCTATTTCACAGCCCTAAGATGTTATTGGTTTCTATGTTCAAAGGGCTAGACTCTATATGAAATTACATGTACATGCAAAAGTGGTATGCTACATGCAAATATAATATAACACTTCACATCCTGCATCATAGCTACCGTCAATATAATACATGTATCATATGTTTATACTATTATACATGTAGGTGGCCCTGAAGGGGTTAATGGTCACAGGTAAACAGTACAACCCACTCAACCCCTTGTGCAGCAAGCTGGAACCTCTCCTTCCAATAAGCCAATGACATAATTACTACCTAATTAAGAGGATTATATCTGGTCCATCCAGATGTGTGAGCACGTACATGGCTATTTCTCTTAAGGCTAAACTCACCTTGAGACAATCTGTGCATTTTACTTTTTCATCCCAATACATGTATAACTTTCATCTAACAAAGGAGTTTTGTCATTATAATGACTAATGACTTTACCACATCCTGACATTTTAAAATCCTCTTGTAACATGACAAATACCTCTTTCAGATTTGAAATATTAAACTGAGTTTTGTCCTTAAAACTTTTAAGGAAGCTACCTCAACCCATAGATCCAGGTACCTTAGACTTGTCCAAGCTACTTGTCTCAGTCTAATCCTATGTGAACACTAAGGACTTTTATGTGGGCAAGTCTACCCATTTGGCCACATTCCATTGCATCGACTCCCCTTACGTGACTATGTTATTGGCTAGCCAATAACATAAAAACAGGCCTGTCCATCTCTCACTATGCCTATGTAGTGACGGATGTTAAAGAACACCATCATCCCCCCTCCCCAACGCCACAAGGGTAATCTCACTTCGGTGTGGATACAACCCACGGGACCTCTCACCCTTGAGTGTCGGCCGTAAGGAAGGCACGAGCAGCAGCTGAGCATGAATTCTATCAAGACTACTCCCACATACAGGGGTTCCCTTGTGTGGAGGCCATGCACAAGGTGCGCCTTGTACGCGGACCAGACCTCCTGGATAAGGGGTGCGCCTTGTATGCGGGATGCGCCTTGTACGCGGGAAATTACGGTATCATGCCAGGATTGAGAGTTAAAACGTCCATCCCCAGAATCACAGTGTAGAAACATGTCTTAAGCCCAAACTAAACGGTTCAGAGTGAGTGAGTAATGGTTGTTTAACGCCATTTTGACAACTAAGGTCATATTCATGGCGAGAAGAATAATACAAAACGTTTAATCAAAGAGCGGAAATTTGATAAATGTTTAGACATATCAAACTCTGAAATCGGACAAATTCTGAGTGAGTAATGAGTGAGTAATAGATGTTTAACGCCATTTCGACAGCTGAGGTCATATTCATGGCGAGAACTACATTACACAATTTCACAGAGGAACGCGTCAGTGCCAGCACACATGTGCACCACACACATCCCGAGGGATAGAAAAGAGGAGAAATAGACCCTTTTAAGTGGGCTAGGGAGGCCCGACACAAATTCTGAAGTTACATCCCTAACAAATATATTGATACAGCTATTATGGGAGCTTTTGTAGTTTTATTTTCATGACTTAATTGTTGGCCACAGCGCAAATTGCCAGCACCACCAGTAGTTGTTAACCGCTCAAAAACACCTACCATAATCTCTCGCGTATAAGGCGCACCCCCAACTAAGAGAGGATGGTTTAATGTATAAGGCACACCTATAAGGGCAGATTTTTGTTAATTTAGTACTGATCTTTAGTAAAAAAATACCCCCCCTATAAGGCGCACCCCAAACTCAAGGCAATGTCCCTCCCACGTATAAGACTCAGCAGCATTTTGTTTGGCGTATAAGACGCGCCTTATACGCGGGAGATTACAGTAGCATGAGGCAAAGAATGTCGTGACTACTTGTAGATACCTGGTATGAGGGGGGGGGGGGGGCGACCTATGGGGCTACCAATCTACGTCAAGTAGCCTTGTAGGTCCTTCCCAAAGACTGGATGTGGCCTGTATTTTAGGTATTCCATATAATAAAGGGTTTCCAGATTATTTGAGACTTACCTGTAAGTTGAGGTATAATCATATAACCGACACTGAGATACCTCAATAGTGGGGTATGAAATTTTGTGCTGATGCATGGGATTTTTTTTGCCCTTGTTGATGGGTATGAAAAGTTGAAAATTTTCAGATAAAATCCCAATTAAAATTTATGGTGGTCGCTTTCAGACCCTATATGTGGCTCATAGGATCATCTTGAATCAAGGCACATCTTTTCTGTGTATCCAGCACCACGTTGTGGCTTAGTCTTCCCCAGTAATCAGGACAGTGCTTATGTGTGGATGTGGCGTATACACAACAGCATATTATAAACGTAAACAAATCAAATTTCCCTCTCAGAAATCTATTTATTATTTCAATTCTTTTTTTCTCCCCCAAATGAATTCCATTCACAATATCAATCGGCAGCTAATAAACCTTGCTATTTTTGGTTATCCGTCTTATTGTAAAAATCAGTACTCCAAATACCTAATTAAGCACGAGATACAATTCAAAGGTGGGGTATTTGTAGAGGGTATAACAGAAGAGATCTAATATAGATTTAGTAAAGTTCAGTAAAACATACTGAGGTAACGTATCAGTGAAAAATAGCAGCTACAAAGATAGGACACTATACACACGAATACTACAGAAGATAGCACTTAGGGAGAAATGACTGGCTGGTGACTGATAATCTCCATTAGTTGCATATAACATAGCTCTTAGGGTAAGAACAGACCATTTCATTAAATTAATCTATGTATAAACTATTACATAGAGGTTTACACTATGTCTATATGTGCATTATATACATCCTTCAACAATGAAATGTGAAATATAAATCAAGCAGACACACTGCGTTTATATGCATATTGCGTGGCTATATAGTGGCTACCGCTGTAAGATATGCTACCTAAAGACATAAATGTAATTATTGGACTTTTGACAGGAGATAAAGAGATTCCTTTCTAGAATGAAGTACAGGCCTAGAAAGGGAATATTTCAATTTCCAACTATTCAGCATAACAGTTAAATATACATGTATAGGCGACATTATCGCATGCCAAATTATAGAAATAGCATCACTAATATACGTGTTATTAACTATATTACATTGCCTACATCTCCATTAAGGTTGTGCCTTGAGTTGACATACTGTTAACTCCCGTGTCTACGCATTGGCTTGTATGCAAAAACGGTGGCCTCCTTACAACAGTTTAAGTAAGGCTGCAGTTTATACATCAGTATTTAACTATAAGGCAATATTTATCTACGTATAGCTTACTCCATAGTTAAAGGTGTGGCTTACACGCATGAATTCACCGTAAAAAATTTACTGTTATTGATTACTGTTCGTGTTATTCTATCCTAATATACATTTGAAACACGACATTAGCAATTGTAACTGGTCTGCTTTGTATCTGGTCAATAAGACTAGCATAATGAACGTTTAGACAATCTAAGGTATTGCAATTGATACACAGTAACGCTTAATCTGGCAGGTGTATTCAATATGTTGGCACACTTTATTGACCAGTTAGACTAATATTACCACTTATAATTGGTAACCTTATTTACTGATTGTAGAATCAATTCTACATATTGATTTTCATAGTAAGGCCTCTCAAAAAATAAAACTGGTTTCTCATCACCGCGCGCATCATAAAATTGTGTTTTGAATTAATTTTATTTATTTATTTTCTTTTTTTTACATAATTTTAGTCAAAAATCATGGTCAAAATAGACAAAGATGGGCATATTTGGTATCAAATTAAAGCTAACGGTGTCAGCAATACAGTGGACTAGAGATTGAGTGCATTTTCACAACTTTTATAATCAGTAAACTCTTAAGTAATAAATCAAAATTGTCCGTCTCGCCCCATGCAGTTTTCGCCCCAATATGCCCAGGGTAAAAAAAAAAAAAAATAAATAAAAATTGCCCTTGTCATATTTTTCAGGGGTTGATGAGAAACCATTTTTTTCTTTTTTGAGTGGCCTAATGTTAAAATAGGTAATATCTACTATTACTGTATATACATTTTTGATCAGTTGATGTTACTGAGAGTATTTACTCTAATCATACATTTTAAAGTTAATATACCTCAGCGACATTAGAAATTAGCACACCCCTGTTTCCCTATTATGTCATACACTTGTATAGTCCCCATCTCAAAAATATGCTAAAAGATTTACTGGTCGAAATTACATGCCGAGCCACTTCAAGGTCCTGAAACATTTCACTAGCTGTGATCACCCCAGTACAATTAAAATATTCTGCTTCCGAAATTTGCATATTATATGATTGAAGCTCTACAAGTGTCAATGGAGATTGTACGTAGTTCTTTTGGTGCATTGTGTCAACTCTTCTTCTTTTGTCAATGGTTTTCTGCGCTTGATTGGAGACCATATGGAGCGCTTTGGTTCTTGTCCAGTGTTCTCTTTGTTCTGTGGGGTGTGTTGTATCTTAGGTCGTGCCTTTAATGTAGACAATTTTATATATCAGAAATTAGAAAGTATACTTATTGTGGTGTGATAAGCATTATTCAAAATTTCACAGTTTTAATGTGCAGGGTTCCATATCTCCAATTAGGTAATCACACAAATCATTCATAAATTGTTGAAAGCGTGAGATATTTTCTTTTCAACAACGTATCTTTCTGAGTAATCCAATTCGATAGGAATATAATTATCGTCGAGTTTGAAATACTGATATGAAATGACAGGAACAACAGAAGAATATCAAATACATCTGCACTGTTGCAAGCACTATACATAGATCAGCTGGCAGTTTTCAGAAAGCATTTATATTGAAGTATCCTAAAGATAACCCCTTTAGTAAACGCATCGGAGAACAAACCATTTGGGGGGTTTACATTTAGTAGAGGGCAATCAGTACATTCAAGATTAAAATACAGTGGACATGCAAGAAGCTCAAAAGGGGTTCTTGTGAAACGTGTACTTCATTAAACTCGTTAATAATGAGATTAATATATTCCAAACCCAAAATATTTGCTGGGAAAGGCAAGCAACCCCTTCAAACGTAAAATGTATTCATCATAAGAAATAACGTAGCCCTTTAATTTTGTTACATTAGATGATACTATATCTTTTCATTTTGCTACTTTTACTGTGCAGCACAGCCAATGGAAGTATGCGGCTCATGTTGGGTGTTGGCGTTTTTGAACCTCCAACCGTGGCTAAACTTCTTGGCTGAAAATAATTGCCATCATTTCAATACGAGGCATTTTTTGGTTATATTTATATTACTATTACCGTAATACCCTGCGTATAAGGTATGGCTTATACACAACGATAACAGGTCTCCTTGAATCTGTAAGGTTGACACCAAGACCTTTCATCCGATATAATCTTACACTCCCTTCTAACTCCAACAGCAGCACACAGGATCCATGGAGGTCTGGGAGCCATGGATTTGTTGTTGTTTTTTTTTTTTCTTCCTAATTTGAATTCATTGAGTAGGACCTAAGTTATTGCATTTTTAGTTTTTTTTTAACAATTCCACAAACTCTAAGTGTGCCTTATATGCAGGGATGGAAGTGATTAAGGACAAAAAAATCCCTGAAATAGCCAATTAGAACCCCTTGAATATGTAAGTTTTGTATAGGAATGTATAGGTCTGTGGAACTTTAAAAAATCCAAACAAGGATGGCCTCTTGCTGTGCCTTATAGAATCTGCCTGAACTTAGCGTGTGTCATATAGGCTATGATAACAAATATAGAACAGAACCACCACCCAAAATATGACTCCAGGTACACCCTTGTAGGTCTGGCATGAGCACAGACTGTACCTTATATGCGGAGTATGCCTAATACATAAGGTGTTATGGTAATAACTGAACTAATAAAAACTGATGATTATAAATAGCTTTCAGTTTCCTACGAACAGAATGACTATGGTAGCTATAATATGCTTAGACTAAGGCATTACACACGGGACACATGACAATAAAAACAGCCAGCTCTACAATATATTAACAACTCACCTTCATTGGTGATGCTATACTTCGCCGCTGTTAAAGTAAATGTGAAAAGATGAAAAATTCATGGTAAGAATTAATCATAACTTTTGACATTTGTACAGCAGGATGCGCTGTCATTTCATATCATTGTTATCCTATGCTTCCCCTTAAGTATTGCATAGTGCAGGGTAGACACTAAAACCGGCCCGGTGGCCCATGGCCGGTAGTTTTGAGTGTTGGCTAGTTATTTCTTTCAAAACAACCTTCCTACCGGGTGGCCAGTAGCTAAAATATTAATGTCTGCCCCTGTTGTGCATCAAATCAAATTCAGTACATTATGCACCTTACTGTATCGTTATGGTTCAAAAATGCAGCTCTGGTAAGTCAACTGGTCAAGGCCGCAATCGCTAATATGCAAACCCGTCATGTTTGATACAATCCCAAAGGGTTGGCATGATGCATGATGATAACCATGAGGACTTACCAGGGCTGCATTCATGCACCATCACATTAGGGCATAATGCATAGAATAGTGCTTAAAGGTCTAACATATCAAACAATCTGGTGCTGGAGGCAGGGTGGTGAAAGGTGTATTTTATGGCTTTATACCTTACTTAAGTGAGGAGTCATGTATATTGTGTACCACTACTTAGTATAAGTGTGTTCTTTGTGATGGTGAGATTGTGGGGCATGGAGTTGTCTTATAGCCAATCAGGTGGGAGTGGAAAATGCCAAGTTAGAGCCAGTGTGTTAATCATGTAACGATAATGTAACTCACCGTGGCAGGGGATCTGCCGCGTAGTTGCGGTGAGGCCATGGAGTCTGTTGACCCTACAGACGAAACAGACGAGCTGCTTCTCCGTGGTCTAAAATGAAGATGAGTCAATGTTCAACAAAACAGTCTGATGGGACATGGTTACCATATAACATCTAATAAGCACCCTGGAACGCATATTATCATTTCACTGCCTCAGTGCAAGATGGTTGTAACTACAGCTACCAGGTAGTTACAATCTAAATTGAACAGACGTGGTGATCTATTGACAATTTAGGAGTTAGGATTTTAAGTGTAATGAAAATCATGAAGATCTAGCCTTTTCTATGGTCTGATAGTTGCCTTGTGGGAGTGCCTTTTTGTCTAATCAATGTAAAATCTTGTGTATAGTCCACTTCAGACCCTATGTGGTGCCTATAGTATCACATTGAACTCAGGGTGCATATATGTGGGTTTTTTTTTTTTTTTTTACTACCGATACAGGACTATCAATTTTCAATGCCCAGATGCACCATATACATGTAGCTTTTTCCTGAATACACAAAAGGAAAAGGGGTATTCAGTATTACCCGGTGAATGTTCTGCCAGGTGTTGGTAAGAAGGAGCGGCGCTTGTTTGAAGTCGGTGTTTGTGATGCATTACTACTGTCACTACTAAACACAATAAAACACAATTTATCAAACAGTAACTCAAAAAGTGTAACAACAAAAAGTCAACAACTCAAAATCTGCCTGATACTATTGAACCTTTTTTCTGGGATTGATATGAACTGCAAGGAATTGAACGACATTGAGTATTAGTTTTAACAGAACTACCTGTCTGTAACTACTTAGTTCAAACTATCTCATAATGCCAAAAGGAAATGATAACTCTTAAAAATAAACGTACTGTACAAGAACATGCAAACCTTTTCCGTGGTGGTGTCCCTAGCTTTTGTAGGCCTGCTATCAGGCGTTTTGGTTGGACATTCTTTTCCTGTTTGACTGGGGTAGTTTGTATTGAGCGTCGGATGGGAGAAGCTGCAGAAAGAATTAAGAAAACAACTGAAGATTTGGTGATGGTAAATAGCAGTTGAAAATGAAGGCCTCATGTGAAAACAGATGACCGATTCTTTTAATCTTTGTTGAGCGATTAGCCTGATCAGGGATGTAAGTCAGGGTGTATGAAAAATTCTGAATATACACATAAAAGTTCTTAATTGTTTGTAAAATACTATTAAAAAATCATCCGAGAATAGAAATTTGATTGAATCTATAGGCATCCCAAACTCTGAAAATTCTAAAATCAGACAAAATTCTGAAAACTTACATCCCTGCCTAATTTATTTTACTTTGCACTTGAGATAAATATAGGAGGGGAAAAAAATCAAAGCACCTGCACGTTTTACTGCTGGTTGTGGTTGTGTCACTCCATTTACATGGGATGTGAGGGGTAACCGAGGTTCTGGGCCTTTGAGGCCACTGAGTCGCTCAGTGGCCTTCATCGGCCCATTCTGTCCTGCAGGCTGTTTGGCTACTGGCCCCCGCATCTGTATCTGACCTGGTCGCATTAACTGAAGCTTTGTTGTTGGAGCTTTCAATGATGGTTTGGCTGCAGGAAGGTTACTGTTGCTGGTTGCTGTTGGTGCGGGGAGAGATTTTCTTGTTGGGGCCTTGAGACCGGAGGTAGTGGGCCCTAACCCAGGTCGTTGTAGGTGTGAGCCTGTGGGAGCTTTGAGTCCAGATATACCTCCTCGGCCTGCTACAGGCTGCTGGAGGGAACTGCTTGGTGCCTTAAGGCCTGGCATGGCACGCCCACGTCCTGCTTGCTGTGGCACTTGTGATGCGGTTGTAGCCGGCTGTGGGATACCACCCGAAAGTCTTTTGGTACGCTAAGATATTGAGGAAGATTAAAAGAGATATTATTTATAAAAAAAAATGAACACATGGAAGAATAACACATAGAAAAATGAAATTTTAATAACTGCTGGAACAAGCTGTCTGTTAAGAAAACAGTACCGTAATCTCCAGCGTAGAAGGCGCGTCTTCTACGCCAAACAAAATGCTGCTGGGTCTTATACGCGGGAGGGGCATTGCCTTGAGTTTGGGCTGCGCCTTATACGCGGGTTTTTCCAGCATCTCAATTGGGAAAACACCCCAAAAATATGACAATTAAAAAAAAAAATTCAGTTTTTATTGCCGGTCGGTGTACGCCCACCGTGTGCCGATGACAGCTTGAACTCATAGAGCCCTCACCGCGGCAGCCCGGTCGGTGTACAGGCGCTCGGCGTGTTCAAGCTGACCGTGCGCTGATGACAGCATCGACTCATAGAGCCCTCACCGCGGCAGCCCGGTCGGTGTACGCCCACCGTGTGCCGATGACAGCTTGAACTGATAGAGCCAGCAGCGCGGCAGCCAGGTCGGTGTGCGCCGACCATGTGCCGATGACAGCTTGAACTCATAGAGCCCTCACCGCGGCAGACCAGTAGGTGTCGACGGGCGCTCGGCAGGTTCAAGCCGACCGTGTACCGATGACAGCTTGAACTCATAGAGCCAGCACCGCTGCAGACCAGTAGGTGTCAACGCGCTCGGCGGGCATCAGGCCGACCGTGTACCGATGACAGCTTGAACTCATGGAGCCAGCAGTGCGGCAGACCAGTAGGTGTCGGCGGGCTCAAGCCGACTGTGTACCAATGACAGCTTGAACTCAAAGAGCCAGCACCGCGGCAGCCCGGTCAGTGTACAATAGGGGGGATGGGTGGGGATAGGGGGTGGGGTGGGGAGGGGGGCACCTCCTACGCGAAACAGCCCTGTGAGTGGGGGGGGGGGGGCGCCTTGTACGCGGGTTTTTCCAGAAATCGATCCAGAAGGGGTAGGTGCGCCTTCTACGTGAAAAGGCCTTCCCTGAGTTGGGGGTGCGCTTTCTACGCGAGCTGCGCCTTCTACGCGGGAGATTACAGTATATTGTGCGATGCGGAGCACTCAACATTGGTGGAGAAAACTTTTTAACTCCATTTCAAAACACAGTACTAAGGCACAAGATAAAATGTTCAGGTATCCTGACCGACCCTACATTTTTGCCAGAAATTGAATTTTTAAACTATTTTTCTTTGTGTATGTGCTTTTTCTTTTTAAGTAATCCTCTCTTTTGGTAAGCCTAACTGCGTATCAGGGTTCTATCCAGATGGATTCATAAGACCATAAAAAAAATACCTCTTTTGTTTCTGGTGCTGGTTTTGGTAGAGCCTTTAGAGGACCAATCGTCTTACTTGGCTGGTCTCCACCCTTAGCCAGCCCAAAGCGCCCAGAGGGCATCTTAAGACTCCTTCTTTGTGGTGCATTACGTTGAAGTTTGCTACCATCTACTGGTGCACTACTGTCTTTGGGTACTTCTAACGTTTTAGTTGACGTTGATCTTGGTGCCCTAACTGGTGTATCTTCATCAGAGCTCTCCAAAGTGAAGGTTCCCTTCCGACTATGACCCGGCCTCTTGGCAGGCTCCTCGTCTTCTAATGTGAATGTCCCCTTTCGTTTCCGCCCCTGTGACCGTGTCTCAACACTACTCTGTCCTTCTGAGTTTGCAAAGAGGCGAGTTGCCACACTAGGAGTGCTGACACCCTTCTCCCTGTCTTGTGCTGATATAAAACAGACCACCTTTTGTGCTTCTACAAAGATCTCGGCCACTTCGGCAGCAGAGAGGGGGGCATTCTCGTGAGCATCTGTCTGGTCCTCCTCACGTTCAACTACTTTTGCAACACATTTTTCTGTCAAGCCAACCTTCCCAAAAAACACCTCTTCATCCTCATCACCTGGATCAGCAAGGGAGTCACTGCAACCACAGACATACAAAATGGATGTTAACAGTATAAGGAGTTTCTGTTCATAAGCATGGGGTGGGTGTGGCACAGTCAGGGTTCTCACAGAAATTTTCGGTATCAAATTCCCTGAGTTTTTCTGTGTCAAGGCGGATTTTCCTTGTGCTTGCCTGCGTAACGGAAGTGACGAAATCTTGTGGTAATAAATAAGTATGGATGGTGATATAATTGTCAGAATTATGATGTTGAAAAAATATTATTAGCCCCCATTTCTTTAGGTTTTATGCCATTTTCGCATTGGATTTTTATTATCAGGTGTCAAAACTTTTTCTCCTGTGCTTTAAAAAGTTATTTGCCAAGTTTTGCCACTTTCTCCATTCCCATGTTTTACCTGTGCAGCTTTCATGAATTATATATATATAAAAAAAGGGGAATCAAACTTTGACCTTACTGGGAAATAGTCCTTGGAGTACACAGTATGGACGACATATTTACCTTGATGTTGATAAGCCGGGTGCATCAAAATCAAACTCCTCATCTTGTAGCAGTACGATATCTGTGATGGTTGTCAATGACAGAAGGAAAACAAAGAAATCTTTAGGACTTGTTGTAGGATATCCGGTATCCAGTGATGATGTGTTTTGTCTAAATTGAGATGTCCATTAACATATACATTTATGGACTTGAGGAATCTCCTTTCAAAGAAAACTACCATACTACCTGGTGTATAGGGAGCGGCTTTAACTACCACACTACCTGGTGTATAGGGAGTGGCTTTAACTACCACACTACCTGGTGTACAGGGAGCGGCTTTAACTACCACTCTACCTGGTGTACAGGGAGCGGCTTTAATTACCACTCTACCTGGTGTATAGGGAGTGGCTTTAACTACCACACTACCTGGTGTATAGGGAGCGGCTTTAACTACCACACTACCTGGTGTATAGGGAGTGGCTTTAACTACCACACTACCTGGTGTATAGGGAGTGGCTTTAACTACCACACTACCTGGTGTATAGGGAGCGGCTTTAACTACCACTCTACCTGGTGTACAGGGAGCGGCTTTAACTACCACACTACCTGGTGTATAGGGAGTGGCTTTAACTACCACACTACCTGGTGTACAGGGAGCGGCTTTAACTACCACACTACCTGGTGTATAGGGAGTGGCTTTAACTACCACACTACCTGGTGTATAGGGAGTGGCTTTAACTACCACACTACCTGGTGTATAGGGAGCGGCTTTAACTACCACTCTACCTGGTGTACAGGGAGCGGCTTTAACTACCACTCTACCTGGTGTACAGGGAGCGGCTTTAACTACCACACTACCTGATGTACAGGGAGCGGCTTTAATTACCACACTACCTGGTGTACAGGGAGTGGCTTTAAAACATTTGTACAGCAGGCCTCAAGTGTACCTAAATTGCACTGATGCCACTTCGAGTCTTGCGGGCAGACAAAAATCAGGAGAACTGGATTTTGTACACCCTTCCCCGGGAAATTATCCTGATTTAGTACAGAAATCTCGACAAAATGAAACCAAAAATTCCTGGTGAACAAGGAAAAGTGGCATCTCTGACTAAAGGCAGTGATGCTGACATAACGGTGGTTCACAGTCTATGCTGGGGTAGAATCCTAATGGCCGTGGATGCAAGCCTGAATGATCTGCCATGATCTTAGCTCTCTAATGTTAAAAGAAATGTTCAAATTGGCCATTGTTCCGTATATGTGAGATATTACAGGAGTAATACAAGAAATGTACTTTCATAGAGTGAGGGAGTTTTCATAGTCTAGATTGTTTATTCTGCCTAACAGACACCTTTAATATTGGTTATACAAATTCTGCTTTGACTTACCGTCAAATGGTGGTGGTGACTCCTGTTTAGACCGTTTAGCATTTGCTGAGGCCCGTCGTTTCTGCATTGATAGATCTAGAAATGTACATCACAACACAATTGATATTCTGAGGTAGCAGGTTGTCCCATGGGTGCGGCCATTGCTGGAGCTTGTTACCAGCGAGTTCTATTGATAAGACCTATCAGATGGTTACCAGTTGGCCCCCGAAGGACCACAGTGAATAGATTGGAGTTGTCGCATTGGCTAATAATTAAACCTGCTAAGTCCGTACCTAGCTGTACTTATACTATAAACAAAAATCAACAATGCAACACTTTGTAGGCTGCAGATTTTGAGGGGCCACGCCCACACAATCTGGTTTATAGTTAATCTACTCAATATATGCATGCTGGAATAAAAAAAAAATGTATGCCATCAAACTTTTGCTGCACCTGCATCGAGAATTTTATAAGAGGCTATATCTTATATTCAGGGTTTTACCATATCAATGTGAAGACTTACCCATTTTTCGCATCTGTTCCTCGATGTTGGGAGGAGTTTGAGGTTTACTGGCCACTTTTATGTAACACAGAAAAATCTTTATTAGTCAACCTTTCCTAAAAAGGATATAGACAATTACTTTGGGTAGAGTATTTGAACAAAATATTGAGAGACCGTACAAATTGCTAATCATAATCCAATTTCTCAAACAGAATTAGTATATCTGTTTTTGGTTGGGCCTGAAAAAAAAATGCTGTTTTATTCAGGTGATGCTACAAAACCCTTTTTGGGGGCCCTAACCTCCATTTATTTATTCAGGTCTACGAATAACCTCTCTCAGACCATCCTGAACCAAGACGGTCGTACATTACATCACACCTCCTGTGGTGCTGTGTGTTTGGTGACCCTGCCATTTCATACATTTAGACTAGTCTTAGTGCTGTTTATAGGACTTCCAAGTTCCGGGAACTCAGGTGCAGCTTATACACGGGTGTTTTATAGTATAGCTCGTCGGGAGCATTGATTAAGGAAAATACCTCTCACCCCCGCCCTCACCTTACACTTCCATGAGTACCGTAATCTCCCGCGTAGAAGGCGCAGCTCGCGTAGAAGGCGCACCCCCAACTCAGAGAATGGCTTTTCACGTAGAAGGCGCACGTACCTCTTCTGGATCGATTCCTGGGAAAACCCGCGTATAAGGCGCCCCCCCAACTCACAGGGGGGCTGTTTCGCGTAGAAGGCGCCCCCCTCCCCACCCTCACTATTGTACACCTCCCGGTCTGCCGCGGTGCTGGGTCTATGAGTTCAAGCTGTCATCGGCACACGGTCGGCTTGAACCCGCCAAGCGCCCGTCGACACCTCCCGGTCTGCCGCGCTGCTGGCTATATGAGTTCAAGCTGTCATCGGCACACGGTGTGACGGTCGGCGTCAAACCCGCCGAGCAAATCTACACCGACCGGCTGCTGGCTATATGAGTTCAAGCTGTCATCGGCACACGGTCGGCGTCAAACCCGCCGAGCGCCCGTCGACACCTCCCGGTCTGCCGCGCTGCTGGCTATATGAGTTCAAGCTGTCACCGGCACACGGTCGGCGTCAAACCCGCCGAGCAAATGTACAGCGACCGGGCTGCCGCGCTTGGCGCTATGAGTTCAAGCTGTCATCGGCACACGGTCGGTTTAAAAAAACGGCGAGCAAATCTATAGCGACCGGTCTGCCGCGCTGCTGGCTATATGAGTTCAAGCTGTCATCGGCACACGGTGTGACGGTCGGCGTCAAACCCGCCGAGCAAATCTACACCGACCAGCTGCTGGCTATATGAGTTCAAGCTGTCACCGGTGCATGGTGGGCCTTATCCCCGGTGAGCGCGTCGACACCTCCCGGTCTGCCGCGGTGCTGGCGCTATGAGTTCAAGCTGTCATCAGCGCATTTTCCCAAATGAGATGTTGGAAAAACCCGCGTATAAGGCGCACCCCCAACTCAAGGCAATTACCCTCCCGCGTATAAGACCCAACAGCATTTTGTTTGGCGTAGAAGACGCGCCTTCTACGCGGGAGATTACGGTATATATCATGTCATATAGTTTCAAGTTGCACTAGGAAAAAGAGGTAATGTTCCCAAAATGCCAGTAGCGCCGAAACCTTAATGCCAGAATGGGTGAAGATAATACCAGCTTAATATTGCCAAAGATAGATAAGGATTCCTCCCCCGGGGGGGGGGGCACTCACTCAGAGATGCCACTGACTGGCCGACAAAAACCAGGAAAACTGGACTTTTGACACATTTTCTCAGGAATATAACATGATCTAATACAGAAATCTTGAAATCAAAACCAGGAATTCCTGGTAAACCAGGAAAAGTGGCATCTTTGCTTACTATATGTCACTGACAGAGGGTGTGCGGCTGGCAAAGCTACTTTTTGTCCAAAATCCCTCTCACCAAGGGTATAGTTTTGGTCAAAATCCCTCTCACCAACGGTCACTTTTAGCCAAGATATAAATCTTAACCATGCACATTCTTTACCAAAATCCCTCTCACCAAGGATAAAGGTTGTCAGAGGCCCAGCCGCACACCCCCATCAGAAGAAATCTGAGTGCCCCTCCCTGGGATTCCTCCCTTACTATTAACTAAGGCTATTGGACTGAAACCTCAAAGGGTCCAGTGTGTGTACATGGGTGGAGTTATGTATATGTATAGTACTAGTAGTGAGCCCCATGACCCACTAAAGCAATGACCCCAGTATCAGATGGCTATCTAAACACAATCTAAACAATCAGTATGTCATCAATTGAGAGATGGGGCTGCTGGCTAAGACCATGGTGAGGTTATTCGTAGGACTGTATTGACTTGAAGGCGCTAAAACTTATTAGGATTATTTTTCGGGATGAAAACAAATTCGTAACTTTTGTTCTACTGAATGGATTTTTAAAAACTAAAAACCTATGCGTAGCTAGGGCCCCCAGACCCCCTTGGGCCCGCTTATGTCCTTTTATGAGTTAGGGGGAGTGTAAGGGAGAACTAAAATCTCATGTATAGTATAAGACGTGCCTTGAACGCGGAGGTTACAGTAGGTGTTTGGAACAATTCTAAAAAGATGGCTTACCATCAGGATCACCCAACTCGACAAGTAACCCTAAACCAGGCTCATCTGTTAAAAAAAGAAACATAATGAATGTAAGTATATCAGTCTTATTCTAATATATCTCTTTTTTTTCCTTTATGCTGTCTTGACTCGAATAACACATGTTCCAGTGTATATAACAATGTGTGTAACCAGTACAAACCCTGGAACAGTGGATTATATATGGTGATTGCCTACAATATGGTGTACATGCTCACACGGCGGAGGGGGGGGGGTGGATGACATAAAGAAGCCTATTATACATTATGTAGAAATATTACATACCCATGTTGGCTTACGACTCGACTTTGTACTTCCTCCTGATGTTAAATTCGAATCTTTATGACCTAAAAAAACAAAACACAAAATACAACAGAATAAGAAGATTGGCTGCCACAGTGATATAACATGATTTTAATGATTTACCAGTACCACACATCACATATACCGCTTCATTGTATTGTTTAAATTTTTTGGGTTGTTCCTTCCCAAAAATCTACCACCCCTATCACGGTTTCCTGGAAAAAAAATGAATAAATAAATAAACGGCAAAAGCACATCAGCAAACTCCGGACAAGAAATGAGCAGAGTTCTCAAGTTGTTTTTTTTTTGTTTGTTTTAGGTTTGTCTTTGAAAATTTTGAGAAGTTTGCAGGATGAAGTTTGAGAAGAGAATTATATACAATGAAAAATTCCGCAAAGTCCCCTAAATTGTCAGACTATTCATTCTTCAGAATTCTGCCCCAGTCAAGGACAGAACACACACAGGTATACACTAGCATGGTGTTTGAGTAGGCTAGTCATTGAAATTGAATCGTCACTGATGAGTCATGGAAATTGTCATAGCCAATTATGACTCATCAATATAGTTAGCTGCACAATGCCTTAATATTTATTATCTTAGGCCACACGAAAAAAATAAGTTGGTCTACGGATCGCCCTCTCCATATTTTTTCGGAAATACAAATCTTTTCCTTGTCTACGGATTTTGCTTGCTTCAGTTTTTACAAGTTTTCTCTTTGTGATGTTTGGCAAAATTAAAAAAAAAAAAAGTTTGTTCGCTCGCCTCAATTTCCCAGCAAGGAATCCATTGGATGCCAAAAAATTCTTATAAAAAAAAGAAAAAAAAATTTGCTCGCTCACCCCATTTTTTTCAAAATCAAAATCCGTAGACCAACTTATTTTTTTGGTGTGGCCTTATCCACGACACACATTATTTTGACGGAGAAACTCTGTCCTGGTCTTCCTAACGTCCAATACCTAAGATATGAGGAGACTTTTTGGTTTAAGGATATTACCGTAAACTCCCGCGTATAAGACGCGTCCTCTAGGCCAAACAAAATGCTGGTGCGTCTTATAGGATTTTCTAAAGTTGGGTGTGCGTGTTATACGAGGGGTCATTTTACTATAGAACAGTACTGGATTTACAAAATTGAGCATTAAAATGTGCGTCTTATACGCGAAAATGCATGTTTCCCCTCCCTCCCTCATGAGTCTGAAAAATCCCACCCTCTGGACAGGAAACGAACATATTTTTAAGGGTGGCCTTGTAGACATATTATGATATTTAGATCACAGAAGAGGCCCATAACAATCAAATTCCCTACATCTAAACTAGACTAAAGGTACCGTACATGCTCATGAGCCGAACGATGGTAGCTTTTATTTTATTATTATTTTTCTTTTCATTTCGTCCTCTGACCTGCAGTTTCAATTTAGGTATCCGTAACACAAATTGAAAAAAAATGTGGCATTAGCCTTAAGTTAGGCCATGGCATGGGAAGTCAGGTCATGGAAGTATTTTTTACTGTCCCACATTTTAAATTTGCGTTGCACAGGCGTAAAATGTACAGCCGGCCTTAAAAAATTCTCCAAAATAATTTTTTTTTTCACTAACTACCACATTAGTGTGGGTACTCCGTAGATGCTCTGAGGGAACCTCAGAGACCAAGTGTGTCTGTTGTAGTCTGTTTGGTCTGCCAGATTGGCTGAGTGCCCAGTTCTCACAGAAGTACTTACTGTCAGGTCCAATGTTTCCACCAACACTTCCCTCAATATATATCCAAAGATTCACAATACACAAAGCACTTGAAATACTTGTAATAATTAATAATCCAGGTGATTTTCAAATCTCCCTCCCTAACTCCAAATCATTGTCAGCCATCTTGAAGCCAGGTGTAGCCACCTAGTGCCAAAAAGACTACACTATTCTTGGTTGGTTAGCCCTATGTTTCAATAGCAATCTTACACCAGGTAGCACCACATCATGTTGACAATATGGAGGCCATTGAGGTAGTGATATCTAAGCTCAAGATAAACATGTCAGATTTATTGGATATATCTCATGTTTCAGTCAATATAAGCTGATGTACATGAAAACTAAATGTTTGTGAATAGGAGGGACAATTTCCAGGAACTGAAAGTGAGTACTTAGTTCAGACTAGCCATGTGTTTGTGCCACTATAGGCTTGTATACATCTTGGATCCTGCCTGTGAGCAGGCAGGTATTTCGGCCTAGTGTGGGGTACCTACCTACCCTCATTTTTATGACCCTGTTACCTGAACACAACTATTTTTTTTGTGCTATAGCTTAGAAATCTAATCTCTCATCTCTGTACCGCCGTGAGAGTTTAGAAAACTGGATGTTGTGATGTGGGTAAGGAAATCTCTAGTGTGGAGGGATGAAAGCAGAGAGTTCCAACCTACTTTCAAGTCTATAAATACCTCCACCAATTTCCCACTGAGACTGGGAAATGGCAGAATGACAAGAGGTGTGTCCAGGAAATCTGCTCTAGAATATTTATTATAAGCCATCCAGTTTAAAAAATCAGTGAGTGTTTAGCTAACATATTTCCCTTTGCAGGGATCTTCAAAATTGTAAGAAATTCTAAGTATTAATGGCTAAGGCTAAATGATTAGATCCAGTAAATCAAGAGTCCAGAATAACATCTTTTGCCTTTGGCTTTGCTTTGCCTTTTGATTTGCCTTAAATTGGGCCATATTCAACAATTCAACTTCGGTTCAAACTTGTCTGGGTCAGAGTGACACTAGCCTTTGGCTAAGCCAGGCTTAGACTGAGTGAAGTATGCGTGAAGTATTTAATAAAACCAGGGATGAAAGTTAGTGACTAGTGACAGAACATGGTCCAATATTCGCCCCAAAAACCTGGGGTTCTATATGAATGTATAGGGCCCTGGAACTTCAAAATCCCTAAAGTCAAGGAATTCCCTGAAGACTTTCATCCCTGTAAAACACTGTGACTCACTGACAGTGACAGTGACACACTGACAGTGACAGACACTGACTCACTGAGTCTGAGACTGAGTGAGTCTGACTAGTCACTACTAGAACTAGTACTAGTTACTAAAGCTCATTGCCGTATATTGGGGACCAAAAACTTAGTTTTTCCTATTTTTGCACCTTCAAAATGGTGCTGTGTCTCTCATAGTTGGCCGATCTACACAATTCTTTCACCATGTAAAAGTACACAATTAGGGCATTATTTCTAGATACCTCATTAAGTTTTTGGTGAAAATTAAAAATATTTTATCTTGTATCAAAGTGTGAGTTTCAGAAGCGAAAACCATGAAAAAACACCTACTTCTCCATCTTTAGGCTAAAATTACTATGAAAAAGTGAGTGATGACCCCCTATTTTCATTAATTCATCTTTTAGAGTGAGAAACAAGCTTTTTAAATATGTTTTTACATTTTATATGCCTCTAATAGTTCAAATTCTACCAAAAGATATGTATCTTTTTGAAAACTAACTAAAATCGCCATTTTGACCCGTCCTTTGATACAATTTTTCCCTATAGCATTTAACATGATCCCTATATATGAGAAAAAATGGAGCAAGAAAAAGAAAAAACATGGATTTTGTATCACATTTATGAGTTCTTTCAATATACTGGATAGCTTAGATATTCATGCATTTGTTGGGATTATCCATTGCGGTACTTCATGGTGACCTAATTCAACCTTGACCCCAATAACTGTGATTCAAGGTCAGACAGTGACCTACTTATATAAATGTAAGATATATGGTAACTAATATGATTTATATACTTCTGAAAAGTGTCAATGATATCTCTGACTTGGATTTGATGTCCCTGGTCCATTAAATCAAGATTTTGTTGTTTTATTAAGAGAGAAATCCATAATTTGCACCCAACCACCTGCTATTAATGCAGCTATTTTGCCCCAAATGGGCAGCAATTGGGCAGTATTTGCCCTGTTGTAATAATATGGCAGCTGAAAAAATTATCAAATATCTTCCAATTTCCAATAATTTTCAGTATAGATATTCAAAACACCCTATACAAGACTAGGGTTGTGAAAAAACTAGGATATTTTATCATTAATTAGAAAAAAATAAGGCCCTCATGCTGCAAATGCACCAGTCCCCAATATAGAGGAACGGACTATAGTACTACAGAGTACTAGTCAGTGCCAAGCGATATACAGTAAATATTTACGGTATTTCAATCAAATCGAGACGAAATCTAAAATTATTTAAACTTATTCAGGTTTTATACTTACTCGGTTGTACCCACGGGGATGGTAGATTTACTGAATTTGGGATAAAAACACACCCAGTACAAACTTCATATTTACCGCAACGATTCGTTTGAATGACACGTGACCTTAAATGAGGCATTTGATTGGTCAATGGTATTTTGCGACAACACTGTACTCAACTTGTTTTCTTGTCCTGACATCAAAATATATACAATGTCCATTATTTGTTTGAAATATATAGAAGATATCAAAGTGAGTTCTCTAAAACAAAAGTTCAAGTTGACCAGTTGTCGTGCAATATTTACCTAGTTCTCTGACACTGGCGCTAGATGGCGAAAGTGTGCATTCCCGCGCGCACACTTCTTCTCTAGGTCGAGAGCCCCCCACCCCCACCCCACGGTAACTGTGAGGGGAGGGCCCCATAGTTCGAGCCTCTACGATCTATTCTTCTCCTGTGCAGAGATTATTTTTCGGGATGAAAACATTAAAAGGTGCCAATCACGTATCTCTTACCCTAACTCTGAGTTTGGCTCGTCCCGCAGCCCAACCTCCTACGCTCGGTATAGGGCAGGTAGCTAGCAACTTCAAGCATTGGCATTTTGTAAATATCGGTATTGGCGAGTGAAGCGCGCGCATGGGCATGCCCATGCGCGTGCCTCACTCGCCTATACCAAGGCTTTGTACTTTGCCAATGCTTGAAGAGTGATATGCAAATCATAATTTATGATAATGATATTCTGGTCACGTGTTAGCTCTACTAGAACTCGTGACGTCATAAGGTCAGTTAGTAGCTACCAGCGGGCATATCGCATCGATCCCGCAGTGGTACCAGTGAAACTCTGAGTCGGCCTAAGCATAGAATATACGAAAGTTCCATCAAGGATATAAAGTAGATGGCATTAGTGTCGACCAAGCCTAATTGCTCCTGCTACAGGGGCATGGTGAGTTCCTCTCTTACTCACTGCAGAGTGTACCTCAAGATTTGAAATGCTATAGAAGGCGTTTGATTCATTTTCTCAATGCAATATTTATTGTATATCTAGGTACACTATTTCTCTCTGCATATCTGTGATTTCTAAGCTCTTGGAACCGTTTTTCAATTTCAAAACCAGGGGCGTAGGAAAAGGGGGGGCCAGGGGGGCCTGGGCCCCCCCAATCACAAACCAGGTGGGGCCTGAGTATGTCTGGGCCCCCCCAAAAAGAAATTGTCAAGACCTCATAATAAAATGCATAAGCATCCATAATATTGCATTTCAGAATAAATTTTTATGGTAATGAGATAGGAAAAATGGGAGTTTGAGCCTCAAGTCAGACCTAAAAGTCACCAAAAATAAATCTTCTATATCAATTCTACATAGATATGTATAGGTGTCGTTGTGATAAAGCGGACAATTCAAGGTCACCACAATGGGGCTCGGCTGGAACACCCATTGGGCCCCCCAATGAAGATTTGCTTCCTACGCCTTTTTAATTGTGAGAGGTGTTTCTGCCCCCTCAATAGGCCTATGGGGCTGCAGGGGCTGGGTGGGTGAGTAGCCCCTGTAGCCTAGGGGTCAACTAGGACACCATCTAGTGTATCAAACTGATAAAACGATTGTATAGAGACACTTACTCTATACTCTATGCCTAAGCGTAGGAGTAGGTACACGCACAGGCAGCTTGCCAGTCTACGTAGCTCAGTCTTGTACTATTACCTCTTTCGATAAGGGTTTAACGCCTTTTTCTAGTATATTTACTTTTCAAAATAACTCTTCAGGAGGATTCTTATCAGTAGAAAGATAAGGCTGTTAAGGGCTGGTTGCTATGATGTCACTGCTGCACCCAAGAATCATCTGAACTCTCTATTTTTTAGAGGGGCACATGAAAACAAAAGAAATATGTAGCAAAGTTTAAAGCATTTTAGTGTACCATCAGCAGTTAACCGATGACTACGAGAACGGAGAATAAAAATCTCACTTGATTGCACGATGGTTAAGGAGGGAAGCTTGGGGCATGCCCCCTGGAGAATTTTAGAAATATTAACACCAAACAACATAGTTTAAGGCGGTTTTCAGCCTCAGAGACAGACACTAACTTTTTTAGCTATTGGCCACCCAGGTCAACAGTCTCAGAAATCTATTGGCCCGCAGCTAAGGCTGTTGGCCCCGGATTTCTAGATGGGAAAGCAATAACAAATTTGAAAATTTGAAACTCTAAGATAGCAAGTATGGTTTTATGGGTTATTTTCCTTTTGGGGTCTAAAGAGTACACAGAAAAAAAATCCAAATTAGTAAATACTAATTTAACTTAGACAAAACCACTGGTTAGGCAAAATACCCAACATGTTAGTAATATTTTACTAACATGTTACTTGTATTCACTAACCTTTTCAACAAGCTGGCTCGATTTAGCCAAGAGAGAAAAGCGGTCTTTTTGTCTACGGGGTTAGTAGTTTTATATAAGGGTTAGTAGATTTCTTCACACCAGGTGGCAGTGTGGTTTGCATGAGGACCTTTTTGGGAAGTGTTTATCATGGAAAGGCCTACAAATGTGAAATTAATGAACTTTTAATTACTATTGACATGATAAAGCCTTCACCATTCAACTTGGTATAGGACTTAACAGAATACAGCCTATAGGTTTATTATGTTATTGATGGAGCAAGGAAGAAGAATGGAAACACCTTTTCTCTGAAAATTCAATTTTCTCATATATCCACATCTATGGCCCTATGAGTCAAACCCAGAACAACTAAGTTCAGGGGTCGTAAATGAAAATGATATGAGGTATTAAACTTGCTTCTCAAATGGAGAGGCTCTGTTCTGGGTGTCTTAATCCATGTTGAGTTTACACCTATCATTTGAATCAAAATAAAAGAATGGGTATTATGGGTATTGAAATAGTCCATGTAGTTAGTGAAAAAGTCTAAGGCAAGTTAGGAAGAATGACCAACTTCCCTGATTTATCCTAAGGGTTAGGCATAAACTCCCAAGAAAACTTCGGTGGTTTGGCACTGGCAAACTCCCAACTTGCCTTAGCAATTCCAACAAATGTTAGGCAAACAGCCTAAGATATTTAGATTTTTTTTGTGTGTGTAATCTTTCAAAAGAGGGGTGTGACATCTCTGCGTCCCTCTGTGACTTTATTAGTACAGGCTCCAGGCCAAAAAAAAAAGATCTCCGTGGGTTGAAAGTACACTGGCCACCCGGGCCAGTTGGAAGAATGTTTTTTTTTAAAAAAAAAATCACTGGCCAGCTCCTAAAACTACTGGCCATTGGCCACCAGGCCAACGTTTAGTGTCTACCCCTGTTTTGGTATGAACCTGGTGTGGACAAGGTTTTTAAAAAGGGAATGCAAATCTTATAAATGTGGGAATGCATTGTTCTTTGATTGGGTTTGGAGGGCTTGTCCTGTGCAAGGGAATACAAGAGGAGGTCAGTTAGAAATGGTTTATTGTAGATAACAGTCTTGAACATATCGGTGTACATAAATGAAAGCTGTGATCCATAAAGGGTTAACATAGAAGTAGAAGGCGACTGGGGAGAACCACAACTGCAACATAAAAAGAAATGGATAAAGGTTAAAATAGCATGTAAGCAGGATACAGCATACACCCTCCCATCTATAGCAACCAACCAGAGAGCTTGTCCAAAAAGTAGTAGAGACAGAAAATAAGAAGGCCCCTTACAACTAGCATAATAATAAGATAATGATATTAACCTACATAAAACTACCAACATAAGCGGCCCCAGGTAATAAACTGGGCCAAAGTACGGTTATAGATTATCAAAGGCATAAGGGGTCCCCACCTGAAGAATGATGAACTGGTAAAAGGACAAAGGAATATACATAAAAGATGATAGGTGGAAAAGTGATGGGCAATTGGAGTAAGATAACACATGAAGCTAGAGGGTCCGCAACTGGGCGATATACTCGTGGAATAAATCTAATAGGAGAGTGCACCAGCTGGTACCATTAGTAGCACTATGTAGGATTACGAGTGTTAGATAAGCTGTTAACATAGGACCTCAGATATCACTGACAGATGTCTCACACACATACACACACAAATAATATGCACTTGAAATATATATATGTGTAAATGATTAAGCTTGACTCTAATGGATCACAGCAGGAGTTAGTATGATTATGGATTGTATCTTCACCTGGAAATGGAATGATCAATAAAAGGTAACCTGTAATTCGGACTTGTATTGTTAATTGGGTGCATTAGCATTCTACCAGAGCCACTCCCTCTATAAGGCGCTGATAATTGAAATACATCATAATGGAGCAGATAAGGAAACCCAAAGTCTTATAGCGCAGTCCTCCAAGAACTTTTGAAATATGGATGTCAAACACTGTAGCTTAAGGCATTTTTTTACCATTAGTTGTCAATCTTGTAGTTTCAGAAGGGGGGGGGGTGGCATAAAACATAATTTGGTTCTGCATCTTTGGTTGAGTGTTTTTTTAAATAAACATATCAAAGTGTGTAGTTCAAAGAATTTTGATGTAACCTTAGGGATGTTTTTAGAAAAGTACATCTTATGTGATGATATGTTCCCATGTAGCAAGCCCGCTCGGGGCCAAATTGGTTTTACCCGGGATAAGGTGGTTCAAAGCGGGCAGTATTCAGTACATGGGTTTTAGGTTCGGCAGATGCTGGGTTTCCAGTCAGGGCCACACAGGGCAGCCCAAATCGGGCAAACCCACTTGAGCCCGTTAGGCTCCCAACGGGTTTTGTCCTCAGCATACGGTCTGGGCCACATTGGGCTGCCCGATTTGGGCACTGGTCAGGTTTAAAATGGGCAACCACATTGGGCCCAGGATGGTTTCAAAATGGGCATCCCAAGATGGGTACTTAGTTGCATAAAGTCTTCCCAGTCTGGGGTGAGAGTGGGTTTGGACAGGGCAGCCTCATCTTTTGAACTGTTCTAAACTCTGTGATGAGTGTTCCCCCTCCCTCTCTCTTTTTTGTTCGTCCCTCCCCTATCCATCCCCTACCCCTTCCATCTCCTCCTCATTCCACTCAACCTGCCCTGCCCTTTCCCCCTCTCACCCCGCTCTGCCCTGCCCTTCTGTCACCCTGCCCTCCCTGGGCCTCCCTAGCCCACTTAAAAGGGTCTATTTCTCCTCTTTCCTATCCCCTCAGGACGTGTGTGGTGCACATATGCGCAGGCACTGACACATTCCTCTGTGAATTTGTGTAATGAAGATCTCACCATGAATATGACCTTAGCTGTCAAAATGGTGTTAAACATCTATTACTCACTCACTCTCACTCCCAGCCCTCACCCTGCCTTGCCCTGCCCTGCTCTCACCCTGCCCTGCCCTGCTCTCGCCCTGCCCTGCCCTGCTCTCACCCTGCCCTGCCCTCTCACCCTGCCCTGTCCTACTCTCACCCTGCACTGCCCTGGCATCTCCTTTGCTCACATGCCCTGCCCTGCTCTCACCCTGCCCTGCCCTGCCCTCATCTCACCCTGCCTTGCCCTCTTCTCACCCTGCCCTGCCTTCCTCTCACCCTGCCCTGCCCTCCCCCCTCCCTTCCCTCCACCATTGCTGTGGGACACTTTCCCTATACCATTAATACACAGGTAGGTTCATAGTAGGGATCCAGATATTTCATGTAAAAGGCAACACTGACTAGTCCTGGAAAGAACAGCTTCATGTCTTTCTTTGTACTAGTAGGCTTGCAAGGTGTATTTGTGGTGTGGGGGCAAACAGGTCCCACACTTGGCCAGGTATAAGAGGACTATATATAGAGGCAATTGAGAAACCCAAAATATCCCTTGCCCCTGTAGGCCAGTCCATGGCAGACTCACTACAAAGTGGTTTCACAGCACTCCAGGCAGAATTCTACTACCCATACCAAACTTATTTCTTTTAGACATAGGACAACTGGAATAGACTACTAAATCAGATATGAAGTAATAATGTGCAGACTTTCTCATAGTCTGGAAATACTTAGATGTTTCTAGTCAAAAGTGCAAATCAAGGTCATCTGAGTAGTAGTGGAATGGCAACACCATTTCTATTGCACTGAACTTGGAACAAGAGCAGATATGCAGAGGTACAGTCATTATGAACTTGAAGGCTCTCTTCTCTACTCCTACATAGGGAATTAGTAGGGGAAGATTGAGGCCAGAATGTCACTTTAATGAATCAAAGTGCCTTGTGTTGGCTGAATGAGTTTGATTCAAATGAATGGTACTGCTCTGCCTTTCCACTTGGGTAGATATTGCATTTACTGCTTTGGTGATGGGGGGGGGGTTAGATTAGCTCAAGGATTTGTTGCTTATTGACCTTTAAAAAAAAGAAAAGATTTTGGATAAATTTCTCAAAAAGAATCTTTAACATGTCACCACTAATTTTTCATCAAATCAGGCAGCCCACTTTAGGCCACACCAAAAACCCATGTTAAACTCACTTTCAGCCCAAATCGGTGAGCCCAATTTCAAACAGATTTGTGCCTGAATCGGTTAGCCCAGTGTGGCCCAGACCCTTTGCTGAGGACAAAACCCATCGGGCGCCCACTGTGTTAACCCAGTGTGGCCCACATCAGGAGCCCGCTCTGGCCCAGACTCGGGCCACACCATTTTTGCTACCTGGGTTGTTATTTGCAAGGGATTTGGAGTCAACTCCCACGAAAATTTAGGAATTTTTTCTATATAGATGTCAACTTTTTTGAATTTTACTATATAGATGTCAACTTGTTCTTTAAAGTATTTGATTCAACCTAAGGGATGAATAAATAGGATGCAAATCTGTTTGAAAATTACCAGGGGAACCCCTGCATCGTATCCTATACATGAATCACAGCCAATGCATAGAATACTAGGTCTATGTGGTGACTGGTGCACATTGGGGTGAATTTTAGTAGTGTACTACTAATCTAATGTATTGTAGGTATTGCTATTCAAGAGATACTTTCGAGACAGATACTCTATCGAAATAATAACTATTAGATTCAAGTAGGTTTCAAATCACTTTTATTACAGTTTTATTCACAGAGGATTTTCAGATGTTAAAACCTTTCATATTCCCTTTACTCAATACCCCGACAGATGGTAATGCTCTCATTCAGATGATTTTAATGCCACTTTAGAGACACCAACCAACTACCTGCATGGAAGGGCTGTGAATCCCAGATCGTAGGAGGACGGCAGCGTATACGGGACAGAGCCATTGCTAGTACCAAACAAATTAGCTAGGTGGTTCATGTAGCCGGGGGCTAGATCAGCAGTTAGCCTCTTTCTACAGTTTACTTTGGTTGGCCCTTCCTGATAGGGGGCTGTGTACAAATGACGTCATGCAGGAGGGGGGGGGGGTCCCACTTGCCATGACCAAGCATGACAAGGGGGGAGGGGGTCATGGGCTGCATGACATCATGTCACAATATGCTTTGGTTTTGGCAAGAACAAAAACTTTTGTAAAAAGATTTTTAAAGGTTTAATGCATTCATCTGACATAGATTTATTACCTATAGGCCCTACATGCATGCATTCCTCAGACATCTCACTCAATGAGTGACACTACCATCAATGTCAGTGTAAAATCAAGGTGATGTCCAGGCCACTATAAGGGGGCACTACTAGGCCTACTCTATCCTACCTATACCAATTTAACCCTTTTTGAAAAGGGCCACTGCTGCCCTCAGGATCTAAAATGATGCATCTAAAATACCCCTGAACTGCTGCTGTTGCCTCAGGGCAGCATACATAGTAATTCACAGGCTTCTTTTTGAAAAGGTGTGATACCCCCCCCCCCCCTCCTTGAGGTGTCAAAATTATTTTGCTCCTCCCCAATCCACCCCCTCCCAGAGTCCCACTGTTGATAAATAAAGAACACTCCCCTGGAGCTCTCCACCACCCTGTTGCTATTTTCACTGAGGGGATGCTTGGGGAGATGTAAAAGGGACCTCTCCCTGAACTTACTCTCCACATCTTTGTCTGAATGGAACTCTATCAGACTCACCTTATTTGCAGATTCAACAGTAAAATGCTGAGGTGACTCGATTGCTTTGTAAGATCATAAATTGGAACTATGATTGCAATCGATGGTCTCCTGAGAATTTGTGATGCTTTCTGAGATTTTTTTTTTTCTATTAGGCCACTCACTAAATTCAGAGTGTTCTGCTTGAAACCTATTTCTAGTACACTTGTATATGATTCAAGTTACAGATTAAATCAATACATTCAATATATCAATACATTCAAGCTCTTGAACTATATGATCCTTAATAATAACTGTTCTTGATTTTCTCTTCGCTGACAAGTGTACAACTTTCGCTGCAAAGAAGGCAGACTATTAACTGTATTGGACTATTGATCTAGACAGTTTTTAAGCCCTTTTGTGACAGGAAATACTTGTGTATGATCACTACCATAGTACTCCATGTATAACTATAAGGCACGGAAATGGTACATCCTGCATATAGGGACCCATACATTATATAAGCTGACAGTGTTTGGCATGTTTCTCTGTTCCTTTGTGGATTAGTGCTAGTTCTTTTTTCACTTTGCATGTATCTTATCCTTTATTGCCAATTCACACCCTTTGAACCATTTTAATTTGTTTATAGCCTATAGGCCTTCACTATTCATGCACTTTGGGAGGGTATCTCTCTGCATGACGTGATGCTGAGGGGGGGGTCAAGTTTTGTATGACCAAACATGACAAGGGGGGAGCGGGGGCCAAAAATGGTCCAAAAATGCATGACATCATTTGTACACAGCCCCTAGTCTATATGAAGCTGTATTCTAAAAGTCTGTACCTTTGGACAGCAAATACTTTAAACTTTAACAATATAAGCTTTATATAGACTTAGTACTTCAAATACAAGAGAAACTAAACTTTAAAGGGTTTCTTAGAGGGCACATATAATCCAGGCTGAGTAAAACCAAGCCATTGTCTCCATACCAGGCTAATCCCCTCCATTCACAGCTAAAACAATGGACAGTTACTTAAGGTGATTAAGATAGAGGCAGGGGCAGCTTATCAGACTTATCAATCCCCACTGTTTTCTGTGGGTGGAGGGGAAGATAAGAGATTACCCATAATCCTCTGCCAGATCCAAGATGGCAGTCGGAGGGCAGTTACATAACTGATTTCAAGATGGCCACCTCCATACACGAATGGCTCTGTTCCCTATATACCTCTTGTTGCAGTTGATTTGGTTCTGCAATGAGTGCACTCTGGGCCGTTCCCTATGTCACACGCTCGAGGCCACCTGTGGTGCCCTATCATGAGAGAAATAGAAAAGGCTCCTGAAGAGGACCTATCCTACACAGAAAATAATCCAAGTTAGTAAATGCTAATCTAACTTAGACAAAATCACCCATAAGGCAAAATACCCAACATGTTAGTAACATCTTACTATTGTGTTAGTATTATTAACTAACCTATTAAGGCAAGCTGACTTCACTTAGCCATGTCTAAGGGGTAGTAGTTTTGTCTAAGGGGTAGCAGTTTTTTCTAAGGGGATTTTTTCACACCAGGTGGAAGTGTGGTTTGCATGAGGATTTTTATGGTAAGTGCATATCATGGAAAAGCCTATGAATGTCAGAATAATGGTGCTTTCAATGACTATCGACATAATAAAGCCTCTACAATTCAACCTGGCATGTGATTTAACAGAATACACTTAATAAATATATATTTGTTATTGAAGGAGCAATGAAGAAGAATGACATTATGATAAACCCAGAGCAACTAAGTGCACGGGTTGCAAAGAAAATGATGTGATTTATTGAACTTGCTTCTCAAATGGAGAGGCTCTGTTCTGGATGTCTTAACCTATGTGGAGTTTACACTTACCATTTCAGAATTAAGAGAATTGCTATGTTGCTTGAAAGTCTATGTAGTTAGTGGAAAAGTCTAAGGCAAGTTAGGAGAAATCAGGCAAGTTGGGCATTTTTCCTAAGGGTTAGGCGTAAACTCCCAAGATAACTTTGGTGGTTTGGGGACGCGTAAACTCCGAACTTGGATTAGCAAGTCCAACAAATGTTAGGCGAAAGGCCTAAGATATTCAGAATATTTTTTTTTGTGTGTACTATGATATTTGCATGGTAATAGTCTCGAATATACCTCAACCTCAATACATCATGAACACGCTTCCCTACAGTATTCATACCCTACATCCCTTACCTCGGGCCATTCCTATATATATACCACTCAAACTCAAACTGTAGGGCTTATCTGGAATGGGTTTTAGGTCTCAGCTATGCCCTACATATAAGTCAATCACTATCCATATTGTATGATACCTCAGTACTCTGATGTCTTTTTTTTCTGGACTGGCTCAAGTTAGAAAGTTTTGAGAAATTTTCATATATTTTAGTTGCTGTAGAATTGATTGAAAAACTATATATAGCGCAGAGGGATAGGGGACTTAAATGGGGATATATACAAAATGTACAAAGTGGACATCTGGGGATATCATCAGTTTCTTCCTTGATTTGGACTCTAAGACTGACCCTCAGCAGCCTATTTTGAAGGTTGTCTAGTTTGTTCATCCATGCCTTCGTTGTTGTGTCAATTTCATTGATAGATATAACTTGTCTAAGGGTGTTTAAGGTGGAAAGAGGATTCATACCACCCCATTTAGATATTAAAAGACGAATTTTTAACGTTTGCAAACATTTTTGTTAGGTTTGGGTTAAAAAATTTTTTGTGAAAAGTGATTTTCTTATATCTAAAAAAAACACGTTTTGTTTTTTAAAAACGACACTTTTGTGTGTAGGTATAATAAAAACATTGTTTTCTTTAACATCACTATTTCCAATGTTTGTAAAAATGTTTGTGAGTACAATATCGTTATTTTTACATCAAAATTACTTTTTTTAACCTAAAATAAAAAGCGTAATTGAGTATATTTTTTGACATTTTTACTTTTAAAACAAGCGTTTTGCAAACTTAGTAACCAAATGAAACTTTTTTTAAATGTGAAAAATGTTTCTATGCCAAGTGGATATATATATATATATATATATATATATATATATATATATATATATATATATATATATATATATATATATATATATATATATATATATATATCCATTTGATTTTGTCTGTGTTTTATAGTTATGTCTAAAGTGTCTGTGCAGTGTTGTATGATTCGATTCAGTTCAGCTTGGAGGATGCCCTTTGCTGCTATTAAAATGTTGTTTTTTTGTTTTTTTTTACCTTTTTCTAATTCTAAAGTTTTTTTTGTTTTTTTTGGGAGGGGGTCTGATAATGTTAAGAATTGAAAATACAATGTTCGCCAAGATCAAGTACTTATCTATAGGTTGGTAAGACCTAAAGTAGCCTACCGGTATAGCAACGTTTGGCAGCAGGAGGAAGCACCTACCCTGCTACGAGATGGCAGCACCTGGCAAGCGAGTTTGGGTGGTTGGTTTGGCAGCAGAGGTTTGGCAGTAGCTGCATGCACAGAGTAGAGAACTGTAAACACTGACTAAATGTTGTGTGGAGAGACATGAGGACTGGCATAACGACACTGCATTCCCACGTCTGTAATAGGGTATACCCAGGACGATCACACGCAGATAACAGGATTTATTTTCTCCCTTAGGATAATGCCCACATATGGACTAGTTAGCGCACTGGGCCATGAAACACTGAAATCTAGCCGCTGATTTTCGAGGATGCCGGAGCCGTGGCGGTCGCTAGACCGCCGCCCGCAGTCAGCGAGCCGTCCCCGGCCGGGGCTGTGTTCCCACTGGGTCCTTCTGGCTTTGGTCCTGTCTTGCTGTTGGCAGTCACCCCTTCTCTATGCCAATGCATCGGGCTCACCAACTGGCCTCAATGCTACCACTGATTCGCAAGGTAAGTGTATGGATAGTTTATAAAAGCTGAACTACCAGAGTGAGTGTGGGAGCAAGGAATGTGGACCCCGACACCCACCCCGACCTGTGACCGGCCTCTCGGGTGCCATGGCCCCGTCGTCGCTGGGTGGTCGGTCACTCGATCACTGCTCCTGCACTGCGTCAGCATTGGGCAGTACCAGTGGCCCTAGATCCTAGGCGGCCAGGCTACCGCGGATTACTCCCATCACAAGTTGAGGCACGTCACCTGGAGAACATGTAAACTCATAGTTCCGTATACCGGATCCGTGTTCAGTTAGAATTCACAGGCAAAGGGGAAGAAGACATCTGAAATGATGCTTTAGTAGCTTTAGCCTTGCCCTTAGCCTTTAATAGTATGGCTATGACATGGCATTACATAAGAGAAGCCTTATTTGCTAAGGCTTCTATCCTTAGATATCCTTAGACACAAGTAAATAAGTTATTACAGAACCTGTAGTGTTGGGGAGCGGGGGGGGGGGGGGTGCAGAGAGCCATCAGGCATCACTCGAAAATTAGGAGCCCTTAATCACCCCAATGCTTTAATAAACATGTAGACCATGATGTAGTGCCATTGGCATTCTAGCCCGGCACCTCGATCCTCGATTCAGTGGGAGACAGCATTAACTTGGCTACATATCTCCAGATACCTAGCTATCCCCGGGCCTATCCCCCGCCCCGCCCCCTTCTCGGGTCCATTCACATAATTATACAGAAAAAAATGATCCCACCTATATAGGCTTAGGGAGTGGCCATTTTAACAACGGAGGGATTGGATCTGATCTAGGGGAGTGGTCATTTTTTAACAACAGGGGGGTCGGTGAAATTTTTCCGCCACCCCTCCGAGGGGTCTGAAATTTTTCCGTCCCCCCCTTTTATTCTATAGTCGTGCGCTGAAAAGGGGCGACATTTTTTTGTCCCCCCTAAGAGGGGTCTGAATTTTTTGTCCCCCCTCAAACCCACCAACCCCCCCACGTTAAAAAATGACCACTCCCCTAGGTTCACTCATGTTGTTGTACATGTTATACAGGGGTGGATCCAGAAGGGGTGGTCTGGGAGGGGAGGCACACACCACCTCCCCCCCCCCCAGCCCCACATGGGTCCGCCCCTGTTAATAATCTATCAACCATATCATTATATTCAGCTTTTCATATATAGAGAATCATAGTGGTGCCTTAGTTAGTAGTACCTCGAGGTGCATAGCCTACCTCCCGTATAAAAAAAACATGCATAGGCCTAGACCTAGTGACTAGTCTTCATTTGATACCATGAGATCACGTAGGGCCACTTAAAAAAGATTATCAGCTTTGCGGATACTTTTTGGAAAAAAAAAAAAGGATGCGGGAGGGAGGCTTTTTTTATTTGGTTTTAGAGTGATGCGGGAGGGCCTTTTTTATTTGTTCTCACTCAATTTTATTTGGAAGGTACTATTTCTGTCCATTTTCATTAATGAGTCTTATGTTAACTCAATGCAGTCGTCATATTCCTACTGTGGGGGAGAAAAAAGAGGAAAAATATGCTGTTTAAATCATGTTTCTACATAGAATGATACCTGAAATATTGACATTTTTTTTCTCAGCTGAAAAAAGCTGATAATCTTTTTGAAGTGGCCTAAAGGTGGGCTAGCACGGCGATTTTCAACATGGGTACCTGCCAAAAGATTGTTCACAGATATGTGGGTCCCAGCGGAAAATTTGCAGCGCTCTGATTGGTCAATGGGTGGTCATGTGACTTGCTAAATCTGGTATGTCTTATCCATGCTAGAAATTCGATGCCGGGTATTTTCCGATTAAAATGCCCAGAGAAATTGTTTGGGGTAGTTGTAAATTAAATGCACTACGGAACTCACCGTCTCTTGTCCCCAATACATTATTCATGAGTAGAATGTAATTCAAAGGTTTTTTTTCTGAGCCGCCATGTTTTCCCTCATAGGGTAACAGATACCACATGATACCAACATATGGAAACTTCTCTAAGAGTTGTGGGTATCAAATACTGGGTCTTTGGGATTGAGGACGCCTGAAAATATATAACTAGGCCTAATATAACTAGGCCATAGTCATATTTGCACATCCAATTCAGATATCAAGGAAATACACAAATCTGAGGTTAATATTTAGGTCTACTGATAGTCCTATATCTCAGGAACACACAGGGACTTGTATTATGTAATATGACTCATTTATAGTTGTCTTCTCGCGGTTCTAACCACTAGAAGTAAAAGGTCGTACTATACCAGATAACCATAATACTTGCTAGGTGCACTTTCAGCCCAAGTTTTACTACTTTTAGATAGAGTAACACACATGGTATTGATCAATATTTAGTGGTTGGGGATATAGAAATGAAAATTCGAAACATCCAACTTACCTATGTTGATAATTTACATTGCACTTGTGTATAGACGAAACACGACTCATATGGCCACTCGAAATTGTTGCCTGAAGGAGTTCAACATCTAAAAAAGCAAGCCAGACAATATTTGCTCTCCCTTTTCTTTCACCTTGTTTACTTGAGCGTACTGTACAGGCTGGCTGATCTATAGAATTCATTTCCAAGGGTTTAAAAACTCTTACTTTATCTGGTTTTAAAACAGTTTGTTTGGATAAAGTCTGCCTGTAGAACTAAAACAGGGGGATGTCATGATAGGTGGAGTTGTATTTTGGACCCCACCCAAGTCCCAACGATTCAAAAACTGCCTTGCGTGCTGCCCTATTTGCATATCAAACGCCCTCCTATCACACATTAATTTTCCCAAAAGGGCCTTACAAAACAAAATCACATTTCAGTGCCATGCCGCTGATTTCCCATAGAAGGCCTAATAATCATGGTAAACACTGCATGTTTGTACTACCCCTCCCCCCCTTCTTTATCTCCGCCCTTTTTGTAATCGTCTGAAAGGGAATCATTATCATTCAGTGCCTGTCGAGGCAGAAAGTTGCCCTTTTGTTAGATGGGGTGGTATCGACAGTTAACGGTCTCTCCTCACCAGCAATTTGTCCATCCTTGGTGTAATAAAATTTCAATTCATATTGGTGATTTCCAACAGTTTACAAGCCAACCCAATCCCTGTTGTGGTTCCTTTCAATACTTCATCAGGTCTGGTTAGGGGATATAAATATTTCCCATGTAATGCATATTGCCGGAAAGTACCTTGTACCTCAGTCGCGCTCCCACTACCGCTCTAGATCATGTCAAGACGAGACAGTGGCATTTGTAGTAGCTTTGGTTCTAGTATTTCTATAAGGACTGTCATAGAGGGGAGATCCATCTGGCCCATTTAGAAGTATTTGCAGAAAGTCTGTGAGGGGATAATACCCGGTCCCCGCACTTCCAAATCTATATAACACCATGTGGGTTACAAATATTGCAGGAAAAGGGGGTCCGTGGAAAGGGGCTTTTTATCAAACAAATCTCCAAATCTGGATAAGGCGTGTTTTGATGGAAATATATAATAATCTATATATTGTACATCTTTAGGCATCTAGCCTGAAGCACTTTCCTTTTAGACTAAAAAGGTGACCATATATGGTCACATTTATAGAGTGTTTGTGGATATCTGACATGTATACTGGATCAAAAAGGGGCACTGGCAATCCTCGGTTTTGCCATAAAAAGGATCCTTTATAAAGTCAAATATCCGTGGAAAAGGGGTCTTTTTGAATTCCCATAACGCAAATGGTGTCATTATGGACCTAAGAGTGGGGTAAGCGGGGGATAATGCATCCATGCTCTGTGTCTGTCACTGCCGCCCCTCCGAGGGCTTATGCTGACAGTCCCCACCCCGATCCCTAAGCTATAATGGCATTTCCCACTTCACCCCTCCCCCACCTTCTCTTCGGGCTTCCCTAGCCCACTTAAAAGGGTCTATTTCTCCTCTTTCCTGTCCCCTCAGGATGTGTGTGGTGCACATATGCGTGGGCACTGACACATTCTGCTCTGTGAAATCGTGTAATGTAGTTCTCGCCATGAATATGACCTCAGCTGTCGAAATGGCGTTAAACATCTATTACTCACTCACTCCACCTTCTCTTGACCATCTAAGTGTCACACAGGGGTCGTCATAATAGCACGATGCATTGCAGTGCTGGTGGTAGACACACTAACTCTGTATTGGGGCATCATGACGGTAAGACATTAGACAACTAGAAGCTAAAATCATCACCACTGTTACTACTGACCACAGCTTTTAGAATCCCAAAGAGAACTCATAAGCTTTGTCGGCCTCGCCAGGTTCTTCCAGATAACCTATGGTCTCTGCTGTTTCCTCCCATACCGGGCTCTCATCCCAAAGCTCAGTCACACGATGCTCCCCTTGGCTTTTGCATGAATGCATATCTAGACAATGACCTCACCCAGGTGACCAGTCATCATTTGGATACCCCACCTCTACCCCTTTCCAACTCTCTCCCACCCCTCAGACCCACGGGTCTGGTGCTCCGAACTAAACTATTTTTCGGTGTTGTTGGCGAGACTGATAAAGTGAAGGGCAAAGATTATAGGGAAAGTGATTATGAAGGAAGTGCGGTAAGTATTCCCTTTCTCATATCTGTATTGACATGCCATCCTTTTGGTCTTCAATGTTATACACTCTGGCATTCTGTTCAAAGGAATGACATTTTATACAGTTGAAGATCAATGGTATGCGTCTTTAATGTTCGGCATAGGTGGAGAATGCTATCAGTAATTCCTTTAAAGGTCCAGAACTTTAAAGAGAAAATAATCATTTAAAATTCATTTTTCACAACATACCGGTATCTGTTAGCACATCGGGGCTGGCCAAATTCTGAAAGCTGTAGGATAGTTTAGTATTGTGATGAACATGGGGATACCACTAGCCTCATCTAGTGGCTGCTGAGTCATCTCGCCATGTTACATAACACCCACTCAAAGGGAACCACACCCTACTACAATAGAGAAGTGCCTAATAACATTAGGAGATGAACTCAGCCCTACCACACAGCATTCAGGGTCAGGCTCTAACTCCATCATGGATAAATGACTGGTTAATGAGACCAGATAGTGAAGGGGATCAAGGGTCTGGTCAATGGTTGTCAGCTGATATAATAGGGTTCTATCACTATTCATTATTCACATGGCACCTTGAACTTTCATTTGAAACTTATACATTTGTATATAAGATTATTATACGCAATATGAATATATCATTTGACCATACTGACCCTGCGTAATTGATATTAAGCAGCAGGTGAATCTTAGCAAAAAGAAGGAAGAAAGAAAAAAAAAGACGGAAAAAGACATGCAAAATCTAAAAGTGTTATCTTCTTTCACATCGTGTGAATCATGCTGGGGCGGTGTTAGAGTGCACATACCACACCCCGACCATTTATCTCAGTGTGAACAGGAAAAGGGGAAGAGACCTGTGTTTCAGGTGCTCAGCAAAATGTAACCGACCTCAGTATTCTTTTACGTATTTAATTTACTTCACGCCATCTGGAGGTAACGCCCCATGACACTGTGATGGTGAAACATGCATCTGCAGTAATTTGCTAAATTGAACAAAATCGTTAATTCCTAGTGCTTCGCATATGTTCCGATTATGTTACCTGAATCATACTGCAAATCTTATTTTGGCCATGGACACTCCACGCCCCCTCCCCATGTCCCGCCTGAATCCACCCATAACTTCAGGGTATCACTCTCACACACAAAGACAGACCGCCATTCACAAAGAAAACATAAAAGTGATAATAAACAAAACAAAACTACCCACGTGTTTACACCCAGAGGGTTCTCTCCTTTTGCACCCAAGAGAAAACATTCACAATGATCATCTTTATTACCACGGCAGTGTACCGCCTTCTGTCCATGTGAATCATCCACAAGGCATACTTAAAAATGATATTTGTACAGCCATTGAGATGAACACTTTTAGTGATTGGCAAATACATATCAACTAGCAGAATTTTGGTTGCAATGTTAAAAATATGCAACAACGAAAAATAGACTTTCTTTTCCATAATGTCTTAAATCGTTTTTCTATTGCCCTTTTAGAAGCTTACTTCATATCGCATGATCCCTTAGGACTACCTAATGTCTCATGTCTAATGTACGTTAAGGCCCGTGGGTAGTATAATACTGTCATTGTATGTTGGAACATCAAGGACGGTAGTGCACACAGAATGGTAATGATAAAAGCTATATGGCAGAAATCTTGCCATAGATTGATTCAACCAAAAATATAGTTTATTGACCTAAACTGAAATTAAAAATATCGATACTCTAATGCAATGCAAAATAGATTGTGATCCTGTGCAGCGTAATTAGCCGCAACTTAGATGTTTCATCTGCCTTGGTAGCCACCAAACATGAATAATTTCAGTATCTCGACCCTTAAAATCTTAAAAGCAAATATGTTTATTAGAATTGCGTGCTTCACAATGTAGGATAACTATGAAGCAAGGGAGTATAGGTCCATGCACTTCCCTATGTGCTGCTGCATAAATAGTACATGTAGAAATCAATACAAAGTTTTGCCGCCATCCTTTTTTCTTTTTTTCGTGGAAATCTAAGGGAGCATTCATTATTTATGGCAGGGGTGGGGGTGAGCATTTGGCAAAACAGAATAGGTCAAAAATAAAAGCCCCCCCCCTAATGAATACGTCCAAAATTGTTGGACCCCCCTCAAGAATAGGTTGAAAATAAATGCCCCCCCCCTCAAGAATAGGTTGAAAATAAAGTCCCCCCCCCCCAATGACGATCATCCCTGAATATTCTTTTATCTAACATAAATCCCAAAACCATACCTGATGCAGTGTGCATTGTGTGATACATGTAATTAACTCAAAAAGCGAGATATAAGGAGACACCCTTGGGCCCTGCACTTTCAGTCATTTTGGTGGTGCGAATAAGTTTAAAAAAAGATGGAAATGTTGTATATAAGAGGCAGAATTACTTAATGAATTTGTAGTGCCATTAAAGGAGGAGATGTAGGGGTCTTGCAGGAAAAGGTATTTCATTACAAAGTTTTGTAAATTTTGAGAAATTGTCAATATTGTACAGACTCAGTTGGTTGGCAGCCATAAGACACTTTTTGCCTCCAATGGTGAATGTATATGATGTTGATCCATGTATCAACTTTCCTGCCTTTTTTGGCAATTTGGTGCGAATAACCTGGGTGAGGGTGTGCTGATGCAACAGGATGAGTGCACAACTCATGGGAGCCAATCACAGGCTTTTCACTTTTTCGAGTTATCAGCAATTTACATTGCTGCATTATATTTATACCTCTCTTTTAGCTACAATTCATGGGAGTAGTACTTTTAACTTTTTAATGATTAGCATTGACTTATGACTATAGTGGTGGGTCTAGCGTCGTCTATAGGCGACACCATGTAGGCCTAATGTCCATTATAGCCTTCCTTATACTCCCGGTTTTTGCCCTACCCTCATTTGCATGATTTTGACACCAGGGGGTGCGCTTGCGGGCCAATTAGAGCAGGTGCGTTTATTAGAATGAATTCGTTAAAAGTGCTTCCTCCTAGGAAATATACTTTTTTAGAGGCGATTAATACCCTAAAAATAAATGGCCCCCCCCTCTAAGAATAGGTAAATAACAAACACCCCCCCGTCTAAGAATACCCTGGAAATATTTAGCCCCCCTAAGAATACCCTGGAAATAAATGCCCCCCCCCCCTCAATTTGCTCACCCCCACCCCTGCCATAAATAATGAATGCTCCCTAATTCCTTCCATAATTGTTACAGGAACCATACCAACAAGAGGATGTCCAAATACCTTCCGGTGCCACATATGGCAGGATCCTCTGCTATTGTTCTCTGCCTCCCCAATCCTCGCGTTTCCGCCCACTACTGTACTAGACTTTCTGAAGTCATAGGGCAAACATATGCATAAAACACTGCTATACAATGCTAATTTCATTACCAAGTTGAATACTCAAATGGTTTGAACTTTTTGTAAGTATACAGTATCAGACAGAGACCAGTCTAATTGACAGATTATTACAGCTGGAGGGAGGCCCTGGAGGTGGCACGCTGCCTGCACAGCTGTTTCTATGACTCCCAGCACCCTGCAGGCCTGTGTAGTTAGGTACCACTCACCTGTCACCTATGTACGGCTCTCACCTGTAGCTTGTGTGTTGGCGATAATAGATGATGTACACCATGTCACTGTCCGCCCTATACACTGACATTATATAGAAGGTGGTACTAGTGTCAAGCTTCTACAAAAAAATACACCTCATAGAAAATAGTCATAGGGATATACACCTGTTATAACACTCTATAGATGGTTGTATATGATATGGCAAATGAGACATCTTTGAGAAGAAAATAGGCACCCTTAATGTAGTATTATCACATGTCATATTATAGATTGTCTCTTATCTGAAACCACACATGACTTATTGGCCCATGGTATCCCCTGGGCTATTGGAGCCGGGTTTTCAGCCAGATCCACAAATTTGTAATCACCAACTTTAGGGTATAATCATTTAGTGATATACTGTTAGTTTAGACATTTTTCAAAAGCCAAAGGAAAGTTTCAAATCCCATCTATCAGACAACATTTTGTCCTTTATGGTGAGTGATGTCTTTCTCTACGAAAAAAGCTGCTGTACTTTAACCATTGGGTCTATGGGTCAGATAGATTTTGGCGATGAAATTAGCACATGGAGTCCTATGGGTAATCACCAAGTGAGACACTTTTTTCAGCAGGCAATGTTTACAGTGTCCAAGCTATACACATAACACATTGGGGACTGAGCGATAAACTAAGCATGCTAAGGATAAAGTTTTCTGTACAATGCCTATACCCTGGCCTCAGACAAGCTGGTAGGGGTTAAGCACAGAATAAAACACAGAAAGGTGGCAAAACACGAAACACTGCACAGTGGCCCTGACACTTGTCTACCCACTGCCCTTAGCCGTTTTTATGCCCTTTTACTGCAACCAGATCGTGTTTAGGCCTTGCGTTGATGCCGTGTCCGGCAACTGGCTGCCTACAGCTGCGGAAGGCGTAAACAGAGTTGCAATGTGTGTGTGTTCAGTCCCAGTACTGGCATTACCTGCATGTTTAACTTGACACTCACTATCTTTGTTAATACTAGGAGTACAAGACAATGTAGTATATCATTTTGACACAGCGTGTGATGGAGATTAAGAGAAGAGAATCATATTTCAGCTTTGAGTAAGATTGAAAAAATCACTGTACAAATAGACTGAAAAAGGGCTTATATAGCAGATTCTCACCTTGGTTCTTTATGATAATGGCCTTACTATGCTAAATATTAATTGCATAGATATTAATTTTGACTTATCAGTGTGGGTAGCTCAACTGAGATACTGAGTGACATATTTCTACTTATACATTGTACTCACAGGTTGTAGATAGCAAAATCAATTCATTGCATGAAGCCCTGGGCCATATGTGATCTATATCACAAGTTCAATCTTGATTAAGGATAAATCTGAGTTAATTGAGTCGTAAAGTCCCATTTAATACGTTCTGCTCTTCAGTAAGGCCCCCCTGTCGAGATCGATTGATCGATCGAGAGATAACGTGGGAATAACCTCGAATTTTATCCGGGAATAGACCGGCAGCTCCTCTCCTCCATCTACCCCCGCCGCAATATATGCGTCCCATAATAGGTTTAGCCTTTCCCGTCCTCTATAATACATGTAGGGTAGATACCTGGTGTGTGTGCTTGTCGTCACGGTTCATTCCCACCCCTGCTGTCCTACAGTGTCCAGCCTGCCTAAGACTGATGGACAGGCGGAGTAGAAGGGCATCTGAGCAGCATTCAGCTTGTAAGGCTGCTCCAGGTGGCACTCAATGAGAGGTTAAGTACAGGAGGAGAAACCCTCACTCAGGGGTACATGATGCGGCACAGACATAGACTACAGGGCACACTGAAGTGGAAGTGGACAGGACGTCCATGGTCCTTTTTAGCTCTCTTTTTGGTCATCACACTTACATAAGTGGTGGTCTCTGTGGACGGCGTGGACAACGCCATCTTAAAAGTTCCCCACCCAAAACTAACCCCACCTTGTTTGAATTTATGGAACACGAAGATTGATTTGGGGGCCAACACCAGGGTGGGTGGTCACAGACATAACTCTAGGGCAAGGTCTTTCAGGTTTCTTCCTGATTACAAGAGTTAGAGGAGGGAGGACAGAGGGTCAGAGCAGGCAGGTAACTGTCTGGACACAGAGTAGCACAAAGGGGGTTTGGTGCTGGAGTAAAAGAAGTGGTCGGCGGTATGAGGAACAGGGTGTGGTCGGATAAGATAAGAATACAGGTATGTATCAACTTAGAGACTAACACTTAGTCTGCTATAATAACAGGGACTTGTAAGAGACAGCAACGGTCTTATCGTCTAACTGCAAATAAGTGGTTTGGCAGCCTATGTGTGCACTATCAAAGTGCCATCTTTGGGCCTTGAGAATCCATTCGCCGATACACTAGGCCTATATAATTTATTGGTCACCCGATCGGATTAAATCTAACATCTTAGTCCTGTGGTGGACATGTACAAGTATTATTCATACTGCCGTTATTATGCCTATATGTAGCTCTATATAGGTGGAAAATGTAGGCCCCTTGGGATGCACTGAATCCTCAAATCAAAAAGGAGTTACAGTAGATACATGAGCGCTATCCCTAAAGGTTTTTTATATGTGACTATAAATTCACGCCCAGGATGTTGTAGTCATACCTTGCCTTTTTGGCCCAGGTCCTCCTGGGTCATTGGTGGCACCTTTTCAGCCGAAAACTGACGATCGGGAATTGGGACTTTAGATGGGAATTGCTCATCGAAATTGGGGGATAATTAAACAAAAAATCATGGAAACATAATCTTTAGGATCTAGTCTTTGATTGACATGCACAATTCCTGAAAAAAAATTCTTTAGCTATGAAAAATGCTGAAGAAAAAACCTGACATGTTTGACTTACTTTCTCATGAAAACAAGGCTCCATAGGATTGCATTGGGCTTTAGATTTCGGGGGTAGAGAGGGGGTAGAAATAACACATTGGCTCCTATGGGAATTGGGCAATTAAAACTTTTTTTTTTTAGCAGGTAAGGGGGAATATTATTTACAGGAGGGGTTAACACTGTTGGTATATGAGTGTGTAAATAGGACCACCATAATATTGTTATGTCTAGCGCCAAACTTCCGATCTGGAGACTTGACGCATGCACGCAGAGTGACCGGTCGTCTGATTTTATTTTATAACAGTAAAAGGATATGGTATATTCGATTAATATTGTCCGAAATGAATGGATTATATTCAAAAACCCATTAATTTCAAGTTAAATCGATAGAATATATCATTTCTCCGTCGAAAATGCTACTTCCGGCAAGGAGGGGTCGCGCATGCACACGGAACATCAAAATCCAAAATGGCAGACAGCGAGACGATCGACTCACGGTGCCATTGAAACTGCTGGATTATAACAAAATGGAGGATATATACAATCTCTCTGGCATATCTATTGAAAATATGGATCCTTATTTAAGACCTGCTGATATTGTGCAATGCTTAACTCGCCAGGACAGGAGTTATTTGCCAATGAAACATACGAGCGATAATGGGTGCATTTTCCATAGGCTTAAGCATTGACGACTTGGACATACTGTCACTATAGTGTCAACAGTTAGGTAGGTTTAATTTCTATATATTTTTTTATGATATTTGGTGGAACACCTGGGCCATAAGTGCTCTATAGCACGCGTTCAATTTTCATAGCTCTAGTAGACTCCAAGTGCAGCCCTGTGATAAGACAAGGGGCCATTGATGGCAGCTCTTCATCATAGCCTCACAGCCCTACCCTCTGTAGAGATCAAACTTGTATCATTTTATCACCTCGTATCTCTCATCAATGCATAATACGGTCTTATCGCCACCATATCTTTTGTGTGCACAGAAAATATTCACCATGCACAAACCCCCATTCCCCATTTGCTTTTGTCCATGCTGCGCGCGCAAACAGGAAGTTGAGAGCAGTCATTTCTCCTATCACTGTCCGACCATTTGTTCTCGTCTCTCCAAGCGGAGGCACACACATTATAGATCTATCTTATTCCATTATTGGTTTGCAGGCCATATAGGAGATAGATTGGCACTTTGAGTCAGCATCTGCTTTGCGTGTTTAGGGTTCCCACGTTTTCAGTGTCTGTGTGAAATTTAGGTTTAATCAAAGGGCAACATCGGGGGCAAGAGGCATTGGTGTTTTTCGTTGCCACACATGGCTGGTTTGATGAAAACTAACCATGACTCAATGGCACTGGCACTGGCTACTGGCTACATTTCCCACAGAAGATAGGCCTATATACGGCGTGTATACATTATGTATAACTCCAGTCCCAGTGAATTCCGACCTAGCGGGATACACTATTGATCAATGAAAGAAATCCTTTCATTCAGTACACACTTTTAGGGTGCATTACAGAACAACTCGCAAGGAACCAGCTCAAGCAGGGGTCAGCCGACTAAGGATCCCGCTACCCGGGAATGGACGCTGCTCAGACAGTGGATCACTCTATTTATATGTGTTGATGCAATCCATAGGCGCAAAAAACAAAAAAAAAATCCCCTAAACAACAAACAAACACACAGTTGAAAAAACAACAACAAAACAAACAACACACTAGGATAACTGAATATATATATATATATATATATATATATATATATATATATATATATATATATATATATATATATATGCATAACATCGAAGGCATGATGGTCCAGTCTAATATCATCAAGTTGTGATCTTTCTTGGTGGGTTCAGAGTCTGGCGCTAGTAGTATATCGAGATGGGACTGTCTACCAGGCAGCGCGCAGAAGCAGATTTTGGGGATTCTTTGTTCTATCCGTCCTAGCAGTTAATGCAGGTCCTTTTATCAATGACAGCCTCTATTTCTTCGTAATGTTTATCATGACAAGGGGTAGTGCCTACATCAGCAAACACCTGATAAGTGTAATACTGACTGGATGGGCATATAATATATTGTACAACTAACATGTCTGATTGATATTTGGAATCACTCTTTCAATTTATTTATAATGTCTATCACCCATGAGACCCTTGCTAACAAACACGGACAATGTGGGATCACACTTGATCAGTAATCCAAACATGAGCCAATATTCTCCAGTGGCGTCATGAGCAGAAAGGGACCGACATACTTGGCATAGTAACTACCAAAGCCTCGATCATATCGCCATAGCTATCGGTAGCCATACAGATCAATTTTGCAATTTTAAAAAAAGGATAACCTATCCCAGGGATTCGTGTAGTAGCTTGGACTGAACTTTTGGATCTACCATTTGGCGTCGATGGGTTTTAAGTTCAGAGATGTCAGACCCTCAGAGGTTCATCTATTTTCAGAGGTTCAGAGGCCCCCCCAAAATTTAGACTTTAGTGCAATCTCTTATGTTGAGAAATCCTCCCACACGTGACTTGGTCAAGGGCCCTAAAATGTTCACAGGTTGGACCAAGATCCAACTGACACCTATGAATTTAAGGTGTTGCTTTATATGACTCTAGATACATCATGATAGGACATTACAGCCTAATATTACAGGATGACAATACGCCGACCCCTAAGGTGGGTGGAATATGATCCGTATATGTCGTGGGGGGGGGTGTGCTAGAAGTGTGCGTCTGGCATTGAACCACCTGTTTGCTAGACATTGCCTTATGTAAACAAACGGTTGCTATGACAACGCTCTGGTGTTGACCAGAGCATGATACATTATCCATAAGAGGAGGATATTGTTCAAGTCACCTGTTGTAGGGGAATACGCCCTATTAGTGTTGCATAGCAACAACTTTCCCAACCATATCCCCATTAGCATGAATGAATGACAGGTTTAGGTTTCTTCTCTCAATTATCAAGCAAGATCTTCAAAAACTCTACCTATCCTTCCCGGCAGCGGTCTTTTCAACATACCTGTAGGCCACATACTTATTCTATACAATTCTAGAGTAGGTTTTCATGCCGTTGATAAGTCTAGAGTATTATAATGATCAGATGTTAGTAAATAGTTGCGATATTAATGAAAATATGGACAGTGCTTATTATGGAAATGTATACGACACCACGCTTTTTATCGCCCTATGGCCTATTATATCGGGGTATGTCCTGTATATAAACACAATCACTTATGGCTATTAGTGATCATGTTATCCAGCCATGCATAGTACAGTGCTCAGTATAAATCATGTAAATTGAGCACAATGTATTGTGTACATTTGTATATCGTATATGATACACATGTCATATAGTTACATCCAGGAACTCTGAATATTGAAACAATAATAATTGTGTATAGCCAACCAAAATGGGCCCCCCAGGGCAAAAGTCCATTTTTAAATTCAGGCCATGAACTTTCTAATGATGTATTACATGAGAAAATATCTCTGATAGTTTTAGAGTTACGGCTCTATGAACTTAGATGGTTGCTGACCTATCCAAATTCCAAATAAGGTCTAAGATGTATATTTCATGAGATATCTCAGATGACGTATAATTAAGCATAATTATGCAAATTAGGGATATTGTCATATTCTTCACATTCCTTTTCTCATAAAATTTGATCTGATAATCAGATTTTTACCATTTTTTACCATCAATCCTTGTGGGTGTGGCTACACATAGGCTTTTATGATTCCTCAATATTTAGTGAAAATAATGTTTCCATGGCAACCAATATCAACAAAAGCACTGATTTAAGCCCCCAAATGCCCAAAAACGTTCTATTTACATTCCAAATTTGGAATATTTTTCCTCAAAAATGGGAATTTCTCTTTAGGACTATTGTAACCTACATAAAAAAGTATTATATAGCAATTTTTGGTATATTTTCCCCTTTTTAGGCTATAGTGGTGTCCCCCTGGTGACCAGAATTGGTACTAATCCCCCTGGACGGTCCTTTTAACTTGCCTCCACACCAATGTTCTGGTATTTCTTTCATATGAGTTCTGAAGAACACACAGACTAGAAAAATTCCTCTAGCGGGATTGCCACTTGGATTCGAGCGAGTTGATGTGTATTTATCATGCCTACCGTAATCTCTCGCGTATAAGGCGCATCTCGCGTATAAGGCGCACATAGAGTTGAAGAATATTGTTAAAAAAATAAAAAATTCATAACTTTGCTTCTACTGAATGAATTTTCAAAATTCAAAAAGCTATGTGTACCTAGGGCCCCCCACACCCCGTTGAACCCCCCTATGTTATTTTTTTGAGTTAAGGGGAGGGTGACGTATCAAAATAAACTCTTGGTGTCCCCCTTGCAGATCCAGAAAGAACTAAAACCCCTCGTATAAGACGCGCCTTATACGCGGGAGATTACGGTATATATATTTTACTTACATCCACACTCAAGACATGAACGTCCCCTTGGGGCCTATAACTACCTATACTAAGACCTTAGATCCAGTAATTATACAACACACAATAGGACTACTTAGACTGTAAATGTACAGTACAATAGGTGCTCATGGACCATGTTCCCCTTGATACACCTGTATAAAGGGTAGTTTTAGGACATAAGGGTAGGAGGACAGAGGTCAGACTCGGGCCATGCTGGGTGTCTATAATGTACACCAGCGCCCTGGGAACATGCAGCCATATGTATTACAGATTTACCTGTAAAATAAGGTCACTTGTAGGACCTAACAGGCACTGTATGATCATTAAGAAGGCCTTATTTTAATGCTACCAGGGTCGTCATTGCTTGCACCAATACCAGCTATCACAATGGATACCAGTTGTACCATAATGATTCCCTGGTGAACCAAGGCATTATCTTATTGCTCGTAATTCACCCTGGTCTATATAGTATAGATCTCAGGTATAGATTTCTTATTGTTTCAAAAGATAGTTTTTAATTTGTACTAAAACAACAAAACCTGCATAGGGGCCATGCTAAATTCAACATTCATATTGTGGAAAGTAGAGACTCTATGAAGTGTATGGTTTGTGAGTTAGTATTGGTCTAGTCCATTTTGCCTTACAGGCAGGCCTAGAGTTCGATGTTCCTCATTAAAAATACAATCATGGTCTCAGTGTGCAACAAGTATTGTGTTCTACACAATCTAACCAAATATCTCTATGTGCATTCATGATCCTGGATAAACAACTATATAGAGAGAGCACCACAAGTTTCTATGCTGCGTGTCAGATCTGAGGTTTCAATGGCATTCAAACATCAGTGTAATGTGTTCTATTGTATCATTGCTATAGCTATTTTACCCAGAAAGAGCAGTCATAGAGAATACCTATGTCACTACCAATTGTGCTATATAGAATTACATTTGCTATCACTTTAGGTTACATCTGATTAACGAATGTAAAGCGCTATTATAAATGACTACAGTATAGGGCTGTTCAATAAACATTTATGCGCACATTCTATTGGACTTTGTACATGGATATTGTACTGAATAGAGCATGTCTTTAATGAATGCATCGTGCATGGTATATATATATATATATATATATATATATATATATATATATATATATATATATATATATATATATGTGTGTGTGTGTGTGTGTGTGTGTGTGTGTGTGTTGCCGGAACCAGCTCCAGACCAGCTAGTGGCCAATAGCAGCTCCCAGTAAGATCTAAAGTGTCCCAGTCGTAGCATCTTATGAAGTTAACAGGTGTAGTACATGGCGACACAGAGCATGTTCAATGAAAAACGCTGTTAACACACAGCACAAACAAAAGTTATATCCACATAATTGTACCCTATTTGGCAATGTCATCTTTTATTATCAATATCATTAGCAACATTGAATCAATCCATTTACAAAAGAAAGTGGTTCACGAACCTTTAACGTGTTAATGCAAAAGCTTCCCATCAATGTTAAAATTAAAAAACAATATTTGGCCATGCAAGTCTTATAGAATTTCCACAATAGGTCTCCATTTTGTATATAATGCAGACACATTGTCCATATTACGTCAAACACATCAATGTTTCTGTTTTACCGAACCCATAACTCGTGCTCTTTATTTACACTCCTGTGATCAATGTAGGGATGAGTGAACACAGTGACTCACCATATCAAGGACACACACATCTAGTCCTCACCCAACCATGGCGTCACACATACACAGCTGTGACGTCACACACACGTCATAACGACACTCAAATATTGATTGAGTGAAAAATCAACAATGTTTACATGGCAGTGAAGACCAATAATGTCATGTTGAGCAATATCGAGGGCAATCCCCAAAATGAATCAAAATTGTCGTGTAGAATACAGTCCTTACGGTCTCAGTATCTTTGCCGCAGAACCTATAATGTAGACATTCACATGTAAAGTACTGTCTCCCTTATTCGTATGCATTATACATCACACGTGTATACCTCAGACAGCAATTCTGGTTGAATTTCACTATAGTGTACATGTTCTGTCTGAAATATTCCTCTAACAAAAATAGTTTCCTAGGCCTTTGCATAAAGGTACACGTGATAGAGAAGGGAAAAAATGACGAAAATGTGATGTTTACGATGGTAAGACATGTAGTCTATTAGCACACAATTGATATATTCCTACCGAGGTAGAATCTCATTATCATATTTATAATTTAGCCCTGCTCCCTGTGGTTTATGCTGATAATTCTCAGCTGATCCACACATCCGTGCTATCCCCAGAACCCTTTAACAACAGCGTGACTATTCAATCTGAGTGATGCACTCTGAATTCTTCATCATAAACAAAAATACACAGTCTACCTAACACCACTGCCCCGTCCATTAAGGGTTAAATTCGGGCAATACATTCTGCACACAGGAATATTTACTACTGATGATATTTGTGTTACCTCCAATACTTAGTAGCAATCTGAAAATGGATCTAGTCACACCCTAATTACCTCTTTAACATCATTGTTGTACTCACCACTAACCCAGAATGGCATGCCTTGTCCTTTTGAGGGCCATAGCGTGTTTGGCTCCGTCGTGCCTACGGGAGTGCATCAACCCCAGAGGCATGATAGGGCAATCATGATGTCTGATTGCAGCACTGGTGAGTCGTTTGCCTGCATGCAGTCATGCATCATGACGACCAAAATACACCATGCAACCTTTTACCGCATTTTATACCATGGTTATCACATTGTTGAACGATTTTACAGTGCCGAGAGCGGATAATGAAGTTCGAACAGTACTCGCTAAATGAACCCATGTTGACACTTGGATTGAGACGACATGACAGCAAGTTGACATCAAAGTATTTAATTCAATATTAAAAAAAAACTATAGAAATAGGAGCTTAATCCATATAGAGGATGAATCTAGACATTATATTCTATCACCTACCTTTAATTTGCAATGATTTGACTTCTATATTTGACAAGATTGATGATAGAAAAATTGAATAGCCGGATATTTTCGCCTTCATGTTGACTGCGTTGCGGACGGTTTGTTTATAGAGGCGTTGTTACATTGGCCGATGGTCTGAAGCCATTCCGCATGGTGTGCACGCTACTTAGGAGTGGTTCTACTATGAAAATGCCTCTTTGACACACGCCAATGTAACATTTTACATCCATGCAGTCCGGTCCACTCGCCGAGGAAGACGCTCTGTTTTGTATCGAATCGGTGCTAGCGTCTATGGAATATATCTAATTTGAGTTTAATATCATATCCCATCATGGATTCTATATGAGCGAGACTTAAATATCTATTCATAGGTTCAAGGATTATGTGAGAATAAGTCTGTAAATGCTTTAAAGGGGGAAATTTCTTCATGGCACACCTGGCTTCGTAAACATACAAATCCAAAATGGCAGAGGGACGGACCCATCGACTCGCAACAACATTGGATTTCATGGCTTTAAAAGGTACAAATATTTAATTCAATGGTGGAAACCCTGGTATAAACACTATAGGTGACCATTAGACTTCCACTCGGTCCTTTTATCCCTTAGATAAAGGACCTCAGCTTCGCTGAGGTCCTCCATCTGGGATAAAAGGACCTAGTGGAAGTCTTATGGTCATCTATGCTCTTAATAGGGAGTATCACATTAGAGACTGCCACCCAAAGAACCATCGATATAAACCTACAGCAATCTGACTTTACATGCCTCATTGAAAAATCAAAACTCACTGATAAACAAACAAGACCGACAATGTATGAACGATGCTTCAATTCCAAAGATATATCATACAGTAGTTGTAGGCAGCAACACTGATCCAAAGCCCGGATCCAAACGCACCCATAACCATAACATTTGATGATCCCATGTTCATGAAAATTAAGTATGATTTCTACACGATCCTATCCATGGTCATGGGCCCACACAGTGTGTTTTACGATAATGACCATGGTGATAGGGCCATGTATATCAGTGTATATCAGTGTAACGACCCTAGCATGGCCTCTAGCATTGACCTAATTGACAGTAATGGCTTACATCTACAACAAATCTTCACATTAACCCACATCTATATTACCACCGTGCCCCGCCAGCAATGAACACACCAGTAGTGTATAGTAAAAACACCTGTATAGAAATTCCAAAAAAAATGTGTAAAAAATGTAGAATAATCCCTAAAGCAAAATGGTCTTCAAGGACAAAGTAACACCCTCACACAATATAACAGAGATCCATGTAAATCAGCACTAGAGCACTGTCCAAACACACTCACACAATATTAACTGGCCGCAAGGTGCATGTGCTTTATTTACATCGATTGCAGAAGTAAATTAAGAAGTTATCTCAAAATCAAATATTATGGTGACATTAAATGTCTTGGTGACACCTTGCTCACTCAGGCATGTAATGTCGGTGAATGCTGGCTGGCCCAGACCCTGGATGAATATCATGTATAAAAAGTGGCATGTCTACAGATCCAACTAAACCGGTTGGTTTGTACACGTAGGAATACAAGTATAGGAGTAGGTGTTTAAATCTTTCAGAGAGCCATGTTTTTGGCATGTTATTAGTCATAATGCCATGTATCTTTCATGTGCTTTGAATCCCTGGTGTTAACCAGGGACAACGTATACTCATCATGGTATGTCTTATCAGTGGGTTTCACCTTAACCAGCAAAATTCAAAATGGCGGCTCCACTAGGCCTCCATACTGAGTCCTATATATGTCGATGCCATCAAAGGCCAGTAGTGGACTCTATATTCTCCATTACAACGTTGCAAATAGCATATATAAAAAAATCCCATTGGATTTAAAAAAAAAAGCTAAGACTCTACTTATAAAATAGAGACCACAGGGGACAATTTCAGAGAACAGCTACCGTGAATATCAAGAAAGGTCTTCTATACAGTAACATTGGCATTGAGCTAATTGCCAACAGTAGGTGTATTTTCTTATAATGAAGAATGTGTACCATTGTTTGTATGGAATGATATAGAGGTCTATCAAAAACATATCACCCTCAAATGTGAAAGCACTGCATCCATATTTCATGTACTCCACACAATAAAGACATCTAGAATATGTGGTCTGTAGGTAGATGATGTCTTGTACATTGTACATTTGGCTTTCTCATAAAAGTGGATTCAGGAAGTGTCCCAACCACGAATGTCCCTAGAGAGAAGGCCACGATTGATAACACATAAATACAATGTATTAAAAGAGGTCTATGAAGAACACCTTTCCTACTGCGTGCAAAATAGCTTACTGCATAGAATAAACATATGGGATGTGTAGACGACTCAGACGTAGAAGTGGACTTAATATGCCCAGTATGCCAATGACATTAAAATTGGTCTTATTGTAAACACTTCAAACGATAAAATAAAACGTGTATGTGCGTAGGAAAAATTAATATATTACACAAGCGCCAGGCTAGGGATACCTGTACTTGGACCAGCCACACCCTATCTCTCCTGCCTCTACACATATTGCCTAGGTGATCTGATCCCTAAATTAGTGTTCAACCTTTTTCGTGCTCTGAGGGCCTAGCTTTTTAGGTGTCTGCACCATGCGTACAAGGCTACACGTTTTACCTTGCAGTGCAAGAAGTCTTCAAAAGTCCCACCCTTCCAGGACCGTGGGAACAGTCCCATGGGTTTATTTGGTCTCTAAGCAGAGACTTGGTTATATCGGGTGGCAGTAGGACACTAACTAATATCTGAAGAGTAGAGACGCACGATATCGCTTCTGTAACCTAGGATTGGGTTTCTACGGTCACGGCTAGACAGTTAGTGTGTCCAGAGACAGAAGTGTGGTTGGATTATACACCTAAACTATAATATGTGCACATATGTAAATCCAAACAGTTGGAAAATTTGATATACATATGGGTGCCCAAAATTTTCAGGACGGCACTTCATCACTTTTTCTTTTAGGAAGGATGGAACGTCCGTCACTCTATCACTTTTATGTATATGCCAATATACTGGAAACTTTTGAAATTGTCACCTTCCGTCAATTTTTACCACCTCCCCTGCGTCACACTGAAAACCTAGAAGTTCTGAAACTAGTCAGCGGTGACCACTTTAGGTCCTCAAGTTGACGATACCTAAAACTACAGCTTTAGGTAGTCAAAACGACGACTTTAAGTCGTCATCCTGACGACCTGAGTCATCAATATGATGACTCTGTACTGTCAGTATTGTCATCCTGATGACTCAGGTCGTCAGGATGATTACCTAAAGTCGTCATTTTGACTACCTAAAGCTGTAGTTTTAGGTATCGTCAACTTGAGGACCTAAAGTGGTCACCGCTGACTAGTTTCGGATCTTCCATGTTTTCAGTGCAGTAGTGTCACTTATTACCTATGCATGCATGGGCACGAATATGGATGGGATGAATATGCTCGTTCCGTTTCGTCTGATTAGATCCCACTGAAAACGCCAAGAGATATCACTTGTCTGTAGGAAGTTAGCTAATACTAGTGGATAAGATGCTTAGCTTCCTGTCGACCTCGGAGTGGGATCTCTGTGACCTCCTGCTGGTGTGTTGGTAGGTTTTTTTGTGTCTGACCCACATGGGTCGTGTCTCACCCTACATGTTTTAATGCTCCAACATGCATGCACGACACACCCTGTGTAACTCACACCTCCAGGGTCCCTCTCTGTTTGTAAAGTTCGGTTAGGCCACACAATATAGGTGGTGTATAGGTAGGCCCTGATGTGGTCAGAGGTATCACGGTTGGTAGGTTGGAAGGGATTATTCTTGGTGCAAGTTTTACAAAAATAAGAGCCTCATAAGATATTGTCAGATTAAGATCAAGAAGGGAGGATTGTTTTGATTAGGCCTAAACCCAAAATAATATAACATTGCTGAAACAAATGGTACAGAGACATACAACAATGTTTTTTTGCCTTATGCCTGGGCAGAATTTCCTTTGTGGTGTCAAAGTACAACATGATACATGTAGGACAACGTTTGTTTTGAAATGCATCACCTCAGCTACACTGACGATTTTTCTGTTCAAGGGACATGAGTTCAGGGCAATTTCCACTAAATTCACGTACGGATAAAGACAATGTTTTTAGAGTCGAAGTCAAATCGTATGTGTATATGGCATTGCATTGGATGTTCATGAGATTAATGGTGTTGATGTTGGAATAAGTTGCTTGGATGAGACTAAATTTGTATGGAACATTAGTTTTTTTATGTTCCTATGTCATCTGGCATACTGCACAGATTAAAGATACAAATCGTTTCTATGGATTCCCCCTGTGGAGTGGGGACCTTCATGTGAGGGCATAGAGGAGCAGAATAACTTCATTGGGAGTCCACAAGGAGAAATCTCCTTCCATACTGACAGTGCGCATACCAGATTCGTAAAAGGTGACAAAGCTGGGGTTTCTCGTGGCTTGGGATGAGCATGTGGGCAGCTGGTGTCCATATGCGCAGGCCTGGGTCTACATGCTTGTCTTTTGCCATGGGATTCCCCCTCAGTGAACCACGTCTGAATGATCAAAGGCCGTGGTTTGTCTGGCCCTGCCTATGGGACCAGGCAAATAAAAGAACACTTGCTATCCTTCGAAAAGAGTAGGGGAAAGAAGCCCCTGTAGCGGTTTTTCCCCTCAACCCTCCTCATAGATTCGGTGATTCATCTCATAAATATGGTCATTCATAGATTCGGTCACTGCTGTGTCGGGCAAGCAGCATATAAATACCTGTCCGAAAAGAAAAGAAAGGACTTAATGTCCGAGAACCCTTGAATGTCTGAGATCCTCGATGGCCCCCGGACATAAAACTAAACAAACAAAAAATTTCTATGGATATATTCCTCGTAGAAAATCAATGTAGTCAACGTTTTTATGTACTGATGTGGTGGAGATTGCCCATTACATGTTCTACCTAAACCTAACTGTTGTTTTGTGGTGCGGTTGTAGCTACCCAAAAGCCCCTGGATGACCTGTGTGTCGATAGGCAAGTGCAGAATTAGGATCCGGCCCTGGAGGCTCCTATTTAAGTGCTGTGTCATTTATATGGTGCTACCTGATCTTAATGTCTCCTAAATCTGTGTTCTCTCATAGTAGGGGTATGTGAAGAACTGAAATTTAGGTGGTGTGAATTCAACAGGTGAATAATTTCAGGTCATCCATGTAGGCTATAGCCCCGTACCTGGTCATATCATCCAGTCCGCCATCTTGTCCCCTACCCTCACCCTTAACTGTATCTATAATGAATCAATATTTAAGCCGGGTATTTAAGCAACCACTGCATTCCGGAAAGTGGTGGTTTAACAGAATTCAAAAGAAATCTTCATGGTCAGTAATGATTATGTAAATTGTATTTGAGTGCTCGTGCTGTAGTCGGTCTATTGCACTTATGTTTCTTTTTGTTTAGCAAACGGAGAAAGAACATACCAAATTCTTTTTACTCGCAATGTTCAAATTCTAAGTATGTACATTGTATGTACATTTTGCAGTAGATAGCATCTGCCACCACCAATTCCCCCCGCCACTGGTTGCAGACAGAGAATGATGCATCAGCGACGAAAAAGAAAAGTTGCATGGACGTTAAAAACACTGAACGGGTAAACTGTCATGGAATGACATTTGACATTGTGGGAAGAGCTCATTAGATTACATACAACAGTATATCCCCTCTCTACACGAGTTCATGCCAGTGCTCTACTCACCGCCTTCACTTCCACTGGAGTGTTGCCAGTATTATGTTCATATAGGGGAAAGTTGGGTGAAGTCTTCCATAAACTCATTGTTTACGCAGATAATTAATACGTTACCATCTTTGCTCACATGTCCTGCAGTAATAAAAGTTGCTAACACTCCTATTTTATGATCGATAATAGCAAGTAAACTGTTTTGGTAATTAAACCCATGCACAATTACTAAAGTGTAGTATGGTAAAGTAAATCTTTAATCGCTTCAGATCAATACCACATGTATACTTGTTGCAGATTGCAGTTTATCTTCAAGAAGTATGTATACATATCAGACTGATCGGAATTTCCCAAGTTAATGCAAACCTATATAGTTACAGGTAAAATGCCATTTATTCAGGAATGGCTTTATATAAACAAAGAACTATTATACTCAATCGTGGGCCACACCAAAAAAATAAGTTGGTCTACGGATTTTGATTTTGAAAAAATGGTGTGAGTGAGCGAAATTTTTTTTTTTTAAGAAATTTTTTGACGTCCAATGGATTCCTTGCGAGCAAAAAAAAATGTATTTAAAAAAAAATTTGCCAAACATCACAAAGAGAAAACTTGTTGAAAGTGAAGCGAGCGAAATCTGTTGACGAGATTTTTTTCAAAGAAAAAAAATATTTCCGAAAATATGGAGAGGGAAATCCGTAGACCAACTTATTTTTTTGGTGTGGCGTTATGAGAGTTAGATAGGTGTCATGGTATGCAGGGAATGCTGGCTTCTATATAAATCAATTTGATTTGTAAGTATAGAATCATCCCATGCAGGTTATACCTCATGTTCTTTACGACAACCATAGATTTCTAGACTACCAGAATAAGCTAGACCCTGCAATAGTCAAACTACACCCCACTCTTTCCTAAGACAAAGTTCTAAGTCACTAGAAGCAACCCCATTAGGAGAAGATCCAGTTTATACCGGAGTTGTACGCAATGTGCAAAGCTTGAGTATTCCATGTATGAATACACTACGCCCCTTTCTTCCTACCACCGAGCCTCCCGCTCTATGTTAAACCGCCATCCTTGCTCTGGTGACTTATAAAGACGTTTTTCTCCAGTCCCCTTTCAGACTTTGTTTCCATTTTCTTTTCCCACTCTGTTCTCCCTTAGGTGTTAGTCTGAGAGGTCCCCTACAGGTTGTTATTTGTGTGCTCTTCCCCACTGGCCTCCCCACGCCCAGTGTGCAATGTGTTCTACTCCACGTCTATAGGTTACGTGGAACTAATTCCATTTCCTCTATGTTTCTATATAGCATAACACATAAAAACAGCCCCCCGTAATGTTCGTTGGTAATATTTTCGACCGTAGCAAGATTAAACCATCTCTCACACACAATGTGTTAGAATATAGGATAGGCTTAACCCTGAAAATCTTAACTAAGGGAGCGATACGTACAGCAAGTGCCATTCTACCCTATTTTGGGCCTCAAAACCTCCATTGGCCAGATGAACATTTGCAGACCTGATAAAATCACCAAACCTTGGCAAAATATAAAAACTCATCTACTGTTCCATTTAGGAACTATTTGGGGTCACTTGTGATTTTTTTCATAATTTTACCAATATTTCTTGCATATGATTTCTAAGCCAATCAGCACCCAGATCACCTTCAGTGCAGGCCTGAATACCATATGACTCACGAGAGGGCAGCATTTACGTCCATGTAACCTTAATTAGGGGTAGAGTCTTCAGATAAAACTAAAATGTTTTTCCTATCAAACCTTAGGGTCTGTCCTATAAAATCCTAAAGTTTGGTGGCAACAGCCTTTCTCAATGTTATGATATGAGGGGATTGATGTGTGCAATTCACACTGAAATTCCTACCAGTTTTCAATGTGATTTCCGAGCAGCGACTTTTATCATCAAAGATCTATGCACTGCACAAGCAGCAGTTCTAGAGCTGTCAAATTGCATATTTGCAGTGAATTCAGTCACCTGATGATGAAGGGGGCATTGATTTTGCAAAATATTGTTAGGATTTTGCCAGAAAAACTCACAAAATCATGAAAAACATGATAAAACTGGTGAAAAATGATTAATATTAGGCCTATAATTAATCCCACTTTTTACAGATCATATCTTACCAGGGGATCATTTTTTAAGGCATGCCTTTTCTGTTACATGCATCAAGAATACCTGTTATCAATATTGTACTAATATTTGCACTGGGGGATAAATTACTACTGGTTAATTAGATAGTTGCGCTCTCACTGAAACTTTGACGAAACACAGCAAACCCGACCAACTTCCAATGGACCCTATGGTAGGCCCTACATGGATATCTGTGCATCAATAACCCTAGGAAGATTAAAATGAGGCTAAAATGTCATTTTCTGCTGAAAATTTCACCCTGTAGGTGGTTTATGACCAGAAAAAGTTATGTTTTGGGAGATTCATAGAAACTGCAATATTTAGTGAATTACCCTACCTCCGCAAGCAAGGTTTTCCTATTTTTTTTATTTACACACCATTTCTGTGACTAATTTGGCCAAATTCCTGTAAAACCATCCTTGCTGTAACAGAAAAATGACATTAAGAGGGCATTTGAAATAGGCAGGTCAAATGTCCAATCATCCTATAGGTTACGTGGAACTAATTCCATTTCCTCTATGTTTCTATATAGCATAACACATAAAAACAGCCCCCCGTAATGTTTGTTGGTAATATTTTCGACCGTAGCAAGATTAAACCATCTCTCACACACAATGTGTTAGAATATAGGATAGGCTTAACCCTGAAAATCTTAACTAAGGGAGCGATACGTACAGCAAGTGCCATTCTACCCTATTTTGGGCCTCAAAACCTCCATTGGCCAGATGAACATTTGCAGACCTGATAAAATCACCAAACCTTGGCAAAATATAAAAACTCATCTACTGTTCCATTTAGGAACTATTTGGGGTCACTTGTGATTTTTTTCATAATTTTACCAATATTTCTTGCATATGATTTCTAAGCCAATCAGCACCCAGATCACCTTCAGTGCAGGCCTGAATACCATATGACTCACGAGAGGGCAGCATTTACGTCCATGTAACCTTAATTAGGGGTAGAGTCTTCAGATAAAACTAAAATGTTTTTCCTATCAAACCTTAGGGTCTGTCCTATAAAATCCTAAAGTTTGGTGGCAACAGCCTTTCTCAATGTTATGATATGAGGGGATTGATGTGTGCAATTCACACTGAAATTCCTACCAGTTTTCAATGTGATTTCCGAGCAGCGACTTTTATCATCAAAGATCTATGCACTGCACAAGCAGCAGTTCTAGAGCTGTCAAATTGCATATTTGCAGTGAATTCAGTCACCTGATGATGAAGGGGGCATTGATTTTGCAAAATATTGTTAGGATTTTGCCAGAAAAACTCACAAAATCATGAAAAACATGATAAAACTGGTGAAAAATGATTAATATTAGGCCTATAATTAATCCCACTTTTTACAGATCATATCTTACCAGGGGATCATTTTTTAAGGCATGCCTTTTCTGTTACAGGCATCAAGAATACCTGTTATCAATATTGTACTAATATTTGCACTGGGGGATAAATTACTACTGGTTAATTAGATAGTTGCGCTCTCACTGAAACTTTGACGAAACACAGCAAACCCGACCAACTTCCAATGGACCCTATGGTAGGCCCTACATGGATATCTGTGCATCAATAACCCTAGGAAGATTAAAATGAGGCTAAAATGTCATTTTCTGCTGAAAATTTCACCCTGTAGGTGGTTTATGACCAGAAAAAGTTATGTTTTGGGAGATTCATAGAAACTGCAATATTTAGTGAATTACCCTACCTCCGCAAGCAAGGTTTTCCTATTTTTTTTATTTACACACCATTTCTGTGACTAATTTGGCCAAATTCCTGTAAAACCATCCTTGCTGTAACAGAAAAATGACATTAAGAGGGCATTTGAAATAGGCAGGTCAAATGTCCAATCATCCTATAGGTTACGTGGAACTAATTCCATTTCCTCTATGTTTCTATATAGCATAACACATAAAAACAGCCCCCCGTAATGTTTGTTGGTAATATTTTCGACCGTAGCAAGATTAAACCATCTCTCACACACAATGTGTTAGAATATAGGATAGGCTTAACCCTGAAAATCTTAACTAAGGGAGCGATACGTACAGCAAGTGCCATTCTACCCTATTTTGGGCCTCAAAACCTCCATTGGCCAGATGAACATTTGCAGACCTGATAAAATCACCAAACCTTGGCAAAATATAAAAACTCATCTACTGTTCCATTTAGGAACTATTTGGGGTCACTTGTGATTTTTTTCATAATTTTACCAATATTTCTTGCATATGATTTCTAAGCCAATCAGCACCCAGATCACCTTCAGTGCAGGCCTGAATACCATATGACTCACGAGAGGGCAGCATTTACGTCCATGTAACCTATACTGAAGAACACAAACTTGTAGGCCTCCTTTATTTTGATATCACGTTTTAAATAATTGGTCATTACTATTTGCTGAACCAACAGATTCCTACAGACTGATATACACATGGCTATATCAAGGACCAAATACTAATATGAATTCAATGACGAAATTGTTATTTGAGAGGTGTCAGACCCTCAGAGGTTCAGCAGCCCCTCAAATTTAGACTTTAGCGTAGTTTCATGTGTTGGGAAATGCTTCCACCCGTGAAGTGTTCAGGGGCCCAAAAAATGTCAGAGGTTGGACCAACACCCATTTCGCCCTCTGAATTACCACCAAAAAGGCAGTTGACACTTTGCAATTGGCCCAGGTCTTCCTGGGTTATTGACGGAGCCCTCTTTGTCGTTCATCAATTTGGTAAAACGCTGAGTTTAAAATCAAGTTTAACGCTTTTGTTTATCGTTCATTGATCAATTTTCACTGTGAACAATTATATGGAACATTACCTTAATATTTGTGAAATAAAAATTGTACAAATTCTTGTCCTTCACTATGCCGTTGCTGTGCAGAACTTACTGTTTTGCACTGTGAGCAAAATCATTGTAGAGAATATTGTGATATATTTACGAGGCAGATGCTCAACTAACTATTAGCTAAGTATAGTTCCTCCAACCCCCACCACGGTCATAGATAATCATGGTGTCACATGGCAAGGTGTTCATCGACCGCCATGTAAGGTTCAATTTTTTCTGGAGTTACCAGTTATTCTACAGCCATTCTACAACTGTGGACGTTTAAATTAAGTTTGCTATCTCCACTAAAGGTAGGAGTTTGTAACATTACAAGACATGAAGTCAATATAGCTTTTGGATACTGATTAGGGTGAAGCCATCTTAGGTTTTAGAAAATTCCTGAAAGGGATGGAGTTTTCTTTTTTGAAGAATTATCAATAAGGTAGTGTGGGTACTATAAGTCCGATTCTACTCTGTAGGTAGCACAATCATCTCAACTCATAAACCCCTGGGCTATCTGTGACATATATCACACGTTTGATTTTTCCCCATATGAATGGTAGGACAACAGAAGATTTGTATAATTACGGTACATATAATAGATTGCCATACTTTGTCTTATTGAGCTACATTTAGATCTTTCATTGGAAAGTGTATAAATGTGAGTAGTGATGAAATGTCGTTATGGTTCCTCCATGAATCATGCACATTATCATAATCATCGCCCGCATGTTCACATTCCCAACACCCAACTCTTTCACCATTATTCATATATCGTATGTGACCAGCCGCCATATATACCCACCCCAATCTACATCCCTATTTTCGCCCACCTGCCCGCATGGAAATTTGCAGTATAGGCCATACCACAACCATGTGAGGTATTGAACTCACCTGTGATTCCTGCTTGTAGTGTATACTCTGCATGAGAGGAGACCCGTATACCCTAAACATAATGTGATCATTCTATTCTAGAAAAACACTTGCTCTCTAGAGATCTTCTGGCACTCACAACTTAGCTCTGCGAAAGCTATAGTATAAGGAGCTACTGCAAATGCAGCAATATAGGGAATGCATGGCATATTGGTTGTGGAGTTTTGTAGCTAAGTATCCTGGTAATGATTGTAACTAACACCTGGCACCGCTATGAGATCGAATCTATCTAAGGACTGAAAAGAGGAGAGGGTTCTGCACCTAATACACATGTAGCCTACGTATAGCATGGAGAATTATAGCTTAGGAACCTAAACTCTCAGTTCTGTGCGGCACAGGGATGAGAGTACATGAAATCTTCTAGGCATAAATGCCTATGACTCATTGTGCATATTGTTGATTGCAAGTTAAAATTATGAAGTGTCAGTGCTATATATAGCATTATAACTTACCACTGCCACACTGTTAGTCTATACTGCTCTCGAAGTAACATTACATGTCTGTGAATGGCTGAGTGCAGGGGCGTAGGAAAAGGGGGGGCAGGGGGCCTGGGCCCCCCCAATAATGAGGAGGTTCCCTATATAAGCCTACCGGTATATAAAAATATAGCAGGCCCCCCAACCGAGACCCCTGGGCCCCCCCCCCCAATAAAAATTTGCTTCCTACGCCCCGTGAGTGTTTCATGATAATTGCCTTATCCAGGACCCACCCTGCGGTTTCTGCAGAACACTTTGCTGAGAATATCGTCTGCTCGAAAAGTCGTATGCCGCAAAGTGAATAATGTCCCCTTTTGTTGTTTGTGTCCCAGAAAACCATATGATTTGGTCCCATAGTAAACTGCTACGGACGTTCCTGTTGGGCGTTCCTGATACACCCCCCCCCCCGCCTACACATCTCTACTCTCAGTTTATGTAAGAATAAAAAGAAGAAGGTGTCATGTTCAATGTGTACAGCATTTATAAGATTTCCCACCTCAGAGTAGACTGGGATCATTGGTCCATAATGAATATTAGATGAACCTATAATGTTATAGGGTGATCCCTAAGCTACATTAAATCTTCTCTAAACATTTTGCAGCATACGGCAGTTTTGTATTCTCATATGTTTTGTTAATTGAATTATCAACAACAACAACAACAACAACAACAACAACAACAACAACAACACTTTATTCAGTTAAAGAGAGAAAGGACCGCTTGTACCGATGTACCTTTTTGTCTTTTTCCTTTAGGAAAACATGTTATGTATTAGGTAAGTCCGACCAGAGTTTATGTTAACCAGAGGATAGGACAGTCCAAGTTTCCAGGCCCTGGAAGGTGAATACAATGCCTCCTGCCGCTACCACCCTGCTTCACACCACAGTGCCATCCTATGCCACTCTACATGAGCCGCCTACGTTTACCTTTAAGCCGTGCTCAACTGTTATGTGTCTCTGCCCCAACCTGAGATTTAGGGGAGTTTGTGCTCTGTGGCTAGGGAAGATTCCTCATCGTGCTCAGGGTAGCTCGCCCCTGACTCCACCACTTAGCATGTTGGTATGTTGAGTCGTCCATCCTGGACATATAACTCTGCTAGATAAGACAAAGGTAGAAGCTAATTGGCCCTCATTGACAAAGACAATAAGGTCTTGCACATATCCACACCAACTTCCTACATTATGAAATGTACCTGCTTCGAGGTGCAATAGTCCACAAAAGGTACCAAAGGTACCAACATGTCAAGTGGTCGAGTCAGAGGCGACTTTAATACCCTCCGAGATGCCACTTGTCCTAACTTTTTAGGAATTCCGAATTTTAGGATTCATTTCCTGTAGGCATTTCCTATTGGGAGTCCCGAAAATTAGGCTGATTTCCGAAGATTCGCTGGTTGAGGTAAACCCCACTGATAAGACACACCATGATGAGTACCTTGTCCCTGGGTAACACTCACTTCCAGGGACATGCATGCTAGTCCCTATACATATAAGTTCTGTGCATGTCACCAGAACCAGCCAATAGCTATAGAGTCTTCACCGGTGGGCCGATTCTGTATTATCACCCACCTTGGGGAGTCAGGTTCCTGTCTGGCATAGTTTAATTTTCAAACAATAGGTGTCTCTGACCTCTCTCTTTCTCTATGTGTGCTAGTGGTGCCCTCTAGGGTGAGGCCTGGACACTAGGCAGACCGGAAACTGACTGTGCAAGGCATTATGGGATATCAGAGATCCGACTATGGGAATTCAAATCCTTATTGGCACATCACCTTCTCGTGGTTTCTTTGCCTCCTCCCTGTTGTGGTGAACAGATAGCAGATATGTCACAACCTGTCTGTGTGATATAATATGCATGGCATGTAATGGATTCCTAATTCAGTACTTCTATCAACACCATTCCTCTTGACGAGTACTTTCTCGTTATGGGGGGCCGTGTCCTACTGTGGAGCTGTTGTCATAGATAACAGCCCCACATTCTTTACATTGGGGTTTTGGCGACAAATTAAGAAAAAGTTTTCATTTTCAGTCAGATGTCAGAATATGCCATCAGCAGTATGTCTGAGAAATTTCATGTTTTTTGTATGAATAGTTTCAGAGATATTACCATTTTTGTATTTGATTTTACGACCTCACCATAAAATTGTTTGTTGCCGGGATTTGTACTTGCCTTGTAAAATATATTCTAGGTTGAAGAAGCACCAGGTAATTTTTGTGTGATTTTTTTATGTGTTTGCTAGATGTATATGTAGAAATGATAAGGAAAGGAGGACGGAAATATTAGGTTTCAATGTTCAAAGTTGATGTGAATTGAAATGTGATTTATAAAGTTAGGCCTGGTGCCATGACATCAGTGTAGTAGAGTTGTGTTTCCTTATATGGTAAGGGAGGTTGGGAGGGGGAGCAGACATCTGGTCTTTAGCATACATTAACTTGTGAGACTATCCATATATGCAGTCATAGATTAGGGTTGGAATAGATTCATACGCATGAATGGTGATCTTAATGAATGTTTCAACTCCTGAAGTAAACAGAAAGGGTGGGGCAGAGGTCCAAGTTATCAACCGAAACAAACGCTGTAGTCATTCCTGCTAGCAGTGTGACCTTATGTTTGCCCTTACCTCAGGTGTGACCCCCCCCCCCCGTATGCTGTATAAGTATATGGGCTACCTGAGAGGGGTACCAAACAGCTCACCTGGGTGATATATTCTGGGAGGGGAGGTGCTTGGGAAGTTACAACCTGTAATTTTTACCTGAGAAAGTTGCTCTGGAATGCGACCAGGAATTGTATACATAGAGGGGAATCGAAGGAGACACCGCACGTTTTTCAGCAATTATATATTGCAGTTAGTGACATCTTCTTCTTTGTTTTTAACTGTGCTTTCATGCTATGGACCAAAAGAGATTCGTTTCAGGGAACATGGCCGGAAATACTAGATAGGCAGATGTTTTTCCTTTAAAACATACATCAAACATAACATACGATGTAATCGTAGATTGTCTTTAAATGTGATATGAAACTTAATCAAACCATGGCAGAATGATTCAGTAAAGCAGGAATTCATGGACAATCATTCTTTATTGCGTTACATTTAGCACGTGGGGAATTCCTAACATAAAAACACGATGAATGAACCCACCTTTATTCCCTTCACACTCGTCCTTTTCAATCAGAGCACCACTTGTGATTCAAGATTTATTAGACCTGTATGTGTACAACGAAGAAGGGGCGTAGGTTTGGTACTCTTATACATCACCGTTGGATCTTCATGTGACAGCAGAATGGTGCTGATGTATAAGGATTATCTAAGTACCGCATATTGCATTAATGCAATATTTTCATTTGATGTCATGGTGTATTCATGCAGCAATGGCGAGTCTACTATCCAAGTGTTACAACATACAGCAGATGACCTTCTGCAAAGCGGGTATATTGATTCACTTAATTTGAGCTTAGTTGTTCCTTTTTTTCAGACATATATTCTATCCATAGACTATGATTTTAAAACATATAGTCAATTTACCCCATCTCCTACTTGCAGAGACCCCACTCGTTTGCATTAACTCTGCCCAATGTGCAATTTAATTACCAAGACGACAATACCATTGTGTAATCACGCTCTAGTTCTAGCAGCTCATATGTGCATATGTGTGGAGGTTACTAGGAGATATTTTTATGATATAAAGATAAAAAGAGCTTCCCTTAAAAATTGGATAAAATTGGATCGAAACATATACGATAACAGTTTTGTCAACTCGTATCCCGTTCGTTCGTGTTACCGGTACAATGTGTTCCCTATAGATTTTACCTTCCACCTCCAGCACCAACATTTTGATGCACGACAATGTCCTAGGACCTACCATGTTGGAAACCTTGTCAATGCTGGGAAAATCCATAGGCCTAGTCTACCTGGGAGAGTCAAATGCACTTCATTCTACAATTAGCTATCTGTTTCCCCATTGATGCTGCTAATTTGGCTACTCTCCCCCCGTCAGCATGTTCCCCAACCCATCCTTACCGATTACATCTTGTTTTCAAATCTGGCCGATGCAGACAAAAATGTTGCAGCCGATAAAAAGAATGGAGCCCTGCAGCGTTCCGCACGGGGCGTTCATGATGCGCACGCGCGGCCCTTTGTTGACATCACACCACGTGTCGCGCATGCTCACTCGCCTGGAAACACCACGTGCAATGAACCATGGCGGATCAGCCAAGTGGGGGAAAGGGGATAAGGGACTAGGAGGGTGGGTAGAGTTGAGGGAGCAAGAGAGGCAGGGAAGACAAAGGGACATTTGTGTCTGGATATGGGGTGGAAGGTTAGAAGGCTTGGTCATGGATGACTTCCTGGACCATGGATGACTGGACAATACTAACTGAGAACACTACTACGGTATCCAACTCATGCCCCCCCCCCCCACACACACATATTGCAGTCCAAAAGCTAATCCACATCCCAATAAGATCTCCTGAACTAGTCTTGTAACATGATCATACCACAGGGTGTATTGTAGACTAGCCAGCAGCAAACAGTGGTGCCGCCTGGGTAGCTTGGGCAGAGACTAGACTACTCGTGAACCTTCAAATCCATTAAAGGTTACACTTCCCTGTCCCGTGTTGAGTCTTAATCAAGTCCTGTCCTAAAGCCACCTCCTATAATCTCTTCCCCCGGGTCTCTTCCCCTTGCCCCATCCTGTCTACCAGTCTACTTTTTTGCTCCATCACCTAAAATCCTACATTCTCATCTCCTGTATCAGATAAAAATGATAGAACGCATGGACTCACTCTCCCCAACTATCACGGCTGCCCTATGTCCCTAGACTGGCTGCAGTCCATTGATTTTGTTATGAGATAATTGAAATAAAATGGGAAAATTAAAATTGAAAAAATTTCTAGTGAATCTAATTGTAGTGAATCAATGAGCCCAGCAACCAAAGCAGGAGAGGCATGGGCGGGGAGGGGGGGGGGGTATAGTGGGGTTGGGAGGAGAGCTCAGGGACTGCAGCCAGTCTACCCTGTCCCCTGTCGCCGTCTAGGCGGCCGGCAGAGCGTCTACGTCCGGTGTGATTCAGACTCTGGCAATTCTTGGGGGGAAAGGTATAAAAATGAGCTAGATGGAGCGTTGTAAACACAAGCGCACTTCCCTGTCACACAAAGCCAAGCTGATACCCCCACAGAGCCAAGCTAGTATGCAGCAGGCGTGTTTCTATGAATGATGAAGGATATTGTAGGATGACAAAGATAATAGTTGGTTTCCGATCCTCTCTGGTAACTTTGGTTATTTTGGTTTCGACTTTGATATACTGATGTGTTAGATATGTTAGATATAAGTAATCAGCATTTCCACATTTTGTTCAAATGCATAGGTTGCTGTACGAAAACAGTAGGTCTATCTTCTACTAGCCCTACTAAAAATACATGTAAATACAAGGAGGGTCATAGAATATACGGTGAAGATTATATTAGGGAGTGATCATTTTTTAACAACAGGAGGGGGGGCTGGTGGGTTTGAGGGGGGGGGGTCAGAATTTTTTCAACCCCTTGACCGGGGGGGGCAGAATTTTTTCAACACCTCTGATGGGGGGGGGGGTTCAGAGTGGGTGGGGCCAAGGGGGGTTTCTGCAATTTTTGACCTCCTTTGCTTGACCTTTTAGTTTTGACCTTTTGGGGAGTTGGCCAAAAGTGGGTGTATCCCATTACCAGAGAAAGAACTGCGCCCAAACTGTATATTATATTTATAAGGCCATATTTAAAGTAAATGGGGAAATCCTCTACAAACTTACAAAGTGATCTGGTTATAAGGACAGAACGTACAACGCCAACTACTAGACCCATTCTAGGCACGTCCTCTTGTCTCATCCATTGACTTTATGCCACATGAATAGCCTTGCAGGCAAACACCTCCTATACTCCTTTTAAATCGACATTTTTGTGGAGGTGATTTCTGTTTAGAGTGGCAACATAAATTCTATGCCTGTCACCGGGAACAAGTGTGCCGACCATCTGCGCAGACTGGGCAGGACCAATAGTGCCCGATAGATCACCACACCATCTGTGAGTCGTGTGGGGCATTAGATTATACTCTGGTACTTTATGGGCATCCCCCTATCCCACCCAATGTATTTGTAGATATAGGCTTCCAGGGTGTTAGCTCGAGAAATTCAGAACCGATGACTTCGTGCTATCATTCTGCCAGAGTTAAATGTGTAAACGCCATATATGGTGGATGCATTAGATTGTTCACCATTATCAGTATCTAATTAGAGAATAGACAACGATCTTCTTCACATCGAGACTGTCTGTTGTCCTATAATGCAGGGATGCATCTGAGTGCATTATAGGACAACAGACAGTCAAGATGTGAAGAAGGAGTTGTCTATTGTCTTTATAAAATGTTTTACATTTCATTCCAATCAATCAAGTACCCAATCAATGTGTATCTAGAGGAATTAAGGGATTAAGCTATGGTGACCTTGCTAAGCCGTGCACTGTATTCCTATAATGCACTCAAGGTCACTTCTAACGTGCAGCAGAGCACTGCCAGCCGTTTTATAATACATAATAGCTGGGTGGGAGTCCCACCTGTACTAAGTTTTATATTGTAGTTATATCAAAGGTTTATCTCCATTATACTGCCATTAGGCCAAATCCCACACCGTGAAAATGGTTGGGAAATCGTTGTGAAATAGGATATGTGGGTGCTTAGCCGATATTGGGTTGGTAATATCGTCTAGGGAAGACCTATAAAGGCAAAGAATCCCTGTCAAAGTGCTGGTATTTAGGGAGTATAGTACATCAAAAGTTTTTGATATTTTCTTCACAAAGGGCTTGAAATCTCTGTGATAGACTCAAAATCCCTGTGATTTAGAGAAAAGCAACAGTTTCTAGGAAATCAGAAGAGGTGTGTCTTTGATAAATCAGGAGCCAAGTTCCACATACTACAGTCATAATGGGGTCCTGCTTGTGATTTATGCAAGCTACATTTGTTTATGCTATGCAGGATACCATTGCAAAACACAGAAAATAGTCAGAGACAACTGTGATATTAATATCAAATACTCTATCTCTGTGAATCATTCTAGCAACTCATCTGTGCAGTAATGAAAATCACAGAGATTCCTCTGCTACTATCAGCTAAAGTCGGATTTGGAGTGGTAAGAAGTGCAGTGAGTACCCTTGTGATTTAGGAAATTGGCAAGAGTCCAATGTTGCCGATATCCAGAATCACAGACATTTCAGACCCATTTTTCACGTAGTGGGATTTGGCCTATTCACAGGGCCAGGCTGTATATAGACGTGGACACTTAGGCTATTCATGTTTTATACACGAGACAGTGAAAAGCCGTCGTTATTTGAAGCTCCCTGTGTTTAAATCAAGTGGGACATGTTGAGCTGCGGTGAATAATAGAAAAGAGAAAGCTAGAGCCTCTAACAGCAGTCTACTCTACCCCCCCCCCCAATACCTTGTAGTATGCGTAATAAACGCATGGTATTAGGTGGCCTTCAATCTTCATCACAACATCCTTTGTTAAGCAGAGCCTCAATTTACAGCAAAACGCTTTACAATCAACCATTTAACATTATTGAGCATAATTTAATAGAGAGGAGATGGGATCAGGGGAAATACTATTATATGTAGAAATGTCTGTGTTATGGCTTATATAAAGCATGGTGTGCATGATAGTAGGAGGGGTGAAGGAGCCGTGTCACTGTAATGGGGAAAATTAGACCGAAACAAATTAGGTTAGGTTGGAGCCAAAAGGCTAAGTAATTATTTAAGCTAGGGCTTCCTTAGGATAGAAGATCACATAGGAGTGCAAATGCTCCTTGTAATATAATCACGGCACACAGCACAGGATTCGGTGATGGTATTGTTGTGGTGGACCGGTTTCCTAACAAGTCGTAATTTGCTGGATATGATGTGGATAAACGCACTGGATTCGTTTATATCGGGCCATGTATATCCGGCGCCGTATATATTCTATGTACAATGTATCATATATACCAGAAACTAGCAAAAATGTTACATAACACATAAGAAATGTACCATTCTCTCTAACGTTAAAGCGAGGATAATAAAGATACATAATATGTCAAAGAAATCTAAAGCTGAGCGCGCTGTTCAGTACTTGCTCTTATTTTGGGAGGGAGGAAGGCTAGTGAGGGTAAACTCTGCTATTGGCGAGTGGTTATGTGTACCAAATCTTGTCCCTGTACATGGACGTTATTAGTCATATACAGGGCCAATGACGGCTTTGTTTCAGCCGATAATACGCTGTTGGCTGCCCCCCCCCCCCCATACACACCCGACTTTCAGTTACCGTACATTGCTTTTACTTGAAGACCGGTTAGACGGATCCCCTTTATTAAAATGCAATAGTTTACTCATAGAGATTTATGGTATATTATTATTCATGTCAATAACATTCAATGGGGAAACACAAATTATGAGTAAATTAAGCCATATCATTGCACATTTTCACATAATGCATTACACCGATAGAGTGCCCTGAATATCGCGTAGAAAGTATACCTGATGCAAAGCCGTGTTATTTGCCAGGCAATCTTTCATGTTACACAGAATCACGGGATCGGTTAACCCTACCATAGACTCACTGAAAGGGCTTTCACTTGATAACACTTGACTAGGTATCAATAGAAATAACCTCCAATCACTCATAACAAATTCATGCCCACACAACAAATCCTAATCAAACTACATTCCTGAGATGTTGGTAAGGAGCATCAATTGTTGTTTTAATCGTGGATGAATTGATTGACACAATTAACCTGGCCATGGGATGGCCTTTGAGAAACTATAGTTCCTGGGAGGATGGGCCTCTTTGCAATTCCTATACCATTGCTACATAATGTGTATCGACTATAGTCGACATTTGGTCTACCATGGTCTCGACTATGGACAATGCTTGTCCTCAAATGTTAACTTCATCTTAATTAATTGAAAAAAAATGTGCTCATTACAATTTGCTGAGCATGTTCAGTCAAGCTATCAATCAATAGTTGGCACTAATCAAAGTAGCATCATGGAAGTGCAGTAAATCAAGATAAGAAAAAAATACAACACTAAAGTGGCTGTGTATCAGCATCTGGGGCTTGCCAACTGTTATGACATGTAGTCTACCTCTGTGAGTGTAGGACGGGATGCTAATGGAGGCGGTGCGTGCAGTGGTGAGGTGCTTGGGAGCAGGGATCCAGGGGGACTTGAATCTCTGGGGACACTCACCTGCCCCAGGTAACTCACCAGCTGTTGTCAGATTCTACCTGTGAACCTTTCATGGAAATTATTGAATGAATAAATAACGTAGAACTTCTTTGGATTCATTTTATGTCAGTGGTTCCTGAATACAGATAAGATGAGTTTGATCACATGGTGAATAGACTAAACGTGTAGTCACGAGATATGTAGAGGACCGGATAGACACAGAGAAGGGGATCTAATATTTATTCATGCAGTTGTTAACAACGCAACAGCAACAGAACTTAACTTTTGAATCTAAGAAAATGTCGATGCCATCTAGTGTACTTTGTAGATAAGTTAAATTCGTGAATACAGGATTGGTCGTGCATGGTATTGTATCGATAGCTCTACTCCATAATGAGTTTGGTACAGGAAAAGCCCAGAAGCGCAGGGGTCTCTATGGGGGGGGGGGACTATACTTTTATATAGGCGTATACATGTACCTGGTATTACCTTCCCATTATGAGGGGTGGCAGCGAAGTATTTTTATGGAGATTCTGAACGTCCATTTTTTTTTTTTTTTTTTTTTTTTAAGTTTCCACTTTTATTTGAATACTTACAATCTTGAGCTCCATGGCATTGCATCATGAGGACCGATTGGAATAACTTAACTTGAACTTAAGAGGGCAGAAATAACATTGAACATAATTATCCATTTTAATGACATTGTCCTAATCATTTAACTAGTCCTACATACCCCCTTGCTGGGTTACATGGATATTCGGCCATAGCACCATCTGGGATATAGATTTAAACGAGTAGTCCTTCTACTAGCTGAGCCCTCCAACTCTAATAAGCCATGCCATTATTAAAGACACCCTTTATGCCCGACCTACCCATGGGCCAGGTGTTCAGGGGACCGTTGTTGTTACTATGGAGGTCTCAGGAATGCATGCATGGATACAAACCATTGGATGCGGCCATTGTCCATGCCTTGTTGAACGTGAAGTGCCCTTCTAGGGTGTTACTATCTGGGGTGTTACTGTATGTATCTAGGGTGATGGGGCGGATGTATAGCTACAGGCTAAAGTCCATGTAGCACAAGTTGGCAAAACGACACCCTGTGGGTGTTGGGTAGTTTTGGCCTTTGCTATAATACATGTAGTATGAAGATAATATACTAGTCCCATGTTATATACGCGTCTACTGACTTACTGTTTCCTACTGATTAGGGCCTTATCTGCATTTAGCCACCCCCTCACACAATCACAAACATGTAAATGACATATATGTGGAAGCGTAACTCAATAGCCGCCATATGCTGTTATTTGATACAAGTAAGTAGCAAATGCAGGTTATACAGATACATTTTTGTATTATATTATCAAGTTCGGTATAAACGCATTCTCATCTCCACTATGCTATACGGACTTAGCAGGTTTAATTATTAGCCAATCTCTTCACTGCGGTCCTTCGGGGGCCAACTGGTACCCATCTGATAGGTCTTATCAGTAGAACTCGCTGGTAACAAATTCCAGCAATGGTGGCGCCCATGTGACAACCTGCTACCTCTGAATAGGATGGACTGACTATACCCTTGGTTGGGTAAAAAACTGTCTTTACGTTAGGCATGCCTTACTATCAATGTGTTTCCATCATTCCGATTTATTAGACGGGCAGTTGATGTTGTAGATAAGTGTTTTTAAATAGCTTGTTGTGGTAGAGAGTGGTTATACAAGTGGGTGTGCCTGTCTTCATAAATATGTCTCTTAATGGCGTTTTCTTGTTCGCCTATGTTCAAGTTTCATAATGATTCAGGATTAGATCAAATGCATGTGGCCATGCAAAAGTCTACTAGGAGAGGGTGTGTGTAGGGTATTAACCATTAGGATATGACATACCTCAGGGCTTCCTGTTAATAAGTGTTTATGATGCTCCAACACAGCATTAATAATTCAGGGATGTAAGTCTTCAAGTTTTATCAGGATTTCCTGATTTCTGAAGATTTTGAATGACATGTATTTTCCTTATACAAGTGACAATGAGGGCTGTTTGGGGAAAAAAAGACTTTTATATCAAGTAAATCTATGACTTCCTGATTTTTGCCCATGCCTGACTTACATCTCTGATAATTATAAGCTGGCTGCTACTGCACCAGTGCATCATGCATGTTGACCGTTCGCCAGTCTATCTCGACAATAAGAATCGTCATAGATGCAGCCTTGAAGAATTTCTCCCTCGTACTCTTAAAGGGAAATGGTACTCTATTTTCATGATAGCCAACTTTGGTAGCCTTTATAGGTATTCTGACATAGTTAGTGAGGAAATAGTACCTATTATACATTCATCCGATGACGTCACAATTGACAAAATACATCAGATGCTGCATTGTTCAAGTATAGACGGTTTTAGAAAGTGTGGTTTAATTAGAATAGTAAAGTGCCCACCATCAAGGTATTGTATAGGAAATTTCCTTAGGTTTATTCAGTGCTACTTGACAAAGGAATAAAAAATCATACAAGATAATAAGCTAAAGACAACATCTGATTGTATCCTATCAATGCTTTGCAAGCACTACTTGAAAGAATTTTACTCAATCATGACGTAATATGATGCATCAGATGAGCCTGCTGTATTGCTCTATAATGGTTACTATTTTACTAAATATGTCAGAATATGTTTTATTGTATTTGTACATCAATGCTTTCAAAATATGTTATCATGGAAATAGAGTACAATTTCCCTTTAAGCATTATTCTAATAAACTGGTATAAGACGTTTAAGCACCATCAGGTCTAACGCTTCTAAACTATATTTTGGTGCATGAGTTTGTTCATGTATATAGAGACTAGACTGTGATAATATGGCCTCTATAATGTGTCAGGTGTGCTCATGCACACACATTCCCTCCTAGGTGCATGGCCCGGTGCATGGGCATCCATACTCATACGCACGTGCATCACATCTAGGCTCTGTGCCTTGTAAAAATAAACGAGGACACAGAAAAAAGTCAGATAAAGGTGCCCCTTTTTGCTACCTTTGGCCTTGACTTCTTTTCACAACATGATAGTGCACCCCGTCTTTTTCTGCGTGGAATGTGCTGATGACAGTTACTTTGGCGAGCCTACGTTTTGTCATTTTGGGGTAGAGCCAGAAAGTTTCCAAAGGCAGCCACTCTTGTTTTATTGTGCTCATCCCATCACGTGATAAGTGGGGGGGGGGGGGGTTGCCATTGTAATACCAAAAAAAAAAAGAGAAGATCGTTCAGCATTGTACTAGTTAATATACCATCAATGATAACGACAGCGTAATCGACAGTTGTTTGGCATGCACATTAGATGATCGCCAGATTTCAAATGAAATGCATCACGATGGCAACATTGGATATATGAGGTACTCTACACAATTAGAGAAAGGGATAGCGGTATTAGAAAGTAATCTCTTCATTTTATGGTGCTCAGATTATCTTTGGACATCATCTATATAATATGGAAGAGGAAGAGCCAAAGTTTAGCTTAAACTATAGGTAGGTAGTCAGACAGTCCATCTAATTTGCAATTAAGATAATTCTAAGCGATAGAAATATCAGAGAGTGGGTAATCAATAAATATTCAGGTTGATCCTATGTGAACACAGTGGCTTTTCTGACGCTGGGTTAACCCAACCTGTTGTATGTATTCCCCAGGTACGACTGGTACCAACTGGAGTTATGTTTCCATGGTAACATACCACACCCACTGTCAGTAAACATGACATGTCATGTGTTAAAACTAATCAGCCAGTCATAAAGCAGCATTCCACTGCACTGCCTGATGAATATAGTAGTGTTCATTTTGGCTACCAGGTGGCCCACAAAGCTGACTCATCTGGCTACCCCAATGTTCATGTTAATCTTTAATGAGTCAAGTTAACCAGGCGACAAATTAACCTGTGGTTTCCCCCAGTAACACCTGTAGGGATCTAAGAAAGTGATGTCTCTGTACCGTTACTGTTTGTGAACTCTAAAGGGAATACAGTGTAGTCAGACGTGCACAAAACCCCAGTTCACAGCGATGGAATGTTAGAGCTATCAAATTTGAATGCATCTAAATTCTACATTTCTCGTTACATGTGATGATGGATAAGTTTACTTTCATTACAAGCTGATCTCAACAAGTCAGTCTTATCCGGAACTAGATAAGTGAATAGATACAACAGTATTGTCAATTATCAAAAAGGAAGAGTTTCTTCATTATTCCCCTTTCCACACCATTTATTCTCTTAAAATATTTAATGTACACGCAATAGTTTAATAATCTAAAGCGATTAAAGTGATCACTGTCGTTGCCATAGTATTGTGTCTAAAGTGTGGTTTACCTCATTGATGGTCCAAACAACACCTTGCCAGCTTATCAGCACACTCACAGACATCTGTTACGCCGATCGCCTGCCTCAAATCTCCCCCTTATCCATCCATGTGGTAACTTAAGTTGTTTAGAAAAGGGAAGGAAGAAGCGACAAGAAAATTGGCAGGTTTTGGGGGTGTTCTAAGGGTGGGGGCGTTGAAAAGTTAATGATGCCCTACTGATGATGGGTGGAGGGTTGGCACAGCCGCGTTGTTTGGCAGGTACCCAGTCAATGTTAGCGTTTTGTCTCTGGGTCAACAAGAACCAGCAGAATCAGACGCAGCGTTTCCTCAACATTCTCATCCCTAAAGTCTGTTCACCGTATTTAGGCAACGTCGTATTGTTTAATGTAGAAATAATAATGAAATTGTGTGTATGAAATTTACATGCTTTAGCATTCTCGTTTACGGTATCTGCATGAGATCAGTGGATATCAAGGCCAACTCCCACTACGCGAAAAATGGGTCTAAAACGCCTGTGATTCTGGATATTGGCAGCCTTGGAGTCTTGTCAAAAACAAAATTCACAAGGGTTCCCATACCACTCCTGCCTTTCTCAAACCCCACTACTAGCTACTATGGGAAGGGAAATGTCTGTGATATTCATCTCTGTACTGACTAGTTGCTACTTTGATTCACAAGTACAACATTCTTATGACTATAGTGTGTGGAACTTGGGTCCTGATTTATGAAAAATATACAGACCTCTTGTGATTTACTAAAGATTCTTATTTTCCTCTAAATCAGAGGGAGTTTCCCTATATCAGAGATTTCTTGCCTCTTGTGAGAAAGATATCAAAAATGTTTGATGTATTCCACTCCTGAAATAACAACACTTTGGCAAGGGTTCTTAGCTGTTATTGGACTTCCTTGGACGATAATACCACCCTAAACATCGGCTGAATAACAACATATCCTACATCACAAGGATTTTCTAACTATTTTCGCGTTGTGGAATTTGGCCTTCAGTCAGAAATATATTATCCTAAATCTTTTGGGACACTCTTCAATTTGGCTGGACATAAAGATAAAGTATAATACTACCGCGCTGTCCTAGATTATACTAATTGTCATGTGTTTTTTTTTCTATTTCAGGTGAGTCTAAATGTCTGGGGCTGGCTTCTGAGGGTGAGTTACTGGGAGTAAAGATAAGTAGAAACATAAATTGTGTTTCAGTTACGCAGCTAGAAAGACAACGTGAGGGCCTGGCCCTACCTACTTTCCTTATCAATTTCTCAAAAACTCTCAGACCATCTCCAAAGCGAATGCTTAAACGTCAGAGAAAGTCCCTGTCACTTTGTTTATGATGTAAAACGGTTTAGACATTGTCAAACGTTCGAACATCAGTCCCCCCCCCCATACCTGTAAGGGCCCTGTTGTACGATGAACCAAGTTTGCATGTAATTTTGCTCATTGAGAAATAAAACATAACCAAACTGAAAGCTCGAGACACGATTATGCCTGCATAACCTATAAAGTCTAAAGTTTCTGCTCGTCTTATCTGGAACAGATTTAGCCTAAAGCGCATTCTTTCAGTATGCAAGCAATATATTCTCACTGCTTTTGACTCCAATCACTTTCTGCCATCAACTAATGGGCAAACTTTAATCTGCTACATCTGCTAGGCACGTGCTAATAATCATACAGGATGTTTTTATAATGTCCTTAGACATTTTTCTCTCACTTGTCTACCGACTTCCTGCCATCATCAGCACGTCTCTAGTCTCACACTGACAACCTTTACCACCCTGTAGCCCCCTCAGCTGTCTCCTGTACCGTGCAGTCTGTCTGTTTATCTGCTAGTCATTCAGTCAGTGTCTAACTGCCTTTGTTTGGCGGAGTCAAGTACAGAATATATCCGCCTTGTATCGTTAGACTAGAACAGATTTCACAAAAGCATCAGATATAATTCAGCACTGTTTGGAGAATATGGGTCAGAGATACTGTCTAATGAAAAGGGATACAATATAAGATAAAATGTAAAATAAAACTTCCGCTAAGCCCATTGAAAGGACAATTGGCTAAAGTGGATTTATGAAATTGCCTTCTAGTTAGGCCAAAAGAAGCTTAAAGTGGTCTTGCCTTGATTTCATCACAGTGTGACTATACACATGTAAATAGTATGATTGCAGTCTTGTACATTATGAAAAATGGAACGCACACCCAAACAAGGAGGATCCTTTCTATTTGACTGATAACCTATGCATCCTAACCATATGTATTGCTGAATGATGCCAGGACCGGGTGCCAGGAGCCAAGCATAAAAGACGATTGGCACCAGACACACCTATAGATACCGACAATCTGACAGTCTTAACCACAGGAAGGTCATTCAGTGGCCCTGTGTCTGCCGATGATTACCTGGATGGGAGCAACACCCACAGAGAAATCAATTTGGACCACGAAAACAGGTTTTGTCTGTGTCTGAGGGTTGTCATTATCTAGGGTTAATGCACTCTGTTGGTGACAGCAGGCAGTGAAATAAATATAACGATGCAATTGTTATAATAGTTGGACCACATCGTTAAAGACAACCCTGACAAACTAATTTAATCCTTTGTATTATACATGTTATGATACATGTATTATATACTAAAAGACATACGCTGTCTCCTATAGGCATTGGTCGTGAAATATTGCATTTTAATTCCCGGTACTCTTAGTATTGGAACCTGAGCTATATTGACAGTAATTGTAGATAAACCTAATATACACATGTAATATTCACATCTATTAGATACCCCTTCAGGCTTTGATGTTTTGAGCAAGGCGTTGCTGTGGACTCGTTATATTTGTTGTTTCGAGCAGCATCCCAGGAGTTCTCTTTATGGCAAAGAGTAGATGGGGATTTCCTCTGGTAAGCTTCCTACTCCCCCATCGATGCCTCCATCGGTTCCCACATGCGATATACGCAGTTTAATATTCACTCATGACACAGGCACTTATGCACTCATGTGATAAAACATGGCTATATATATATATATATATATATATATATATATATATATATATATATATATATATATATATATATATATATATATATATATATATATGATAAGCCCTACCATTGATCGGATATATGAGTTACTTAGAAATACTATTTATTCGGTTGTAACATATGCTATCGTTGTTGAGTTACCCAACACTCACTTAATGTTTCATGTTCAAGAAGGTCGGCATGACGCTTGAAGGCAGCACTAGCAAGTTACTCGCCATGTTGACATTCACAAATGAACACAGTAATGGTATAGTGATTCACATTGCACTACATGTATAGATGCTTTGTAGAGTGCCAAGCTTGTCTCTAAACACCCCTGCCCCAATGTTAACCACCCGTCCAATTTTAGCATAACTCAATTCCCCCATTCATTAATTGCTTGGGAATATTATTTCCTCCTGACCCTAATCCAATTCTGCCTCCGGTACATCTTTGTAATCATATACTGAATTAGATTATGGTAACTGAATTCATCTCTAAATTGAAGAACAAAGTCAGTAGTGTATCTAAGCATATACATTTATGAGTTATAAGGATATGGTTGTCCAGTGTTTAGCATTTAGCTTCTTAAGTACCGGCGTATTTCCATTAAACAATGAGTATAGGCACTGGTAATTATCCCTCTCACTAAACTCACTCTCATGGGAACGGAAGTGACTTCAAAACATGAAGGTGCCTGGCAGCTGTTGACGTATTCACACATCACGTGGAAGTTGTAACATTTCCCATGTGTAACCAAATATACAACACCAAATTTCATCCATGAGTCTAGCAGACTGTCTTTAATTTATCGCGAAATTAATTCACTCAAGAATTTTACTATTTTTGTCCTTATTCTTTCCCTTCTGGCTGACTACTACGCTCACCTTTCTTGTCCTTTTTTTAATCATTTTGCTTAAATAAATTAATTTTTATTCCCCAATAACCTGTCCATAGAATTCAATCAAGACCGATTTCCTTGGTACATCTGAAAAGATAACTTGGTGCCTCTGAGAATTCTACCAAGAAAGAAAAAAAAATACCACCAGATAGTTACCTCTTCCATTTGGATGTTATTAACACCCCCTCCCCCCCCCCCAACCCCAACTGAGCCGGGGCTGACACGACCCCCCCCCCTCTCTGTAGGCGTTTGCTCTTGAGTGGTTCCGTGATTATAAATGGCAGGTTATAATCTTTTTATTTTTTATATTCTTTGACATGAGTTGTAAAACATGTGTAAGCTGTTCTTTGACCCCTCCAGCATATACGCTTTATTCTTTGCATAACTAAGAATAATGATAAAAGTCACGCCAGGTGTATTGGTCTTATCTACAATTAGATTGTAACCTCTATTTAGGAACACATCTTCTGAGCGCGCTCTCTGCTGTTTGACCTTTCACCTGTTCACCTGGTGTAGCATAGCAATTGTACCAATTCAAAGTATACTGTCTCTGATCAAGACTGTCAGTTACCATTGCAGGACCACCCAATCCCCACGGACCACCCTCACCTTTTCAGTCTTTTCTGCCCCTCTCCTGCCTCCTGTCCACCCATGTGCTGTCTCCCCGCAATACCCCTCCCCACTCACATTCATGGACACCCCCACCCCCATCCTCACTAAAATGACCGTTCCCTGATACGGCATTAATCGTCATAAAATTGTCATGCTTTGATCGGGAGCCATAGGCCAGTACAGAGACAGGAATTGGATCCCAGGCTATCCGTGGAAGTGATTGCTGGTTATGGGATAGGTTGGTCGGCTCAGCATGGAGGCAGGGATCAAGCGCTAGGGCCCGGGGGATTTCAGGTCTCTAAGGTGGGCTATAAACCTACCCAGCCCTCCCACCTCCCTTAGCCAGCAGTGACTGAGCACTGATGTATATATGCATCTTCGTAAATCTGTGGCCTTTCTAATGGAAAGGGCACCTAAAAAGGGTGGGGAATTGTTCTGATTACGCACTGTGTGTTACTGGGTCCTATAATAATCTAAACAGAAAACAGCTGAAGGATTTCAAATATATAATACTTAAGCATAATTATAAGGGCATTAGCATATCAGGCTATGCCTATGGAGGTCGCCATCTTGGTTTAGCCCCCCCCCCCGACTCCAGAACAGGGTATTCTGGGTAAATTTCTTGTCAGCCTCCAGAACAATGGCCAGTGATAAGACTGATAGGCTGCACCTTGCCCCTTATCTCAATCACCCCAAGTACCTCTCTATTGTTTTAGGTGTGAGGTCAGGTGATAACACTGATAGGGAGACAGTGTCCTTATTGACTGAACTGTGGTAACAAGCAGAAATTTCAATGATCTTTTGCTCTTTTTATTTCAAACATTTCATCTAATCAATGGTTACATAGTTAAAGCTCTTGATATGGGGAACCCATATCAAGAGTTAAGAATTTACAGAAAATTCCAATGGGTAGTAATTAAGTGCCAGGTAGTCAAATTAAACTATACAAAGAGTCCAGAGGTGGATCTAGCCCCGACTACATGAGCCACCTGACTGATACTCACAGCACTAGCAATGTGCTCGTCCCGTATAGGATGATGCCTCCTATAGTTATAAAGTGAATCAAATACATTGAAACTGTTCGAATTAAGCAAGACCAATATATCTGTATCATAAAAGATGTATGCTAAAATGATTCTAATTGTGTCTGAATGATTGTGGTAACGTGATTCATGTGTTTCCAATCATGTTGGAAGACCGAACAGGTGCAACATTGATACATGCTGGATGTGATATTAGGGGAGGTGGCTGATGTGCCATGTCTACGTTGGCAATATAAGGGCTTACAGAGAACTCTTTACTGCTAGCCTCTGGACAGGGTGCTTAGATCATTACCTAAGTAGACCTGCCAGGTTAATAAGTTGGCAACATAATCATTCAACTTCAAACGTCAAAAAATATTGTGATAACTTGTAAACACAGGCCCAGCAGTGACTTATCTTCCCGCGCCGGTTTGTAGACATGTCCTTGCTATTGTATTGCTTGTATGTCGCAGAGAGCAGCTCGTGGAACAGAGATAAGGCAAGGCCCCTGCCCCCATGTCTAAGATATTGGACGGTGGGGGACCAGGGTCGGTATGTAATATCACCCAGTGACAGCATTGTCGATCATTCTTTAATATCCCCGCCCTGGGAGTACTTACACAGGACAGACTGTCAATACGAAGTCACTTCTCCTACCCAGGACAATTTTGTGCCTCTAGAGGATTGTTTATATCAATCTGGCGTAGGACCATGCACACATTTCCTGTCAGTTGAGCAGATGAATGTTCCAGAGATTCCCAATGTTATACAAAAGGGCAGGGGAGGCCAGGGCGAATTTCAGGTTTACAGATCCATATATGATGGCATGGTTTGTAACCAGGATTAGCTATATATAGTTGGCAATAGGTAGGCCTATCCATATACACGATGCAACAAGATATATTATCACACTGCACAGCATGTTCTAAATATGACAGAAGGAAATTATCGATACAAGACAATGCAAAGCGTCCTGCAATATTCCCTATTGTACGTTTTGCAGTCCAACCACACCACCGGGCCTGACCATAGCCCATACATGGCAGTCACAGTGTTAGGAGAGTGATAGAACCAGCTGTTACTATGGTGACGAGGGTGGCAGACATCAGAGGTAGTGTTCACACAGCTCCTGATCCTTGTGTGTCACACTGACGAAGCCAATTGTCACCAACATGGCACTTCTTACTCTGATACATCCTGCCTATTACAACTCTCCCTTTTACATAGGACATCATGGGGTGAGCCCTGCACCGATCACATCTCTTCAAGTATTCACACCAAGACTCACAGCTGCCACTTTTATACTTCTGTAGCATTCCTTCTTTTTCATTGGATTTCCTTATATAAATTTAGTTAATTGGCCCAGGGTATCCCCTGGGCTATTGGAGCCGGGTTTTCAGCCAGACCCACAAATTTGTAATCACCAACTTTAGGGTGTAATCATTCAGTGATATACTGTTATTTTACACATTTTTCAAAAGCCAAAGGAAAGTTTCAAATCTCATCTGTCAGACAACATTTTGTCCTTTATGGTGAGTGATGTCTTTCTCTATGAAAAAAGCTGCTGTACTTACGTCATGTTTTTGGGAGCTATACTGACTACAAGTCCTTTAACCATTGGGTCTATGGGTCAGATAGATTTTGGCGATGAAATTAGCACATGGAGTCCTATGGGTAATCACCAAGTGAGACACTTTTTTTTCAGCAGGTAATGTTTACAGTGTCCAAGCTATACACATAACACATTGGGGACTGAGCGATAAACTAGCATGCTAAGGATAAAGTTTTCTGTACAACGCCTAACTCCCGGTGAATTGATATTTGACTTGCTCAAGTGAATAGATTTATGAGGGAGGGATTTGGGAGCAAGGGGGCTAGGTGTCCAGGGAGCCAGGTTTCCAGGGGGCCAGGTGTCCAGGGGCTAGGTGTCCAGGGGGCCAGGTGTCCGGGGGCCAAGTGTCCCGGGGGCCAGGTGTCCAGGGGCCAGGTGTCCAGGGGCCAGGTGTCTGGGGCCAGGTGTCCTGGGGACCAGGACACCAGGGGGCCAGCGGTCCAAGGGGTTTAGTAAGAGAAGATTATGCCAGACTGGTGTCAGTACATGTATAGATAATAGTCTCTATTTGTAAGTAATTAGTCAATATTTCACAAGTGCTGATTCCTGTGACCCTGCAGGGTTGATTGAGGGTTTTATGGTACCTACCATAAGCCTTCTGTGCCTCAATGCACAACGCCCAATTTTTATATTGGGGGGGGGGTAGTAGACTCTGGGCCATATGTAATATATATCACACGTTAAATTTTTTCCTATATACGATTGGCCAACGTCTTAAGATTTCTTAACTTTTTGTCAACCAAGGCAGGGGCGTAGGAAAAGGGGGGACCAGGGGGCAGGCCCCCCAACCGAGACCCCTGGGCCCCCCAATAAAAATTTGCTTCCTACGCCCCTGCAAGGAATGGAGCCCAGCGAAATCAAAGATTGCTGAACACAGTGCTTATATACAGGTGTAGCTTATACTTATAGTCACATATATTGCCCTGAGCAACGAGTCCTTGACCAGATAGCAGTGGCGGATTTAAAATGTCAAAATCCTGGATCCGCCACTGGATAGGGTGAAACTCATTGTGTAACTAAGAAGGAGTACCATAAAAAACAATCAAAACATGCATATTGCCTTAAGGTATAGCATACCAGTGTCAGCTACAGCGTAGGGGCCTATCTGGATACAACTGGTGCCTCAGCGTTCTTGAATTGAATTCTTACCCAGTCCATTCATCATGATTGTCTGTGAACTAGTTCTATTGTCGTACAGCAACATTTAGTGTTTGAACAGAAACAGCACTCGCTGTCTCTTCCTCCTCATGTAGATGGTCGTACTAACAGGATACGACATTTGCTATGAATAAAAGAAACCCAGTTCCCACGTCGTTTTTAACAAGATTGGCGTGGGAAAGCCCACAGGGGAGCTGACCCTAGAGGGGTGCTGTGTAGTCTCTGGTCCCTCCAGACTCAGGACCTCTTCCCACTGTAGCCTCCAGCAGATACCTGGAGACAGGGTACTGTATCTTACAACCATATCCTTTTTTCATTTTATATCTATCGCCTCTAGTAGGGTGACCAACAGCTGTAACACTCAATGTTCTCATCTCGACGGTGGAGGTGCTAGCCTAACCATATGTTTAAGGACATGGCGCTATTTCTTAAATAGACATATAATGGGCCTGGTTGAAGTCTTAAAAGAATGCCTTCGTTAGCAGAAGACAAAATCTCAATAAAACAGATCCATGTGCATGCTTGGTAGTATAGGATCATGGCTGCAAGCTGACACTGCCACTGGTCACATCACTGCTCCTGATGTAAATCTCATTGTCTAGAAATCCCCCTATGGTGTATAATACACTGGGTAGCAGGTGAACACAGCAGATACCACCCACCCACTCCTGATGCTGCTGCCCAATAGGGGCAGGTCCTTGGGGGATAGGGCTGACCACTATCGGGATGAGTGTCTAGGAGTAGTAATCCCACTGTTGATGCATAGTCCATGATGGTTACTGATCATTGTCAGGCCAAGGCACCATGGGAGGCCCCACGAGGCTGGATCCTGCTCGTGCAACGCTGATTGCAGCGCCATGTCAGTTGTGGCTATCGGGGAGAAAGGAACAAATGCAGTAAACGTGAACTCCTGGGCTTACTGCATTCCTGCGTATATTGCCTCATTAGCTAGCCCTCGATTAGCTAAACCAGCACCTAACGCTCTATTCCTTTATACCATTGTGGACCTTTTGGACTTCCTGCTAAGGCATAGTAGCAATAGTTTGATATAGTATATTCTGGGGACACGATAACAGCCCACACAAGAAGAGTACTTGCATATACACCTTCCCACATGGTTAGGGCCTACATTTGTTTTTGACCAGTCCTCCTGAGGGCATGCAAAAATTATTAGAACATTACTTTTTTTTAAATGTTAGGCTTCGATTTACATTTCATAGCTTACAGTGCCATTTGTAATTTATGTTCTAATTAAGACCATTGGTATACATTTAACATTTCAATTAAGACCGTTGATATAGATTTAACGTTTAATGTTGGCAAGTCATGTTCCGTGAAATTATAATTTGACCAGGGAATATAATAATTTCTGTCAAGGAGAGTCAGGGAAAATCGGGGAGTTGTGGAAACCATGTGTAACATGTGTAGTCATATAACACACACACACGTTGTTACTCCCCCATATGATTTGGGGGGGGGGCAAGATGCCAGCCTCATTAGGTAGACTAGATATAGTGCCATACCTGCCTGCATGATAGGGGCCTACTGACGGGGACAAGATGGCAGCGTAGTCTAGACATGTAGACATGTCACAGTATACTAGAGATTTACCTCCTCTTATGGTTCTAGCGGACACATGTCATGTTCCACCCTGGTATATTAGGTCTAGGTGTCTACCACAATGTCCATTACCAGTCTCCTGCAGTAGCTGTGTCCATTTATCCTGTAACATCCGTCCCCGACCCCGTACACCCTTCAACCCATTGACTAACACCACCATCTGTACTTTTATGGCTCTGGGGAAATAAGTTGTGAACCAATCTTGTCTTACATAGACTCATTTGATAGAGGACACTTAGGGCTATCAGAAAGATGTAAATTTGTGGTCATTCATCAAAAACTCTAAGACTTATAGCCTGCTGAAGAGAAAAAAACGACCAAATTTCTTCTTTTTATATTTTTTTTATTTTTTTTACAAGTGTCCTGTATTGAATAAATAACATCTGGAGTATCCCAAAGTTATTTTTTTTTGTATTGTATATGATCATAGGTATCATTTCCATGAGGTTTGGACATGTTACTGAGTGAGAATTTTTCATGATGTGTCTTTCAAAGTGGAAATCTGTAATTTGTAACGTCCGGTACCTAAATCTAAATCATTTATAAAACATGGAAAAAATGAAACTTCAAAATCTTTGTTATTACCCATATGGAGGGCCCTATAATCCCCTAATCTGGTGAAAAGATTGTGTGTCTGTCAGCAGTTGTCTTCATGTGAGACAACTTATATGAAATAATTCTGATAAAAGTACCGGACGTTACGTAACGTCCGGTACTTAAATCATCATGTAGGAGGCAGTCTACTGTGCACGCATAACTTAAATGTTATCCCATTTTGTAATTGAAGTCAATAATAGATATATTGGTCTTGTTATTTCATGTGTTTGTTATGCATAATGGGACATTCTTATATTACTGAGGGGAACTTCAATTACCTTCGTATTTCATCATTTTGGTACCGGACGTTACATGACACAAAACAAGCAATAAAAATGGAACCGGATGTCCTAGATCGGTATTTTTTATGTTTCTGAGCTGAGGAGATGTACCTTGACAAATTTGTTAAGGTTAAATAAAGTAATTAGAAAATTAATTTTTCAACTTTTAAGGGCAAAATCTTACACTTTCTGACGACCTGACCCATACAATACCACGTACAAATACAGGCATGGGTCCCTTGTCTGGCGTGTTTTGGTTTATTGTAGAATCTATCTTTATCTAGTCCTTCAAATTCATTGACAGGGAAATACTTTATCGTCGAAATATGATGACAATGGTTCGAGGGTCTAGAATGATGCTACCAAAATACATTACTTTTTTCGGGAAGGGGAAGGGTGAAGGTCATACACCGTATTGGACTACCCAAGCACGTTCTCCTGCTCGTAAAAAAGCCTAACATAGTTTGGTTGCTGAGTGAGGGATGTTGAGCTTAGTTCGATTGGGAGGACAGAGTGAGCACCTGAAACACGTGCTTATGTACATATAATGTAACCTACTCAGTATTCTCAATATCTTGTAGAAGCTCACAAAATAAACGACCAAATCAACGCTCGGATTATGGAGGGAAATATATCAGAAAAGCAGCTCATAAAAGCGGGCTCGGATGAAGCTGAAAACAATTGCAGGTTTCAGAGAATGATCCCTCACATACACAAATAAAACATGTACACATACACATATTATAGCTACAAACCAATTGACACATAGAGGAGCCTGATTTATATTGTTTTGGCTTAACCAGAGGCAACATATAATAATCACCTTGGGCCTATATATTTAGCATGACATGATGGATATCTATACTTGGTCAGTACGGGGGAAGTCACATGTACAACTACCTAGACAGGTCAATAGCAATCACACCCTGGAGGAGGAAGAATGGGGATCCAGTTGCATGGTATACAATACACTGTCTGTAGATTGTAGACACTCACTGGGGAGTGAAGACAGCGTACACTGTATCAAAAATGTGTGTTGAGTTTTCACACTTTGTAACACACTTATTTGCAGCACATTTTTACTCACTTATTTTTTCAACACACAACACACTTAAGTCAAAAGTGTGTAACTCTCAGAAGTGTTGACACAAAAAGTGTGTTGACATCAAAAGAGTGTAAACATAAAGTGTGTGGAGATTAGTGTGTGTTAAAGTTTGAGGAGGGGGAGGGTGGGGGGAGGCAGTGTTATTGGGGGGGGGGGGTATCTTTATTTTTCAACATTTATCATCACTTCAGTTTGTCTGTTAAGTTATTCCAGGCTCTTCCATTTTAAGCCAGTCCATCACTATACACTTCTTCTCTGAGCCATGATGAATGAATGTTGCAAATTCTGACCTGAAATATTCAGAAAACAAGGTGAAGAGCAAAGGAGCATGTTATACAAAGATAAAACATTAGTCATGACAACAATGCTACAGGAGTGATTGATAGTACAAGTAGAATACCCCATGATTAATTCATTAATTTATTTTTGAGAACTTACAAGGATGTCTATATAAGTCCTACCTACATTGAACTATACATGTCATGTATACATTGTACTATAATGATATCAACATTTCAAAATGTAGAATAGACCCACTTGCTAGTTCCTGATAACTTGCTCTTCTTAAGTCCATGTGGGTACCTGCAGGCATTGGAAGAAACAATTCTCTGAAGAGAAAAGAATGTTGAGGATATACTACATGTATTTATATAATAGATCACTTTGTACAACATGAAAGATACTTACTGGATGGCACACAACATGTTACATAGCCATAAAGCCTTTAATGGTAACTTATTCCTTTATATAAATGGCATTGTATTTCTATGAATTACTACAATGTACATGCATATTGTACTACAACTGGCATTTCAATCATTTAAAGAGGGTTATATATAAAATTACTTACCAGACATATAGCATATAAGTGAAGACACTCCTCTCTCCAGCAGGTTCAGATTAAAACTGACTGTGTGTAACTGTTAAAACTGACCTTTGGTCAGGTGGGGGAGGGTAATCTGTTACATAATGCCACTGAGCTGGCATATGTGTATTGCAAAGGATTAATAAAATGTGTGTTGATTGAACACACTTTTCAGGATCTAAACACATTTCAAGATAAAGTGTGTAAGTGTGTCAGAAAATGTGTGTTAGTGTCCAGAAAGTGAGTAAAATGTTAAAAGTGGGTTGAATATCCATGTGTGTTACAATTTAGTGCGTTCATGCAACACACATATTTTACAGTCCCCTTATTGCCCCCTTAAACACGATAACTGTTACTAGACTAGCCATGTATAGCAAGTTCGAAACTGGCTGATTTGTCCCAATTGAACCAAAACTCAGACAACTGGGCTGCCCATAGAAGGGCGCAAAAAAGACATTAACGCAGAGAGCAGCTCAGAGTGGATTCAGCTCACACGTAGCCGGGGTCTACCTCTCCCCTGGTAAATACCCACCCATTTAGAGCTGCTCAAACCGAGAGGAAGAGCCTGTAGGTCAGTGTCAATAACGGGTCCGGCAACTACAGACCACTCTTATGTGAGGCTGCCTGGAGCATTTGTCACCGACCAAGCGTAAAGGTGCTCCGCACGAGGACGTGAGAATCGCCTTTTCTGACTGGCTGCTAGGCACTTTATCATATTGACTAAGTGTATTGACTGCGATAGGTCGTTAGGTGTTTAAAGGTAGCTCGGTAGGTTACTCACCAGAACTCATCAAGACAAACGGACATACATCATTATTAATTGTTAAAGAATAACGTTATTGTTTCCCGAACTAAGGACGTAAAAACAACATTATTCTGGCGAGTCTGGCAAACATGACAATCTTGCTTTAGCAAAATGTATGCCCTTTTCCAACTATCATATTGATTATGTATAATAATGATAGTGATAATGATAATAAATAATAATAGTAATGAAGAACATCATTTGGAGGTTACCAAACTGCCCCCCCCCCCCTATTGCGGGACCACTTCCTTCTCTACTGTCTATGGATTGTAGCAGTATGGGACGATGTTGAGAAGTACAGAGGCCATGCAGACACTGTCCCTATCACATTGTGAAGAGCTGATATAGTTCCAGTGATTTGTCATATGTGCTGGGTGAGGTTTGTGTACAAGCCATGGGTATGTGCACGAACAATGCATCACTAGGCATTCTGGTCCTTTGAATAAGAGACATACTTTCTTTAGATTGGTGTGTGATCGACTCCTTTCTCCCTTTTCCTGCTCTACCTTTTCTGTCTTCCGATTTTCAAATGTGATGTCGGTCTCGGACAGAGCCTTGCATAAAAAAAAACCCAGAAGAATAATATGAAGGATGAAATAGCTAGATAGTGACCTTGGGCAGTTCACGTAGAGCTCAGTTGCTGCTCACGTGTCTGGTGAGCAGCTTCCAGGGATTGCTCAGGCAGAGATCGATGATTATTTCCGGAAAATGAAATCAACGCAGAAAGTGCCATCAGCGACCGCCAGGCAGTGGATACGGCGTATGTGAGCTCTCTATGGAGGCTAATGCTGACTACATATGGGACTGTACGTATAGAGGGCACCTCAGTCATAGAAATAGGGTATTATGTACAGGGTAAAAAATCCCTACTGTACAAATTGACGCTAATTCCTGTGCTACTGCTGTTTACCTAGCACAGGTCTCTCTTAGACAGACAGGCTGGTCTTGGTGTATTTGGAGAGATGTAAGCGACAAATATCATGGCATACCCCAATTCTTGTAGAGATATGGTATTTTAAGGACATCTGAGTGACCTTAATCCCCATCCGGACACCCCATACCATTCGGCTATATAGCCATTCTAGATGGTTAAACCAATGTTTAACCCTTGCCGCCCATTCTCACGTCAATTTCAGCTGTGGTGATAACAGAGAGATGTCTTTTAACTTTTTGTGAGCTCCTGTAATTGTAACTAAAATAAAGACACGATCTGCTAGAGGGCAGAAGATTTTTGATGTCTGTCGTGTCGAATATCAACTTAACTTGTGTTGTACAGTCGGATGGGTTTTTTCTTTATAAACTGGAAGATGATATCAGCCGCACATGTTATGGATTTGTTTTCATTGACTATGTTGTTCAGTGGCGGATCCAGGATATCGAAAAGGTGGGGGGGGGGGGCGCTCTTCATTTAGCCTCTATTTTTTTGGCTAAATTTGATGTATAAAATGGCAAATAAACTCTTAACTACATACAAAAAGAAGGGGGCGCACATCCCCTTGCCCCATTTAAATCCCCCACTGCATTGGTAAAGGCATTTTCCATTATACTAGATAGTCTCTATATCATTCATCTGGAACGTGTTAGTTTAAAAAAAAATTACGATTTAGACAGACATCAGAAGTGTACGGATACGACGGAACACCAGTGAAATAAAAACTAAATCCTTCCCATCCGGTGATACATCAGGCGTGGGTGGGCTCAGACATAGGTCACAACCTGAACACGTATTAAGAAGGTGAGATCTGGAATGAGACACGATTTGGGAAACGTGTATCAGAAAGGGTGTGCCCATTTGACCCCTAAGGAGGACCACCATAGCTGTTCTTCCTGAGCACCCTGCACTCTGGCGGCAGTCATCTCAATTTCTGTTCTTAACCCCTCCACTATCCCTGGGGTGAGCTCCTGGGCAGCACATTTTCTGAGTGCATACTCCATAAGGATACCAGAGGAGATGGCATCAGGGTAAACCATCCGGGTGTCGAATAAGAACAACGAGAGGCAGAAAAGGGGAGGGGGGGGGTAAATATGGGGGTGTGGATGGGGGGTCCCCCATGTCACATGTCAATTTTAAGAAATGGTTATGTCACATGTCACTTAAATCCCCATGTCCCATGTCACCTCTAAGAACCTCTCATGTCACATGTCGATTTTAAGAAATGGTTATGTCACATGTCACTTAAATCCCCATGTCCCATGTCACCTCAAAGAACCTCTCATGTCACATGTCGATTTTAAGAAATGGTTATGTCACATGTCACTTAAATCCCCATGTCCCATGTCACCTCTAAGAACCTCTCATGTCACATGTCGATTTTAAGAAATTGCCATGTCACCATGTCAAATTTAGTGGTCCACACCCATAAATTTGACCTTGAGGTTGTGTAATCTCACAGCATAAATATAAAAAAAATCCCTCTCCAGTTTCATTGATGACTATTCTTTCTATATACCGCAACAAAAACTACAACAGCAAAATGAAAAGTGACTTTAGTGGAAACAAGTAATGACAGTGTTCCTCATACCCTAAAATAAGCATGTCAAATATAAGGACAGTTGAGGATAAATGAGCAGCTCGGAAAGCCGGAAATGAGAAGCTCAGCACAGACCAATACAGCTGGATGGTAGGAGCAGGTGAGTCCCTGACTATAGGCTCTGGTGGCAAGGGACCACCCCCATGCACCATATCCATACATTACTTAAGACACCACCCCCATGCAGCCACAATGCATGCTAAAACAATGACACTGCAATGACCGTGCCTGTTGAGGGACAACCTTCCCTCTGTTATTATTGAGGTGCCTCTTTCCTTTATATCCTGGGAGCAGAGGGTCACACTTAAGAGCTCGGCAACATGCATGGGTGTGTTGTTTATGAGTTTGAAACTGGTTTTCTTCTTAATAGAGAAGTCTTCATATGAAATTAACAACCAGGAATCCATATAGAATCAAAACTTATATGACTTTTTAGCTACTAAAAGATACACCCTGCACAATATTCACCAACGTTCATATTTCAGTGATGAATCCTTGGGAAATGAACAAATGAAACTAAAACAAGCAAGCACTTATTCTGAGAGAAATGGATGCTCTGTATCCCCATGTTCTTGAGAAATATACGTCAATGGTGCTCCGTCCAAATATCCACCTGATAGCCTGTATACATACTATGGGGGGATGAGGACTTCATAGGGTAGTTCTTTTTACACAGTGTTCTTGTAATGTGTTTTATAGATGATGGAATCCTTTGAGACATCCCAAAGCCTACTTCAAACAGTCCCAGCCGCCTGTAGAGATGTACACAGCCTCCACGTGTTAAAGTAAACTGCCTGTGTCTAATGTCCTTGTATCTGAAAACCTTCCTGCCTTTAGTGTCAGTATACAGCCACTCTGAAGCATATAGCCTTCTTGCAGCCCCTTGTCTGTCCTCTGAATAACAAACTTGCAATCCCTCTTATTTTAGTACATGACAGAGCAAACTAAAGTCTGTGGAGTCAGAACTTGTCTAAAGTAGGTAGGCCTAAAGGTGGGATTTCTGAAAAAAAAGAGCTGTCAGAAATTGAGTCTTTTTTTTTCTATATGCTGCTGTATACCAGACCACCTTTTAGGTTTCCCTAACTCAGCTCACGTTTGGAGTTGACGTAATTCTAATGATTCTTAAATCCAGGAGAACTCGTTGTGAGAGAAAGGCAGTTAAATACAAATACTGATTGAAAATGAACTCCTAGGGCTATGCATTAGTAGCCTGTCTTTCTGTCATCAATGGGGAGGCCATTCCCAAGAATGATTACAGATGATAATTGCTGAACGCATTCTTTGTCTTCAATCAAAGTAGAGGGAGAAATCAATAAAACTTCTTCAAATACCGACCACCATGTACCACACATCAACCCTCTCCGACAACATTGTCTCAATTGATCAGAAATGTGGAACTTACAAGTGAGTATCGGGGATGACAGGTGCTGTATCTGCAGCTGATAAGATTTTACCCTATTATCAAAGAATTTATACATCGCAAGGCAATCTGGTGTCACAAATAGTTTGTATTTTAATCTTGAGAATCTCTTATATCTATCAAATATACCATCAGATGGGAATATAAGGACTAATAGATATTAGTACCGGTAGATATCAGGAAAAATGGGGTGCTTGATTGGGTTTCCAATCTAATTTTCTGTCTAAATCAAAACATGATCTGCTAATACGCCATAGATGTACACACGCAGTCTGATTCTGTAAAGAAGTTATTCCAGCATGCACTGCTGATTGCAGTTTGTCCTTCTTACAATGGGCCTCAAGTTCTTCAGCGTTGTGCATATCTATGCTCGAGAAGAATCCCGTGTGACATACATGTGACTCCTCTGTCTTAGTATACCCTGTTAGTATAGGTACACAACTCTTATAAATAATTCACATATTGGACGTGTAGAAAGTGGAATTCATTAGTGATTGCTAATATCAAGTATGCCTTCACATCAAAGATTCTCACAAAACATTCACTGAAATTTATAATCCCATGGTCCATATAGCTATAGGGATAATTCTGTGAGAGTACATGGCTGATACCATAGCAGTTACCATGCTGAATGGAGGATCATAATTTATATACAGATTAGGAAGAATGCAGTGCATGAAGAAAGTGATAGATAGCAACCATCTACAGTGCCTGTCTGAGCTGACAGACACCATCCATATAGAGATGCCACAGGCTAGTACTGTGTCAGTAGGTCGATCCATGATGTACACTTCTTTCATCTTTTCCCCGTGTTCAGTGCCTTATTAGACCATGCACAATGACATAGCGAATGTCTGTGAGCGTTGATTAGATCAGACCAAGAAGGCAACAATTAATTTCCCTGCCATACACCAGTCACTATTATGTGAGGGAGTAAACCCCCTTTTTGATAGACATGACCAAAGGCATCCCTTAAATTTGTGGCGGTAAATAAGAGCAGCATTAGGATGCACAGTGATGCTTAGACTAGGGTAGGTTTGGCAGCACAGACTCACAGAGATAGTAATATACCGATGCAACCGTATACAGTATGGCCAAGTGTGCTGGGATTATTACCATGTGTTATCAAATATCCTTGTTTAAAATTCATTCTGATCATGGATTCAGTCTAGAATGGATCTGTTACAGTTTCATGGCGGTATGTCCATCCTACCACTAGGCATTGATTTGGAAACCGAAGATCAAGCTGTTACATGTACCAAATGAGGGAGACGTCCATTTTTCCTTAGGTCCTATCCATTAAAGTCGGACCCTGGGGGCACTGACTTTTCGATGGTTGGTACCAACTGCGAAAGTACAGCCCCTTTTGTCCTTTTGACAGCCTCTTATACAGCCCCCCCCTCCCTCCAGTTCCACAATTGGTACCCAAACCGAGGCTCAGCCCCCCCCCCCGCCTTGGGTATGGCCAACAGTAGAGAGATGGGGTGCCCGTGGGTGTGTTAGGAGGTAGCAGAGGCGTAGGAAGCAAACCTTCATTGGGGGGGGCAGGGGGGCCCCACCCCAGCCACCATGAATTATCGGTTTGAGCGTGCTGGTGTTGATGCATTGCTGTATGTGATTTATATAAAAGGTTATTCCTTGATGGTTTATCTTTAAACAATTCTGCCATTTTCCCTATCTTAATGACATATATGTCCAATTTGAGTGGTGAGCTATGGGAATCTTGTACATTTTATAGTGGGGCTTGACACATTTTTTTGGGGGGCCCAGACATATTCAGGCCCCACCTCCTCTGTGATTGGGGGGGCCCAGGCCCCCCTGCCCCCCCCCCTTTTCCTACGCCCCTGCGGTAGGCATGGTAAGGTTTAGACAGTAGTGGGGGCGGGGGCGGCAGCAGGAGGCTATTGATCTCTGCATGTAGCTGACAGCATGCTGTATGACAGCACCAGAGGAGGAGGACAACGTGCACTACACACCTCCATCCACCCCGTAACCCGCAATAGTGTACCTGTGTTGGCCCATAGGCCTATAGTATATGTGGGGAAGCGACATCCGGACGAGGAGGCCGTCTGAATAACGACCCTTATTAGGACGGTGAAGGAGGTGGGATACAGGGTGTCTAATACGTGCAGATTAAGAATAACCACGGGAAATGATGGGGTGTAAAAGTAAGAATACAGTGGTATAAAGCACTAAAAGCTGCATTTCGAATAAACAAACGTCACCTGGTAACAGCCAACTGTAACAAGGGTATTATGTATGTTGTAGCACATGTTGTACATTCAGCTGTACCCCGTAACCACCATGTCACACCCGTTTAGTGCTATCATACTGCTACTCAGCTAAATGCTTCATATCCATTTGTCATGGTGAACAGTGGTGAAGCATATTATATACATGCAACACTGGCGTTTGCTGACAATGTATTGGTGCATGGCTTTCCTCTGGGTATCAAGTGGGTTCAGTTTAATGTGTGAACACTGACAAGTAACTTGCCGGCGTTGTCATCATACATCTTTGGCCCAACAAAGATCGCTACACTGAGAACTTATTACTCTATGTTCGCCTATCATCGTGTATATCACATGAGCTCGTCACCTCAAGTGTCATCACAATAGGTAACCTTTCTATAGATGTCATTAGGACAATGCCCTTTTCCATGTTTAAAGAGCATGGCGTTATTGTCATCCATTGTGATACATTCGGAGAATTTAGCTAGGGTTGGTCTAGTTCTAAGATCATTGTTCGTCAAAACAACGATGCACAATTATTTTCACAGAGATTCCTTGTACCACAGTGCTTTACTGTACTGCCATCTGGGGCTTCACTGTAGAAACTACACTGCTTCATTACAATTAGGTGGTACGTTTATAAGGATGCCTTTTAGATTCAGGAGATATTTCTTGAAGTATAGTAGTTTCTTTTGTAATATAATAACTTGGCGTCATTATTCACGAAGCATCCTCTATAATTATAAAGATATATGCTGTAAGCTACTTTGTTACATGACCTTGTTACATGTGTCAAGCTTTTTGCTTATCCCTTTCCGACAGTTTGCTGTCATTATGTCATTACTGTCATATCTCAGAGGCTTCCCTAGCTCTCCACACACCCAGTCATCTACCCCTTGTACTCCCTGTCATGACCCCCATCTAGGTCTCATAGAAGGAATTGGTTCCGCACTGTAATTTAATATAGTGCAAAACGCGATAGCACCTATTGAAACATGTTCATTTTCTAAAAATCACCCCAGAATTAATAGATACATCCTTCCTTCATAATATAGGCTGACTTAAAATATGAATTGACCACAAAAAATTTTGAGCACTTTTTCTCCACTAATTTTGAGTATAAAAACACCCTGATTCTGCCTAAATCTGCACTGAATAAAATGTAGATTCACTATTTCCAATCTAACCTTTGAGAAAATGGGTAAGCACTTTGAGAAATGCCCTCCTGGTATTTTATCCAAAGCAGCAAATGTTCAACATTATGTGTAGTGGTTTTATATTTATTGGCATTATTTTCAACATGGTTATTGACCATTTAGTGTGCCTGCAGTTTCACTTCTGACCACAATCGTATATGACTTCCGGTTTTCTGCGGGATTTCCCTCACTGAGACCTCTAAACCTATACAAGCGTAGTCTTCTATTATGTGCATCAACTAACTTATAGGAGTAGCAGGTAACGTATCCGATTGGAGAATGAATACTGGAACGTTTTTACTATGATTTGAGAGGGACACATGTGTGCTGATGTGAAACTACCAGAATAGTCCGATTCTTTACTACATGGTATCCGGATAGTGTGTAAAGCATGAAAGAGTTTAGTCGAGAGTTTAGTTTGGTTCAAGAGGAGCCTCTGCTGGTACAGTGTATGTGGTTCCGATTGGTAATTAAGGTGGTGTCAACAGTACGGTAGGGGATAGGGGAAGAGATGCTGACACCCAATCAAGGACTTGCGAAGAACAGAGCTGAGTGATATGATTCCATCCTTTGATACAATGTCCAGGAATCCAGGATCTGTCTGTCATATAGCAATGGCGAAGTTTGAGAACAGCTCAACCCACAGAGAGCAGCGTGGGCCTTGGGCCTAGAAACAGCTTCTCAATGTGGGATTCTACCATAGTGCCTTGCGTATAAGGTGCTGCTTTTACACTAATTTGAGGACCACTGTGTCTTACAGACCCTCCCAAAAGAGGGCGTGCGCCTTGAAGGCGGGGTAAAATTATACTAATTATGACTTAAAATTACCAAAACGCCATCCCTGAGCTGCGCCCTATAGGTCTGGCTTGAACGCAGGGTGCGTCATATAGGCAGGGTCGCCTTATACGCGGCGTACTATGGTGTCATCTATTAGAGCTTCTCAATGTTGTGTTCTACCATCTTCTACGGAGAGCAGCCCCATGTGGGAGTCTGTAGTCTACTATTAGCACGTTACTATGGGAGTCTTAAAACTACAGAGCTGCTCAATGTGGTGTTTTATTGTGTACAGAGAGCAGCTCAATGTGGGATTCTCCCGGGGGATTCTACATCCTACGATGGGCATCTCAATGTGGGGAGGGGGGGGGGTCTGCGGCCTGCAGAGAGAGGTTCCACGTACATGTAGCATATCCAAGTGGACACATGAATTTCGTCAGCCTTGGCTCGGCTAATTGTTTAGTTAAGCAGTGACCGTGTGACTGAAAATGATGGATGACGGTAGGGTCTTATTGAGCATCACCTTCAGGTAATAGGTTAATTTACGCTGGTCGGGTGTAGTCAGTAGCTCATCCAGGAGATAATACATGTAGAATGCTATATATGATCCCATTTGAAAGAATATATATATGTGTGTGTATGTGTGTAGAGGCAAGGAGAAAGGGGGCTCCGTGCTAAAAGTCAACTTTAAAATTCAGATCACTAGCTTTTCAGTGATATATTGCAAGAGAAGATACTCCTGCTAGTTTTAGAGGTATGGCTTGCTAAACGTAGGTAGGTGTGACCATTTCCTAAATGGCAATAAGCTCTATGCCTTATTGATCATAAGATACATCTATAATTAGCATAATTTATGCTAATTAGCTAAATTAGCATCATTTTTTTATTCTTTTGCCAATAACTTTTGATCTAGAAATGGTATTTTTGTTCTGTTTTCACCATAGTAAACCTAGTGAAAGATTCTTTCAAATGGGATCATTAATTTTCCTATTTAGAATGAAAATCATGTTTCCATGGCACAGACATCAACAAAAATCCCTATTTAGGCTCAAAATCGCTCTTTTTACATGCCTAATTTGGAACCTTTCCACCCTTAATAGAATGTTTTATCTAAAATCATTGAATTCTCCATAAAAAAGTACCCTATAATAGTTTTAGGCATATTTTTCCTATTCTAGCCCATAGTGGTGCCCCTTGTTTTCTAAAACAGGTACTAAATCCCACAGGAACCCCCATTTCTGCTTGCTGGCTCACATGTATATATATATATATATATATATATATATATATATATATATATATATATATATATATTGTTCTGAGACCTTTCCTAACGTTATAGGAATTCCGAAATTTTGGATGTATTTCCTGTAGGCATTTCCTAAAAGTTCAGAAAATTAGGATGATTTCCGAATTTTCATTGATCAGTGAGTGGCATCCCTGGTTGTTTTTATTTCATTATAATTTTTTTTATTCAAATCTGATAAGGCATTACCCATGTAATACGAACACAGAACAACGATTATCTATCAATCTTACAACATAAATGATCCGCATATTAAAAGTGAGACTTGAATTGATCTTTATAGCTCTATATACAGTGAAATTCCGCTACAACGAATCCCGTTACAACGAATTTTCGTTTATAACAAGGAGTATTAGGACCAAGTTGTGAAGAGATCCGAAATGAGGCTACAGCCGATATCTACACATGATATATTCTGAGGAGCTGTGATGTAGAGTGGCATGGCGACCACCTGCTCCAATCAGGGATCTCAGCTGGCTACTTTGTAAGGCGCACCCCTGGCGAGATGCTCCCACACCATCCACACGGCGCCCATTTATTAAATGGGTCGCCTCCTCGTTAACAGCCTTCAACCGACTGAGCCTCTCCCATGCCGACTACCTGAGATTAAGTACCTGCATTCGCATGTAATACTGGCTTTGGCCGGCTAGATGATTGGGATTTGCTAGCAGAAGAACCATTTTTATAGAATGTACAAGTTAACATATATCCCATTGGGCGTGTCTATGTACAGGCTATACATGTAGTAAACGCCCATAGCATTGTCCTCAGCCATAAGCTTGTTCCCAAGCACCTCTAAGGATCCATGTAGTCTTGAAGATAAGCCCAGTTTAGCACCAAAGTTATCTTCTAGACCACTCTCTATAACGAGGGGGTGTGGATGGGGGGTCCCCCATGTCACATGTCAATTTTAAGAAATGGTTATGTCACATGTCACTTAAATCCCCATGTCCCATGTCACCTCTAAGAACCTCTCATGTCACATGTCAATTTTAAGAAATGGTTATGTCACATGTCACTTAAATCCCCATGTCCCATGTCACTTCTAAGAACCTCTCATGTCACATGTCGATTTTAAGAAATTGCCATGTCACCATGTCAAATTTAGTGGTCCACACCCATTCACGAGAAGGCTGGTAGCAAACTGGACCATGCACAGGCTGCCCGACACTCCCTCTATCCTCTCATCTCTCGACCCCTGGCCCCAGTTCACCTTACTTTTCTTAATTGAAGGCTTCTACTGGGGTTTCACTGTGAATGATGATAACAGAGATCCAAAGCTTAAAAGAGACCGTGTCTCTTGCAACAGATCGATTGAGAAGAAAAAAAACAAAACAAATGTATTCAAGCGCTGGATTCAAGCAAGCTGTGAAAACACGATTTTCCACTCGGGTCTTAATATGTAGAACTGGCTTCTCAAATGACTTTCACCTTGGAATGAATGTAAGTCGACTCCACGACTAATTTTAGTCTTACAGTCACAAAGGCTGTGTGGTTTATTAAGCTACAGAAAAAGGCGGCAAAAAGAAATGATAGGTGTAAAATACGTTCACGTGATTGGGCCTGACCCACTCCACAATCATTGGCTCCTTTTGCTAAAAAGGATCCAACCAGGCTGTTGTCTCAGATTGCAAAGTTGCGCTCGAAGAGCAGTATGCCTATATTATGCGAGGGGAGGCAGTGCACAGGCGCAAGTTTATGGTGGTAAATCCGGGTTTGCCCCCCTCACAAGATGGATGCTTCCCCGGACGCTATCCGCCACAATGTCGTCTGCCCTATCAGAAATTGGGCCAACCCCGTTGCCATGGCGATATCACACCCACAGTCTCCCCTCCCTCACTCTCCAGTCAGAACCCAAGTGTCTGCGGTCTCAATGGTGATATATATTAGCTGCCTCTGGCATTTCTGGTGGGAGAGTGTGGCTAGGATGTAGGTCGCCAGGCAGTAGGGTGAGTGAGGGCTCTGGTTTTTTTTCTGGCGGACGGACCCTCGGCGACCAAATGCTATACAGAGCAGTTTCCACGCCAATAACCATTGCCTTCTTCCTTTGTGCGCACTAACTGAATCCATTCCCCTTTTGGAGATGAGATGGGGTTGTAGACTGTAGAGGAAAACGGAGCTGCCAGCCATTATCAGGCTTCTTCAGATGCTACCAACCAGAGGCCGCTCCCGTTTGCGTTTCCGGTTCCTGTTTGCAGCCGGTCTGCTATTTAGCCCCTCTCCCCACTTCCGGTGATGCTGGTGCCCATCCATTGAGGTTTCAGCCGGGTTTGAGTGCATGGTCCAGGTTCTAGTAGGAGCCTATACTCAATATTATGGCAGTCTATCAAATGGCTGGAGACGGGGGAAATCTTAGAAGTGGTCTATAGCACTACTAAAGGAAACTGCTGGTACCTGCTGTAGTTGGTTATTACATCCATCAAAGAGTATCTATACATTTAAAATTGATTTAAGTCTTGGCTAATAGAGAATTCTCTTGTAGCCAAGCTAAATCAAAATGACATCTTGTTGCGTATAGACCTACAATTTAGATTGGGTAGCTATACATGTACAGAGCCACAGATTCAGCCATTGTGTGTTGGTCATGGACCATCACATTGAGCTTCTCTCTCTGTAGGCTGTAGACCCCACATTGAGCTGCTCCCTGCCTTCCCCTCACAATGTGCTTACCAGAGAGCTACAGCTGAGGAAATCGATACCAATATAGGACCCCTCCCCAACCCTGTCAGAGCTGCTCACTAACCGCCTGAGCTGTTCCCCACAGGACCCACTCTGAACATGTATGGCTTCTACTGACAGATCTCCTGAAGACATTCAGATATTGCACTATTTTCTTCGCACGTTGTATTCTATTTTGCTCACCTTTATTCAAAATAAAATAATGGTGATTTGACTGAGAAAATTGACCAGAATAAAAAAAATGTAACAAAGCAGGAAGACATGACCGTGAACGTGGATGTCTTTTGGCTCTCAGCTAAGGTCATTTATACGTCTAAAGGGGACCACTCTCAGAAGTTAGTGTGGATATCACTCCCCTCCCCCTGCCTCCCACTTGCACTGCCCCTCAATGGTATGCAATGGAAAGCTAAAGGGGCGCAGGCCCAACCACCTCGTAACGTACATCGCACATTGTACTTATCTCTCTACAGGTGAAGGACACAAAACAATGTTGTTGGTGCAACTTTCATAACAAAATGAAACGTTCGGTATAAAGGTAGTTTCTTGCTCCTATGTACTGCCATGTTTGTACCCGACACAGTGAAATCAACTAAACCAATTAATTAATTAATTAAAATCTATGCAACGCGAGTATACTCAGATGTCCCTATAGGGACATCTGAGTAGGGTGACTGAAGACAGGCTCACAGCAGGAAGCAATCTCAACTGCTGCTTTCAAAAAGAGCGGTTTCCAAGTAATAGATCATGCCGTTCATTTAGGAGGATTGCCTGAGGGTTCAGTATAATTAATTCGGAGGTGAAGACGATATAGACTGCCAACGGAGCTGACTAAAGAAACATAATGAGGCACGGTGTAAAGGGGTAGGGGGAGGGCTTTTGGTGTAAGTAGTACAGGGAGTCGGGGCTAAGCTGCGGGCAACCTGGCTGGTGCACTTTGCAATACAAAGCTCTGTTTTCATTTATAGTCTGATAAACGTCCGAACAAATCTCTTTGCATTTCACCCTGGTGATCAGTTTCTAGTTTCCAGATACAATAGGTATGATTATGGTATTCTGCCCCCATGTTTTAAAAGTGTTATTCTGTGGAGGGGTTTGTCTTCATAGGGAGGGCTTAGATAGGTGTTAGATGTAGCTGGATGTACAAAAGGATTGTGCCAACAGTGGCTGAGCCTTTTATTAATTGATGTAGCATCATTAAGGTTCCTCACCCTAATGAAGATACCCTCACCTTCCTCCTCCCAGCTTCACCATCCTCTCCCCATTAATTAATCGTGTCTGTTTCTCTTGTCGTTTGGAAATGTTTCCTTGAAAATCACGTGACTAATTAGTGTAATTTAAAACAATTGTAGTGTAATCAATCGGTAATAAATGACACAATAAGGTTTTTTCCCCAGTTGTCCTGTGGGTGGGAATCTCACTGGCCGCCGTGGCACCCTGCAATTGCGCAGTATACCCAGGACCCGGCCATGTTCAATTAGTTCATACTCTTGTCATGACGTCCTGACAGATTTTACTTGTCAAATATTGCTTGATTTCTGTTCAGGTTTTGCCCACTTTTTTACTATTTGACCCTTGGCACTCCACTCATTCTTAACCCCCCGCATTTTAGGTACCCTTAGTCATTATAGTCAAAGCGGTTCTAATTATAGAGAAAATAGCGGTTATTTATACATAACTGGCCGAATTTCGGGAGGTGGGGCAATCTTTTAGGCGAAGGTAGCTAAATCTCACTTCATGGTTATTTATATCATATCACATTTGGATCTACAACATAAAAAACAATAATAATGTAGCCTCTCAAATAGCTTGGCCCGTCACTTTACTTAGGCCTATACCAGGAAATAGATCTCTGCAGATCACATTCTAAACCAAAGTTTCCCTTCTAGTGAATGGATAGATGTCTTCATTGAGGTTCAGGTTTCTCAACTAAACCTAGAAGCTAGGTTAGACACTCGTGCACTTGTAGCCATTCATTTTACTTCTTAATCCCCTTGCCGCCCTGTACCTCACCTGCATGCAGAGATATGACACCACTAACTACTACACTATCTTGACATTGACAGAGTGGTGTCTGGGACGGTGTGCTTCCTTATATATATGGTCGATTAGATGTGTAGCCGCCCACCGGAAAGTCATTCATTACCACTCAGCAGCGCCGCTTGCCAAATCCTATCCAAACAGGGTAAGGGCTGTATGGTGCCCGCTCCTTTGTCGTCATGATGCACCAATGCATTATTGCAAGGAGCTGACCATTGAGGAGATCACCGACCAGGTACAGTTATTGGGCATGATGCAGAATTTTACATGATGACTAAGGGTAAAATCATCTTGACAAAGGAATTTAAATCTCAACAAGTGATAGAGAGTGAGGTTCCGCGGCTCTATCCCGGGCCTCTAAATGTTCCCCTTTCCCTGTAGTTTAGAGCTTATTTACCTGATTTTAGCCTAGAATTTAGCCAAAATTAGGGGCTTAATAAGGGATGCGCCCCCTTCTTTTCAGAATCCTGGATCCGACACTGAATGCAGACCTGGTGAGGCCTGAACTCTGTGCCAACATTAAGAAAGAGTAAGCATTAATTAATGCATCCACAATACAGCAATAAACACTTACAGTACTACATTGATGTATCATGGTGACAAAGTACATTACACTCAGATGTACCATTCCTCCTCAAATACCCCTTATTGAAAAGCAAACATTTCATTTACCTCGGCCTGTAATGACTATACTCTACCTTTATAGCTGACACATCAGAGAGCTGGATTCTGTTTGTTTGCATGTAGTTCTGTGACTATACTGGGTATAGCTGGTGTTACAAAGAGACATCAGATCACATCACACTACACAGATCAAGGGCCCCCAGGCTCACATCAAGGGACTAAGTACCATGGCACCCACCAATGAGAAGTGTGGGTGGTGGTATCAGCAGATATGGACCAAATCTTAACTTAGTCTGTACATACGTCTTTTTTAGACGTCCGATATGATGCTGAATTTAGAAAGACTATCAAACTGCTTATTATGCCTTTAAATAACCCTAGGATGACGATGGGAAGTTTTCTTGCAGCTATAGCCCTATGCCATTCCCAGAAGTATTGTCACCGAGTGTTATCTATTCATCTCACGGTAGGCCACTATACAGACTAAAGGGCATATCTATTAGGAAGTAACAGTTTGATTGAGACCATGGAGTTTAGAGTCTTTTACACTCTATGTTGAGACCAAACTAAGACCAACCTCAACCACTATCACATAATATTGCATGTATTCATTTTCCAATTATTTACCTCCACCATAGAATTTCACTGAAGTCAATTGAGTCTGTACTTTAGGATGTTTCCCATCAATAATCAATCTGCCTTTCCGACTGCCTTCGAGTAACAATGCAAATGTAAAGGTTCCCTCCAGTGTATACACATGAGGATATACTCATGTAGATTAATGGCCCGAGGGTGGGACAAGATAGGTCCCTCGCGTGTGCCAATTGGTGTTATATTGGCTTAGGTCAAACAGATGGGAGACAATATGATTGTTTCTAATAAAAAATACCATTAGAGATCTCATTGACATATTGGTAGTCATATTCATAGGTCATGGGAAAGCAGCAACATTTCTAGTATGATTCACAGAAAAAAACACCTCTAATAAACAAGGGGGAAACAACATGTGTTCTTTTTCTACCAATGTTAGGTAAAGCACACCCCTGTGTTCTTTCAGCCTCAGATGGTCCTTAGCCAGCCTCAGGGCGACTATCCTAGATCGCCGACTGTAAAAGGGACCTTGTGCATTTATCCATTAAGAGCATTAAGGGCGGTGGGTACTGTACCTGGATCTTTTTTACTTTGTGTACTGGCGTATACCTCTGCCTACTCAGAAGTATTCAAAGAATCATGAAGGGCACTTTACTGATGACGTCACAAACTATACAAAGACGTCTGTTTTAGTGCCACACACCTTGGGGATATTTATGTCGATAAAGCAAGATTTTGTGATGAGGAGTTTGATGGAGTTGGAAATGTTGAAATATCAGTGATGTCTTTTATAACTGTGCCCACACGGAGGGCAGATAAAGTGAAGAGGCAACAATGAAAGGTTTATCATAATTCTTTTCATAATATTTTTCATAATACATGTAACAGCCGCATGTTTTGTTGATCAATTCTGATAGTACTTTACCTTTTATTTTACAGATACCGTTACGTTGGAAGCAGCGGCAATGACAACGGAAGGTTCGTATATTGGGGAGCATAACCATCAGCCGCCTGTATTGTATGATAGGCGATACCTTTTATATTCAACTGAATTATACTGGTACCACATAATTACAATCTACAAAATCAGCTATAGACCTCCAAGTCATACACCTGTGAGTAGGCATATAGGTTAGGGCAAAAACAGTGCAATTAAAGTGAGTTATAATCACACTCCCGAAACAGGTTGAATGTCTGTTGTAGAACACAGGTTCCCTTGGCGGATTCTTTCTGTTAGATCAGCTCTTAACATCTCTAATTGTGCAATTCCACTTTGTGTCTGACTGCCTTTCGGTCCGATCGACTCAATAGAATTCCTAATTCACAAGGACTCTTAGTAATGTTCTATCAAAGAGGAACGGCAAAAGACGAACAACAATTCATCTTTCGACGAAGGGCGATGTGACACTCCAGAGATTATCCATGAATACTAGGTCATTCTCTTTGCAGTAAAAATGGGAGTAAAAAGAGACACAACAAAAAGAGCCGTCCATCCTTGAATGTCAATCAGGATAGTGTTTCCTGTAAATTCACCTACCTCATTTGATTCGGGTAATAGAAACTGTAGTGAAGCCGTAAGAGGGCAGGCAATAAGACCAACCAGGACACACCGTGGGGACATGTTAGGCCAGTGAACTGGGCGTCTCAGAAATAGAGGTCACACCAAGGGCAAGTAGTATATGGAGTTGGGGGAGATGCGCGGGCGTCTTGTAGTATGGGAAGATTCCGCGTTATAAAATCACATCTAAGCGAAGTCACACTCACTCACATGCACAGTTATTGGAGAATAAATGAATCTCTACTTGATAGAAAACGGTCTACATCCGGAACGTTTACGGGGTCTTTGAGTGTTATTTACATCCACAATTCTTTAGTTCCGCAATGAGTGTAGTTGTTGAAAAAGATAACAAAAAGAAAAGCGGCTAGGAACGAAATAAGGAAGCGTTTTTTTGCATATCTTGGTGTATCTTTGTTGAGAAAATTAACCGGAAGGAAGGCCTAAAGGAAATCTTAGATAAACTCATATGACCATAGATCCCATGGGTACTTGATGGCTCATGTATGTTCGTCTTACTAGGTGACCCAAAGCTTTTTAGTGCTCTCTCATGAATTGGGGTATTAGGGCAAGGCAGCGATGCTCGAAATCAGAGATATCCTCTAAGGAAATCCAGAACGGTGTCTGTTCCGTGTGGATTCCTGCTGCTCTCATCCAGAACATCTCTTCTCCATCCCGCCTCCCCAACCAATCCCCAATCACCCCCAACAAGTCACTGCTTTCAGCAGACGACATTTTTGTTATCGATCGGGGACAGTTTCCAACGCAAATACCGTTCAGTCGTCTGCTGGCCGTTTCCCTCATTCCTGTGACAGGAGCGTTGTTATGGAAGCCATAAGCGGCCTTTGGGACTGAGATGCAGGCAACTGCGAACTGTCATTGGTGTTGTAAGGGGCCTGCTGTAGAGGTACCTAAACACCTAAAGCCACACGGGCCCTGTTGTATGTATGCTCCAATTGTACCTTACGCGCTGCTCGACCACAGTGAATTCCCTGCCCCAAACTGCTCTCCCCCGACGCTCTTATGATTTTAAATGAGGAAGTTTTGATGATGCTATGCGAGCAGCATGGCCCTGGCATGTAGTATGTTCTAAGGACTATTTAGGGCCTATGGTATAAGGTAGACAGGAGGAAGGATACAGGGAAACCACAGTTTGTAAAAGAAAAAGTTCTCTGGGCGTCCTCCTCATGGCGGCCATCATTTAGCTAGGCTGCTGTATGTGACAGGTCTATACATAATCCATCAGTCTGATCCACACTCCATATATCACAGCTATGCTGACACCCCCGTCCCTACCCCTCTCACAACCGACTCCCCACAGGCCCTACCCAGTGGGTATGGAGTAAGGGGAGAAAATTATAATCTAATCTAAAGGCTCAACAGATAAATTAACATCATTGCGATAAAATGTCCCACTTCCACTGTTGAATAGGGTGTACCAAGTTAAATCACAACTAATACAGAGTACCCGGTGGTCATAGAGCTGGTTGCGGGAGCAATGTTCACATGGTTGCAGAAGGGCAATGTTCACATGGTTGCAGAAGGGCAATGTTCAAATGGTTGCAGAAGGGCAATGTTCACATGGTTGCAGAAGGGCAATGTTCACATGGTTGCAGAAGGGCAATGTTCACATGGTTGCAGAAGCGTCGGATGTAAGCACAGTAACGATGAAGAATTTGAAAAAGAACCAAGGGCGTTTTTTTTTTCTTGTATGGATAAGGAAAATCTGTACAGTAAGCAGCACCTTGTACGGCAGTGCTGATAGAGTGATGGCTCTGTGCTAGACAGATGATAGATGTGCCTCCAGCCCATGGCAATAGATCATGGCGTCTCACAGCCAGTTGGGTCAAACAATTACAGCCAGGGACTGTAGACTATATAGACCACACCATTTTGCCAGAGGGGCGCCATTGACTTTAAGTCTAACCGTAGATAACAACAAAACGATATCACCCGCACCCACCCTCATACCATAGTCATATCTTTCTGATAATATGTGTGCTGCAAATGATATTCACCATTTTAGAGAAATATCAGCAATATACTAGATGTGCCATCGTTTCAGCAGTAAGTGTGAGCATCTCTGAGGAGTTCATTATACCGCTAGCAGCTCCGGCTTTGTGACCGTGCAACCATCTTTGTACTCGGTGCGTGGACATACTTCCCCGTCACTTGAACCTGACCTGTGGTGAATAAGGTAATCATATGAATTGGTCCTAAGATGGTCGTATGACAATCGATCATCGGTCAGTCTTGTCTTCTTATGCAAGGGAAGATTAGCTATAACGACATCAGCTGCTCGCACGATGTTTCCTCTTTCATATCAAGATAGGGTCTATAATGGCGAGCAAAGCTAATCAGCTCAATCACCGCATGGCTTGATCGATCGTCCGTGTGCTTAACCCTCTAAGGACGAGAGTATCATAAGAGTAGGTCTTCGTGGTTTCACTTGTCGGGATACTACACATGCAGTACCGGGGGGTAAGTAAGGCATCATGACGGTCCCTTTGGGAATGTATCAATCCTGTCAGATCAGATAGAAACATAAATCTATAGTGCCCGTTAGTGGCTCACATAGAAATGGTATAACTGCTAGGGCTTCAGTAGATTCCCTATTCCATGTCGGATTATACCTTATTGCAGTGCAATGACTCCCGCGAAGAAACTGAACATAGCACTTCTCTTGCTGGGAACGATCAATCAGTATAAACGATAAGAGCAAATGAGCATCAGAGATATTTAAGTATTTGTTTTAATTGATAGCTCCTGATATCTATGAATATTCGTCTGGATATATGTCGGCATCCATCATCGATTTGCTGGGCTTTATTTCTGTTATCGGTACTGGAAGAGTTTAATGACACATATTAATTCATCTCGGGTGACTTCTTTCTTGTGAGCTTGACTGTAAAGATTGATAAGGAATATAGCTGATCAATAATAGTTCTACCAAGGGAGAAAGATTCTGTGCTTCGGTCTTCAATTAATGAAGAATACAACTGATGCCCGACGATCAATTGTTGTGCTGTTGTTTCATCAGAATCAGGTGGGCTTCTTCAAACGATAATAAATAAGCCTCCAAATAGAAAACAGTTAAATTTTTTACTGCAACACATTCGATATTTCTACTGCAACACACTTGATGTATGTATATTCCTTGTTACGAATATCTTTGTCCAGAGTCAGCTAGATAAGCATCCAGTCAGGACCGGCTCAGCCTGTCTCCACCCCAATTATTATCATGAGTTATCCATCATCAACTACTGACTTTGTGGGTAGGCTTACAGAGGCAGGTCAGGTACGGTGAGCTTATCGTCACTTGAACCAGGTCTCTCGTTGGAGACGGATGTCTCGATGAGAGCACGCTGGGCTTATCAAGATGCCAGGGCGCGGGCAAGCTTGCAGGACCAGACGCCGACGCTCCTGGCAGGGGGTCGGGGATACCCGGCCATGCGCACTTGAGCAACACATGGGTTACCATGAGCAGCTCCGTAGCCCCCAGAAGGGGGACGCGACGCAACCTGCCACCAGGTGGCAGCGTTCGACATATGTTGGATTCTTGAGACAGATAAGTCACAGTGTCCCAATAAGGACATCTGGTGACAAGTGAAGGCGTCCCCACGCAATGAGGTAAGTAAGGTGTCTATTAATTGACACGCCGCATGGGGGATGCCAACACATACATATAAATCACAGAAGGGCCTACTGTTTAACCATGCTCTAATTGAGTCTCATCAGCATTCTAATTGGCTGAATCTATTTCACCCCACGCCTGAGGGCTTGACCCTAGGGGGCTACTTAAGTAGCAACAGGTGTCTGTTGTCAAAACACTGCTGAGCAGCTCGCGACAGACATGGAGACTCCTGACCTGAGACCAGTATCACCCTCCACACCTCGTAGGGGCGACATTCTGAATGAAGCCATACAACTAGCACAGGTGGAGGGGTGTGCCCCCAGGGACGCCCCAAGCACCATCAGAGACCTTTTCTCGCCAGGTGATACACATTATGACGATGATTCTACCCAAGATGGGCACTCTCCAGCTAGGAGTGAACCAGTGAACCGCTACTCGCCCACTCGCCCTCATATGATATGATATGAATGGGCCAATAGTTCACACAAACGATCCCTCTACCTCAAGTGCAGTGAATGAGAGCAGCTCATCAGGAGTAGTCTATCACGCTACACCAATTGTGACCCATCCTAACAAAGTGGTACTGAAGTCGCACATTTAGAAGCCTAGATATGGCCTTTTCAAGTAGTATAGTGTCAAAAATATCAGATTTTTCAAAATTGATATTTTACCATTTTTCTAACATATGGGTAGATATCTTTCAGAATCCTTGCTTAGTAAACTAAATTTAAGCCCCAAATGCCTTAAAGACATGACTATAGTTGTAATGGTTATAAAGAATTACATAGGGGTTATATAAGATTCATAAATCATTATATGTTTAATATGTCAATTATTTCAATTTAATCAATTTTAATTGATTCGACTGAATTTACCGGCAGAAGATCTGCAGAACACCACCTGGTTCAAATATACAAGTGTTATATACCAAATGAAAGCTCTTGATCAGCTGTAAATGAATATGCCAATAACTAAACATTCTGTATGTGCGACTTCCGAACCATTTTGTTAGGATGGGTCACAATTGTGCATAGGTCTCCACAGCACAATGCCCCACTGGCACTAATGAAGAGGAAGGCAGACATGCCCAGTCACTCTGCCAAGAGACTTAAACCTAGACAGCTGATATCGGTAACGGTACAGAATGGGCGGCCCAACGAGGTGGTCTATATGACAATTACACTTTCACCAGCCCGACCACAGAGCATAGAGTGGTACGTTCTCAAGACAGAGATCACCAGCCTAGCCGCAGGAGGGGCAGGGGTGAACCGCCACTGGCCATACCCCTGTATGCCGACCCAACCAGACCACGCCCTAATGGATGGGGATAACTGCAGATCAACAGAGGACCGCGAGGTGGAGCAGGTGTTCCAAAATGCTTGACAGGCACCTAGCGAGCAGCTCACACTGTGTCGACAGGCACCACCCAATACAGTGATCATAGTGCTATGAGTCAAAGCACAGTGATTTATTCCCAGGAATCTGAGAGCTCAGGGTGGTATTCTGACAAGAACAGATCTGAATCAAACAGATCCATGACCAGACCTACACTCAGACGAGATCACGGACCCCCCACCAGGGGAGATCACCCTCCCACAAATTTTGGCCATTTGGGTAGCCACGGATGTCGTGCGTATTGATGTGTGCCCGGCAGCGCCCTATGTTGCAAATACAGTAGTACAACAACAGCGCCAACCGGAGGTGATGATACCAGAACAGTACAACTACCCAGCACTGAGAGGTTGGGTGACCAACAGCAGGACAATCCACTACTTGTATATAGACCACAGCCATTTGATTGCACTCTAGCCGCAGTAGAGCTGCCATTCACAGAACCACAAGATGCTAAAACTAACAAAAGACTGGTGAAGGTAAAAGAATTGGTGGACGCCATTTACCTGAATCCAGCCACTAAGGATCAACTAAAAACACTCTACAAAACCTACCCTAGACCCTCCAACCTAGAGGTTCTTTATAAAACAAGGTTCAATGAGCATGTATCTAGGCAACTTGTTAAAAGAAACAGGGAAGCTGTGGTACAGAGGGATGACACCTTCAGGTTTCTGCAGTGGTGCTTACAGTTTGCAGCCAGACCTTTAGTAAATGCACTGGACCACCTGAGCAGCAGCAAAACAGTTAATCCCAAACAACTGGTCACAAGCATATCTGATTCTTTGAAACTGATAGCCAAGTCCTCATGGAAAACCAATGACATAAGGCGCAATAATGTGTATGCAGGCTTAAAGGGTGTGGGGCTAGAGGTAGCACAGAAACCAGAAAACCACAAAAGCTTTGAACATCTGCTCGGACAAGATGCCAGAGAGCAGATTGTGGTTAGACAGAAAGAGGAATGAGGCCTACGTGATGTAGTGGCTGCCCCCAGGTCATGGAACTGCCGCCAGGGAAAGTACAGAGGCGGCCAGGCCCGCAACCGCCACAACAAGAGTGGGTCCAGCCACAAATACACAGCGGGTCATCCCAACTACAATCAGGACCGCAGCTGCCACCAGGGGGCGTCAAGCCTTTGCCTCATCAGCAGAGTGGTCACTATCCTCTACCATCCAAAATTACATCTTCACGGCATTTCAAAAACCTCAGGTTGACCTATTTGCCTCATACCAAAATGCGATCTGCCCTAAGTACGTTTCACTACATTACGATGCTAATGCTAAGGCGACTGACGCATTTACCTTTACATGGAACGATAATTCATTAATCTTCCCACCTTTATCTCTTATTGGCAGGGTACTAAGGAAGATCAAGCAGGATAAAACCACTGGACTGTTAGTGGTCCCCAACTAGTCAACACAGCCATGGTTCACCAGCCTCACCAGGCTCACGAGGTACAGGGAGCACCTGCAAATCCCCATTACCTCTTCGACCCTGTTGGGCGGGGGACCCCACCAAGAAATTCCCATTGGCAGGCAGATCACACTTAATGATTATCCCTATATGAAAACCATATGGTGTGATCTGCTGGGCTACTCGTTTACTGCATGGAAGGTATTGGCCATGGCACAGAGCCCTAATACTGCAGCGGTCTATGAGGGATGTGCAAAGGGATGGATGGCATTCACAAGTCTAAGGGACGCGCACCCCACACGACCATCAGTCCGGGACTGCATACAGTTCCTCAGTGAATATTTTGATACTGGGGTAGGTCACAGTGCCATCAATACATCCAGGTCGTTTCTATCATGTTTTATGACCTTTACTGGGAAACCAGCTGTAGAAGAGCCTACTTAGGACAACGGTCCAGAAACCCCCCAACAAAGTCAATGGAATTTGTTTGGGACCCACAGCCAACATTATTAACAATGCAGAACTGGGGATATATACAGGGACTAGACTATGAGAAGCTTACCAGACATACTATGTTACTGGTCTTACTGGCCACTGGACAAAGACTGCAAGCACTACACCTTATGCTCAGAGGAGACTGAGCAGACCGATCATTCAGTCAAGATTACATACTCACTTCCCACAAAAACTAACAATCTAACTGACAAGCTGCTGATTATATACTTTCAAAGAAGAGAAGATGAAAGGTTGTGTGTATATTCCCATCTTAGAGCATACATTGCTGACCAAAGGTCACAATCTGCCATGCCATTTGTCTCCAGGGCTAGTGCAAAGACAATATCCAGACAAGTAAAATCAGCGCTGAAGGATGCTGGAGTAGATGAGCAGTTTACAGTATACGTCTGGTAGGCTTATCATAGTCTAGTCCCTGTATGTATCCCCAGTTCAAAGAAGAAAAGATGAAAGGTTGTGTGTATATTCCCATCTTAGAGCATACATTGCTGACCAAAGGTCACAATTTGCCATGCCGTTTGTCACCAGGGCTAGTGCAAAGACAATATCCAGACAAGTAAAATCAGTGCTGAAGGATGCTGGAGTAGATAAGCAGTATACAGCTTACTCTGCTCGCCATGCGTCAACGTCAGCTGCAGCAAGGAAACAAGTCCCGGTGCAGGAGATTCTCAAATCAGCAGGATGGTCAAATGAAACCACCTTTGCTCGGTTCTATGATAGACCCTTGTATGTACCACCTGTCCTGCAGCCTACAGCCTTTATCCCATTTCTGCTGGATCTATGATGCATAAACACTCATACACTTGTTTTGCAAACAAATTCATCTGCAGGTGAATTTATTACAGGACTGAAATACCTACATAAGTCTATTTAGTCACTTATATCCAAGTATTAGCTTAGGTTACATTGTATATCAGTTTTTATCTCACGATTCTGGCCTCTACAGTGCCTTTTTGGTCATAACCCCGTGCCGTTATCGGGGTATAACCGCACTCTCAGAGTCCATTTTCTTCTCTAAGACGATCTTGGTTAGAACCTGAGCAAGTTAATAAATTGGAGAAGGATATGAAGCCACCCTCGCCATAGTTTTCCAGTAAAAACCGTTAAGGTTCAACGGGGAATCGATCCCCGGCCGCTGGGGCAGGAGGCGAGCTCGCTGTCCACTATACCAAGCCGACCGGTGGTAGAACCAAATACACATGGAAGATATGAAAATTTTTTCCCACATACCTGATGTTTGCAGACCTCGTTAGCATAGATTTCAATGGAGCCTGGTGGAGTTATTAACAGAGAACCATCCTTAGATATCCTAGATGAACATGCCATGCCAAATTCCTCCATTTTCTTCGAAATAAATAAGAATCCATTGATTTTCCACATCGATACGAGTCGGGACCCGCCCCGTCCGGCCATTCCTTGCTCGACGCGTGGCTGACCTAGTTTTTACATCCGGGCACCTCCCCGCTCTGTCAACAAGAAGCAATGGCCGTGTAGCGGGCCGTGTGCGTTGGATCGTTATGGAAAATCAATGGATTCTTATTTATTTCGAAGAAAATGGAGACAAAATGTATGCGAACACCAAGTAGAGATCGTATATTTGGCGGTGTTAGAAGTACAGGACTTGACATTATTGGATTATACCCGAAAAATGAGTGTAAAGGTGGAGGTATGTCGGGCAGAACGACAACATGGCCACGACGGCTTGGCAAACTGAGCGGATCGTATGCCTTTACAAAATGTCTTCTCCTGGATTAATTCTTGGGTTATAAGGTAAGAAATTAATACATAATGGATGAATAAGTGGGATAAACGCATTAATGCATTGATATTCAAGTACTCGGTGAGGTTAGCTGGAAATAATCGCCCTCCCGCTGCGCGGTCGGGCGATTATTTCCAGCAAACCTCACCTTGTCCTTGAATATCAATACATTAATAGCTTAATATCCTATACACGTGGAAAGACTTGGTGACTTTCAGCCTCTAAGTCAGTTACAGGCACGATGAGTGCTGAGGCTTTTACAGCAAGATAGCTGTAAACTATTTTCCCTTAAGGAAAAAAAAGGGGGGAGGTACATTACCCCTACAGTCATTGAAATAACACTGAACATTATGTCATACAAGGTCTATACAATGTATAACATTTTGCCTGTTTACTTGGAACATAAAGTTCCTGACCTATTATATATGTTTTGTCTACATATAAAGTGATGACTGTTGTTTTGCTAACACATAATAAAACTTATTTAGATAGCAAAGCTCCTGCCTGAGTTCTATTTTCACGAACGAGTTGAAGTAGCCTACCCACAAAGTCAGTGGTGGATGACGGATAACTAATGGTAATAATTGTTAAGTTATTTTGATGTAATGTAAAATAAATGTAATTATTATCATAGTATCCTATCAACCACTGACGTGGCTTGGCCCAGCCCTTGTGCCAAAAAGCACTCTTCCCACCACTGAGTCCCCAGCAAAATTAAAACTCGGATTATGTTAAAGTATGACGATAAGCTCACTGTACCTGACCTGCCTCTGTAAGCCAACCCACGTCAGTGGTCAATAGGATACTATGATAATAATTACAGTTATTTTACAATACATTAAAATAACTTAACAATTATTGGCACAGAGTTGACCGGAAACAAAAGACAACCCAAGGAGGTAGGGGCTATAGATATGGGGGAAAGGGGATAATGCAGCCTTTCTGACCCCCCCCCCCCCCTCGCACATCCAATCCTCCCAGTAGTCTGTGGACACAATCCATTACTCACGGCCTCCGTGACACCCAACTAGTATGTATAAGGCCTCCCAGCTGTCTGCAGTTCAGGCCTCAGTGTGTACACAGTGATGGAGCAGCTCGTGTTGGTTGTTGAGCTGCTCATTGGAGCTGTTTAATGAGCAATTCCATAATAGACCCCAACCCTAACCTGAAAACACCGAGTCTGTCTTCACGACACCACCACTGGTTTAACCTATAAGTGCTTCATAGGGATTTAATATAGTTATGTCCGTTCGTTATCATGGTGCCTAAATTCAGCCAGGGAAAGAATCGAGCCAATGCTCGCCACTGCTGCATTCATACATCATGTCAAACCTACATGTATATATCATCGATACATTCCTGAAGGTCAGCAGTGAAATGCTAGCCCCATATCGGTTCGTTATGACAACAAAGGAACACTATAACCTTTAAGGCAGTATGTACTAGAATGATTAAGTGGAAATGATTAAGGGCTGCCCTGTCTGTTAGACGGACATGGCAAATACACGCTTCCTCATTGATTAAGTCATCATTTAAATGTCCATTTTCTTTTCAAATTGTTTTTTAACCGTTCCTCCTCTCAGACCTATGGAAATGCTGTACTAGAATAAGAACTAAAAGAGATCATATTGTACAACAGGAATAGGCCTATGTTAGGGCTTTCATTATCTTAGTATGTCTTTGTCCGCTAACCATGCTAATCACCATTATAGACGCTATTTACTGCTTTCTACCCCACCCCATACACCTCAAGCTGCCCCTACTCCACTCATTACTGGTAAATGTATGACAGAGATATATTACCTTGTTTGGTGGCAGGCAATATAGCCCCACCATGTGTGGTGGTGAGGTGTGTAGGGGTCAGTGTATAGCTTACAACAGGCTGATGAGGCGAAAGAAAAGTGGACGCTAGTTTTACAGAACCTGACCATGCCTATAAATCAGGGCTAATTTATTTTCTCTTCTCTATATTCATTTTTGCCTGACGCCCCTATAGTGGATGTGCTATAAATTCCTTCATTATCGCCCACACCCCGATGGTGCTGCCCCCTGGCTGCAGGAATGTGTAGTACACAGACAGCTAAAGACGACCTCTGGTGGCGGGATCACAATTCACACCACTATCCCAGCAGTCCATAGTGGAAGGGGCTGCACATTTCTATGGTGGGAGGGGCATGGTTTTTCATAGGTACACCTTTCCCTTGTCTGGGTATGGGCCTACTTTTTTTGGAGCCTATTCATAAAAAAGGCAGTGATTCCCCTTAAAACTAATTGTATACTGGTCAGTCAGACTTATCAAATTCTGCATATCAAGGAAGGCAAAATAAGAAAGCTAGCGTGAATTTGGATGGCTTATTCTTCCCTAGAAGTATTCTGTTTCATCTCGTGCTATTAAATCTGTCAAATGCCCATGATTAATTCTAGCCTTAATCGAGAACAGATTTACACGTGTCATCCTGGGATTAATGGCCTAATATATAAATGGCAAGAAAGGTAACTTCTCGTAAACAATATCATGAGATGTTCAAGTGGAAAAGAAATTCTGAGGTTCATATGGGATGCTGCTTCCTGCTCAAGAAACCAAGGTCGGGTAAAATTGAGCTATAACTATCTCTGTGTTATAGACGCATGCCGCACCAGTGTAGTCTTGTTGTGCTCTGATAAGTCTTTACTACTTATATATTATATAAGACGGAAAACTACAATACATTATATCATAAAAGCTGATGTAGATTATAACGCTATATCCCAGTGGCGACGTGTTGAAACAGACCTGTGCTCTCACTACCAGCCTCGAACCAGCAGTTACCGACACGTGGTCCACCCTACCTGCCAGTTCATCCATTCACCTACAGTGTCCATATTTCATGACACATAACGCCATTTACACGACACGCGCGCCCCCAGCGGGCAGCCCCCCGAATCATTGACGTCACGTCAGCTGCCACAGCCTCTGTCAAGCTACGGCCCCGCGGCCACCAACCAGCATAATGAAGAACGACCCATGGTCGAACACGAGCACAGCTTTCATATACACGTTCCTACCGATCGCTTCTCGCATCACTAGATCCTTTCCACTCCAGTAACCGTATAGAGAATTTTCCTGGTCATTTTATGTGGGCCACCATATTGCTCTCCCAATGGACCCCCTCAATCGTTGCTAGATAGCCCGTCTGACTATGCAGCCCACGTACGGTTATCTGCTATCTGGAACCAATCTGGCCCAAGCTGACCACTAGCGTAAGTCGTCTCTGGCGACCAGCGTTTATGTAAAAGTAGTTCTGGCCGCTGGTTGCTGTAGTGGTTAAATGTAGGCAGGTACAGAGAGTAGTAATATTCCCCAGAATATGGGGACCCACAATCCCCAAACTCGAGAGAGGGAGTTCCCTGAATCCCGACCGGACGAGACTGATAGGGAACGTGCATAAGAGCCTCAGGTGATATGAGCTATGAATTTTAGCTCCCTTTATGTAACATGGCACTGTTCTCAAAGTATACACTTCTAAAGACAGAATGGTGAGGGGGGCAGTTTTTCCTATGCTCACCTTAATGTCTGCCTGTCATGTGTCACTTGTATATCACAGGCCTAGTACTAATATGACCATGGCGGTTTACGTCTCATAAAGGCACAACCGTTCATACCCAGAAAAAAATATATAAGACAGAAAATTAAAAATATCCCCTTGCACACCCATATATTCAGACCATATAGGCCTACTATTCATATGTTTTTCGTTTTTGCAAGCAGATTTATGATTTGATGCATGGGGGTTGGGATCACGGATTTGCCGTCATTGTCGACAAATCACGCGTAACGTGTGGCATCCGTGTGGAATGAGTAGTGGATCAGGTGGCCGTGGGAATACCAATGAGTAGAGGAAACCAAACCGTAGAGTTTCTAAAGCGATCTGTCTCTTGTCTGAGATCTATATGTATAGGCTACCCATCCCTAGTCAAAAGATGTCAACGGACTGACGAGGGAAGTGTGCATCATTTATCCCTTTTCGAAAACATTCCCCTAAAATCCTTTTACATTTCCAGGCGATGAATCTGCATCTGAATCGGCAGAGACATATGGAATGGGCAGTGGCATATGGCAGTGAAGGGCCTGGTGCCCACCCACCCCTCTATTCACAGAGGGAGCCCCGAATATGTCTGCCCTCTGTAACAAGAATATATGATAAAACCTTTGCAAAAGTAGAGCCCTCAGTAAGAGATAAGGGAGGCCCTTTACCAACGCGGGTGCATGTATAAAGTTGATTTAGCTATGCTCGCTAATACGAAGTTACTTCCTCTGCCCCTCATCGATGGCCAAACATTAGATGTAGAAAAAATATTATCAACATTTAATCTGAGTGGAGGCATGCCGGTAGGATCTATACAAAGATGCCCACGTAAGGCTAACCTCTCCATGTCGTATAAATCCCTCAGAGAAATTACAGCCTTTACACAAATATCCTGTCTCATATATCAAAAAGGAACAATGGAAGAAATTTTAATGGTCTAGATTCAACAACCTTCTCTGAAAAAAAACAACAACACAGAAATACCGATAAGATGACATTAAAACGCTTTTTCTGAGAATTCGGCTTTTTAGTGGCGTTACCCTCAATATACTTTGTCAAAATTGATAGGAAGATATTTGAATTCTTGTCTAATGTCGAACCAAAGGTGATACACTGAATGAGACACACTCATGAATGGCTGTTCCTCAGCACTCACAGTGCGTAGCTTGAATTTGACGGATCAACTATTACAATGATGGTTATTGCCATCGACAAAGCCATCACATGACTGATGTCCCCACCCTGACGTGTTCATGGTCCAAGTGAGGAATTTTATGTGTTTCACCAATAACATCACCATTACAAATCGCGCAGTCCAATTGGCATGGGAGAGGGCAAGGTACAGCACCTAGTGGGAACTATGATTGTCCAGCAGTAGCTGAGACCCTTGCCTTCAGTTGGACAGATCCTACAGATTTACTTCCACACATAGCTGCAACAGTTTTAGACAAGAAATGCGGTTGTGACCGCGTAAAAAAACGCCTCCCGCCGTTAATGTCGGTATACCAGTGTTTGATGACATGTCTCATAAAAGCAGACATAAAGCAGTTTTCACAATTATCAATTTCTCTATTCAGTAATTTTGTATTGTGAGACCTCATCACATGGGCCAAATGCAATCATCATAGCACACTCCCGTACCGCTTCGCGGTACTGCCGCTACGCGGCATGGGAGGCGCTAAAAAATGGCCCCAGCTATAAGTGTAGTACTGTAAACAAGTGATTTCATGCCACTTTCTATGTCACGTTACATTTAAGTTACACTACACATTTAAGCTTGCTAAGATATGCTTGGCAGTCAACTCTCCAGTCGAAACTATCCTCTACTTTGGATGATGCCCATACTAAGAAAGTGAGAATGTAGTCAAAGTTATCCCCTTATGGACAGTGTGATGCCTCAAGGCATTTGTCGTCATGATCCACATATACTGTTCCAGCCAGTATCTCTCCCGTATCGCATTAGTGTGCATCGTGCCCAGTCTATAATTTGACCGGTCCTTGATGGTGCCACTGCTACAGTGGATATTGTACTGAAAGGGTAATTCCTATGTGCAGTGTACTTACATTTTTGAGATAGTGGCTGTATACAACGTCTTATCTGGTCAGTCAGTCAGTGTGTAGACGGTGCCTTAGGGTCTTTTTGACCTACAGCCTCCATCTACCTCCACAACCCCTCCTACCATCATACAGTTAGATACCCTCTGGGGACTGTATCTAGAATCCTAATTCTAAGAAGCGGCTTTCCAAACAGCCACCCCCATTTCAATTGGATTCTTTTGTTCATCACATTCTTTTGTTCATCACAATAAGGTTGCTTTTAGTCTCTCTTACCCCTACCTACATGTCTCTAGAGACATGTCACTATCTCCTTTTATCTATGAACTGCATTGCCTCGTAGCCTCAATACCAAATAAGGTGTTGCCGCGCCATCAATCACCAATGCCAAGGCCTTGTAAGTGGGTTAATCCGCTCCTACAATTTACGCCAACAACTTTCACTTAACTTTTAACCCTTCAAGGACAATCTGGTACTTTAAATAACTCTGTCCCTGTAATGGTGACTCACTTCCTGGTGCTGCATTTGGTCATCATGTCGACCAACTGGGATTGATAAGTCCCGATGTGCAAGTACGCTGAATTAGTGTAATTTAATTATAAATGAAGCCAGTCTCTAAGCTTCATACTGTCCTTTAAGAAGTGAGAAGGTGAGGCTCTCCTGTAGTGAAGTCGCCTTTGTATCTCTAACCTAAGCCACTTTTCACTTTAATAGATAGTGTGGTGAAACAGTTTACTGCTTGCTCCCACTTTAGCCTCATATATAAATCAAGATATCCAAACGTAGAATATGATATAGGAATTGAAAATGTGTGTAATCCAGAGTTGTGTGGTGAAGGGGAGATTCTCAGATTCCTCGATCCTACCTCACCAAACAGGCCAATTAATTTAGGAAAATAATTAATCGCAAATGTGTAGTCACTTAAGGTTTTAGATATAACTATGCATTAACTTCTACACCAACCTTGATAATATTCTTGGAGTGTGAGCAGGTTCTAGACCCACCTCGCACCCAGTCCTGGTTAATTCCCATGTCTACGACACGTAGGTCAGGGGTGTGAATCCTGCTAGGCCCGGTCGGCCATTATCCTAATTGATAGATTGCTTACCGGCTTGGTGATTTAACACCCTAGAAACTAAGTGAAGCAAATGTGAAAGGCGAGACTATGATGGAAAGGGATACCGGTACATGGAGGGGATACATTAGCATGAATTAAGATAAAGCGTTCCAGAATATCAAAGTAGAACAGATGCAAGTAGACTTTGACATAGAGGGCTTAATATGAAGCAGGGAAAAAGCAACACAAGCCATTTTCTAACTAGAATAAAAACATAAGCTCTCAAAAGGTGTTAGGGATTAGGAGGGCGGACACAGAGTTATGCACAGAGATTACACATGCCACTGCAATATTTATAATCGCCCTTGGCTACTGTCAGACTAATGGTTTAAGGAGACATTATGCCTACTTGTACATTCACATCCCATCAGTTGAGTGGTGTATGTTATATCTGGATCAGCGGGGTGGGGATTTTGCTACTTCGGAGTTACAGCATAGGTTATTGGTGATAGAATCAAAAGTAGATCGGCATTAGATTATATTTATTTCCAGTGGCCTATGGGGGTGACATCTTCTGTTCGTTGACACCCTTCCTCCCCTCCTCTCAGCTGTAGGTCTCACCCTCCTCACATTATGTACCCCGCCCAAAGTCACCACCCCAACCACCCACGTGCACCATCCCCTGGAGCAATGCCCTGCCTCAACGTAGGCCTATCTCCATATAAAGTGATGCCCTCTTCCCCCTTGTCCTGCCCATTCTGTTTCCCTCCTCTTGCATTTTTCCTGAGGTCCCAAGAGGACCTTGGCAGTGGATACTTCAAAGCACAAGGGCACGCATTGTCTGATTGTACTGACCTCTGGTGGCGTTAAGGGGCATTAGAGCACATTGAGTACTATGGTCACATATATTGTGGGATTATACATAAATTTATATATGTAACAGCCTACTAGTATACCAGCTGTGCTGTCAGAATGTGTGTTGTCGATTGTGGATGGGGTGGCTCTGTAAAATAATTCATTATTTCTAGGAACGTGCAAGTGACTAAGCTCTTCGGCATTTTGCAGCAACATGAGAGTGGCATAAGTTAGGACTGATACAGCAACTAACGTTCATGTTGTCATGCTCAACACTTTTCACTCCCACAGACTTCAATCCTAAAACTCCATGAAGTGGAGATTAGGTGGCACTGGTGTATACCTATAGACTCTCCATTGCTACCCCTCCCCTCCTCATGATCAAACAGAAGCCATAGTTTGGGTCCTCCAAGATGTGGAGCAGGATCCCAACAGTCCAATTGCCATTGTGGGATAATTCTTCACATCTGATATGGACTGCCGACAGAATGGGGGGCTTTCCTGCTCCTCCTGAGACCTCACAATAATGCATTCCTGAAGACTCGGTATGATCACATGTGCTGAGCTGCTCTGGGTGCTGCATCATGCTTTAAATTCAAGTGTCACAAAGTGCTGCAAATCTCTCGTGCCTCCCAGGGGATCGGCATGATGCACCAAAGCAGCGGTGGTGAGTAGACACGTCAGCACTGTATTGGTGCATCGTGAGGACAGATAAAACTGGATGTGGTCCTAAAAGGGTTGTCTGAGTCTAAACCCTAACCTGCCAGTGGCTTCCATTGTTAACAGTTAGTGGAGTACAGTTCTACTGTTACCATCTGGATCAATACACACCCGTCTATATTTCAGCAGGGATCAATGTTGGGCCAGGGCTATGTCACAGTCGGATCCCCCAGGGCTGGGGTGCAGTTAGACCTTGGCTCCTCTAGGATTTCCCTTTCCCATGTACGCATATATAAAGGAAGTTAGTGAGTCGCTGGTATAGAGGCAGTCATCTTGTGTCTGCCTCTACCCCACCCTGCACCCCCCTCCTCCAATCCAACTTACCTCGTGAAATTGACATGCTTCACAATATGTACAATGCACACACGACATATATATATATATATATATATATATATATATATATATATATATATATATATATATATATTCTCGTTTCTGGTATCTATAACAGCAATAGACTGCCCTACCCTGGGTGTAAATAATTGAAAATTGTAATGCATATTAACCTCACTCTTCTGTCCTCTATATTGCCTCCGGGAATGTGGGTTGGGGATAGGGAAGCTAAGGTCAGTGTATCGATTCCCGTAAAGTCCCATCTATGTGAGGTGTTGAGAGAGCAGCTTTGAACAGCCCATGGCGAACTCTATGATTTCAACTCAGGATGTGCTCCATGTGAGCAGCTCTTTAATTTATTAACTCATGATGTGCTCCATGTGAGCAGCTCTATAATTTATTAACTCAGGATGTGCTCTATGTGTGCAGCTCTTTAATTTATTAACTCAGGATGTGCTCCATGTGAGCAGCTCTTGAGTTTATTAACTCAGGATGTGCTCCATGTGAGCAGCTCTTTAGTTTATCAACTCAGGATGTGCTCCATGTGAGCAGCTTTTGAGTTTATTAACTCAGGATGTGCTCCATGTGAGCAGCTCTTTAGTTTATCAACTCAGGATGTGCTCCATGTGTGCAGCTTTTGAGTTTATTAACTCGGGATGTGCTCCATGTTTGCAGCTCTTGAGGTTATTGAATGGCTTTAACTCTGAATGTGAATATTTAGTTGTTTTGACTCTCGAGGTGCTCCAGGTAACAAGAGCTTTTAAAACTGGTGGGTACAGTAGGTAGTACAAGCACTGAATGGGTTTTGTAAACTGAGATTTATTGTAAAAATGAACCTACTGGGTAATCTGTGGCATCAAAAGGTACAAATATTTAATGGGCCAATTGAGCTACTAAAATTGACACAATTTAGTGATTTTATTACTAGTGTACCGGTGCCTCATTGAATTCATAAAAAAGAACTTCACATTTTAACTGAACTCAACCAAGGAACTTAAGAGGGGTGCGAAGTACTGCAGTTCAATTTGTAAAGCCAAAAGCTATGGTGAATCGCACATTTGTTTTATATGCCAGTGGGATAAGTTCTGGCCCAAACATGGACAATAATTATATTTTAAGTCGTTTATTGCTTACGCTTTGATACACTGCCATTTTAAGGCAGCAGTGCATTATCAGCCGCTAGAGAACCTAGCAAATATAGTGCAAAAAGTATGTGCAATACATGTATATAAAACACGCTGTTTTACAATGAAGACCACGACCAAAAATATAATACTGATCCTTTAAACCACTACATCCTGGTTTAGGCAGATCATACTGAGTTACTCCAGTGAGCAGGTCACACCATTTGCCTGCAGCCCACACCGTATTCACCCTGTGGTGACCTCTCACCCATGGGTCCCCAGGCTGATTATGACAAACTACCCTGCAGGGTGTTGGGCCTGCAGCCAAAGGAAATCAATGTAAACCCCCCATAAAAGCTAACGTTTTCAAATGATAAATAATAGGCCTTATAGAGATCGTGCCGTTCTGGGCGTTTGGGGAGGGATACAGGAAAGGGCTTCTTGTTTTGTTTGCAGTTGAAAAAGTGAGCAGGCTATTCAAAAGCATACAAGAGTAAGGTGTATAGGAAAAGCAATGTTCAATCCAGCTCATTCTGCTATGGATATTTTGCCATTTGGCAAAAAAAAAATTAATAAAAGAAAGAAATCAATCAATCAATACAACCTCAGAACTTATCAGGTGAAATGACTGGGCAATGTAAGCACATTAAACTTGGGCACAGACCCAGCTCTTCGTGATAGCATGCCCTAGACTGTATGCCTCCCCCTAGTTACTCATCACCCATTGGGATTACTACGTGCGTGTCCATGGGAGTGTGCGTGACTGTGGACCCTTGCTGGTCCATGTTATACCTGTTATCTGTAAACCAATGGGATGTGCCTGGTGGAGGAGGGCATTGTGACGAGCCCCCTAATTGGTACTTAAACCTATTCTGTCTGTTATCTCTTTTTAACCTACCTCTTCTTCACAGACAGTACCTGATTACCGGTATATACCAAGGTTGAATGTGGGATGTCCAGTCGGTTTGTCACCGGCGAGTTATCACTGATAAGGTTTATCAGATGGGTACCAATTACCCTTAAGAATTCCGCAAATAGGGGGAACTGTCCCATTGGTTGATAATACATCCCGCTAGTCCCCTATTTATAAATATGACTGTTCTTCACAGCCACCATTTTATGGGTCTGGACCACCACTAAATTTGACATGGTGACATTACCATTAAAGTCGACATGTGACATGGGCCTTACTGACATGAGGTGAACAGTTAGTGACATGACACAGGCCCTTTCTTATTTCGACATGCATGGGACATGATAGGTACTTAGAAATGACAGGGAACATGGGGATTTAAGCTACATTTGCATTTCTTAAAATTAACATGTGACACGGAGGACCCCCCCCCCCCCCATTTTGTCTCCCGGTGATCTTGTAGTTGGCTGTCCTTGAGATTCCACAGAAGCCTTTGTGCGCAGTCGGTATTTGGCACTAGTGTCCTGTATATAGATGGCAAACAATTCATTTCACAATCATCTAACCCTTTAAGCACAGGGTGATAGGCAAAGGTTTCATGTTGTTAGCACAGGCATCTAATCCTTTAAGCACAGTGTGATAGGCCAAGGCTTCATGTTGTTAGCACAGGCATCTAACCCTTTAAGCACATTGTGATAGGCCAAGGCTTCATGTTGTTATCACAGGCATCTAACCCTTTAAGCACATTGTGATAGGCCAAGGCTTCATGTTGTTATCACAGGCATCTAACCCTTTAAGCACAGGGTGATAGGCCAAGGCTTCATGTTGTTAGCACAGGCATCTAACCCTTTAAGCACAGTGTGATAGGCCAAGGCTTCATGTTGTTAGCACAGGCATCTAACCCTTTAAGCACAGTGTGATAGGCCAAGGCTTCATGTTGTTAGCACAGGCATCTAACCCTTTAAGCACAGTGTGATAGGCCAAGGCTTCATGTTGTTAGCACAAGCATCTAACCCTTTAAGCACAGTGTGATAGGCCAAGGCTTCATGTTGTTAGCACAGGCATCTAACCCTTTAAGCACAGTGTGATAGGCCAAGGCTTCATGTTGTTAGCACATCAATCCCTGGTAAAGCGTGAATGCATCGTAGGTTTAGCATGGTCAATGAACCCGGGGTCAATGAATTGCCATGCACAATACTGACAAAGGGGCACAATAATTTTCATGACAATTTCTGCATTTGTATGATTTTGTCAGCACTAGGTAACATGCCTAGTGAAATTTGGCCATGTGAAGTGTCGACCTACCAAGATTGGCTCCATTTTGCCGTATATATGTTGCTTTAAAATCCGTTATCTTGCTGGTTCTAAATCTCTGCAGACACAAAACAAGATTCAAGGTTAATGCCCTCCCTCATTCAATCCCCCCCCCCCACCTCTTAGGTTATAAGATTCATGCTGCATCTTTTTCCATTCCTCCCTTTGCCCTCATGTAAAGCGGCAGGACGATATTTCTTACGGTGCCTTTAAGTGGAGGCTTTTATCATACCATGTCTTTCATCCAGCTTCAGCTCTAGTCCTGTGCCACCTGTGGCCCTTCTGTGGAGACAGGAATGCCCCTAGTGACCCTCTTCCACCGAATTCTCACTACCCCTCCTCCTTATCAATAGGCTGTCCCCTTACATCCACGCCTGCTGATTCCCCACTCCACCCAAGGTAGACTACACTGTTAGTAGTAGCCAGGGTAATTTTACAGCAAAAACCCTTGGCAACTTTGGTTCCAATACATTTTGCTGTAAATCTCCAGGAGGTGAGTTGCTGTAATTCTACAATACAATCCACAGTAATCATACAGTAACAACCACTGTAACCATACAGCAAGATTATTCAGATCTACAGAAACATAATTAACAGGAAAATATGCTGTAGAATTACAAAAATATGTCTTGTAAAATAACAGTGATATTTTTTTTTTGTAAATGAACAGCAAGTTTTGCTGTAAATTAACAGTAGAAAATACTGTAACTTTACAAAAACTTTTGCTGGCAACTGAGGTTCCAGCAACTATTGCTGTAAATTTACAGAAACTATGAGTGTAGAATTACAGCTAGAGGTGCTGTTAATCTACAAGAACTATATTGTATTGTATGTATAGGCATTGCTATATATACTCTACCAGTGAGGTGAGTCCATGACATAGTCCCCATAATATGTGTTATGTGTGCACTATGTGCAGGCATTGATACTATAAACCATGCATGCCTGATGAAGACAAGACAGTCTCCAATCCCAGTGAAGTGCCATCACTGAGAGAAGTAGACAACCAACTCACCCAAACCATTTCATGGTCAGTCAGTTTTAACACTGGACTAACTGAAAGGCAGATATGCCTATGTTAGCTTCAGGTTCAGAGTCCAGGCACTTGTATATACAATTTAGACACAGGTGTGGTGTCTTTGGTGTATATTACTGGTTGTTCCTAGTTTCTTCTCAGATAACCTTATACATCATCTATTGTGCACAATGTTAGATTGAACCCCTTGAGGCTATTATTGTATTACAATTAATTGATAAGCTCTGGAAACATTATTGGATTGTGATGGCACTATAAGCAAATACATTCTTAACAAATGGTGGATACTGCTGCCCCCCCCCCAGTAGCAGGACCTATTTTGGTAAAGCCTTTATGGGTCACTTTGGTGCAGAGTGACTGGCTGGCCTAGGGTATGCAAGAGTAATTATAAAGGACATTTCACAGTACATATGTGTCTACAGGTACAAGCTTGTCACTAAACAGTGACAGTCAGTGTATTTGAGAATACTGCTCTTTCCCCTGTTGATTTACATAGAACAACACTGTTATATAACCCCTAACTCTTTACAGTGTAGAAACTCGCCATCTATATGCCAGATCATCACTAGTATCATTGAGAGGCATAGTAAGCTGCAGTACCATCTCAAAAAGAGAATATGTTTGGTCAGATCAAGCAACATATGCAATAACATTACCTGTAGGGTGTATAGTATAATGACTTAGAAGTTGATTGACCTTACTGCTTTAGGAAATCCCTGCAAAAATTATTACGTAGCCCTCTGAGCACCACTCTTTGACCCCGCTGGACCCTTTCCGACTTCCCAAACCTCAATACCAAAGATGCTAGAGACGCTAAATCACCAAACGGAAACAGATAAGTCAGTCAGTAGACGACTCTTAGTCTAGTGCGGCAGTCCTCCAACATGGGGTCAGACTATACAGGGCGGGAATAGTTCAGGCCTGGAAGGAAAAGAAGAAGAAAATGCACACAGAAGCAAGGATTCGGTAGGTTATATGCTAAACAAACATCCCCTAATTTCATGGGTAACTATGATGTGCTCCGTCAGTCCATGGGATGCCTTAGTGTTGGGTAGAGATCGTCTCCTCCGTAGAGGCTACTTCAACTGTATTGATGGAAACCTCTGACAGCTTCAACCCACGGCTTCAACTCTGTTGGTCCGATTGAATTAGGACCTGAGGCTGAGGGCTTTGTCAACTACTTTCCAAACCATGGGAGTAGAGTAATGCTACTTCTATAGCCACATCGACTTCTTTTTCCTTTCTTTCAAAGTGGAGCTGTGATTTATAAGGAAGGTCCTTGAGACTCACTCATATCTCCGTCGTATACACATGAAAAAAGTAAAGGAGCTTCTGTTGTGGCTGCCTTTTTGTAATGTCTCTTGGTTACTATTGCAGACATAGTGTCAGTCCTGTGGTCGATGTGGAAGGACATTACATGATATATGCATGTGCATAATTCTATATGAACATAGAACATATATTTTACATACTAGTACACATACCGGCGAGAGAAATGTATGGTCATAGGTCAAAGGTATTGACCTTAGATAACACACTCAAAGACCATCAGGAGTATACGTGATAAGTAACCGGGACTAGCACATTGGTAGTGTTAAGAAAATCAGCCAGGTGGCTCAAGTAGTCGGGGGCTAACCCTACAATAAACCTCTTTGTATAGTTTACTTTAATGGTCTTATAGTCATGTACTATCTGTGGATATTCTGTAAAATGTATATCTATGGATAGCAAAAACCTTCAACTTCTATTATATAAGCATATTATAAATCTAATACTTTAAATACAAGAGAAATACAACTTTAAGATTTAAATAAGAGACAACATGTCACCCACATTGAGTACACCCAGGCCATTGTCTCATTATCAAGCTAATCCTCTCCCCTCACACCTGAAACAATAGGGAGGTACTTAGGGTGATTAAGATAGGGGCAGGGTGCAGCTTATCTCTCCTATCAGTCTTATCAGTAACCATTGTTTTGTGCTGGATGAGGGTGAAGATAAAGAGATTACACAGAATTCCCTGACAGAATCCAAGATGGCGTCGGGGGCTAAAAACAAAGATGGCGACCTCCATAAAGGGATAGCTATGTGCCCTATATATGTGACATTAACAGGGAAAGGGGACCTTGTTACACCCTGCACTAACTTAGTGCATGGTGTAGAAGTGTCTCCGAAAGGGGGTCTTAGTGACTAAGACTCTTTTTCGAAGATCGTGTCACAAATCGCAATTGTACAATACACGTGTTCAATGCAATTAGCAGTTTCCTGCCATGGGAGGTTATTCTTTCATGTAAGTATTGAATTCCTTAGTAAGTATAGAGTGGTACATGTATGTACATGTATAGTAAGGACTGCAGATAGTGGAGCAGCTCTCATAGAGTGATAAAAGCTGCTCCATGTAGCACAGTGAAGCTCAGCAATCAATAACACAGCCTCTTCTCTCTCACACTGTAGTAGCATATCTATACATATCGCTATGTCTCTCTGTGGTGGCTGACCTGAACAGAATATCAGGAAGATTATGTGCAGATTGACTAGGTTTGTGTACTTATGGATTCTCTTCATTTTCATTCCACGTTTTCTTGGGTAGGTAACTGTTTATGAGGTCAGTATATGAGACAGATGAACAGGTCTGACAGAGACATTTTTAGATATCTAGAATGTTTAGTATATGGTACATCTCATAAACCGCATCTAAGCAATAGGAAAGCCACCCAGCTATACTCATCTACGTAAATATTGAAGAAGATGGCAGTGGGATAATGAATACAATATGAATAAGCCAAACTAGGTTCAAGAATAGCAGGCAGGTAAAAAAAACATAGAATAAAGAAACTAGTGTGAATCAATTATTTCAGCCAATTGAGAAATTAACAAGGAACGGCCACCATCATCCATCAGTAGTAGGAATACAGTAGACCCCACCCTAGTATTGCCCTACTCTATTATACCTGACACTTTATGATGTAGCCTGGGATGATGCCATATGGTAGCCAGACAAATCAATGAGTATAGTGTTCGGATATTGAAAAAAAATAAAAAGAATTTACAAACACTGCCAAGGTGTTTTAGTTCCTTAGTTAATTGTACAGGGATAAATACTCACGCTTTCAATGAATTTCAAGCTTTTTTGTGTTGCCAATGTATGTGAGTGTCTGTCAGATACCTATTTAAGTCCTTTTTGTTTGTGCACCTTCATTCCTGTTTGTAAGAGGCCTGCTTGATGCAGATTTTCATATCACAGATAGCCACTTACACTGACAGAAAGAGAGGTCCATATCAGAAGACTTTGAAGGGCCAAGCGGAAAGTATGCTATGGCTGCCCATACACGTCCAATCCTTTCTATGTGGCTGCTCAACTAGAGCACTAGCTATACAATACAGCAGCAGCTATATATAATGTACACTCTAGAACAGAAAGGATTGCATCGATCATCTTCATTGTGTTTTGATGTAAGAAAGGGAGCCGCCAGAGTAAAAAGAGAGACGACTAAGAGCACTTTTTTTGTCTGCTGTGTCTCGTTCTGTGGTAAAGGTGTGAGTGCAGCACAGGAAGTCTAGAGGGGGAAGCAAACAATATATGCGAGCTACAATCAATACATAGTACACCTACATATCTGTTCAGTGGTATGTCTACATCCATGTGTATCATTTTGCTCGCAATACAGCCCTAATCGAAGCTAGTCATGTATAAGAGCCCATTAAAGATAATAACCATAATGGTATCACTTGCAAATTGGAAGATTACTGCATTAAAATCTATCGTGGCATATCTAATCAAACTACACCCATATGAACGTAGGGCTTTAATGACTCAGCGAGATTAATCACACATTTCAATGAATAAGCAATCCGCATATCATTAATGTATTTTGAGGATGTCTATATCTCGGCATTGTGGCTGCTTTGTAAGCCATTACTACTGATATCTCATTGTAGTTCTAATACCACACTTTGCCAGGTCATTACGGGGAGGCTGCATCTGTTGCTGACAGTATGCCCTAGATAGATATGAACAGTGCTTATTTATTTACATTCTTTGACAAATTCATAGTCACAGCCTCATGGCCCATCACAAAATGGCCAGAATCCAACTCTCGCGTGATTATTCGGGTGGGCTCATGAAATGATTGAAACAGTGAAGAGTAAAGGTCTCAGTTTCTTCTCCTGATTTCCTGAATTGATTAGTCTAGTAGTCTCAAGGTACGTGGTCAGTATTAGATTGAGGCAAATACATCTTGAATTCTTTAGCTGACTTATTTTCATCGTTTTGATTTTTGAAGACGGCATGATGCTAGAGGGCTTCATGTTCATTTGCTGTTATGGTGCAGCAAACGGCACCGCTGAGTTACTGCCATGTTAGCACATCACACTGAGTCTTTGGGAGTGCTTCACCTCTGTAGTATTGGCATGATGCGTGAATGCAGCATAAGAGTATCAGTCATCAGAACCAGCGCACCGTGCTGACAGATGAGTGTAATGTGTCTAAGCATCATTCGGCCATAAAAGGGTTGATACTAAAATCGATGGATAAATCCGTCTTCATTGAATCACTAATGCAATATTCTTAACATTACAGAAAATGTAACTGATTCATAAATGATACTGCCTCGTTTTATCTCTTCATCATCCGCAGACATCCAAAGAGTCCCATTGCAAACAATCCCTGTCTTATTCTCCAGCCTCAGGGCATGCCCTCGATAGAGTAGAAAGCCTGTCGCGCCACCTACAGGCAAACCCCAGTGAAACCCCCGTATATGTACAGCAGGTGGTGGTATTGTTTGTACACTATATCATAGAATGTAAATATGTATAAAGTACAGGTGTCACAGTGACATACTCATCATCAGTCATACTCACCTGGTGAACAATACATGATGACATGCCCGTCAGCAACACATTAAATTGTTAATGCCACCATAGTGCTTTTATGCACCTTTGTTAAAAATGATACTTGAATGCGGCCCCTGGGTCGGCAGGATGTTGCAGTGCCGATCTGTAAATCATAGTAAATCTAGGTTAGAAAATTCGTAATTGAATGTAAAGATTGTCGAATTGATAAACCAGGATTTATATATATATATATATATATATATATATATATATATATATATATATATATATATATATATATATATATATATATATATGAGTTTACTTACGTGGAATTATACTGGTATAATCTTGTTTACCGTGGCTAAGAGTATATATGTAGGCCATGTAGAAAAAGCGACTTGTAGAATTAAAAAAGAACAAACTTATAGAATGCCTATTATCGCTATATGTAGATTGTCTTCTCGTACCTTATCAATATCATTTACTGTTTACCCCTATATGAATATAACACACTATCCAGGGTTCCCCCATTTTACCCCACGTACTGAAAAGAAGTTTTCATAGTGTTATTGATAAAAGATATTGAAGTGAGGTGACAGAACAACGCACAACATAAATCAGATAAATCGTTAGAGTAGGCTTTTAATCCTTTGGAAACTCCTATACTGCATTGTTAGATCCAAACCTATCTGCTAAAAATATAAATATAGATATATAGCGCAGTCTGTATAGTGGGGGTTTGGAACAGAATTCTCTTATGCTCAGCGACACGGCATTAATTTCAACACAATTTAAAAGCAGCTATTCGCAGAAAAGGTTCACCTGGATGCCAATTAGCACGCGTTCCCCTTTCAGTGGGAGATTGTGTAGAAGATCTAGACATGAGTTCGTGACTGAGACAATGTAGAGAAGCTTCATTTTTACACCCCATAATTTGCTATCTGAGAACTTCATCGTGATCAAGTGGAGGTAGTAGAGTGATACAGATGATAAAATGCCTGCACTGACGGAAAAAAGAGCATCGGCCTGAGTTTCACCTAGTCTCTGGCGCTGCCTAAGTATGATGAGAGCCTCTGCTAGAGGCTCTCCCCTGACATGCCATACTCATGCTGAGCCTGCTTCAATGCCACACATTGGGAAAAAGGATCAACATGAGTATGGCACAAGGCTCAGGCATAGTGCCATACTCAGTCTGAATCTAACTGAATACTCCAGCAAAGCAGGGGTTTAGCCCCTACACTGATGTCTGAGATTATATCATATCCTAGCACCAAACTCACCATGTGCCTCATTAGCTCAGTTGATATGGCACTGAACTCTGCATCTGAAGGTGGCAAGTTCAAGCCCCATTGAGAATTTTTTTAAAGTCAATCTCGGTCAATCTTATTGCTACAATGTGAGCATGAATATGCATTCATAATGGGTTTGTGAGAAATTTGTTCCCTATTAAGCCCCCCCCCTCACCCGTTCTTGCACATACTCAATATCCTTTCTATCATCCTCTACTCCTTGTAACCATGATATCTAAGAACATAATCTTATCTATATAGGAATATAATAGGAATTAATCACTAAAACATTTAGAGTATGATCATATCTTTGCAGTAAATGTAAAAGTGACATATGGTCCCAGGCATATTTCTAATGTTTTGGGGCTTGAAAAAAAGTAGAATACCAGCTTTCAACACACAGAGGGAGTAGATCATATATAAAATTTCAAGTGGAGATCTTTCAGCACAGTCAAGATGGTGTAGTGGTAACATGTTTACCTTTATATGAGAAGGTCCTGAGTTCGATTCCAGCCCAGGGATGCTCTTCAAAAGCTGCAAGTTTTCAAATTAAAATTTTTTGTTATGCAAACAATTTATTTTCTTGCTATTTTCTGACTTGGCAGATGTTGAAGATTCTGTCAGTTTTCAAGCAAGCATCTATTCCAATTAGTTACAAAGTTAGGTCTTAGAAAAATACACTGCAATAGATGAGATGTTTTCTATTAAACTGAAAAATGTTTCTCAGCACCACCAAGACTTGAACCTGAGACCCCTCACATGCAAAGCGAGAATCCTACCGCTGTGCCACCTCTACAACTGGTGAGCCAGGTTGCAATAGGCATATAAGTAGGACTGTGCTATACTTACTGAGGATATTGTGGACATTTGTCCTTACTATGGGCATTTTTCCTTACTATGGTCACTCCAGTCTCTGTTTCCTATTAGTGTACTGGGCCTCATATGACCAATGACATCTCACTGTAGTAGGTTGAAATATCATATTGATAGTGCCACTTTCAACACCTGCCCCGCTAGCACAGATAGGAGCACAAACGAGTCACAATAAGGAGGTACCCGGTTCAAATCCCACCAAGGAGCAATAAGGACACTGAAACCAGGAATGCACAAACTATTCATCGATTAATTAGACTGCCTTAGGAAGTTGAATGTTCGACCATCTGAAATCCTTGTGTGTATGAAATAATGAGCTTTTGTCATATGGTGGCCTTAATTTCTATATTTCTTTATAGTGTTTAACAAACCACTTATGTGTTGGGCTTAATACACCCTACAGCTTAGTAGTTCAATAAGGGCTACAAATGCAGGGCTACATAACCATTACAATTTAGACTGTCTGTAAGCCCTACAATGCAGTGCTGATTAGTAACTCATTAAGTAGGGTTGTGCCTACTGGGTGGTGTTGCTAGACTCACTCTGAAGGTAGAATCCAGCAAAGTGTGATCCTATGTATTGGGATACTCTGGCAGTGCATTACACCATTGGTAAGAAAGACTCCTGCAATGTTGGAGCCTGTTCAGGTAGGACCCAGCATTGCCTGACCCTCTTCATAGGGATACTCAGGCAATGTCCTATTCTCTTCTATTATGTTACTCCAGTTTACCCTGAGCCTGTCTCTAAAGAGACTCCTGCACTGTGAGAGTAGGGCAGTAGAGAGGGTACAGCTAGGCCATAAACAATCTAGAGTAGAGTGTCAGGTATTGCTGGAGTATGCCTACACCCTAGGCTCAACCTGAGTATCAAAATATACTCATTTTGGCGACATTTGCCTGAGGCTAACATCAGGCTCAAGGTGAGTATCAATATTTTCTCTGTGTGGGTATCTGAGCAGAGATTGTCCAGTTATCATTTTACTTTTATAATGAGGCTTGGCAAATGGCAATACAATTCTAGTGGAACACCTTTGAATGCCATTGCTTCAAAACAATACTTAGTTCTCTCAAAATGCACCTGTTTCTACTTTACTATTACATTGACCTTTTCCCTTTGGTTGTTGAAATAGTCTGGCAGTCTTTGCTTCACCAAGTGAACTAGTCTGACTAGGGGTCAGAATATGAGACAGATGACCAGTGTACTGTTAGTTCCATCACAGGTCGCTATCTACCCTCCCAGTCACGTGACCCTTCCCTATCTCCTACTGAGGCTGGTGGTCTTGGACTTAAGCTGACCTTAACATGCAGTGCCTTCATCCTTCAAACTGCCCATACCTCTGATAACACTGTCTGCAAACTTCACAAACTTCCAACATTGCCTTATCACGGAGACTGCTTAAACATTTACCAGAAATGCAGCTATTTGTACGCTGGTATGTGTAGAGAATAGCGGAGATCCAGTGTCCGCGATCTGAATAGAGTCTGCTGGAGCTACTGAGTCAAAAGGAAATATATATTGGCAGTACTTGAGCTACTCAGCCAGAAAGAAATGTGGCAATGGTGCACAGACAAAGTAATGGATGTACTTAAGGAAAGGAAACAATGTGTCAACACTATGATTGAAGGACAATAGTACAGTGCTTGAATAAACCAGGCAGTGTACCTGATAGGTGATAACAAACACGCACAGATAATGTAGAGGTGCTCATTATTCTGAGTACACGGTGGGTGCTGTACAGATACCGGGTGGCATTTCCCACTACTCCAAAAAATCGCACAGATTCACACTGAATTTTGTGGGTGTCCCATGGGTCCATAGTGGCTCAGATTTAAGCTTCAGACAATACGTACACAATTAGTCTTGTTGGCGTATTCCTTTCACGGAAACGTAAAGACACCATGTGTGAGCTTTTGGATTTATTTTTTTGTCTCAAGGGAAGCTAAAAGTGTGGAAGGAGAGAAGGCGAAATGTTTCATGAAGACATTGAATCTAAATTTGCATATTAAAATTAATGCCATGCATTTCTCTGTCAGAGCTGTTTCTGTCTCAAAGTGACTGTGATGAGTGTCCAATAACACCTCACTACATGTACAATGGGAAATTCTATGTGGGGTTCCCAAAGAGTGATATTATCTGTAATCCAGAAACATATCTAACGTTGATAAGCATTCCATCGGACCCACAACAGCAGGTATCTCCTGTATGACGAGAAGGCATGGCAATACTTACCTGGGGAGGGGTGACCTGTGTGCTGATTAATTATAGATTAGCGGCGGTTACACACCTACCTTTGTACATGTAACCACCCCTACATGACTCACCTGTGTTTTACCAGACCACAACACTAATTACGGGTGTTCCACGCGCCATATGGCCACCAAGGGGTAATGAGGTGGGGATATGAGGGGGTTGCTGAGGGGAGGGGGTCATGGGTGTTTGATGAGTTTGGGGGGGTGGGTGGTAACAGGAGGCAGGGGGTGATGTTGGAGGCGTGGGGTATGTAGAGTCCTAATATGGGTGGGTCACTTGTACACTGTTGTATGGATCGGGTAGAACATCAAGCCATGAATGTGAGGGTATGATGAATGATGTGTGGGGGGGGGGGGTGGTGCAAATTGGTGGGGGTGGTTGCAAGGTAGAATCTACCAATACTGGGGAACATCTGTCCTATAACCTTAATGATCCCTACATACCAACGGTTCACATACCACAGGTGGATGCTTTCTATACATACAGTCGGCCTCCTCCCTTTTGTTCGTGATTGAAGGTTATCTATGGCAAGAGCTGACTGTCTTAATGGATTTTCTACATGGCCAGTGCACATTGGCAGCAATGATGCTGATTAAATGCATTTACATAGGGTGTAGACAAGTCTGTTACTATTGAATAAGATCACAGAAGACAGCTCGACGACATTAGAGGGATAATATTACCAGTACAGTCTGTGCACTGTTTTATGATACTGGAAAATTAATTATCCTATGTAGATGCGAAGTATCTTAATTAGTGACTAAACAGTGGGTAAAATATGCCCAGATCTCGATAGTAGGTGGGGGAACTTGCACACTGGTTTTACTGATGTTTGACTTCCATTATGAGATTCCCCTTATTGATTACGGCAACATCTCATTGCACCATGTTACTGATTGATGATAGAATTTGAATTTATTCTGCAGAGCATTGTGTGGGCCTCGTCTGCCATTATGGGACGTGCTATCATTTTGAGTGAATTATTACCAATACTGTCCCAGTGTACATTGAGTTGATATTAATTAAAGTTTTAACCACACTCCTAAAGGATTATGGTATATGACTAGACAAGACGTGATCTCATTATGTGAACACAATGGCACTTACCTCCCAGGTTACAGTTATTTTAAGAACAACAGCAGGCGGTTAACTTAATAGTCTATTTAGTTCATTAGCTTAGTAGTAGATGGTTCAGAATAATTATATTTCCGTCTCCTTGGAAAATTGGAGGCGGGTTGTGGAGAGGATGGAAGGCCCCTGTTGGAGATGTGGAAATTAATGAGGCTGATCGGCTGCTCAAAACGTGATAGTCTTATGGTGATTACAGCCGCCTCCACACCCTCCATCATGTACGCATACCCAATGTGCCTCAACAGCGCACTCTCAACATATCTCATACAATCTATCACTATCCCTTTGCCGCAAACCGCATGCATTTCCCCTCTGTAAGTTGAAAGAGGGCATTCCTTAATTTCGTCGAAAAGATGTGATCAGTAGTTTGTTGCCATCTACCTGGAATGACCGCAAAGAATGAAAATATACCCTACCTCAAACCAGAGATCTGTTGAAAACCATGAACTCTATTTAATAGGTGTCTGTAATTGTACAAAACGGAAAATAGAACTCCCTTTCCAAAGTTATAGAATACTGAAAAATGTTACAGTAGTGATCTGAACCGGCAGGTTGAGGCCGAGACAGACCAACCAAATAAAGGGGTGATACTTAAGGACGAAATGCTTTGATATCAGATGATATTGTATGGTAGTTGGGAGGGGTTGTGTTTATATATATATATATATATATATATATATATATGTATGTATGTATATATATATATATATATATATATATATATATATATATATATATATATATATATATATAGTGGCAGTAATATTGGGGGCGGCGAAGTCTCGTTCTCTCGGAACCAGAGCCAGAGCGGAGTAGATATAAGTGCGTCTCTCACGCTGGAGTGACCCAAGCGTCGGAGACAATGGTTACTATATAAGGAAGCTGGGAGTCAACGACGGGTGGTCTGGCACCAGAGTTTATTGAAGTCACAAGTAATAGCTTTGAAGAAGTTAAGTCTGTGGGTGAAATTGTTTGGATTTGGGGATATTACGCTTTCAGTTTAGCCTGTTGTGATGTCTTATGATAGGTATGGATCAACTGAGCAAAATGTTAGAACGCCCAGTCTTGTTCATTCTGTATACAACAGAAATGTTTAGTGAGGAAATATGAGAAATTGGCGCATTGCAATAGGGCAGAATAGCTTATAAACTAATCACATCTAAACACTAGGTCTAATGGTTATATACATTTATATATATATATATATATATATATATATGGAACTATATACACTCGTGTATATTTATATAATTAGCCGCGGACGGTTAGGGACTATTTTCAGCGCGCATTGGTATCTATGATGTCATAGTATGACGTCATGGTCAACAACTCCACTGGTATAAAAGGGGGCGTGTTCAAGCTAACCGTCAATTGGCTCGTTTTCACCTGTACAGGTAACACCACGCTGGGTGTTCCCTGGAATTTTAAATTCTAAATTGATTTGAGTGGTGTTCTGGTGCCTTTATTTACCATTGAAATGGGTAGAAAGGCTGCTAAAGGCTCGAAGGCCAATACACCAAATGGAAAATCGGTTAAATCGGTGGAAAAGACGAAGAAATCGGCCAATTTAGGACTTGCGAGTAGCTCGACTCTCTCATTGAATGGTGATACACCGTCAGTTTCCCGAACTGATACAGGTGTTGTGGGTGAGTCGTCTATTGACCAGACGAGGCTAGATGTATTAGAAGACGAGCTGTCGACCATCAAATCACTTCTACAGGAGGTCGTCAATGGAAAGGACGATCGGGATGGAGGAGTCGTCAATATATATATATATATATATATATATATATATATATATATATATATATATATATATATATTGGGACAGGAAACCAACGTTTGGTCGTTGTGTACTGCTAATTATGATTGTCATTGCTTAAGTTCAGTTTTCCATTTCTGAAGGTTAAGGCAATATATAGGGTTGGCTTGTGGCATTTGTGTGCCCTACATTAACTACTGGGGCTGGGCGATACAAGATCAGTGTAGTCAAAGTACAGAGCACAGGAAAGGTCACCCTAAAAACATAATTTAGAGATGGTCATCCAGTCACCACCGTAGGGTAGTCTATCACCCAGTATTGTATGAGGGTAGTAGTATAGGACAAGAGGCGTGTTCGACATAGTAGTGCAGGCCAATAGGGGTTTGGGGCTGGCGTTCTACCCTAACCAGCGTCCTCTCCAATATCACACGCCGCTAGAATGCGGCACGAGGGCACTTCACTCACTCTTCAAGCACAGACCTATGTCCTTACTACCACCAACCTGTGGGCCTTGTTCATGGTGCTGATCTGATTGGAGAGTGTATATGTGACGTGTTTTGATGTCGTCTGCTGTGTCCGTTATTGGAATGTTTCCTCTCAACATGCAGGCGTGTTTATACCACTCATAAAAAGGACCATGACATACCGACTGCACCGTCACGTTTTTCGTGGCAATGGGAGGGAAGGGAACTCAGAATGATGTTAGTTTGGGAAGTAGAACCTAATGGAATTCGAAATCTGTTTTGTTCTGTCGGTTGTGCCACGACCTAGACGGAAACTATGGTTTCAAATAAGGGAGGGTCAGAATGTGTGGTTTAAATGTAGTTATGCTGAAGGTCATTTGTTATAATTGTTGGCCTTTATTCCATGGTGTATGTGCATTGATGTGAGTGGGGGTGACTCGGTGTCAGGAGTGGGGTGGTGTCTATTGACATTAGAGAACTCATCACACTTGTGTTGGTAGCCATGTGTTTGCATTACCATTCATGCCTGATTACGCCATTGCATGTTGCAAATGTGTAATTTACGACATTAATAGTAATTGCCTAACTGTCACAGTCATGTAGCTTACCCCAGTCTACAGCGGAAGTGACCCATAAAGTTTTGTTGTAAAATACCAAATGAGTGCAGTCATCAGTCGCTTATTAGTGCAGTCCATTTGCTTCTCATATAGAATTATATTTTACTTTCGTTTGGAGTATTCAACTGTTGTCATGCATATTATAGCCTGTGTAATGCTCATAGTTATTGCTTATACATTGTATGTACTATGAATTATGTTACATAGTGCCAATGTGCCTACCCATCTCATATAATTATTATAGATTTTATAGTATTGACGGTTAATTTGTATAATATAACAGTTTATATAGTAGACATTTCACACCCTCAAATCGATTTGAATAGCGGAAATGATTCACCGTGAAGCTTACAGTAATGGAGCTTGTAGAAGTATTATGTAATGTGAATACCCATATGTGAATATGAATAGGCCTAGGCCAAAAGAATAACGCGCGCCCCCCTTTTCCCCAGTACTAAAGAGTTTAGTTAGATATATTGGACCCCAAAATTTGCTAAAAATCAGGGGATGCGCCCCCTCCTTTTGGCCGCGCCCCCTCCTTTTCAAATTCATGGATCCGCCACTGCCTTTGTTGCTACTAGATTAATTTATTGATGCGTTGTTTGAGTTGTGCTTGTTTCAATCAGCCGTGTGTTAGCATGTTGTGTGGCTTTGTACCCTTGCAGCATGGCTCCAGTACCGTGTGCTGTGGCTACCTACTCTAGGGGAGAATGTGACAGAGGCCAACAGAAACATCAGTGGCGTCAACATGTTTTGTGTGCTCATTTCCCAACAACAAAATTCCTCATCCTCATCATCACCACCGAACAGTCCATCCCTACCAGCATCTCCTGCAAAACAATTTGGGAATTACTCACTAGAGAACGCCACTGTTGATAATACAACTATGGCACCATCTAGTGTCTTAGAAGGGAGTTACAATGAGACGCAGGTCAATGTGTCTGTCAGTAATATGACTGAGGGGGCATATAACATGACCTACACATTATGGAATTGCACTGTAATAGAAGGTTTGTTACTCGTTTCTTGAACATTGCGGTTTATTGTGGTATCCTTATCAGCATATTCTGGTTTACCAAAGAAAAAAAGAATCATAGACTTCTTTCCCTTGAATTCATGAGCATTCTTTCTGGTAAGATTTCAATTAAGACTGTCTTAAATTCATAGGTCCACCTTTTATAATGGTTTACTGATTGAATGAAGCAGTCTATGACATACCAAGCGTGATATACAATATTATATATGTTGTTTAAAACATAGTATGTATATATTTCTTACATTAGATTTACCTCATATTTCATGTGTTCCATTTACATCTTACACATATTTCTTTTACATATAATGTGCATTTCCTAACAAACTGTTTTGTAAGTTTGCTAACCCCTAGACAGATAGATCCTTTCATACTTGCTGTATATATTGAGCTGTAGAATTTTACTTTCACCCTGATCATATACTGACTGTGGCGTGAAGTCTTAATCTGTTTACATACGAGGTGAAATCTGAGACATGTATAATCATGCACTATTCTAGAAATGAATCGTTGATTTTTTAACCTTTTAGTACAATTTCTGTTTTATGATTGTATGTATTGATACATCAATTTGTTGTTATGTGCAAAAAAAGAAAGACAAAAAAGAACATGATATCGGAATATTTTCTTGCCACTAGACCAAATTCAGTGAAAATAGTGTACCCAGGTGACACCTCGTTATGTCTAGCGTGTTTAACTTATTCTTAGTTTGCACGGGTTTGCAGTAGAATTTATGCTCGCACCCCATTGTCTTTACTTGCAGATTTCTCAGCAGTACCAACTAACATCTCCTCCAGTCAGACCCCTACTTCCTCCATGATGGCTGATGCTACTACTACCCCTTTACAATCTGAACAATCTGTAGTAGCACACAGCACAGAGACTCCTAGTCAAATTAATCTGACTACTTTGTATTCATCTCCTGTTGTGGTGACCACCCTAAGCAGTATGTGGCTGCCTAATAACGCTTCTAGTAGTGTGTCCAGTCCAACCGTCTTAGCATTCCCGTCCATTTCTGTGTCGTTACCATTTGAATCCAGTTCTGTGTCTGTGCAAATGTCCAAATCTGATATTGTGAATGCTAGTGTTAGTGACAGTACCTTATCAAACAGCATGCTACTGCAAGAGACAAGTACTACCAGTATTCAAATGGTTGCCACTGACAACATGACACCACATTCAGCAAGTTCAGTATCACTCTCAGTATCAGTTGAGGCTACTGATACTATATCCATAATGGACAGAATACACCCTACTCAGACCACAGATATTAGTACCCTTAACACACAGGATATACAGCTCATCACAAATGAACCCTTTGCATCTATGAACCTAGATGGTCAAATCGAAAGCAGTTCTCAGTATACAGCTGTTCAGCCCAGCAATCTGGCGCAGAACACCAGTGATTTGCCCCCTGAGACCACATCACCTGATGAGTTTTCTGGAGTGACTGATTCTGGATTAAACATGATAGATTCATCACCAGCATCATATTTGATAGAGACGTCATCTGAACTTCAATCCCCATGGGAGAGTTCAATGACTGCTACACCACCGCTGGCTAGTGATGTGTTCTTCTCAGCAGCCATTTTGACAACACCACCTAGTGATTCAATAACTCACCAAGTCGCTCCTACACAGACACTGGAGGTGCTGCCAAATAGTGGTGAATTCTGGGAGGAGGATGACAATCCAGAACAGAACGACATTGTATCGGTGATGGTTACTTCACCCGGTTGGGACAACGATGTTAGCACACCACTAGTTCCAGATCAGAGTGAAATACTCCCGATGGAAAGTAGTGGTGAAGAAGATATAGTCCTCTTTTCCAGTTCACCTCAGTATGGTATCTTCCCAAGCCAGTCTGATATCTTTGTTGAGGATTCCATGCAGTACCTAAGTGATGACTTAATGTATGTAGTGTCAAGCCTAGTTGAGGAGATACAGGGCATGTCATCCAGCTTCCCTGCCGATCTCTTGATGACTCCAGTTCTTTCAGACACTCTCATCTCCAGTAGTGAATTTGTTATAGGTGATACTGACTTGTCTACACTTACAACCAATACCATGGCAACTAATAAGCTACAATCATCAACACAAGACAATTCAGTACAAACACAAAACATGCTGTCTGCTAGTTCCCTGTTTTTGAGTGAATCCCTTATTATCCCTAGTTCCATAGATGTTGTAGAGTTTTCAGCTTCTCCCTCTTACACACCTAGCTCTAGTGTTAGCTCAGCCTTGAGTGAGACTGTCAGCAATCATTACTATACTTCTGTACCTTCAGCGATTGGGAGCTCCACAGCAAGTCCTCTGGCCTCTACCACATTGTTGAGCAGCAGTATAGGTGGCACTACCCCTCTGAGTTCTCTCCCCTCAAGCACGCCAATCGGACCAAGTAGTCACCCAGGGCCCTTCTCCAGCACTGCACTCCCTGACTTAGGCCCTTCACATACCACCTCTGCCATTTCCTCACCATTACTGAGCTACTCCCAGAGTGTTCCATCACCCCCTTCCTCCTCCACCTCTGCTGTAAGCAGTGTCATAATACCAAGCATATCACCTACCTCTGAGAGTGTGTCCTCACTGACAACCCCTCAGCCTGTTCCCACTTCTACACCTTCAGTATTATTAACAACATCAAGTGTGCTATCGACTAACCAACAACCTTCTGAGCCAAGCTCGATCAGCTCCACGAAGAGCAGTCCGAGTAGCTCTCCCTCTACTACATTACCACCTGAGCCTCTGACAACCACGCTCCTAACCCCAACTGCCACCGAGCAACCATTAACAACAACCGTGGTGGTCACAACAACTCCTGTGACTACTGCGACTACTACCCTCCCAACAACTACTCTACCACCCACACCAAGTACTACTACCATTAGTACAAGCATTGTACAGACTACTGCTGCTGCCAGTAGTACCACTGCTACTACTAGTTCTACTGTGAGCACTACTACTAACATAGGGTCCACTTCACAAGATTCTGTGAGTGGTTCCTCATCCTCAACAACAAGTGTTACTCAGCCGTCAAGTATTGAAACCACTACAGAGACAACGACACAAAGTACAACTACCCCGCTTAGTACCAACCCGACCACTACTGTGTCAACAACTCCTACCACCACTACCGAGATCCCACTCAACACAAGTGAGAGTTACAAGGAGTATTGGGTTAAAACAGGTTAGTTTATAGTGCAAATCACTTCTTTGTTGGTAGAAATTATGCTTCCCCTCTTCTAACTGGAAGTAATTGATTACTACATAAAACACCACTGAAAAGAGAGACCATAGATGTCAAAGTATTCCACTTATAGGCTAACTACATCCAAACAGGTTTCAATGTCAATGTAGCTTCAACACTAAATAGAGATAGGTTGTGAAATTTAGTTCTAATGATAGAAATCTGTTTTGAAGATAATTTCATAGGCTCTCTATAAATTGCACTCATCCCACAACATTAAACTTCTGTTGCAGTAATTAAGGAAGACCCTGATGTGGACCTGAGCTCTGAGAAATGGCTTGCAGACATGGAGTTTAAACTGGCAGATATATATGAGGAGGGCTTCCAAAATATCAAAAATGGCCAGCGACAAAAGCGTGCCACTACAGTTGGGGATACCACACTACAAGTAAGTGTAATTCATGAACAAATGAATGGTATAAATTCAGTGTAGTCCAGTGCTGTGTACCATTCACTTATTTAGTCAACTATCATTTTACAAGATGAAATTACTAGTATTTTAGGGCTTCCCTAGCACATCATAAAGGTGGTTAATTTATTATCTTTATCAACATTCCTTCTTCCTTCCTTGCTGGGATTTGCTAGTTTACTTGTAAATGGGTCTTGTTTCCTCTTACTGTGCATTACTTAATCAGGAGGAGTGTGTCTGGTGCCCATAAGCATTGGCACACACCATTTATTCATTTATGAAACTGATTTCTAACGTAGTTATCTCACAATGAAAAAATAACTCTTTTCATCATTTGAAAAAATAGGGGATGTGCCTGAGAAGCAGTTTTCTCCCTCACCCTAGATTTGATTGCTTCATCTCAAAGATCCAGTCATCTCCAATATCTGTTCTCTTCTAAAACCCTGATCAGAGAAATCAATGTAGTCCAATGTAGTCCAACATGGAAATAGGGTTACACTTAGTAAAAGAAACTTTGAAGTCATTACTAATCATTTAGCCCTTACATTTCAGATGGTGAATGCTAGCCGTGACAGCGTTGCCGGGCCAAACGTCACCCTACTCTACTATATGGAGCGGTATGGGAACGTAACACCCGCGCTGTCGGCTGTAGCCGCCATGGAAACATTTGGCTTTCAGGAACTTGCACTGCGTCTAGGGAGGGTTGTCATTGTCAAAGCAGAAGGTAAATTTTTTTTCATTTGTAGAGGAATCAATGAAAAAAAAATCACTGTCAGTGTATTGTATAGGACATTTTCGGTAAATCCTAAACTACCAGCACTTTCTTCAAATCACTTGGGATCATATTAGTTTTATGTATTATGAGGTAGCTGAAGCAATAAAAACCATGGTACATTGTGCTAGTTTCAGATTCATTGACTTCTGAAGATGAGGAATCCTTAACTATGGCCGCTTATGGGAGAAACCTCCATTTTTCATCATTTTCTCAAATATTGAAAAATTGACCAGCAATATCTTAACTAAACTTCTCATCTTTTGTACCATGACCAAGCAATAAAAATAGGTAGTCATTGTACAAAGAAAAGAGCCGTGAAAAATTTAAACAAAAAAACAGAAATGAAAAGTGTTGGAATTTCTTACATTTCTCATGACTGGAAAAAAACTAGCCGGAATTTGTTCACCAGACTTTGCAGGGATTAAGATACAATCATTATGAACATTTTATGAACAAAGAATTGGAAGTTTACTGGCAGAATCAAGAAGATACAGATTTTTGAAAAATTACAGAAATCTATGAAGTTGGCCAATAGTGAATCTTAATATTTTGTCAGGAAAAATGTAAAAGTCTGATATTAAACAGCTTGATAGTAATACACTAGGGCATATACAAAAGGGATATAAGCATATATAATGAATTTAAGTAAAATTAGGGAGTTTCAAATTTTGGCCACCAGGTGGCGATGGAATCGATGGTGGAAACCCCTTTAAATTTGAATTGACTCTTGCCTCTTTTATTCAAATAACTTGGTATTAAAATACATATACAAAAGGGATATAAGCATATATCATGAGTTTAAGTAAAATTAGGGAGTTTCAAATTCTGGCCACCAGGTGGCGATGGAATCGATGGTGGAAAACCCCTTTAAATTTGAATTGACTCTTGCTTCTTTTATTTAAATAACTTGGTATTGAAATAAGATTTTTGTAGCAAGACATTTAGATAAAAATCCAACGACTCACAATTAGTCTGGTGAATTTGACAGCAATTTGGTTAATTGCCTTCCTTTCTCTTTTAACAGTTTATGCTCCGCCAATAGTACCACCCCCTCATGACCCCCGGCTGTGGTTAATTGGGGCAGTGATTGGTGGTATCATTGGTTCCATCCTGTTTATATGGTGCGTCCTGTTCATCTACTGTAAGTGTACGCGACCCACCAAAACTCAACAGAGGGCACCACGTACACCGCGTTCCACGCGCATCTCTATGACGGGAGATTCATTCGATACCAACAGCTACAGGAGCAAGATGCCTAAAATACAGGTAGGATGAATGATATTGTAGTGGAGGGAGAGTGTAGGGTACCTGGTGGACCTAAAGATAACTTGCATGTTGGTTTTCATGTGGTTCTATGAAAAATCTATTGGTTGAGAGAAATATATAGGTCAGCTAGGCAATTTTTCTTTTCTTATTTGACATTTGTTAACTAATAGGAGGGGGGGGGAGTAAAAACAAGAAAATTGGTAGAATAAGGTGATTATGTATTTTCTGTTTTGCTGAAATTACCAAAAGATTTAATCCAAAATCCTTGAAGCATAATTCAATATCTTGATTAATTGAGGATAAAATTCTGAATGATATCATAATGAGCATCACTTATATCTTTATTCGAAATATTAGAAACTAAAAATTCTGTAACCTCCCTGATACTTGTTGGCAATGATGTGATTGGTTGGCCTTGCAGAATGGGATTCAAAATGGAGTCCCAAAAGTCATAAAGTCTACTTCCCCAGAGGCTTTAAAAAGCCCAGTGCCAAAGGGCAAAGAAGTGGTATGCATTACATAGTGATGTGTTTGGAACTAACAATGAGAAAAGAACTCTTTATCATAACTCTGTTTGTAAGATTAAGTTTCATCGATCTCATGGGCTCGAATTCAAATGTGACGTGTACATACTAAGTTGAAAGTTGCTATTGACAAATCAGATAAGTAGTTTAATATTAACATAATGTTATTCTTGATGTCCTATCGTACTTTCTTTTCTACATAGGAGCAAAATAATTTTAACACACATCTATCTCAACCATACTAATAATTACCTGTAAATATTGAATTCTTTGGAGGTGTGATAAGTCAACCGCAGGTTTTTACTTGAAGGAACTTGATTACAACATATACTATTCTAAGAAGCTTATTTTGCGTCTTTGAGAAAAAAAATAGAACAAAGCCTTAATTAAATGAATAAGTGTGCACGAGGTGTTTACATTCACCTTATACTGTATACACCTGTATCTTAATTATTCAATATTCCATATATTCAATGAACTCAAATATTTTTAGAAGAGATTGCAGTACCTAGCTGAATCGATATCCAAAAATTAATGTCAGGTGTGGATATCAAGCATAATCTCTTATACCTTATCGCAGGGCTTTGACATAGCTCGTACCGAGGTAGGTCTTGAGAGTGAAATCCAGAGGGACTTAAAGAGAAAGCCTCCAGAGTCATATCGCCGCCATCCGGATGGCTCAACCGAACTTGAAGGCATGTATTCTACAGGGGAGACCCCTCCTCCGAAACCAATGGGGTACTCTAACACTCCTCCTGGCAGGATCAGGGAAGCAGGGGAGGGTGAAGAAACGCATACCCTTAACAGGAACAGTCGTGGGAAGTCACGGAGTCAAATCCCGATTGATGCATCACTACGGAGGTCATTGCCCCCTCGGCCAGATACCTCACAGGAGACTCTGCACCCACCCAAGAAAAAATCCAGGTCAGTCCGAGCACTTGACTTAGTATTTTTTTTGGGCCCAGTACTGGCACATAAATATTTTCCTAACCTTCTCAAGTAAGTTGCAGCTAATTCTAAAGATAACAGAAATGTAAGTGAAAAGATATTGCCACTTTCTAAATAAATGCTTTCTGTTTTTACCCAAAACAAAGTGGCAGATGATGCAATGCTAAATCGTAGTGTGTTTATTAATCCAAGTACTGTTAACAAAAAGGACTGGTTTTCCAGAGACATGTATGCACATGTTCGCTCAATTTGACACAAAAGCTGTAGGAAAGAATCGTTTATATCAGGAACATGAAACAGAAATACTATAATACCCACACCTTGCATATAAGGCACAACCCTAACATAGGCCCATCCTATAAGTTTTGCCTGGACCATAATTTTTTTTATCATTTAGTACTGTTCTATGTATTCTTATCCTCATGTATAAGGCGAACCCCCTACTTTTGCTGACTCTATAAGGCACAGTATGGTGTTATCCTTGCGTAATACCACGCATTATACACTGGGTATTATGGTAGTTCAAATCATTCATAGCAGTTAAAATGTCTACTGTCCCTTACCAGCAAAAAGAAGCATGCAGAGAGTGAGGAGTCTGATAGTGAAGATGACCGCTCGGAGGACCGCAAACCTCTTTCACCTGAAAAACAGGATAAGCACGATAAGCAGAAAAAATCTAAGAAGAAATCGCACAAAACCCGCAATGAAGAAAAGGCCAAAGGGAAAAGCCGCAAGAAGAAGCACCAGTCTGGTGAGCTTCATTGTACCTTACTGATCTTACAAATCTGATCATCAGTTCTTACGTAACAGTTTCCCTCACAACTGTCATAAGGAAATCTAGTCTCTGTGTGATCCTAGCCTAGTCGCATCATTGATAAGAAATGCATGTATGGGATTAAGAAAATAAGAATGGAATAAGAACAACATTTATGGTACATAGTGGGTAACGATAATACTACTTCTGTGTGTTGTTATTCAGGAATTTATACAAGTCATTACTGGTACATGTTTTATCATAAATTACATGTCGGTAGTCTTTTATAATAATTCATTAGATGTGCAGCTTTCTTGATGTATTGATGTAAATCTTACTGCATAGAGGGTGATAAAAATAAATCCCATTTTGTAGATGAGGAGGATGAGGACTTAGAGCTTGACTCATCCCAGGCAGCAATCTATGAGAATGTTGCCAAGATGTCGCGGGGCGACCTCACTCGGCCAGAAGTGAAACTGCGTGCCACACAGCATGCAATCCGACTTCCGCCACTAATCACGCAGCCCCTGGTGAGCGACAGTCTAACTAGGTCACTCAGGGAAGAGACAGAGGTGAGTCCTTGAGAAAATTGATATTTGCTAGATTATTGCTATTTTCCTTATAGAGTCATGGGTGCTTTTGTTAGAAAACATTATACCGTAAACTCCCGCGTATAAGACGCGTCCTCTACGCCAAACAAAATGCTGGGTAGTCTTTTAGGATGTACTGAAATTGGGGGTGCGTCTTATACGAGGGGTAATTTTACTATAGAAATGTATTGAATTTACAAAATTCACCCCTAAGAGGTGCCTCTTATACGCAAAAATGCATGTGCTGAGTTTGGGGTGCGTCTTATACGCGCGGTGCGTCTTCTACGCGGGAGATTACGGTACTTTACAAATTGGAGTACATTTCTCAAAGATAGTGTTGCCCAGTGGCAGTATATTCTCTTCTCAGCAGGGTGCATGTTTCTATATTTCTTTCACAGTGAAGGAAGGTTGATATAATCATTTTGATATTTTTTTTGCCAGTAAGTCTAAATATGAAATACAGTTGTGCATGGTTATTTAATGGTCAAAATGGTGTTGATGATTTTGAATGCATTGCCTTACACAGCTACAGGAGTCTCTGCAACAAAAGGCTGACATTGAACGTTGGCGAAACAAGCAGCGACAGCGGGAACGCACAAAAGGGTCCAAGACCCATCGTAAGTAGATGCAAACCTTAGAAATCATGTGACCACTAAACCACTAAACCCTGGTCAGATGACCTTTGTATTGCTTGGCTTTAAGCACAAACCACCATCTCAACACATACTCACCAACACCAGATCACTATAGCAAGAAAAATAAGTTTTAATTTCAAATTTGAGAATCATCCATACCAGTTAACGTTTGATATATATTGGGATAAAATGCAAAGTCTTAAAATCTATTTTTTTCATCAACTATTAGGGACACTACTCTATGGTATAGAGATATTGCTATGGTGGTCTGGATCATGTATATATCAAACTATTCATGCCTTGTTAATAGGGTCATATTATGTCGCAGTATTTGTTAATTCAATGAGTGCATTTATAGTATACTAGGATATGCTATTAGCTAAGTCTCTACAGCAATGTTTCTTATAATGTGACAATAATGATAATGCCTAAGTGTCGGTTAATATGAATAGATCTGCAACCTTCACACTTAATGGACTAATCTGTCTTTAGGAAACTGCACCTACAGTATAAGCAATGTGTATGTTACCATCCCACCACAGCCTATGTCAAATTACCCACCCACCTAAACCATTTTGACACACATAGTAAGTCTTTCCCCTAGATGAACTAAGTCAAATAAAACTACATACCTGACATGCAACATAATTTCACATGTTTAAAGTCAGCATTTCCAGGGCCGAAATTTACTATAACTTGGGTTGATATTCAAAGACTTTAACCTCATGATTCCATTGTAACTCTACCTACCATCATTACTAAGGTGACTCTCTGCTTTCCTGGTCCACAAATATAATATGGGTGTTAACAGATTCTGGCTTTCTTATACTATCAAAACAGGACAACATGGGCACACACACATATTTTGTATATTTACTTCTTATATACAAGACACCTCATTCTCCAAGCAGACAGAACCACATTCTGCTTGGAGTTTTATACTATACACACTTTGGCATAACGCAACCTCCTTTGCAGACATTCGGAGGAAATCCCACGAGTAGATTTGAAATAAAAGCCGCATTGACACAGCACATTAATTTGTTGATTAACCCTAATTGACTTCCTTTAGATGCTGATTTGACATTATCTTGTCGCTCTTTGTTCCTCACACATCACTTCACTGATGGGTTTCTGGGTATGTTGGCGCCACACAGAGGAAAGCATTGACCTGTGATGTCACTACAACCACACCCCTACACCTCCTAATTAGCACAAGAAGACCCACCCCCTCATGTATGATTGACAGCCTACTGTAGTCCATGTTATAGCATCACTTAATGACAAACACGCCCACTTTTGATGAAGGAGAACTCACATATTACGAGAATGTATAAGAATAATTAAGCCCCGCCCCTTCAGAACCAAGATAACCAATCATGTGGTATGTATTGATGTCAGTCATGACGTCATTGTTTGATTGGCAGGTCAAATCCTGTGTGTGGTTAATACCAGTCGTTGTCTGCCATATTCAACTTTGTGTTCTAAAGCATTGCTTTCTACTTTATGTTATTTCCTATCATTATCATTGTGGGCTTTGCGGCATGCTTAATGCTGAATACACGCGGCAATGCTAGGTTTCTCATCTTATGTGTTCAATTCTCGTAACAGGATTGGCTGCTTAACATTTGTCAGTGATTTTATCATATGGAGCAGTGTGGTATACTTCTAAAACTACTGGTTCATGTATTACAGATATAATGTTTACATTCTGCGCTTTAGTCAGTTTGCCCCCTTGTGGAATTGTATACATGGAAAGGAACACCGCCAAAAATGACCTATCATTGTCAAAAAAATCCCATATTGAGATATATGTAGCGAACAAATGACTATTGAGCACGAGCAAAGAACTTATTTCGAATCTAAAAAAAAATACAAGTAAAACACTTGATCTCACATAATCGCTCCTTGAGTAATTTCCGTGAAACCACTTATTTGTTCATTGCATAAGATTTGTTTGGAATGACACATGCAATATTTGAATAGTGAAATTATGTGTTTGCCTTTCAAAAAGAATTAGGTTTTTTGCAAAATTCAAGGGGTCGTGCCACACAATGGTAGAATCGACTTTAAGAGTTTGGCTTAAAACCTTTCCAGGGAGAAAGGGTCTCAGCCGAACTGAGGAATCATGTTCATAGCGAGACACACGTTAATCTAGTGGTCCCCTTAATGAGCTCTGATTTCTCTAGATAGATTAGATAGACCTCTAAATAGCAGGGGGTTTGTGGTAGAGTACTTAAGTATGCCCTAGTCTACTTATACTTATTTTCCATCCTCCTTTGATACCTTTAAGGTCTGATGAAATACACAATCTGCCATAGGTGCAAGGAATAATTATTCGATTAGACTAGTTTTAGTACCCTCCTGCAGATAGTTGTGTAATTAGTATTCCTCTTTCTCTTCGATGTAATTGATCGGTCACTGTCTATGATGAATAATGACAAAACATTCTTTTACGTATGTACATGTACTTCCCCTTCTGAACCTTCCCGTAGGAACATTCACATATGACGTCATGAATTTCTGAAATGATATCAGACCCTAATCCCACACCTTGTGCCACATTCTGCCGATACCTCACCCCCCCCCCAAAAAAAAGAAGAAAATAAAATAAAATAAAGGGGGGGAAAGGAAGGAGAAATACAATTAAATTCTGCTTTGATATCATTTGTGAATGTAACCTACCAGAACCCATATCCGATCGCCCTGTAAATGTAAGCTTAATGTTAATGTTGACACTCTAAATCGACTCGGCTATCACTTAAATGTACTATTGGCCTGTGCCTTTATCAGTGCCGTTGGCTCTTTATCGGGTTAGCTTTAGTCAAATACTCGTATGTGGCGTCCAATGCACATCTCTGAGAGTAAAACGTGAAAGCTTCTGTAAATTTATAATTCCTAATCAACTGATGCCAATATTGACGACTGGGTATCTGTTTGAATTCCTCTTCCTGGTTTCCCAATAGGTTTAATGAGTTTATCATTCCCTCTCAGACCTAGTATTCTTCTTAAGATAAGAATAGTTATGCCACATATGTATGGTACAACTGAGATGATGAGATTCCTAACTAAGTGCTAATTTCTCAAACTATTAATCACCAAGACAGAGACAACCCGTTCTAACTGTGGCGGCCTCCTGCCCTTTGTTTCAGCAGATGGTGAGTCCAAGCAGGCACGGAGGGCCTATCGCCGTGCACAAGAAGAGATTGGAGACATCCTTGGTGACGTAGGAATCCCTCAAGTATTCCAGTAAGGACATGCTAGTAAAGTCATCTGAATAATTTACAACAAATTCACAAGGCGGTACCCTAATCGAAAATGTATTGTTGTCTACAGTAAGACATATCGTTGTGTGTTGTTTTTAGTTTCATGAGAGTTATAAGCATATTGGTTTAGTTTCATGGATAAGTTTTAAATCCAGGTTTAGAACTACTTTGCGGCATTTAATTTTATGGCTTTTGCCAAGGATTCCCTGAATAAATTTCAGTTCGCGTTTCATTTGTGTTCCATAGACTTGTAATTACCTATAATTAACCTCTATTCAGGGACCTCCATATAAATACTGCTCCCTCTATATTCATACTTCACTCTTTGAAATGTGAGAGTTTCTTTAATAGAGTGTCATCTTGTGATGTTATTACAGAAAGAAACAGAAGAGGAAGAAGCACCATAAGCGTTCAGGTGTGCACCCAGTGGCAGAGGCTAATCCTGACCAGATGGAGATGAGGGACATGTTTGGTCCTACTAACGCCCAGTATAACCACATTAATGGGATTGACAAGCAGCAGAGTGTAAGTAGATATTCTCCATACCTCTCACACTGCCCATGCCCATCTAGTGTGACTCAGGCCAGAATTAGCGTAATCTCCCGTGTATAAGACACATCCCGCATATAAGATGCACTCTGAGTTTGGGGTAATTCCATAGGCACAGGAAACCTTACGTTTGTGTATAAGAGGTACAGCATAGTATACATGGCTGATTTTGGTACCATCATGTGAACCCATTCATGTGCATGAGTAGTTACAGAGAAAGGACACAGGATACTACTGATCATCCACACCATGTGGGTGCTCACTTAACTGAGATTTATAATGTTATTCAAGTCAGCCCCACTAATTCAACACCAAGGATTACCTATAAAATTCAATTGTATGATGAAAGGAAATAGGCTGACCTTTATGGCGGAATTCATCTGATGGCAGCTCATTTACTATTCTAGGTAAAATGATTATAAGTGACTCAGTAAATTAAAGGTGTTATACTGCATTTCTTATTCCTTATATCAGGCACAGTTTTTCAATCAGATCCTCACTGATTTGAATCCCAGTACTGCGAAAGGCAGCAGAAAAGGTAGCTTCTAATACTTGGACTCTTTACTTGTTTGTATATCCTTTACTGAGGAGGTTTGCATTGTTCTGTGTTATGCATTCTCCCTGACTGACGTGTTCTCCCTTAAACTTCTAAAATCTTGCAGGTTTTGATATCTATTTAAGTGAACCTTTTTTATAAATGCACTATCGAAGCACATACATAAGTTTATTACTAAAGTTTATGTTAGGGGATGCTGGTTGATTCTTTTTTAACCTGAACGTACATGCATTAAACTGTGGAGAAAACAAAAGAAAAGATATAAATAGGTATAACTGATATCATACAGACATAAATGCTTATTTGGTTTAATCGAATTGAGTTATCTATGACAAATATGAATACAATCACAACAACGATACTGACAATGAACTTATATGATATGTACATTAAAAAACACAAGAAAACTAATATGATATTAATAAACTCTTTACACCTCCCCATTTTAACAAACACAGGTTTCAGAGCTGGTGACGCGGCTACAGGACACCTTCGCCAACCATGACATTACCATTTCACCTCCAGTCCCTTCCACTCCACACCATGGAGGAAGGGGCCGTAAGGCATCCCTGGACACCCTCCAGGATGCCTTCAGTAACCTCCAGAGGCTGATAGATGATGCCTTTAGTGCCATGACGCCCAGGAGGACGTCCAGGGTGGGGGTATACCAGCCCCCATGTCCTGGAGGGGAGGCCCAGTCTGTGACTGCCCAGGCCCTGTATGAGGGGCTGATTCCCGGGTAGGCAGCAGTAACAGCCCCCAAATATCCACCTTCCTACATCTATATGGCCAAAACGCACATAATTAAGAAAAGAAAATGTATGCTTCAGGTTACACTTGCTATGAGAATTTAGATATATCTTATATTTGTCTTTTTTTTTTTTTTTTTGGGGGGGGGGGTGGAATTGAGTGCGAGAGGACATTTCCACTGCTAATTGGCAGATATTTTCTTTGTCAACTCATATGACAGAAATTGCTTAAAATAACTGGCTGTGTGAAATTGGCTTCACTTCTTTAGTACCATAGACCCGTTTCCAAGGAAGGGGTGGGTAACCTGAAACAGACATCCCTCTAGGCCATTGGTTGTGTCCAGTATGACAGGTGTCTCCTCACTGTGAGGTTCTCTGCATGTATATTGTTGATAATGACTATAAGGCATCTTGTGCATTATTAGCACACCGGCGTATGATCGTTTATAGGCATGGGTTGTTGTCATGCAGTATTGCGTTTCAAGAATTGCCTGTATTGCTAAGAGATAAGCTCGAGATTTTCTACTAAAGTAATAGGAACACCTTTGGATATTTGTTAATGCAATTCGTAGGAAGAGGTATAAAATAAATAACTCGATACAAATTACTCTCTCCAACTTAATCTAGATTTTCAAAATGCGACTGCAAATATACAGTGTAATTGATGTCTAGATGAAAGACTTGAGAGAATGGAGAGGGAAAAAGAATAATTATGGCCACATGCATATCCACTATTTACAACCCATGCCCTGTACACATATTGTAAGACCCACGTGAATGTTGCATCAGCGCACCCATGTAACCATTCATATACAGTGAGACCTTGATAGTCCGACCACCCCTGTTGCAGGCAATTCATGGTTGGAAATCAAATCTGTCGGACTATTGAGGCATATTACAATAGAATTGTACAGGAATGTTCCAGCCACAGCCTGGCCGTATCCCATGTATGGCGGACTATCAAGGGACGGATTATCGAGGTCTCACTGTACTCTGTTACAATTACAGCAAATGCCGGCCCAAATGCCATCATTATAAGTCAAGTGCATTGACCCGTTCTCTTCATGAAATACGCCTGTCCTGTTATCCTATGGCATCATCAATATCAGAATTGTCTACGCCGTAGACCAATTCTTCCTATGAAAATTGCATGATTCTTTATGTGAGTTCTAAAAGGTTGTTACTGACATGATTGCCCAAACCAAATTCAGAAGTCCCACACCAGTGCGACATCTCTTCTCTATCTTATCATAATTTTGGTGTGTGAAACCTGCTAAATTAAATACTGCATCTACGGATTTCTATGTCAAACAATGTTATTTTACTCTTAATATGGGTACAACCTTACTGAACTCGCATAAGATATCACCTACACACTATCGTACCTTTATAAAGGGATCACGCATGGCCATATCATGGAGAACCAGCACCAACAAAACTTTGTCTTGATGATCGTGTCTTTTTATAGGAATAAGGAGCATGCAACCACTTCATGGACTTTCCTGTCTCGGCTTTCCTGTCAACTGAAATATGTCTTATCATGGTCGACCTGTCATGGATAATGTTCTACATGCATTATCTCTTTTTTTCAGTTCAATCGTTTACTGAATTATTTTCAAGACAATCACACTTCTCACTCTCATTTAAAGTTTATATTGTTGGATGCTTATTTTCATTACCTGATATTTTACGATTGTAGGCCTATATCAAAAGCACCTTCATTTTCTGACGTCTGCTTGTAATGGCAGACGACATTTCCCCCATTTCGTTGGTACCCAGAGTTTTATGCATGTTTCACTGCATGTCGTTATAGCCTGTCGGTAATGAGGAGGAAGAACAAGCCGACACTGGTTCGTCCACCACCTCGGCCACCTCCTCCACGTCCTCAGAGGACGGCAGCTACCTGGCAGACTCTGGGGTGATCAGTCCAGAACCCACCCTGGAGGAGGCTCGACTACGCATGCACGCACTGGTCGACAATGCCTTCGCACTCATATCACCATACCATAGGTCAGTTAAAAATTAACTTGTAGAATACAAAAACTAAGTATTCATATTGCAGAACTGCAGGTGGTGTAGGGCTAATCAGTTACTTTATACGACGAAATGAGCTTACCCATTTTTGAAGTGATATCCAATGAGTAAGGTTATTATCGTGTCTCTAAACTTTTAGGGATTTGATAAACTAGTCATAAGTTCTACTCGTATTAACTGGCACAGTTTATTTAAAAGAGAATATCGTATCAATCCAGAGCATAAAGAGAAGAGAAGAGAGTCTCCACACGACATTGAAACATTGCCTTTACCCCCTGGCTTTACCCCCCCCGTCTGTGCCTTCACCTTTACTGCATCCACTCACATATATTAATACAAAGCATGGTTGTTCTTATCACATTTTCTCCACAATTTTTGAATGGAGTGGTTTTCAATCGAATGCCAACAGATTTTAAGACACTATCGGTGCAAACGTCCCCGATTTTCAGACGAACTTCTTTATTCTACCAGTTCGTCCAATGCATTGTCGTTTTAAAAGTAAAACCTTTTTATGTGGCATTTACTACAATTCTATTTAAAATTCCATAGTTTTGAAATATTTATAACGTACTTACATTCAAAGGACGATCAGTAATTCTGTTAAAGATGCCTGCACATTACATTATAAGATTTTGGACTATTTCTTTTAATATTCTATTTTGATGCGTCGGTTTAAGCTCCACTTTCGACAACCCTATTTCATTCATAATACATAATGCTTGCCCAACTCCTTACTCTACACTTCTAGTCTTTCATTACCAGTCTGATAGTAAGGACCTGAACATACTTTCACTAAATATAACCTCTATTTGCTCCCCATACTCACCAATGCTTACCTTAGGAGGCGTAACCGTGTTGCCCCCTCTCACATCTTCCTACCTAGAGGCCCCGTGCCTCCCCCTGCACATGGCAAGGCGTCTGCTGCCAGAACGAGGCGCAGACATGGGGCAGCCACTGGTGGCCATTATCGCAGGTACTAATTTGCAGAAGGCAGGAGAAGGCATGAGATGTTATATTTACAGGTAGAACAGTACACTCGATGTACCTCTGCTCCATGCTCTCACTCTATATGCCTGCTGCTATAGTCATGCCTTCATCATGTTTTGTAACCTTGACATTCAATAAAAATTCTATGTTATTGTGGTAACTGTATATGAAGTGCGTGATTCAATGTTAATTGTTATACTACAACCTAGTCAGGGTGTAGGTCATAACTCCCAAAAATCGTAATATAACAGAAATATATTAGACAATAGTGTGGTCTGTGAATTAGTTAGGTAATTTATCTCAGATATATTACCCACATATTTGGAAAAGTCTTTCATGTTGAAAATAACAGTGTTCAGTTGTATGCTTGTTGCATCCTTCATATATTCCGTTTTCTCCTTGTTGTTACAAGTAACAAATGTATATTTCCCCCGCCAATAAGTGTGGAGGGAAGTAACCCAAATAGTTTATGTAGGGATAGGGCCTATTAGAAAACATTTCTAATTTTTGAGTAGTGTGGCGATTCTGAATAGAAATCCTCTTCTTACACCTATAAAAATATTTCATCTTATTTTGGAAGGGGAAGAAAAATGCACATTTCATGAAATGAGAGACAGTTATTAGAACTACTACTGTAGTTGTTTTCAAATATAAGAGTGAGTATGCTTAAATATTTTACAGAAATTTACTTCAAATATAAGAGTGAGTATGCTTAAAGGTTTTACAGAAATTTACTTCTTCAAATAATATATCCCGATAAACTCCAGAGGATTGGTTCTTATGATCAGTCATTTATGAACTCCTCATTATGCTTTCTAACTAAAGTGTAATTTTCTTGCAGTCGAGAACAAGTTGTATGGGATCCTGAAGATGGTAAGCTCAGAAATAAAGTCATTTCAGCTTGATATATATATAATTCAAATATTTGTATTGTCAAATTGGTGTATTTTAGGTACACTTTCTTAACTTACATTCTGTTCTCACATCGAAATTGCAAGGGAAAGGAACTATTGATATAATTTCATATATACACTTGATTGCATATGACCGTTGTAGCAGAAAACATGAGTTCAACTCAGACTAGTGAAGAACTCACTTAACCGCAATAGGCTCATAACGTCCAATAAGAAATGACACTTAACTTAACATACGGGAGAAAAGAACTGGTTTCAGGAAAGAATTATACTGTTCAAAGATACAATTCAGTGCAATATTGTCTCGTATAAGGCATTGAGCTATAACATTATAGAGTAGGAGGAATCTGACCAAGACATTGTGTAGCAGAAGGCAACTGGCCATTATGTGCTGTGACAGAAGTTATTTACATATGTTACCTTCCGCAGCAGATGCAATTCGACCATTGTTCTGAGGTAGACTGAAGTCAGAGACACTCTAGCTTTAAATTTCTGGAGCAGAAAAAACATCTAGTCCTTTCCTTCAATAACAGAAGATATCTTAGATAACATGATGTTCTGTTACAGATGGCCCGCGGCACACGCCGCTGTACATACGGCCGGTTACCAAACAGACCTCACCATGTGGTAAGGTGGTCTGGTCTCCCTATACAGCTGCAGATGAGGCTGCCAAAATACCTGACACCAACGAGGTAAACATTTCTACCTTCTTCTATCCCCTTGTATAAATACTGTACATGCCATTGATACCATAAAATATCTTACATACTTAGACAAAATGAATATTTTGTGAAAATAAAGATAGATACCTCTATGTACCATAATTTCTCGTGTAGAAGGCGCACCCCATGTCTAAGATGCACCCTAATATGCCTACCCTGAGTCATTATTTTATCTCTTTAGTACTATTCTATAGTATCTAATCCTCGCATATAAGGCACACCCCTTATTCTGGCTGCTTCTGTAAGGCACAGAAGTGGTATATCCTCGTATATATATAGACTTAGTTATATACTTAGCATCTCCAAAAATTCAAAGTATGACTTATGTTAACAGAAGCTATATATTCATATAACTCGATGCTGTGTACGGTCATTATTACTTTCATGTACATGTAAGTAAACATGAATTAACTCTATCCACAGCCATTCCCCCCAGGTGTAATCCAAACAACACCAGATGTACGGGAAGTCCGGAGCTCAAAAGTTGTCCAGCCGGTTACTGCCTACAACTACTCTAACCCTGCATTTGTCAAGGACTCTAACTCAGAACCTGTCAAACCAGGGACAGAGAACGTCTCTGAAATGTCTGTGACTCAATCTGAGCCCCCGGAGTCGTCCAGATCTGTTCATGCAGTGCAAACTCCGAGGGCCATTAGAGAATCCATGGCTCCCAGTGATGAGTACACAAGTATTGTAATGGACTCAAGTATGCTTAATTCAGGTGTGGTGCGGTCACATAGCCCGCCGGAACGAGACTCTGATGTTATAACCTCCAAGTCACAGGAACCGACACATGATGTGGTAGCACTTGACATGAGTGAAGGTGATGATAAGGGTGATAGTAGTAGTAGACAATCAACTGGACACCAAAGTCTTAATAGCCAGTCAGGGATCAACAAGTCAGGTAAGGGACTGTTAAGGTCACTTCCAGAACAGTCCAGTTTACAAATGCCTTCCACAGACTTGACAGAATCCTTGTCAAATATTAATGACCAAGGGGAAATCCGTAATCCACCAATGAAAAACCTTGATCCTGAGGTACCCAAATTGTCCAAAGACAGACAAGAGGATGAGATTGACATTATTCAAAGAGGAAAACCAGGAAAGCATGGACATAACAATTGGGAGAAGTCACTAAGGTCTGAATTAGAGCGACTCGCTAACCGCTCCTCTGCAGATACTACTATAACAACAACTGCTCTGGTCTGAAGGCATTATGGTGCACGAATAACTCGTTTTATACAAATGACAACAAGATCTATTTATATATCAAAATAGGCAATTTATATAAATTTGATGAAGTATTGTTTTTATGTCTATCAGAGTCTCCCCTTGAGAGTGGGCGTGGTGTTTGTCTCTATTTGTTACCATCATTTTATGGTGTTTTTACCATGACGTTATACGGCATGTTGACTTTTCATCACATGGTCATTAGTTATATATGCTATATGACATGGTACATATGCACAATGGATGAAGTTTGTGACAATGAAATGGCAGCAGAATTAATTACACAGAACTTGGCACTGTTATCAATATTGTTAAAACTTGTACAGGAAGCTCTGACAAGTGTAGCATGATGAGCTCGGTGCTGCGAATCAGATTACCACAGAGATACCATGTGTCGTATTGCAAGGAAAATACAACCTAATTGTAACATAGTATTACATATTGTACCATTACCATTTGAATATTTATCTTATAGGTGTGATACATAATTATGCTGTTTCCTGATTTTAAAATTGTCAATCAACGAGATGTTATACCATGAATGATTTCCCTCACTTTATAACCTCTAAGGGCATGCATATTTTATTAGAATTATCTGAATATTTATTTTGATAAGAAACCCATATCACAATTAGCTGTAAAATAGTAGGTATTTATTTAGAATGTTTGAGTAGAGTTGATTTGGCAGATCAGCCATATTTATAATTATTCACAGGTACTTTTAAAGTTTCCACAATACTGAAACTTGTAAAATGCAATGCAAAAGATGTGAAATGCAAGTAGGAATAGTCTCTTGCAGGTCCATTTAGTACTTATATAGCTGTTGAGAAGGAAGGGCATTGAACAGTCGAAGTGTATAGGAGCTATCGATGTTGAAAAGTTATAAGTAACTAAGTAATCTTGCTATATTACCTCTTTTTCTAAGACAATCAGTCTAATTCTTTAAGGTAATTCTAGAGGTGTTATTATAGACGTATGTATCTCGTTGGTGAGTGAGACGAATTCTGAGAGTAATATTAAGGAGGGGGGCATAAACTATTTTCGTTATGTCTCTCATAGATTTATACATAAATTAGATCAATTGGACATACAATGTGCATCCCTTGATGAAAGGTACGATCGAGTAATCGGTCTGTACATGAGAACTTTCTTACTGAGTTCTTTTTTTATTTAATGATATAAACTTTCTACAGTCCTACCAAAGAGTCAGGGTTATAAGCACTGTTTTTAAGTCATGGACCCAAAGGAAATTGTCGAAATACTAGCAAATTAGTAGTTTCCCTCTGCTGCTAACATTTCAGTCTACTAGTATTATCAAATCATGATTTTCTTTTATAATTTCACATTTCACAAGTCCTTATATGGAGCTACCATCTTTAACAGTATGGTGTAACATGTAAATCTCACCCAAAGTGAAGACTTAATCTCAAAATTTGTGTATATCGGTTGCTTCATTAAGAGATTCTTGTAACTGTCTTAGAATTGAGAGTTTCTTTCTCGAGTATTCGGCTTCAACCGTAAATTGGTCGAAGCTTGTTAGAGATTTGTTTTTGTATGAATGGATTCCAGTGTGGCTGTAATGAATCTACCATTTGCTGATCATATTAGTAGTATGCAAAAGCTAGGGTAAAAGAATAGTGGAGACGTAATGATGTACATATCTTGACATACTCAATGGTGCCAGAGGGAACAGGACAAGAAACCACATAGCTATATCTTTATCATTTCCAAGTCCACCTTGTGACTCTAAACCACGTTACTTTTTGGCTATTTTCTTTTCGCTATGGAAAGGCCATACCCATAGAGGAAGAAACGACACAAAGAAATACGTCTGTTATCCTTTTTGTTACCCGATAGTATTTATTTTGAAGACAAATCTCACAAAACCAGAACAATAGTAATGTACTGTAAAAAAAAAGAATAAGTTGAAAACTATTTTGAGGTCGTAGTCACCTCACGCCCTGTATCGGTCCCTCACAACGGAATCTACTTCTTTACTTTTATATTCTTATTCAACATCAGCTACTTAGTACCTTTTATAGTATTACCACCACCTGGTAATGTCTAAACTACCAGTGTATATAGAAATACAGAAATGCCTGTTATTTATTCAACATAGTCCTCCCATGTGACCTCTCTTGAACAGCTTAATTAAAAATTGTTGTCAGGTCTATTAGAGAATGTTCTCTATATCTCTGGAACTGTACATTATAGTTAAAGGTTGATGATTGAGTAAGAGGAACCTCGTGGTTTCCTTTGTTGTATACTAGACCTGCATTGTCAAATAAAAGAAATAATCATTAAAACTTGACTTGCTTTTATGTTCTATTCTCGTTTGTAGAAACTCCTATTTTGATAGAAACATTTGACCTGATTTTAACTGATACCTCAGTTCCACATCTCACATTTGTTATCAGCCAGCAAGATGACAGTCATAAACTGTAAGTGGGCTTTCTGATACATGAAGTTGGGTTTTGTACAACTTAGATTGACCAATGCAAAACAAACTACATTTCACACATATATGTATGTGTAATTGAACAGCATCATTAACCCTCCCTAAGTTTGATTTCTCGAGGTTCCATTTTAACATGGTAATTATTAGTGAAGTGGCAAATGAAAATATATGCATGCAGATATACAAATATGCGATTTCGATCTATTGACATCATAGGCACTTTAATATAAAAAGTAATCAATTGTCGCCTATGTTCAGAATCGTAAGGATGTACACTGGAAAGTCTATATCTCTGCTATAGTATAGAACGTGTTTTTTTTTTTGCATCGTTATGACACATTGGAGACTTTGGTCTCTGGTATAACGTCATAAGTGTTGTTACAATCAGTACAGTCAGCATTGTTTTCATTACTTCGTCTTGTGCTGCCTCCATCTTGGGTACCTCCATCTACCTCGGTCTGTTCCTTACGTACCTTCAGTATAGCAGCCAGCTCCTGAGATCGTCCCAGGGTATACTGCAAGACACACGTAAACTGTGTATATACTATAGGCATTTGATTCTGACATATAGATGTCTTTGTGTGTGTTTCAGCCTCTGAAGGGGAGTGATTGAACAAAGACGTATACATTTTAAAGGACATTATTTCTAAAGGTTTGAACGTGAAAAATTGCAACATAAAAAAATTTGGCATGGAGCTCAAAAGTGTAGCTTTCATTACGATGCCCCCTGCCCCTGGAAGGAATATGGTCAATTGGCGGAATACTTGCCCTTTAAAACCCCAGCTTGTCATTTAGAATCTACATGACAGGCTGCCCACTCATCAAAAAAACGTTATTTAAAGTCAAGAAACCGTTTTTAACATTTTAAAACGTTTTGCCATGATAAGGAGCCATAGGTAAACGTTCTGAAACGTTATGCAACGTTTTTTGTGGACTGGGAGTATTGCTAGCATGTATGTTGAGTACACTATTTCATATCTCTGATTGACAGCCCGACGGAGGCGCCAAAGTATACCCCTTGTACACATATAGGCCTGCATTTCTGCATTAAACATCACCATTTAAAGGCTCATTAAAGTAATGACCTTTCCTACGACATGTGTCCATAGAGTATTAAAAGTCAGGGCCTAAATAAAACCTCACTCATTCCCATTCTCTCTCTCTCTCTCTCTCTCTCTCTCTCTCTCTCTCTCTCTCTCTCTCGGTGGTCGACCCAGGATTTAGAAAAGGAGGGGCGCGGCCCAAAGAAGGTTTTTTTTTTCAGGATTTTTCAGGTCCAAAATAATCAAATAAATTCTTAACTACAGACGTGTTACGTGTAAGTGTGTAAAGTAGAGTATGAATTGGAAGAATTACGCACCAGGAAAAATTGACAGCTACTGTCACTCATGTACAGGTTGTCTAGGGATGAGGAAAGACTAATACAGGCGCGGATTCAGGGGGGGGGGGGCGGACGCGGCGTACACCCCCCCCCTTTTGAGCCTTCAAGGAAAGTTTTGAAATCAGTGAATTCTCAGCTTCATGCCAGTTTTTACGGTTTTCAAATCGGACTATTATTAAGGATTCTACAGCTTAAAATATAAATGAAAGTGGAATTGTATTAGGAAGGGTACATGATACTGGGGCATGGACAGTGTCTGCTACATGATATTGGGGGCTTGAACAGGGTCTGCTACATAATATTGGGGGCATAGACAGGTTATGCTACATGATACTGGGGGCGTAGATAGGGACTGCTAGATTATATTGGGGGCGTAGATAGGGTGTGCTACATGATATGGGGTCTGTTACATGATACTGGGGGCGTGGACAGGGAACATGAGGCAGGATATGGTACATGATACTAGGAACATAGACAGGGTATATAAGCTTGGGGGCATAGACAGGGTATGGTACATGATACAGGGGACATGGACAGGGTATGTAAGCTTGGGGCATAGACAGGGTATGATTCATGATACTGGGGATATGGACAGGTTATGTAAGCTTGAGGGAATGGATAGGGTACGGTGCATGATACTAGGGGCATGGATAGGGAATGTGACCATTGAGACTGTGACAGGTTGTGGTACATACTAGGTGCTGACAAAAGAGTATGCATATCTACAAACCATTCAGTCTTTTCCCCAGTTTTTAAAGATCTACCAGGGCACCCCCTTGATGTGTGTAGGTAGGAGAAATGGGGGGGGGGGGTTTAAGAGAGGATTTAGTGGCCCATCAGGATAAAAAGGGATCCAGATAGGGATATGACAAGAGAAGAGGGGGAGGGGGCTGTAAAATAGGAGAGCTGGTACCTTTTTTTAATGTCTTTTTTTCAAATAAATTCATGAGGCAAAAAACATTTTCAAATGGGTTTGAACGGTTATTCATATTTATCCATGTTTGTGGAACCCTTAGAATCCACTAAAATGCACTGTTTCTCCTCTAGATTTCAAATTCTTTTTTTTTTTAAATGGGAAGGGGGAAAAGCCTCACTTACCCGGTATAGCTGTAGGTATATTTAGTCAGGAGAGCCATCAGAATCCCCCAGAATCCATCTTTTCCCCTCTAGATTTCAAAATTTTCTGAGGGCTTGCCTCCACAAGATATTTTTTAAACCCAGAGGGGGGAATCCTTACTTATGGCTGTAGATAGCTTAGTCAGGAGAGCCCTCAGACTCCACCAGAATGCACTATCCCCCTTCAATATTTCAGAAATTTCCTGAAGGGGATGCTATGTTGCACTTGCAACATCACAGTGCTGCAATTGTTCCTCCCCTGTTGTCCAGGGCCCAAATTATGCCTCCTTTCCGAAAATCCTGGATCTACCCCTGAGAAGTCCCTCCTTCTTTAAAAAGAAACCTGGATGAAACCCTATGTGAACCCACAAATACTTCAGTCAGTAGAGCTCTCAGAATGCACCATTTGCATTCTAAAATTCAAAACTTTCCTGAGGGAGCATGCCCCCAGAAACCCCCAACAAGCTCGCTGTGCTGCGCTCACAACATCACAGGTTTCCACTTGTACCTCACATCTATGTTTGCTGCCCATGGTCAGATTCACGCCCCCCTTTCTGAAAATCCTGGATCCGCCCCTGTTAATACAACCCACAAGACTTCTCTGTAACAATGATAAACTAAAACTCAAGACTAGCAGGATAGTGCGGGCCATCTACCGCAAGAGTCCACTATATAGGGGAACCCTCTTCTGGGACAACAGTAGCAAAGGAACAACAACATCAGGAAAATCGCATGAAATTCCTTGCCTCACTCACAAATGCTGAACTATTGGTGTAAAAAGGTCAACCAACAAACATTGTGTATTTTGTCTGTCCTGTTTTTTTATATGACTGATTGTAATTATGAAGTCATTGTTCTGTGTCAGTGGCTCCCATTGGAGGAAATCTCATTGTATTAGACAAATGAAGCTAATAAATCAATACGACAACAACAAAAACAAATCCACCACTGTTGCTCGTAGTCCAGGCAATGTGGGGTTTTAGCACAAACTACTTGCAATACAAATTATTTTGCCACCATGCATTTCGGTCTCTTTCCCATTTTCATTAGGATTGAAGAGGTGGTCCTCCTGTGCTACATAGCTGACATCTAGTGGCAACAGAGAGAAACTACATATGTGTGAGGCCAAATTGGACCAAGAGATGGCAGCAATAGGACGGCAGCAGACAGTCCAAAAGAGGCATATTTAAGGAGTTTAATGCAGGGTCATTACTATTTGCTACAACTTATTTTCCCATCTTTCGGGATACTGAGGGTCAAGAAAAGTAATGGTGTACTAGTAATATAATCACATCCATATAATATAACATATCCCCTCACTTTGGAAAAGGGAATCCTTATAAGCCATAAGTTCATTGCTATGGCAACTGTTGCTTAGCAACAGTAGCTTTTCACAGAAATGAGTCCTATTACTGATCATCACCGGTGGGCTGCATAAAACATCTTACTCATAGATGCAATGAAAAGGCAACCTGAATTCTAGAATCATCAATGTGTTACAACTCACAGTTACACTGAAAACATGGAAGATCCAAAACTAGTCAGCGGTGACCACTTTAGGTCCTCAAGTTGACGATACCTGAAACTACAACTTTAGGTAGTCAAATTGACGACTTTAGGTTGTCATCCTGATGACCTGAGTTGTCAATATGACGTCTCTGTACTGTCAGTATTGTCGTCCTGACGACCTGAGTCGTCAGGACGATTACCTACAGTCATCATTTTGACTACCTAAAGTTGTAGTTTCAGGTATCGTCAACTTGAGGACCTAAAGTGGTTATTACATAGCAACAACAGTGTTACATAGCAACAGACCATATGGCATTGACTAGCTTCAAGCAGAGGACCTTCCTATTCCAATCTACATTTATCACTAAAAGCTACCAGGATTGCTAGACTCAACACATGAGCATTGAATATCATATATGTGCATTCATAGTTTTCTTATCATTGAGAGTTAATTAGCAGCAGTGATCTATTGCAGCATGAATAGGCACTTGGGTAATCTTCCAACATTTATAGATAAAGGGCTAACTATGGTGGCCTATGAGGGCCAACACAAACTAGTTATGAAAGCATGACGAGTCTTTCATTGAGGCAGTTTTTTTTTCATTCAGGTTAAAAGAAAAATCAGTCTGAAAAAGAAATCTATCAAAAAAGAAGTTTTTGTCTAAAAAAAATATTTTGTCTAAAAAGTTTTTTCATGCTGTCACTGTCAACCAAACCATAAAAATCATGATGTCACTGTCAACTAAGAAAAAAGATTATCACACTGTCAATATCAACTGAAAAAATAAAAACCTTAATGTCACTGTCAACTGTCAATCGGATCTGTACTGACTTGTGACAGGTATCTTTCAGCATAGGGAATAGAAGACTATCCATAATAGAGTAGGAAGGAAGGAAGGAAGGAAAGAGGAATGAACGAAAGAGGAATGAATGAAAGAGGAATGAACGAAAGAGGAATGAACAAAAGAAGAATGAATGAAAGCGGAATGAACGAAAGAGGAATGAACGAAAGAGGAATGAATGAAAGAGGAATGAATGAAAGAGGAATGAACAAAAGAAGAATGAACAAAAGAGGATAAATAAAAGAGGAATGAACCAAAGAGGATGAAAGAGGAAGGAAGGAAAGAGGATAAATGAAAGAGGAAGGAATTTCATTTTTCTTTCATTCCTCCCTCTTTGGGTTATCCTCTTTCATACCCTCTTTTCCTTGTTCCTCTTTTATTCCTTTCTCTTTAATTTATCCACTTCATTCCTTCTTTTGTTCTTCCTCTTTCATTCCTTCCTCTTTCATTTATCCTCTTTCACTCCTTCTTTCATTTTCCTCTTTGTTCCTTCCTCTTTCATTCGTTCCTTTTTTTATTCATTCCTCTTTCATTCGTTCCTTCATCTTTCATTCATTTATCCCTCATTCATTCCTCCTTCATTCATTCCTCTTTTGTTCATTCCTCTTTCCTTCCTTCCTCTTTCTTTCCTTCCTACTCTAGTATGGATAGTCTTCTATTCCCTATGTTAAAAGATACCTGTCACAGGTCAGTGCAGATCCGATTCATGGCCTCAGTTGACAGTGACAGTAATGTTTTTATTTTTCAGTTGACATTGAAAGTGTGATATTTTGTTTTTTTAGTTGACAGTGACAGCATGATTTTTATTCTTTGGTTGACAGTGACAACATGAAAAAACTTTTTAGACAAAAATTTATTTTTGACAGATTTTCTTTTTAAACTGATTTTTTTAACCTGAAAAAAAAAAGCCTCAATGAAAGACGTGTCATGCTTTCATAACTAGTTTGTGTTGGACCTCATAGGCCACCATAGTATGCAATGTTAGATGAATAAGTAGATTTCATGACCGAATTGATGCATAATAATGTTACCTTCCTAGCATGTTAGCAATTAGGCAAGTCTACTTACTACTATTAGGTGCCTGTGTTTGCTATTAGATGCCTTAAATCAATGTTAATGTTTAACTTTTACATAGTAATTTATTTGCAACTGTAAAACTGTCTTAAGGACAAATCCCACAACGCGAAAATGACCATAAAATCTTTGTGATTTAGGTATGCAGTGTTCCTTGGCCGATAGTGGAGGGTAATATTGTCTAAGGAGGGCCTATAATGGCTAAGGGGCCTTGCCAAAGGCTTGATTTTTATGGAGTGGAACATATAAATGATTTTTTATATTTTCTTCGGAAAAAGGGCAGAAATCTCTGTGAATTAGTCTGAGGTCATGATTTCCCAGCTAAAAGATGTATTTTACAATAATTTACCGCCCAATAACAGCAATTGAATCAAAATCACAGAGATACAGTGGTCAAAAGCAGCAATAGAATCAAAATCACAGAGATGTACTGACCAATACCGGCTAGCAGTGGGATTTGGGTAAGGAGGAGCTGCATGACCAATCCTTGTGATGCACAATAATATCAATATTTCAGGTCTGCAGATACTTTAAATCACAAGGATTCTAGGTCCATTTTATGCGTTGTGGGATTTGACCTTTAGGACTCTTTAGACAATTATTATGGCTATCTTATGTACAAGTATGGACTGGATCAGCTTCTACTTGGGGAGGTATTGAGAGATAATCCTTAACAGCCCCCCTAATGGGTCCCTTACTCTGGTAATGGATTGACTCTGCAGAAGGTCATTCATCAATAGAGTGGGGACATCTGGCAGGTACTGCCTGAACTACACACAAACTTTACCAATGGGGGAGTTCTACTGGGGTGGCATCTAGTGTGTACCAATAAACTAGTTTCTGTCTACTGTAAATTTAATAAATTGGGTTACAAAAAGTGCAAGTTTCATATTATAGACATGATTTCTCTGGTACAATATTGCTTTCCTGAATCCCCAGATATACATTAACATGGAAAATCAAGTTGTAGTCATTAGTAATGACCCTGCTGCCATCCTAAAAGTAAAAGGCCCAAATACATGTGACACTTTGGGTTCGACCTTTGTGCTTGTCTATTGCTTCCCTAGAGTGTATGGTGATGCAACAAAAGGATCGACCCTTTTGGTTTGACCCAAGGTTTTCCTTATTGTTTTAATTAGGGATTCCAATACTAAATGTCTCGTGTAGCTTCGTTAGGGAAATGTGTGCAAAGCATCAGTGCATTGTTATGAATTCAGAGTTATTGGAGTAATTGTTCCTGAATCTGAGGAATTGGGAGTACGGTATTGCCTTTATAGTTGGGGATCCAGCTCATCGAGATGGACTAGTGCTGGTGTTGAGAGCAGCACAAGATATCAGACATGGATCTGGGTAATTTGATAGTGCTGATAATGAATCTGAGGTGCGTATCTTCATATCTAGGTCGGAACAAGGTCAAATTAAAGGCCAAAGGTCAAAATTTGAAATTTACTATAGAAGAGTGAGAGAACTTACTTCCATTCATTAACACTAGAGGTCCTCAGTGCACAATGGATTTCCCCGTGAACCCTTTCGGGGAGAAACGGTATGATCAGAAGTGTGTCCCTGGTTCCGGTGGTGAATATGCGAAAGTCTTTACAAGCGAAAATGGCGCCGCGTTAGCGCTTCTCCTCGAAAGATGTAACCGGATTTCCCATTCATATGTATCCGTAGTTGATTAGGACCCATTGTGATTGCATTGAGACCTTTGACCTTATATTTGACCTTGTTCCGACCTAGATATGAAGATACGCACCTCAGATTCGTTATCAACACTATCAAATTACCCAGATCCATGTCTGATATCTTGTGCTGCTCTCAACACCAGGAGATTTTTAAATATTGATATTTGAGCTGGCTGGATCCCCAACTATTACGACACTCTGACGTGTACGAGAGTCCAACTCTCGCTATAATATGCCCACTGCCAGTTGCTCGTGGACCATGCAAGAGGCGCAATGTATGTAATTCTATATACAGCACCCTGGTCAGCTGCTACATGGAAATACACTTGCTCTCAATTTACCCACAGGAATTTTGAGAGCAGCACACAACAAAATATCACTGCCGATATTTTAAAAAAAGTGCCACATAAGAAATACTGCTCTATAGATGTCTTGCATACTTATTTTCACCATTTGAGTGCTTCTTGCCTCATTTAGATTACTGTCTGATACCTTTGGTCAAATAAGTCTTTATTGCTTGCATTAGAGAAAGGGTGCCATCTAGTGTAAGTTCCACCACAGAGGTCAAACGTGCCAGTCTCGATGGAAAGTGAAAAGTTGAGACCATTCAAGAAAAGATAAAAGAAAAGATTGATAAAGGGCACCCACCCCTGAGAGGTTCCTGGCCACTGTGAGCAGACTGTGGAGACGGTTACCAGCCTCACGCCCTAACAACTTCTCCAAGGTCCGACCACTCACACGGAACAACTCCTCAGCACTCCGACCCTGCAGCACCTTACACACCCTGTAACATGGTACATAGAAATCTAGTTCAATGTTATATGTTGCACTATATTAATGTTACATGTAGATCGATATTGATATTACATGTAGATCTATATCAATATTATACAGCACGGACCAGACTCATACATCACAGGGCCATCTAATATTATGAAGAGATCTAGTTCCATGTACAAGAATTTCAGAGCAGTTTTCATTTCACAATGTAGGTGTGTGAAAGTACCTAATCTCCTGCATATAAGGGAGTGGTCATTATTTATCAACGGGGGGGGGGGGGGTCAATCGACAATTAAGCAGCCCACTGACTACCCAGTGGGTATTCAAATTGCATTATCGATGGAATCAATTTTTAAATCACTGAATTTTAAAGTTGACTTTTAGCACGGAGCACCTTTTCTCCTTGCCTCTACACATTTATTACATGTACTAAGAAGGGTAATGGCACTAAAATGCACTTTGCTACCCTCTGTCAGCTTTATTTTTTATGCATTGTGTAAGCATAGCCATTGCCAACAGAGTTGATGGGGACATTGCCAAAGACCCCCTTTAACTCTGTAATCAAAGTCTGTTTATAGGAAAAGGTTCAATGAGTATCTGACAGAGGGCGGCACAGGGCCTTCTTAATACTGTACATAGATAACACATACCTGTAATGGCCGTTTAAGCGCCTGGGCACTTATAACTTTCAATACCTCTTTATCCCCGGCCCTTATTTGAGACAGGCGCTTATTTGAATACTGTTTTAGTGCTTAAGATCAATTTCAATACCCTTGTACCCCCAGTGCTTATTCAAGGCCGGCACTTATTTGAGACCCCAGCGCTTTAACGGGCCACTACGGTACGCAGACTCCCGGTCCCCGCACTCAAATACCATGCTAGACACCATCAGTGTTATGGATTTCCAGACTGACCCCCATTTCCGTGGATTTGAGGCTGAAAATACCCCCTTTTTTATGCTAAAACACAGATTTTTGGGCCCCAAAAATACCCCTTAATTTCAGAAAATGCAGACATTTTGACCAGACCCCCCCTTTCTTCAAAAAGCATGGATGTCTCAACTCTCAAAACTGGTCGTTTTTAAGGGGAAATAGAGATATTTTTAATCATCTGATTCCTTGTCTATATGTAAGGGCAAAACTATCCCCTTTTGGCCAATTTTCATGGAGTTTGCCTAAAAAATAACCCCCTTTTTCTTGAAATTCAAGGACATTTCTAAAGAGCAAAAAACACCCCAATCTCCGTGTTTTTTGTAACTCTGATGGTGTCACACTTGGTCCAGACTGCAGGGACCGGGCACAGACTCCACTTGTAACTAGTCCATGTCAATGTTACCAGGTGTAATCAATCTGATGAATTTACTGACCCAAGGTAGTCAAACTGATTGCATACTGTTGTCAGAGTGACAACCTTGGTGGTGACTAGCTTGGGTTCTCTAACTGACATCTAAAGCTGTACATTTGAGTATCATCACCTTGACCACCTGAAGTCCTCAGTGGTGAAGACCATCAGTTCACAATGAAGCCAGATCATAAATATTTGAACCATTACTGGCACATACCTGCCACCTTGTGAGATAGAGTTATATGTTAACACAGCTATCATACTGAGGAGAGGTAGGACATGCATGTAATCTCTGTAAAGTGCTGCCCCCTGTCCGTATACCTTCTCTGACACAGTTAGATCGCCTGATGAGTCTAATTAGGGAATAATGCATGGGGCATGGCTGTGGGAGTGCTCTAGACTGTATTGAGACATCGAGGGGCCTTATAGGCCCCGAGATGTCTCAATACAGTCTAGAGCACGACGGCAGCCATGACCAAGTGTATTATTCCAGTTATAACACAGAAAAAATAACCCATCAGCCACCTGACAACATATGAATATCACTTGTGAAGTCTAAATGTGAGATGAAGTTGACCTCCTGTGCTGGGAATGCATTATCCATCTAGATAATGCACAGTCAATCAGCCAATCAGAATGCAGCATTCAGAATAATGCACTCTGGCTTCGCCCAGCAGTGTTATAAATAATCCATAGAGCTTCCAGTAGCAATAAATAAGTATCAGTAGTCATGTTCAAACCTTTTACTGAAACCTTTGTGTTGCAGCCACTTCTGAAGCTCCTCTGGTGTAGACTCGTGGTTAATGTAGAACACTACAGGGCGGCTACACGAGGGACTCCTCTCTGTGACATCTGGTGACCCTGGGCTTGACTCTGACAGAGACCTTGGGGTTGACCTAAGTAACCTTGGCCCTCCAGGTTCGGCTGAGATATTCATTCTCCATCGCAGCTCCTCATGAAGGTCACTCAGTTTAGGGCTCCCTGCAACCACAATAATTAACATTTCCACTACCTTTGTACCTCTTAGGGAGTGATCATTTTTTAACAACGGGGGAGGGGGCTGGTGGGTTTGAGGGGGGGTCAGAATTTTTTTTCAACCTCTTGACTGGGAGGGACAGAATTTTTTCAACACCTCTGATGGGGGGGTCAAAATAATTTCACCTATTTTCAGTGGAAAACCCCGCGCGTTACTATAGGCTAAAAGGGGACATTCGCGCGCGATTTTTGTCTCTTATGGGGGGGTCGAAAAACTTTTACCCTCTCGAGAGGGGGGGGGTTGAAATTTTTTTTTGCACGTCCACGCCCAAATCCACCAGCCCCCCCTGTTGTTAAAAAATGATCACTCCCTTATTATCTTATATACATTCGTAAAACAAAATCTAACTGACCTGATTTAGAACCTTTGATGATATTATCATTGTTCCTTTTGGTCAATTCGTGTTTATACAGTTATACTCCTGGATTAACCTTTGCTGTTATAGGTACAATGTATCTACATGACAGGGCGCACTATACACTGATACTGTGAGATAAGAATTGATTTCCTAATCACCAATGTTTTAAAAGGAAACATGTGCGTATTTGAGCACCTTTTGCTGAGACGTATATTTGATACTCATGGAGCACATACTTCATTAGGGCATTGTGAATATTAACCAGAAACACCACGGCATGGACATACTCGTACCCAAAGTGTCTGCTAGATGTCTCCAGATTTTTACCCTGGGCATTTTGATCGAAAATCCTTATTTATGATCCATTTCACAAGCTGTAAAGTTCCAAATACTCGTCTACACTAAGTATCTACCCATTTCCTCCGTAGAAACATCGAAATCTTAAATATTATCTCCAAAAATCGTGGCCTAAATCGGCGATCGGCGCCGATTTAGTTCCAATTCTCCCCACCAGATGGCAATAAATTCTGTATGCACACTAGTGGGCATACAGCAGAAATACGCCACTGCAATGGACATACAGACCTCCTATACTTGAGGAATAGCTGTATCATATGCTAGGTATAATAATTGCCAGTCATGCAGACTCTATGGGGTTGATATACCCCATAATAAATGACAATATACATGTACTTACCATACCGTGGCAGACCGATGACTTGTTTATGTAACTTGTACGGGGCTGTTTAATGCCAGTGGTGGGAGGTGCAGAAATCCAAGCACGGATAGAAAACCAAGCAAGGAGTCAAGAAAAAAAAACATTGCATGATGCACGTGTTTTATCTTTAAGGCCGTGATATTTTGGGGAAGAGGTCCGGTTACAATCCATAGGTGTTCACATATAATAAATCATACGATAAAGAATGAAATAAATTGATATTGTATTTAAATGTGTGAAACCGTTTCAGTGTGATCGTGTAATGAGATAGAATGATATAAAACGTAATTATCTTGATGTAATTTTAAAAGTCTTTTTTTTTTAAAGAAAATATAACACTTACCACCATCTGCTATAGATACACTAAAATCTATCTTATGCTATACTTATACAATAATTATCATTTATGCTTGGTCTCTCGACTACTTGTGCAAATACGTTACCACAATTACCACAATTGAATATCGAGTTTATCATGCCTCGTATATCACGACAGACCCTTGAAGCCTTTTGCCATTTTGAGAAAAGTATCAATTTCACACCATTTAGGGATCATTTTTGAGCAGAGGCCATGAATCGATTGTGATTGTAATAAGTCAAGTTTTAGGTTACTTTTAAGACTTATGTGGAAAAAAAATCAATGATTGAAAATAGACCAGACCTATGGGTACATACCCTAGATATTCAGACCATGGAACCTGAAGCCCATGTCTTTGACACCTTCAGAAGCTGATCACATTTTGGATGTTTAGTTGTCAGACGCACCAATATGGCTCTCTACTGAAATAAGTATCAGTGAAGAAAGTCTTTGGTAACAGCCCCTTCCTTTGATACTTGATTGAATATATAATGGTGATTTGCATTACAATGACAAGTAACCTATTGCCATGTACGTTAAATAAATGCCCTTCTTGCTCAGATCCATCTTTCAACTGTATTATAATATAAATAATCTTTGTAAACTCCTTCTCTACTATTATGTGCTACTATTGATAAGTCATTTTCTTTAGTGACTAGTTATTACAAGTGCTACTTTAGTCTATTTTGACCTTTTCTCCAAGTTCTGAACTTTGCCACACCCCAAAGCACGCGTCCGTTATTTTTTTCATAAGTAATGTCACAAAGTGACATTGTGCACTACAGTGCGTCCCCAAAACATTCTTAAAACAGATTAAACTTTCTAACCCCATCTAATACTTGAATTCTTACTAACCTTCCATCATCTCATTAATTTTATAACATGGTATGTAACTTTAAGACGCTGAACCTTGATGTGGGATATTTCAAAAAAATTGCTGAAGTCCTGTCTCCTTTTGCTGTATCAACCGGGTGTATCAATCATAGTCCAAATGGTTATGTAAAGTAAAATAACATTTTACATGTATAAATAGAGAGAACTAAATGACTGTGGTGTATGATCGCGAGTCGGTCAATCCACCACGAGGGAGACGACTCCCGAGGGGTGGATCAACCACCGAGGACACCAGGGGAGTTTAGTTCTCTATTTATTTCATGTTTTTAGAGGGTTTAAATAAGGAAAACTCAACAAAATCCGTTACCGTAGTTCACCGTACGAGCGCCAGTCCGCCATTTTTAATATTTACCTGCAGCCAGATCGAAGCTTCAGTACTGGATCGGCCGCTGTGGTGGATCGAGACACATTACGCCACTGGGGTTGTGGCGATCGGCCGTGCAATGCTATCTCTACGGGAATGAAGTTATTCACATAAAATAAGAATAATAAGCTAGAGGATGCAATGATCCTTAACGGGGTACCTAATTTGGGTTAGCTATAATAGAGTTGAGTGATGTCATGCACACTGCACATGCACTGTATATTTAAACATATAGCTGAAGTTGTGTGTTAGACCAATGGAAGAGGTGTTACTGTAAATCTGAAACATTCCTGGGAGGTGCAAGCTATTTGTGTATTTGTTTTTTCTCATCAATTTGGTACTTAACACTTAACTCTTATATAATAACAGTGCTTTTGTAATTCAATTTGAGCAATCATTCCTGAGGTCACCTGGTTTTACTATCCATGCGGGGGATGTTTCATTATTGCTGTCAATCGTTCCTGGACTTCCACCCGCAGGAGGCAGAGCCAATCTTTTGAATCCTCCAACAGGCTTTGGACTTAAACAGTGGACGTGGGCCTTGATATCAGTCCAGAGAGACACAATGATGGTAGACAAGAGAAAAGGTTAAATTATTTTGAGATTAGAAATGTTGACTTATTATTTGTAGGAAATGTCATTACTTGTCAGTGATAGTACAAACACAACAAAGAACATATTTGATTTTCTCTTTAATCAAAGCTTTGACGGTTTGTAAATGCTTTCATAAAATGAATGCAGCAACCTTGTGTGTGTGTATATATATATATATATATATATATATATATATATATATATATATATATACATATACATTGCTAATCAGCAGTTTTCCTATAATAAGAGAATAAGAACCAATATTCATAGAATCTTAACCTACATACAAGGCCTTGCTATTTTCCTTCATATGCCTTCACACTATATGCAAAATGTCAAAAGCATTCAGTATAGTAACAATTGTTTCATAAAGCCCGATTCATATGTAGCTCTCTCTGTCTCTCTCTCTCTCTCTCTCTGTCTCTCTCGATGGTTGACTATCATGTCTCTATGTACATTTATTACTTGGATGAATATTCAATTGATACGTCTGCCTTGTTTTGAATCTACGTCGAACTTTAATAGCACATTGATTTTGTATTTAAATTTGCTTGGATTGCACAACTCTGGTTTCAGAATTCGATAGAATAACGGTGCTATGTACTGTATTTTGCTTTCCAATGTGTTAATAACAAGATTTACGTAACCAAAAAACAAACAAAACAAAGGCAGATTATAGTACATGTATGTTGAAGTAGAAATAAAAGTATAGATACAAGAGGACAAATTAGGCAGAGTAATAGGTGCTCTTGAATGGTATTGCAAAACATAACCTTGAGAAGTTGGATATTTCTTCTCGAGTTAAATATCTATCATTAATTAAGTGCAGGATAGCCCTTTTTTTCTCCTGAATGTTATACTACGTTTATTTATAAGATAGTGTATACAATTCTATAGTTTGAGCCATCATTTTGGACCGCCTCTGATATGGTAAATGGTGCTACAATCGGCCAGTATCAAAGATAGAATTCTGGGGAGGATTGAGATAATATAATGAATACATCAAACCCCGCAGCTTTGTATATCTACTACCATGTGATAGCCATATCTTACACGTATATACATGTACAACAATCCGAAAAATACAAAATAGCTGGTCTTCACTACATTAGAAAATTAATGTATGTCATATGAATAATATATGTTACAATGAATACAAAACATGTTGCTGGATAGAACCCTAACCCTCGCTAGACTAGAGTTCATCTAAGGAAATATATTCGTTTGTTATGATATAGATTAATAGTTTATGTATTTTGGTGGACTTCAGCAATGATTTTCCAAGTCATTTGCACTCACAATTACCAAGTACCTCCAGTTTTAAAGTTTCATAGGGGTAAATATCTAGGCCGCCTCTGATTCATATGGGGTAATTTTACTAAATATTCTCATTTAAGAGCACATCTAATAATAACATTTTTAAATTATGTGTTTGGGTGATTATTATAATGCAATATATCATTGATAGCGATTTCAAAGATCGTTAACTTTTTCTTTGGGTCAACAAAATCTATGTATGGACTCAGGTGATTCAGACTATAAGTATAGGGCCTATTCGCTTGGGATACAGTCCTAGGATTTAATTTACTTTAAATCAGATGAAAACGCTGAAGCTGTACTCCAAAATCCCACCCTTGTAAAATACTAGAACTGCGCGAACACTTCAAATATTGCATAATGATATAAGATTTACAAAGCAACATTAAGGTAAAAAAGCATACTTTTCCAGTTCTTTCGATGAGGTGGATTATGTGATGGGGCGAGGGGGAACATTCAACATAGGGTCTACAATCTTAGCCAAACAGCATACAGTGTCCACACAACAAACCTTTATGAAAATCCCTCTCACAAAATGACCACAGCAGGTGGGGTCATGTGCAAGAATTTCACCATAATGATAAATCATTTTTTTCGAAACTTCACCATCCCTTCATCGTTTATTTCAAATCCATTAAAAAAAATGTAATCGACCTAATTGAGAAAGTGAAAAAATAAGTATGGCTGTTCTAGTTTTTACTATTTTCAGTTCAGCATCCATGTCTCTCATAGAGCTTAAGGATTAGGTATACATAGAAATGTAAAAGAAAAATATGACAAAAACGATAGATTTACTCATTGTACATAACCTTTAAATGTTATATACAGTCAAAATTAGATTGATACCTCTATGTAGTCTTGTTATTATAGGTCATACTGAATATGAATGCGGCAGTATGAGCCAATCCTGGTTGATCGCTATGCATACCTAATCTTCCATAACATGGTATGGATATTATGTATGAAATTAATTGCGACAATAAGGCAACTGAACAAAATGAACCATGCCCTTATATCCTTTTGAACTTACAAGAGTCTACAACAAACAATATATATATATTTTGGCCTTGTGACCAACTTAAGTAGCGTAGTTGTAATACATATAACAATCGATGAAATACAAAGTATTATCTAACAAAATCACAGTGCTTAGTTGAGATGAAATCGTCAAAGAAGCAGGCTTAAAATATAAAACAGTGTGCAAAATACATTTTGGTAGTGAATAGGCACATGGATGTATATATTGTAAATCATTAACCACAGATCCGCTCCTGCGAATAGCTAGAAAAGGATCTGCGTTATTTCTTTTTTCTATCATTTAACAGCACCTATACCTGAAAGTCATATTAACCTCTATCTTTTCAGCCAAATCTACCCATATTAACCCCCATTCTTTCAAAATATTTATAAACAGAAAAATTTACAACTTGAATTTGATAATGCTGATATTCTAAATTTTATAATTATTTGCAAAGTATATTATTGAATTATGCCATAAATATTGGTAGTCTATCATTTCCATAATGGATAAACATAGCTTCATATGCAATGACTCAGAGATATCATATCACTGCAGTTCTCATCACATCCGTGCCTTTGGTAGGTGGGCGGGGTCATGCTATTGTTGCTATGGCGACAATGTCCATCATGCAAAATAGGGGCGGGACTTATTTCCTTACAGCTTGGATGATGGTGTAGGGAGCGTGGCCCACGTCGCCTTTATAGTTACGTAATTTGTACCAGTTCCTTGAGTCATCTAGGACCTAAAACATAAACCACAGAATATAAAGCGGTATAAAAAAGACCAAGCAAGGAGAGAGGAACAATGACCAGTGGCACCCTTCCCCGGTCACCAATCTAATTGTTATCAGCACAAAAAGCCAATGCTTTACAACCATCTCAATGCCACACGATGCCTCCACGCTTATGTTCAGATGTGCCAGTGTACTGCTATTTTAATAAGGAGTACAGATGTATTAGCGGCTTATACAGATATTCCGATGTTCAAGATCGTATCCCAACTAAAATTTTGTCATTCTCAGTCATGCCATATTTGTATGTGTTATTTTTTGTTTGTTTGTTTATTGAGCAATCAGTTACGCATTATACAATACGAATTTTCACCTGATTGGGTGATGATAGTTGACACTGTCAAAAAATAAGAACGAATGACTAGGTCAAGAAAAAATAGAACAGTGTGCAGTTACATAGAAACAGTTAATAAAGAATCGACAGGTTGTCATGTAGTGTATACAAGACTGACTGGGTAATCTCGGAGTATCCAGTATCAAAGTAGCGGATTGATGGATCTTGTTACATTATGTCACAGTAGTAGTGAAAAATAGGCAGCTGGGGAAAAATTGAAAAAAATATCGCTTCAAAAGAATTACTGTAAGGGCAGTGCTGGTGCACTGTACCTAGTAGATATAAATATCAAAGGAAGAGCTTTTTCTAGTAATGCCTCAGCCTTTTAAATAATGGAGGCGAGGGAGTGGGCAGTGCTGATGCACTGTACCTGACTCATGTAGTATGATAGGTCGGGCAGTGCTGATGCACTGTACCCATTTTCGGGTGATTGCGTCTGGTGCAGAGTTCCACGTCATGATGAGTTATCGCATGCTCCTGAGGAGGGGGGCAGTGCTGATGCACTGTACCTACCCATATGTATGCAATGATATAAGTGACAATAGCAGGAGTAAGAATAAGCTTGGAGAGGTATATGAATAAATGAATGAATGAATGACTGAAATCATGTATAGGCGCTGTATTTAGAAGTCAGGTAAGGGGCAGTGCTGGTGCACTGTACCTGCTTACCTGGCATGTTATGACATTATGCAGACTATATGGCAGCATTTTTAATAGGCGTAAAATCAATATCATGGACTTTATTTTTAAAACTTTCCTTCTCTTTGGATTTTTGAATGTCAGGGGGGAGTGAGTCCCAAAGAACAAGGCCTCTGTAGAGTGGTGATTTTTTTACTACCGTAATCTCCCGCGTAGAAGACACGCTGCGCGTATAAGACTCACCCCAAACTCAGCAAATGCATTTTCACGTATAAGACGCACATTTTAATGCTGAAATTTGTAAGATTAGTACATTTCTATAGTAAAATTACCCCTCGTATAAGACGCACCCCCAACTTGAAAAAATCCTATAAGACCGTAGAGGACGCGTCTTATACACGGGAGATTACGGTAATTGAAGTTTAGGTCGGGGTTTTTTGAATTTGACTTTGGTGTCACCTCTAGTTCTAATGTTCTCCGGGGTCAATATGTTATCAGGGATCTTGGCTTGTTTATAAATAAACAATAAGAGCTGTACGTCTCTTCTCTGTGCTAGGGTTTGGAAGTTGCATCTCTGGTGTAATTCATCGATACTTATCTCTTGTGGGTCCTGGATGCCCAGGCAATCTCTAAGGCCCTTGTTTTGTAAGGTTTGGATTTTTTTCAGATTAGTGCAACTGGCACTACAGAATTCAAGAGTTGGAAGGATACAATGCTTATAGATGGTCAGGGATTGGGCTTGGTTTACAAGATGCCTGACTCTGTGTGCCTGATAGAGCCTATATCCTCTAGTCTTTCTTATATTGCCTATTTGTTGAGATAAGGTCATGTTCTCATCTAGAGTGACACCAAGGTAATTAAACGTTCTTTGTATGGCGATGGGTTTGCCACCTATTTGTAGAGTAGGATTAGTGACTACCGTAATCTCTCGCGTATAAGATGCAGTGTGCGTATAAGACGCACCTAGAGTTTTGGAAAATTCTCAAAAAAATGAAAAATTAATAACTTTGGTTCTACTGAATGAATTTTCAAAATTCAAAAACCTATGTGTAGCTTGAGCCCCCCGGACCCCCCTGGGACCCCTTATATCTTATTATGACTAAGGGGGCATGTAACATATCAAAAGAAAGGTCTTGATGTCCCCCTTGTGGATCCAATGAGAACTAAAACCCCACGTATAAGACACGGCTTATACGCGGGAGATTAAGGTAGTAGGGTTTTTGTGGGAGTGCCATAAGTGACTTGAAAGGTTTTGTCAGAGTTGATGGTAAGCCTATTTAGGTCACACCAGTCAGATATTCTATCTACATCAGGTTGGGCAATTAAGGCTATGTCCTGTGGTTTTTTACCTTCCGTTATCATGACTGCATCATCTGCACATAGGATAATTCTGGAATTTTGTACTATGTCAGGGAGTTCGTTGATATAAAAAGAAAAAAGAAGGTGGCCTAAAATTGACCGTTGGGGTACTCCATATTTTACTAAGGTGGGAGGGGAGGTCTTATTATTAGCTCTAGTGCTATGCTGCCTATTTTCTAGATAGCTTTTGAACCATCTAAGTACAGATCTGTTGGCTCCCAAAAGTGCTATTTTATGTAATAATCTGCCGTGGTGGACCGTGTCAAAGGCTTTCCTCATGTCGATAAATAGACATGAGGACAAATTTCCCATCATATAAATTCTCATATAAATTCTCCCTAAGTTCTGAAACCATATGCAATCTATTTCATGGCAAAATATGCAAAAGAATGCACAGAATTTTTACTGTGGGTCGACACTAAAACCACCGGATAACACAATAAGTGTTTGGTACTTCATGGATGATTAATTACCTGTCTAGACTGGATATCTAATGGCCCATTGGTGGCACCTTGTGGCTATAGGATGCACTACATACCCTTAGCACATAGACAAGTTTTATTTCAAACACAATGTTCATAAAATATATTACTCATCTTCTATTCCAGAGAGGTAATTGAAATAACATGATATAAAATGCAAAATATTACAAATTACAGAAGGCAATACATTAATGTAGGTAGTAATGCAGGTGGTAAACTTATGATTGTAGGGGCCTGCTGGTGGAGCCCCCTTCTGTTGTAGCCCTTAACTGACCTGAACTACCGGGTAGTAAGAAACCTGATTTACATTTCCCGCCATAGAAAATAGGTACTGATCATCAAGGTGTCTTTAATTTACAAATACATGGACCATGCATGTCAAAATAGAATACACCATGTGTTTAGGAAACAATCAACATTAACAACAGTATGATTTGTTAATTACCTCACACCAAGTCATTTTAGTTGACATTGCATCTTTAAGACCTAGACTCAAAGTGAACTTAGTTCTACAAATAATATATAAAATTCACTCTCACCTCAACGATTTCGCCCTTTTTCACAGTCAATTCTTTTGCATTTTTCCCTGCTCTGTCTGCTGTGACTTCAAATACCCTGGAAGTAAGAAGTAAACCGATTATCATAATTAGCAGTATTCCTCTTGCTACTCAATAGCACAGAACGACCAATTTCAAAAAAATTGTTTTATCTGAATTAAATGAACCGTTCTTCTGATTCACGTTTTAGGAGCCCCGCTTTGACATTGCTGTCCAGGGTCATAATTCTCCTGTTCTGTGTCAGAGAAGCGCGGACCTAAAAGCCTTCTAGATGTACTTTTGAGTTTTAATTTGGAATGTCAACAACTTATTGTCATAGAATATAGAGAGAGGCTTACTCTAGTCTCTCTGGGAGTGTAAATCAGTTTAAGCCAACAGGACTTACTTGGCGTTTTGTTTGAACAGTTTGGCCTTAAAGTCGGCCTGGTGATCCTCCCAGGTGAGGAGGGCTGGGTTAGGGCGGGCGGCTGGTGATGATTCCCTCCGCCTGGGGGCGTCTCGGTAGTCGTCACGTGACGAGCTAGACGGAGCTGGCCTGTAAATAACAAAATTTTATTACTGACATTAATTTGCACAGCTAGGTTTCTACTTCATTGTTGTTCTACATTTCCATATAGGCCTACATGATTCAGAATGTTATATAAGAATCAAAATATGACATGCCTCGTGATAAAGAATGACCTGTCATAAGTTCATGCCATGCTGTAACTATTTTACATCGGACACTGAAAATCTTGTTAGATGTTCAAGGAAGGTATTCTGTTGTGCCGGCCTGCTTCAATAGCATCAAGGGTTATAGAAAACTGCTAGGATAAGCCTCAGCTGCCCCTTATAGAATCTATAGTATGATATCCTCACATAAAAGACACACCCTGACCTCAAGAAGATTCTATTAGGGGCAGCTGAGGCTTATCCTCTCATATAAGCTGCATAAATACGCGAGGTACTCCCTTAAGATAACCTACACGATTGTACATGTGCTATAGTAGTAACAACAATGCTGATTTAGACCTTATTTACACAGGATGGTGATCTTTATGAATACCTTATCTGATGAGAAAAATGATAATTATCATCAGGCCTGACAGGAGATCGACTAAATATTTCACTTGAGACTTCATGAACACGTTATTACTGCAGCGATTTCATATAAACAACCCCACCTGTAACTAATACAAATACTATTGATGACAAAAGAGAAGCATTCATTATATCAAGTAACCACCTATTAGTACACCTCAGACATTCTAGGTGGGGCACATGAAAAGTGAGATAAGGTTAGTCAGCAATGATACGGGGGTTAGTCAAGGTTGGAACAACCAATTAGAATTAGTCATTGGGGAAAGTCATGAAGTGGGGTTAGTCAAGAAGGATGTGAGACAAAGTTATCCACACACACCAAGAACCATGATTCTCTTTTACCTTCCGTAGGAGAAATTGGCGTCCCAGGCGCTGCTACTGGGTTCATTCCAGCGGTTGTTGGATTGAGAGTCGGGGAGGGGTGGTGGGGGTGGAGGGGGAGGGGGTACAGGTATAGCTGCTGTACCCAGGTCTCTATATGAGGGGGGTGAAGGGTATGTGGTGGGGCTCTTTGGTCTGGGGGCTACTGGAGGACCAGGGCTGTAAGGCCGGTGTGAGGCAGGGCTGGTGGGACGGTGGGCAGGACTAACTGGGCGGTACCTAGATCATGAGTGTAAGGAAAAACAAAGAGGCAGATATGTATGACAACAATGATATAGCCTTGGTTAGGTTTGAAAAATCTTGAGGCATACAAGTGTGTTTCATGTTTTGGGAATACAGCTCATAAAAAAATGTATCGACAAGGAAAGTCTCTGGCGGATTTAGACGGGCCGGTCCTTCCTGCCTGTAGTTGAGAGTTTACTTTTATCTCAAATTTAGTAAAAAATAAAGGTTAAATGAAGGGCGCGCCCCTCCTTTTCGAAATACTGGCTCTTCTACTGAAAATCAGCAGGAGCACTGCCCTGGGTTTTGATGCGTATAAAGTAAAAGAATTTTGTCTATAAAATGGTCACCCTATGTGCTGGAAATACCCGGATTGTAAGCCGCACCATATTATACCATGCTAATCCTACAGGTTGCACTCATCATCTGGATCATGGATAAGCTGTGAAAATTTGGTATTCTTTCGGTTACAAAAAATACAACATGAAACACACATTTCCTGGGACATTGGAGCGCTCACAATCTAACATTCAGGGAGGTTCAATGTACGGGGATTTCCATGCAACATGATTCTATAGATTTCAGCGGCATGCCATTGCAAGACTTACTTAAGCAAAAAAGGGATGGGTCTCTACTTGAAATAAGCCCAGGGCACGAAGCAAAGAGTCTTATGATAAAATAAAGGTGACGGAAAATCTGACATTCTAGATATCATACGATTTATTTCGTTTTCGGAATACATGTAGACATGTTACCGTACCATTCTACTGTGAAGATCAATAAAGGTATTCTGACATTGGTGTAAAACAAGGGAATATTTAGAAAACTAATAAACTTTCCCTTCTGTCCCATTGTTACCCCATTACCTTCCTATTGCTGCGGACCTGTGGTTTTACTCTCTACAGATGTAAAGTATAGAATAGCTATGAATTTTGCGAAAATAGGATAAACCAGGCCCCTAGACTTATCAAATATGTCATGGAAATATCTTTGGTACAGATTACAATGCCACATGTTCTGGTCACTGTAATAAGACAGTGGACATATCTGAAATGGTTTATCCTACTTAAATAATTTGCCCTCTTTGTTTTCAGTGTAATCCCAATAAAGCAATAATAAGTCTATATCCTGATTGATCGTGCTATTCACCATACTAACTTCATTGTAGGCTATACTAGTATTGCTAGAGGCAATCTGACATTATTGCAGCATGGTAATTTTCATCTCGAGCCTTGCTTACATCTGGTAACACTATCAACTAGTAGCACCAACACCTGCTGACTCACTTGTCGTAGGTAGGTTGCCTGCCATAATCTCGTGGGTCGTCACGTGTCGGCGGGGGCCCACGAGACCGCTGTGGTTCATCATCCTCATACCGTCGTGGTTGATCCCTGTAATCGTCACGTCGGTCGTCACGACGATCATACCTGTCACGGTCATCATATCGAGGGCCGTTGTCCTGGAGAGGGAGCAGAGAAGATTTGTAGAAAGGAGGCACCTTTTGAGGAAGTAGTACACAGAATATTGAAGATTGCCCATTCTCAACTCTTTAAGTAATTGGTACACAGAATATTGACGATTGCCCATTCTCAACTCTTTAAGTAAGTAGTACACAGAAATGTCGGCAATTGCACATTCCCAATCTCTAGAGGAAGTAGTACATGGAGATGTTGGTGATTGCACATAAGAACCTTTAAGTAAGTAGTACATGGAGATGTCAGTGATTGCACATAAGAACCTTTGAGTAAGTAGTACATGAAGATGTCAGTGATTGCACATAAGAACCTTCGAGTAAGTAGTACATGGAGATGTCAGTGATTGCACATAAGAACCTTCGAGTAAGTAGTACATGGAGATGTCAGTGATTGCACATAAGAACCTTCGAGTAAGTAGTACATGAAGATGTCAGTGATTGCACATAAGAACCTTTGAGTAAGTAGTACATGAAGATGTCAGTGATTGCACATAAGAACCTTTGAGTAAGTAGTACATGGAGATATCGGTGATTGCACATAAGAACTCACATATGAATAAGTAGTAGATGGAGATGGCGATTATTGGACATTATACCACAGTGGACACGTAGAACAAAGGATTTCACACCTATTATATATTGCATACAGCACACTAGTGATTTAAGTACGGATAAAGCCCTTGTTGGTCATTGTAGCCAGTATATATACCACAGGCGTAAGTAGTGCATGGAAATGTCGGCAAGCTAGCAAATTTAGCTTCAAGCATACTTCTGTTGGATTAGTATTTACCTGGTATCTGTCTCTGTCCATGTCCATATTCCTGGTCTCTAGCTCCATTTCCTCCAGGGTGGCCGGTGCTGGTTGCCAGCCATCTATGAACCGAGGGAAGTATGGCGGCACGTGGCCCTTCCACTTCTCTCTGCACACAATACAACCACCAATTACACAGGCAGTAACAGACATTACCATTTCAGATCTCTTATAACTCCCATCTGACCAATAAATAAGGAGTTATGTATAGGCTTATTATATGTAGTTACCACATTTAAATTTGTTTTACCATTGTACCTACAAAAACTCATGTCTTTTTGAACTGAAAATATGTTCTACATATGACAAGAAAATTAAATCCTATTCTCTAATTTCCTCTGTAACATCTCTTCATTTCACTATTCCTATTGTCCTAGTACTGACCTGGGCACTGTCCACGCATCCCCTAAGGAGTACCAGACGGCGGACTCCTTAGAGGACAGACAGTTCCTAAGGAGGTCTACAGCATCAGCAGACAGGAGCGGGGAGATGACCCTGGAGGGGAGGTCAGGGGCCGAGTTCCTGGGGTCCTTGCTGGCGTCCACTACCAGGCCTAGGGGCGTGAACAGGAAGTGCACCAACTCTGGGGCGTTAGGGTCGTGGATGTGCGGCTTCAGTTTAGCCTGTATGACGGGGAAGAGAAACATGGGTTAAAGATGCAATTTCAGCTAAAACGACCCTCTAGAAAATAATAAATGAACTATACAGTTGTCAATCAAACCCATTTCCCTATTAGATGGCATGCATTATTTTGATATTAAGTGTCCCTGAATGTGTATACAGAGGGCATCTTGATATGGAATGGTTCTTTCTTATGGTGAGAAATAATTTGACAGATTAATAGAGGTGATATTTCATAACAAAAGAGGGCTCCACCAGCTGACAACTGCCATGATAACCACTGGTTTGTGCATGTGTTGTGCATCAATTAACAACCAGGTGCCCCCATTGTGCCACCAACTACCCATTCAGAGGTTGTTATGTTATCCAGTGGATTAGTGTTGACCTACAGTAAAAGATTTATGTACTCAGATGCATATTTCATACTGAAATGCATTGCATAATGTTTTAAAACTTGGGGAGGATTCATAGGAAAGTATGACTCATTCACATATGCCATGACTAAAAAAAAAACAGAATCTTAGTTGGGATACCATCTTTAAAATACAAATGTAGAATAGCCTCCTTTTTAAATAGATCTATTAAATCATAGAACCATTAGCTACACTTTAATGTAGGTTGAGTTAAGTGCATGTAAAGTAGGAAACTCAAAGGGAGATTTAGACTCCGCCAAAACACGCTATAGATGCATGCACAGTGGGTTCCATGGTGATTGTTGGTAGAAATATCAGTTAGAACCACAAACTATCACCTAGTAACATGTAAGATTATTCAGTAGACTGAATACTTACCAATAGGTTAAACGATAACTTAAACTTTTGGAAAACGTCAATAAAGTCCTGTGCAGGTGGTGGCCGGGCGCGCATGCTGAGCATTCCATCTACAGTAATCAAAGTGTACATTTTCCTATCATATTTAGTGTTCTATGTGCAACTCTTGCAGCCAAACCATCATTTTCAGCATTGATATCATCTGTTTACCTAAATTGGTATTCTTGATAATTCTGAGTATTATCAAGAATAATATATGTATGGCGTTTTGAGATTGAAGTATTGAATACCGGTAATTGTTTTATACATGAGATTGCGGGTCCATAGCTTGCTTGCTTTAAGTATGCCTCAATATGCCATTAAACGAATAGACATGGACTTTATTACCGACTCATTATTAGCATAGACCGCCTTTATGTACCTAATATACATGCAATGAGCAACTCACCATGTTGTTTCTTGGCCCTCCGTCTCCTCTCTACCTCCTTATAGGACTCAGCTGCCTGTTGTAGCCGACCAACAAACCGCTCGATGTCATCAAAACAGTGGTTCAACAGTTGCTATAAGCGATTGAGAAACATAACAACAGTTAAAATTAGGGAACAAAATATATAGCGCAAGTGGTAAAAATGGATCAATGGGATGTATGGCGTTCAGATAAGGATGTAACCTTTACTATAAAGTTGAATCAAATTATTATGCTTCGGGACAAAAGTTACAAGGACAAGACCTCTCTGTTATATAGGGCAAAAAGAATCATTACCGTGCCATATTGAAATATGATATATGAGAGAAGCCAAAGGCAAAATACCATTAAAAGAGTCAAACATCGTAAACATAGAATTTAATCATACCCCCTAACCGATTTATGTCAGATCTTATTGACTGATTTCAGTAAAATTTTGATATTTAGTATATATCAGCAGGCCTTAATGCTAACGCATAACAATAAATCCCTAAGAACTGATCCTACTTATCCACTCTAAACATTAATACCCATTCCATTTTATGGAATTCTCTATGCACTGATAGTAAAACAAATATGAGCAGTCACCACTATACCACCAAATTTTTGTTAAAAAACCTTCATCCACAAAGAGCACATATCTATGAAGACTTCGAATAAAAGAAACATTCGTTCACCAATTCTGACTATCTGAGCAACAAATGGATAGTCACTTGACTATTAAGCATTTTAGTGTCGTTTGTTGCTTGACTATAGGGTGACTATATGGCTGACTTAAGTAAGTCACAGTTTAATATAGAGGGATAGCAATCATTTAACTAACTTAAGTTAGTCACTGCTGACTAACATATTATGTCTCTATCAGTGTGCTACTTCTGATGATTCTGGATGGTTTAGAGACAATTGTTGGTATAATTTGGAGGGGTGTATTTAGGCCTACTCCCCTAAAGTATTGGAAGTCGATATCAATCCTTCACCTTTATCTTATTTCTTCCCTTATTTAACGTTAAATAGAAAACATCGTGGTTCAGACTTCACTCAGGAACACACTCTAGCTTATTTTATGGTAATTTTTTTTTGTAAAAACTAGATCGCTTTAAGATCCAATAAGCAAATCCGTCTAAAGCATAGCACCTAATACGGTGCTAATACATCGCACAATTCCCAACCACCAGCAGAACCGATTATATCCTGAACTGGTCTCTGTCACCATCGACAAAACAATTCTATGGGGATCAAATTAGTTATCCTGGATACAATTTTGATTAATGAAATAAGTGCCACAGTCCCCAGATCAGGGCATCAAGGCAGAGAACAGTTCGGGACATAGCAGGCTCTATTTGAGAGTGGTCTAACTCCTTCTGTCTGACAAGCTTTTATTAACGGCACACGCACATCTATAAATGCACAAATCTATACCTGCAGGTCTTTGAAAGGAACCTTGAAACATCCAGTGATACACAGTTAGAGATTTATCTGGATTATTTCAAATTTTATAAAGAAAGATAAATCAAGTGTGTGTCCGTTTTCTCGCTTTTGTTACAGGATTGAAAACGCTCTCTTGAACTAAATCCGTTTTTCCCTGTCATTCCGAAAAGAATGTAACGACGGATTCATAATAATGTTGAAAATATTTGGGTGGCTCTACATATTTGTTGACACACTACCTTACTACACCTTAATAACTTATTGCAATGTAGAAATACTTATCAGTTCTACTGTTAACCATACATGTGCCACCCTGACCCTATCATGACACATAGCGACCTATTGGTTTTACATTACACCCAGTACAGTGGCCTTGACCTCTGCTGTAACAGATCTACCTGCAGTGGGTGACCCTCAAACACAAATGGAGGAGGAACCTCTGGGGGTTTGATGGTTTCTACATCTTTAGGGGGATCCTATCAAAAATTATAGAAGAAATTACTACTGTCCCAGATAGAAATACTGTCCAATTATGAATCAAATTTAGAAACAATAGTTATTGTTCGAAATTAGGCCTAGTTGATACTTTGAATTCTAGTCTCTTTATTGGTGTAGTTTGGAAATGATATACTTTGCTATCAGTCTTAAATATACAAAGTCTTTAATTTGATATTCTCTGAAGACTATGATTTTTTCTTTTCGATTTGAAGAACACAAGAACAAATATAAGTTTAGTACTTAGGTAACATGCTTAATATAAGCATTGCCTATCAACTATGTACCTTTTTGGCCTCCAAAGCCTCCTAAAAGAGAAAAACATATAAAGTTTTTCTTATTGTATAAACATGTCACAAATTAGCGAAGTCAACCAGCGTAATACACACCCGTAAGGTAATCTACAGTTTTCTAAACTCACAAATAGCACAATATCATATTCATTTCCTATAACCTGAAGGAAACATCCGAACACGGATAAGCTGTATAGGTACATGTACATACTACAGTCACAATCGCATCCAATAATTGGTAGGCTATATGAGGTCCACAGACATACAACACACAAATACTTAAAATAACTCTTGACAAGTATCCAACAAAAATGTACCTTGGTGTCTTGGACAGGTGCCTACAAAGTTATATCACATTATTTATGACATTGTTCACCAACATGAGATCATCAATGGGTGGGGTTGATATTGTAGAATTCTTTTACAGTAAATAATAATAAACAAATTTAAATTTAAAGGACATGTATGCCCCCTCCCAACATCTTGAAAATGAATGTGCTACTCCCTCCCTCCAAAGCAGAAGAGAACAAATCTCATATAGGACACAGAGAGGTTTCTGATTATATTTGTACAATATACAAATGTATTCTAACGATGCACAATGAATAATGTGGCTGTTAATAATAATCATGTCATTTGGTAAAGGAAAGTGCAACGAGATAGAATACATTTGTATCTACATAACCCGCCCTCCCATTTTTAGGGGTCCAAACATGCCCTTATGGTATAAATCACAATGAATATAACAATGAATTGTAATAAGACAAAGCAACTTACAACATCTCTGTCAGTCCGTTCACTAAGTACACTTTCTGAGTCCATGTCCCTGCGCCGTATAGACTTCTGAAGTTCTCGACTCGGTTTGGGTCCAGGTTGGTAGGCTGCTGCTGCTGCCGCTATACACAGACAAATAAACCAACATCAATCATCGTATATCTACAATATACATGTGGGCATTTATCTTGAGTGTACTTTGTATGAACACCAATCAGTATTTATACTAAATACGATTCAATGTAAGAAAGTCAACGTGGGCCTATGTGAGGGACTGTGTTTACCTATTCAGTTGTATTAAGAACAGTACTAGGGTAAGTCGCCCCTGACTCGACCACTATCTAGGCATGTTGGTGCCATCAGTCGACCACCCAAAGTTAATTTCATTTAGATAGCATCTAGCTATCAATAAGGTGTCCATTATTTACTACAATATGAAGACCTTGGACGAAAACCAATCATTACTCACAATTTGTGAATAAAACCTATTGTAGATCTGTGGTCGACTTAAGGTATACCAACATGGCTAGTGGTCGAGTCAGGGACGACTTACCCTACCTATATAATGATTTGCAGCAGAATGCCATAGGTGCCTTCCTTTATCGTGGGGAAAAAACTAGCCACACGATGCCGCAAATTGCAACACATTTTGCCGCAATATTATCGGCAAACCTCCACATGGATTGGATGTATCAAAATGCTCCACATGCTTATTGTGGTTATCTTACTAGTTTTGTTTTCCTCAATCATGCAGTCACTATTATTTTCTATTGAAATAAAAATCATTATGGACGTCAACCATTTAAAACAGATGATGTATGGATACAGTACTGCAAGATGACACTAGCTAGGCCTACAAACTATCCCACTCTTCATAGGGTCAATGTCAATCTCTCTTAGAAAGTATGTATGAGCTTCAGCTTGCAAATCAAGAAATGAATTACACACATTGATTGACCGTGCTAGATATACAGAATCATAATTAAGAGATTTTCTTATCCTTTAAATCTGATAATTTTGCCGGTTTGAAGGTACGGGGATGGGACACTTATCGCTATCATCTTGGATATATAAATTCGTGCTATCATAGACAGGTTGATCTACGATTAAATACCTGGTCATTGTAGACTATCTAGACTAGAATGTTCTTAATGAAATGATCCAAATGCCACATTGACAGCGCTACTATGGGTTCTAGACATTTCAAAGCCTTAGACACACTCTTTCAGGTCATTAGGTACACGGTTATATGCCATAACCTTTCATTGAACGATCCATTACGACTCTAGGGATATTTTTTTTGTGATAGTCCTCGTTGGCCTAATCAAATATTGGTTGAAATATTAAAAAATGTGATGGGAATTATTCTTATACGGATTAGGGGATGGTTGCGGAAATCATGTTGGCTTATAGATGATCTGTGTGTCTAGTGGGTTCGATCAGGTGATTCTAACACTATAAGAAAAAATTATTTTAACTAGGGTGTAGACTGATAAATATACCAGGATATCCCACTCACTGGCTGTTTCCTCTGGAAAATATTGTTTTACAAGTTAGGGCATCGGTGAAAGCAATGGTTATTGAGTAACTCGACTAAGTGAAGCCATTTTAGAGATAGAACTACAAGAATTCTCATCTAGAGATAGAACTACAAGAATTCTCACCCAATCTTTAACTTTGCATATTAATGATCAATTACATGATTCTACAAATTCTACAACATTTTATAGTTCACCAGTAATACAATGCACTATACCTGAGCGTTGTGCCATGTCCCTGTCCCGTTCTCGTTCCCTGTCACGTGTTTCCCGTGGCGGGGGCGGGACGTACCGTGACGCACCTTGATGACGTCCTTCCTTGGCGGCCACTATATCGTCTACAATGTCCTGAGCCTGTACCATAGGCACAATTCATACAGTTAGCATATCGCATAAGGCATAGTAAATGTTATAGACATGATCTTAATAAGGGTGAAAAACGTCTTGAATATATGCCTACACAAAAGGGTGGAATTAGGATGGATGCAATGCTTGGATTTCGACGAGAATAGAGTACATGTATCATTATATAACGGCTATTTTAAATCTCTGAAGTAGAGTCCAAGGGAAATATATTTGTTTCATTCCAACAGTAAGAAGACATAAAGATGTGTATCTCTCGCTGCTAAGGAGCCGAGGGGATGTCTATTCCAATGGGTATTACTGTTTGGATTTTACATTTCCCTCTCCTTTAGGAGATAGCAGAATCAAAAGCTAAACGTGTTGTAAAGTTCCTTTGAAAATAAAATCTTAACGAAGGGTTTGATAACGTCACAGTGGAGAATCGGGCTGTGGAGAATGAGATTTAGTTTTGCCACTCTTGTGAAGAGTGGGTACAGTTATTTCCAGACTAATATGTAGTAATGGATGCTTATTATTCTCAACATGCAATAGAAATGTTTACTCCAGGTTGTCGATGGTTAATTTATACATATCTTTAAAACTACTGTTGTACCAAGCGCATAACGTGCACCCCCTTATAAGGTGTACCCTGACTTCAGGATGACTTTATACGGCTCAGCAAGGGCTGCCCTCGCATATAAGCCACGCCTTATAAGGGAGGTACTACGGTACATAGAATGGTTGACAGGTCATAACTGTTACAACAACATGGAGACATCAGTGCCCTAACCATTGATACAGCACAACAAGGCATATATATCACACAGACTCCCTGTTATAATGGACAATGATGCCTGCGTACACTACAAGGATTGGAAAATAGTGAAAGTGTTTCCAATGGTAGGTGATAGCAGATGTAAAATCCGTGTTCACGAATTCCTCTTTTTATTGTTATTATTAGTAGAGATTTAAAGTTTTGATTTGCTTTCAGGATGTGGTTTTCTCGAATTAGAAAAAAAGATTACGGAGCTTTAAAAACCATTCAATGGACGTTTCTGGAGATGTACACCGCTCTTACCTAAATTGGTAAGCACCATAGAAGCACCTTGTGTCCATCTATGAAACAGTTGTGAACGTCCGTATATTATCTTCATTTCATTTAAGGAAAACACCTCCTGATGCATTTCAGTGTAACATCTAATAAATTAGTATACTCCCGGACCTCAATACGTGTATGTATGAATTTAAGGTCCATGGTATATTTAAACACCATCCTATATATACTTTAATACTAAATCATACGAACGTCTTCCTGAAAAAAAAACAAAAAAACAACAACATAACACATATTAGTTTGTAAAAATATGATTATCATAAATGTGCGTTGCTATACAGAAAAAAATGGGTGTACGAAATTGAACTATGGAGCTAGCCCCGGTGCTAGCCTAAGTTGCATTTTAACCTGTTGACACAAAACAGAAACACGCGAGACACTGTCTCTCTCTCTTCTGTCTCTCTGTATCTGTCTGTTATTGACCTCCCTCCCTGTCTGTCTGTCTGTCTCTGTCTGTCGCTATCTCCTTCTGTCTCTCTGTTTGTCTCTTCACTCCCTCTCTATCAGCAGCAAGGCATTGTTTATCTTCGGGGTTCTTGCCCATGAGAAACTTATTATGAAATACATACAAAATGCCACAAAGGAGAAAGCTATACAGCTACTTCCTTTACGTCTCAGCGTCTATTAACAGAATCACAACATTCTGGGGAACAAAATAATGTATCATTCCGTCAAGCTTCCTACCGATTGTTGCATACTAGAAAATCAAGGCAAATATTTGTGAACTAGAATAGGGGATGTAGTACAAGATTTTGTTGTGGTAAGGAAATCAATGAAATGGTTGAAAACGCTTCAATGTTACTGCTGAAATGTTACTATTTAATGCAATCATGAAGTAGTTCTCTCATGCTGGTTCCATTGATCCATTAAACAGTGAATCAGCCCCATGCAAACATAAGGTATACACGCATGCTGCTCTAGGGTTTCTCTATGCAACAACATAGCTGTATCACATTTTGATACAGGTCTACGAACATGGGTTTCATAATTCATTACAAAGCATTGACATAAACAGACAAAATGTAAAACTTGGATCTACAACAATGGTTGATAAACGCCTGAGACGACCATATGTGACTGTCACACTCCTCTAAACATCTTACTTTTGGGGATTACTTTTTGATGTTTTGTATCCGACCTTCAGAAAGCAGACCACCAGTCGCTACCTTCCACTTTTAGCATATTATAATGTCTTCTCTTTATCTAAGTTAAACAACACGGAATTGATTTCTTTGCTGTGTCCAAAACCAAGGATATGTGTTGACAATTTTTATCTTAAATCACATATGATCGCTCAAAGGGTTAATGAAGACGGTGACACACATCTATGCGCCATGACAGTAGTGCATCATCGATGAGATGACGTTATCACGTTTACGACGTCATATTCATGACGTGTAGTAGGCTGTGACGTTGCCCTACTCACCAGAGCCCATTCATCCCTGTTTTCATCCTACATAGGAACAGTAACCAAAGAATTTAACTTGTGTACCTGCAGTGCATTAAATTTGGACCAGTGCACTTGTCACACAGGTTCATACAGGTATGAAGGATAAAGCTGAACTGGTATTGGGACTTGGGAATGGAGACAAAATGGCCAGTACTTGAACTGGTCAGTTATGAACTATGTTATTACACAACCAGATTGGTGATACTTTCAAGACAATCTGTACATTCCAGGGATGAATGTTCTTTTTTCCCCTTATAGATCCCAAACATTTCCTTTATTCTAAACTGCCATCCTATTCCAAATATGCAAAAAAGGTAGACTAAACAGTGTATTGCTTATTGTGGTGAGTGATAAATTTGCACTGAATAATTTGAACGTATCAAACTTGGCATGACTAAAGTACTTTCTCAACAGTGTTGTATTGTGTAATGTTAGTAGGCTTGATGTGGTTGCTAGTGGCATTACAATACTATTTAACTTATAATGCTAGAATAGCGTGAATTAGTCATATAAATTATGGAGAGAATAGAAATGAATTGAAGGACCCTTCCTGGGCGCTACTATAGATCAAAGAGGGGCGCGAAAACTCTCCGCACCGGAGGTGCGGGGGGCGCAAAATTTTTTGATAAATAATGACCACTCCCTTAGCTATCAGTATAATATAATATATTATAAGTATATTTATAAAACAGTATATGGATATATTTACCGGTTTTCCAACACACTGGAATATGTGCATCTCTGTGGGGGAGCCTTTCCTGCGGTCTTCATTGACTGTGAACAGAACTATGTTATTGTAGATGTCTCGCCGACTCGGGTTGGTGACCGCCATGGGTTGTGTGACCAGTGCCATGGGGAAGTTCTCTATCTCCTCCTGTAAAAACAGACGATTAGGTGTTCAGATATATTCAATGTTCAATTAGTATTTTGTTAAGGTGAACCATATTTATTGATTGATAAATTGAACCTAGTATACAGCTGGTATAGAGTTGCACTATTCTGCTTACACATAGCTTCTTTCTACAAGTGCCTTCACCTGTTCCTTTAACATGTTTCTTTATGAACGTTTGGGACTGACCTTTTGTCTATATATATGCACTTACCATGGACTGCTCGTTTATGATGAGGATCTCATCTGGTTGGACGATGAGCTGTGCACGCATCGTCCATATTCCAGTAGATGCCTCCATTTGACGTAACTTTCGGATACCATCTTCAGGTGTGACAAGGCCTGCACAGAAATATCACGTTTTATGAACCCAGGAAAGGAGATGAACAGAGGATGTGATATTAACCTGGAATCTTCAATGCGATTTGGGCAGCAGCCTCTAGAATGTAAATTTCTACTTTAAGTTGATAAATCATACAAAACTAGACAACAGTCATATAAAATCCGAGTTGTGGACCCATGTTTGCTGTTTTAAGAAGTATTCCAAGACACATCACAAACTGATCACAAACTGATGATACAAACTTCATGGTATATATGGGGATGTCAAATTCAAGTAACGAATGGTGAGTATTATCCCAACACTCTCTTCATTGGTCTACTGTGTGCCCCTCAAGCTGTTCCAGCACATCCCCTTTGTATTCTTAATAGGAATGATAATTGGTAAAGCATAAGTTTTCGACAGATAACTTCGTATTGCAGTAGCTACCTTTTTGACAGGAAAGAAAGGAATTCAAATTAGGAAACGACAAAAGGTAGAACACAGGAAAGGGTTCCTTCTAGCAAACAATGTAGGTGATACAAAACTTTATGTAGTGCACTGAAAATATAAGGCTTAAAAAGGTACTCTCTAGTGATCACTTTTTGTCATCTTATTGATGGTCCCGAGGGGGAGTACCCCATGATCTTTTAGGTGATCACATGTGATCACCCCGGGTGATCACTACAGAGTACCTGTCTGAACTGATTAGAGAGGAGTTTGTGAATGATTACGTTGTCATTAATTAAGATTTTCGCATAAATTTGCACAATTATCCCCTTCCCTCGCCACATACAAGCATCCATTGAGGGCACTCACAGCTGACTTATGATGCCTTGGTGAGGCATACATGTACACAGAAAAAAATCAAAGTTAGTCAGTCTAACTTAACTTAGTCAAAACGGCCAAAAGATCTTAGTTAGTGCATATGACTTATATGTGACTAACAATGTCTAGCTTATGTTAGTCACATTGACTATCCAAATCATTTTCCCTCTCCAAGCACAATCATGAACAAGGTATCTGCTGGGAGTTTCAGGCAAGCTAACTTAATTTAGCCACTGTCACTAAGGGATCTTAGTCACTTTGACTAGGATCCCTTAGTCACTTTGACTAAGGTATATTGGCAAAGTGTTGCCTTTACACACCAGGTGGCAGCGTGGTTTGAAACAGGATTTTTCTGGTGGCTTCGTACCATAAATTTGTCCGATGTATGTCAGAATTATGGTGATTTTCAGGCACTGTATACATTTGAGGCTTTCAAAATTCAATATAACATTAAGCTTGGCAAAATATATCAAATACGTTGATGATTTGTTAAATAAACTAGGTAAACAGATAATAACACCCTTTCTGTGGGAGTCTAGATGAGTAAAATATCCACAGATGTATTTGCTTCTTTAAGGGAAACCCAGAGTAACTTGACTCAGGGGTTCTTATGAAAATGATGTGAGGCATTTCACATGCTTCCTAAATGATGAGACTGATTTGTGGGATGTGGATCCTACATAGAGCTTACACTCACCATTTGAATTAAACCAAAGAGTAATACATTGCATACTTAGTCAAAACCAGCAAGGAATCCTAGTCAAAATCAGGCAAGCCAAGGCAAGTTGGGCACTTCGACTAATGGTTAGTCATATTTGACTAAGAAAAACTTGGACACTTAGGCACGTGCTTTTGACTAGGTATTGTTAGAAAGTTAGCCTTTTTGACTAACATCTGACTAAGATTTTGGATATTATTTTTTTCTGTGTAGTTGTTTGTATAAGGAATATTAGCTCATTCCCATGGTTATGATTATGGTTTGAGTGACAAAAGAGGTGTCAATTATTAAACATGCTTTTGTGTTTGAAAATTTTGACCAAATGACTTTTTTGATCAATTAACATTACCTTGTGGTGACATTTTTTCACCCTATAGACACTGATGATCAAGAGTATTATAGATACTCATTTAAGATAGCTCACATAGTAAACATTGCATATCCTATTGTTGTATACTAGGGTCCCCTGGTGGTAGAAAAATATCATCAAAGTGATGACCTTGGGCAGCTGTTTGGTGATCATAATGAATACCTTAGGTCATCAATAGGGAAAGAGGACCTTAACTCATCAATAGTGATCACATTAGTAGAAGCCTATATTTTTAGTGTGGTTAATTACCTATATACAATATGAGATCTCAAAGTATATTGCACCTGAAAAGAACTATTTGACAAATATACTATGTTGTAGACTAAAGGTCTTATCTACTCATCTTATCAAAAGATATAATAGACTGGACGGGGGCACACTGGTATTAAAATGATACTCGTCAAAATAAACTTCGATAACCTACCCCTCCTGTGTTCACAGGGATAACGCTAGCCACTCGCCAAATCGCCAATGGCGAATCCAAGCTCATTTTGGCTAATGTTAGCCCCTCAAATGTATAGGGTGAATCTCAAATATAAGACACACCCTGATTTGAGTTTTGAGGTACACATAGGCCCTGAATTTTGAGGGTTTAGTACTGTTCTATAGTAAGAATACCACACCTATAAGAATCATCCTGAGTCTGGAGGGGTAGTCTATCGGGCGCAGGAGGCCTAAGATTTTCAGACAAGATGCACCTTATGTTGAATTTAAGTGTGTTTAATGTTGGGGTAGGGGTGAGGTTGCTGATGGTCAGCCTTAATGCCTAAACAATTTCAAGGCTGATCTAGTGCATTAACGCATAATGCACATTGGTCGACAATAATGCATGAATGTATCCCTGGGAGCAAAAGGCCAGGGTTGTATTTTAGCAATCTGGCGACACTTTGGGATTGATACAATTGCAGAGGTTTGGAATGGTGCCTAAATTTGCATGATGTACTCATGCATTACTCAATGCACTATCAGCCTTTAAATGGTTACCAATAGATGTGGTAAAGAGTAGCATGTAGCATTCCATGAAGTTTATAATGTTTTCGGTTTTCTCCCTGTCACCTATGACGTCATTGGTGACGTCATGCTGCCTCAGTGACGTCACCCGCAGTAGCAACCCCATTCATTGTGAGGGGAATTTTTTCAAAAGGGTGGATTACATTGAAAACATTATCTTTACACAATACGTGATATATGTTTGGATAGATCTTTGTCTCACCTTTGGGGATTACATAAAATTAGAACTGAATGACACTTTATGAAAGTGTTATTATCACAATTCTGATGATACCTGCAGTAGGAAAGACAGTGGCGGCCATTTTGATGTGCATATGACATAACTATTAGTTGCCATAGTAATATCTTACTTGCCCCCAAAAAGCCAATACATCGCAGTCAGTCTGTGAACGGCCAACCCGTGACACAGACGAAACTCAGTCTACACCCACAGTGGCTAGCGATGTTGCCATGATCTATGAGCGCAACTCTTATCCGTGGTCCTTGGCACATTTTTCTTGTTTAAGAAGACTGTCACAAAAAATATTATTTCGGAGGACGAGTGTGGGACCCGTCTGCACCTCATAAAAAAAAATTATTAGCCAATTTGCGAATTTTGAGGGGCTAACATTAGCCAAAATGAGCTTGGATTTGCCATTGGCGATTTGGCGAGTGGCTAGCGTTATCCCTGCATAATCATTATCTTCCAGATTAGACGTAATGTCCCTTTATATGTTGACTTTGGCTTTATTTTATTCTTGATCACCATGCAGCCTGATAAATTTAAGGATATTGACACCAGAATCGGGGATATCAAAATCATAATTATAGTAGGCAGTATATATGATTGCTGTTTATCAATCTATAATCTCTTCTTAAACCAAGTATTGATTTGACTTGTACTTGAGCTAGATAGGAAATGGTAAATAACTTACTATGTCCCACGGTGAAGGTGGCTAAGTGGTCCAACTCATACATTAGCTGCTCTGGTGGGGCTGGTTCTGAAAGCAGATAACAACCATAAAAATCGATGCGACCTGAAGTACAATCGCTCTTTGCTATTGCTCATTAAATCAGCAGTTAGTGATTTAGTACTGTCAGATTTTCACAACATTTCGATATAGGACGGCTAGCAGAATAGAGCATTTTTTTTTTAACAGGGCGTAGACAGATCCGGGATTTTATCTGACATATACAATTTACACAATGCCGCATTTGAATCGGATTTCCACCCATGAATTGGTACTATGTAGTGAATAGGGAAATACCACCAATTCATAAGACCTTGGCAACTCTCACTTCAAAGTAAAAACACGCCATTCCAGGAGGCTCTCCGTGTAAAAAGGCTTAACATGTGGTTCTTAAACTAAGATTAATAGCTAGTGTAATCATAGCAATATATTGTAAATTTCCGTGCAAAAAAAAAAAAAAAAAAATAGAGAATATGGATACTATAATGAATTGATAATGATGATGATAATAGTGATCATCTCATATTAAAAATTGCCTATTCCTCAAAGATATTTACAGAAAATCAACTGTTTACAAAATCGAATATTCAAGTTTATAGCGGGATGAGAATTATACCAATCAATAGAGTGCTTATTTGTTAGAGCGACTAATGACTTACACCTAAGGGAGTGGTCATTTTTTAACAACAGGGGGAGGGTTGGTGGGTTTGGGGGGACAAAAAAATTTCAGACCCATCTTGGGGGGGACAAAAAAATTTCGCCCCTTTTCAGTGAAAAAGCCCGCATGCGACTATAGAATAAAAGGGGGGGGCAGAAAAATTTCAGACCCCTTGGAGGGGGGGGACAGAAAAATTTTCGCAGCGCATGCGCGGAATTTCACTGACCCCCGCTGTTGTTAAAAAATGACCACTCCCTAATAACGCTATGGCTAGGTACGGGCGTATTGCATTGGCTAAAGGTTTGCCATTTCTGACCTTGGTCGTATCCTACGTTAACATAAAAGTGTTCCATGCCAAGGATTGTGACCTTTGACCTTAGATATAGGTCACAGGTCATAGTGTTTCTTGACCACCAGCTGCTACCATAGCGACGCATTGTCTACCAATGTAGCATTCAGCATCGGTTTCCATGGAAGTTTTTAACAAGATGAGTTGTTTATGGTTAAAATGAGTAGCGTAAACACATGTTACTGAAATGCTCTAAGCATGTTCATCATTATATACTTTGCTAAAGCTGTTTTTTCTTCTATGAAACCCTTCACGCATTAACCCAATGTGTCATGGAAGAGACAATCATTGGCGGGCTTGTGAGTGATGAATGTAAAATTTATCGGGGCAATACCGACACCCCTTTTCAACAAATATACAAGAACTTAAAGGGAATTCAATAGAAATTGTTTTAGCTACTAATTGTCATTATCTAGAAGCGTAAAATCGAAATAATCATTCCCTCAAAAGATTTTAAGCACAGCAAAGATTGTTACATAAACTGCTGTCAATACTGTCGACAATACATTCAAATAGCAGTTTACATCATGGCTGCAAGCATACAACACGACTTTATAGAACTCAATACGACAGCAGGGTACAAAACTGATAAAGAAAGTAAGATTGGAGAACATAATCTGTACAACCAGAGACAGTAGAAAAAGACAGTGAAAATTATTGCAAATAATTGATAGACTACGCAATTATTTTTGAAAGATGTAATATACATGCTGCCTGCGGATAATCGACTTGTGCAAATCATGGTGATACATACAGCCCCTAAGAGGCTTTAGTTATGTCTTTATTAATATCTTAATGATCTACACCCAAAGTGATGCCTGCCTGATGTAACTTTGTACAACCTGATTGAGCGCTACACTATTTCTTTCCTGTTGCCGTGTTTTGGCCGATCTGAAAAACGTACATGTATGATTTCTGCCAATAAACTTGTTAAAACTCAAAACTCAACTCATTGCCATGCAGGTCTCATTGGTTTGACTTAAGTCTGAGAGATTACACCATTCTTAGACACAATATACCTCTAGCCTATATTGTTGAGGCAATGCTCATTATTGCCATCCTTTGGAAACAGACATTGGGTCACATTTTCTCCACCTTACACTGGTATTATGTTATGACTTTTAGGAATAAAGAACACGGCCACATTCACCCCTCCCCCAAATCATTTATGACGGGAACAGCGCCGCCTACCCCTTCCCCCTTTCCTACACAGTGTGATCGTATATATAGCGCAGCATTATTTCCTATTTTGGTTAGTCTTAAATCGTTAAAGCAATAAGAATCTACATGGACCTGACTGTTTCAACTGACACGTGGGTAGGCTAGCTTGGGAACGATGTATCAGATGTATATCAAAAGGGTTCATCATTACCACACTGTAAAAAATGTCTTCAAAATAACGACGGATTCCTCGTCCCAAAGTTGCAAGAGATCCGTCGTTATTTTCACAGAGATGTTGATATTTTCACAAAGATTCCTTGTACCATCGCAGTGCCACCTGGGGTTTCTTGTAAAAACTACAGTGGCACCCTGCTTTACAATTACGGTACTTCAGTGTTTAGTTTTATAAGGATCCCTGGGAGATTCAACAGTTATTTTTACATTGCACCAATATGACTACCCTAGTTCTGTTGTGCTTAATTCATTCAATATAATGATGACAAATAGGGAATAGCGGATCATTTGAGTACATCGTAGAAACTATACTATTCATCTTATATAGTTTTGAATCTATCATATAAATATAATGTAATATCTTCTCAAAGTATGTCGAATCATATGAGAGTGAGACAGACATATATCTATGGTTAAATCCTTACCTTGCCCCATACCGTCTAAACTTGGCATTGTGTATTTAAGGGTCCTCAAACTATAGGCTATTTGTCTCATAAAAAGCTTTCTTATGCCAATGTGTTTTAGAATAAGCATTGGGAGCTTTGGAATTCACTCTCATTGCCAGGTGACAGTACTCCAGTGCCAAATGAAAAAGACCAGCTCCTTTCGTGATTTGGCGAAGTTTTGCGAATCTTTTTTTTAAAACTTCGATCAAGTGGAGTTCTATGGTTTGAAGTCCGACCTTGACGTCACAGACAATCTAATCTCCTCTTGTAGGAATCATGCAATGGTTTCCATGCTTTGAGCCTGCCCGTTGTAGGGAACCAAGACAAAGGACGTCTCAGGTATTGGGCTCAACATGATTTAGGAGTAAGAACGGACTCATTTAATCAAATAGTCGTAGGTCCGTGCTTTCCAGACGATAAGGTGAAACATGTTGTATGTCAAAACAAGCCGTCACCAAAGGTCTACTAGGAAGGCCCTGATAAATGTGTGAGAAATGTGCTAATAGTCAGTTTAAACCAAATCGCCCGAGACTGATGAACTTTGGCCTCTCTCAATTGGTGCTGAATAGCTTAGATTAGTAATTCCCCATAGCGATCGGTTGGTTATTTGGAAAGTTCCGGAGTTCCTTGCAAACAAAATCCTGAGATGTTGACTCTTCCTTCAGACCCTATACAACATTGAGATGAGGAAATGCTCCAGGTGATGATATTAGACATTGGCACCATCCCTCCAGACATGAGACAATGTAGATATGTCTGCTCCTGGCTGGTGGCCTCAGGCAGTTGTTAAGGTGTGCTCCAGGTGACCAATGTAAACCTGAGTAACCATGGCGACTATGTGTTGTACAATCTGTGTGGGTAGGTCCACCATGTAGGCGGACACTCCTAGGTGTGTGTGCTACCAGCCTCACGAACATTGGACTACCAAACATCTGTGTGGGTAGGTCCACCATGTAGGCGGACACTCCTAGGTGTGTGTGTTACCAGCCTCACGAACATTGGACGACCAAACATCTGTGTGGGGAGGTCCACCATGTAGGCGGACACTCCTAGGTGTGTGTGCTACCAGCCTCACGAACATTGGACTACCAAACATCTGTGTGGGGAGGTCCACCATGTAGGCGGACACTCCTAGGTGTGTGTGCTCTCGGGGATTTCCTCCCATCGCGTGATATCTCTCAAAATTGTTTCCTTTTGGAATATGCCATGACGGAAAGGATATCACTATCAACATTGTGACCAATACAGAATGCTGATGCCCTTTCATGTGCCGTTTGAAGACACTTAGGACGAAAGAATTGTTTGTTTCAGGTAATATGTCAAAAGAAATACCAGGTAGGGTAGGCTGGATCTAAAGAAACAACATATATTTTCCTTTTGTTTCTCTGACAGACCTCAAGATTGCACAAATCACATCATCATCTCTGAAACACCGGCTACAACCCAAAATGAATGGACGTGGATCACAAGTGACTCAGGATTTTTGTTGATAACTTCTAGACATCCTTCTTATACTGATTTCCTGGTTGTGCAATGTACCTGATTTTCTGAGATAAGGTTATTGAAACCACCACTGTCACTAAAGGTTTGCCATAAAAGATTTCGGGTGTTTGGGTGGTTTAGAAAGTAGATATCTGTAATTGAATTCTTAAGTTGAAGCACCATGTTTGCATCATTTATGCCATTCTTAGAAAGGGAAACCTTATCCAAAACCATAGGTGTGCCAGTTTTGGCCAGTTCCCAGACTAAACACATAGTGTTTACATAGAGCACTGGCAAGTGTGTTTTGTAGACTTCTGCTGACATGTTATATTAAGACTACTATAGCTTAAACATGTAGCTGCACTATAAATATGCAGGAGCAGACTAGACCAGTGTCTTGAGACAGACAGTCCAACCACCTAAGATGATGTGTAGTGCACTGCCAAATGATAGAAGTGAACTTACATTTAGTATACTGATAGCAGTGCATAGTGCAGCATGGTCATGGTGTGTGAGTGTATTGTAAAATACAAGACAGCCACATGTCGCTACATCATCACTAATTTTGACAGTGCCACCTCTTGGAGGCCACAATGAACTTGTTTGGCAGGTCTGTCAAGACTCGTGAACTGCAGGTATTGTAGGCATATACCTGTCTACATGTCCCCAAATATATACAGGCAGCCAGCCAGCCAACGTGAACTGGTGGTTACGAGTCAATCTGTGTATGTTGGTGTTACTCCTTGTTTACCTTTCGACCCTTGTAAAGTAGTCAAAGTGGGATGATATGGGCAGTGTTGGTCTCCAAAAATGTTGTCCTTAAAATGTCTGACCTGGCATGACTAATAGAGTTAATATAGGATTGCAGAAGGGTTAAAAGTGGGAAAGAGCACTTAACCTATATGATCAAAATTTGCATTTCGTGGTTTTTGAGGAAGAAAGGTGGCAACACTTATCATTCTGTGTTGTGTGAATATATGTTGCCTTCTTGATGGTGTGACATACTTAATCATGTCACACTTATTTGCTGAGCGACAAAGACATGAAAACAGTAACTCTTACAGACATCACTGAAAACCGAAAGCTATGGACACAGGTTGACAACCCAGGGTCAATCATAATGGTGACTCACAAATGACTCAATATATACTCTAAGATTAAACCAAAATATCAAAAAGTGACTAAAGATTTAAGGGTGAGCTATGATTTACTTTGAGGTACTTAAACCCCTATTACACATGTATAAAATTCCGGATTGTGATTGTCATTGATAAGATGATTGATCAGATTTAGGATCAATGTCCGAACATCACCAATACTACTGCGTTTGACTAGCCAATAACAATTTCAAAGGTTTCATATCAATTCATAATTGTTTTTTTTTCTTTACTGATTATTTTTTAACAGAGAGAGAGAGAGAGAGAGAGAGAGAGAGAGAGAGAGAGAGAGAGAGAGACAGAGAGACAGAGAGACAGACAGACAGACAGACAGCGAGAGAGTTTGTAACTCGATCCCATGTTTGTGTATATCCCAGCGTGGGGGGAAAATAAATAAAGATAATTCCTTTCAACTGAAATTTTGCTGAAATTTTGCAGTTATTATGCTGAAGATAACAGGCGAACCATGCAGTATAAAATCTCCCGCAGATTGATATTTTCTTGTTTTTGAATTTCATGGCCCCAGTGATGGGCTCAACATTCACTGATCTATCATAGCTGGGCAAATGGGCATGCAGGTGTACATAAGCAGGTCGTAGGGTTGAGATGGAAGTCTGTAGAGGGTCTTTGAAACAAAACCCTAAGGCTTAGAATGATCGTCCTATCCAAGCTTTACTTAGATCATGCATCGGGTGTAGAGGCTATTTACAACTTTTTGGCATTGATTCTCGCTGCAGAAGTTGAAGAACGACTTTCAGGTTGTAGAAAGGTAAAGCAGGGCTGTTCTTCATCTAATGATTCACATCTATTCTCTTATCACTGAGTTACCTGTCTTAGTATCAGCACGCATACCATCATCATTGTGGGACAGAAAAGAGTTCAAGTCACTGTTCCTGTTATCTCTCATAGGGTCGTAGTCATTGTCTCTAGTTGGGAGCACTTTGGTGGATAGAAACACATTGGCATGATTCAAGTGGAAATCACAGTAAGTAGAAATAATTCGACAATACAAGCCGCTTCTATGTCTTTACCAGCCAATTAAAACTGGAATTTTGAAAGTCAAAGTAGGATAAACCTTCAAAAGAATTAGGTTATGAAATGCATATCAACTAGGTTATGACTATAGGAATTACATGTCACCGTTCCACAGACCAATATTCATGTTGAGCTAACTTCACTTGGTCCATTTTTGCGTGGCTTACCTTGGTGGAATCTATCTCTTCCAAATTCATCAGGTTTGTGTTTATTCTTGAAAGACACCGGTGCATAAAGCTGGGCCGGTGGGCTTTCTCTTTTCTCTTGCACTGGAGCTCCAAAGCCGCTGTTTCGACTGTCCCTGCTATCTTGTCTGTGATAGGAACTACCTCTATCACGGCTGCCACCATAGTCACTCTCTCGATTATAACGGTAACTATTATTCCTATCTCGGTTGCTATAGAAACTATCATCTCTTTCTTCATTGCCACGGAAGCTGCCATCCCTAAATTTGTTATCACGGACACTGCCATCTCCTCTCTGATTGCCACGAATACTGCCATCCCTATCTTGGTTTCCACGGAAACTACCACCTCTGTCTTGGTTACCACGGAAACTGCTATCTCTGTAGCCTCTGTCTCCATCTTGGATACCACGGAAATTACCATCACGGAAATAGCCCCTGTCTCTACCAGTATCATCAGATTGTTCTTTTTTTTTTGTTCCAAAAAAGACAAGAGTGACAATATTGTGTGAAACATTCAGAGCTAGAACTACTGTCTCTTTAGGCTGCAGTGTATCCATGGTTAAAGCGAGGCATTATGTACTATAGGCTACTGTCATGATACTATACTCAGTGTGAATGCTGCCTACGTAGATTAAAGGACTACATCCACCAAAACCTTCTAACAGGCATTATGTACTATAGGCTACTGTCATGATAATATACTCAGTGTGAATGCCGCTTACGTAGATTAAAGGACTACATCCACCAACACCTTCTAACAGGCATTATGTACTATAGGCTACTGTCATGATAATATACTCAGTGTGAATGCCGCTTTCGTAGATTAAAGGACTACATCCACCAAAACCTTCTAACAGGCATTATGTACTATAGGCTACTGTCATGATAATATACTCAGTGTGAATGCCGCTTACGTAGATTAAAGGACTACATCCACCAACACCTTCTAACAGGCATTATGTACTATAGGCTACTGTCATGATAATATACTCAGTGTGTATGCCGCTTACATAGATTAAAGGACTACATCCACCAACACCTTCTAACAGGCATTATGTACTATAGCCTACTGTCATCCCTCAGTGCACCTGTTCTGAAACTCTTCTCACATTTCTCTGATGGAGGAAAGGGGTCGTCGATGAATCTGGCCCTTTACACTTAATAGTTAGTGGACAAATTCATCTTGATTCCATCACCAGGAGACAAAGGAAACACCGTCAAGGTGCTGTATGTCTAATGAAATGAATCTTTGACTTAGTTACAGGGCCCCTGGGCCTTCTACCATAAAGTGCATGTCTAGAATTCTTAATAGATGTGACAAGATTGTGAGCTGCAATGGGCCTAGTTCGTTCCAAAGATAAGTGGATTCAATCTTGCAACGTCCAAATCAAATTGACAGTGTAGGGGATTGTTTGCCCTAACGCATTTCAAATTTCAATGGAGTCTTGTCTGAAGGAGACATGGACATTTAGTGTTACTCTACTGTTTTACCTGGTCTGTAAGGGGCCCGGCCATACTTGTCTTCCCTTGGGTGCCGGTCGTACCCATTGCCACGACCATCACGCGGGGGTCCATAGCCATTTTGTGGGTAAGGGTCCTCCCTCATATTCCGTGGCATACTTGAAGAGAAGAGGAAAATGTTATAAATGCGGATTTCTGCATTAACCCTTTAAATCCATTTTTTTCCCCAAATACGGTGTTATAGTACTGCATATATGCAATACAGGGAGATAAAGGGTTAAGACTTAATATCAAACTATGTTATTTAGAGCCCGACAAAAAGGTAATTTCTGTATACTACTTACACTACAAAGAATTCAGCAGGCCATTTCTAAGGTTCATGAGTATTACTTCAAGCTGACTATTTCTTCACGAGTTATCATCGAAGCAGTGTTCCACAAGGCGGACCCAAGCTAACTGGCGAAGAAATATTCAGTTTGGCACAAATCAATTAATTGTATCTATTTCATGTTTTTTTTTTTTTTTTTTTTTTTTTTTTTTTTATGGGAGAAATTCCGCTTCCCCCACCCCAGTCCCTTTTTTAAAAAGGAAATGCCTGATCTAAGACACATATATGTAAAGTTGTGTTTTCTATACGTGGATCTGTGGTAGTACTAGATTCCGGTACTAGACACATACCTTGTGCTATAATGAGGCTCTTCAGCACGACCGTATACGTCGTCTGGTCGTCGGTAGGGGTCTCTGTCGGCTGGTCGAGGGTCCCGCCGCCCGTACGGATCGTAATCGTTGCTGTAGGAGGAGAAAAAAGTACAGGTTAATCAGCAAATTGGCTTCTGGAATGATAATTTCTATTATAATTATGGCCTTGCCACCGAATTTGGAAATTCAGATATTCCCTAAGGAATATAAGAATGATCATCATGAAAAATGTCTCTATATCATTAAATAGGTCATCCTATGACTGGCGGGTACTATTTAGCTGCCCGGTTACTCCATCCTCAGTCTCATCTCACATCATATTCAGTCCTCTCACAGCCTTATCTGCCCTCTCTCCTCTCTAATTGGAACCATTCTCCCAACCTCAGTCTTATCCTGTCGTCACCCCAGTCCGACCATTCGAGACTGATGTGAATCCATTGGCATATTTTGAATAGAGCGGTAGCTTTGCCATAACAACACTATACATCATATAGACGTCGAAATGGCCTCCAGTGCCCTAACCTAAATTGATTTGATCAGCCCTGTTATGATTATGCTTTATTCTATCTGAATACCAAAGATATCAACAAGTGGAGAGAGATTGGAATGTAATCGGACCGTTTGAAGATATCACTCCAAAATTGAATGAAGGTTCCCAAGCAGCTCTGTTCGGCAGACACAAAGCTGCTATAATGCCCCCTCCCTGGGACTACATAGGGACAGGTTCACGAGTGGTCTGACTGAGGCTTATCTCACGAGGCGAACCCTCGGTCAAACCCAACACAAGTAAACCTTTATACTTATTTCCTGAAATCTTAGTCTGAAATGTTCAAAAATCATCTAAAATTGAAGTAGGCCAAAGAAGGATTGAGTATGGGGAATCTGGTGGGGAGAGGGTTAAGACATTTTGGGGTGCTGACATCCGTATTCCACTCCTTTCAACATGAAATAAAGATCCAACGCCATCAGAATCCCTAAATGGGCCCCCTCCCCTGGGCCCCGCTCCATCAGAACCCTCAGGAAGGTAAACCCCGTCCACCTAAATCCGCCATAGCTATGAAGGGAGCCATCAGTCCAGATATCCAATCTCATAGCCTCTAATTAATTAGAAACTAAGGGATTCCCCAAGGCATGGCCAAAGGCAGCCGCCTTGTCGTGAAGGTCAGTTAGGTAATCTACTGATGAGACCATGCAACAACCCTATATTTATCCTGCTACAAGGATTGAAGTTCCAGTGTATGTTCGTGTCTGTACGTGAATGTGGAATCCCCTTACTGAATTCAAATCCAATATTGGATCGGGGAAAATTAAATAGATTCTTAAACACTCTATGTTTGTTGATTTGTTCTTAATTTCTCTTGCATTGGTCCGTTTTTATTTTTGTACAATCTGGCTGCAGGAAATAATAGGTTTACACTGGTATTTCATCCCCAACAGAGGTACAAGGCCAAAGTAGAGAGACGCAGAATAATTACAGGTAGGTCTTTAAACACACATAGGCCCTATGGCCTATATACATATTGATCATAGTTCATCAGGCCCGTGTAAGACTATGCAGACAAGGACAATGTCTATGTAATAACAATAGAGTACAAGGTCCAGGCCATGTAGGTCAAGTGCCTTCCCTATTTCATTATCATGGAAAACTAGAAATTGCAGTGAGAGTAGGGTACTCTTGTATTTTATCAAAATGGAGAAGCAGGATATTTCCCCTATGTAATTACCTTACAGAGGCGTAGGAAGCAAATCTTCATTGGGGGGGGGGACCCAGTGGGGGGGGGGGGTCCAGCCGGGGCCCCATCGTGACCACCTTGTATTGTCGGCATAATCGCTATTACACCTATACATATCTATGTAGATTTTTTATAGAAGTGTTATTTCTGGTGACTTTTAGGTCTAATTTGAAGCTCTAGCCTCCATTTTCCCTATCCAAAAATAGAGCAATATATATATCTATAGCGTAGGTTTAGTAACATCTTGTGTACAAATAGGGCATGCTTTTGTGCTTTAATGTTATAGAATGTGTAATTACTGACATATTTTGACTTATTGCTGACAAATATAGGCATGATGCTGATTTTTTGAAGAAATTTCCAAGAGGGTGATTGAATTCCTCTTCCAGGTGGTATTTGTGAGCTATTGTAGTACTCAGTGTATATGGAGACCTAAATATAAGGCACACCCCAACCTGATTTCCTATAAGGCGCACCTGGCCCAGAATGCATATTTTGCAAAACCCTATGAATAAGGCTCAACCCCAGCCCGGGTGACAGTTGCGTGGGTGAGGTTCCTATCTAAAAGGCCAAAAAATTTATAAAAACCCACCACATACCAGCCTAGCCACTAGGTCACAGTTGCCCAGCATAGCAGTTTTGGAAAGGTCTTTGATGAATACTACACTGTGCTATTTGCAGGCTGAATTGATACCATCAACAGGTCTGTCACATTCATCCTAATTGTGGGTTCATTGTTTAGTAAGACTGAGGGCATGTCTACAAGTGTAAATGCCATCAATAGGTCGTTCTAGGATGTCTGTCACAGCTGACCGCACATCTGATCGGCTGGCATGTTTGGAGGTGCCAGTCTGTCTGCTACAAAGACCAATAATGTCCTTGTGAAACCTTCTTTTCAACAACCCCTAAACTACTTTTTCTGCACTGTTTATGAAAAATAAAAGCAGCATAGAAACTGGTTATCTCTCTAGTATTCAGCATTGCAGTGATTAGGCAATATATCGATGAGAAAAGGTCGATGGAGGCAGATATAGAATGTTACATATTCAGGATTTAACACTGAGGTGAATGGCAGCGACCCCAACTACCAAAGGGCATACTTTTGTTTCTAACATATAGAATTATAGTAACAAAAACATGCCCTAATTACCATATAAATCTATCCTGAAATGCAGTATTTTTGATGCTTATGGATTTTATTATTTTTTTTTTTGGGGGGGGGCAGACATACTCAGGCCCCACCTGCTTTGTGATTGGGGGGGGGCCCAGGCCCCCCTGCCCCCCCCCCTTTTCCTACGCCCCTGCCTTATACGGGGCATGGAAAGGGTATATGTGTGCACATTTTCATGATCCCGAGTTTCTATTTTCTATATGCATACTACTGAGACGTTGTTTACAAGGAACATTTCTTTACAACTAACAGCAGTCTCCTTGTCACTTGTGGCACACAATATATTACTATGATCTCCATGACCATGTATTGCCCATCGCTGACCTCATAATCACTCCCTTGAAGCTTTACTTCTCCAGAAACCCATTCCAAATTATGTTACCAGAAATCAGCGCAAATGGAAACAACTATAACGTATAATATAAACATAAATAAAATTGTGTACCCCTGTCAATATCTATATCATGAATCCCAATCTGTGTGCATACACTGGTGATGTTGAGGGCCCTAAGGGTTCAAAGTATTTATTGACAGTCAGGAATCCAGAGTTATGGGGTCAATGTACTAAACTCTCCATGCCAATAGCCCATGTTGTGTGTGCCTGTAGGGCGTGGTCAGCAGCTTTAAATCTGACATAATTTACTGTTATATACTCATATATACATATAATAATATATATATGGGGGGGCATAGAGAATAGGGTCCACGCTACCAGGTCTTAGCTGACAGATATCTGTAAATATTTGAAATAAATAGTCTGAAGGTAAGGGCGTTCAAAGAGGGGAAGGAGAGAGAGAGAGAGAGAGAGAGAGAGAGAGAGACTTACAATAATCTGACCTATACCAAGATAGGAGACGTATATGTAAACAGATATGCATCTCTCTCCAAACAATGGTTACTTATATTCAACCTTTAAACCAAAAACTATCTCTCCTGGCTGCACCAGACATTGGTCACCATCCATCAGACATCCTAATAATGTAATAAATAAAGAAATACACTTGCCATTGTTTACCCGGATTCAGGAATAAAATACATTGTGTGTTCATGCTCATGGTGCGATCTCTAAACTGTAATTTTAATGTAGTCAGAGACGATTGAGATAACGAGTGACGCAACAATAATGCATCTATTCTGTGGATTCCAGAATGGAGGAATACCGATTAGATATACACTCATGAACATCTCTCACAACTTTGGTTTGGTCGTATCTTTACACTGCATGCTATATCAACTGACTATCAACTATCTTTTGTTTAGGGTTAGTCCCCAAACTAGTATGGTATGAGGGAGATTGGACCTTGTACATTATGACAATATTTAATAACAAAGAGTTGGATTGCTACTTACAGTAAATATGATATGTAAACGACACTTGTAAGGGAGTGGCATTTATTTACTTTAGAACCTAGTTGAATTTCTTGTATAATAGTACCATAAATGGACCTGTGCTCCCCTTCAAGAGGGACCCCTTTGAACTATAGTAGCCCTTCTCACTACAAAAAGAGCCACAGATTCGAATATTTCGAATTCTGTCTCCTCTGAGATTCATCCCCTACACCTCAGTGGTTGTAAATGGCTATTGTTGACATAAACCTTATTCAACTGCACCTAAATGCCCCCACGAACTTCTGAGGCCTGGGATTAAATTTGGTGAAATTCTTCCATACGTTAATGTAGAGTCGGGTGCCAGGTGAGTGGGCCAGGTTAGAACAGTTGGTTATCATACCTCCAGGGGCATGGCACAATATCAAGACCTGTGGACATACATGTCTGACAAGGCTTCTCATGTGAATGTACAACTACTGAAAATGAATTTTGTAGGATTGAAAATAGTATTTAGGACCCATCATAGGAACTTGTGAACTGTGAGAGGATAGATGTGTAAAACTGTTACCTGACTTATCGTTAGACTTTGTGGAGTCAACAGTCCAGGTCATATATCGTGTATCTGGTTGCTAAGGCCATTTAATCAAAATAACTTGGATTACGGATCCGCCGCTGGGAATTTTGGCAAAATCAAAAAAGAAATCTTTTTTTTTTCTTTTTCTTTATTTTTTTTTCAAGATGTGAGGAAAATCTTTTGAAAAAAAACAACAAAACATGGTGATGACCAAACACCAAGCAATTGTCAATCTTTCCTTTATTAACGTCCCCAAAAAGCATTTTTGATCACCAAAAAAAGGACGAAAAGTATAGTTTTGGGGTGTTCTAGGTTGCTCTTTTTTTTGTCTTTGGCCGCTGGGAAATTTTGGTCTCAAAATCCAACTTCTTTTTTACCTTTGGCCGCCCAAAATATCAGCTAAAAATCCCGTTTTAATTAAATGGCCTAACGTGGTGTGGAGATACTATCCATGAGTTTATAATATGCACACAAAGTGCTAATCTGGCTAAGGCAATCTCTCTTTTGTTTCCTATGCCACTCCATATGCTGCCTCCCACTGCCTATATAATATTATTTGTCTGTCCGTCCTCCTATAGATCTCTGCCTGACTGTCTTTCTCTGATATCCCCAATATACATGTACCTTACACCTTATATTCTGTTTAATCATTTAACCCAACGCTACACAATGTACAAGCATGTTAACTTCTGGGCAATGGTATAATTGCCCCACATGTCTATACATGTGTTGGGTAGAATTGAGTAAGCCTGGAGATGAGGAAACACCCTTGCTATCTAGCGTGAGTAACAACAGGGTGGAATAGGAATAGTGGCAGGAGGTCAAAGTACATTATTAGTCAGAACAAGTGCGTATACCGGGACGTGAGTAGACTATTGTATGCAGGGCAGGTGGCACATTGGAATGGGTTCACTTGGACATGGTAGGGAGTGGGCGAAAAATGAGAATTAGAGAGACACTGAGACAAAGAGAGACAGCGAGGCAGAAGCAGATAAATGCACACAGAGTAAGAGCGGGAGATAGAGCGAAAGGCAGACGGGTACAGAGAGGGAGACAAGAGGTTGAAGATCAAAAGAGCCTCTGTCATGTGTGGAACTGTATGATATCAGATTCATGCCACTTATCCATACAGCCACCGGTACATACAACTGCGGACCTTTTCATACACATTGTAGCCCTATCATCACTACCATTGATTATCTTTCATGATATGACAGGAACATTGAGTGCCCCTATACCCTGATTGCCCCTGATTGTCAACCAGATCATGTATTCATATCCCTAGCGCTGTGTACACAAACTATGCACAGTCGTCTTATAAATGTTGAACACAGTCTTCAAGATGAAATAGTTTCCGAAAGCTGAGATTAGTAAATGCAGTTGATCTTCTCTATGTAGTACCTTTCCAAATAAATGACGTCGTTATCCCAAACAATGTTCTGTTTTGGATTAGTTAACGGAGAATGGTTATGTATGCACTCTCTATTTATGAAAATATGAACTTAAATCCAATGGCCCACTGGTGCCAAGTGAATAGGGAACCAGAGGATCCACCTTGTGTTATACCAGTATAAATATATGATTTAAAAAAAAGAAATATAATTATATCATCTCAAATACACATATATGTATATATTTGCTAGACCCAATTTAGGATGAACTTCAGTTCTAGCAGCAATATGACACGAGGTCACTCTAAGCCTGAGTAGCTTATACATAGCCTGTAGTAGCCGATATACTAGTTATGCTGATATGGTAACATGATAGCCTGGGGTGTACATGTCCCAGCATGGTGAGATACATGCATAGGTCAAAGCTCTTTTGAGGTAGGGGACCTAGACACTCTTTGATCTGTCAGGGTTATGTTGCTGAATGTGTTAACACATAACACCACACCGCCCAATTCTAGGACCTCCATTATAGAAATGCACATATCATTCGAATTGTTGAGATGTTTCGTGAAAGTAGTCGTATCAAATAGGTGTATGCTATCTTCCTTATTGGATATGAATATTGGACCTTTACTGCATAGAAATTGTGGGGTTAGATAAAAGGACTTAATAGGATAGGGAGGGGTCACTATAGATAATCAGTCATTTATAATACAGAAATTGCATAGAGACAAAAGGATCATTGCACGGTCTTGACAGATCAAGGACAGCCTCCTTATTCAGAGCAATGTATGTAGTTTGTCATTGCATGTGTGCACATGCGCATGACTTTTTCTGCTGTCACTTATTGTTTAAGATGATTAAGTTCCAGGGAAATGTACTATACCTGTGGGAACTTTTGTGGTTTCCCATGGTGACTACAATGTAGTTGTAGAAGCAGCAGTAGGCATAGCCTTCAGGGGTTGGGAGTCAATCACCCGTGACCACCGTCACACCCTCTATCAGGCTGCTGATGTTGCTGCAACGTACTCCACATGGTCTCACATGGTTAATTCTCCAGTATGCATACTGGTACCTCCACGGTCATTGCATTCAATTAACTAGTGGTGACTTGCTCCTGACAGACACAGCGACAACAATGCTGAAATAGGTGATGATGGAATAAGTCCTGGTTGATGATTTGTTTTAATCCAGAAAACTAGGGTTCAGTACGGTCTCACATGGTTAGACATCTAGATAGGATCTTAGTGTATTTAGGATGTTCTTTGCACTTCACAAACCATGGATCGAGGCATTTGATTAGATAAGGTTGGCAGTTTACAAACTGCCAAGGCTATTTACAGTTTCCAGTGGATCATCAAGTTGAATACGTCCTTAGTATGGTTCCAGCACGAGTCCATCAGCTCGGTCAGGTCGATATCCTTAAGTGTAAGTAAGTAAACTCAGCCTTCAGAGACTGGGATATTATGACACACATGTAATGGCCAATATATACCAATAGGAATAGCTCCAGTGAAGTTTAGTCATAATGACACCCACTCTAAAATAGACTGGTATTATAGTATGAGTCCTATGTGTACCTGGTACAAAGGACCAGCTGCTTGGTGCGTTGTTAGTGCTGCTCTACTTTAGCAGTAATTGTTAAGGCATGGTGGTGAGCTCCAAACCTCACTACGGTATCCTATGTCACTGTACTCCATGAATAACATAGAACTCAGGGACGTCAGCAAATGACTCCTACAGACAAAGTTCACCGATACCAATTGACACTGTGTTTTAATTCATGCCAATCTAATGATAGAAATGGGATTCAAAAGTGATTATTCCAATGGCTTATGTAAACTAAATACGTCCAGTCATGTGGCCAGTAGTTGTTCATCTAGCAGTGGACCCAGATATCAAAAGGCATTTAGCCTCCCACCGAGGCACGTCGAATTGACATGTTAAGCTTATGAACTGTGGGGGTGACTGTAGTAATAGCCCTTTTCCAATTCTGATATATGACAAATTAGGTTGTTCAGACGGTTGTTAGTGTATGAGAATGGTGGTGTGAGGAGGTGCACAAACCCATGTTGGGGGTGGCTGTATGGTGGTCAGGTGAGTACTATGGAAGGAGGGGTTCCCTCCAGGCTCACATGCCTCCATACATGTATAACTTTGGCGGATGCACGGGTCTCCTTCCACCTACACATCACCTGTGCACAAATCAGCCCACTTGATATGCCTATGCAACTCCAACAGGTAGCTTCTCCTGTGTTGTAGTTTTGAGACTTGGTATAGTTTGTTAGGGCTCAAGTTGCTTATTCCACATTAATTCCAGAGGTGGCCTTTTACTATCAGGATGATATTCACTCCTCAAATAACATAGTAAACGTAATGTACCTCCGCTGCCTACCACATGCACATCAAAACGTTGAAACCTCTCCATGTGACACTGCTTTAAGCAGTTACCTGACCATTAGTTACTCCAGTTTGGCACTCACTACCTGACACATTGTGAAATGGTATATAGGAAAATGTCCAGAGTATGACAATGGGGTCTGGTCTGTGGGCTACCTGTACATGTGTAGGAATAACTATAATATATAGTTCGCTGTCCTCCCCCCCATCCCATCCTGCTGCCTCCACCACCCCTCCTCCACACCATCCCCCCAACACCATACTATAGTCACGGCCCACAGGTAGGCACTGCAGCCAATATAACTTGTGCTGACCCTGCCATGGCCACAAAGCTCTGTCATGGAGACCAGTGTAGTTGTACATGGCCTGGAGCAACAAGTCTTGTCTGTTCACCTCCAGGGTATGATGAGGCTCTCCCAAGTCTGCCTCCAGGCTGTTTTTGTCCCATACTCTCCATGTATAGGTATATTGGAGGCGGAGTGCCAGTACTAGTGTGGATGCCTTTTTTTCTCAATTTTAAGCCAGTCACCGAGGGACTATAATCATCATATATAATGTCATCGTCTCGTCATGTATTAGCCATATTACTAACACAGGATATTCTACAGGTGTTAAACAACTGGGCCCTTCTGTTACAAATTATAATAATGACACTGTATTAGTATGTTATTTAGTTATTTCAACATGATGGCTCTAAATCATACAGAGACACTCCAGCAATTACTCCAGTATGTAATACTGGAAGAAGTCTAAGATACTGGGAGAAGTCTGAAACACTGGGAAAAGTCTGAAACACAGTTATCAAAAGTCTACTGTTAATATTAGTCACGGATTTTACTTTTCTTTGTGTTGTTCTCTCAGTGCATCAGTTTTGAGAGACAAATATAGTTGCGATTAGTTGTTGATATTTCTGCGGAATCTCTTGTGCAAGTGTCTACTTCATCTTTCCACCTTCACTGCCCAAGCTAGGATGATGTCTAAAAGATGTACCAGGGTAGTTCCACATAGCATACCCCCTACTGGCATGGCAGAATACAATAGAATCTACGTGAAGCAGCACATACCACATACATGTAAACATAACTTGTATTTTTCATACATCCACCCACATCGGAAGCCTGCACTGTCTGTGCATTCAGAGCACTCAAACCTTCCCAGTTTTTAGTTCTCTTAAAGTCAGCCTTTGATTAACTATCTAGTTCAGTTTCGGGTTGTCAATGGAAATGCTCTTTCAGCATGGCCAATCAAGGACAATCAAGCACTGCTCCGTGAACCTCCGCTAACGTAGGCTACATCCAGGGTCAGGATTTAACCCTTGGCTGACCGTGCTGTTGTTAATGTTAGGGTTTGGCCTTCCTCCAGTAGCTGTCCAGGTGGCAGGCGGGAGAGGTAGATGTGGTTAGGCCTAGATGATGGTGGTAGTCCTCTCTACACCAGCCTCCTCTACCCTCCGGTGGCTAGTGTACAAACTACATGGAGCACTACTTGTACCCGATGTTACTTATCAAATGGGGAGGAGGACCATTTCCAATGTATTGGAAAAAGTTCACTCCAATAGCATCCTGCTGGCAATGACCCTAATGATTCTTGTCCAAGTAGAAGAAAGGCCAGGCCACCTAGCATTGTTATTCACGTTGATGTTTAGTGATTAATTTACATCCAACTAGACAACAGATAAAAACTATTATTTGCACTTTAAACTAGGCTCTCGTTTCCACCGCTCCATTTACATCAGTCTGTACATCGGAGTGTTCAGGTCGATTCTAGTGCCAATGATAGAATACCTGATCGGACATCAGGTCACTTGGAGGTTAGTACGCACAGGCGTGCCGATCTGCTGTCAATAGATATTGGGAATTTTGACCTAGCTCTACTGGGATAGAGCCATCATTTTTCGTCTCCCATAAATATGGCCTGTGCTTATACACCTAAAATACACAACAAAGAGTCCAAAACTCTTTACGATCAAAACACACTGCCGCCAATACCTATACCCTGCAGGGTGTCCATTACTTTATTTGTATGCATGTGAGTCGTTGTTGTTGTCTGAGGCACGTGCTGATAGCTTGCTACAAGCAACATAGGCTATTGTAAGTGATTTGCATGGAAGCTACAATGAACATGTTCAGCAAAATCAACGTTAAACAAATACAACTTGAACAATACAAGTTTGAATATGACAGTCCTATGTTGACTCTCATCTACCAAATATCCATCAGAAGGTAGCAGCATCCAAAATACACATGCCACACCACTCTTAACGTGGAATATCAATGACTACAAGTATTTCTCTTGTTGATTGATTACACTCCAGAGTCACCCGTGTGGAATAGTCAGCCTCCAGTACCTGGATCCCACAACCCTTACCCTATATGCACAGAGAAAAGAACACTGATCGCTTTGACGCATACTGCACAGGTCACAATTTGTCTCCCAGATGACATGTATGAAGGCATGTCAAATGAGGTTGACCCTCTCATATTTGGTTCGTCAACTCCATTTGACATGCGTAATGAAGACACGTCACATATTTCTGATCCATTCACCTGAGTGCTAGGTAATACTGTGAGACAATTATGTAAGGGTCAAGAGCAGTCAATAACTATGTACCAATGGTTCAATCAAGGGAGGCCTATAATAGAAGGCAGGGGATATCATAGTCCAACAGGCCTGCAAAACTAAGGCACTTTTTCCTATCTACAGAACTCCTACTTGACTGAGGACCTCTATGCAGTCCATAAGACAAGGGCATGGAGATGCATGGCAATGCCATATGTCTCCCTGTACTGTAGATACTGAGATTATAGATTGTGGGTTAGAATACAGTCCTTTGGTATTTTCACTGACCCACACATAAGGTGTCTAACCACTCCAGTTGGAGTATTCAGGATGGTGGGTGTCTATTTTGATATTCAATAACAAATGCAGATTTAACAACGAAATAGAATTCACTACCATTCATTGATAGTATTTACAGACCTTAGTGATCTATTCTTCATGAAAACAAAATGACACAGATACATCAAATGTCTCAAGTGTTGGTAGTACTTCTTGGTAGTGATTAGTCCTGGTACCAAAATGGTTGTTTGCTCCATCTAGTGGAATATCCTAGAAGAATTATGTATGTCAAACCATCACATGTCAAGTGCCTTCGACATGGCTGTGACCCTAGTCAACTCACAGATGACATGGCATTTTAAGGCATGTCAAATCATATGAGGATTACTGTGTGCTACAGTTGTCATGGTGACATATGTGCACATGTCCCGATGACGTGTGCTCTCTCTGTCAAATCAAGTTGACATGGGTATACATGTCACTTTGTCAGGAAGAATTTTCTCAGTGTGGCCATGGTGTTGTGAGCAGGATGGTAGAAGGTAGTGGTAACTATAGGCTTGTGCCTACAGGAGGAAGCAGCTTCATCTACTCAGCCTTAATATCACCTGGAGGAGGCAGCTGATTTGCTCCAGTGCACATGCCATTCATGCACTACAGCAACCGACCAGGGCTCTCCTGGTGCAGTCCGGTAAAACAACTACTACAGAAGATCTACCAGATTTCTGGTATTTGCATTGCCGAATGGATCCGATGGGTCGTATAATTACAGAATGAACAAAGCAAATAATTGAACCTTTATTGTGGATGGCAGAGGACAATATACTCCTCTCTAAAATGTTCATCAGTGATCATCCAATGCACATTTGAATAGAGGAGTACAGTGTTCAGTTAGAGCATACTGTGCCGGTTGAGATCATTTGTACCGTTGGTGAGCTCAATTCCGCAGGGAAAGATTTTCACAGCGTTTATGAATTAGACCTAAAAAGAGTGTGAGGGCGTCGTTGATAAGATGGTCTTTGGAAAACAATTGCAGTGTGTCCTACTTGTAGATGTCTAAATATATGACACATGCTGACAGGAATTGATGACATAGCATATAAGTCATGAGACTAACAAATCATTATCCACTATCATTAACCACTGTGGGCTTCAACAGGCTGACAATCATCCTCCTCATAAATATCAACATCGTTAAAGTATTTCATATGATCTCATTCCAAAGTTTATTTTGAACTTTTAAATTCATTTTCCAAACTTAATTAATAATCACCTTGTTATTGACTTTGGGGCCCATGTGACCTTCCCCTCCCCCCTCCCACATGAAAACGTACAAGAGGATTGCACTATGTAGTACACACACGGGAACCCTGCATACTCTGTCTACTGCACCCATAACCAATGGTGCGTGACGGTCTACTTCCGCGTCACGCTCCTGCTTATTGATAAAAAATTATTAGACTTGCAACCGACCTCAAATCAGAGAGGAAATATAAACAAACTTAGCACTTTCTGTTTTTATTTTTGTTTATAGAAATGAGAAGACCAATGTGGGTAATAGTATGATAAGCCTTTGTGAACATTTTTCTAGCTATTTAATTGGGGGAAAAGAGAAGAAAAGGGATTTCAGCAAATCACATGGTCTTAATATTTACAATCTTGATAATGACTTTATCAATTGGAATTCATATAAGGATTAGAAACATGTTCGAAAAGTCAATAAGATCCCAATAGGTACCGTGTTAATCCCATAGCACTTTGCCAATATTGCAAACATTCAATACTTTAATTGGCTAAAAGATCATGGCAAACCTACACCACTTGAAATAGGGTGGAAACGTGACGAATCAAAGCATCGAACTGACTACTCAGGATCATTATAATGGAAAAACCGCATTATGGAACACGGATGCCATGAACCCAAGTATAAATGGTCACCTGTGTGAGAAGCCAACCATTATCAACAGGTTACAAATTAATCTGATTGAACGAGACTGTTATTGCTTATCTAGAGCCTTCATGGAATGATTGAAGTCTGCTTTGGCGATGAGTTTTCATGATCTAGAAAAGTTAACATAGGTAAGGGAGCGCCTAGTTAGTGTTTGTGCCAGGGTGAGAATTTCGAGGGGGCGAAGGAATAGGTGTGGGATATTTCTGTAAGGGGGAGGAGGGCAGTTATTTCGAGGTATATGACTTGTGTAGGGGGAAGAGGGCAGTTCATTTCGAGGTACATGTATTTGTGTAGGAAGAGGAGGGCAGTTCATTCCGAGGTTCATGTATTTGTGTAGGGACAGGAGGGCAGTTCATTCTGAGGTTCATGTATTTGTGTAGGGAGAGGAGGGCAGTTCATTTCTAGGTACATGTATTTGTGTAGGGTGAGGAGGGCAGTTCATTCTGAGGTTCATGTATTTGTGTAGGGACAGGAGGGCAGTTCATTCTGAGGTTCATGTATTTGTGTAGGGAGAGGAGGGCAGTTCATTTCGAGGTACACATATTTGTGTAAGGGGTGCATCATTTTGGGGTATACACTGCCACATTAGTGGTTGGGGGAGGAGATATGAAGCAGCAGCAAGCTTGAATAGAATTAATGACCGCTAAGGGAGTGATCATTTGTTAACAACGGGGGGGGGGGACTGGTGGGTTTGAGGGGGGGTCAGAATTTTTTTAACCCCTTGACTGGGGGGGGGGGTCAGAATATTTTTCAATCCCTCAGATGGGAGGGGTAAATAAAATGTCACCTGTTTTCAGTGGAAAACCCTGCGCATTACTATAGGTTAAAAGGGCATGTTCACGTGCGATTTTCGCCCCTTATGGGGGGGTCAAAAAAATTTCTACCTTCGAGAGGGGGGTGTCGAATTTTTTTTCTGGTGTCCCCGTGCAAACCCACCAGCCCCCCCCCCTGTTGCTAAAAATTGATCACTCCCTAAAAAAGTAAAAAATGAAACCCTTGCTCTAAAATGCCCAACTCTAATGAAATTAAGGTGGATGGTGCCCATAGATTAAACACCCACCTGGACTATATGAACTGCAGACCACACCCCTTTTCAAATGCCCTCTCAGTAAGCTGACGTACACAGGTCAGCAATATATCCTAGGATTTCTTTAATTATACTGAATCCCTGCTTTTTTAAAATAACACAAATATGTATGAACCAAAGGCTCATGGCACAACATAAAATAATTTTGAATTTGCCATCTTTTGTTGTGATATGTTGTGGTACAAGCAGATGCGAATTCAAATATTTTCACACAGAAAAATAAATCTTTGGCACAATATTTAAGTCATATCTTCTTTGCAATAGTACTAGAAGATATGGGCCAATGTCCATTTAGCTGTGATAGGAGTATACAGTGTTTTACCATAATATGCATGGAGGGTCATTAAATAGTAATTAAATTTTTGTACAACTTCCTTAGAATATTCTCGCCAACATTTCGCATCTAGAAAATATGTTTTGACCATGTGATCCCAGGCATTTTTACATTGTTTTTCCATATTGAAATAAAAATCTCATGAAAATAATAGAACTCTAACAATCAGCTATGCTGCCCCTGCACCCACCACAGACAGCTGGCTGACTGGCCTCATTTGTAGGACGGCAGGGTTAGTAGGCCTATTCTGAAGAGAAATCAGAAGATTGTGACTTCACCCTCATCCATGCTGCCACGTTTTTCGTGGACCTCCTACTGACCATACAGAAGTAGGGTAACCCACCCTGACTCAACCACTAGGCATGTTGCTACCTAAGGTAAACCACCCTGGGCTAACTTCTTTCAGATAGCATGTGCCCCCCCCCCAGTTGACTTTGCACAATTAACTGCAATATGAATATCCTGCGCTTGACACCAACAATCCTGATTTATCGTGAAAATGACTTGAAATAAGGCAGGATGGTCGACATAAGGTACTTACATTCCTAGTGGTCGAGTCAGGGGCGAGTTACCCTATTATGTGCTCAGCAACATGTGCAGAGGACGTGTTTGACATGGTCGCTATCCACCTTAAGTCAAGATGCTTACTCTTCAATAACACGATGATGCATGATATTCTCTCCGCATACATAAGCTTTAGGGAATGATACAATGGGACTGTCTCTGCCACTAAAGCAGCCACCAGACCAGGTGTGTAGACCTAACGACCTCCCCACATATATAGACCTATCTGTTTGGACAGTAAGCAGAATCTATAGGTGAACAATCTAGGTGAAGGAGGAGGACTGGGTGGTGGCCTTATAAAAAGAAAATTAGTAAGAACTAGTTTTATTGATTGAAAGAATTATTTTAGATCCGTAAGTAGGTCTTGGCTTTTATAGTATACCTAAGTAGCAGTTACCTGACTCAGAGTTTTCAAAACCTGGTAATTCACTCGTTATTAGTACACGCCAATACCCAGGTATTTACAACCATAAAACTGTTTGCATGATGTAGAGTGGGTGATTTTACAAGTATAGCCATCAACGTGTCGACAGGAAACCGCATGTGTCATTAACATATCATATTAATAGTTTGTTTCCCTCTGTAAACTCTCATTTATCAGAGCAACTGTGTGTGAAATCATCAAGACTAGCCCAGTATGGCACCAATACTCGAAAGTCTTACATTCTCAATTCACACACCGCTCATCCAATGTAATGGCCGCACTCTATTTAACATGGCGAGCATTCCCACCTATTTTCCTTTTTGCCACCATTTTGGACAACAAATGGTCGAAAATCTAGCGATTCGTGAAGCCTTTACAGTAAGATGGAGTTAAAACCAGTCTTCCTACTGAGAACGTAGCTCATATGCTTGTATGCGCCTTTTATTTTTCTCCATATTCCAACCTCCACAATTTATTTCGATTCTTTACTTTTAGTGTAAGTAGTCCCCCCATATCGGTTCTATGGCCGTTGTATTGTTCTAACATGTGATAAAAGGTTATTAGAATAAGGAAAACTTACCCATTGTTGGCTAGGTAGGGATTGAAGACTTCCAGAACCATGGTAACTCAGGAGGAAACTGTTGGTGGTGTCAGGGAGGGGCCCACTCCTCCTGCACCCTACCCATCCACTTCCTACACCTACCTACTCACCTGCCTTAAGCCATACACCCATGGTACCAACACCCGGCAATTATAATTATTGTACATATATTTCCATAAGGGCAGATTCCTGATACACGCTATACACCGGTATTAGGGCTTATTACTTTAAAGTCATCCATGTACACCAAAGTTATGTTTCAAAGCCATATACCCCAAGTAACGTTGATTAACCCCCACATCTCTTTGTATCCACTCTCTTCCTAAATACAATGTCATTCTATGATTTATTCCTTTTGGCATTTTCTTATTCAAATCCATGATCCATTAGAGGAAAGCCTGATATTAGCTTCAGTAAAAAGAAACTGCTATGCATAGGCAAACCATAGTAAGGGTGGCTACCTCGGTGGAAAATGGACTTAATCATTGCTGCCTGCCCCTACCTTAGCCCCTCTGAATCCGGACACGACCCCTCAGAAATCTCGGCCGTTTAAATTTGAACAAGGCTGCAGAACAAACGTTAACACCCAATCTCTGTCCGCATAACCTATATGTAGGAACATGTTGATGTGGTCCCAGGCATTTACCTCATGTTTATATAAAACATCATGGGCTTGGAGGAAGTAGCATTTGAGGCAACAGGTGGAACTCTCGCCACAGGTAGTACAGTAACTGATGAAAAATATCTACAAGAAACATTTACATATAGATCTACTTCATTGGTACTATTCAATGTATATTTCACTGAATTGTTAGATATGGAATTGTCCTAGCAGTAAAGGAAAAGTGGGGCGAATGGCTGGGATTACTAGTATATGGAATAGCTGGATCCCTTTACTCTGCGAAGAAATTACCAGTTTTGCAGGATGAGATTTATAAATAACTTGAAACAGTTTCTGCTTAGACTCAATAACTTCTTAACATAATACTTTTTATGAGATTGATTTCTTCCTTAAGGTTGAGAAGAGGACTTCGCATAGTGTATTGATATCAATGTTTGTACCAATGTATTGAATTCCATTGCAAAAGAATATAAGGGGCATCTAAAGACTTTGAATGAGAGAATGAGAGGTGAATTAGAGGCAGCCTCTATACTGCAGGGCCTCTAACTATATAGAAAGGTATCGCTTTCCTTCGTTATTCTTAACTCGGCTTGTCACCAGGTTCTGGTACATATTGCCACCAGGTACATATTGCCACACGGGTGGCAATATGTACTGGTAGCCTGAGAGCTCCTGGGCCTGGCCTACCAGCCTGTATTCCCGCCTGTAATGGTGTACATCTAAGCTCTTACATTCGGTTGGGGGATTATCGGGGGTTGAATTTCCTGGAAAGGGAACATTTTTCGTCTTTGATATCGGCGGTTCCCTTCTTATTTCCTCGTGCATGTTAATACCCAGATGTTCGAGGCCTTAAACAAATGAAGAAAGATTGTATACATCGGAGGATAAAGTTTGCGCTCACAATACCCTGAAATAGCAAACATATCACCTTGGGGAATTGAGGAGAATAATGACATTTTTAAGTATAATATATGGTCGTTTAGTCCTCTAGCTATATGTATTCATAATTTCCTATGTCAACCAAAGCAAATACATAGATAGAAATACAACAATTAGAATCTGACCACCCTGTATGAGAAGACCATAAAACCAGTGATTGAGTTAGAAATTCATGTTGGTATCCAGTAATCTTCAGTCCTTATATCACCAAATGTAGCCTGCTCAATCAGCACAATACACCTGCCATAATCAATACACATTGTGGGGTGTCGTAGGTGCACTAAAACAGTGTACATACTGGTATCCAGGAATAGAAGTGAGAGGTGGTAAGAGGCGGTATATTGTGTTGGAATAAAACCGTCTTGAAATCTTGAAATTAGTTGTAGAATGTTGGGGCTTACTTAGTACTTACACCACTACTGCCCAGTAGAGAAAGATCAGGATCTGACGGAAATAAAATATGTATGAACGACAGATTACGACTACTTGATATGTCATTTGTCCATGCATCTACAGCGCAATCAATTCTCAGCGTCTAAGCGTACACAAAATGTCGATATAATTTTCTGGATGCATTTATGCAAGTCGAATAGGGTTGTTGACCATTGGCATAAGTAGCATTCCTACATAGTTAGTCAGTACATATTCTGGTGATTAATACTATATATTACTGATACCAGGGTGATATAATATCTCATATCACCACTAATACAATCCTCAAAGCAGAGAGTATAAAGCCTTATCTATAAAGGTGTGTCATCGGAGGTCAGTCCTTCTGCCTTCAAACCATGAAATCTTGAGATAAGGTTATCTCATCATGGTATTAAATCTTACAAGTGAGAAACCCTTAAGACAATAGTAATCCGGCAAATATCTCAAGTATATACCATCCTAAAAATATTAAGGCAACGAAATTAAGCAGTGCTTTTCACGTTGGATATGCCATTCTCATATGAAAGGGAACTAAGCTCTGCAGAGCTTAGTATAGGTATGACCTATAATGGTAATAGAATGCATCAGAAAGCCTATTTAAGGCCCTTATAATAGAAGATATGATAAAAAGTATGTCAGAATCTTTTTATTCAGTGGAAAGACAACTGACGGAAGCCATCATGAAAAGAGGGTGCCCCCCCCCCTTAAAAACAAATCAGACTAAAGTTCTTAACCTCCCGCTGCACACTACCGAGCCTTTCTTACCATGCTACCTGAAATAGACCTTTACAGATAGGCAAAGAAAAGGTAGATAGTAAATGGACAAGTGGTTGACATAAATGAGCAATGATCTCTCCCTTATCAATTATTGATTGCCCATTCTATTGATTTGCCTCAAATCAGCTATTGTTTCAATTACATGCAATACTATCTATGCTTAAACCTAGTCCTTTCAGCAAGAACTTGAGAGCCGGAAAAGTGCTAATATGAAGGAGGTAAAATATATGTAAACTTCATACCCAATGATAAATGTAGTTACCTGCACTAAAGGTACCAGATATATGCATTATGGTGCATCATGTTTCCATAGGGTCAAACTAAATTCTTACAGGTGTATCATCAGGTAGGTTATAGATAATAATTCCATTATCTAATGACCTGACCAAACTATAGATGTATCTATACATTATGTATGGGTTGGTATGTACCTATCCCATGTTATAAAGTCACCAGAGTTCAGTTTTACACGGTGCATGTGGTATGTGAGTCTAGATACACTGTCTCAATAGATAATAGATCCATTGTAGCATGAAAACACTCCTCTCCCTCCTCCCGAGCTACTGCGCTGATTAACTATACGGGCCATAAGTCTTACCTAAGTCTGGGACTATATTGAGTCCTATGTATGAAATGATGATAGTGGCGGTGAGTAGATTTGAAGTCAGTCTATAGTGAAGTTCCCAAGGTTTGAGGATTTATCATGGTACTCTGATAACCGTTTACTGGAGACGTCTTTAGCTAATTACTAAACGCATGTAGTCCTACATCATGGTCTGAAGTAGACCTCGCCGTGTCAATGTTTTATCTGTAGCAAACCTTTATGTTGATTAAGACAAGTATGGATTGATCAGGTAGGCTGCCACAGGTACAGGAGATTACGGTAGGGACCACTTTATCAGTCCTATTATCAGTATGCATATTGATGGTGACCGCCCGGCCAAAGTCTAATCAGTAGGTGCCAACTGTGATATCCTGACACTAGCTGCGCTTACAATAAATATCCCACTTTAATAAACTTGGTGTTCTAACACTCATTGACTTGCAAAGGCTACTCTTGAATTGAAATCATAATCTCTAGTCCTTGTGTGAAGCAAATCATGGACATAATGATAAAGATAAGGTATGATTAATAAATGTGCTTTACCTGAAAGTCAGAGAGGAGAAAAGGTACGCTTCACAATAGAGTATCCAAATCTATGTTGAAAGATCAATACATGTTGGAGACACCCCTTTTAGGTCTAAACTTTGACACTGGGAAAAGCTAATTCAACATTAAAGGGTGGTTTTCCTTCACCTCACTCGAACCCTAGACCCAATTCTGACGAAATGCCCCAATTCTAATGTCTAGAAGTTGAAAATAATGGGAAACCACCTACCCCGACATAGTCCCGTGTTGACGTTAAGAGAGTCACGTGAGGTAGTGTGTTATCTCGTGTTACATGGCGATAACTGAGGAAGTTCCAGTGGAGTGAGTGAGTAGGTAGGTACAGTAAAACTTCAATATAAGGAGGACCTTGAAAAATGTGAATTTGCTCCTTATAAGCATGGTCTCTTTATAAGCAAGGTCAACCTACATTGTGAGATATATTGTAATGCTTTGCATATAAGGCACACTCTGCATGTAAGACGCACCCCCTACTTGCTGTAGAGCTACAGGGGTACATGGGGCTAGATTTTGAACACTTTAGTACTGTTTTATCATATAATATCCTCAACTATAAGAACCCCCCCCCCACAACTTTTACTGATTCTATAATTAAGGCACACTAGGTGTACAATAGGGTTCTCATCATCTTAGGAAGACCAGGGCCTGTGTCAGGACATCCCCCCCCTCCCTGCCCCCTTAGACCGCTGTAAACATCACAGGGAGACCATGGCATGTGTCAGGACATCCCCCCCCCTCCCTGTCCCCTGCGTGGCTGTGACTAAGGGACACACTTCTGCTAAAATTTCCTCCTTATAACAGAGTTTATAGAAGAGGTCCCTCGTTCTAAAGAGGGTTTTATTTGTATAGAAATGTATGGGGAAAATGGTGCTAGACAAATATGCTCCTTATAAGGAAGATCTCCTTATATCAGAGCTCTTTATAACGAAGTTTCACTGTATAAGTGTAGGAGTTGGCGCTGATGTGGGTTAGGTGTGCTTTATTAGTTTAAATGGGGTTGTCATTGGCTTTATTACTGTCTCCATAGTCAGCCTTTTGGTGTGATATGTTCATACACATACTACTTCTACTACTTGCGACTGTAACTACCACAAATACAGTCATATGTGACATGTGGGTACTGATATGTTGACTACACCCCTCTTTGACAGACTTTGTGTGCCTTTGGTGAAAAAGCTCTTCGTTGTGCAGACATTTTGGTCAAGGTAGACCCCTTGCTTAATTTCCTAAGTGTACCATTTACTTATATTGGTGAGGCGACTCTATATAACCAATCAAGAGGCCATCTTCGATTTAATATTTATGTCAGGGTATTGTAATTGCAATTCTTTCCACATGGGGAAGTCAGAAGAAAAAGTTCGTAAGTGGAAAAAAGCAATTCTAGCGGAATTAAAGCCACAACTGGCTCAACCCTGATTAGGTAAGGGACACCAATTAATCTACTCATTACATGTCATGTAATATTTGTCTCTCATTTCAAACGATGACTATTAGAAAGTAGAAGATTCAGAGTAGACAGGTGAGATAATAGAGAGCATTAAACGTATGCTACTCTGTTGGGCATCATGCGGTCATTTTCTCCATTGTCACCTGCACCTGGGCACCAGTAGGGTAGGATCCGGGATATCCCATGGGATGCACGGGTCATTGGGGGTGAATAGTGGGCGGGGGGGGGGGGGCTCTATCAAGGCGCAAGCCTCAGCAAGGTGAGGGTGGGGGTAAGCAGGTATCTTCTTTGGATTCCTTCTGGCTACTATAATTGGGATAGGATCAGCCAGAACTATGTGCCCCATTCTGCATGACCCCTCCCAGGTATTTCAATGTGCTCGGTACTGCTTAAGGTGGCTGGCGGGGATAGACTAAAAGTAATTAGATTTTGGCCATATTCACACTATACTCCCATAATGACTTGTACTTTTCATAGGTGCAAAAATAGTATGGTGGGCCCATGCATATTTTTGAGATACAGAGGATTCAACCCTATATAGGATCATATAGTGATTTTTCACATAAATCCCCAGATTCATATCCAAAAGTAATTAAATCTTTTCATAACTCCTTCAGCATATCTTTTCAGTAGATACAATATTGACATAGGGTCCCAGGCATATATCTAATGTTTTGGATGATTGAAATAATAAATGAAAGGATATGGTTAGAACAGTGATATCTAGTTTATATAGTCTTTTCTAGGTGGTCATATACAGCAGCCCCCATGGCTCATGTGTAATGTCTCTGCCTTACTCACAGAAGATCCAGGGTTCAAATCCATGCCAGGCCTCCCAGTATTTTGCACATTTCGTTTATCCATAATGCCAATGTAGCACAGAGACCCCCTGTGTCCAAATGCTGAAATAACAATCCCCGCCAGCCACCTTAAACGTCCAATACCGACAAGGTTCCAGCAATTAACACATTATAATTATAAAATAATAGATGATGTACTCACTGATGTCGAATGCCGTTCATGACGCCGGGCATAATGCTTACTCCACCTTATACATCGATCTGAAAAACAAAGGGCGAGTAAAAATGTAGGAAAATGTCCCGAGATGGGGTATGGAATAGAACAACAGCAAATCACTACCTGTATGTATAGGGATCCCTGATAGGGATGCCAGTTATGTGTTAAGTTTTTGACAGGCATTTTCTCTGTCCTTCTAACTAGCTCTCTACATGTAGCAAGCAGACACATAACGTCTAGTTGAAACTATGAGGGCGTGGTTACAGGTGACCTTACCTGTGTAGCTACCTTTAGGCCCCCTAGTGAGTATCCTGGTACCACCCCCCGTGTAACATGCTTTCTCCATCAGCACCAAAACCACTCCCATACCCTCAAACCCCATTGTGCAACTGAACAATACTGAACAAGATAATGAATTATTTCTAACATCATCACGCGGCGAATACAGAAAAAAAAACCACTTTTGTTTTCGGGTTCAATTTGAAGTTTTTCTTTTCAGCTGCCCCAGACAGCTATAGCTACACGTTCACGTCAAAATGAATTTATCATTCATTTGTTCAAGTACATGTAGCTCGAGGCCTAGAAATAGTGTATAAAACACATACAGTTACAAATATACATGTCATACACGCATTTTCAGCACACGCAAAAGTATAAATTTCGACATATTTTAAACAGATCTGGGCTACCTAACATGGATCTAAGTTCAGTAGCCTAGATTTCTGACCTGTGAGCTGACACACCTTTTTGTGTGTGCCCAATTAGTAGTGTGAGAATCAATACCTGCTGGAGCAGAACAGGTACAGGTAAACACTGCTTTTGTGCACGGATTGCACGTTTTGAGTTGTAGTCTTTTTTTGTACAAAGTACTCAAGGGCGGCACGGCCTAGTGGATATGGTATTAATGGGAGGCAATGGGTGGATACCTGTCTAATTAACCCTTTATATTTAATTTGAGGTAATGGGTGGATACCTGTCTAATTAACCCTTTATGTTTAAATGCCGCATACATGGTGCATTTGTACTTTGATCCATTTAGTCGTCATGATGCATGGTTGTTACTCTGGTGAGTAACTCTCCATGGTTACTTTCATGCATTATGCTGGTCCTGTGGGACTAGCTACCGAATACATCCCAGAACTGTATTCATGTATGATGCCAACAGAGGAACATGGGACTTTTATCATCAAACTATTTAATAGCTGCTGCTGAGTGTTTTTATTCAATATGGAAATCTTGATTAAAATGACATGGATTAAAAGACCTTAGTCATCAAATCATTACAAATTTAAGTGATTTGATTTAGATAATAGTCTTACAGACAGGTTAGTCTCTGTTTTGTCCATAAGGAAAAGGTTGAGCGGAGATTGACAGCTAACGTGACAAAGGGAGTATGGACCTACACTACAGAAATAAAAACGTCCAAGTATACTAAGGTCTGCATCATCTCTGATCTTGGTTTCAAGGATTATGTTTACATCCCTGGATCTACCTGCCAATGTACAATAGAATATTAGATATGGGCATAATAAGGTAACTAATTTTAGGGCGAATTCCTTCTACAGAATTTCTAGGGGACATCAGGTCTTAGTGTACAGAAGACAATATAATTACTTTTTTTTGTCTATGTATTATATACATGATGTAAAAGTCAGAAACTTATTGACAAAGAAAACAGACTGAAAACATAGTGGCCCTCTGTCAAGCTCGCATTTGCCCCTTATCCTTTCGAAATACTTTTTATAGTCACTGGGATACAGCGTGGTCAGTCTTCCAAAGCTTCTTGCAAATTCGTTATAAATATCCCATAGCGTACACAATACAGAACCTCTCGGTAGTTTTTAAGCCAAACCATACAAAAGAACACTACTTGTATTTCTTTTACAGTCAAATACACTTTCACTTTCTTAATATCATATTGGTCCCATCTCACGAGCCTACCGATTTTGATAATTAAGAACAGATGTAAGTTTAGAATATAAAAAGCTCAAAATAAATCCGTTTCATTTGGTCACCACTCTCCATGACAGAGCCTACATGGTCCCGTGCGTCCTTTAGTTTCCTCACCATAGATTCCACTCTTCAATATGACACACTATTATCAACACACCTTTATCATTCTCAGGAATGCAACTACACAAATACTCGGTGGACGCGAACCACATAAAACAGTCTTTTATTTTAAAACAAAGAAGAACACATATATAACACTCAAGACAGGACACTGTGAGTTGACTCACAGTGTCACAAAGCTTAGTCCCATCTATTATCATTTATACTGCTGGTGTGTCTGGCCAGGTGGTTTCTATGTGTGGGACTAACACATGACACATGGCGCCATCAACCAGGACATTATCAAACTAAAGTCATCCTCAAAACACAGAGCGTGTGGGTGACAGGACTATGACATTTCATCCTCTTCAAAACATTCCTTAGGTATCTATTAGTTATACGGCTAGGTATCCTTTTGGAAACAAGTGGCACCACTTCCGATTGAGGAGAAACTAGTTAATTCAATGTTCTCTTAGTAAATCAACAGGTGATCGTTTTTGTAACAGGTTGTAGCCATGTCCTATTGGTGCTATGTTATGTGTTGTGTTTACTATTGATATTCCTCGTGTGACCTCTGAATAAGGAGATAATCCTTTGGTTACTTCCAATTGAAGCAAAAGAAGCCATGACCTAGCATTGGAGTTTGTGGCCCATTTCTGTCTGCAATATTACACGCCAATTCCTGGATTCAAAGTGAAGCCATGCAATTGTTTCCAATTAGAGCCATAGTTCAGTTTCAAAAGGAGTTCCATAGGCTCAAAGTTAGTTATAAAATGGGTTCCATCAAGTAACTTCTGTGCCTTCCAATTACCGCCATGTTGTAGCATATAGTGTAACTTTTAATGTGGCTTCGAATTTTATTCAAGTTGCGATTTCCAAATAGAGTAATCTTGTCTCAGATTGTGATCTCCTATTGAAATCATCTTCCAGCTTCTGATTGAAGCGTCTTATTCCAGTTTTTCTTCTTCTAACTAGAAAAATGCTGAGGTTTCAGATGACCATATGTTATGGCTTCTGACTGTTAAAAGTGAAGCCACGTTGTTGACTCTCGTACTGTGGCTTCTACTTAAACCAGTTTTATGGCGTCAATTATTATAGTCATACTGTGACTTCCACTTAAAGCCCTGTTGTGACCCCAATTATTGAATTCATGTGGTGGCTCCCACTTATAGTCATGTAGTGGCATCCAGTTTTCTCAGACTCATACTCTAGCTTCCAGAAATAATGGACTCATGAAGTTACTACCACTTTAAGTCAGGACATGACTTCCACTTATTGGACTCTGGCTTCCACTCATAGTGATATTGTGGCCAAAGTTATTGGACTCATATGGGGACTTCTACCTAGATCTCTTTTTGTGGCTTCTAAATTTTGTCGCCATATGGTGGCTTCCACTTAAACCAATACAATGATATGGCTCCAATCAATAGCTTCTACTAAAAGGCATGAAGTGGCATCAAGTATTGGGATCATACTCTGGCTTCAACTTAAAGCAATGTAGTGTTCCCAAATAATGGTCTCATAGACTGGCTTCCACCTGAAGTCTTGTGACTCATATTCATTGGATTCATACTGTGGCTTCCACTAAGAGTGATGTTGTGGACATATAATTATATGTATATGCTTACATTTACAATTTCCTCGTGGCTTCTAATTATTGGTGCATATGAAAGCTTCCACTTGAGCTGATGCTGTGGCTCTAAAACTTTGACTCAAACAATGATACAATGGCTTCCCCTTAAAGTGATGCTGTGGCTCCAACTGTTGGACTCATACCCAGCATTCAATCTAAAGCAATGTTATGGCCCCAATTATTAGCTTCATACTTTGTCGTGACTTCCATTCAATTTGACTCATACTCTGGCTCCCAATTACCGTAATATCCTGCATATAAGGCGCACCCCGCGTATAAGGCGCACCTAGAGTTTTAGGATTTGGCCAGAAAAATGAAAAATTCATAACTTCTTTTCTACTGAATGAATTTTCAAAATTTAAAAAGCTGTGTGTTTCTTGAACCCCTGGACCCCTCTGGACCCCATATGCTGCTGATTGGGTTACATGGGAGTGTCACATATTAAAAGAAAGGACTTGGTGTCCCCCTTGTGGAACCAGGGAGAACTAAAACCCCCCGTATAAGACGCGCCTTATACGCGGGAGTATACGGTATCAATTATTGTATCCACAGTGATTGGACTCATATGGTGGCTTTAACTTACATTCGTCTTGTGGCTTCCAATTATTGGAGCCATATGGTAGCTTTCACTTAAAGCCATTTTGTGGCTCCAATGATGATAAGCCCTATATAGTGGCTTCCACTTGAATTAATGTTGTGACTTCTAATTAAATTCTTCATGTGGCTTCTGGTTGAAGTCATGGCATGCCTTAATATGACTTCAAAGTAAATTCGATTGGGGTGTGAAAATCTCCTGTGGCAGTAAGAGGCTTCATATCGGTTTAAGATGCATAGGTGTGTTATCTTCACGTTTGATACCTCGGAAGAGTGTTTGAAAAGAATCAGGTTGCAAGTGAGGTGGGAAGTATACCGAAAACGCTACCTTTAGTCCAGGATGAAAAGTGGTATTAAACTGCAGAATCCGAGGATTAGGGAGTGATCTTTTTGTAACAACAGCGGGGAGGTTTGGTGAAATTCTGCATGTGCGCAGCAAAAATTTCCATCCCCCGTCAGAGGGGTCTGTATTTTTTCTGTCCCGCCTTTTATTCTTTAGTAGCATGTGAGCTTTTCCGCTTAAAAGGGGTGAATTATTTTTGCCCCCCCCCCCAATCCACAACCCCCCTACCACTATTAAAATATGACCACTCCTTTAGGTGGTCAGTCTTACACTTTTAAAACAGATAATTGTGTCAGAAATGACGTGACGTCATGCATTTACTCTACTCCTACTGTCGCAAGTTCCGGCCTGTTGTACCCACACAGACAGGTGTTATGGATACAGGTCGGCAACAGGCGGTCACAGGACGCAGGTGGTGCCCCCTAGTGACAGATACAGGTAACAGGGGGAAATCTGTCTCGACTTTCTATCAGATAGATCAGGGTTTTCTGAAATTTCGTAAACTTAAAATGAGAATTAGGTGAATCAGACAGGGAGAAGAAGACGTAATGCACGTACGTCAATTACATTCATGAGACTGTGAAGGGTGACCTCTCTAGGTTATGTGTCATGCGGGGTGTCATGATAGGAATAACTGAGAAATACAAAGTACAGGTGTGGCCCTGTCAATGCCGGTACTTAAAATGTTCTGAATGTCAGTGATATCAGCTGGGGCACATGCCTATGAGATAACACCTAGTGCAGATAAACACTCTCTAGGGAAAACTGCGTGGAAAGGTGGGGCGATTTGAACTTTCCGTGATAACGAGCATGGGGGCGGGTGTGTTACTGCTTTTGTCATCTTATGAAATGGAATATATATGTATGCACTTAGATATCTCTGAAATGGCAGCGTGATTCAAAATAAATGTTTCACGAATACTATATAGACTATTCGTGGCTTAGGGAGTGGTCATTATTTATCAACAGGGGGTGGTGGGTTTTTGCGCGGACAGGGTTTTTGCATCCCCCCCCCCACACTGGAGGTGCGGAGAGTTTTCGCACCCCTCTTTCATCTATAGTAGCCCGCGGGCTTTTTTGCTAAAAAGAGGGTGAATTTTTTTAGCCCCCCCCCGAAGGGGTCTGAAAATTTTACACCCCCCCTCAAACTCATCACGCCCCCCTGTTGATAAATAATGACCACTGTACATCACCTATTCGTACCTCCCCTCCCCTTACCAATCCCCCCAAGACTACAAACATGCATGTATGCACGTGGTCTGTGGTCAATGCGGTCAACCAGCGTTTCCATGGAAACATGATGGTGAGGACACGACATACCTACGGATGTCCAGACCTTCGTGAGTCCACCTGATACATGTGTAGAGCTAAGGGGAATAATAATACATATATAGTGAAATGGGAGAAAAATGGCCCTAAAATTTGCAAAAGGCTATTCATTTGTACTTACATTGAGTTGTCAATGTTTTTTTTTACCTTCTCGGGTGAGGATTTAAGGGTTGCATTGTGTGCCTGACCTCCTCAGTCTCTATTGAGTTAATAGCCAACTTACAGTACACATAGACACCCTACCCACAGGAGAGGGTATAATGAGGGCTGGGCTGAGGCTCTAAACGTTTAGGAAATTAATGAATGTCGGAATGTTTTGCATTGTCTGTGTCTGACTGCCCTGGTCTGTGTGCTGTGAACTGGTTGTTTTGCATTGTTTGTGTCTGACTGTCCTGGTCTGCGTGCTGTGAACTTGTTGTTTTGCATTGTTTGTGTCTGACTGTCCTGGTCTGCGTGCTGTGAACTTGTTGTTTTGCATTGTCTGTCTCTGACTGCCCTGGTCTGTGTACTTTGAACTGGTTGTTCTGCATTGTTTGTGTCTGACTGTCCTGGTCTGTGTGCTGTGAACTTGTTGTTTTGCATTGTCTGTCTCTGACTGCCCTGGTCTGTGTACTTTGAACTGGTTGTTCTGCATTGTTTGTGTCTGACTGTCCTGGTCTGTGTGCTGTGAACTGGTTGTTTTGCATTGTCTGTCTCTGACTGCCCTGGTCTGTGTACTTTGAACTGGTTGTTCTGCATTGTTTGTGTCTGACTGTCCTGGTCTGCGTGCTGTGAATTTGTTGTTTTGCATTGGCTGTGTCTGACTGCCCTGGTCTGTGTACTGTGAACTTGTTGTTTTGCATTGGCTGTGTCTGACTGCCCTGGTCTGTGTACTGTGAACTTGTTGTTTTGCATTGGCTGTGTCTGACTGCCCTGGTCTGTGTACTGTGAACTTGTTGTTTTGCATTGGCTGTGTCTGACTTCCCTGGTCTGTGTACTTTGAACTGGTTGTTCTGCATTGTTTGTGTCTGACTGTCCTGGTCTGTGTGCTGTGAACTTGTTGTTTTGCATTGTCTGTCTCTGACTGCCCTGGTCTGTGTACTTTGAACTGGTTGTTCTGCATTGTTTGTGTCTGACTGTCCTGGTCTGTGTGCTGTGAACTGGTTGTTTTGCATTGTCTGTCTCTGACTGCCCTGGTCTGTGTACTTTGAACTGGTTGTTCTGCATTGTTTGTGTCTGACTGTCCTGGTCTGCGTGCTGTGAACTTGTTGTTTTGCATTGGCTGTGTCTGACTGCCCTGGTCTGTGTACTGTGAACTTGTTGTTTTGCATTGGCTGTGTCTGACTGCCCTGGTCTGTGTACTGTGAACTTGTTGTTTTGCATTGGCTGTGTCTGACTTCCCTGGTCTGTGTACTTTGAACCGGTTGTTCTGCATTGGCTGTCTGACTGCCCTGGCCTGTCTGTGTAGTATCATAATTATGATTAAAATCTATGTGCCTAGCGCATATATCTATAGCTACCCCAGCCTACTGTTTTATATGTGACACTTTCGTTTTTTTTTTAATGTTTCTGGTGAACTAGTCACCTGAAAGTTTTTTTAGATAATAATTATAACTGGTCTCTGGTAAAAACAATCCCATTTTACACTAACAATAGTTCTACCTACTGTAGGCAATTAACACTTAAATACGAGGATGCCCATGACGTGGTTTTCAGGTTGCGGACAAAGAGTGAGTACTTACTGACATTATATTGACTAATTTCTGATAAATAGAGAGTAATTACTGACATATATTGACTAATTGCTGACAAATGAGTGAGTAATTACTGACATATATTGACTAATTTCTGACAAATTGTGAGCAACTACTGATATATAGTGACTAATTTCTGATATAAAGTGACTAAGTACTGACATATCCTGACTAATTGCTGACAAATAGTAAATACTAACATGTATTGACTAATTGCTGACAAATAGTGAGTAGAGACATTTTGAAATGATTGAAAATGGTATCAAAGTCACAGACAGTGTATTATATCTTGTACCCTCCCGCCCCCTGGTAAATGTACTGCTCAAAATTCAGTCCCCCACACTTCCAAAGTACTTTCATTGCCAGCCCTTAATGGGTTAATGAATAATGTGCTATTAATCTTTTTAATGTCGATACTTAGGGCCTAGTCACTAGGTGTCAGGAGTTTATCCTTGCAAGCATATGAATTCTATAAGGGAGCAATGGAACATATCTATATATATTGAAAAGTACCAGGACACTGCATATTTATGCTAATTATGCAAATAACATGCCCCCCTAAAAGATTTGTTTCGAAAAAGAATAAGCGAAATAATTCTTTTGACTAGGAGCCTTTTCGGCCCCAGCTGGTCCACCTGTGCACTATCCAGGGTGTGGTAGCGCCCTACCTCCAGCTAAAACCTGTTTTAAGTGTCACCGGCAAAAAAGGGCAGTTTTAAGGAAGGAATGGATCAAAATAAAGAATTTTTTGGGACGCGGGGGCAGACGCCAGTCCAGCCACTGGCAGAGAGGTCCAAGAACTGGCAGTTTTACAAAAAAATCATATCTCCCTTAATAATAGGAGTTTCCCATAGTGTGACCTATAGATTAAGGGTAGCTTGAGCTGGCGAACGTCATGGCGGTCTTTATTTTCAAATCTGCACAATGGGAACAAAGTTATTGATGATTTTAGTCTATTACACCAACTTAGCTATCTTTTAAGGACAAATAAATGCATTGGAGCATCACGCTGACCTTATGGAATAAAATGACAGGTGATCCAAGGATCTCTGGTTAATAAAGATGTTTAGGTTCTATTATATTAACTTAGCGATACTGTAGGCCTATTTGGTGATGTTTTAAGGAAAAAAATGTATTTCATGGCCAAATACAATGTTGTAGGGGTGTATCAAACATATGTGTAGTGTACTTTGGTCTTTCATCATTATGATGCATGAATGCAGCCCTGGTGAGTAACCAGAGATTATTATACAGTCTTACAGATGTAACGATCTAACCCTGACCCTACAAAATGATATAAAGTGTCAATCTTAGTGAGTTCCTAGTGCCAATGGCACGTCAGTTTGAACTCCTAATAAGTACAAAAACAATTCACTACAGGTATTTGGAGGCACCTAGATCTGGTGTAGAAGCTATCAGCCCGCCCCAGAATGACCTGGGACAATAACAATCACTACAGGTATTTGGAGGCGCCTAGATCTGGTGTAGAAGCTGTGAGTGGTTGGGTGGGTAGGGAGGGGGGGTCGCGTTCATGACGGCTATAAAACTTTAAGGGCCACAGAGTGATTTAGGTAATTGGACGCAACAACTCCTCCAAATATAATAATGCTACGTGATTGGGGCTCCTAATATGGGAATAGCATGCATGTTAACGGTCCCAAGACTCAAAATAAACCAATGCCACGCCACTTAGAACTCCTAATATAATAAGGGTCATCATATTTATGTGTACATGTATATATATATATATATGTAGGTGGCCTTTACTGGGTTAATGGATGCATGCATGCGGGTGGCTGGAGTGTTGTGGTGGTTAGGGGACGGCGTGAGCTGGTCCAGGGGGGCTAATGATGCCCATAGAGCTAATGCATGTTGATTTCACGAAGCTGTGAACCAGGCCCGAATGCTGCCCTCTGTGGCATAGACTTGCATAGGTCTTATATAGACCAGATTTGTTATTGACTATTTACTTATAACGACTCGGGCTTCCCTAGTCCACTTAAAAGGGTCTATATCTCCTCTTTACTATCCCCTCAGGATGTGTGTGGTGCCCATATGTGCGGGCACTGACACATTCCTCTGTGAAATTGTGTAATGTAGTTATCGCCATGAATATGACCTTAGCTCTTGAAATGGCGTTAACATCTATTACTCACTCACTCACTTATGACGACTTAGTACTATTGCTATACAACCAGTATACAACCTATGAAAAACAAAATAGAAAACTGACCGGGCTAAGTCTATTATGTACGATTTCTGTAGCTGTTCTATAGTACACAGAATTTTGGCTGTTTTTGGATGGAGACCTCCTGTCCTGCATGACGTAAAATGCCAATAACCTTGTGAACCACATTATTGGCATGTTACATACTATCTCTGTGGACAACATTGAGACAGGAACTATACATCCATCCTGTATAAATCTTAGTAGCCTAAAAACACTTCCATTGATTATAATCACTTACTCTACCATAAAGAAGACGACATAGCTTCAATGGGAGGATTCTGAAGATGTCATCTTCTGGTCAGGAGTCATATACGTAAAAATAGACTCTCTTTGTAAAACACCAGTACAACCTGTATTGTTGTGAGTTGGTTAGCTCCGTGTCGCCATTCAGCTTAATAAAGCATGCAGACAGGTATAATACATTCGGCACAACCAATACCTACCACAGGCCTATAGATGAGTGGATGGTTTAGCAAGTGCCCTAACATGGACTTACCTTATATACTATATGATAGTTCAAAAGTCTTCATATCACATCACGAAACATCTCAGTATGTCTAAACTCATTACAAATATCTCCAACTCATCAGCTCTGCGGTATGTTCAAATTAATACCAAACAGAGGTGAGAATAATATCTTGAGGCTACATTGTAAATATAAAACAATATATCAGACACCTTCTATTGCCTTCACAAGGCAGTTCTTTTTATCTTTAAAAAAACAACAACCTATCTACATCTTTTTACCTTATAATGAATATATAAGTGTTGGTATATAGTGGTATGTGGGAACTACTGTGCTTGGTCAAAGGCGTTGAGGGGATAAGCCAAGTGTGACTGTGGGAATATCTCCAGCTGAATACCTGACATACCTGAGGGCTGAGAGAAGGGGTAGTAGTTATGTCCAAGTAATATGTAGTTTGTTCAAGTATTAATGCCGTAGGTGTCGTGATTTGTGGTCGATCCCTGTGGGATGTATTGATATCTGTTTTATAGAGTATCACAGAAATGGTAATCTAAAGGGGCACTGAATTCGGCACCTCGAATAGAGATGGGCCGAGGTCGATCGAAATTGTTTGTTGTTAATAATTGTACATCTACTACATTGAAAACAAAATAACGCGAAACTGTTTTCCCGCACCTTTACCATCGATTAGCAATACATATAGATAATTGTTCATCTTGTGCAATTGGTGTTAATCCAAAGGATATTGAGTACACACACCTCTAAACATCTGCTTTTTTCGTACATGTTTAGGCTGTACCTTGGATTTGCAAAATTTTCTGAGCAACTCTCATCATTATAGAAGGGGTTGAGCAAACCTCTCCACCTTCTCATGAAGATAGTAGATACGAAAAAGAAAAGATTGTGAAGCCTCAGATTTGTTAATGAAGTCCATGCTAATATTGATCAGTCCTCAGGCATTGGTCCGGGGGCATGAGTCTCAGGCAGGGTACCTCACCTTCTACTAATGGTGCTGAGACATTAAGGGTCTCAAGGACAATGAGAAAAAATGTATGTGTTCGATAGAAATGTTTGGGTGACCGGTAATCTAAAAGAAATCTAAGCCATCCTTGTGAAAAGGTTAAAACAAGAGGTCTTTATAAAGGCCACGAGAAAATAATCTAAATGTAGTAATCTAGTTTGTGTTTTCTGGATTGATTGATGCTCACTTGACGGTTTTTCACATGGTAAATCTATAAAAGAATGTGCCAGAGTGGGTCTCTCTACCAAAGAAACCATCAATAACCTTCAATTTGGACTGTACAGTCTTGCACCGTGAATGACATATTTCGTTTATCCGAAACAGAACCTGGTGATAACAAGAATTGGACACTATTGACCCACACTTATTTACAATCCTACTGGTATGTTGACATGGTTCTGGGGTACATTGATTCGTCAAGCCTATTGTAGGTATAGCTTTATATAGAATTGCTGACGTGGTTAGTACGAACTAGACATACATTATTGTATATCTACACCTGTAAGAAGCTGTATTCCAGCGTATATGCATCATGAAACTCAAGTTATACTGTTGGATGATTCGGAAAATTTGTCAGGACAATTAGCACCAGTGTTGGCTCACAATAGGTGGCAGTTTTAAAATATGTATGAGTAAAGTTGGCAATTTTAGGTAATACTCATATGATATAAAAAAATAAAAAGATGGGAACCAGGTTGCTTCCAAGATGCTATGTGACCAGAATAGATAAAAGCACTATTATAATAGCACATGACTGCATAATAAAAAGATGCAACAGATGCATTACCAGAAAGCGTTACCACAGTAACAAATGCCATCCTGATTGATATAAAAAGTATCCTTTTGTAGATGGCTGTCTACTTTGCCATACCATGTCAGCCTCCCATACCATAGTAGAGACGCTGAGAGCCGTGGTGAGGTAGATATCCTCATTAGTGCCAAGGTCGAATCAATGTCATATCAATGTACTAAGGTCAGCTTCAAGGTCAAATAACTCCCCATGAGTGAGTGGGTTAGAGGTTATGTTATTAATACACAGGGTTAGACTAGATACACTGAGAGCATCGATCTTCCTATTACACCATGTATTATGTCATGTCCAGCAGTTTAACCCGGCAGTTTAATCCTCAGATTGTCTTGAGCTCATGGCAGGTGAAATGGTAGTACAGATGCTGCAGCTGGGTTTCTAGAGGAGTATTACATAACTGTGTACATGTATATGATAGACTGTCTGTCCTATTCTGTCTCTCCTTTCACCACTGTGGATAGATACAACTGAATGAATAAAACCTTTATTTGATTTTTAATTAGATACGCCAGTTTACTAGATATAGATAGATCAAGGGATATTTTCAATTTCAACTGATTTTCAAAATAATAACCTTTCAAAAGAACAGGTATTTAATGGTGTGATACATGAATGTTACAAAGCATTAGTTATATATACCATAATTTAGTATAATTATATAAAACAACTTTCCATAATAGGGAGTAAAGCCATATTTCTGACTGATTGACACCGTGGCCATTACCAGTCGCTGGCTTGATTACCATGACCCTGATTGACACATGACCGCTAACACATGTACCCTTACCATTCACGTCACTGCCCTACCGAACCAAGATATACTCAATACTAAGTCCCGTTATACACAATAGACCAGCGCCTTCGGTGCTGGGATTATGGGCAAAACCATTATTTAAAAAGAACATAGAAGGTTGGTTCTACACTCTTAATTTGACAGGAAGACTTCCCATTTCTTATAATCGACATGTGACATGGAGTTTAGTGAGAGAGACATGTGGGAGAATCAGGTATTATGATATGACACCCTCCGCACACCCTGCATCTCACTTCTAAACCCTGTGTCTCACTCCTACACCCCAGCACACCCTGCGTCTCACTCTTATACCCTCCCCCCGACCTGCCTCTCACTCCTACATCCTTCACCTACCCTGTGTCTCACTCCTACACCCTCTGCCTACTCTGCATCTCACTCCTACATCCTGTGCTTGCCCTGCGTCTCACTCCTACACCCTCCGCCTACCCTGTGTCTCACTCCTACACCCTCTGCCTACCCTGCATCTCACTCCTACATCCTTAGCCTACCCTGTGTCTCACTCCTACACCCCTCCGCACACCCTGTGTCTCACTCCTACACCCTCCAGTGACAGTGGACATATTAGTGACACTGTTCTATAGTAATTCAATTGTCACTGACAGTTGTACACATCACTGACAGTGTTCAACACCAATTCAATCGTGCAAATCCCTGTCACAGACAAACTGTTGATAGTAGCCTATGGCTATGGCGACTTCACTGTCAATGTCAAACTGTTGTCAGTACCGTAGCCTATGGCTATGTCCGTGAAGACTTCACTGTCACTGTCAAAGTGTTGCCAGTGGCCCATGGCTATACCCATGACGATTTCACTGCCATTGTCAAACTGGCATGGGAATTACCTTGAAAGATTCAGTCTATTATAAGTTGTCTGGTAAAATGTCTACTACCTAAACACCTCTGACCTTGGGGACGCTATTAAGAATAAGCATTAAATTACAATACCGTTATAAATCATTTTCCCATCAAAAGTAGTTTATGTTCAATGATGTCAATTGTCATGTACTATAATTTGATGGAACGTTTAGAATAAATGACATTTCACGTTCAAAATTTGACATCCGGTGGAGGATGGGTGTCTGCTTTCAAAGCTCAGGTGGGTGCTCTTTAACCTCAAAACTAGGAAATAATATCCCTAATTAGGGAAGTGATCACAGTGTAATGGTGACTTGGTGTGCACTATTAATTTAGAATGTCCATGTGAAACCTTTAACACGATATACTAAGCATAGATACCTAATGCGCCGAATATGTATCACGTATCATAGTAATTCATAGGTATCAAGTTGATAATGCTCTTTCAGAGAACATAGCCTTCTTCACACTACTTTCCTTTTTTTTGCACCACAAAGAGGGAATCCCAGTATTGCATCGACCACAGCTGCACAATTATAGGGTCATATTTGATATCTTATGTGTAAATGAAATTAGTGGAAAAGGGGTAAATACCGGATTTATGAGGACCGATGCAAACAACTAAGCTTACACTCTGCGACTGACTTGTTATTAAAAACTCATGTGGATCCAGAAAAATATCCACAATTAATCGACTGATGCCCTAATCGGTTCTTGGTTCTCGTGTAGGTAGAAGCCACTAATGAGAACGGTGACATATGACCCACTCTTGCCAATGTTATCGTCTGTCCTACCCATGAACCACTATTGGCGGATTAAAATATGGCGGCGATATCACAACCTTGTTCATAAGTAGGAATTCAATTTCACAAGAAATGTAGTAGCTGATGAAATAAAGACGTTTGGTTTGTTATTGATATAAAATCTAAGCCGCCGTGTTGATTTAACACAATGCATTTCAGTTTCTACCCTCTCTCCTCCTCCTTTTGTTTCTTATTACCTTCCCGCTAACATAACCTAGTCAGGCTGCACAAATTTATCATATCCATTTTTGGCAATCACCCACCTACAGGTGTCTGCCTCTCTACGCGGTATTCCCCAAACCTTGCACCAAGGTTCGATATGGTTACGTAGGGGGAGGCCACAATATGGCTGATTAGGTCACAGTGAGGGGGTGGCTGGATATATCATTGATTATTAGCAAGTTTTACAAACTGCAGCTACGTCCACTGTCTCTGTGTGCGCATGGGCTATACCGACATGACAACTAAGGTGCACCATGCACCTTAACTGTCAAACTGCAGTTCTTTTGATCAAAACTATTGATTAAAGTGAGCTCGTAGGTAGTATTATTCCCTAACTATAAAAACATTATATCATATAAAAATACAAAATCCCGCCCCTGACTTCAATACTTGATATGCTATGACCAACAGTATAATAAAAGGATTACTAGCTTAATACATTGTGAACGTTCGAAAACGTTTCTATCAATGAGGTAGTTTACGGCTGGGGGATTTGGCCAAAATCCAATTCTTTCATCAGGTAGAGAGAGAGAGAGAGAGAGAGAGAGAGAGAGAGGGAGGGGGGGGTGTCACCCAGTCAGCTGACATTGTTAGGCAAACAGCCTGGCTCTTCATGTATCTCATGAACCCGATTTTACCAAAACTCCTCATGTCACTGAGAGGGATTCTGGTGTGTTACTCAACTAAACTAAAGGATGAGTCAATACCTAATCTTACCCCGGTACACACAGTAAAATGTGTGACCAGGCAAGCAAAAACACCCCTCTGCAGGGAAATTCATTATCAAAGTTCATCTCAAGATCTTGAAAATGAGACATCATTGGCTTTGAATATTCCTAGTAGTTATGTCAGAACCCCTCTTTGAACATAGTTCGTTATTCAGATCTGAAATCGATGATTAAGGTATAAATACATTATGAACCATAATAATGTCTAAAAACACAATAAATCAGCCTTTTCCCTAAAAATACATAACAATATGGTGATTTTTATCATAGATTTTGATCTAGAAGGAATTTTCCATTTCTGTTTTCGGTTTTAGGTTTTTGGTGAGTATCCCCAAAAATTGGCATAAAAATCTGCAAATTTTGATTATTGGAATGGTTGCCATGGCAACCAGAAACAAGCATATAGGTTGATTTCTCATGAAAAATGTGCATTTTACCATCTGAATATGGGCAATTTCTAACGAAAATGGTGCATTTTAAATGAGACCATTGAATTCTGTATCAAAAATTAGCTTGATGTATTTTTAAAATAATTTTAGAGTAATTTTGCCCCTCCAATGCCCCCTGGTGGCCAAAAGGGGAATTAAATTTCCCCCGTGGAGGGGTGTTCTCCCTTGATGGGTCACATGTTTCCGGCCATGTTTACTCATGAAACACGCTTTATAGTTTGTGGCACTATACTCACTGACATCCAGGGGTGGAGAAGTGCTACCTGCCGCTATTTGGATCCCAGGCGGTGAGAGGGACTGATCCCATAGTTGTTACCTTAGCATAGGTTATTACGTAACCCAGGGTGCTTTACCTGGCCACTTTATAAGGCTCACAGGGTAGCTGTACATATTGGATGTGGAGTATATTTACCTCCGTCATTAAAAGCTGGGGCCACCACCACCTGAACAACATGAGACCAGCTGTCGTTGGGAGAGCTGGCTCTTCTCATGATTTGATGAACAGTCTTAATGTGTATTATACATGAATTGTGAAGGTTTTGTAGCTATATGAGGTGACAACGACAGTGTCAGAATTACACACGGGGGAGGGAGACCTTCTCGTAAAGGTATTATTACAAAAGTCGATGGCGGTGACCGGATCTATGAAACAAACAGTGTGGGTTTATTCATGTATAATTTACGGTTTTAATGTATATAGTAGATGCCAAACACTGAGGAAAACTTCTCCTCAATTCGAAACAATGACAGGGATGAGATGACACTGATATGCGTCAACCTGAGCAGACAGGTTCACTTCTCTTGAATAATATCAATAACATTAATTATTCTCGAGTTTCAATTGCAACCTACATACAACAACCACACATTTCTGCTAGGATTATATCTAACTTGAACTATAATGTCCTGGACTGAGGAAATTATCCTGGTTAACTCCTGCAGACATAGTGGTTTGGATATCTAGTCCACCATAGATGACTCCCTATGTGTCAGTACTGTGGACATAGTTAGGTGCCTCTGGTCGTGCTGGTTGGCTGAACACTAGGCCATGTACGTCAACCCTACCTCAGGGCCACTCCCTTCATTCAGAATACACACACACAGTCACCCTTAATGGTATCCCACCCCACTCACTCTACCCTCACTAGGAGGCAATACTGGCAGAAACACGAGGTTTTAACTCACCTCCGGCTTAGACTTGGGAGGGCAAGTCCTAGAGTAAAAGGGTAGGGTTTACGTTAGAATCCTTGGTGTCCTGTCTCACAACAAGTACATGCTGTCAGCTACTGTAGTCTACAGTCTCACTCCACTCCACACGACCCTACTCCTCCCATGGGCTAATAATAGTCCTAGGCTGTTCTACCACCCTCCCTCTGTACACAGGTAGTGTGTTTATGTTTGGAAAATGAATGCTTGTAGATGTACAATATGGTTGCATCCATGGGACTACAGTTATAGAATCATCATTGTGATTTTTAGTGTTTGATTGGAATCAATCCATTGATATGCATGCAAACGTTGATTTGTATTGTAAAGGGGAGATGAACAGAACAGCCAGGTGAGAGAAATAGTTCCCGTGTTCGCCACTAGATGACCCTTCAATCCTGATATATAGAGTTGCTTCAATGCCTCCCTCTGCTTAAGGAATCAATAACCAACTTTACTCCAAACAAAGTAAATTCACGACAAATGCAATATATACTATAAATAGTATACTGGCATCGTGTATTGGTGAGTTCATCACGAACTATCTATACCGTAGAACAGTGATATATTGCTGAAAATCAAGGCTTAGCTGTGCCTTATGGGGTTTGTTATAGTGTTTCCTTCAACTCAGGGTGGGTCTTATATGCGGACTGTCCGTCATGCCCTTTCTCCGAGACATAAACGCTATCCCTAAAAACCCATCTAGTTGCATGTTCTCAAGATCATGCGTCTTACAATGTATGCCTCTGAATGTCCCTGAGCCATTGATACTATTTTTCGTCATTAATTGCACTATGGACCTCTGCAATATAAGTATGTTGCACTGTGGTGTGTTGGTCCAGGATCACATATATACTGAGGGAAGCAAACTCCTTTTTTAATTTATTGGTCTGAAGTCTTGTCCACTACAAGTACAAGCCTCTAGTTGTTCTATTGTTGAACAATAGTACGCCACACCTCCTCTATCGGGTATTACATGGGGGAACTATAGTATAACACTTATGCGCCCCCTGGTGAGTTGGAACTGTGCTATCTGCTTAATACACACCTCTTGACTAGGGTGTCACATCGAAAATTAAAATCACATATTATGCAAATATTGAATCTGATAGAAGAGACATATACAAATGCAATGTAAAATAGAATGATGATAAATTATTTTCAATAGGGAATGGTTGAGGGCTGTTCAAAGTTGAAAAAGTGACAGATATTTTGTTCTCACTGCTCTATTATGTAGACTATGGGGGCAGTGGCACCTGTTTGGGTAAAGAGTGGACCATGCAACACAGGATGATCATACTGCCTGTAGCCATAGGGCCAGATGAAATAAACTCCTTAATCTAGAGCTTTCGGAGGTTATTGGATGTGGGAAAAGTGATGATGTAAATAATATGGTATATAATACTTCTGTTAGTATCATTTGCCTTGTATCTACTAATTCATTCTAGTTAATTAATCCTGGTTTGCCAAGGTATAGAAAAAAAGGATAATATAGGCCTATTTCTGCCTCCAGTATGCAAGAATTGTGCAGAGCTATAGGTGCATGCTTTTACTAATTGTGTCGAGTTCAATAGCATGAGTGCACACTTTCTAATTTATTATTTTCCATTGGTCTTTTTAACCTAAAACCATGTTTTTACCCTAAAACATTTCACAGAATCGTGACCATTGGTCATAAAAACGCTGCCGAGACGTCTGTCAACACTAGAAGCATGCCCGGGCATAACTGATCTCACACATCATAAACCTTGGTGAATTGAAAATGTCGAAAAGTTTGTTTCATGTAAGAATTAACTGATCTGTCTATCGGGCGACTGGCATCGGTGATAGGGCGAAAGCCCCATTATGCTTTGGGGACCGCCCCCAAGGCATGAACACATAAGGGTTTGTCCGATACAATGTCTAATTTACCCCTTGTATACTCGTCATGTAACAAGTTGTCAATAAACGAGTGAGCCTGGGCAGTGGCGGATTTATAATTGGGCGTTTGATAATCATCCACTTTTGTATGGGGATCTACTATTTTGAACCCATTTATGACCCCATCCAGGATGAAGTGACTATCAATATCAGGGTCCGTATCAAATAATAACATGTCTCTCCAACCTGCCGGCTTGAGTTGGAAACGGACGCCTGCCACCACATGAACATAGTTACAGTCCTACAAAGGCACATAATTATCATACAAAGCTAATAAGGCATTCAAACTGTCAGAACATAGCAATCCCTCACAATTATGCACATGGATGGAATCAAAGTGGCAAAAATTCACATCAGCTAGCCCAACTCAGGCTTGTCTCTGAGAACCTGGGGAGGCCTGGTAACCCAGCTGCTGGTAATTTTGCTGCTGACCAAAATGATGCGTCTGGTTTCCTACTGTGCCCTGATACTAGTGGGTGGACTGGTTTTGTGGTAGCAATTTTTTACCAGGTGCGAGCGTCCCCCACAAACTGCGCATGACTGCTGCTTGGTACAGTTGACAAAATCGCACACAGTGCAGGGGCGTAGGAAAAGGGGGGCTAGGGGGACCTGGGCCCCCCCAATCACAAAGCAGGTGGGGCCTGAGTACGTCTGGGCCCCCCCAAAGATTTGTCAAGACCTCATAATAAAATCCATAAGCATCCAAAACACTGCATTTCAGGATAGATTTATATGGTAATGGGATAGGGAAAATGGGGGCTAGATCTTCAAATCACACATAAAAGTCACCAAAAATAACTCTTTTATACAAAATCTACATAGATATGTATAGGTGTAATCGCGATGAAGTCGGCAAATCAAGGTGGTCGTGATGGGTCCCGGCTGGACCCCACCATTGGCCCCCCCCAATGAAGATTTGCTTCCTACGCCGCTGCAGTGAAATTAAGTTTTTTGCACAAATGATCTGGGCAGGGGATCATGAATTTTGACTGTGAGCGACCTTGACCTTGACCTTGGTGAGACTGATTGGCGAATTTTAACTGTTGTGGCAGCTTCATGGCTTTTTCTAATTCTTGTTGCATTTTTATATATGCTAATGTTTTCTCAATACCAAGATTCTCTGCCATAGACCGATGCTCTGCTGCTATAAAACCCGGGATTTCCTTTTTCAGAACTTTATCAGTCACATCATATTCATACTGGCACATGGCTTTCATGGAATATGTGGGTTTAATCTCCCTGAGAGCGATAAATTTCATATGCTGCAGGTAGGACATGGCGGTTAACTGGGCGTTATTGGTGAACAATAAACTCTGAAGCACATTAAGCATCCCATACACTAGTTCCCTATAACTCATCTCATCATAGGATTTATCTGCAGGAATGTGGTAATCAGGGCGTAACCATATCTTAGACCTTTTCCTTTTAGTTACTACACTAGCTGCATGTAAGGTGGTTAAAAGGTCATCCTCTCCCTGAAGTTTACCTGTCGTAGTGTTGAACAGACTCGCCACATCCCCGTTTCAGAATGCCAATGTTACCTAGACCTAGACCAGCAGAAGCTAGTCCCGTCTGCAGGGTGTGGAGAGATTGCTGCTGTTGAGACCCAACCTGAAAATTGGTATTGACAGGCATCTGTTATCTAAGTAGATCTAGTAGCTGCTGTTGTAGACCACCCTGGGCAGTGGTGTTGACTGGTACATGCTGATAACTGCCCTGGGCAGTGGTGTTAACTGGTACATGTTAAGTGGGCAGATCTAGAAGCTGCTGCTGTAGACCACCCTGGTTAGTGGTGTTGACCGGTACATGTTGATTACCAACCTGGATATTGGTTCTGACTGGTCCCTGTTGCTGTTGCAGCTGTTGCTGTCTCCAAGCCAAAAACTGCTGGGAGTAGGTGGATTGTGGCATCCGTGGGCCTGGAGGTGCACCTACACTAATGTCATTACCACTGGACATGGCTGCTGGACCCACAAAACCACCACCAGCACTCACAATGATCGTGCGCGCTGACTGGTTTGTACCGGGTACCTCATGGCCACTAGTGGGTACCGCGTGAGTCCTAGGAAGAGGGTTATTGCCCACATTTTGCAAATTAACATTGGTCATACCTGTTATGAGCTGCTGAAGGGCTGTAGGGGCCTGCGGACGGCCAATATCTCCTGAATTTGTTGATACAGTGACTGTAGTATCATCAACTGGAAGGCCCGGTCCGCCATTTTGAATGTTATGATGTCCCGGTGCAATGGGTCCCCTCTGTGGTCCTTTACCAAAAGTTTTTGCAATGGTTGCCCAGTTACCAGTAGATATTTGTGTGGTATTGTACTGGGATCCGAATAATCATATGCTGCCATGAGGCCACTCCATGCTCACTCACCTTGGGAAATATCCTTCAAAATATGTGTGTTTTGAGCGCGAATAGATGCCAATTCCAACTCCAATTCCTTCTGCTTACCCAATTGTTGTATCTGCTTCTCTCTGGCTTTCTCTGCCTCGATTTGTGTTTGCAAATCCTGTACCTTCGCATCAAAGGTATCATCCATGGCCCTGCCATCCTGCCCAGGTGGCCCACCATCCTGCATGGCCCCGGGGTGGCCATGGCTGGATGACTCCATTGTAGCCGGTGGTCCCCCATGGCCTGCTTGCTCCTTTAGGGCCCCTAACTGCTGCTGTGGGTCCCATTTTGGGTTAGGGTGCTTACACGCAGGACACAGTCTGGAGTTCCCATGGTATTGCTCCTCGCAGGAGTCGCAAATGACTCCCATAATGAAGAAAAAACAAACAAAGTTCTTGTCCTGCACTGCCTGTCTGCCATGGGTGGCTGCTGCTTGCTGAACCGCTGTCACCCCCACTGTGGGGGGAGATTGTGAAGGGGTAACTGTTCTAATCTACACCAGGTGGAGGTGGTGCAGCATCTAAAGTCAAGAGGCCAATAGATCACCCTCGGGTGATCTATTTGGACCATATGAATGTATGGTCAGATATGCCAGGTTATTTGCCTTTACTGTAGAAATACGAAAAGTATATGAGAAATGTGAAAAATATAGAAAAGACATGCCTTATGAAACTATTAACTCAAGACCCGTAGAAAAATAGATAGAAAATTATGAAAAATGGGGAAAAATCATGAAAAACTAATGGAAAATCACGGAATATTCTTTAAGAATCTCAAAAAGAAAAAATTCCAAAAAAGTGCCAAAAGTGACATTTACCTGTGTGTTACTACAGCCATAAGACCAGTAAGAATGATTATAAATGAAAAAAAAACTGAAGATCCTATTACATGCACACGATCAATAGCTTCAAATCAATAGCTTAATCAACACTGGGGTATATATTGTAAAGATTTTGGGAGCAAATAAGTGAGATCATGTCAGGAATCTATGTAGAATTGCCGTTCTGACACAGGTTTGCGCGGCCCATGTCTTGACTTGCACAGAGTGACAGTAACTTTACTGGTGATTACTTCTGATTTCACACACACACACACACACACACCCACCCACACACACACACACACACACACACACATACACACACACATCTATCTATCTTTATATCTATTTATTTATCACAAATAAGTCACATTGCGTTCATTTGGTGATAGCCTCGACAGATCCTGTCCATGTATATGTGAGTTCATCCAGAGTGCTCCAGGTGGCGTCTAAGTAGACACCGTCTCATGGAAACGAGCTCAAGAGGTTCAGAGACAGTCACAGTGTTCATCCTTGCCCCATGATACTAATAGATATCAAATAAAATGTAACATACCCCTGACAGTACCACCGATAGATCAGAGAATGACGCATCTACACAGATGTCCTATAAATCGTTCACAACCCTGCCAGACGCTGTCCTATGCTAAACCATACATTCTATTCATGTCCTTGTGGAGGAAGCAGCCATTATGTATACATACGTCGAACTGTTGTTGTGGTACAGGCCTTCAATACTGGAAGAGCTTGGATAGTAACAATGTAGAGAACGTAGTGATGTGTTAGAGAGACCCCCGGGTTCTAAGCTGCGCACAAATTTATACGCGAGACCTACCCCAGAGTGCATTGCACTTAGAAAGCGTCAAATTTTGAGACACGGAGAGACCTTCTCTTCTAGACGGGAGAGCGTATACGCCATGCCATTTACATCCAGTTTACGTAAAATCGACGAGTTTTACATCAGATCACGTATAATTATGTGATGTAAATTGCATGGCATGTGCTAGTTGGGTTGGGTTCTTCACTTTCTTAAAGTCAGCAGTACAATTATTTTATATGCCACTCAACAACATACAGCTCTTTACAGCCATTATTAATAAGAGGGAGCAATCAATCAGGACAGTGCGAGCTTTTTGCCACACGAAAAGCATAACCAAATTGCTCTTTTCTTATGCTACTTACCATACATCAAACATCCCACGTGCTGGAGGGAACGGGAACAAGCCTGGGCCATATGATACTCCATGGAACCTCCTTTCCCTTGACTAGGTACCTACGTTATTTGTTGTACGATCAGTATTACTGAATTAAATAGTGCATTTTCCTTTTTCATGTGTTTAACAGAAGCATTGTTATGCAAAAAGGTACCTACGTTATTTGTTATACGAACAGTATTACTGAATTAACTGGTACATTTTCCTTCTTTGTTCAAATGATTATTATAATCTATTATAATATATTACAATATATTTGTTCGTCAAGTATTCATATACTTAACAGAAGAATAATTATGCATATGTTTCTGTATGTTGCACCGAGTAGAATGTTGTGAATTCGAAACAGGCCAACTCAATAAAATTCCATAATGTCTATAATGACCATGATGTAGGCCAACATAATTCAAGTGGCGGTCCTTTCCCGCAGAGGTCACTGGAGTATTTCAGATCTCCTCCTGATATTTAATGCAGGGGTCAGTCAGATGGAAATTCCTCCTTAGACAGTTGTCCAAAGCGGACATGAGAAAGGTTAGGTGCTGACTAAACGTCTGAAAGGGCCTTCAGTAAGACCGGAAGTCAGTCTAGTTGGGCATGCTCCACTCATGTTCATCCAATTGACATTTCATTCTCTGCCGCGCGCTTATCCAATCCCCAGAGTGTGACCCTGTACTTAAGAACATTACCTTGCCGACAGACGAGGCGGAGGAATATACGCGTGCAGGTCCTTCAAAGTAGTACCTCGGTCATTGTGAAGGGGCATCCGGGTCCTTCCAAGATGCCTACCGTTCGCATTAATTCGGCAGCACCGTGACATGGGAGTCAAACATTAGTGGCAGCCCTTCTGAAGGATTCTCGGCGATTCCCTCTGACTTTAAAATGGCTGCAAATCACTGAGGGAAATTAACTACGTCCCTGGCACTGATTAATTTCATTATCTCCCCTTTAATCGCCTATTCAAGTTGGGGATAGCTCGGAGTAAGTCAGGTTTGATCTTATACTTTTACAGGTTCAAAGACTAAGTCTTCAAATTAAGATGAATAAGGACTTAAATAAAACATGAACATATACATATTAAAGCTTGAGCTTTAATATGTCCATATGTGCCTGAAGGCCTACGTGTCATTCACAACTCTGGGTATGACACCTAGAGCCACAAACATGTACCATCTCAATGCCTGACCCTAGTGTCAAGCCGGCTGTAATCAGCTACACTCACTGTATCATTTTATTCAGTCTCTCCTTGTCCGGCCCTACACCACAAGGCGAATATTTATTAGTATCCCAACTTCATATATTTGCCACAAGGGGGTGCTGATAAGCAGAATTTGAGCCGGCGCAAGGTCAAGGCTTATGTGATAGGGGTCTCTCAAGGTCAATGCCATTGGTGATGTCAACGCCAAGGTCGACTAGCAGGTGAAGGTCGCGAGACGCGTGTCGCATAGATTGTGTTCTCACCGACATCTCCTCCTTTTTCGACACTATAGTCCCTTCTTATTGTGAACTGAGAGCCACCGCATGCTATGTATTTTCGTTATAAATTTAATAAAGACTCTCACGTGGCCGTTACAATATAAAGTAGAGGCCTATGAACTAGCCCAGGAGGTAATCTCTGAGCACCCTACAAGATGGAAAAAAAGCCTAGTATATTGCACATTGGGTTTGCAGGAAATTTGAGGTCCATCGCTATTCTATTTGGAATGCTAGGAATAAAAGTTGAATACCCGTTTAGATAGCCCCTTTGCCTTATATGCCCATGCTCGTTAAAAAGAAAGCAGAAAAAATCTTTTGTAGTTGTATGACCTAAAGGGTGCTAACAGCAACCTCTCCCAAAACGGCCTTCCGATCGCCAACCTGGAGTAAAATACCATTTCCATATACTACTGACAAATCCCATCTCGGGGAATACCCCGGTAAGATAAACCTATAGTGCTTTTTGTAATTCTAAACACATTCACGTTCGCCAAAACTGGATCAGCTGGTCATTCAGTATGACATCCATCATCCCTAGCAATATCTTGAAATACCTAGATATGTAATTATAGAGGATCGGTAATGCCATGGAAATAGAAATATAATAGAATGATATTACAGCTTTTAATCTTTAGTAACTTAATTGGCGCCACGTATTTCAGTACCAGATTAGTATTATGTTACTACTAATAAAACTAAATAATGACAATGATGTCACAGAGCTATTATTTTGTAAAATATATTGATCACCTTTATTTCTGAACGATTGGAACAGAGGCATCAGTTTTTCAAGCTTGTTATATTAGTTGTAAATCATTGGTTATGATCAGTGTTTTCTTGTCATTATGATACAGATTGTCCGGATTCAAAATGAATACCACAAATCACCTGCAGATTAAGTCCATCCCCCTAGCATGAATGAAAAAGCTGTTATTTTGTGTTGTTGTGATATCATACTGGTGGACACTATATATAACATGGGTGCATTGTATTAGACAAACGACTATATCACAAAATCACATCTGATAAGCATCGCACATTATTGTCACACAGTAAAACACTTCTTTTCTGTCAGTGGTTAAATAATCAGATGATTACAAATAAAATGAAATTCATATCTATCATTCAAGTGTATGATGAATTTATACAATTTGGATCCAGCCGATATGGTGCGTTAGACAAAGATACAGATTTGCATCACAGATCATGTTTTTCTAGAACATGTACAAAATCATCATTTGTCATTTACTGCCAGAACATATAAGTTAAATAGAATAGGACAATAAACCTTCTAGAACCATGAGTTTCATATTACATGATATTGGCCAAATGATATCATAATCTAGTGACAAAGATAATCTACCTCGTCTTGACATCATGAAACCAGCGATGAATCAGTGATATGTTGAAAAATAACAATATTACATAATTCTACAACATAATTCTACAGTTCCTGAAGTCAGGAACATCATCCTAGCTGTATAATGCTGTATTGAAGTAATCTGCAGCTGTCTGATGCCATCTATCACAATCAGATCCATGTATTGCTCAATAAAAAGTCACTTCCTACAGCTCATGTTATTTCTGTATGTATCCATTGCTGGATAGAAGAATCATATTTTTGAACGCCTCTACACTGCAAAAATGGTGTTTAGATTTTAAACATGTTTAGGTCTAAACACGTTTAAAACCTAAACATATAGGTCAGTTAGGTGTCTCATCGACTACACATTTAGGAAATGAACACTTTTATTCTAACTACATAAACATTTATGCTAAACATGTTTAGATGTTTAGAGTTGAAACAGTTGAATAATAGGTGTTTAGATTTAACTAGTGGCTTCACCACTAGAGTGTGGAGCAATAGGTAGGGTCTAACTATAAAGTGGCCTGCAGGAATGCCCTGCAGGTTAATACTGGGCCTGTAGGTGCAGCCCCCTGGTGTCTAACACTAGAAGCGCTTATCTTAGCGGCGCTTAATGTAGCAACGATATGTATCATAGCAACTACAAACAATCCTACACTCTCCCAGCAGATACTCTTGGACATTGAATTGTAGAGAATATCTCTGGAACTACTCATCAGATTTTCATGTATTATATATCAAAATGAAGATATCAATGAGTACTCTCTAGATATTGTGTTGTTGAGTAGCTACAATTGGAGATTACATCATGGGGAGCTCCGATCTACTTGAATGGAGGCCCAAGATGGCGGCCATTGCAGTTTGAAAAGAACTTTGAGGCTATGATGTTATTCTTTACAAAATACAAATAAAGAATGATTGAATAGTGGTAATAAAGGCTGAAACCAGTAGGAAATCAATAATTTAATTATATAAATATTACTCCTATGATTTTGAATGGATAGGTCGAGTTAGCAAGCACCTTCCTCACTGCTTCACAGCCTACAAATTTTGCTTCATCTGGTACCCCAAGGGTACTGTAGGCTGAAGCAGTCACAAATCGAACATTTCTAACCAGCGATCTACTAACCCATTTTTATATATAGTGTAAACATCAATATGTTTAGATACTTGGATATTGAATACACACCCAGGTAGCAAAAATGGTGTGGCCCGAGTCTGGGCCAGAGCGGGCTCCTGATGTGGGCCACACTGGGTTAACACAGTGGGCGCCAGATGGGTTTTGTCCTCAGCAAAGGGTCTGGGCAACACTGGGCTAACCGATTTGGGCACAGATCTGTTTGAAATTGGGCTCACCGATTTGGGCTCAAAGTGAGTTTAACATGGGTTTTTGGTGTGGCCTAAAGTGGGCTGCCCGATTTGATGAAAAATTAGTGGTGACATGTTAAAAATTCTTTTTGAGAAATTTATCCAAAATCTTTTCTTTTTTTTAAAAGTCAATAAGCAACAAATCCTTGAGCTAATCTAACCCCCCCCCATCACCAAAGCAGTAAATGCAATATCTACCCATGTGGAAAGGCAGAGCAGTACCATTCATTTGAATCAAACTCATTCAGCCAACACAAGGCACTTTGATTCATTAAAGTGACATTCTGGCCTCAATCTTCCCCCACTAATTCCCTATGTAGGAGTAGAGAAGAGAGCCTTCAAGTTCATAATGACTGTACCTCTGCATATCTGCTCTTGTTCCAAGTTCAGTGCAATAGAAATGGTGTTGCCATTCCACTACTACTCAGATGACCTTGATTTGCACTTTTGACTAGAAACATCTAAGTATTTCCAGACTATGAGAAAGTCTGCACATTATTACTTCATATCTGATTTAGTAGTCTATACCAGTTGTCCTATGTCTAAAAGAAATAAGCTTGGTATGGGTAGTAGAATTCTGCCTGGAGTGCTGTGAAACCACTTTGTAGTGAGTCTGCCATGGACTGGCCTACAGGGGCAGGGGATATTTTTGGTTTCTCAATTGCCTCTATATATAGTCCTCTTATACCTGGCCAAGTGTGGGACCTGTTTGCCCCCACACCACAAATACACCTTGCAAGCCTATTAGTACAAAGAAAGACATGAAGCTGTTCTTTCCAGGACTAGTCAGTGTTGCATTTTACATGAAATATCTGAATCCCTACTATGAACCTACCTGTGTATTAATGGTATAGGGAAAGTGTCCTACAGCAGTGGTGGAGGGAAGGGAGGGGGGAGGGCAGGGCAGGGTGAGAAGAGGGCAAGGCAGGGTGAGATGAGGGCAGGGCATGGCAGTGTGAGAGCAGGGCAGGGCATGTGAGCAAAGGAGATGCCAGGGCAGTGCAGGGTGAGAGTAGGACAGGGCAGGGTGAGAGGGCAGGGCAGGGTGAGAGCAGGGCAGGGTAAGAGCAGGGCAGGGCAGGGTGAGAGCAGGGCAGGGCAGGGCATGTGAGCGAAGGAGATGCCAGGGCAGTGCAGGGTGAGAGTAGGGCATGGCAGGGTGAGAGCTGGGCATGGCAGGGCGAGAGCAGGGCAGGGCAGGGTGAGAGCAGGGCAGGGCAAGGGTGAGAGCAGGGCAGGGCAGGGTGAGAGCAGGGCAGGGCAGGATGAGAGTAGGGCAGGGCGAGAGCAGGGCAGGGCAGGGCAAGAGCAGGGCAGGGCAGGGTGAGAGCAGGGCAGGGCAAGGCAGGGTGAGGGCTGGGAGTGAGAGTGAGTGAGTAATAGATGTTTAACGCCATTTCGACAGCTAAGGTCATATTCATGGCGAGATCCTCATTACACAAATTCACAGAGAAATGTGTCAGTGCCTGCGCATATGTGCACCACACACATCCTGAGGAGATAGGAAAGAGGAGAAATAGACCCTTTTAAGTGGGCTAGGGAGGCCCAGGGAGGGCAGGGTGACAGAAGGGCAGGGCAGAGCGGGGTGAGAGGGGGAAAGGGCAGGGCAGGTTGAGTGGAATGAGGAGGAGATGGAAGGGGTAGGGGATGGATAGGGGAGGGACGAACAAAAAAGAGAGAGGGAGGGGGAACACTCATCACAGAGTTTAGAACAGTTCAGAAGATGAGGCTGCCCTGTCCAAACCCACTCTCACCCCAGACTGGGAAGACTTTATGCAGCTAAGTACCCATCTTGGGATGCCCATTTTGAAACCATCCTGGGCCCAATGTGGTTGCCCATTTTAAAGCTGACCAGTGCCCAAATCGGGCGGCCCAATGTGGCCCAGACCGTATGCTGAGGACAAAACCCGTTGGGAGCCCAACGGGCTCAAGTGGGTTTGCCCAATTTGGGCTGCCCTGTGTGGCCCTGACTGGAAACCCAGCATCTGCCGAACCTAAAACCCATGTACTGAATACTGCCCGCTTTGAACCACCTTATCCCGGGTAAAACCAATTTGGCCCCGAGCGGGCTTGCTACATGGGCAGGTAGCAGCACTACCTTTGAATGGGCTATCTGCACACAGTTATAAACAATTGTTGTGACAAATGTCCCCAAATCCCATGTTTATCATGGTTTCATTTCATGTGAATGTCATGTGAATAGAAAGGGCAATAGAAAATTGATTAGATTCACCTAATGCCACCAACATTAGCATGAAATAATCAATAAGCTCCATGACTGACACCTATTTGATGTTATTCTGGAATAGATAAGGCAATGTCCTTCCTGCCAAGCTGGTGTACTTTCTCAAGTCTCTCATTCTGATGCAGTGTGTAATACATGTACACGTATATAGCTGTGGCTGACATCTTTGGAGACTTTGACAAGTAAATACCTGCTGATATCCTCCCAGTAAATGAGAAAACAAACAAAATATATCTTTTTTTTTTAATGCATACATGTCTGCAAACCTTAACTCTCCATCAAATCATTTAAACATCTAAACACAAAAATTCATAAACACCTAAACACAAAAATTCATAGATATCTAAACACAAAGTTTTAACCTAAACACCTAGATTTCTATACACTTGAGCTAAGCACATTGTTTGGCTAAACATATTTAGGAAATTAATGTGATTACAAAAACGTTGCAAGAATATGTTTAGAATTGTGTTTAGGATCTAAACACCATTTTTGGAGTGTATTGATCAATAGAAGACAACATCAGACCACAACTCTTATTCTTTTTGTAGGCCCATGCATTCATTGCCCAATAGAAAAATCAATTCACAACTCACGTTCTGTTTGTATATATCATAGAGGCATGCATCTGTTGTTCCATTGAAAATAAAAGATCTCTTTTCTGTTAGTATCTGTATGTAAATTGATAAATACACGAATGCAGAAAATAATGGTCCCTGATCATTACTTATCAATATTCCCCGGGCCACTTAAAGTGCTTCCAAATTCACTGCCGCAAGCCGAATTAATTAACTAATTTGCATCCACAATCAAGTCATCTCACTTTCACCAGCAGAATGTCAGCCTAATTGCCGTCAGCAGAAATACTCTGAAACTCTTACCAGAATGAACTACAGTATGTGTGTATATTCAAGAAGTTTCACCTTACATTGTAAGAGCAAACATCTCCTGTTTGTATCGTTTTTCCAACTTTGTCAAATGATAAAGGGAATGTTACATTAACCTCAGCCAGGTTTATTTAGTGGAGAATCACCGGACGTTTGTGATAACGCCTTTGTTGTTAATTCTTGAGCAAGAGCGCTGTGAAATCGGTATACTATAGTTGAAGTTGTGGTGGTATCAGAGTGTAATTACAGGTTACCAATGGAGTATTACTTTGATCTTTAATGGTACACAGGGAATGTTTAAGTAACTCGCACATGGCCACGGGTTATATCCAGGTGCATGATACGCACTTCGTGAGGCCTACTAAAATGAATTTAATGTTTTCAGTAACAACCACTAGAAATGTCGGATTTCCCTCCAAAAAATGCCAGAATCTACAGCTAGTTGAATGGGTATATACTATGAATAGATACTACCCTCAGGATTTCTTTACACTCTCTGAAATCCAATTACCAGAAGTACATAACTCATTACACTAGGTTTTAGCGTTAATGTCTGGAAGAACACTGGCTGCACCATCGATTGTCTCACGTGAATAATTTCATGGCAAAAAACAACTTTGATTACATACTCATAAAGCCAATATATACAATAGCTACAAGTTACAACCCCACTGGCCTATACAATTCTGTAGTAAGCTGTCTCACACTCACACACGTCGCCACTTTCCGTCGCCACTTCAGCAAATCAGACCATAATATTTTTGAGTTATGGTTTTACAGAGTTGAAAAAAGACCAAAAAGTGTCTACTTTGCTGAAATTCAAAACACATGTTAACTCTGAGATCCAAAGCGCTTTAACCTGATGTTCATAGTAGATGTTTTTTCTCCCCCTTCATAATAAAAAAAGGCAGCATTATGTTACTCCCTGCTCAAAAATAAACCTCCTCAAAATACCAATGAAATATTCTGTTTCTACCATCCATGCTTCACCTAATTTTGAAGAATATTTGAAGGGTTTATATGGTATAAAAAAATTGCGGCCACACCCATTATCTTTCAGTACTGGCCCTAAAGTGTATTGGTATACACATTTTTGAGCAGGGAGTAACATTTAACATTTTGGTTAATGAATCAAATTCTACTGCTTCTATACAGTAAATATTTGCTTAGCATAGTGTATTGGCACCTCCTAATTAATCATGAACAAAAATTGGTCCCATATCGACTGTGTGTGCCGTTTGTAGACCATAATATATGATAGGGTGTTACTCTCTGCTCAAAATTCTAAGTCCTTTGGTGCTAAACCAGATGACATCTCTGTGGTCCCTCGCACGGCGCATCCATACGGGTCTTTCCGAATCACAACAGGGACACTTCTGGCTATTGTTTGATGCATTTTTTGTTTAATTTTACCAATAATTGCTATTGCTACAGCAAAAAAATGGTAAGGGATCAGCCAAAATTTGGCCGTAATAAGATGTATGAAGGTCTAGGGCACACACTGATGTACTTTGTTGGGGTCCAAATGCTTTTATTTTGATGAAAACTGATGTTGTCCATCGGCGAGTGGTGGAATTTTGCCACTGTTTCTAAATGACTGGGCATTATATGGGGTTGAAGCTTGTCAACTGCCCAGGCCCTATGTGTGTTACTCCCTGCTCAAAAATAGATTCTGCCACTAAAACTCACTCTCCTGTCCCTCAGTTATCAAAATGTGTACATGTATATGATATCCTGATGATAGTTTATACACTCCTGCATCTTCCTGGAGTATTTGGTTATGATCTCAATAATTTAAGTGTCTGTTTGAGTCTGGAAATTCCAAAAATCTGCCTTGGACCCAAAGAGTTATCCCACTTTTTCACATCTCATGCCCCTAATATTGTAAGGATTATTGTTTTTGTGGCTTTTATGATAGATGCACCTCTCACTTATTCAAAAAAATGTGTTAAATGTTACCTACATGCAGTTATTTAGCCCCACTAACCCAATCAATGGTGAAATTTTGAGAGTAACACCCAATAGGAAAATGTTGTATTTTTCAAAGAAATATCCATCAAACTCCACCTTCTACTGTTTTATTTGCTTGGTATGAAGTCCCCCTAACCTATTTATGTAGATTTGTGTACATAATTTGCACTTTGTGCTATTTGGGAGGGGTGAAATTAATTTTGAGCACGCGTTACTCCCTGCTCAAAAAAGCCAAATTGTGGTCCAACTTGTGACCAGTTCTATCATAAACTACTGTTAGATATGGAACAGATGCTAGTTGCATATTAAAGTTTGCATATTGAAGTTAATATAGATGAATTTTGGTGATTATTTGACAACTATTGACAAAGCTAGATGAAAATTTGGGTTTTAGAAAAAATTTCTCAGAAAAATCAGTCAATGACAAAAGTTCAATATCCGATATCTCGGAAAGTTTTTGAAGGAACATATTCATTTTTGGAATCATGATACATACTTTTTAGTAGATGCTGTAAATGGATTTAGGAGTCATTAGTATATTGTAATGGAGACAGTTCCCTTGGAGTAAACAAAGTGAGACGGGTGGGTCTCAGATGTTCCAGTGTTGCCTAAGGCAATACGTCAGTGGCTTATAATAAATATCTAGAATATACTTAAAGAATAATATTGCACTTACTATGGCACATACTAGGATCATAAGCAATAAAAGCATCTTCAGATCTTGGGTTGCGAATACATAATTATGCACTGTAATTACTACTTGAGGCTAGAATTATATCCTTATTTTATAAGCTTTGGCCCGTGGTCATATCAGCAGAAACGTGCAGATCCAAGGGTCCTTAAAATATACATTGACAAATTATAGCAGGAGAAATTAACCAGTGAAGATAATTTTAGGGTGCTCAGTTTGACGCCGTCTGGGGAGTACCTTGTCATCATTTAGGTAATTACAAGTAATCACATATTGGCCATTTTTTGGTATGATCTGAAGACAATTTGGTAATCAGATAAATACTAAGGCAATTCCCGAGCCGCTGTGTGCGGCATATATTAGCCTTCATCAACACACCAAATCGTTGAGCATTTCTGGTTAAATGGCATGCCTATTTCTCACTAACAGTGCATGTGTATTAGTTCAGAGCATCCCATAGTCCACCTAAATGAGGGAATTGCTTATGAGCAATGAAAAAATTAAATTATGATACAGAGATTTCAACACAGAATAATTGGCAGAGAAAATGATATTAATCATATTCTGGATCACACGATGGTCCCCCTTTTTTCCAGCTCAATGCTCAGGTATATTTCTTATGATTATACCCAAGGTAATCTTAAGCATAAGACCGTCACCGTGTTCTTGCAGATTTGTTTTGGCCCTTAGGCTATTGGGCATTATGTTTTATAATCTTGGATTCTTTCTGAAGGTGCTTCTGTGCAGCGTGTGGTAGTTTTTCATTTGGCTTTATATTGTTAGTCCTTTTTTTAGGCCTACCTGACAGCCTTGCATGCCTCAGGATCAAGCCCTCAGATATGTCCCAAGGTCCATAATGCAGTGGCTCGGGAGACTTTAGTGATAGGTCACTGACGTCTCGCCAGGAGGCCCACTTCTTATTTCTTGGTTGAACACAAGTGGCGCCCCCCCGCCACCAGTCGTTAATATCTGAATACCACGCATTGCGGGTGTCGTCATGAAGCATAGCACAAAGCCTGCACCAGAACTTGGTATTCACAAAGGAACCGGTGCCTTTCCACTGGAAGTACTCATTATACAGAGAATCATCATTGTCTAACTTGTGCAGGTAGTTGGCCAGAGCCTTCGGAGACTCGAACTGATCGACATGGATGAACGAATGGGGTGGACATGATAACTCGTAGTCTAATGGTCTGGCGCCCATCACAACAGGGACAACATTGTTTCTGAAAAGAACAAGAATCAAATGTCGATGAATAACATAAGAATATAACAGTCATATGATAGACAGCAAATAGAATATTAGTAAATAATGCAATTCGGTGGACAGTCGCAAGAACAGTATTATTATTATCGACCAAAATGAAATGCATGAATGTATTTAAAAAAAGAAACACACACACATACAGGTGTAACCAGCAAATTGGGGACACTGTTGCACACTCCTCCAAAGCGGGGACATTCCTACATTCACCCAGCTTTCACTTAATTCAGGTTCAATTTAGAGCACAAGACCATTTTAGCTCCCATTAAACAGTAAACAGTTATAGTGCCAATTATCAAACTGGCCTCTGGTGCTCCCAAGTAGACCAATATGATGTGCCTAAACTGAGGACATGGCCAGTGTTTCATAAGCAAAGTGAGGACATTTGTATAATTCGAATAGCTATCTTATATCTACCTTTCTGATCCTAATCACAAGAGTATTCAGTCTATTTATGAAGAATAGACTGCTTTTTAAATAAGCAAGACTTTATTGTACTCAAACAAATTGGTGACTCAAACAATGTGTATGCAAACTAAGGACATAATCACACAGTATGTGTATGCAAATAGAGGACTTGATCTTAGATATACTCCACACAGTGTGTTTGCAAACTGGGGACTTAGCCACACAGAGTGTTATGCAAAAAGAGGACACACAGTATCTATATGCAAACTGAGGACTTAACCAGACAGTGTGTGTATGCAAATTGAGGACAGACAGTATGTGTATGCAAACTGAGGACATGACCACACAGTGTGTGTATGCAAACTGAGGACACACAGTATATGTATGCAAATTGAGGACATGGTCACACAGTATGTGTATGCAAATAGAGTACTTTAGTACACCATGTGGACAAATACAGGACCTAGTTAAAGGTAAGGTCCATAAAATGTGTGTATACAAACTAATACAGTGCGCATCTGCAAATAGAAAACTAGTGTATACATACTCTGAGCAAACCGATGACATATCCAAAATTAGATTTTCATTGTAGAGGGAGTCCTTGTGATAAGGTTCCCCTTGGGAGTGAGTGGATATAGGAGGAACTGGTCAAGTGACAGTAGAGTTGAAACCTTATGGTAAAAAGATACACAATACTCCAGAATCCTAATACACTCAGTTAGGGCAGGTTGACCTGCTAGAAAACTTTCAAAGTTTCATAGACTTAATCCAAAGAAAATATGTGTGGAAAGAGCATCAGTTCCCTCAAATACCATGTATTGCCACACCTTCAGCTTTGCTTAAATTCAACTTTGCTAAAGTAAGCCTGGAGGTTCACTCGCCTGACTCTGGAATCCTTCTTTTTGAGTCAATTTGAGACACATTTGGGAGTTTTCTGTGCATAAATGTAAACAAACACTAATAAAACAGAGTATTCCATTCCTGGTTAGCAGGATCCTTAGTGGGAGGTCATTTGAGATAATCCCGGACAGACATTTCTCTCTACGAGCGTCCACTGGCGCCTTGACTGCTGTTACTATGGCACGCTCCCATGGCGACAGACAGCCAAAGCATGGGCCTCTTAGCACATTCTCAGACAGACAGCATCAATCCAGCCAGAATGAAGTAACAGGCAAAAGTGGTGAAATTCATGTCTGAGGGCAATTTCAAAGTGAAGGCTGCTGCCCACTTTGGTGTAAATGAGAAACAAGAGTGAGAATGGGTGAAAAAAATAGAGGAACTCGTAGGAGCGAAACGATCTTTCAAGAGGGTCATCGTAATGCTGTCTCTGGGAGCTTAGTCCAAGTACAGGCCAAAAAGAGCGCTGCAATGGCTAAACTGCCCTTCAAGGCCTCTAACGGGTGGTTGTACAGGTTTAAAAGGAGAAATGTCTTCAGTACTCATACTCCAACCTCACTTGGGCAGAAGATCCCCCTCGTGCTGAGAAGGTGCTGTCCTTCCAGATATTTGTGATTGATCTCAGGAAGCAGTAGAACTATGATTTAGCTGACATCTATAACATGGATGAAACCCCTCTCACCCTTGACCTCCCCCAGATAAGGACACTGGCCTCTGGCAGTACTGTTCAAGACCATTGGCAATGAGAAACAAGGCTTCGCTGGTATTCTAACTGTGACAGCAACTGGAGTGAAGCTCCCCCCTTATTTTATCCAAGTCCCAGGGGTTGTTATGGAAGTTCAAGAGAAAGGTTACATCAATGAGGAAAAATGCCTAGATAGGATACGGAGAACATTTCCCAGGCAATATAGCAAACCCAGGCTTCTAGTATGGGACTCGTGCATGGTACACCTTACAGAGACGGTGAGAGAGGCCCGAACTAGGAGGAATGTCCAGGTTGCTATCATTCCAGGAGGATTGAACCCTCTGCTCTAACCCCTAGATGTGTCCTTGAACAGACCCTCCATGTGCTAGGAAATGGGAAGAATGGATGATGGAAGCCCACCCTGTCGTCCCTGACCAAGAGAATCATGAGCCCCCAATGAAGGACATCCTTGCCAAGTGGCCTCTGGAATCCTAAGAGGCCATCCCTGCACCCATGGTGGTAAAGAGCTTCCTTAAGATGAGCCTCAGCAATGCCCTTGATGGGTCCCAGGATGATGAGGTCTGGCTGGACAATGATGAGGATGAGGAGGAGGTCCTCCAAGACCTCGAGAGGGCTACCAATGAGGAGGGGGAGGCCCATGATCCTCCTAAGCTGAACTTCAATTCTGACTCAGATGGTGAAAATGACTTCCTTGGATTTGGCCCTGACAACTAAACAACCCTGTAGGCCAACCCTGTGAACCCTGTGAACATTGACCTTAAGCCGATTGACCTACCAGTACATTTATGAACATTTGAATTTGATTACCAGTGTATTGTGAATGTTTCCCTAGAGTTGATGGGTTTTACCTGTCCATATGAACATTTGACTTTGATTACCGGTGTATTGCGTATGTTTCCCTAAGGTTGATGGGTCCTACCTGTCCATACGAACATTTGACCTTGAGTAGACTGGTTTTATAAGCATATATATACCAGTTTGTCTCACGATTCTGGCCTCCATCGTGCTTTTTTGGTCATAACTCCAGCGCATTATTGGAGTATAACCACACTCTACTCCAAGAATGGGCTTCCCTAGCCCACTTAAAAGGGTCTATATCTCCTCTTTCCTATCCCCTCGGATGTGTGTGGTGCAGATATGCGCGGGCACCGACACATTCCTTTGTGAAATTGTGTAATGTCGTTCTCGCCATGAATATGACCTTAGCTGTCGAAATGGTGTTAAACATCTATTACTCACTCACTCAACCTGTGAAGCACAGGATAGCCACTTAGTGCCGCTAAAGTGCTGTAAAACACAAATCAATCAATCAATCAATCTACTCCAAGAAGGTCTTGGTTGGAATCGGGACATGTTAATAAATTTGAGAAGTATAGAAAGTCAACCTCTCCGTACATATCCAGTTGAAACCGTTCAGGTCCTACGGAAAAGTGAGCCCCGGCCGAGCTGGTAAGAGGAGAATGCCATAACCACTATACTAGCTTTGACTCACCCCAATGCCATGTCTCCGGGCTTTGCATTAGTATTTAAGGTAGAAAAACATGTTGACATGTGAATTCCTCCAGGTCCCAGTAAATATAGTATCCATAGATAGTGATGCATTGCATCCATACTTCATAATATTCGACATGTAGAAAGATTGGATGAACTTTTTTGAAGGGAGTCGCGATTCGCCATTTCCAGTGCTCTCCTTGCACAGAGCTGTGACCTATATCCTTCTGCGAATGTGTGTCAAATGCTGACTTCCGGCCTAATTCCGCACGGTCTACAAGAAGTTCATCAATTCATTGATAACCTCTCAAAAGTTTGGGTTTGCAGGAAATAACCCAACGAGGTTATCCATGAATTAATAGCTTAATAACATATATCCTATGGTAATACATAAGGTTCTAATGGATTTTTATTAAAAGGGCATAGACATAAAGTAACTGTTCATATAAAAGCAACAAAGCATCTCAGGTTGTTTAAAACTGTCTTAGCTGTTAATTTCTATCAATGTCTACTTAAATGGGATGACTTAGACTTTTGAAAATCCCCAGTCGTAAGCTGGGGGAATTTGGGAGAACCGGTTTAGTCAAAAGTAGAAAAAGAAATCAGCTCATGACCAGGGTTTTATGGTAGCACACAATAACTAAGATAAGGATAACTATTGACTATGGCACAATAAAATAAAAGCATACAAATAGGGACATGGTAGAGATAACTATTTATCTCATGATATATCTGTTCAGATACTGGGCTGCCATAGAGATAGCATTAGGAGGTCGTATCACATGGGAGGTGTGTGATACAACATGGTCGTATCACACTGCCTGGTCACGTGACCTTTTTATATTCAAGATGGCATTGTAAACAAACTGTGCGTAATGTTGTAACCATCCACAGACTTTGTAACTTACAATATAAGCCCTTTTGACCATGAGATAAATGCAAAGAAACACTTGTGAACCTTTGCCTATATATGAAAACAACAACAACCACAACAACAAAAAACTAAATAAAACTCACATGCCTTGTAGGTGTAATGGTGTGACAAACTACTAATACTTATACAAACTAAACATATTAAGAGCTAGGGACTATATAGTTATGCTGAGAGAAACTGTTAATATCATACATAAGGTTTATTCAAGACACATAAAGAGGTGTAGCACACATTTGCAAGATGGGACTGGAACAGTAAGTCAGTAATAGATGTTTAATGCCATTTCGACAACTAAGGTCATATTTATGGCGAGAAAGACTTTACACATGTTCACACAGGAATGTGTTTGTGCCCGTACATATGTGCACCACACACATCCGAGGGGATAGCAAAGTGGAGAAATAGACCCTTTTAAGTGGGCTAGGAAAGCCCGTGGGAGTGGAACAGCCTCCACATGATACACCAACTGGCTGACTCGCCAACTGAACAATTTGTCATACTAGCACAACAAGTCTGCAACCACATCTGGGCTAACAAGGCAAGATGCACAGGAGATTATCTTTCTTATTTGAATGAAGTCATAAAAAAGGAAGAAATAAGGGCTTCCCAGTGGAAATAAAAGAGGCAAATGGAGGAAAAACGGCATTCACTAGTCATTGCATCAGTTCAGTGTGATGCCATTCAAGCTATGCTATGGCCCCTGCATCTTTGGAGATAAGGGGACTAAGTGGACCCCTTGTCTGGTCTGCTGAGGTGATATTCTCATCTTTGCACTAAATTGCCCTTCTCTCCTAGAATGTATGGTGGAGGTACTACAGCATCTGGAGGATGCTCTGGAGGATGGTTGGCTCAAGGTAAAGCCTTCTAAATGCTGTATGTCATAGAGAGTCTCTTGTGTAGCTGAGTGGCCAGAGCAGACTTTCCTCAAGGAGGTATGGATCTTCTTCGGGTGGTATATCATTATGCCTTATACGGTGGCACTGCTAGCCTCATGAACCTTGGTCCATCATATCCCCTAGTTTGCCAAGCTGCTTTCCTCCCTGGCTGAGTGAGGGCTTTCAGATGGGAAGCTCAGTATGCTTAGACCTTTCAAGAATTAAAAGACAGTCTAATGTCTGCCCCCATCCTGGGGTACCCCACAAGGATAGTTCATAAATGTTATTAAAGGGTAGAGCTCACAGGCCAATGGAGCTTCTGCAGCTGCTGGGGAGGCATCTGTGCCTCCTGGCATTAGGAGGGGGTGCCCAAAAGAGCTTCATGCACCATGGCAATTGGCTGGCTGTATGGTCCCAGTCTTCAACATATTGTCCACTTAAGCCCAGAAATGAGGGCCAGGCAACTAGAAGGCTGTCCCAAGGAAGATGTGCATCAGATGTGTCCAACTATTAACCTGATGCCATTCACCCATCCTGATGAGGGCCTCCTGAGCATGTGCCCAGGCAACTGACTAGATAGTGTATACCTCCAACTGGCTAAGTTGGTAAGACATGCCAGTAAACAGAGGGAGATATTTGACAAAGGCTCAAAGACATATTAGGTGGGGGCAGAAGAGGCAGCTTAGTTGATCTATCCTAGGAGGGAATAGTTACATAGCAACCAGTAGTGAGCGATAATTCAAAGAGTCACCTAAAAAGCACACTACCCCAGCAGGGAGCCACAGAACAGACAAACGAGAAGCATTCAGAGAAGTTTGCAAAAACTGCAGGAGGAATACTAAGGAGGCTACTGATAACTTAGGGTTAGAGGTAAACCGCTAGAAGCTGGGTGGTCAGTTGTTTCATAGCAGTCTGCTAGAAAAAGTCCTGGTGAAGGTCGAGATTCGATGGGTCTAGACCCCCTGGCTGGACCAGGATGGTGGAAGAGCTGGAACAGAACATGGCCTTCTGATAGGGATGTCCCTTGAGTTGTCAGGAATCAGTCGCTCTCATTAACAACTTCATCAACATTACCAACTGGTTGATATTGTGTTGATAGTTTTGATCAACCTGTCTTCAACACTTTTTCAATCAAATCAATTTTGTCAACCATCACCATTTTAGCATAAGATCAACAGTTGACATATCGCTGCTGAAATATTGTTCACAATTCAACATTGATTCAACATTGATCTGTCATGTCAAATCAATGATACCGATTTCAATGTTGATTCAACATTGACATGTCAACAAAGAATTGCCTAACTACTACATGTATCAGTGTTGTTTCAACTTTGAAACAATGTTGAATCAACATAGAAACACAAATGTTGAATCAGCACTGATGATTTGATGTTGAAACACAGTTGATTTGATTATGTTGTGTCAACTTTCAAATTCAATAATATCTAAACCCAGAATCAACTGTTCATCTGCAAAAATTGATTCAATGCTGAATCAACATTGATGTGCCCACTGGGTCCTTCGATGCTGAGCTGCATTATCATATGAGCAAATGGCTAATCAGTGTGCTAGGTTGCAGTGCATGTGTTCACCTTTCGAAGAGGGCCTACTCTGACAAGGTGCAGGGAGAGACCACTCCTGCCCGGTGGTGTAGAACATTGAATCAAAACTGATCGATCAACCCTGATTAACCAGTTTCCTACACTGATTTACAAAAGTATTGCAATAGAATTATTCTAAAACAAAGTTGACTGTATAAATTCTGCTGCACGGGAGGGGGAGGTGTGGCCATGTCCTCAGTTTGCCTCCACACACTGTGTGGAGTATATATCTAAGACCAAGTCTTCTATTTTAACACACATTGTATGGCTTTGTACTCAGTTTGCCTACACATACTGCATGGAGTATATCTTAGACTAAGTCCCCAGTTTGCCTACACATGCTGTGTCTCAGACCAAGTCCTCTTTTTGCATAGACACACTGTGGGGCCATGTCCCCAATTTGTCTACACACACTGTGTGGGCCTTAATGATCCTCTATTGGTGCTTGTCTGAAGTAGTCTGCTAAAGCTAATGTAATGATAGGTTGTACTATACATGTACCACAGTTCAAAGAGGCTGCTCTATGAAATTCTTCAATCTTCAATACAGGGCACACACTCTCCTCTTATGACTCCACTTCCAGGATGATGGACAGCTATTTATAGTCACCTGCAATTATTTTGCAGGCTCAAGTCAGAGAAAGTGTCTCTAGATAAAGTTGTAGGCTATGTATAAAACATTGAGGCCTTGGGTGGGAATCAGGGCTTTCCCACTATCCTAACCACTGGGGATAGAAAATCATGGCTTCCCCCACTCCCCTAACCATATATATGCAACTTGGAGGTGTTGGCCTGACACTCCTCCTCACTTCCCCACTTTTCTAAATACCCTCGAGCAAGGTTATAGGCAATCTGCAGCATTCAACACCTAATAATGATATCATACTGTCCTTTACTTTTACCTAAGTAAGGACTCACAGGCAGGCACTACTTTTACCTAAGTAAGGACTCACAGGCGGGCATTAGCCCACATACCTTTCAACAACCATAGTAAAGTTGTATAAAGTTACCTAGGGGAAATACCCATCACATCGCCTCACTTGAGTAGTGAGAATATCAAACTCCAGTGAGGGAAACATGCCCAAATAACAAAGAGGAATAGGAATGCCATAAGTGGTGACCCTTTTTCAAGCACTAAGCACTCTGACCCACCTCTGTCTCTGTTTCAAGAGAGTAGCTGAACAAATATGACACCTTTCTACTTTATTACGACCCCCCCCCCAAAGAATTTATAGCTTATATATCATTTTCATTAGTGGGGTAGAAAATCATCACTGTTTCAATTGTCTCGAGACTTTAATCTGGGGGAACAGGGGATGGAATAGCTTCATAATACCCGGAATTGCAAGAAGACCCTCACCCTCTTTACCTGACCAAGGTCAGTGATAGGAGGGGAGAAACCCTGTCCTGCATATGTTCCCTGGTACTGTGGACCTCCTAGTAGGTATCCAGCCTTAGTAGGAGAAGCCCCTTCACTAAACTGACCAGCGGTTGAGGATGAAAGGGCAGAGGACCCTTGACTCAAAGGTCCAAGAATCAAAGTTTCAGGCTTTCAGGGAAGCAGGCAGGTAGGCATGACAGTAAGACTTCCTATAAACCTTCAATCCCCCCAGCACTACCACATACTGCTATTTTTGACACATGCTGACCCTTACTAATTAATCCCCCCCTCCCGTCACCGTCCAGCAAGCTGTCATCACATTACCCCATTGTTCATACATACAGCACCTCTAATAGATAATGTGGGGGGAGATACTTTGTTATAAAGAGATCTATTTACTATAGAAGCTTTTTTAGTCTGCTCTACTACTGTTTATGCTAAATATGGCTACCAACAGTTATCTTTTGGAATTCCAGCTGACATCTATACTTTCCTCCTAGTGTGACATATAGGGCTTCTTAATCACAATATGCAATTGAGTCATTGATATGCAGACAATCAATATATACTGTTGGTTTATAAGAAGGGAAAATACAAGCAATATTTGCATGCCTTAGTTTCTCATATCCAGTGGTATCTATTCATATTGCAACCTTTCATGCTCTGACATTACACATTAGCATACCATATTTTTTCCCCATGATTTTGCATAAATTATGCTAATGAGACACAGAATCATGAACTAAATCAATCAAATAATGATTGGTCATCATGGAATGTATATCCAAGCTGAGATGGATTGATATATTTATGATTACTATATGACTTGAAAGCTTGACACATACACCTAGTCCATTCTATTTTGCATAAATTATGCTAATTAGGGTCAGCAGTACATGTGGGAAGGTCTAATTATATCTATGACTTTATCTCAATTGAAACTAAATGCTAGTGAAAGAACTACCACTAGGCCAAGTATCAAAGAGAGGCTTAGAGTGACTCAGGTTTGCTTGTAGAGCTACCTGATTGAAATATGCAAATTAGGTCATCAATATGTAGACAGCCAATTAAAACATTACTGATTTGGACTTTAGATAATGAATACTGATGGGTTGTAGCTATTCTATGTGGGTTTGAAGGCTCATAAATTCTTTTAAAATGTATTGGTTTTTTTTCATGGAATTTAATAATTATTTAATACTTTTTATTTTCAATGTCAATTTATGAGCAGAAACGTTACTCGAAAATGATGTTTCCTCTTAGAAATGGATTCAGCACGTCAAAAAGCCCCTACATACAAACTTTGATGCTTGCTGCCAAATGTGCCAATCTTTATGCTCTATCTACTGGACTATTTGCAAACATGTGCTGTGTCATCATGTCCAAAGTTCCATACCACCTAATTCCAAGCCCCCAGTTTAACTACACTTTTTGCAATTGTCTATACCATAGACAAAGTCATCTAGCCCTCATTTTGCATACATACACTGTGTAGGCAAGTCCCCACTTTGTAAACACACAGCCTACTTGACGTAAAAATGTTTATTTCTAGGTCAAAAAACATTTTCTTAACATAAAGGAAACTTGTGTTATTCATATCAACAAAAAGGATATTAGGGCCACCATACAATATTTGACATAATATGCACTTGCGATCTAATTAGTGCACACCTCGTTGGTTTGGTCAATTTGAGCCTAAAGTGTGCTACACTATATCCAATTTTTTTGACTAAATAAAGTCCTAAACTACCAACAGTTTCTCCAAAATCGTTTGAGATTGTATCAGTTTTCTGTATTGGCTGTTGTCATTTGTTTACATTTGAAGATGGGTAACCCATAACTATGGCTACTTATGTTGTCCTGAAGATCATATATCATATTGGCAATAAAGCAATGCAAAAAGAAACACCTCAATTTTTAACCATTTCCTCTAATATAAAAAAAAAATCAACAAGTGACATCTTAACCAAACTTCTCATAAGTCTAGTGGATATCAGATGTGTACCAGGATCAAGCAAAACAGACAGTCACTGGATAGGAAAAAAGAACCCCGACAAATTGAAAGGGGGCCTAGCACAGCTAAGATGTACCTGCGCTATTAGGTCACATGACCGCCTCTTGACAAATCAGAGCGTCAGCTGTTCCTGCGGACTTGTGAGCGATATTTGAGCAGGTACCTATATTGTATTTTGCCGTGTTAGCCCCACTTTAAGGAAAAATTTGCAAATAAAAAGAACTGAAAATCCTTTAATTTCTCAAAACTGGAATGAATCTGCCAGGAATTTTGTTGGCCAGATTTTGAAGGCCCTGGGATATTTGCTGTATTGAGCTATTACTTGAAAATCAGATATTGGACCAATATTATGCAAAATCAAAATAGTGGGTCAACATAATATTGTTTGTGCCAACCTAAAGGCAATATATACATATATATATATATATATATATATATATATATATATATATATATATATATATATATATATATATATATATATATATATAAATGTATAGGGCCTAATCATTTCAAGCTTTGGCCAATTGAGGTCTAGCGGTCAAGCTTTCCAGTAGCCAATATAAACATCCCAACATTAGGACTGACTTATGCAGGTCCAAGCTTGGCCCTATGCCCCACTGCTAAACGACGTTGGCCTAATGTGAGTAATTGAACACCTGTCCTTTATACATGTGTATGTATGTATGTATGTATGTATGTATGTATGTATGTATGTATGTATGTATGTATGTATGTATGTATGTATGTATGTATGTATGTATGTATATATATATATATATAGGCCTATATATATATATATATATATATATATATATATATATATATATATATATATATATATACATACATATATACATTATACATGTATGTAGGACTATGTGGCAATCGATCTATAAGCCATTCTAGGTAAGTCTCAGCTGAGTCTCATTTTATGAAACAGGTCGGGCCATAGAGGTTAGCTCACTGAAAACCTGAGAGGCCCGAACTAGTTAGTGCAGACGACTTTAGGTCCTCTGGTTGACAATACCTAAATCTACAGCTTTAGGTCGTCAAAGTGACGACTTTAGGTCATCCCCCTGACCACCTAAGTCGTATTTATTGACGAGTTTTAGGCGGCGGCATGTTTTCTGTGCTGTATAGGTCTAGGCCACACATATAATAGACTGATATCTTTGTAAATAGATCAGCTGGGGCAGTATTGTAAGCCTGTAGTTTGAAGTAAAGGCCACTATGTATGCACCCTTTCTGTGGTCACTGAGCGTGTATGGATACGTCAATGGAGGAGTGGTTTGGCCCCATCTCGATGACACTTCGCCAGTAGTGGTCTGATCACTACTCACCCCTTTCCACACCCCAGAGCACTTCCAATGAGTTCCAACAAAATGCATCACCTACTGAGCGATAATATGTCATCTTGACGCAGCACATCGCATCTACAGTCTCCATGGGGACGCGGCGCAGGCGTCGCATAGAAAGATTGGTCCATGAGACCTACGTGACCGTCATATTTAGGGGCCTGGGCGATAATAGATGAATTTCAGAGGTGATCGATGAATTTGAACCAACTGACCACCACAGGGAAGTGCTGATACTGGGGGTGCTGTCATATGACCTTTTGATCTTTAATTTTCCCGCCACCCGTAAATGTCGTCTGCAGTATGAGGGCGTGGCGGCGTCTGTGCTAAGAACTTCCGGGGGCAAGCCCACACGTTATGACATGCCTTTCACTGCTGCTTAGTAGAACTATATAGGTCTAGACTACTGGCCTGCTTAGCATTGAAATGGAAGGTGTTTCAGAATGTACTGGTAGAGCAGTTCTTTAAATCGTTGCGAAATTTGTCTCACATGAATCACAATGGTGCCATTACAGACCTTAATTAATAAGTACTAAGGCTTCGACTTCGTCAATATATAAGCATGACATCAATGGGGCTGTGTACAAATGACGTCATGCTTTTTTTGACCATTTTTGACCCCCCCTCCCCTTGTCATGTTTCGTCATACAACACTTGACCCCCCCCTTAACATGACGTCATGCAGAGATACCCCCCCCCCCCGCCCAAAGTGCATGAATAGTGTACAGCCTAGATAAACAAATTGAAATGGTTCAAAGGGACATAATGGGTGTGAATTGGCAATCAAGGATACATGCAACATAACACAGATGAACTAGCACTGATCAACAAAATTAATGAACAGAAAAACATGCCAAACACCGTCAGCATCAGCTTATGAGTCCCTATATGTGGATTGAATTTCCGTGCCTTATACACAGAGTACTATGCCTATGGTATTGATCATACACAAGTATTTCCTGTCACAAAATATCCTGAAAAAAAAATCCTGTCTAGATCAATAGTCGAATACATGATAAAATAAAAGGATCAATTTGTCAGAAGACCATCAATTGCAATCAGACTTACAAAGCAGTCAGTTTTTACTGTAGAACCTGCATATAAGGCATAGCCCCTAGAGTCTCATTCAGACAAAGGAGAGTAAGGTTGTTTGTTTTCAAGGGAGAAATGATTTTGACACCTCAAGCTGGGGGAGGGGTCAAAAAGATGTTATGCCTTTTCAGTAAGAAAGCCTGTGAATTATTTTAGAACAAGGGAGGTGACCAGGGAAATTGCAACCTGTCAAAAGTGAAGGGGTCAGAAAATTTTCTGCACCTCTGCATGGAAATCTACTGCACCCCTCGCAGTCCATAAAACATGTGGGACCAAGGCCATTGCTGTGAAAATTGCTGCCGGGCCTGCAGAAATGACCAGACTGTGGGACCGAATGACTGACTGTAATCTCAAGACCTTGTATTCTTGAGGAATCCGGTACTGCCAAAATCAGTCCGAGCCTGCAGAACATTAATGTCTGCAGGACAGAATGGCCCATTGATAAGTAATGAGAAATCCTTAAGTTACCAATGGGTTTTTGAATTGTGAAATATATCATATAGAATAGAATTTGGGTCATTTTAAAGCTTTCTACCAAATTCTCATGGTCAGGGAGCTTCTTACCTGCAGGGATCAACCTATACATAGGGTCCTATGTATGGTAAAACGTGTCCAACTAAAAGGGTATTTCAAAGTAATACGGGGCCTGGGTTAGAGGTAGGATAGAGTAGGCCTAGTCAACCAACACTGACATTGATGGGAGTGATACTCTTTGAGTGGGATGTCTGAGGAAAGCATGCCTGTATTGGTATTTCATATCAGATGAATGCATTAAACTTCCCTACCTTTACAAATCTTTTTTTCTTGTTAAAACTTGTGATTTTTTGATGACATGATGTCATACAGCCCATGACCCCCCCTCCCCCCCCTGTCATGCTTGGTCATGGGGAGTGGGACCCCCCTCCCCCCCTCCTGCATGACATCATTTGTACACAGCCCCTATGGCATGATGCACATTTTTAAACACATTGTGATGTACAGAAAGGTTACACTTATATGATAAAATATAATTTCTACTATACCCTCTTCTTGGATAGACTGTTCATAATAGAGCCTTTGATATTGAATATTTCGGACGATCCATATAATCTACGTTGGAATCCAGTTTGTTCATTCACATGGGGCCTATTCAAGGTGATCAAATAAATGCCAACTTAGATATGATCTATCGAATGCTTTGCCATTCAAACTTCATATAACCTTATTAAGGCTATAATAACATTTCTGTCTGAGTAGGGGTTTCTAAAGAAGCCACTGTCCATAAATGTCAATAAAATATGATCTTAGGTGAAATGCGCCTGGCAAGGCAAACGTTGTAAGGAAGTGAAAGAAAATGTCTCTTGATAGATGCCATCCCCCTTTCTCTTATCAAATGATCCAATTTGAACCAAAACAATATAGAGAGTCTACTGACACAATCATATTAGAGGGGGGAGGCACAGAAGGGAGTTTTTCAGGATGAAGATATTAAATCAAATCAAATCAAATTATTCAGATCGTTGTGGATCTCAAGGAGGCAGTTCTGTCATAATCAAATTTTGCTTTTTTTTTACATGAAGCATAGCTGTGCTTAGTGGGGACGACACCAGCTCAATTCTGTCTATTGAGAAGTTTGACAATAAAAAAGTGAGGCATTTTAGTATAGTTGCTACTAGAAGCTGTGAGATCACTAGCTGTATTCAGAATTTAGAAGTTTGATTGATATTTCAGGAACAGTCTGAACCCATTCCTTTTTTTTTTTTTTTGGGGGGGGGGGAGGGGGTATTTACATTTCCTATCCAGAAATGCCTGGTATTCCTGGATCTGCATTGATTGCTCTCTAGGGCAATTTTCATTTTAGGGGTCTCAACTTTCACTGCATATGTCACACTGTTATAGAAAATCCCTCATGTCAAATTAATCAATTCAGAAGTCATAGGTGTACAATAGACATCACAATCTACAAGTGCTTTTTTTGATTTACAGATTTGGATGATTTTTAGTGGTTTTATCCTTAAAAATCACTAAAATTTGGACTTTTCACTATGTCACACACCCAAATTTGATCTACCTTGTATCAATACACACTCAAGTTCAGACCCCAGTACTTGTTTTAGTTAATCATATGATGCTGTTAGATGACACAGACAAAATAAATGAAATGGGGCTGAGAGCATTTATTTAGATTTTTGATGATTATCACATGTATCTATAAATTTAGGGCAATGTAAGATCCAGCAACTTGGCCATAATTCCTTCAATATTAGTGTAAATTCCTTGTAAAATCACCAGTAATTCAATATTCATGGACACTTTGTCCATTTTAATTTTCAAAGAGCTATCCCTATTACCTTGCTTTGTATGGTGCAATACATAGCTCAAAAATGATGTGGACAATGGACTTGCTGGATCTTACACCTAAAAGACCTTCAGTAAATGTCTCACAGAAGAAATTATGATATAACCTATGTATTAGATCATATGGTTCATGTCATTTTCAGGTCATATTCAGCCATTATGCAAAAATCGATTAGTCTAGCTCAGATACTTTTGTTAGGATGAGGGAACAAAAAGAGGTTGTTTTTACACTATTTTGATGCATCTGATTTGTCTGAAAGTTGAGACCCCTAAAATGAAAATTGCCCATATACATATATCAGTTGGTGATATCCGGTAAGATATTTCATGGAGAGTGTAGAAATTCTTCAGGGGCGTAGGAAAAGGGGGGCCAGGGGGGCCTGGGCCCCCAATCACAAAGCAGGTGGGGCCTGAGTATGCCTGGGCCCCCAAAAAATTTGCCAAGAATTCATTACAAATTAAATAAGCTAAAACTTTGCATCTCAAATTAGATTAGTATATAGTGATGGGATAGGGGAAATGGGGGTCTGGGCTTCAAATGAGATAAAAAAAAAATCATCAAAGATTACGTTTCTATACAAGTTATATGTATAGGTATATGTATAGACGCTAGTGCGTTTGAGCCGCCAATTCAAGGTGGTCAAGGTCGGACCACTGCTGTCCCCCCCCCCCCCCCCCCAATGAAGATTTGCTTCCTACGCCTCTGTTCTTTCATCAGCTCTTTCCAGACCCTCAGCTCATGGTAGTTTCAAATCCCAGGGTTAATCACTCATAGTCTACCACTGAAATACCGGTAGACTTACCCCGGTATATTCACTTCAGTGACCTTCAATCCATTAATGCTTCTTGTTGTATAGGCCTTAAGTTCAGGGCTACTCTGTCATACTTTACCGCATGTATACACTCTCATATTCAGTATGCTCTGTCTGAAAGCCACAATCCATTATGTTCCAACATGAAATATGTCCGTTTTTAAAGGCACCGACCCGCATCACTTCACTCTCAAGGACACCTCATCTCTGACTTTGCTCATTTTGTACCGGTACCTAGCAGCAAAATAATTTATAAGGGTGTAGCAGATCAGCCACAGATTACCTTCTGGGTAATTGTGAGACAATCCATTTACAAGTACAGAACGGCATATTAAAACAAGTCGTCGTTAAGGCCCACTACTTTACTTGAATCTATTTAATAGTTATGCCGAACCCTTTGGGTGTACCGTCCCTGCTGCTAAAAGGTACACATGAATGTACCCTGTGTCAGTGACTTATTTTATCATTGGGGTTAGGGTGAGGGACGGTCAAGGGTCAAAGGTCTTGGGCGCCTTCAACTATCCTGAGACCATCATCTTGCAGTGTTTGTAGTTTACATGCTGCCCAGGTTGGCCCTCCTACCACAAACCTACTCTGGTTCTGATCATCTGCTTGTACACTTTACTCGCACTATACTTTTGCATAGGTTTCCCATTATTGTGGCGTGAGGGGGAGTGGATGCTACACATCCCTCTTTTCCTGTGCCATAGGCTGATGAACTCAGCTATGCCAGGTTACCTGCTCCAGGTGTGCATCATGACGACCAATCAGTGCATTGGAGGGTTTTGTGTAGATGTGTGAAATGATTTGTTTCGTCAAACGAAAACGACCAAATCTGTATACGTGTTCTGTGGAATTCAGGCTGAAATCATCATTGGTCTCTGTACCATGGCGGTTTACCCCAGCTGACCCACAACAGGTAGGTGAGACCATAGCCCATATTTTAAATACCCTCATACACCCTGTGTATCCGCTATCCCATTCTAAACCCGAACTACACCACCACATTATCTCTTCGTGCAGTAGGCACTACCCGACTGCCTGCCTCTCTCTCGTTTCCGGAAGTTGATCAATCGCAGCTTGTGGCCCGTGCAGACGCTGACTTGGTGAGCGCGACGGGGGCTTGCCACTTCCGGCGTTTCCTGCGGCGGCGCTTACCCGCCGCGTCGACTTACATTGTTTCTCCATTAAGGCTATCATGCGCGCGCCGCCGGAAATGCTGCCGGAAAGGAGCTCGGTGGATTTCAGATTTGCGGCATGCGGTGAGAAGTCGTAAACGGGGCTTTTTAAAAGCGGAACGGCGCTAACGTTTTACGATACCCGGCGGACAGGGCACTCAGACTTGTATGGGAAGGGTTGTTCTTGGCGTGCATGCAGGAATGTTCCAGTAATATCCGAGGGAGAATGTCCAGTAGCTATAGCGCAATGTGATATTCTGGCATCTATCTGGATGCCGTTCAAATGTAGTATACCTACGGCTACCAGTACTATATATGGTATAAAAAATTAGCACACGCACACTCATGTTCACCTAGTAGGCTGTGAGTCTAAAGATGTTGCAGAATTGGCTTGTGCGATCTATCAGTATACCTATACTGAATCTACCACAACCTGACGGGGCCCCTGACTGAGAGGACATTATGTCCTCTATTTCTGGTATAGATCTACATTAAAGTATCCATTAAACTTTACTTGGCACTCCATGACCCCTGCCTGTAATAACAATTAGAGCAGTTCACACTCCTATTCCCCTAGCTTTGCACAATGGGAAGCTCTATGTGCAGGCCTGTAGGTGCTAACTAGTGCTTCATAAAGTAACAACCACTATTGATTTAGGCATAGGACCCCATAGATAGATGGGGAGTGAATCCCTTAGCCAGGGTCTTTGTCGGCCTCGCCAGGTTTAGGTAGATACAGTATAGTATAGGATCACCGGTCTGATATGGGTCTTTCAAAGTTGAAGATATTCACAGAGATGCCCCCTTCACTAATTTCATTGCAACACTTATAGTTTTTTTGCTAGGATTTACGGACTACATAATTTCACTTATGATGGGAGTGGAACTTGCCCTTCCCATTGAACCTTTTTGACTAATGCCGGAGCTCCACTACACAACACCTTCAGCAGCGAAACGTTGTGTTCCCTTAGATCCTTTGTTTTACTTCTGTTTATTTACATTTTGGCGTCGCAAGCAGAAAGGGTACCCCAATACACTCTATGATGTAAACAATAACAAATAGAACAAAAGGGAAAAGTTTTCCACATACTAGTATATAGGGACCCTGCAGCGCTGTGCCGCTAGTGGAGCATTGGCGTAAGGCTAAAAGGCTGAGGCTGAAAAAGCAAAACGTGATCAGAACCCCCTTATATGCTTCCATCCCTGCCACCTGACCAGCTAATGATATGTATCTCCTTATTCCAAGCCCTTTATCTCATGTTGGCTATTATCTTGTCCACAGACGGCCCAAGGCTAGGACCTTCCTATCTATGGAGTCATTAGTCCTACTTTATGGGGCGAACATCACCAGATAGGGAAAGGCCATCGTCCTCCGGTGGTGATACATGACCAACAGGTGTTCACCACCGGCGCTGTCACTGTCCTCCGACTCGTCCGGGACAGAACATCCACTATCATACACTTTATCCTCTCAGCCCCGAAAGAAGTGTGATTCAGGTTATCTGGTCTTCGATAATTTACTAAACTCAATGCATGGTGAATACCGTAGATTCCTACCTTTAACGCAATGACCTTGTACATGCTGGGAAATTGTTTTGTTGACAGTTTGTACATTTTCCTGAGCAATACCATGTTGCTCGCCGAGGAGTTTGCAGTTTAATAGTGGCTTTATGTAGGGCAGCACACGTCATATCGAGTTGATGCCTTAAGCCCATGATACACAGCGTGTTTTTCAGAAGACTACTGCACACTAGACTACTGCACACATGTCTGCAGTAGTCTAGTGTGCCGAAAATGTGCTGTGTATCATGCTTTGAGACAAATGTCTGCAGTAGTCGACACTTGTCTGCAGATATCAAATATGTTTGATATTTTCTGTCTGCTGTCTCCTCAAACCTGGTCTTGTCTGCTCAAAATGTGCCATGTATCATGGGCAGCAGACTTGTTCTGACTAGTCTGCAGTAAAATGACGAATAAGAGCAGGCCTTGGAGTCATGTGACAAGTAGATATCATGTGACCTCTTACGCTGGGCATCTGCAGTCTGTATACTATATGTAATGGGAGAGTAGCGGGAGTGGAATTCAGGGGTAGGTTTCCAGCCTATAGTGACCTCTGACCCACATACTGTAGTTTTGAAAACTTCCACCAGGATTTTTCTGTGATAGGTGCCATGTATCAGGTCCTGCAGACTCCTCCAGACAACCCACAACATCATCACACATTTGTCTGCTGATGTTTTGTGTGGTACAGTCTGCTCAAAACTACACCGTGTATCATTGGCTTTATACCCATGCAGCAGCGTAGGCAGTTACTCTGCCTGTGCTGTCCTTTGCTTATGCCCATCTCTTCTCCCACCATATATCTTTAACAAGGACGGTATCTATCGAAGCTCCTTGTCTTTTATAATACGATCATATTTCACATTCATGCCAATTGCTTGTCCTCACCAAGGCAATGGCAATATAGAAATTAAGAACTCACGAGCTCATGTTAACTTGGATCTTCTGACCCTCATTAGGCCCTCCAAAAATGAGGCCTTATCCAGGAACTAAAGGCTAATCATCAGCATACCGAGCGAGCATTGATTCGTTTACACTCTGGGTGCTGTATCGAACGACACTGGTACATGTATCTGATCTACTTCAACCTCTGCTTTTATATACTCTACTCTCTCGATCAGTCATTAAATTGATTCCACCAACAATCACAGCTGTTACATGTCCCGTATAAGAAGTTATAAGTATTTATACAGCCTATACTGGGTGAAAAGAGCGTCAGTCTGATTCTGAGTGAGGCATGCATCGAGTCGTTCTGTCTACACTGCAAAAATGATGTTTAGATCCTAAACACAATTCTAAACATATTCTTGCAACGTTTTTGTAATCACATTAATTTCCTAAACATGTTTAGCCAAACAATGTGCTTAGCTCAAGTGTTTAGAAATCTAGGTGTTTAGGTTAAAACTTTGTGTTTAGATATCTATGAATTTTTGTGTTTAGGTGTTTATGAATTTTTGTGTTTAGATGTTTAAATGATTTGATGGAGAGTTAAGGTTTGCAGACATGTATGCATTAAAAAAAAAGAGATATATTTTGTTTGTTTTCTCATTTACTGGGAGGATATCAGCAGGTATTTACTTGTCAAAGTCTCCAAAGATGTCAGCCACAGCTATATACGTGTACATGTATTACACACTGCATCAGAATGAGAGACTTAAGAAAGTACACCAGCTTGGCAGGAAGGACATTGCCTTATCTATTCCAGAATAACATCAAATAGGTGTCAGTCATGGAGCTTATTGATTATTTTATGCTAATGTTGGTGGCATTAGGTGAATCTAATCAATTTTCTATTGCCCTTTCTATTCACATGACATTCACATGAAATGAAACCATGATAAACATCGGATTTAGGGACATTTGTCACAACAATTGATTATAACTGTGTGCAGATAGCCCATTCAAAGGTAGTGCTGCTACCTGGTGTGTATTCAATATCCAAGTATCTAAACATATTGATGTTTAAATCTAAACAAGTATTATTCAACTGTTTCAACTCTAAACATCTAAACATGTTTAGCATAAATGTTTATGTAGTTAGAATAAAAGTGTTCATTTCCTAAATGTGTAGTCGATGAGACACCTAACTGACCTATATGTTTAGGTTTTAAACGTGTTTAGACCTAAACATGTTTAAAATCTAAACACCATTTTTGCAGTGTATATTTCAGATGAAACCAGGGAGAGCCATGTTTAATATGAACTACATACCGTTCATTGGCATAAGCTCTCTCCAGGGCTTTTATAAGATATTTGATGGCTGTTAGACGTCACAGATGTGGTAAAACCCTACTTTGCACGTCCTTACCTTCGGCTTACCATCACCCCATGCAAGCAACACGTGCATCTGGGGCCATGCACATACACCATCATTTTTCTGACATTTTTCACCCCCTCCCCTCTTTTCATCATTCATCATCGATTCCATTATACCCCCTAGGTATTATATCATTCACCTCTTGACACCTCCTTCCTCAGGGCCGAATTTTGAACTAGGATAATTATTGGTACATAAATAAGCAATAACTTTACACAAGTATGTTGCTGCTGATCTTGGTAGCACGTCCTTCCTCAATGCCTGCAGCTGAAAGATGGAGATAGCTATCCTGTGATGATTCTAGTGGCATAGTGGCAAAATTCTCCATTAAGGGAAAGTAAGAGCTGCGAAGATTCATCATACAGTATGGGTGAATTCCTCGTCAGCATTTAGATCTACTTGATATCACTGTATATTCACCAATTATTGTGGCTAGTGTTTGTCCTGCATGGGCAAAGTTTTTTTTTTTTTTTCGAAATCAGCATCAGTTGTCCTACCCTGACTGTCAAGTGAGATCCATAATGATCATTGCGCAATATCACTCCAGATAGCTCTTCCCTCTACTCTATGAAATGCACTGCGGCCTTGGTGCATGTGTAGATATGAACATGCTGGTAGCTCCTCTAAAGTTGATATGTCCTGCAAATGTTTTTGCATTACTGTAGGTGTATTCGGCACTTCTCGTATACACTGGACCTGAGTATATCCCACATAAACATCAGGTACAATCTTATGCTTATTAGTCACAATTATGTATATAATTATAGGTTCATAGATAAGCCTGACCTTTCATGCATATGATTTAATCCACTTTTGGCGACAACAAAAGAAGATGATACAGGACCTTGGATGAGGTGAGGAGGTAGCCATATTGGATACTTCAAATATCAAACACATATCACGACATCAATATCAGCTTACTATTGCAATGAGGTAAATTTGGATACCTAAGCCATAACAGTGGGCTTACATGATATTGTTCATTGAGAGATACATGTCCATGTACCTGAACACAATGAGTGAAACAATGACCCAAAAATCTAGAAAACTGTTCAGTTTAGCTTATAACTACAGTATAGTGTATATATTGAACACAAGGGCATTGTTGGATTTTTCATGTACCCCTTGGGTTATTTTGCCTTTGTTGATATCTATATCTCTGTGCATTATATATTCCCTGGCCTATAATCGCAAAGAAAGTGCTTGTGTTCTATACACCCTCCTGTAGTTATATCTTTGCGAATTTGGGGAAGGTCCAAAAAATGCAAGAGATTTCAGCCATTTTTCGCCATGTGGGATTCGACCTTATGTTCCAGTTGCCAGAGCGTGTGAGGATATAGAAAGAGCTACACGGCAGCGGTCGGTGTCAACAATGCGTGTAAAACGTGCAGGGTCAACAGTGGTCAAAATGCCATGTCAAGGACAGAAACGTTTTGTTGTTGTAAAACGTACAATATATGGTTAGCATCAAAGTGTGTCCTATATCTCTGCAGAATAAGGAAATAAGTGATTCACCTGCACCCTCACCCGTAGTCTGACCCCAATCTTCTTTCCAAGTGCCCTATATATATATATATATATATATATATATATATATATATATATATATATATATATATATATATATGTAATAGTAGGATCAGCATGACTAAAGAATGAGACTCAAGTATGGTCTAGGTGGGTTGCCAGCCCTGCCTATGACATGAGGATCAAGGCCTTGGGGACATCCCGAATATACAATATGATAGTCATTTCTGTGACTAAAATATAGGTCAAAGTAAATTCTAATACCAGGTGAACATCCTCTGTAAGTATATTCTAAGGGCCCCACACGGGTATAATCAACGAGGGGACAATGCCATTTCTTAAAATCGACAAGGGACTTGAGACCCCCCTGTCTAGGGCCCTATTCTATAATTGCCCGACACGGTTTATAAAGATCTCAGGGGATGCTTCCTGAGATGGTGCACCAGTCACACATCACTATTTCTCATTGATACACATTCCCAGTAGGTTTCTGACCCATTTATCGTGTCGTGGGATTCTGGCCCCCAAGGTGGCATTACTCTTCCCTCTGCCCGTGTCGTCACTATGTGAGCAGCTCACATACATAGGCCACATGGATGTGTCTTTATATAGATCATTGTTTATCAGTTTGGGGTAAACTGATAAACAAGGTCCAAAACCAAAGAAAATTAGATAAATACATGTAATCTTAGAAAATCAATTGTCAGATTTAAAATTACTCCCCTTGTCCGCCAAGTACCGGTAGTGTAATATGGAGCCCTGGAGGTGACATGGTCATATTCTATTCTAAACTACTGCAACACTTTTTCTAAAGTTTGTTTTCTTGAGTTAACAAATATCCTGAGATAAATGTTATCTCAGCATAATTAGTATCTCAAGATAAAAAATATCCAGAGATAACCAATATCCCAAGAAAAAAAAGGGGTGAAGGGGGTGAAGGTAGACAGGGGACTGCAGGTAGACAGGACACTGTAGGTAGACAGGGGACTAGGGAAAATCAGGGGACTGGAGGTAGACAGGGGATTGGAGGTTGGCAGGGGACTGGAGACAGACAGGGGAACGAAATTAGGCAGGGGACTAGAGCAACAGGGGAACTGGAGGTAGACAGGGGACTGGAGGTAGACAGGGAAATGTGGGCAGACAGGGGACTGGAGTCAGACAGGGGACTAGTGATAGACAGGGGACTGGAGGAAGACAGGGGACTAGAGGATGGCAGGGAAGTGTGGGTACTCGAGGTAGACAGGGGATTGAAGGCAGACAGGGGACTGGATATGGGCAGGGGACTGGATGTAGATAGGGGACTGGAGATGGACAGGGGACTGGATGTAGATAGAGGACTGGAGATGGACAGGGGACTGGATGTAGACAGGGGACTGGAGATGGACTGGGGACTGGAGGTAGACAGGGGACTGAAGGTAGAGAGGGGACTGCAAGTAGGCAGGGGACTGGAGGTAGATAGGGGACTGAAGGTAGAGAAGGGACTGCAAGTAGGCAAGTAGGCAGAGGTCAGGCTGCGCAGCAGCCCCTGGCCATGCCCAAGGTTATTTTGAGTATATTAACTTAGTCACCAGAGGGCACCACTGAGTATATAGGTTATTTTGAGTATATTAACTTGAATTATCGTTAGTATGACATCATTGGTCCGAGAGGGCATTATCCTCAGGGCATTATCCCAGGATTAAGCCCTGCTAGCCTCGTTTTGGTTAACATTGAACTCTATGGGATCAAGATGCCCTCTGTTCCTGCCTATGGTAGAACCAGAGATAACAAATATCCAGAGATAATGAATATCCAGAGATAACAAATATCCAGAGATAATGAATATCCAGAGATAACAAGGCAGGGGATGTCTTTTTTTTTTAGAAAGTGTCAAAAAGTGTTTACAAAATGTTAAGCAATGTTAAAAAACGTTCAATCAACGTTGAAATTCAAAATGCAGCTGGACCTTCAGAATGATGTTTTCATTGATAGAAAGTGTCCTAAAACATTAAGGAATATCGAAAAAGCTACAGAAATGTCAAAAAACCTTAAATCAATGTTGAAATTTAAATTACACCTGGACCTTGATGTTTTCATTCATAGAAATTGTTCTAAAACATTAAGGAATGTCAAAAAAGCTACAGAAATGTCAGCCAGCAAGCAGAAATGGGGGTTCCTGTGGGATTTAGTACTTGTTTTAGTCACCAGAGGGCACCACTATGGGATATAATAGGAAAAATATGCCTAAAACTGCTATAGGCTATTTTTTTGTGGAAAATGTTCTATTTTAGGGGGAAAGGTTCCATATTTGGCATTAAAAAGAATGTTTTTGGGCCAAAATAGGCATTTTTGTTGATTTCTGTTGCCATGGAAACATGATATTCATTCTAAATAAGAAAATCGATGATCCTATTTGAAGGAACGTGTAACAAGGGCCACCATGTTAAAAACAGAATGAAAATATCTTTCTAGATCAAAATCCATGGACAAAAGTATGAAAATTTATGCTAATTTAGCTAATTAGCATAAATTATGCTAATTATAGTTGTATCTCATGACCATGGGGACGTAGGGCTTATTGACATTCACATAATGGACATACCTATATTTAGCAAGCTATTTCTCCAAAACTAACAGGAGTTTAGTTGACTTTAGCACGGAGCACCCTTTCTCCTTGCCTCTACACAAATGTCAAAAAACATTAAATCAACATTGAAATTTAAATTACGGCTAGACCTTCAAAATGATATTCTTATTGTTAGACAGTGTCCTAAAACATTGAGGAATGTAAAAAAATCTACAGAAATGTAAAAAAATGTTAAATCAACGTTGAAATTTGAAATGCAGCTGGACCTTCAAAAGGATGTTTTCATTGACAGAAAGTGTCCTAAAACATTAAGGAATGTCATAAAAGCTACAGAAATGTAAAAAAAAAAAAACATGTTAAATCAACGTTGAAATTCAGATTGCAGCTAGACCTTCAAAAGGATGTTTTCATTGATAGGAAGTGTCCTAAAACATTAAGAAATGTCATAAAAGCTAAAAAGAAAAAGTAAAAAAATCGTTAAATCAACGTTGAAATTTTGAATGCAGCTGGACCTTCAAAATTATGTTTTCATTGATAGAAAGTTTCCTAAAACATTAACGAATGTCATAAAAGCTACAGAAATGTAAAAAAAAACACACGTTAAATCGACGTTGAAATTCAGATTGCAGGTAGACCTTCAAAAGGATGTTTTCATTGATAGGAAGTGTCCTAAAACATTAAGGAATGTCATAAAAGCTAAAAAAAAAAAGGGTAAAAAAATCGTTAAATTAACGTTGAAATTTGAAATGCAGCTGGACCTTCAAAACTATGTTTTCAATTTTACAAAGTGTACAAAAATGCTCATCAATTGGACTGGAGGTTGGCAGGGGACTGGAGGTTGGCAGGGCACTGGAGGTTGGCAGGGGAGCAAAGGTGGACAGGTGACTGGAGGTAGGTAGAGGACTGGTAGAAGGCAGGGGAGAAGAGAGGAAGGCAAGGGAGTGGTGAAAGGCAGGGGACTTAAAGAAACCAGGGGACTGGAAGTAAACAGGGGAGTAGAGGGAGTAGTAGGGTATGCAGGGGAGTGGTAGAAGGCAGGGGAATGGTCTATTACATGGGAGTGTAGGAAAACAGGGCATAATTATAGAAGTTTTATTCCACAGATAATAATTATCCTTAGATATTCATTTTCTCCAGATAATGAATATCTCAGGATAGTTGTTATCTCAATATAACAAATAGCCTGGGATAATTGTTAGTTTGATATAAATAATATCCAGAGATAACAAACATCCTGGGATAATCATTATCCCCAGAGAAGGAATATCTCTAGATATTGAATATCATGGGATAATCGTTATCCCCACATAAGAAATATCTCCCCTGTCTACCTTCAGTCCCCTGACATCCTCCAGTCCCCTGACATCCTCCAGTCCCCTGACATCCTCCAGTCCCCTGTCCACCTCCAGTCCCCTGCCAACCTCGAGTCCCCTGCCAACCTCAAGTCCCCTGCCAACCTCCAGTCCCCTGCCAACCTCCATTCCCCTGTCAACCTCCATTCCCCTGCCAACCTCCAGTCCCCTTCCAACCTCCATTCCCCTGTCAACCTCCAGTGGAAGGGAAGTGGGGTTAGACAGGGGACTGAAGTGCTGGAGAGACTGCTCGCCATCACTTCATTATTGCATCATGGCGACCAATGGGCATAATGCACTCCTACATCAGCGGCCCTTAAAGGGCTATATGTTATGACAAGGTGAAGAACATTTTTCAACATCATTTAACATTTTTTAAGCTGCTTCCATGCTCATTGCTTAGTGTTTTTCTCTGACATTTTTTAGCATTGGAAACATCATTTTGAAGGTATAGCTACATTTTAAGTTAAACATTGCTTTTACATTTTTTTTGTTGTTGCTTGAATGTTTTGGACATAGCTTACTGTGTTTTTGGACAATGTCTAACATTGAAAACATCATGTTGTAAGGTTAGCTGCAATCTCAAGTTTAACATTGAATTAACGTTTTTAAAACTGCTTTAGCACTGTTTTCATTGCCATTAACTTTGTACACTTTCTAACATTGAAAACATAATTCTGATGATCTAGCTGCAATTTAAATTTCAATGTTAATTAAATGTTTTTTGTCATTTCTGTATCGTTTTTGACATTCCTTAATGTTTCAGAACACTTTCTAACAATGAAAAAATAATTCAGGATGGTGTTGCTCCTATTGTAAAAAGAGCTGTGAGTATGTGCCCTCTTTTCTAAACAAGTCGTGCACTGCTTCACCAAAGTACTTGCACTCACCACATCAGTCTCAGAAGTTGCCTTGTTTAAAACAGAGAGAGCTGCACTATCAGGTACCTACTCATGTCACACACTCTATAGTATATTATACTGACTGACTTCTGCCCACTAGGTACCTACTCAAAGGCGGCTTTTTTAGCACCTACTTGAATGACCACTTGTGAGCAACAAAAGGGACAAGTTATAGCCAGATGAAAAGAAAGGATTGGAAATGAGGGCATTTTTAGCCAGCTCTTCCTTTTATTATAGGAGCAACACCCTCCTGAAGGTCTAGCTGCAATGTAAATTTCAACATTGATTTCATGTTTTTTAACATTTCTGCAGCTTATTTGACATTCCTTAATCTTTTAGGACACTTTCTATCAATGAAAACATCATTTTAAAGGTCCAGCTGCATTTTAGATTTCAACATTGATTTAATGTTTTTTTATATTGCTTTTACATTTTTTAACATTTCGTAAATGCTTTTTGACACTTTCTAAAAACCCAAACACCCCCTGCCTTGCTGTCTCGGGATAATTGTTATCTCTTGATATTCATTATCTCTGGATATTTGTTATCTCTGGATAATTATTATCTGGAGATATTCATTATCTGGAGTCTACTTCCAGTCTCCTGTCTACCTGCAGTCCCCTGCCTACTTGCAGTCTCCTCTTTACCTTCAAACACCTGTCTATCTCTTGTTAAGTCAGGACAACACTATCCTGAGTTAACAAATATCTCAGGATAATTGTTAAGTCAGGAAAACAAAATCCTGAGTTAACAAATATCTCAGGATAATTGTTAAGTTAGGAAAACAAAATCCTGAGTTACGAAATATCTCAGGATAATTGTTAAGTCAGAAAAGCAAACCTTAGAAAAAGTGCTGCATAGTAAAAAGAAAAGATGATCATGTCATCTCCAGGGCTCCGTAGTACGATTTCAGATTAGGAAAACATATTTTGGGTGTGAAGGAGGTATACAATTATAGGGTTGATACAACGTTGATCCACCAACTTCTGACATACTAAATGTATATTGAAGAAAATCCTCAGGTCAGCTTTGGTTAGTAAGAAATCAGACCAATGAAAAACCCATCAAGACCATCAGGTAATATTACCTACATAGCCGTTTGACTTGCCCAGGTACCAATCGGTGCCAGCGCATGTTCATTAATTTTATTCTTCCTTGCTCTATGTGAGACTACATGCATATCCCTACTGGGTCAGTAATTTTAGACTTGATAAACAGTTGACCTATCTATATTCACCCATGACTCATTAGTAACATTTGTAACGTCCTTAACAAGGGTTTTGTTTCTAATGATATACTATCTCATATTTTCGTGCTAGAAGTATCAATATATGTAAATATATATATCAAATCTCAATTGGATGGGGCGGGGGAGGGAAAGGTTGTTTCTTACACCATGTTACCCTACTTTATCATCATAGTTTCCATTTGAAACTAATTGCTTCATATTCACGTCGGGAAAGATGTAGATATAAAAAGGAAAAGGGATATCACTTGTCTCGTTCTACTACCTTCCAATGTATGTCGTCAATAAGTTGTACGGAATTTATAATTGTATATACTGTGTAGGATATTTCATAACATACTACGACTGTTCCCTTCAAGTCGTACCATAATTGCTTTATGAATAGCACTGGAACTTGCGGACGATCTGGGAGGTGGTGTGCGTTCGTAGTACGTTAAGAAATGACCTGCAGCCATACAATGACCTGCAGCCATACTTATTGTAGAAGTGCATTTATGGCCAGATGAACGTACTGGGGGTCATAATTCATGAGACTGAGCAGACGCTAGATAACTATTTGATTATTCAGCAACGCAGGTCATTAGTGGCAAAAATGCAAACGTAGCCGTAGGCTGCATAACTATGCACAGACTCTGCATCCTGTCTCAAAGAATTAGTCCATTTGGATAATTCCTCTCTCAGCCAGAGATTCATTTGGACATACCCGACATAAATAGGATAATGAGTAAAGCCCATACATGCATGGCTCAAGCAAATCTGTCAAATTAAGTGTATCATTGAAATAATGCATGATATAATATAGCTCTGTAGGAATAAACTGAATTAGTTGTACTCACTCTTCGAAAGAAATTTGATATTGAATTCGATCTCTCAAATATAGTTATAATGATTTGATAGTATTTAAACACCAATTTGCTATCTAGAATTTGAAAAATTCCTGGAATGCAAATAGGACCAAATTACACTAAAATTTGTAAACAGGCAATTAAAAACACGACTCTGCAGGGAAATTCAATATCAAAGTTCATCCCAAGATCTTCAATATGAGACATCGTTTGCTTAGATATTCCTAGTAGTTATGTCAGAACCCCTCCTTGAACATAGCTTGTTATTCATATCAGAAATCTAGGATTAAGCTATAAATGCATTACAAACTATAATAATGTCTAAAAGCATGATATAAATCAGCCTTTATCATAAAAAAATACATATTAATATGGTGATTTTTATCATAAATTTTGACCTAGAAGGAATTTTCCATTTCTGTTTTCAGTTTTGGGTTCTTGGTGAGAATCCCCAAAAATTGGCTTAAGAATTTGCAAATTTACATTATTGGAATGGTTGCTATGGCAACCAGGAACAGGCAACTTTTAAATATGGGATATTTGTAACCAAAATGGAGCATTTTAAAAGAGAGCATTAGATTCTGCATAAGAAATTAGTTCAGTGCATTTTATAATCATTTTAGATATACTTTGCCCCTCCAATGGACCCTGGTGGCCAAGTGGGGAATTGAAAATCCCCGCGATAGGGTGTTTTTCCTTAATGAGTCATAGGTTTCAATTTGAAACGTAATTTAGTTTTGGAATTCCAACTCGTTCTTGTCGATATTCTGTTAATTCCAATTGACCATCGTTCTTCAGATATAATTGATTATGGCTCAGTTTCTAGAGCACTGTTTCCTGAGTTTACATATGGATACTGCGGACATTATATTGCTTAGAGGTCCAAATGGAAATATCTTAGAGAAACACATTTTAACCAACATATCGATGTACACTTATCGTAATGGCCTGTTTAAGCGCCAAATTCTAGATTTCGACACTCCTCAACTTGACAGAGGCGGATCCAGGATTTGTAAAAAAAATAAAATTACTCATTATTGATAATTACTTGCAAAAGGGAAGCTCTAAACCTGTTGCTTATTTGTGTCTGCCGCTTATCTGAGACCCTGGCGCTTAAACGGACCAATACGGTATACAACTGACAGTGCATTCTTAAACTGTAAAGGACTTCTTACAGGAAAGCGTTCCAGTAGAGCTTTTCAGTGATGTAATCCTTACAGTTGGAGTTCTCGAAGGCTAAGTAGAACTTATACTGCTGCTGCAGCATCTTAAAGCATGGCTTCCCCGATGTATGTCGTGGACAGTATAATGGGCCACATTCACCGTAAATATCGATGTCTATGTGATTCTGTAACTCCTTCACGTACTCCATCCTACCATTCCGTCCACCACAGTTAGAAACGAACCAAGCCACCTTCTTGGTCTTATTTGCTGCATAGTCCTGGACTGTTACAGGGTCTTTTTTCCCATTTGGGTAAGGCACGAAGCGCTCATAAGGCGTCACTAGGGTGGAGTCACGTCGATAGGTGGCTGTCCAGTTGATTAAGTTATTGAACTGAATGAGGTGTGGGGTGTGTTCTGGAGACTCCAGCATGTACATGATCCAGATCTGGCGTCCTGGCTTCCTCCACGGTGGACTGCTGATGCTCTGCTGCCAGAGTACAGCATCAGCCTTGTTACCTCTCCGTCTGTTGTCCGTCAGGACACACTGCCTCACTGGACACTTGTGTTCATGGAATATTGAGGAACCAGCCCTTTCCCGATCTCCAAGTCCACCATGCACTAGGATCGTCTTGGTCACGTTGTGCCTACGCACCCCTTCAGGCACATAGCTAAGCTGTGTTGGGATCCGGTCATCTTCCTCAGCCCGGTTCTTCGGCCAAACACGAGGTCCCTGAGCTCTTGCTGGATCTTGAGCTCTTGCTGGATGACGTTTGCCTTCCTGGGAGGATTGCCTCTGAGTCCTGTCTCCTGTGTGTGAGACCCAGGGCATCTTGCCTTTTGATGCAGCAAAGAGCTGCCCAGTGCCCACCGACTCCGGACGCTGCATTTCCAGCACCGTGTTGATGAGCAGGAAAACCGTCATGGCCGTGAAGAAGAAAGTCAATGTTCGCTTTAGATGGCATCGCATACTGCTGTCACCACAGTGCCAACACCACCACTATATTTGGATGGATATGGTATGTGTGTGTGTGTGACATTTACTGGGAATAGGGACCCTAATGTACCCTGCACTAAGGGCCCTTTTCGCAGATCCTGTCACACACACACACACATATAAATATATATATATATATATATATATATATATATATATATATATATATATATATATATTTAACATATACACCTACATCGCATCCTTAACTTTCTTAGTACCATGGCATGGAGCAGTAAATCTTCAATACAGGTACACCTTCTCCAGGGGGTTAATGCACTTTAAGAATTGCATCTCCCTGTACCTGTTGCCTCCTCCAGGGTTCCTTTTATATGACACACAACAAGCAGACAGTCATATCAGACTTCTCTGTACAGACACTGGATCCTTAACTACAGCCTGAACACACATGGCTCCTGTTGTCTGCTAAGACGCATAACTATAAATTCCACTGCCTCCAACTCCACTGGCTATTTATGAAATGCAGTGTGCGATTTGTGGTTCATCTTCTACCTGCTCCTCCCCTCCCTCCTCCACCACCTCCAGCCCCCTCTCTGCCTCCGGTGTGTGGCTCTCTCCTGCTACCTGATGCAATGGGAATACATACTGGGTCTCTGTACCTGACGTAGGCCCATGACAGACCCAGTAGCCCACCTCATGACCAGACCACTCTCCTGAAAAGGAAAAAAAGAAAAATGGAGTATAGGTGAATTTGGGTTTATGAACAAGGAAAACATCATTGTTAGTAAACAGAGCTGAGAGGATGGAGTTTAATTTTCACATTTCAATTTCTCAAGTACCTATCTGTACCTATTGTGGCCATTTCACAAAACACACAGACTCCCTCCCAGCAGACGTCCATGAATGAACGGACCTCCCCTTGATGAAAGTGGGAAAGAGGCTTCAGAAAATATACCCCCCCCCCCCCCCAATTTAATCTGCAACCCTCTCCCAGGCCAAGTTTGCCCTCTCAGCCTGGGTCTAGATCCATGATGACAGGTCAAAGCCTACTGGCAGTTCCCCAATAAACCCATGCAATACACGTATACTAGTCATGTACAGTGGACAGATCACAGACGATCATGGACATGTGTGAAAATACAGTATAACCTCTGATACGTATGTTGTCACACTTCCAAGTTAGATTCTGACACCAGATCTACCCTCGACGAAAAGCATCATATTCATATTAACGTCTCGACCATACAGAAGATATTGTTAGAGAGGTTAGTGGCCATCAATACATGACCTTATGCCAAATTTGACCATTTTTGACCCCCTCGTCATGTTTTTTGTTGTTGCAATTTTAAAGGTATATGGAAAATTAATTCTGTCATGCCGGGCCTGACCAACCGCCTCCCTCCTCCAGCATGACGTCATTTGTGGATGGCCCCTAAATTTCTCTTTTGATCTATTCTTTAATATTTAATGCTCGGGGATACCTGAAAGCTTCAATGTACCCATTCTTCATAACACAGCTTCCCAGAAAAGAATTTATATTGCATAGCTCGATGAGACAGCGACTGTCCCCCTACTCAACATCTTTCTTCACTATGCTACACGCCCCTCCCCCATACAGACAAAAAACGGGTCCAGTGCTGGAGGCGTCGACGTGTCTGTCAGGACATACACGTCACTAGCACGTCATGTGGCACCTTGCCAAATGAGCTACAGGACGCCGCCAAACTTGACTGTGTTCTACTGATGCATATATATCATTGTGATTGAGCATTGTCAGTGTGAATGTATCTGCCATACAGATAGAGCCTGGAGGTTAATTCGAAAGATCCTGGGATCGCATCCTCAGCGATCTTAGGAATTATTCTGCCTTATCATATTAAGTGATCTTAAGATTAGACTGCATTCACTTTTCCTAGCCAGCACTAAGATCGCATCGATCTTAGCCTCAGCCCTGCTACACTATTCCAAGAAGTACTGACTGGGCATAGGGGTAAGAGTCCAAAAATAAAGGAATAGCTGTGGAGTCACTCTTCCTCACAACAGTGTTTATACCATCATTCCCCATCCCCATATGGGCTAACAAAAGAACACAGGGTGCAGTTGACCCTGTACAGTATTCAAGAGTTGTTCCCATGAATGTATGATTTATGCTTGCCTATTAGAAACATTGTGCCCTCCCAGGACAAAGAGAGAGAAGGGAAGAATTACCTTACAGTGCACTTAACGCATGAGTAGCCCTAAGAGCCCTCAAGGACACTCAGCAAACATCCTCCCTCCCCTCTATATGTATGCAGCAGGCTATTCACTCTTTTGATCAGGAGTGTTCCCTGTAAGTGCTCTTGTACTCAGGTTAAATCACTATGCAATTCTTTCACTAAGATCACAGTGATCTTAGCACTGGAAAAGGAATAGTGAAGTGATCTAAGGACTTGCTATTCCTGAGAGGCCTGCAACCACTGCATTAGATAGGATAGACTGGCCAGGTCTTATGATATGTGCCTACTCTAAGATCGCAGGGGTAGAAATCCCAGGATCTTTTGAATTAACCTCCTGGACAGGCCTGCAACCACTGCATTACATAGTGCTCCAGGAGCTTAATTCAAAACATCCTGGGATCCCAACCCCAGCGATCTTAGTGTAGGCACATATCATAAGACCTGGCTGGTCTACCCTATGTAATGCAGTGGTTGCAGGCCTGTCCAGAATAGCTAGTCCTGGGATCACTTCACTATTCCATTTCCACCACTAAGACCACTGCGATCTTAGTGAAAGAAATGCTTAGTGGTTTCACCTGAGTACAAGAGCACATACAGGGAACACTCCTGATTGAAAGAGTGAATAGCCTGCTGCATACATAAAGAGGGGAGGGAGGACATTTGCTGAGTGTCCTTGAGGGCTCTTAGGGCTACTCATGCGTTAAGTGCACTGTAAGGTAATTCCTTCTCTCTCTTTGTCCTGGGGGGAGGGCACAATGCTTCTAATAGGCAAGCATAAATCTTACATTCATGGGAACAACTCTTGTATACTGTACAGGGTCAACTGCACCCTGTGCTCTTTTGTTAGCCCATATGGGGACGGGGAACGATGGTATAAGCACTCTTGTGAAGAAGAGTGACTCCACAGCTATTCCTTTATTTTGTGCCTAGTCAGTTCCTCTTGGAATAGTGTAGGAGGGCTGAGGCTAAGATCGATGCGATCTTAGTGCTGGCTAGGATATGTGAACCCAGTCAACCCCTAAGATCGCTTAATAGGATAAGGCTGATTTATTCCTAAGATCGCTGGGGTCGTGATCCCAGGATGTTTTGAATTAAGCCCCAGGTCTACCCCAATCAGCATGGAGTACTGGGCTATGGTCAGATGGTTGGACCAGTTCCGGTGAACTAGGGACATATGGGCTGGGAAGGTGTTAAAGTGAAAATGTTTGAGGAAATAAAAACCCTTTCACCATAGGATAATAGAGGTATTGGTCCAACTTTGTGTGAAACTGTCTACCTTAAATATGAAAACCATGCAAATTGTAGCTAGCCAAAAGTATGATGTGTTAAATGCTCGGAAAATCGCATAACACTCCCCTAATAAGTCATTAATCACACCCTAACTTAGATTTAATGTTTCCTTTGTGAAAGATGGTAGTTTATCTGTATAGAGGATAGGCTGGGCACCATAAATATGTAGGGTTCCGAACTATGGTGGCATCTATGGCAATTTTGGCCTCAAATGAGGTAAACAGCTGTAAATCTCTGTGCCTTGAATAAGTGATATTTCTCTGCACCCTGGTAATAGCCTTCCTCTAAAATAGCTAAACAGGTAGGAAAACAAACTGAAAAAAACATTTGTTCACTATACATTATAATCAAAGGGATAAGCTTTCACATGGTATGCAGACTTAGCAGATTTAAATATTAGCCGATGAGAGAACCCCAGTCTATTCACTGCGGTCCTTTCGGGGGCCAACTGGTACCCATCTGCTAGGTCTTATCAGTAGAACTCGCTGGTAACAAGCTCCAGCAATGGCCGCGCCCATGAGACAACCTGCTACCTTGGATATTCCGAGGTAGCAGGTTGTCTCATGGGTGCAGCCATTATAAGTTAGCTCTGTCTTAAGACTTAGGTATTGAGATTTGGGTATAAAAATGTGCCCATTAATGTAAAGCGTAGCCTAATAGATTCTTTGGGAGAACTCAAAACTGAGGTTTCCATTTTCAGTTTTTCAGGATGACTCTCACTATTTATATTTGAGTTAATTTGCCTATAGGTGATAAATGATGAATAAAATATTGTGTGAAAAATGACACACACTCTCAGAAGATTTTATTTTATGGCTTGACCTTATTACTCTATCTAAATATCATAGATTTGATAGTAGATTTATGTGCCCAGGAGTGTACTCTAAACCTCTAACATGAATCAGGAAATGGATAGAAACATGCAGTTAACATTTAAGTTCCATCAACACTCATTTTATTCATTTTCTTTTTAGATTCAAGAGTAGGCAGTAGGCACAAACAGGTGTAAAGCATAGCCTAATAACAAACATCTTCCATATAGCCAAGGATGATGTACTTATTTTAATAAATGTGGCATGGACTGCAAGAAGGGGTCTTAGGGCCCCCTGCACTAAGACCCCTTTTCGCAGATCGTGTCACAAATGTATTCTTTTAATACAATTAGATAACACATAGACTTCCATAACCCCATATCTTAAATACCAATACCAATTATCAGGCTCAAGAGAGGGTAAGCATAGCCTATTAACTAATTTGACTTTTTCTCACATCAACATTTGTAAAGTATTGCCCGTACATGAACACCCATGGATGCTATGATTCTGTGCTTGTAGACTGATTTTAATCATGTACTCTGGTATCATCTATCATACAAATACTGTAAAAACCCAGCGTATTACCCGCACCCGTGTACAAACCGCACCCTGAGTTCACAGCTTTGTTATAAACCAGATAAGGGGTCTGAAATTGTCCCTATTCCTTAGTTAAGTCTATATATAAGTAAAACCAATCGTATAAGCCACACCCTGAGTTTGGGATGGGTCTATAAGCTGCACCAATAGTGATCTATAAACCACAGCTTATATGAGAGGTTTTACGGTATTCAAGTAGGGCCTTTGAAAGACAGTAAAGTATCACCTGATATCTGGTAACTATACCCAACAGTGTAAAGAGTAACCTAACGTCTTGTAGGACACATAGATTCAAGATGTTATGCTATCTATCAGCGGTAGCCTAATGCTATACATCTCAGTGATCAACAGGCATTTGAAAATGTTTAAAAACGGTCCTATATGGTTTAGATACAAACATTCCTATTTAGAACATTTAAAATCGTTTGTAAACATTCTAGGTACAAACATTTTTGTTTAGAACATTTTTAATCGTTTCTACAGGGTTAAGTTAAAAATGTTTATGTCTACACCAACATTGCAAAACATTGTATTTGAACAATATTTCGACATAACTAAACCATTGCAGCCTTTTCTACATACCCTGCTAGGTGGAGGCACTATCCCAATGTGATATTCAAGTGAATGACCCTATCTCCTTAGAGATATGATAGATGTCAAATGAAAATCATTTGTTCAATCTAATATCAGTGCAAAGTGTCTAACTAGCATTCGACTGAATGGCTATCAAATAATTTAATATTTTCATCAGTTATTTCATCTAAATAGGTAGATATTAATGATAGACACCCTTTTTGTAGAGATTAGAAATATATACACATCTCCAAATGCTTAGCTTTTGAATATCAACTAAACTGGCCTAAGAGCCTTATCTAACTACAAAATGTACATGGAGAATGTTGTACTGTAATGAAGGTTTGGTCCGGGGGCTATTGCTGTGAGAAAAAAATGTTATAAATCGTTTCTGAACGTTGCAGTAAAAACGTTTTTCAAGCCCCCAGGAAAAGTTATTCTGAAGTGATTTTGTTTGTTTGCTGGGATAGCTCAATCTTATATGAACTGAATGCACTGTTGTAACTTGTAGACCTCTGTTTACTCTGCTGTCTACCGACATAAACGATACATCAAGAGTAGGCATACTACATATAGGGATGGATACATTTGAACCTTTCTGTGATGAATGACTCTTCCTCTTCAGGAATTAAACCTTCCTTGCCCACCTGACTGATGTTGTTAACAAGGCGCAATATCATGTCCTCCTCCACTTCTCCCACCTCTTTCCTACCCACCCTCCAGTGCCCTTTGTACCATTGCAGGTAGTGCACTGTAAGTGGTTTAGTGGCCAGTACTTTAGCTAGGTATGAATTCAAATCACACAGCACAGCCATAAATTGTCCTTCTCTTATCTGTGCAATCATGGTGCCTTTGACACTGGCTAGATGGTCAGCCCAACAGGGGTCATCATCACTGTCCTGTTCCTCCAGTTCCTGTAGGGTTATGACATCTCCGTTACTATCAATGTCATTGTTTGTCTCATCTTCACTGGTGTCATCATCTGTGGCATCTTCATCAGTGTCATTACCATCAGCATCATCTTTATCAGTGTTGTCTTGATCACAGTCTCCATCTGTGTCACAGTCATCTGAGTCCACTGCATCTGTCATTGTTGACAACTCATCATCAGCAGCAGCCATCTCCTCAGCCACTACAGGGTCCAACAATTCCACATTCTGCACGGTGATGATACTTTTCTGCCATCCCTGACATGTTGGTTTCAGTACACCAAGATTATAGCAGCACTGCTGGTAGCAACTAATGGCTCTGACATAAAGTTGACCACGCCACTCAGTTGCTACATGGACCTTCATCAGACCAGGAAGTGGTGGAGAGATCCAGAGGGCTAGCTTATTCTTTGTTTCCTCAAGCATTTCTAATGTTACATGGATGACTTGCATTTTTGTGGTTTCAGGCTGCACCTTTTTACAGAACTCTGCAGCGTTCTGTATCTCATTGTCTGTGTTTACAATGCGATCGGCTAGGCGTTTGATAGCACCACCGACACCGTCACACGGGCCTTTCCCATGCCTAGATTCTTGCCAATTCCATGTTGCATGGACATGGAAGAGGGTGAAGAACCTAAGCACGAGTTGGCATGTGTAACGGTTTCGGTATTGGCTACTTGGTGAGTCAGATACAAAGTGGATGCATGTGAGATGAGGGTTCATGGTCTTGATTGTCTAGTTCCGTGATAAATGTGAAGGTGGTGGCAAATGAGTGATCGGTAGATGCTCTGACACCAACAAAGCTCCTGGTTATAGGAGCCTTGCTGGCTGATGTGTGGATTTTGACCACCATAGGGTGGATAGTGACTTACTCCTTGGAGTAATAGGCATGGGTAATCTCTCTCAGGTAAGAGCAATTCCAGTTCACGGCGTAGTCCAACTGGACCACACACTCATTACCTGAGAGAGATTCCCAGATCCGATTAACTTCCTTGTGTTACATTCCTACTCATTGGCAGTGATCCCTGAATGATGGAAGCAGGGCTATGAAGTGGAACACAAAATCTTCTTTTGACATAGACACTTGCCGCAGCTTTGTTTTGCCAGCTTTGTTTTTGTAGGTCCTTTTGACCTTAGACCACTTCTTGAATGAGACTGTGTATTTTGGGATAGTGTTAAGCTTTGACTGAATCTCCTCATCTGTTAGGAGCAGGAGGTCCCCACTTGAACAGGGTACAACTTGAGCAGCTAAGCAAAGCAGGGCCATATTTGAGTGAGGTTTGCATGGGCAAACCTCCTGTCTAAGGTGGCGAGAAAGAAGGATCCTTTTTTTGTCCCATGCATCACTGAATGCGGAGTACATCACAGCAAACTCAGACAGATACTTTTTGTGGAGGTTTCTTAATGTGTCGCATTAGACATAGTGCTGTTTGTTTCTTGGTTGATCCTTCTTTGAGGGCATAGTGTAACTATTGTCTTCCCTCATAAGAAATGCTCTTATTCTCTTCAAGCTAGCAGAGCCATTTAGCTTTCGTGTAAAGCAGTGTCTTCTCCTTTTGAATATGGTTTGTCTGTTCACACCAGTATTCTTTGCCAAACGTTTTCGAGACCCATGATGTTTCTTTTTGCACACAGGGGATTCAAATAACTTCTTATTTACATCAGCAGGTGCAGCTTCCACTTGCTGCATGCCAAAAGCGAGTGGGACCAAAACCTTCATGACATTGGTGTTAGCTGGCACCCTCATTTCCTTTGCCATCTCCCCTGCTCTGGTGAGTGGTGACCTTGCTGCTGCAGCAGCAAGTGGTTCAACAGCCTGTGTGGATGGAAGAGTCGGTGCATCTGTGGATGCAGGCAGTGAAGTGGTAGACACAGAGGGTATTGCTGGTGTCCAGACTGCCACACCAGCAAAGCCAGGTGGAGCTGAAGCAGCCTTGACACCAGGCACAGACAGACCAGCTGGGGTCCAAGTAGCTGGGCCACCATATCCTGGTGGAGGTGGTAGTGCCTGAGCACCATCAGTGGGCTGGAGCTTGGCAGGTCTTCTTGGCTGGCTGTGGTTCTCCAACATTTTCATTTTCTTATTCAGGTCCTCTATCTTCTTGTTTGCTGCCAAAAGTGCCCGGTGCTTCTTCCTCATACTTGGATATGTAGGGCAGAGCCAGTATATGTCTGCATTAATCAAAGTAAGCACCAGAGATAAGAATTACTATTACTTATCAAGAGATAACGAAACGAGTTTACATAAATGTTTTTTTTGTTTTTATTTAATCTATATATCATATGTAAACAATATGTGTAGTGTATATTTGTAGAGGAATATAGGAATGTTATCTACAGCACCTGGCTGGTTGAATACAAAAAAATTAAAGCTTGTACCTGACTGGCAAAATGTACATATAGTTCTACATGTTCATATTTCAAATGTTATAAATGAAATTGAGAAAAAAAAACTATGGATTCTTCTTTAATCCCAATGATGTTGCAAATTTGATTTGAGGGGAACCATCCCCCCCCTGGTCTTTTGGCTGCTGGCATGCCCTGGTGTTCTGCAGGCGGGTCCAATAAGTGATGGGTTGTCTGAAAAGAAGGTTTTTTAGGGGTCAATGCAACACAACACTAACGGATATTTGTATAATACAACAGGAATTGAAGGAAACTTTGTTAAGGAATGTAGTAATCTAAATCGATGTGCAAATGAACAATAACTTACCGATTAGCATGTCGACCTGAAGGCTGTTCATCCTCATCAGTGCCCTCACCTGGTGATGCCTGAACTGGCGTTATCCTGCACCAATTTGTGAGCAAAGGCAATGGTGTTGAGGGCTTATCTCCAGCTATATGTCTCTTAAGTGCGGTTGGAACTGACGGTTTCTGAGGTTGCTTATGTGGGGCAGACACCTTTCCTTTTGTAGCTGCATAGGAAAATGATGATAAAGGTAAAATTCCAATATATTAAATCTCCTTGTCCTTAATCACTCCCATACATTTCAACAGTAAGACAATCCCCTTACAACTAACTTAACATGGCCTGAAATTGTGTAGAACAAACATTTTTTTGGCTAATGCAATATTAGTTTACAGTCGGCCTTGCTTCCTCAGCCTGTTAATTCCTCAGATCCCTCATTACCTCAGCCAGAAGATCTGCAACTAGCTCCATGTTTTCTATTATATCTGGACTTAAATCCTCAGATAATTTGCTTCCTCAGATATTTTTCCTTGCATTTTCAAAATCTGAGGAAGCAAGGGTCGAGTGTACCTGATCTGATCTGAGAGGTGTCAAGGTGTGTGATGGGGCTTCTCTATCCGCAACACTAGTGCTATGGACATGAGTAAGGGTAGGGGAGATATGGGAGGCGTTAGGGAGTGTGTAGAGGCTTCTCTATCCGCAACACTAGTGCTAGGGACGTGAGTAAGGGTAGGGGAGGTCTGGGAAGCATTAGGGAGTGTGTATAAACCCGCCTCTTTTATATCCTGAATAGCTTTTGAGGTGGAAAATATATGAGAGGTGTCAGGGGGACCCTTAAACCCCTTTTTAATGTCTGATGTACTCACATCGTTGTTGATGGCAGCGGTTTCCCTGATTTTTCACAATCCGCTGGTGTGCGGCCTGGTCTGGAGTCATATCAGCAACCTTTTTGGACTCCACCTTGTGCTGGAATGAATATGGTACTTACATTATTTGATGCCCTTTTCTTTGTCATGAAGACAGGGTCTTTTGTTTTGCAGCGGTAGTAACGTGCCTGTCGTGAAAGGCCAGCTTCCTCATGTGCTTTGTCTGTCTGCTGACTAACTTTATCTGCATCCTTGTTGACCATGCCTTCTTTGGCTGGGGTTTTCTGCCTGTTTTTTTCTGACAATTGTAGCTGCTTCCTTGTCCTTCATATGTCCTTCCTTATATGCAGCCTGGCAGTCAGGATTATCTCGTAGCTTAGCCGCTGCATCTGCAGCAGCCTTCTCTGCCATTTGCTGCGCAGCCTCAACCACTGCTGCTGCGGCTTTTGCTGCTTCTGCTGTCTTGGCAGCTTTTACTGCGAGCTCTGTAGCTCTCCTTTCCTCACCTTTTTTGGCATCTGTAATGAAATAAAGTAGCAAGCAATGTATCATAGATGGAGGTACACTTCAATTTAATTTTTAGAAGTGTTCTGGATCAGCAAAATAGATTTGTTATAAACGAATTCTGTAGCATCCAACTAAAAAATTTAAAGGCTGCCTAGCAAACAAAGAAAATGTTAAACTCTTTTTAGCAAAGAAGCCCACGCCCTGATATACATCAAAGAGGGTGAAAATTAAGAATTTTGACCACAACCACCCCCCTGTTGATAAATAATGACGTTTGCATCCAAACCAAATAGGAAGGTCTTGAAATGTTTGTTGTTCACTGGGTATAGCTGTAGCTATAGCTGCCCTAGGGGATGTACTAAATAAGACAAACCTTTTACTTAATATATGGCTTACTCTGGACATGTGACGACCCCTCCCTAATCAACTGAGTAGATAGCTAGAGTGGTGATGGATAGCAAAGCTCAAGGGACAAAAATGAAATCCTTTATCTGAAAATATCTAGGGAGTGATAATTTTTTAACAACAGGGGATGGGGCTGGTGGGTTTGTGTACGGATGGATGAAAAAATGTTGTTCCCCTCAAAGGTCAAAATATTTTTGACCAGCCAGAGGGCCGAAAACTGTGTGCGAACCCGCACCTCTGGTAAGGGAGTGGTCATTATTTATCAACAGAGGGGTGGTGGGTTTGAGGGGGGGGGGCTAAAAAATTGAGACCCCTCCTGAGGGGGGGGTGTAAAAAGTTTTGACCCTTCTTGAGGTAGGAGTATAAAAAATTACCCTCTTTTAGCCAGAAAGCCAGCGCACTATTATAGATTAAAGGGGTGTGAAAATTCTCAGCGCCTCCGGTGCGAGGGGGAACGCACAAAAAATTTGGACTGCTATCAAGGGCGGCGTAAATTTTTGCATGTCTGTGCGAAAACCCACCACCACCACCTGTTGATAGATAATGACCACTCCCTAACACATGGTTTTTTTTTGCTGAAAACAGGTGAAATTATTTGGACCCCCCTGGTCAAGCAGTCGAAAAAATTTTGATCCCCCTCAAACCCACCAGCCCCCTCTGTTGTTAAAAAATGATCACTCACCAGTATGTTGATGGCCAGTCATCTATTGCCAGTCGGGGGTGGGGACTGGTGGAATTTTGTGGGCCAGCAAACCTTTTTGGTGTTTTAGCTCCCCACCAAGTCCAAGTGGCTACTCACTGAAATGCCCCCCACCCCACCCCCAACCTGGCAATGGATGACTCAGTTTTGCAAAACCTAAAACCGGAAGGTAGCCCCTGATATATTTAAGAGTGTCAAACGTAGCCTAGAGTTGAAGTTCTTCCCCCTTACACTAGGGGTGTTAGTGTCTGCAAACCGTAAGAACCAACCCCTCGTAAGGAGCAGCCAGTTCTGCAATTTCTTTTGATTCCATAGATATTTAGCCTCGAAACTCGGGACAAAGTACCACTATAGGTGCTATAATGTTATTATTGTTAGCATGTCTTATCTCAGGGTCATTACTCAACTATAAACATAGTTATTTACCTTTATTGCAGTCTCTTACAACGGTCTGGTGTCTCACTTGGCGGGATGTTAGGCGCAGTTCGCCAATCTGCACATATCGCCAATTCTACTTTGCGCAAGGTACAAATGGGTGAGATTATCATAAAGTTTGTACCATGATTATAGAATTCATTTGTCTAATATTTTTGAAAGATACCTTTATATGTTATTCAACCACTGGTCTAAGGTTTATCAGGTTTTCCTGCTTAGAGCTTCAAAAAGGAGTTGAAGTGCAAGACCTACTCGCGAATGGCCGCTATTGCTGCTTTGCGCAAGATTGGAGCTTTGCGCGGTGCCAATGCTGCACTATTCTCAAATTGCGCTGTGCTATTCTCAAATTGCGCTGTGCTATTCTCAAATTGTGCTGCGCTATTCTCGAATTGCGCCGATTGGTGATTTGCGCCTGACACGGAATTTGTTGATGCAGTGTGTGGTTTTGACACTAGTTGGAGTCCAGGAGCTTTGTTTTTTAGTCTGCCACTAAGTGTAAAGCGTAACCTACACTCTAAAAAATGTGTTTCAACTAAAACATATTTTACCAAAACACTTTTTGGTAAAACACATTTTCATCATCTAAACACTTTTCCTTTATCTTAGAATGGATTTGTAAAAGAAATATATAAAAAATACCTTCTCAATACCTTGATTCCAATGTAACCCATGATAAACACCCATTTTGTAACATCCCAGTCCTAAACTCTCTGACTTACTTTGTGCATCAATGTGTTTGAACTCATCTTGACTGTAGGTCAATCCCGGTGAGCACAGATTTTGAGAATCAATGTTGATAACTGAATGATCAACATTCATCAACTTGCTATCAACATAACTTCAATATTCTCTACCTGCAGAGAGACAGCAATATGCAGTAGGAAGGACTCACTAATCCTAAAACTGGGACCATGGGTTTATAAGGAAAATGAAATAATAGCAAGGGCATAAATTTGCCTGAAGCTCATTTTAAACACTCTCTAAACCTAAACACTTTATTCTCAGAATCACTTAAACACTTTTTCATCTAAAACACATTTTAATCAAAACACTTGAATTTTTAAACACTTTTTGAAAAAGTGTTTTGTGTTTTGCCCAAAAAAGTGTTTAACAAAGTGTTACAAGAAAGTGTTTTAAATACAGGTAAAAGTGTTTAAAAACAAAACACATTTTTTAGAGTGTAACATAAAGCGTAGCCTAATGACTGCAGAATAGCTACATATCTGGTCACATAGTGCTTTGTTTTTGTGCCAGGATTCTATAATTTTCACATCTCATTATCACCATTATGAATGTACATTTGGGAGAGAATGATTAATTAAATATGAACATTGCTGGAGCTATGCCTATATATATAATGTAAAGCGTAGCCTAATAAAACTTGACCACACACCTGGTGGGAACTTCAGAGTGGTCCTCTGCTCAAAGTTGCCTGTATTTTCTCACTCTGTTTATCTTATAAGATGAACATGTAAAAGTTGAATCATAACCACATTCTATGATATTGCTCACAATATTCGGGAATTGCTGGGAGGGGTGTGTTACACATGTAAAGCGAAGCCTAAGAAAACTTTAAAAAATAATATAACCCCTCACCACTTGCAACTGTGCATGAAATATTTGGTTCTTTCACTTCAAGCCTTCCGTCCATGTGCATTCTATATGAAAATAATGAATACAGCCACATGCCTGTTGCAATAAATGTATTTGCCACCGTAATACAACAGTCTTTCATGAAAAAATTCACAGAAATAGCTAATTTCGACTTATTTACGACCTCTGATAACTTTAATATTGGTCATAGATATGTAAAACTATATATGCCATTGAAGGTCTACGTGAGATACACCTGATAAACGTGTTGGGCATTCATTCTGCATCACTTCTTGGGAGTTACAATATGTCAGAGTTAAAATATCCATATGTCCCAAGTTCGCCGGAACAAGCCATAAGCCGACATTGGCCCAATGTATCCTTGCTACCTGGGACCCCTAACCCTAACCCTATCCCTGACCCTAATCCTAACCCTAATCCCAAATCGTATCCCTAACCCTAACCCTAAGACATCATCCATACTTTATGGAATCTGAGGAAAGGGGGAAGTCATAAGGGCCGGGGAAACTGTTCTACAGGGGAGATGACCGGAGGGGGAGATTGCAGGGGGCAAATGGGTAGGGAGACATAACTGCGGGGAGAGTTGTCGTGACACCAGATTTATCATCCAGTATTTTTCTTTTCAAAATTGAAGAAAGACTGCTCGGTCATGTTTTGTTTTAAGTAGTGTAGGATAGCATTAAACACTATATTTCTAGCCTTGTGGATTTCATTTGGGAAAATGACACTATGCAGACGTTTGTTATTTGGTTTGGGTATCCTAGAACACTCTATATGGGTCAGGTCGTCAGAAAGTGTAAGATTTCGCCCTTGAAGACCCTTAAAAATTAATTTTCTAACTACTTTATATAACCCTAACACATTTGTGAAGGGACATCCCTCAGCTCAGAAAACCAAAAAATACCGACTTAGGTACCAAAATGATGAAATATGGAGGTAATTAAAGTTGCTGTCAGTAATAGAGAATGTTCCACTATGCATAGCAAGCACATGCAATAGCAAGGCCAATATGTCTATAATTGACTTCAATTACGAAATGGAACAAAATTTGTGTTATGCATGCACAGTAGACTGCCTCTTACCTGATGATAAAAGTACCAGACGTTACGTAACGTCCGGTACTTTTATCAGAATTATTTCACATAAGCTGCTCTCACATGGAGACAAATGCTGATAGACACACATTTTTTTCACCAAAGTAGGGGATAATAGGTCCCATTATATAGGTAATAACAAAAATGTTGAAGCTTTATTTTTTCCATGTAATATAACTGATTTAGATTTAGGTACTGGACCTTACAAATTACAAATCTCCATTTTCAAAGACACATGATGAAAAATTCTCATTCAGTAACATGTCCAAACCTCACGGAAATGATACCTATAATCATATACAATATAAAAAATAACTTTGGGATACTCCAGATGTTCTTTCTTCAATACAGCACACTTGTAAAAAATACAAAAAGTCAAAAAAGAACAAATTTGGCCATTTTTTTCACTTTGGCAGGCTACAAGTCTAAGAGTTTTTGATGCATGACCACAAATCAACATTTTTCTGATAGCCCTACGTGTCCTTCATCAAATGAGACTATGTAAGACAAGATTGGTTCACAAATTCTTTCTCCAGATCCATAAGAGTCCAAAATAACTCCAAAAACACTAAATCTACTGCTTTCTGGCTGGTAGTTTACCAAATGGAGCAGCTATGGTTTAACTCCTTATCTCTGAGATTAAACCTTACTGGGAGCAAGCCTGTAGCTGGCTGCTAAGATTGGCTGGATGACGAAGGGCTATAAGAACGGAGGTGTAAACTACACTTGTTGATAAATCTGGTAAAGCCTGTGGGATATTCCAAAGGTAAAAACCAGGTCACTCCCATCTTAAAGGCCAAATCCCACTACAGTCAGTCGTCAGTCGTTTCTGAAACCTCCCCAGCCGGGAGGGTGATGTGGGCATGGGCAGTGGGGCTCTAAACATATGGGTCATAGAAAATAAGAGAGGAATTTCTCAAATCACAAAATCATTGAAAGATTAGATGGAAAATGAACAGAAAAATCGAAAATAAATCAGTAATTTTTAAACCTTAGGATATGTAGAAAAAATACAGCCAATTGAGTAAAAGAAATAACTCCTTTATGAAAATAGAGATTTGTAAACCAGGGGTCAGAAGTAGGAGGCCTCGATTGGACCCTTATCTTATCTCTTATCCCTGATCTTCTCAAAACTTCTCCTGACTGACCACTAACTGACTAGGTGAAAATGGGTCGAAAACACCTGTGATTCTGGATATCGACAGCCTTGTAGTCTTGCCAATATCCAAAATCACAAGGGTTCCCATACCACCCTCAAATCCTGCTGCTAGCCGAAATTGGAGGGGAAATGTCTGTGAAATTCATCACTGTACTAACTAGTTGCTACGTTGATTCACAAGTACAACATTCTTATAACTAACTTGGGTCTGATCTATTAAAAAACTAACACCTCTTGTGTTTTACTAGAGATTCTTGTTTTCCTCAAAGTCACAGGGGGTTTTGGTATATCACAGAGATTTCTAGACTGTTCCCAGCAAATTGTCGTTATCTGTCGCCATGATTGGTCATCAATGGTGACTCCTTTCTGAGTGATAACTAACTGCGTCATCTTTCGCCACTGTGTGTCAGTCTCACATGGCATGGCAATTTATCACAACAGTCACCAACATGATCTCACTCACTGCGTGAGTATGTGCCACCCCTTGTCATCCCTCACAAAGCATGGCGGCTTATCACAAGCATCGCCAACATGGATCTGACTCACTGTGTGATTATGTACCACTCCCGTGCCACTGGCATCAACTCTCACACAAAATGGCGACTTATCACTACCATTGCCAACATTGGTCTCACTCAATGCGTGAACTTGTGTCACTCCGTGTCAATGCTCTCTAAGAATTGCATCATCTGTCACTCACTCTCACTCAGAATGGCAACTTATCACCACCATTGCCAGCCTTTGTCTCACTCAATGCGTGAATTTGTGTCACTCCAAGTCAATGCTCTCTGAGGATTGCATCATCTGTCAGTCACTCTCACTCACAGTGGCAACTTATCACCACCATTGCCAAAGTTGGTGAGACAGCACCACTGTTCAACATGTAGCCTATCTAGGAAGTGTGGGCATGAAGTATAAGTCCCATACGTATCAAATGTGCTTTGTTTCACACTGATTTCCATGTAATACTTCAGAGTTGAATCAAACAAGATTATATAGAGAGAATATCAATTGAATTTAGATAGAGGTATCTCTAAAATAAAAGCAACTATCCATAAACACCTTTTCTCTGGTTACAGGAAAAATACATAGGGAAATATCAACATGAACACCTTGTCTGTGGTTAGAGGGAAGATACATATGGCAATACCTTCTCTGGCAAAACATACTTTGATCTGGCAGATGTGAGGCTGCATGATTACCAATGTCGATGATCATGAGCTTTTCATCTAACAAGGTGAGTGATCACCAGCGTCGCCATCACTGGTGAGTCTGAGTGATCACCACTCTCGCCATCCATGGTGAACCTGCGCTATGATGTGGTGCGCGTTTCATCTAGCGAGGTAAGTGATCAACCGCCTTGCCATCCCTGGTGAGTGTGAGTCATCACGATCCTCGCCAACCATGGTGAACATGCGCTATGGCATGGTGTGCGTTTCATCTAGCGAGGTGAGTGATCACTCGTGTCGCCATCCCTGGTGAGTGTGGGTGATCAAGATCCTCACCATCTGTGGTGAACCTGTGCTATCACGAGGTACGCGTTTTATCTAGCAAGGTGACTGATCACAATCCTTGCCATCCGTGGTGAATGTGCATTATGACGTGGTGTGCGTCTCATCTAGCGAAGTGAGTGATCACTCATGTCGCCATCCCTGGTGAGGATGAGTGATCACTCATGTCGCCATCCCTGGTGAGGATGAGTGATCACAATCCTCGCCATCCCTGGTGAACATGTGCTATGACGAGGTGCGTGTTTCATCTAGCGAGGTGAGTGATCACCCACGTCGCCATCCCTGGTGAGTCTGAGTGATCACCATCCTCGCCATCTGAGGTGAGGCCATGTGATCACCACCATTGCTATTCCTGGTGATCTTGTGCTATAGCGACGTCGTGTTCCATCTAGCGACATGTGTGAGCCACTTCACACAGGTTGACGAGGAGTCACGCCAATTTGCTGGGTTGTGAGTAGAATATATCGGTTAAGTAACCACATACTCTATATCACAAGGATTTTCCTATCATTTTTGGATTTGGCCTTTACTCTGAATGGTTATACGTAGATGGAACAGTGTGTGATCTTATACATATGACATCTATTGACATAAAGCCTTAGACTAGTTCCTGCAAGGAGGCATTGTGGGCAGTAGGACCATCTCATATGATAACCACGGAGCGTGCTACAAACCGTGGATATGTTGTGCCCTTTGGTTAAAACACAGAGTTACATTCACCGCTAAAAAGGCATACATATATATGCGATCATCTCCTCGTCACATAGGGACTGTGTAAAGGGGGCCTTGCCACTTCATGCTACATTGTCAACATTAAAACCAATTTAAACATCTTATTATTGACAGTGCAGTACTATGTTGATGCACTACATCAACCCAACGGAAGCTAGGGTAGATTGACCTAAAGACATCCACATACCTTGACACGTCCATCCCCAGAAAACAGCAATAACATTGGATTTGCTACTGAATCATTATTACCAACTGGTTGATCCAATGATCATCTATGATTTTCGAATGTTGATTCATAGGTAAACCCATATTTTATGGCAAATATAAGTGTGGACGTCTTTCGGTTAACCTACCCTAATCGTGCCCTTTCGTAACACATGACGCATCATTCTCGCCGCTTTCCTTTTTACTAGTTTACGTTGGTTCTCTACTAGTTTTAATTTGATTATTTTTCATTTTCCTTGTGAGAAGAAGTTTGGGTTTCATGTCGTGAACTTGCCAAGCTTTCATTCCATAACCCTCCCCCTCCCCCATACACACAGGCAGCCGGTGGCCGGTGCAGCAGGTGACAGCTCAGTTATCCAGGCTTCCACCACCCGGCGAATCAGCCAAATCCAGGGGATACCCCTCAACTTGGGATTGGAATGTTGAAAACCTGACATTTCAATAATGATGGGCTTTGCTAAGACGGGTCCTCTGCATGGACAGCACGGTTGTAGATTTTACATGTATATAGTTGTATATTGCTGGGTTGTGATAGTCGTGCTGGATAAGCCCTACGCGAGTTTGTTAAGAAATAGAAATTACATGTAATTTCTCGTTCCACACCTGAAAATGGTGTGAAGCTGGTACTGACAACATATGTGCTGGTAACCGCCACCACGGTAGGTATCAGTTGCACCTTAAGAATTCAGCAGAAGGCAGGGTATTATTTAATTAATCTATAATCTGTCTCGCCTATTAAACCCCACATCGCGTATGCAGGTACATGTTTAGAGGGAGTCAACTCCTTCCATTCACTGCAGAATCTTTAGTGTACATTACATAACAACCGCTACCCATCATGCTGGCTGTTATCAGTATTTATCGCAAGGTACCAGATCAAGCATAAATGGCGTCTCCACTGGAAGACCTGGAACCTCGATAGGTATAGGTATGATCCGAACTAGGTTCCCCAATGCATGTATGCTTTGCTGAACCTAGTTCGGATATTGTAAAAAGGTCACAAGCCGTGTCCCAAAATAAAAATGGCGTGCTGTGGCCATCGTGGAGACAGCCTCGGCCAGTGGCTATTGATACTGTGACGGGCTGGAGAGCCTACTGTGGAGACCGCGATGCTCGTATATAGTGATCTCAATATGATTGAACGGATTTGGGGCCTTCTACAGCTAAGCATTGCCACTGATATACAATACAGCATTTCTGTGAAATTAATTTCTATTCATAAATTCCGTGACGCAGCCATTGTCTCAACATTTATACAGAGGTCATTTCTTTAGTAAATTAACTGTTAAGAAGGTGTTTCTAAGTTAAAAAGAAATTCCTGATATATCTAATATTTTTCAAAAATTGTTTTCCAGATTCTTCAAAAAAATTTGTAATTTCAAATATTTTCCTGATGTTTATTGATTTCCCAAACGTTTTAATACAGCCTCATTGCACCAGCCCACACCTACCCTCCCCTGTGCGGATGGTGTTCACATGTTTGACCTCGGGGTGTCAATGTCATTTCTCATCACTGAGAGTTGATACATTTGGCTAAATCATGTATTTGACATAGTAAGTATACACATGCCCTAATTAGCTAAGTCTGACCAGATTTTACACAAGAGACAACCCAATTTTCTTTTTATATATTATGGATATGTGATTTTATCCAAGCGCACTCTGTCCTTTATATTGAATGTGGTATATGGTTGTGATGCATGACATGCATGTTAGTCGGTTCATTTGTGCGAGTAAGGTATTTCCACGTTTTAGTTCCATCATCATTATGATAACATTAATAGAGGTCAATAATGTAGAAAACAGAGAATTTGAAAGTGTAGAAAAGGTCATAGGAAGTTTAGCGCTCATGTTTCAGGAATAATTAAGAAGCTCTATGTTTCTCGGTGAAATGATTTATGGCACATTACTGGCGATGCTAAAGTATAGCAGACCCCATAGGGTGAGTTAACCTAAAGACGTCCACATACCTTGAGACGGCCACCCCTCATATTTACCATAAAAATGGGTTTACCTCTGAATCAACATGGGAAAATCAATGACGAACATTGAAACAACTAGTTGGTAATGTTAATTCAGTTGCAAATCCAATGTTATTGCTGTTTTCTTGGACGTCTCAAGGTATGTGGACGTGTTTAGGCTAATCTCCCCTAGTCATTCAACCTTGCCGTGAAGCGCTCTATGGTTCACGGCCATCACTTTCTCTGCAGACAGTGATGGTGCATGGACATGGCGCACGATAACGTTACACTGTATTCATCGTATTAACTACTATAATACGAACAATACATATTCTGATACAATGTATATATTGTACATCATCAAAACTCTGGACAGTATGACTTTAAATTCTCCTGGGAATAGACAGTGATAGAACTTACTTCATCCTATATGTTATTGAGTTCTTGTAGACTATAACCGGTGATGAAGTCCTGTAGACAGGTGGTATTTTATCAGTACCAGATGTAAGAATAAGTGTTGGCCATGCTGCAGCCATAGGGGGAGCAGTGACTGGGTTATCTATCAAGAAGTATCCTGGGTATTAAGGTCCAGAGAATAGCTAGATTCTGGCAGTAACTGTAGAGGTAGTAATAGAAGTAAAAGTATTTACTGGTAAGTATCACAGCAGTAGCAGTGATATTCAGCAGTCATGGTTTTGGTTTACCGGAGATAAGCACGTTAGAAGTCCTAGTAGGCAGATGACTGGTAGAAGTTTGGGCATTAAAAGTAGTAGTTGTTGAGGTAATAGTAGAAACAACGGTTTTCGTATCAGAAGCAGCACGTAGTGGTAGTCGAGGTTTTTGTACAGTGAGTAGTAACACCAGTGTTCCCGATCCTTTCCTCCCTGACTCTCCACTTAGTTAGAGTGAAGAACTGAACGTGAACTCATGTAGTTAGATTACTGCTGGCTGGATAATTTAGTAGGAGGATAGGTGGGTGAGTGGGTGGGTGGTTGGCCGGTGGGGATAAGGAGGCAGATATGTATTTATCTCACTGAGGATGGAGAAAGAAAGGGAAAGAGAGGCAGACAGAGAGATGATGGGACGTAGAGGGGTGCAGGAGGGAGCGGGATCTGGTAGCGACCACCCACCTGTCAGCCATCTCCCACCCTCCTCCAGGGTGGACAAGGAATCAATGGGAGGCCCAGGGTTCCAGCGTACCACCCTACCTCCTGCCTGGCTGCCAACTTTCTCTAACTGCACGTCCATCCACACGGTGGCGCTACCAAGCAGAACAGGATTGCTCCATGCATTTTTGCATTTTAAGGGCAAATCCCATATGGCGAGTTATGGCTCCAATATCTCTGCGATTTTGTGTGTTTTGTTCCATGGGCGTTGCCGGAGCCATGATATAAAACACGCCTGGAGCGATGATGTCGGTGTCGGGGCGTCGAGGGTCCGTCTTTTTCCATATTTCCTCGATTTGTTCCTTAGTAGGGAGGTCATGTCTGTAGAAAATAGTTTCGCTGTTTTCCGCGCTGATGTCAGCTGGAGGCCGTTGCACAATCCACGAGATTAGCTCTCTTCTCGCTGTGTTTTGCCTCTACCGTTGCACAAACATTTTCTCGCTGTTTTTGTCCTCCACTTTTTGCACAACAAGAATAAAACCGTTGCACAATCATTTTCTCGTTCTAATAAACTCGTTGTGTCGACTTTTTTATGTCAACAGCTAGAAAAAAAAGGCAGTTACTCTCGACGTACTGCCTTTTGGTTGTTTAACATTGGTCCCTATGGGGAGTCTAGCTGTGACATTTCGCACTGGAACCAGAGTACTAGGAGGGAAATTTGAACTCGGCAAAATGGCAGACAGGGATAGACTAGGAAGAAAGAGGAGGAAATGTAAGAAAAGGGATACTCTCTTTACTCTTTTCACTGATGATGAGTTTGTTGCCCGTTACCGGTTGAGCAAAGAGGTTGTCAAGGAGCTGGTAGAGGACTACAAGCTCTTCAGCAAGTTTAAGGGCTCCAAACGTGGAGGAGGGCTGTCCTACATTGACAGGGTAATGTATCGAACCTTATCTCTCCCCTCTCTTGTCTGTCTTTGGTTAGTTTCATTAAAAAAAAAACATTCCATACGCTGGGGGGGGGGTTCACAGGGATCCCCCATATAAAATTCATGTCTTAGTCCTCTTGTTAATTTTCTGTAGAGTCCTGCAAAAAAATCTTTCTTCATGTACGTCAATGTAAAAAGACTGATTTCTTTTTCTTTTGCAGTTCTGCTTAGTTATTCGCTATTTCGCCACGGGTAGCTTCTATAGCTTGACTGGGGATTCACAGAAGGTCTCTAAGTCTGTAGTCTGCAACTCTGTGAAGGATGTGGCTGGGTTCTTCTACCGCAATCGGAACAAGTTCATCAGATGGCCTAACAGTTTTGAGGCAAAGCTCCAAGCAGCTCTCAAGCTGTACCGTCACAAGGTAAAGAGGAACGGGGGAGAAGAGATTGAGCAGAAGACCCCCTTCGTTTTTGGATTCGTGGATGGGACCCATATCCCCATTCAGTGCCCCTCAGACAACGAGAGCTCGTATGTGAATCGGAACGGATATCACTCTATCAATACCACAGTAAGTATTCTGTTCATGTTTTTTTTTATATTTAATTTCTTTTATATATTTCGTACAATTTTTGTTTATGACAATGGAATAAAAAGAAACAGGAATGTATTTTATTTCTTCAGCTTTCTCACTCTAGTCTATTTCTTCCTTCAGATAGTGTGTGACTACGACAAGAGGATAATATTTGCCGATCCACGTTTCCCTGGCTCTGTCCACGACTCATACGCTTTGGCTTGCAGCCCGGTAGGGGATGAGCTGGAGGAGGAGAAATGGGGAGACTTCGTCCTGCTTGGAGACTCAGGGTGAGTAATTTTTTTGTCTGTTTTGTCACCATAGATTAAAAAAAGAAATGTTTGTTCCAGACAAAGAAGCCATCTGTTAATAATCAGCACAACAGAAATATTATTTCTCCCTTAGTTTGCTGTATTTTATAGGGGTTTTTTAAGTGAAAATAAACATTTTTTCTAGGTATGGCCTACGTCCCAACCTCTTCACTCCATTCAAGGATGAGACGTCGCCTAAGATAACAGCCTTCAACAAGTGGCACAAGAAGAGTCGTGTCAGGGTGGAACAGAGCATAGGGATCCTGAAACAGCGGTGGAGGTAAGAAAGGCCTTATGTCCCTTTCTTCTTTTCTCTTTCCTTTTGTTTTCACACAGAGAACCCCTTTTTTTTATACCAGCATGGAAAACTTGGGAAAATTTGTTATCAGTCCTACTCCTTGTACTTCTAATTTTTTTTTTTACATTTATTTTTTTTCATGAAAATTTCAGAATACTTGACTCCTCTGCCATCTGTTAATAATCAGCACAACAGAAATATTATTTCTCCCTTAGTTTGCTGTATTTTATAGGGGTTTTTTAAGTGAAAATAAACATTTTTTCTAGGTAAGGCCTACGTCGCAACCTCTTCACTCCATTCAAGGATGAGACGTCGCCTAAGATAACAGCCTTCAACAAGTGGCACAAGAAGAGTCGTGTCAGGGTGGAACAGAGCATAGGGATCCTGAAACAGCGGTGGAGGTAAGAAAGGCCTTATGTCCCTTTCTTCTTTTCTCTTTCCTTTTGTTTTCACACAGAGAACCCCTTTTTTTTATACCAGCATGGAAAACTTGGGAAAATTTGTTATCAGTCCTACTCCTTGTACTTCTAATTTTTTTTTTTACATTTATTTTTTTTCATGAAAATTTCAGAATACTTGACTCCTCTGCTGGGTACCTCCGGCACAAGCCTAAAAGGTGTTCAGAGATCATCACAAGCTGCGTGTGTCTCCATAATGTCGCCCTAGATCATGGAATCCGCATAGTGGACGACCCCGCTGATCCATGGACTCCAGTCAGGCTTCCCCTTCTTCAGCCCAGGCAGCGCACAAGGGAACAAGAAAACAACCGCATCAAGGCCTTCAGGAATGACTACTGCCAAAATTACTTCTGAATTCTGTGTCCTGACAGCAGTTGTATCAGCATGACTTATGTAAATAGTTCAATTGTATATAAACCGTCATCTTGTAGTAAATCAGAAATAATTCTTAAGTTCCTACCATCAAATGTATGCATGCAAAGTAAGTCTGCTTGTCCTTGTTATGTTACACGCACAGCTAGAAACAGTTAACTCAAGTAGCAGCGTCTAAGTCCACATTAAAAATGACAAGCATTTATTTTATTCTGTTTCATAAGCAGTCATATAGTACTATACCAGAAAATATACAAGTATTCCTGAAAAATCAAATTTATGCATTAAAAGTAAGTTCTTCATGCACATACTGCTTGACCTTCTTATGTCAAAGGCACAGCTAGAAAAAGTCACCTTAAGAAGTAGCGTCCAAGAACCACATGAAAAATGAAAAACATCTATTTTATTCTTTTTCTTCTTTCTCTTTCTTTGCCTTCCTGCTCTCTCTGATAGCTGCTCTCTCCGCCTTCCTTTCAGCCTTCTTCCTACATATGGCTTCCCACTCTTCCTTTGTACACACTATCACTTTCTTTTGTCTTTCCAACTTCCATGGTTTTTTTTCTGTGTGGTCTTGACTTTTCTTTCTCTCTTCTTCTTTCTTTTTCGAGTACTGCTTCATTTCCTCCCTTATCTTCAAATCTTCCTTCTCCTTTTTCCTGTCCTCCTTCATTTTTTTTGCATGTTCTATCTTTCTTTGCTCCTTCTTCTTTCTCTCCTCCTTCCTCTTTTCTGTATCCATATCCTTTTTGGGTATTTTAGTGACCTTCATTTTCTTTATTGCTTCGCTGAAATCGCTTCTGCCGGCTTTCCATAGATCTCGCTCTGTCATGCCAGTTTTCTCTTTCTTCACCTGAGACGGATCTAGGGCCATTGGACTAACACCTGGGATACCTGAATAAAAGATTTTCTCTCTGTCATCTTATATAATAAAAATAGCATTAATTCATAGACAAGAGACAAAGTAAGATACATTGTAACAGATGGTTTACTCCAAAAAACTACACCATAGGCCGGCAATTTTTTTCCCCAATATTTTCATATCTATCAGTCAATTTAACCATACAATATTTCATGAAACAATGAAATCCTTACCCCTGACAGCGTCTTCCCTCAGGTAGTCCAAGGCCTTCTTCTGAGTGTTTGACAAAGTCAGCTTCTTGCTAGGAGGCCCACTACCCGTTTTCGATAACTCTCTACGCAGAATGTTGTACTGAAAAATAATCACGTACAACTTTGTTATTTAAACAATCAAAGAAATGAAAAAATTTTCAACATATCTGAACAGAACTGTACCTTACCTTTCCCTTTTGTTTCTGGCAGAAGTCGGATGCCTTGTGAGAAATTTGCTTCACAGTCCGGTGTGTCTTTGCAGTTTGATTAACATACACTGTAAAGAAAAAAAATGAAATAATAAAGTATTTTTTTAAACTAATTTTCTTCATGAGTAAAATGTGTGTTTGTTTCTTTTTTTTTAGGTGTGGAATAAACTCACATACACAAGATTTATCACATGACTCACGTGCAACGTCTCTCCAAGCCTGTCTTCTGATATCACGGCCCCCTCCAGTCCCAGAGAAGTGGTACTTCAAAGCAGGCCTGTTTGTATTGATAGCGTCCATCAACGCCTTAACCTCCTGCTTGGACCATCTCTCTCGGTTAATAGGAACATCCTCACGCAGAGGCAGGTCTTCGTCCTCGCTGTCTGAGGAGCTAGCATTAGACTCTTGGTCAGCTGCAGCACTAGCTTCCCCCACTAATGTCTCATTGTCATGGTCTATTACAGGGTTCTCTGAGTTCTGTGGAATGTACTCTACGGTAGAAGCCATGGAATCACATGAAACATCTCCCCCTGGTTTAAGTATCATCTGCATCTTCTTCCTTTTTGGTATGGGCTTCCTAAGGGTAACCTGTGCATTAGAAATAAAAGAAAAACTTTTCTCCATTAAAAGCTTAACCCATTTGGTCCCTCTTATTCCCCAATGAAGTGTCACATAAAAGAAATATAGCAGGCAGGCAGAAGGAGGTTTAAAGTGTCATAATACCGGTAACACAACGAGATTTGTCATGCTAATCTCATTGCGTGCATTTTCTCGTTGTGCAACGTCGTGAAAGTGGGGGCGGGTGGCCTATGACTTAGACTCCTTTCAGGGAGGTAATATGGCAATTTCTGTTTACTTTATCCTTCCTGGGGAAAAATATGGACACATTAATGTTTTATTTGTGCTCACCTTCACTTTTTTGCTCTCCATGTCCGCTTATTCCTCTCTTTCTGTAGCTTACGACGTACCAAAAATGACGTCACTCTTACTGTGCACAGTGGCGCCCCCTGTGCACAACGAGGTTTGTTTGTTCAAGTCTCGTTCTTTCATGGAAAGTAATATTTCGACTTTTCTTTTCATTTTTCTTTGACATTATATTTAGATTTAATTATTAACTGTAATTGTTTACTGTATAATATGTTTTCTTTCTTAAGGAAAATCATTCTTTTAAAAAGTAGGAAGAAAGAATAAGGGAAAGATAAGGTTCAAGGACACAATTTTTATTTAAAAAAGTAATTCTAAAGATTGTTAGCAGACACCTTTAATGTTTGCCTTCAACAACTCTTATACCTATTTGTAGATGAAATTCCCTTGATGTTACACTCCTTATGAACGGTGGTCTTAATCATACCACATGCTGTATATATGAAGGCACTTTTAAATGTCTTGGATGTTAATGCTTATAGATCTCAATCGTCTATGACGAAAGGCAGAAAAAATAAGACCTGAGATTTTACTTTAACTGAAGCATAACAAACATGGTATTTCCATCTCAGTGAACAAGTGACGGTCATGAACAGACAAAAAAAAAGGTTGAACAAAAAAAATGTTCTCTTTGACTTAGGTATCAACTTTATCCTGGAGAAACACACCATGTGATACTTTTTTTATTTCCTTGTCACCTTTCCTCCCCTCCCTCGCTTAGGTTTCTTATTTGTTCTGTTACTGCCGTTGCCAGCCACCCTCTTCCTTGTCAAAGGGCCTGGCCTTTCTTCCTCCTCCTGGGAAACTTCCTGTGCTTTCTCCTCCTCTGGAGATGGGTTATCGTTGTCTGTAGCCAAATGCATGCTACCCAACATCTTTGCAGCTTCCAGTACTGCGCTGTTTTCTGGACTCTGATGAGGTTTTGTTGTTCTCTCTTTAAGGTCTTTGCAATACACAGCCACAGAGCCCTCCGTCAAATCTATGTTGTGTCGAGTGGAATGAAAATGTTCTTTTATGGGGCGCAATCTAGTTCTTGCACTAGATCCTATTAAGATACCCAATCCCAAAGTTCCTTCATGCACATCTGAGGTGACATCCAAGAGAGAATCATTAGAATTAGAATTGTCTGTGTTAAGGGTAGTCATTGCCGAAGCCAAAGTACCTTGTTCTACATGCGTATGTGTGGTCTGTAGGTCTGTTCCTGCTGACTCCACAGGTTTTATGTCTTGTGAAACTGGTACTTCTTGTGTGGTGTGATTTTCACCTTTTGACGAGTGTTCTGTGGTAAGGTGCTCTGTGGCAGCTGTTTTTTGTGTGGTCTCTTGCTCTGTAGCAGCTGCCTGTTCATTGGTCTGGTGCTCTGCTGTCCCTTCTTCCGTCTGGTGCTCTTCTGAGCCTGGCTCTTCTGTCTGCTGCACTGCTGCGCCTGGCTCTTCTGTCTTGTGCTCTGTTGAGCCGGGCTCTTCTGTGGTCTGTTCCTCTCCTGTGCTGGGCTCTTCTAAGGGCTCTATTTTCACTGCAGGCGGCTGTTGTGTGGTCTGGTCCTCCCCTGTGCCTGGCTGTTCTGTGTCGATTTTTTATTTCACCTTCCTGTAGCGTGCCGTCTTTGTCCAAAATAGCTTCTGCCTCTTCTGTCGTTTCTTGTTGTGTTGGAGCACCCTCTTGTGAGGACTGTAGGTCTTGGGCAGATGACTGTTGTGCAGCTAATGTCATACCCACGTCTTGTGTGTCCTCTTGGTCCCCTGGATGCTCTGCCTCTGTTGTTGTACTAGAACCCGGTTGAGGTCCACTTGGGACATAGTCTGCCTTGAAGAGAGAGAGATGAGACCCCGCTTGAACAGAAGGACCCACAACGAGCCTTCCATCATCATTAACATGAAGCAAGGTGGAGTTGTCTGTGCTAGGCCCATCCAACGACACAACTGGAAAACACAACAAGAAAATGTAAGAGCGAGAGGATATTTGGTGTCATAAAATTATTTATTTTCTTTCTTCTTATGACAGCCAGGTGAAGACATGTCAGGTTTTAAGTGACAGACAAATGTGACACTTAGTTATGCTCAAGGAAACCCCCTCCCAAGAGTGATAGATTTTTAACGGCATTTCGACAGCTAAGGTCATATTCATGGGGAGAACTACATCACACAATTTAACAAAGGAATGTGTAAGTTCCCACGCATATGTGCACCACACACATAAGAGGGGATAGAAAAGAGGAGAAAAACACCCTTTTAAGTGGGCTAGGGAAGCCCAATGTCACATAGAAGAGAAACCAGACTAGAAACCTACCTTTCAACTGGCCTGAGGTGCTCTCCTGGACTGCGAGAGGTTGGGTCACTAGATGTGGTAAATCAAGTCTGGCTGGATTCAGTCACCTTCTCCAAAGGCAATTGGCGGCCTTCCGTCAAATGAATCAGCTTTCCACATACTGTGAAGACAGAAAAGACAGAAAACTTTAAACAAACGATTTTTTTTTTAATAACACAACAGAATTTTAGTTTTTCTCATCTCTGGTCTGGACATGTCACTTTCATGTGTACCTTCTTCATTGAAATATTTTTTGTTATGATAATAAAATGTAGAAATTGCCTGTTTAGTTTTCACAGAACGAGAGAACACATCAAAAATCTTGTGTGCCTAAAGGCAATGAAATTTATACTGTATCTTTTTTCTGGACCCGGTTGTTTTGCTACCCCAAACTTACCGTTTATCAGCTGCGCCACATTTCGGCTTGATATGGCTTGAGTGTTTATGACTGCTTCCCTCTGACCCTGAATGTTCTCCAGCACATCTGCACACCTGCTCAAAACAGACGTAAGATTTTCCTCTGATGCCTGTCGGTTTTCTTCCATGCTGATAACAAGAGATTCTATCTTTGCGAGGCGAGTTTCCATTGCTGAAGATACCTGGAACATCTGCCCACCGTCTTCTCCAGCTGTGTCTTGAGACGGTTCCCCAGAAGAAAAGGTCAATTTCTTGTTCGTCTTGGGCAGTTCTGCTTTATGTCCTGCTAACTGTGGGCTACGTCTCCGACCTTCTAGCAGTGCTGCTTTTCCTTTAGGGGAAGGACCTTCTGACTTAGAGGAATCGGATTTTGGGGTAGAAGTGTAAGGCAATTGTTGTTTTATGCCTGTAAGGTCAACTACATCAACTTCATCGGCGTCTTCACGTTCTACTATGTCTACTTCCATGTCATCTGTTGTGAGGTCGATTTGAAGAGAAGCCACGTTACGAACAGCCTGCCTTCCCGGCTTCTTAAAAGTTTTGGTTTCTGCTACAGATGTAGACTGTGAGACACCGACCTTAGAGGTCCCTCCCTTAGAAGCAGCTGTCTTCGAGGTAAGGGCCTTATTGGTACGCGCCTTCGATGAGTCTGCTTTATTTGGGACTGCCTTGGACACTGGAACCTTTTTAACACCTGCCTTAGAACTAACCGCCGGGGATCTTTTTTGCCTTCCTGCTCTCTCTGATAGCTGCTCTCTCCGCCTTCCTTTCAGCCTTCTCCCTACATATGGCTTCCCACTCTTCCTTTGTACACACTATCACTTTCTTTTGTCTTTCCAACTTCCATGGTTTTTTTTCTGTGTGGTCTTGACTTTTCTTTCTCTCTTCTTCTTTCTTTTTCGAGTACTGCTTCATTTCCTCCCTTATCTTCAAATCTTCCTTCTCCTTTTTCCTGTCCTCCTTCATTTTTTTTGCATGTTCTATCTTTCTTTGCTCCTTCTTTCTCTCCTCCTTCCTCTTTTCTGTATCCATATCCTTTTTGGGTATTTTAGTGACCTTCATTTTCCTTATTGCTTCGCTGAAATCGCTTCTGCCGGCTTTCCATAGATCTCGCTCTGTCATGCCAGTTTTCTCTTTCTTCACCTGAGACGGATCTAGGGCCATTGGACTAACACCTGGGATACCTGAATAAAAGATTTTCTCTCTGTCATCTTATATAATAAAAATAGCATTAATTCATAGACAAGAGACAAAGTAAGATACATTGTAACAGATGGTTTACTCCAAAAAACTACACCATAGGCCGGCAATTTTTTTCCCCAATATTTTCATATCTATCAGTCAATTTAACCATACAATATTTCATGAAACAATGAAATCCTTACCCCTGACAGCATCTTCCCTCAGGTAGTCCAAGGCCTTCTTCTGAGTGTTTGACAAAGTCAGCTTCTTGCTAGGAGGCCCACTACCCGTTTTCGATAACTCTCTACGCAGAATGTTGTACTGAAAAATAATCACGTACAACTTTGTTATTTAAACAATCAAAGAAATGAAAAAATTTTCAACATATCTGAACAGAACTGTACCTTACCTTTCCCTTTTGTTTCTGGCAGAAGTCGGATGCCTTGTGAGAAATTTGCTTCACAGTCCGGTGTCTCTTTGCAGTTTAATTAACATACACTGTAAAGAAAAAAAATGAAATATAAAAGTATTTTTTTAAACTAATTTTCTTCATGAGTAAAATGTGTGTTTGTTTCTTTTTTTTTGGGTGTGGAATAAACTCACATACACAAGATTTATCACATGACTCACGTGCAACGTCTCTCCAAGCCTGTCTTCTGATATCACGGCCCCCTCCAGTCCCAGAGAAGTGGTACTTCAAAGCAGGCCTGTTTGTATTGATAGCGTCCATCAACGCCTTAACCTCCTGCTTGGACCATCTCTCTCGGTTAATAGGAACATCCTCATGCAGAGGCAGGTCTTCGTCCTCGCTGTCTGAGGAGCTAGCATTAGACTCTTGGTCAGCTGCAGCACTAGCTTCCCCCACTAATGTCTCATTGTCATGGTCTATTACAGGGTTCTCTGAGTTCTGTGGAATGTACTCTACGGTAGAAGCCATGGAATCACATGAAACATCTCCCACTGGTTTAAGTATCATCTGCATCTTCTTCCTTTTTGGTATGGGCTTCCTAAGGGTAACCTGTGCATTAGAAATAAAAGAAAAACTTTTCTCCATTAAAAGCTTAACCCATTTGGTCCCTCTTATTCCCCAATGAAGTGTCACATAAAAGAAATATAGCAGGCAGGCAGAAGGAGGTTTAAAGTGTCATAATACCGGTAACACAACGAGATTTGTCATGCTAATCTCATTGCGTGCATTTTCTCGTTGTGCAACGTCGTGAAAGTGGGGGCGGGTGGCCTATGACTTAGACTCCTTTCAGGGAGGTAATATGGCAATTTCTGTTTACTTTATCCTTCCTGGGGAAAAATATGGACACATTAATGTTTTATTTGTGCTCACCTTCACTTTTTTGCTCTCCATGTCCGCTTATTCCTCTCTTTCTGTAGCTTACGACGTACCAAAAATGACGTCACTCTTACTGTGCACAGTGGCGCCCCCTGTGCACAACGAGGTTTGTTTGTTCAAGTCTCGTTCTTTCATGGAAAGTAATATTTCGACTTTTCTTTTCATTTTTCTTTGACATTATATTTAGATTTAATTATTAACTGTAATTGTTTACTGTATAAAATGTTTTCTTTCTTAAGGAAAATCATTCTTTTAAAAAGTAGGAAGAAAGAATAAGGGAAAGATAAGGTTCAAGGACACAATTTTTATTTAAAAAAGTAATTCTAAAGATTGTTAGCAGACACCTTTAATGTTTGCCTTCAACAACTCTTATACCTATTTGTAGATGAAATTCCCTTGATGTTACACTCCTTATGAACGGTGGTCTTAATCATACCACATGCTGTATATATGAAGGCACTTTTAAATGTCTTGGATGTTAATGCTTATAGATCTCAATCGTCTATGACGAAAGTCAGAAAAAATAAGACCTGAGATTTTACTTTAACTGAAGCATAACAAACATGGTATTTCCATCTCAGTGAACAAGTGACGGTCATGAACAGACAAAAAAAAGGTTGAACAAAAAAAATGTTCTCTTTGACTTAGGTATCAACTTTATCCTGGAGAAACACACCATGTGATACTTTTTTTATTTCCTTGTCACCTTTCCTCCCCTCCCTCGCTTAGGTTTCTTATTTGTTCTGTTACTGCCGTTGCCAGCCACCCTCTTCCTTGTCAAAGGGCCTGGCCTTTCTTCCTCCTCCTGGGAAACTTCCTGTGCTTTCTCCTCCTCTGGAGATGGGTTATCGTTGTCTGTAGCCAAATGCATGCTACCCAACGTCTTTGCAGCTTCCAGTACTGCGCTGTTTTCTGGACTCTGATGAGGTTTTGTTGTTCCCTCTTTAAGGTCTTTGCAATACACAGCCACAGAGCCCTCCGTCAAATCTATGTTGTGTCGAGTGGAATGAAAATGTTCTTTTATGGGGCGCAATCTAGTTCTTGCACTAGATCCTATTAAGATACCCAATCCCAAAGTTCCTTCATGCACATCTGAGGTGACATCCAAGAGAGAATCATTAGAATTAGAATTGTCTGTGTTAAGGGTAGTCATTGCCGAAGCCAAAGTACCTTGTTCTACATGCGTATGTGTGGTCTGTAGGTCTGTTCCTGCTGACTCCACAGGTTTTATGTCTTGTGAAACTGGTACTTCTTGTGTGGTGTGATTTTCACCTTTTGACGAGTGTTCTGTGGTAAGGTGCTCTGTGGCAGCTGTTTTTTGTGTGGTCTCTTGCTCTGTAGCAGCTGCCTGTTCATTGGTCTGGTGCTCTGCTGTCCCTTCTTCCGTCTGGTGCTCTTCTGAGCCTGGCTCTTCTGTCTGCTGCGCTGCTGCGCCTGGCTCTTCTGTCTTGTGCTCTGTTGAGCCGGGCTCTTCTGTGGTCTGTTCCTCTCCTGTGCTGGGCTCTTCTAAGGGCTCTATTTTCACTGCAGGCGGCTGTTGTGTGGTCTGGTCCTCCCCTGTGCCTGGCTGTTCTGTGTCGATTTTTTATTTCACCTTCCTGTAGCGTGCCGTCTTTGTCCAAAATAGCTTCTGCCTCTTCTGTCGTTTCTTGTTGTGTTGGAGCACCCTCTTGTGAGGACTGTAGGTCTTGGGCAGATGACTGTTGTGCAGCTAATGTCATACCCACGTCTTGTGTGTCCTCTTGGTCCCCTGGATGCTCTGCCTCTGTTGTTGTACTAGAACCCGGTTGAGGTCCACTTGGGACATAGTCTGCCTTGAAGAGAGAGAGATGAGACCCCGCTTGAACAGAAGGACCCACAACGAGCCTTCCGTCATCATTAACATGAAGCAAGGTGGAGTTGTCTGTGCTAGGCCCATCCAACGACACAACTGGAAAACACAACAAGAAAATGTAAGAGCGAGAGGATATTTGGTGTCATAAAATTATTTATTTTCTTTCTTCTTATGACAGCCAGGTGAAGACATGTCAGGTTTTAAGTGACAGACAAATGTGACACTTAGTTATGCTCAAGGAAACCCCCTCCCAAGAGTGATAGATTTTTAACGGCATTTCGACAGCTAAGGTCATATTCATGGGGAGAACTACATCACACAATTTAACAAAGGAATGTGTAAGTTCCCATGCATATGTGCACCACACACATAAGAGGGGATAGAAAAGAGGAGAAAAACACCCTTTTAAGTGGGCTAGGGAAGCCCAATGTCACATAGAAGAGAAACCAGACTAGAAACCTACCTTTCAACTGGCCTGAGGTGCTCTCCTGGACTGCGAGAGGTTGGGTCACTAGATGTGGTAAATCGGGTGTCTGGCTGGATTCAGTCACCTTCTCCAAAGGCAATTGGCGGCCTTCCGTCAAATGAATCAGCTTTCCACATACTGTGAAGACAGAAAAGACAGAAAACTTTAAACAAACGATTTTTTTTTTAATAACACAACAGAATTTTAGTTTTTCTCATCTCTGGTCTGGACATGTCACTTTCATGTGTACCTTCTTCATTGAAATATTTTTTGTTATGATAATAAAATGTAGAAATTGCCTGTTTAGTTTTCACAGAACGAGAGAACACATAAAAAATCTTGTGTGCCTGAAAGCAATGAAATTTATACTGTATCTTTTTTCTGGACCCGGTTGTTTTGCTACCCCAAACTTACCGTTTATCAGCTGCGCCACATTTCGGCTTGATATGGCTTGAGTGTTTATGACTGCTTCCCTCTGACCCTGAATGTTCTCCAGCACATCTGCACACCTGCTCAAAACAGACGTAAGATTTTCCTCTGATGCCCGTCGGTTTTCTTCCATGCTGATAACAAGAGATTCTATCTTTGCGAGGCGAGTTTCCATTGCTGAAGATACCTGGAACATCTGCCCACCGTCTTCTCCAGCTGTGTCTTGAGACGGTTCCCCAGAAGAAAAGGTCAACTTCTTGTTCGTCTTGGGCGGTTCTGCTTTATGTCCTGCTAACTGTGGGCTACGTCTCCGACCTTCTAGCAGTGCTGCTTTTCCTTTAGGGGAAGGACCTTCTGACTTAGAGGAATCAGATTTTGGGGTAGAAGTGTAAGGCAATTGTTGTTTTATGCCTGTAAGGTCAACTACATCAACTTCATCGGCGTCTTCACGTTCTACTATGTCTACTTCCATGTCATCTGTTGTGAGGTCGATTTGAAGAGAAGCCACGTTACGAACAGCCTGCCTTCCCGGCTTCTTAAAAGTTTTGGTTTCTGCTACAGATGTAGACTGTGAGACACCGACCTTAGAGGTCCCTCCCTTAGAAGCAGCTGTCTTCGAGGTAAGGGCCTTATTGGTACGCGCCTTCGATGAGTCTGCTTTATTTGGGACTGCCTTGGACACTGGAACCTTTTTAACACCTGCCTTAGAACTAACCGCCGGGGATCTTTTTTGCGGGAGAGGTTTTTTTTTTCTTGGTGACAACTGCTTTCTTTACTGGAGTTTTCTTCGTCTGGACAGGTTGCGCTTTCTTCACTACAGGGAAGTCCATTACATTTTCAGACAACAGTTCATCGTCCGTTGGAACCACCAGTATCTTACCCGGCGAAGGACCTGCACCTGTCGGTTTCTTTTTGCCCAAAGGAGACTGTTTTAGCTTCCTTTTCTTCCGTTCCTCCTCGACTTTGTCTGTATAATACAGCACTCAGCCTCCCGTGTCTGGAGAGAAAAAAAAAATGAAATTATAAGGATAATTAAACGAGAGAAGGGTTGTCAAGGCAAAAAGGTGAAGTGTAGGAAAGTACTTTTTTTTTGGTTTATTATAACAAGGAAAGGCTAAGCAGAGAAGGTTCGTGATTATTACGAGGACACTTAGCATAAGAGAGAGGAAAAAGATATGAGAAGGTAAGGTGTCTTTTTTTTTTGTGTGTATCACATAGCTTCTGAGAGAGGAGAGACGAAAGTTTGAATTTTTCTTACCGGCAATGCGATGAACCCCCTTGTACTTGAGGCACATCACTTCAACGAAGGTGCACCCCTCGACTTGATGCCCCTTGTCAATCAGCTCCAGCATTTCCTCGTTCTTTCAGGGGGAAAAAAAGGTCTTGTTTTATCTTAGCACACAAACAATAAAAAAAGGACGAGATGAGAAGAGACAAATTAAAAATTCTGTTGTGAATCGTCAGACTGTTCTTATGTTATGTTATGTAAAGAGTAGTGTGACCTAGTTCTACCCATTCATATCACCTGACATGACGACAAGGCATAGGATATCCATTGAAAGGTGACTGAAGAAGGGAAGGTAATTCTTGCTTTTTACGTCATATCTTATTTATGGAAAAGCACAGAGAAATAACTTAGAAAGCTTACCTTGGCTTTGACCTTGTAGAAGTAGTCATTAACGTGATTTCTGGTCTTGTCAAGGTCACGGTTTGAATTTTTGATGCTGTTGACAGTGGCTGAGGAAAAAAAATTAAAATAGAAGTTTCATTTAAAAATTCAATTTACTTTTAAAATAAAGGGAAGAAAGAAAGAAAAAGAAATATACAAGCTACAAAGGGATAAGGACAGAGCATGGTTCTTGATATATTTTTAGGTCTCAACTGCTGTAAATTTTAAGACAAGGAGAGAAAAGATGTAAAACTCACCCATTACTGTGTCCCATCCTTCTCTGTTTAGACGATAGCTGTCCTTTCCTCTAGCACGTAACAGAGCTTTCTGGTTCAAACATGCGAAGAACAAGGCTCTGTGTTCATTTTCAGTCCAGAAAAGGTCCCTCGACCTGGCTGTACCGCGCGAAGTTAAGTTAGATAAGGTAGAAGGGGTAGGAGTGGATTTGTTAGTTTTCTTGGGTGGTGGTTTAGATGAGCTACCTTCAGAAGAAACAGAGCTAGATTCTTCTACCTCGTATTGGTATTCTTCATCACCATTATCTCCATCTTCCCCCTCCTCGTTTTCCTCCTCCTCTCCACTGTCGTAGCCCGTCCTCAAGATGTCCGGTAGGTCCATGTCCTGCCCTTCATCCGAGTCTTCACTTGTTGAAGCAGCATACTTACTGGGCTCCTGAAAATAAAAGAATAAAATAAATAACTCTAATAAAGAATGGCTCAAGGAAAATATCATAAAACCAGAGAAAGAAAGGAGAGGTCCATTTTTCTATATGTTGGGGGCAAGAAGTAAAATTAAAAACCCTCTCATGCATGGACTCTACCCCAGTGGAAGTGAAAAAATGCTCTAAGATTATCTTCCACTTTTATTTCTGAGCAAGGGTGACAGAGATAAAAAAAATTGCACACAGCGAGGTTGTTTTACCCTATTATTGCCCAACGTGTACATAGAAGAAAACGACTTCACAGCAGAAAAAGACAAAGACAGCTACCTGCTTAAAGTCATATGAGTTCTACTTGAAAAGAGGGTCATTATGGGCTATTTTGTTCTTTCAATACTTACATCCGCCGAGTGGAATTCCATTTTCAGTCAGCGGCTACGTCCAAAACAGCGAAGCCCACACACCATGTAAACACGGACCCGCCTTCCTTGCCGGAAGTGACGTTCTCCTTCAATTAGGTCAAGTTACGAGGGTCTCCGGCTTTTTTTTCTCGCTGTGCTATGGACATCGGTAACAGCGAGAAAATCACAGCGAGAATCATAACGAGTCTAGCTGTGAAAAGGCAGAAACATTTGTGCAACGGTTATAAAAAAATCTCTTTCTGAATCTCGCTGATTTGGGCTTTTTTTTAACAACGAGATCTAGCTGTTTGTGCAACGACCTCCAGGTGGCATTTTCAACGTCTTGTGGTGAGTGCGATTGTAAGAAGACCACTTCGTCCAGTACGTTGAGGTAGCAATATGTGCGCTTGTGTGTGAAATAGCGCCACAGTTTCTCCTTCAGACTTCGATTCAAACGCTCCACTAGACTAGTTTTGATGTCGTCATTTTCGCTGGTGAAAAACTCTATGTCTTTGCTCTTCAGGTGATCTTGGAAGGTCTTGTTGAGAAATTCTTTCCCCTTGTCTGTTTGAACGGAACGCGAGTATCTCTCGGCAGTCATTTCCTCGAACGCCTCAGTGACAGCTGCGCCGCCTTTGGATTTGATGGGAGCCGCCCATGTGTTCCTGGAGAAAAAGTCGATGGCCGTGACCACATACCGGAACCCGTCGTTGTGAGACGCTAAAGCTTGGATGTCCATCAGATCTAACTGCCACTGTTGATCAATTCCCCCGGTTATCATCTTGTTCCTTGCGAATTTTCTCTGGATGGGTTTATGTTTAGTGTAGGCTTCCAGAGATCCCAAGGTGTCGTGGATGAAAGCTGAGTTTGGGTCGTGGAAATGATGTTTCTGGAGTTTGGTGACGCTGGTGAAACTAGAGGGTGCTTTGCCGTCGGTGTATTTAGTCACCACTTGTCTCTTTTCTTTTTCCTTCTTGGTCAGTTTCTTAGACCTCGCCATCTTGGTGAGTCGGAGTCGGAGTACACTTGGCGACTGCGTCCTTTCTTTTTCTTACTTAGATTACTTGTCCTGACGGAGGAAGGACGAGGTGTAGCAGGGGATCTTCGGCTGGAAGTTGGAGTTTTGTAAATGTCGTCGTCGTAGTCGTCGTCCTTACGACGGGAAAAGGGGAGAGTGTAGTCGGCGGAGATGGCGGCGCCGACGGGGGGAGTGGCGTCCTTGTAGTAGTCGTCGTCTTCCTCTTCCTCGTTGGAACTTGCTCGTTTCCTCCCTCTGCCAGCAGGTATTCTGCTTGAAGCTTTGTTAGGACCCCCTGCTTTATAGACTTGGTTTCCGATCAAGAAACCGGTAGGATCTTCCATGCTAAGCACGAGGTTGAACGGCGTGTACCCCTCGGGTCTTGACGCTGTCTTCCTCAACCTGCTGGTGTCGTTCAGTAAGTCCACTATGCTAATTCAACTGGTGGAATCCGTTTTTCGACCCATCATCTCGCTCACCATACTGTCATCGTTCCACTTGACCAAGTCGGATTTTTGCAGTCTCTTAAACAGCTTTGGTGGTGGCGTTGCATTTCCTCTGTGGAACTTGGTCGAGCAACACCTCAAGGAGGGAAGCTTGGGGGGTCGGTGGTGGTACAAAAGCGGATGCAGGAATCGTGTGGTTGTTGGGATTTGCAAGAAAAAATTGTAATCTATTCAACAACCTCTTGTATTTCAGCATTTTTTCATGCGATTTCAAAGTGGGGTCGTTCAACACTAGGTCCAAGTCCCTGTAGATAAACTGTAGCACCTGCTCCCCCGGCAGAGGGGGCCTCCAGGACCCGGTCCAAGAGGGCCTCAGCCTCCGCGTCCAAGGGTGGCTGGACTGGTGTGAGCCACCCCATCTCCTCCACCAGGACCGTGGCGGCCTCCTGATCCTCCGCCGAGTGGTGGCGGGACCGGCACTGCTCCTCTGCGGCCTGGACCTGAGTGTCCCCGGCCCCCGTCCGGGCCACCTTACTGGGTGGGACCACTCCGTCCTCCCCATCCACCAACTCGATCAGGGGTGGATGGGCGTCCCACGCCTCCGCGGTCACCGTTTCTGACTTCCGCTTCCGGTCCTTCTGCGGCGAGTGGCTGTGCTCCTCCCCCCGGGGAGCCGGTCGGACCACGCTGCGCAGCCACCGGGGCGACCTGCGCGGACTCACGGGTGCGGGGGTCCTTTCCGTGGTAGGGCGGGCTGCCCGTCTGGTGCCACTGTGGGAGCGGGGCCGTTGGGAGTCCTGAGCACTGGCGGGGCTGGCCACAGGGCTGTCACCGCCACTCTCGGTGGCCCCCTCCCCGTGGTTGCTTCTTCGGCGGCCTTCCCCCCATGGTCGGTGGCCTCCTCCGCACGGTCAGTGGCCGTCTCCGCGGTGTGGCCTACCTCGCCATCGAAGTCCGAGGTGGCTCCCTCCTCCATCCTGTCCCCTTTTTCCTTGGCTGGCTGTGGCTCTTCCCCAGCTGCGGTGGTCGCCGATCCGGGAGCTGCCCCCTATACCTTATGGTATAGAGTGGTGGCCGCTCAGCCCTAGACAAGCTCAGCCATGGGTGGCCCGGGTGCTGGGCCGCCATGTGCGCCATCAGGTCGTCCCACCGACCCTCCTTTGCCTGCGCCTGGCACTTGCGCCCTGGGCAATTCCATCCCGGTCCCTTCTCCGCATGGACAGCTTTGATGTGCTGTGTGAGGCTATCCTTCCTCATAAACTTCCGGCCACAAACGGAACAGGGAAGAGGCACCAACGACTTGTTCATGTCGGATTCGGTGTCGGTGTCCCTGTGGGACCATGCCGCGCCTCGTTCTCACCTTCCTAGGTCGGCGAGTAGTATATATATAGGTCTTCTTTGGATATTTCTAAAAAAAAATATCCAAAGAAGACCTATATTTTTTGAATATCCAAAAAATACCTATTATTTTGGATAATAGGATTATTTTGGAAATAGTAATCATATCACTTCAGGTTTTAAATACAAAAGAGGTTAAGTGGTGCTCATGTCACAAGGTTCTCTCCTGTGCCTTTGGTATAGAGGACTCAACTGAGATGAAAGTAGGAGGATGAGGGAGGATTGAAGGAGGTTTGAAGGAGGATTGAAGGAGGATTGAAGGAGGAGGATTGTGGAAGGGTTGAGGGAGGAGTGGGTTATACGAGGGACACATTCAATTTCAGATTGGCTCTCTAAGGAACGGCATTACTGAAACAGGAGGACCATTATGTATGGTGCTTTAACCAACTGATGGGAGCATGCACGCTTCAACCAACAGTGGGAGCATCAGCCGTTCTAAGTCGACAAGGTCGCAAGCATAGTCGTGATTTTGTTCACACTGAAGCTAGCACCTGGAGCTACACAGGCGTGGAGGTTTGTGACATGAGGGCCGGACCTCTCCAATTAACCCTAGACAATGCATTCCTTATATACTCCACCTCAGTAGTGAAATCATAAATGTGGTGTTACACTTTTAAGTCTATGAACAAATAGACATTCAGTTTAAGAGGATATAGATTTTTCAACAGTTTGAGTGATTTAGGGATAGAGTTTTTTCTTCTCTATTTTTTGATATATTTCATTGATATCAGCAAAGAACATTTGCTGAGTTATTAGAGGAATTTACAGCGTTAGTTTACAATTGAAACGATAGATTTTCATTTTCATTGGATTTAAAGCAATTCTTGTATTACGATGATAAATAAAATATGTGATGTACAGATTATTTGACACTTTGATTGAAGTATTATGCTGACTATAAGTAAAAATAAAAATGAAATGAAACAAGTTGTTTGGATATAATACATTTTATTATAATAATGTAATAGAACAGAGTTAAGTATTATTATAAAATCATATCATTAGGACATATGTGTTTCTTTACGCCATTGTTCATATATTTTGCTATGTCTTAATTGGAAACATATTTTCGAATAAGGAGTATCTTTGAGTTTGTTAGATTCTTTTAATGTAATATTATACATTTTTTCCAACACAAGTTGTGCAATCGGATCTCCACAATTTATTTTATATTCTTTTTCACCAAAATTTAAAAAAAGGATATGAATTTGTCCTCTGTAATCATTGTCTATGATTCCTGCCTTAACATCCGTATACTTAAACCTATGCCCACTTAATGGTGCTATACGTGCATAATACCCAGTAGGGATAGCAACTTTGATGCCTGTTTCAATTAAACATTTTTCTTTGGCTGGAATTATATAACTGAAAGCACTATATAAATTAAATCCTACAGCGTTAGTTTTTTCTTTACTTAGAGGAAATGTATTGGAATCATATCTAGTAAATCCTAAAACAGGTTTGTTTCCCATTTTTTCATTGACGGTACTTTAAGACAGAGATATTAAGAAGTGTGCATTCACAGAGACATGAAGAAGTGTGCTTTCACAGAGACATTAAGAAGTGTGTTTTTACCTTTAGGATTCTGTTTTTCTTATTCTTCTTCTAAAATGTACAGTATATCAAGATAGTCAAAAAGTTCTTTGTCTTGAATGTCTTCCATCGCAGAAATCAGTTTATCTAACTGATTCGGTTTTAACATGAAGTGGCTTTCAATATTCTTTGATGCGAAGAGTAACGTATCCCAGTTTAATTTGGTGACAGTGAAGCCTTCTATTTCAATTTTAGAGTTTATGTTAGCATTTGAACTGAACAGTTGTTTTATTTGAACCATTTTAGATGAGAGTTCTGTCCATTCTTCTTCGAAAATTTCGATCTTTTGTTCTTTCTTCACATCTAAGTATACGAGTGTGTTGTCTTCGTGAGGCACATTGTCGTACATAATAACTAAATCGAGATTGTAGGAAATGTTATAACATCCTCGCAAACACGTTTTCAATTCTCCTTGATCCGTGTAACTATGTACTCGCACTGTGAAATTGGTTTCATGCCGATGATGACTTTCTTCTGAACTTGTTTCATCTTCTGAGGTTGATGATTCAATGTTATTCATTATAGTTTCGTTGTCAGCCATTTTTTTTGACGTAATGAATTATGTTGCTACGTTATTTTGTTATAGCTACACTTAGTAACGAGTGTTCACTTGATTTGTAGCGCATACCTTAGCAACCGTGTTAAGACTTTGTGATGCTTCCCTTAGCAACCGTGTTATACAGAGAGAGGATACCAAAGACGCTCTAAATCATAAATTTCTGCTGGTGTTGATTCATTTATATGTCTCCAGCCGGGAAAATAAAGAATTAAGTCATCATTTATGAACAGAGTGGCAGAGAATGAGTTACATTTGTGTTCTAGTATACTTTGAAATTGACTTCTGAAAGTGATTGTTTGATCTGAAAATAGTATATTCGCAGATTTCAATGACTGGATAAAATTTTCATATTCCTTAGATTTAAGTACTGTAGTAGTTTCATTGATACGACTATTTCCATGGAATATTATTGAAATCTTGCTGTATCTTAAATTATCTCGGGTTTGCAATTTAACTCCAAAGTGATCTGTGTAATACATGATATTGATTAATTCTTTTAAGTTTTTTAATACTTCGTTTAAAAGTGAAGAAGTTTGAACATCATCGTTTTTCCATTTGTTTAAAAAAAGTTCTGCTGTTTCATTTTTTAAAACAAAAGTAATTATTTTAGTGTTTTCATATGGAAAAATATTATTTTGAGGTGAATGATCATTGTAATCAGAATCTTGTAAAATATAAAGCAAGCATTCATCTACTTTTGCTTTGTTGTCCATTATGTTTTTTTGGTTGTATGATTTTTTAGTTTATCACAGAAATTGTGTGATTTTTTAGTTTATCCCAAGGATATTTTAGTTTATCCCAAGGATATTTTGTTTGTTATATTGTATGCATAAAAAACATAACTCGATTTTATTTAATTTTTTTATTAGGGATAATTTCACATCGAGAGATGGAGGGCATTTCATTGATTTTATTATTGGTTTATATGATGTTGATTTTTTATTTTTAATGCAATTTTTCATCATAGGCTTGTTCTTCAACTGCATCGACTCGTTTTTTCTTTTGCTGATTCTTAATTTGATTTTTCTTCATAGGCTTGTTCTTCAACTGCATCGAAGAATTGTTCTTCATCTGCAGCCTCTTCATCGACAGGGTTCTCTCTTGATGGTTCTTCATCAACTATTTTTTCAACTGGTTTTTCTTTAGTTTCATTAGTTGTTTTTTCTTTGCTTGATCCGAATCCTCTTTTGTTTCTTTCAGTTACATTAAGAACAGACACTTCTTCAAGGTGAGGGATGTAAATTCTTTCTATGATGATTTGAGCTATTTGATCTCCATGTTTTATTTCAAAGTTTTTATTACCAAAATTGAACAGTAGGACGGCAACAGTGCCTCTATAGTCTCCATCTATTACTCCTGCACCAACATCAATAAAATGATGAACTGCAAGACCTGATTTAGGTGCTATGCGACCATAGCATCCTGGAGGTATAGCAAGCGTTAAATCAGTTTTTACCAACATTCTTTCTTTAGCAGGAATAATATAATCATAAGCACTGTATAAATCAAATCCTGCAGATTCTTTAGTTGATCTTGTTGGTTCAATCGCTCTTTCTGTATTTTTTATATAATATATCACAGGTTTACTTATAGGATTTATATCGGGTGTGGTAACAGGAGTTTTGCATGGTGTTATTAATGCTGTATTTCTATTATCCGTAAGTGTTACAAAATAAGACTCGTGTGAATATGCCATTTTTGTTGATATTGATAAATAAAGATATCAGTAATAATATGAAGTTATAACTAATATCAGTAATAATATGAAGTTATAACTATACTAAGTACTTATGACTTGCTTAATGACTTGTTATGATGTAGTTATCTAAGCTTATTTCAGCGATATTTAAAGTGATAATACAATATAATGTTATAACTATAGTATGTATAATACTAAGTACTTATGATTATTGCTATACCACTTGTTATATGATATATAGTTATTTAGTTCTCAGCTTATCACAACTATATTAAAAGCAGTTATAAACAGATAACAATATTATGTTATGATAATAGTAAGTTGTTACAATTGTTATATCACTAGTTATGATATACAGTTATCTAAGGTTATCATAAAGATATTTTAAGCAATCTTATGATTAGATGACAATGTGATAAAAAATTATAACTATATCAAGTTATTACAATCTCAGCTTATCACAACTATATTAAAAGCAGTTATAAACAGATAACAATATTATGTTATGATAATAGTAAGTTGTTACAACTGTTATATCACTAGTTATAATATACAGTTATCTAAGGTTATCATAAAGATATTTTAAGCAATCTTATGATTAGATGACAATGTGATAAAAAATTATAACTATATCAGTTGTTACTATTGTTGCTGTATTATTTGTTATAATATATAGTTATTTAAGCTTATCACAAGATATTTAAAGCAATCTTATAATCAGATAACATGATAATATATTATAACTATTAAATTGTTATGACTTACTGTATTGTAGTAATTAAAGCTTATCACAAAGATATTTTAACATTTTAATTAAAGCCTGCTTGTTCAGTTCCTGTTCTTTTATCGAATTCATCGAAGATAATTTTCAAACCATCTTCTCTGTTCATGTCAGACAGAGCTTTTATGAGATGGTGAGTTGCACTGTATTTAGATGATTGCCACATTTTTAGCACTTGGAAGGCATATTGAGTTAAGTCACGTTCAGGTTCATAAGAAATATTTTTTATATCTTTATATGATATGTTTAAATAAATTGCGATATATTTCCAGTCTGATGGTATTTTTTCGCTCAATTTGCTCAAGAAAAGATATAGCAGTGGAATCAGTATGGTAATTTTCCAATAATTTTTCGCCAAAATATTTTTGAGTGAATTCTATTAAGTCTCTTCTGCTAGTTTCTAGAAAACTTGTTTCTAGTTCCTCCCATCTCTTGTAAGGAGGAACATTTCTCCACCATTTTTTTAACATTTCTAATGCCATTTCGCTTGGTTTTTTAGACTTAAAAATATTTTCTAAACGGTGATCAGGTATGCCTAGATAAATACCTAGTTTCATCCAGTCTGTACCTAACAGTACAGATATTTGTTGTAAGACTTGATCAGAATAACCTAAGTCTTGATTGAAATAATAGGATGGCAAAGGCATTTTGAAGTTATATGTAATCAGATGTAAAGTTAAGATTGGTTATGTTAGCTGTATCACAAAGTAGTATCGGAAACAAGTATACTATGATGCAAAAATAGAAATAATATAATATGTATAAGGTTATATATGATATATAAAAAAGGACATAATATTACAATTTGCACAAGTTCATATATGATACAGTAAGTAAAAAACAAATATATAGCCAGTAAAGATATTGTAAAACTTGTATGTTTAATGTTTGTGATTTGTGTTTTTGTTTTTTCATTTACAGAATTTGTAATAATATATTTTTTTATTTTAAGCATTTTTTATTGCTGACTTAGAATACTTTTCCACAAAGCAAGATAAAAATTTACTTTTTCTCTGTCTTCGACAGTGTATCTACTAAAGAAATTTGGATTAATGTTTAACATTTCATGAAAGGTAATTTCTCCGTTTAAAATATCATTCACAGTTATATTTTTAATTTTCAAATCTTTTTCTATATGACAGGCTATCATATCAAATACACTTTCAATTAAAGCATATTTTTCCATGTTTTTACCTGAATAGTATTCAGGATGATGATCATTATTTTTATAATGATGATCTAATGCATTTTCCCAAATTTTTTTGTCTCTTTCATCTTTAAGACCTTCAGTAGAAAAGAATTTTAAGGTATAACCTACAGCTTCTTTCACTGATAATTTTGATAAATCATGCATATTTAATCGTTTTATAAGACATATTTTTATGCATAATTAAATACTGTTTCTCCTATAACGAAAAAGGCTGCAGATATTATTTGCCTATGCTTGAATACCTGTTTATAGTGTTCAAGGAGTATGTTTAAGAAAGCAGAATTGCATATAATTTTTTCTTTTTTAGCATTAACATATTTGATTGCTATTTCGTCACTGATGTTCTTATTTTTTAAAAGATTTCTTATGCTGTATGTTTGAAAACTCATTTTGAATTATATAGCAGTGATTAAGTATACCTAATCACATTCATGTTTTTCTTCATAAAACACTTCATCAGGTATACTTCTATATATGTTTAATAAACTCTCACGAGGGAGATCTACTTTATCTATATCTTCAGCAGCTTCTTCATCCTTATCATTACTGTCTGATACTATAGTGTTTATGTAAATCGGACCTTTTCTTTTCCTGTATTCCCTCTCCATTTTAGCTATGCCATAGGTTTTTCTATGTGCTAACATACTCATGACTTCTTTTTCTGTCTCTTTTATTTTATAAGAGAGAGAAGAATTTTTTTCTTCTTCTTCTTTTATTTTGTTTTGATATTCAGTTTTCTCTTTTTCTAACGAGCAAATGTATGAGTGTTGATGGTGACAAATTTTTTCTAGGATTTCATTGCGTTCTTTTTCATAGTTTAATTGAATCTTTAAATAATCCATATTTAAAATATAAGTGATCTATTGTTTATAGGATCAGTGTGATATTTTTTAATCAGTTGTAAGGTGGAGATGTGGTATTTATCTCAGTGATTTTTCTTTGTTTAGGTATATGTATTACAACATATCTATTTTTAAGAGAGGAATTTATGGTTATTACATCAGTAAACTGATCTACTCTTGAGCTTTGGTTTGTTTGAGAATTATTTGAAACAGACTGTCCTAAGTAAGGATAGGACCAGCTTTTTCTTTCATTTATGTTTGTTATGTAACAAGTCAAAAAACTTTGTGTTTTTTCTCCATTGCGAAAAATGTTGCCAGTTTCTGTACAAGACAGGAATATTTCATCTCCTTTTTGTAAAGGAGAATAATATTTTTTTTGTGTTTCATTATATATGATACCTGTTATAGCTAAGACAAACATAACTAAAATACTACTCGCTTGTATAGCTGGTAGTTTCTTTTTAGTTGCATTATTGATTTTATTTAAAAGGTTTGATTCCATCATTTTAATGTTTTGGATTTTAAAGTGTAATTGTTATTTAAGAAATTGTTTTTAGGTAAGCAGCTTTGACAAATTTGATATGGGAAATGAGCTTCTTTTATCACAGGTATTTTTTTCTTTTTGAAATGATTTATTACTTTATTATCGTTCCAGTCTGTATCAGTCGTGAAACTAGATATTATGTCTTGCATAGACATGTTGTTAGCTCTTTTCTCAAGATAATATAAACAATATTGTCCACAAGTTATAGAAAATAAACCTTGTATAGCATGAGTTGAATATTTATATTTTTCAGGTAATGCTTTAAGAAAACTTTCACGAAGAGGTAGAAATCCGTATGAATCAAAATATTCAGCTAATTTATTAGGTTTTTCATAATATAAAGCTACCCAATGCTCACCAGGAGAATCACTGTCGTCAGTGTTAACTATGTAACTAGTAGGGTAATATGTCACTTCAGGTATGGTATCTGCTGAAAACACTCCATATTCTCCTTTTTTTTCTTTTTTTATGAGATTTAGATAAAAAAATTTTTTTTTTCCTTTCATTTTGTTAGGTTAGTCAATTCAGACTTAAATTTTAGCATATTACTTGAGTCTAATCTCATGATCTCATCATATTCTAAATATACAATGGCCGCTACTCCATGATCTAATTCTTCTTCTTATTTTATTACAAAACCTAAAGTACCAGTTTCAGTTAATTCAAAAGTTTCTGATGTTGCTCTGTCTTTAGAAATATCAAAGCAAAATAAAGTTGTTCCCTCTTTAAATTCGTCTATGGTTACATTCTGTGCTTCATTTCTGAATATATCTCCTGTAGATTTAAGGAGAGCAAGATAAGCCATGTTATACATATTATTTGTAAAATCTAATTCATAATGATAAAAAGGAGTTCCTCCATCATTTACTTTAAGTTCTATTTCTTTGACTTTAAAGTTTTCAAATTTAAATGGATTACGATTATGAGTGCCTGTGAAGCCATCTAAATGCATGAGACCAATTATGACTCTTTTAGGTAAAGGTGTGTTATTCACAACATGTGAAGCTTGAAGAATAGCTTTTTGAGGACCGAAAGTGACATATTTCATGTCTATTTTATGGATAGGAATATCCCATACAGGTAAATTAGTAGCTCTTGCTTCTTCTAATTCTTGATGAAAATCATCTGTTAATCTAACTCTTTTGACGTATAAGTTTATTTCTTGTACATCTATTATATATTTTTGAGCTTCTACTTTTGACATTAAACAAAAAGTTTCATCTGCTCTATCTAATTCAATAGAAAGAGGCAAGTCCCCAGGTAATAATTTAGACTGTGAAAAAAGACTGTCATGTATTCTTACATGCACTTCAAACAATGTACCGTTTTTTGTTTTTTCATATCTTTTTTTAGCTCCTGCATTGTGAGCTGTACCTGTTAAAGTGTTAACTTCATTGAAATCTTTATTGTCTTTTATGTAAAAACCTAATGGTCCTAAACATTTAGCTGTAAGAGGATCATAACTTAAAGTAAATTCTATTATTGATTTGTAACCATATAAATCATTGCTGTCTGATATTCTTATTCCTCCTACGAAAACTTTTACATTCTTAAACATAGTAGCACCAAAATAATTAACAGGAAAAACTTTAGCATTATCATTTATAGTTCCATCGTTAGCTGGAGCGTCAGGTGCTGTTTTATCTGCTTTCAATATTTTTGCTTTTATGTAAAGGTAACTGTTATGTAAAGAAACATAATCTTTTTTGTTAGATTTTAATGTAAATTGAACAGTGTTGCTGTTTGGTGAAGCTGTAGGATCTATTTTTTCATAGTATGTTTTTATTCTTGTAGTATCAGTAGGAGGTATATATTTATAATCCAATTCCGAGCTTATACAATGATGTAAATTTTCACTTAAAAAAGACATATTTTTTGTTCAGGTGTATCTTCTTATTTTTACTTAAATAATATAAAAAAGATCAAGTTATTGGTTTATCTCAAGCTATTTATTCTATCCGAAAATATCACCATGACTTCCTTTCTTAAGTTTTCTTTTTCTGTTTCTCTTTTTTATAATTTTTGGCTGAGGAGATAATTTCCTTTGATTTGAAAAGTTTGAAATAACTTGAGAACTTAAATCAGACAAACTTTCTTCAGCTTCTCTTTTTATAGCCTTTTTTATATTTTCACCTTTTAAAACATTTTTTGCAATTTTTATTCCTCCTTTAAGAGCTCGTTTTCCTATTGCTTTACCTGCACTTTTCACCGCAGGAGTAATGAGAGGTACGACTGTCTTAAATAAACCTTTTAGTATGCCACCTATACCATATCCTCTTTGATTTCTGCTTCCTATGAAAGGAGTTAGTGTATTATATCTACTTCCATATTGATTGTAAAATAATGGATTTTTATTTTCTCGTAAAAATTGCCTGTAAAGAAGTTTTTTATGAGCACAATTCGAATACATTTTTATTTATATTGCTAGGATTTTTTCTTCTTTATCTCAAATGCTTTTTCTTTATTTATTACTATTTTTTCCATTTTGTGTCCCAATCTTTCCCATAATATTTAGGGTTGGTTTTTCTTGATCTCCCATATCGTGTTTTACATGGTGATGCTTTAGACGAACTTTTTTTCTTTTTTGTTCCTCCAAAAATATCTTCAGATGGAGGGGTAGAGGACATAGGTTCTATTTCACTTTCTTCATCGAATTTTCGTTCAAAAGAAGTTGGTTTTATTTTCTTAATTTTTATTTCTTCTCTTATTCCTCCACTTGCTTCATCTTTTTTATTTTCTTCAGATTCTGTGAAGGTTTTTTCTTCTCCCGAAGGTACAAATAATTTTTGTTTACCATATTCTGGAGGATAATTTAAATTATCGTCGTCTACACTGTCAGAATCTTTAAATAATGATTTTTCAATTGGATCATCGTAATCATTTTCTGAATATTCATCATCTGTTGCTTCTATGGATTCTATCTTTCCTTTTTCAATTTTTTTATGTATCTGTCGTTGTCGTTTTTTTACAATGTCTATATTTTGATCTTCTACAGGATATTTTTTTATTTTATAAGCGTCAGCATCCTGCTTGCTTTTTCCTGGTTTATTGAGAAACCAAGATTTAGGTATATGTGGAGATAAATTATACCAAAGTTCATTAATGCCAAGAGGTTCTTTTTTTATGCTAGTATTAGAAAAAAATTTCATTATGTCTATCACATTAGAATTTTTTAGCAGTTTTCCGTTCATTATTATTTCACCCTGATCATTCCAAAAAAAATTGTAAAGCTAACATTTTTTTTTTAAATTTCTTTTATGTAAGGTATTTGTGCTTGTCTTATATGTGATAATATTTCTTCTATAGATATACCTGTATGAAAAGATTTTTCAGATTGATTTTCTTGAAAATAAGAAAAAAAAGTAGGATTTTGTTTAGATATATCTTGATTAGTACTTAAAACTTTATATGGTTGAATGTTATACATTTTTTCTGCTAATATTTCTTTTTGTCTTTCAAGAATAGGATTTTTTTCATTTTTAGTTTCTTTCGTCTTAATTTCTTCTATAGCTCTAAGTTTTTTATATGTTACTAAAGGAATGACAATACTTTTTTTGAAAGAAGCAGTCATGTTATTGTCTATTTCCTGCTAAACCTCCTAGTAAAGTTACGGCTAAAGGAATAAGCATAGACAAAAAACCACCTTTTTGTTTTAATACTGCTTTCCTTTTTTTGTTATTCACACGTCTATTTACTAAAAATCTTAAAATTTTTTTATGCTTTTTAAGTTTAGCATAAGAAAAAGGACTTAATTTAATATTTCCTTTCAGTACGTTATAAATGCACTGGCATATAGCATCTATGTCTTCTTTTCCTGCATATTCTATCAGAAGATTTCTTCTTTTTTTATTTTTAGTGTTACTTAAGACCGTAAGGAAAGCTAATTGCCTAGACAATTTAGGTCTTTTGTTTCTTTTAGTCTTTTTCTTTAAAATTCTTTTTTTCCCCTTCCTTTTTAATATAGGTCCTTTTTTTAACAATGAAGATTTCCTTTTCTTAGGCATTTTCTAAAACGTAATAAACAAAACTATTTCTTGTCTTTTATATCATTCTTTATTTCATTTATCACACGTACATTTTTTTAAGTTTTATTTGGAATATAAACATCTTGGCCTACATCAAAAATATTTCCTCTTAATCTGTATTCTTGTGGAGTTTTTTGATGTCCGTCTATTAAGAGATAAGAATGTGGTTTTCTAGTTGCTTCATTAAAAATATTGATAAAGGTTTTATGATTTTTTGGTAATAATTTTCTTCCTAATATTTGAGGCACTGTTTGATCTAAAGGAGAATTAAATATAACAAGGTAAGTAGCATTTCTGTTCACAGTTTGTCTTTCTTTCCCTTCAGAAAAAAAATTTTGAGATATATATATCACATTTAAACCTTCATAATGACAAGTTTGAGTAAATAATTTTCCTATTTCTGCATTATTACTGCTTTCTTTCATTAAGTCATCTAATATAATAAGTCCATTTAAGTTCGGTTTTATGTATTTATCAAAAGAAGAAGGAATACCATTAATGAAAATAACGTCTTTATCTTGCATTATAGAAGGTTTTTTAGGAGGTGTTTGACCATAACACCAAATAAAATAATCTATGTTTTTGTCTAATATGCGATCACTGTTTTCTATTAAATTATGAACAAAAGTAGTTTTACCACTGTTACTAGGACCTGCTACAATCATAGAAAAAGGTATTCTAATACATGCATTGAAAATAGGAAATTCTATGTGCTCCATTTTTTTTAAATTCCTTCAATTTTAACTAGTTCTTCTTTATAAAAATTACCACTTAATATTTCATTGTTTTTATCAATTAATACATATGTTGCAGGCCAAGTTCTAAGAACATAAGCTACTTGAAAAATTTCTTTTTTCCAATGAGAAGAATATCCTCTTCTAAAAGAAGTTTTATATTTAGTAATTCTAACTTTATCTCCAACTTTAAAGGGTAAATGATGTTTTTTAGTGAATAAATATTTCCCGTATTGTTTAATCCATATTTTTTTTTCGTTTGCTTCAGTTACTTCTGAAGGACTTATACCTAAGGTTCTATGCTTACTGTGATTATAACTATATACTAAATTTTGAAGTACATCTATATATCTCAAAGTCTTTTTGAAAGTAAGATATTTATATATTTTATCTTGTATAGTACGATTGAATCTTTCTACTATCGCACTTTTAGTGTCTTGTGATGTACTGAAAAATTTAATGTTATTTTCTTTTAAATATTTCCTGAATACACCTTTAAATTCACTTCCGTCATCAAATTGTATAATTCTAGGCTTAACTTTGCTTTTTATTAATATATTTTTAAAGCCATCTAAAGTGACGGAAGCTGTTTTGTTTTTTAAAAGGAAAAATATAAGCATAACGAGAAAAACAATCTATACAAGCAAGTTATTATTTGATATCATCATTTTCATCTTTTAAATTAAATATACTAATTAAATCTATTTGCCATTGATCATTTATACCTTTCACTATAGTTTTTCTTCGTAAAAATCTATGTTTTATTTTTTTGTGAGAAGTATAGGTTCTAGTGTTATGAAGAAAAGCTGATACATCCGTATGAGTTATATTTTTATTTTTTTTCTTTGCACTTTCATATAATTTATTTGCAGAACTGAAAGAGGCAGGATCAGATGGATTGAAAAATATTTCTTTTAAAATATTTTCTTTGTTTTTAGTTTGTTGGTTCATATTTTTTGACACATATATTTCCTGTATTACATTACAGAGACGGAAATCCGATATGCATGGTTTCGTTCTAATATATCAAATAATTTTTATACATGAATAGAACGATACATATAATCACGTGATTTTAAACCATCTCAATGTAATAGAAAGTGTGTCGATATCATATTATGCTGTCAGATTAAATAATGGATTTTTATTTTCTCGTAAAAATTGCCTGTAAAGAAGTTTTTTATGAGCACAATTCGAATACATTTTTATTTATATTGCTAGGATTTTTTCTTCTTTATCTCAAATGCTTTTTCTTTATTTATTACTATTTTTTCCATTTTGTGTCCCAATCTTTCCCATAATATTTAGGGTTGGTTTTTCTTGATCTCCCATATCGTGTTTTACGTGGTGATGCTTTAGACGAACTTTTTTTCTTTTTTGTTCCTCCAAAAATATCTTCAGATGGAGGGGTAGAGGACATAGGTTCTATTTCACTTTCTTCATCGAATTTTCGTTCAAAAGAAGTTGGTTTTATTTTCTTAATTTTTATTTCTTCTCTTATTCCTCCACTTGCTTCATCTTTTTTATTTTCTTCAGATTCTGTGAAGGTTTTTTCTTCTCCCGAAGGTACAAATAATTTTTGTTTACCATATTCTGGAGGATAATTTAAATTATCGTCGTCTACGCTGTCAGAATCTTTAAATAATGATTTTTCAATTGGATCATCGTAATCATTTTCTGAATATTCATCATCTGTTGCTTCTATGGATTCTATCTTTCCTTTTTCAATTTTTTTATGTATCTGTCATTGTCGTTTTTTTACAATGTCTATATTTTGATCTTCTACAGGATATTTTTTTATTTTATAAGCGTCAGCATCCTGCTTGCTTTTTCCTGGTTTATTGAGAAACCAAGATTTAGGTATATGTGGAGATAAATTATACCAAAGTTCATTAATGCCAAGAGGTTCTTTTTTTATGCTAGTATTAGAAAAAAATTACATTATGTCTATCACATTAGAATTTTTTAGCAGTTTTCCGTTCATTATTATTTCACCCTGATCATTCCAAAAAAAATTGTAAAGCTAACATTTTTTTTTTAAATTTCTTTTATGTAAGGTATTTGTGCTTGTCTTATATGTGATAATATTTCTTCTATAGATATACCTGTATGAAAAGATTTTTCAGATTGATTTTCTTGAAAATAAGAAAAAAAAGTAGGATTTTGTTTAGATATATCTTGATTAGTACTTAAAACTTTATATGGTTGAATGTTATACATTTTTTCTGCTAATATTTCTTTTTGTCTTTCAAGAATAGGATTTTTTTCATTTTTAGTTTCTTTCGTCTTAATTTCTTCTATAGCTCTAAGTTTTTTATATGTTACTAAAGGAATGACAATACTTTTTTTGAAAGAAGCAGTCATGTTATTGTCTATTTCCTGCTAAACCTCCTAGTAAAGTTACGGCTAAAGGAATAAGCATAGACAAAAAACCACCTTTTTGTTTTAATACTGCTTTCCTTTTTTTGTTATTCACACGTCTATTTACTAAAAATCTTAAAATTTTTTTATGCTTTTTAAGTTTAGCATAAGAAAAAGGACTTAATTTAATATTTCCTTTCAGTACGTTATAAATGCACTGGCATATAGCATCTATGTCTTCTTTTCCTGCATATTCTATCAGAAGATTTCTTCTTTTTTTATTTTTAGTGTTACTTAAGACCGTAAGGAAAGCTAATTGCCTAGACAATTTAGGTCTTTTGTTTCTTTTAGTCTTTTTCTTTAAAATTCTTTTTTTCCCCTTCCTTTTTAATATAGGTCCTTTTTTTAACAATGAAGATTTCCTTTTCTTAGGCATTTTCTAAAACGTAATAAACAAAACTATTTCTTGTCTTTTATATCATTCTTTATTTCATTTATCACACGTACATTTTTTTAAGTTTTATTTGGAATATAAACATCTTGGCCTACATCAAAAATATTTCCTCTTAATCTGTATTCTTGTGGAGTTTTTTGATGTCCGTCTATTAAGAGATAAGAATGTGGTTTTCTAGTTGCTTCATTAAAAATATTGATAAAGGTTTTATGATTTTTTGGTAATAATTTTCTTCCTAATATTTGAGGCACTGTTTGATCTAAAGGAGAATTAAATATAACAAGGTAAGTAGCATTTCTGTTCACAGTTTGTCTTTCTTTCCCTTCAGAAAAAAAATTTTGAGATATATATATCACATTTAAACCTTCATAATGACAAGTTTGAGTAAATAATTTTCCTATTTCTGCATTATTACTGCTTTCTTTCATTAAGTCATCTAATATAATAAGTCCATTTAAGTTCGGTTTTATGTATTTATCAAAAGAAGAAGGAATACCATTAATGAAAATAACGTCTTTATCTTGCATTATAGAAGGTTTTTTAGGAGGTGTTTGACCATAACACCAAATAAAATAATCTATGTTTTTGTCTAATATGCGATCACTGTTTTCTATTAAATTATGAACAAAAGTAGTTTTACCACTGTTACTAGGACCTGCTACAATCATAGAAAAAGGTATTCTAATACATGCATTGAAAATAGGAAATTCTATGTGCTCCATTTTTTTTAAATTCCTTCAATTTTAACTAGTTCTTCTTTATAAAAATTACCACTTAATATTTCATTGT